>LR824555.2:7967500-9295000 GCA_902850265.1 Spodoptera littoralis | reverse complement strand
CGGCGGCCGCGCGTCCCGTTCGTGTATTAATCCCCGTATCCCGTTCGTGTATTAATCGTGTATTAACCCCCCCCCCCCCCCCCCCCCCAAAAGCCCCAGGAAGCCCCAGGAACCCCCCCCCACCTGAACTGTACACTGTACGCGACGCAAGCAGACAGGCTCAGCCTGTCCGCCTGTCCACGATCGCATCTATTCTCGGTTTCGCTTCGTTGTCACGCGACTCGATGAATATGTACACACGTACAATATGATTCGTACAGCGGTGATGTGGTGTAATTGTGTTGTTGTGTGGTGTTGTGTGTTGTGTTCTGTGGTGTTCCGTGTAATCGTGTCGTCGTTGCGGCGCGCGCGGCGCGCGCACATAGAGAATGCCGGCGGGCAGCAAGCAGCCACAAGTGTTGTTTGTTGTGCGCGGTTCTCATATGTGCTCGCAGTGTGCGTCCGACGCGGAGAAACGAGAGCGAACAAAAACGGACAAACATATACGCTATACGCAAAACAATATTATTGAACTGTGCCGGCCGACGGAACGTGTGTTTGCTCGTGTCCGTTATAAATCGGTCGATCCTATATAAAAACAATGAACGTGGCGACGGTACGACAACGCCGGCGCTCGGACGCGCGACGTGTTGCCCGTCGACGCCATCGTCACGTTCGATCTTTGCGCATCATACATTTCATGTGGGTGAGGCGCTCTACAACCACCGGGCGGAATCGTGTATGGTTTCACCGACCGTGTAAGCTGATCTTATACAAACGTGAAATCGTCTCGGTACGAACGTTCCATCAAGGGGCCGATCCGCCTCCCTCTATCCAGAGAGAGACGTGAGCGCCCTCAGAGCGACCGCAGGCGCGTCTCTATCGCGTTGAGATACACGCGCGTAGAGACGTTCGCGGACCGCGAAACTCTAAACACTCAAATTTCGAGCTCGCCCCAGTGCGTTTCGCGTTTCCATAAAAAGATCGCGTGCGCTTCGGGGTCGTCGAGTATTGTGTGTCGGCGTGCGCTAGCGCTCGCGCCGGCTTCAACTCTCAACAAAGAAGCTCCCTGGTTGATCCTGCCAGTAGTTATATGCTTGTCTCAAAGATTAAGCCATGCATGTCTCAGTGCAAGCCGTATTAAGGCGATACCGCGAATGGCTCAATATATCAGTTTTGGTTCCTTAGATCTTACTCAGTTACTTGGATAACTGTGGTAATTCTAGAGCTAATACATGCAATCAGAACTCTGACCAGTGATGGGATGAGTGCTTTTATTAGATCAAAACCAATCGACGGAGGGCCTCGCGTCCGAAGTCGTTAATTTTGATGAATCTGGATAACTTTTGCCGATCGCATGGTCCAGTACCGGCGACGCATCTTTCAAATGTCTGCCTTATCAACTTTCGATGGTAGTTTCTGCGACTACCATGGTTGTCACGGGTAACGGGGAATCAGGGTTCGATTCCGGAGAGGGAGCCTGAGAAACGGCTACCACATCCAAGGAAGGCAGCAGGCGCGCAAATTACCCACTCCCGGCACGGGGAGGTAGTGACGAAAAATAACGATACGGGACTCTTACGAGGCCTCGTAATCGGAATGAGTACACTTTAAATATTTTAACGAGGAACAATTGGAGGGCAAGTCTGGTGCCAGCAGCCGCGGTAATTCCAGCTCCAATAGCGTACTAAAATTGTTGCGGTTAAAAAGCTCGTAGTTGCATTTGTGCGCCGCGCTGTCGGTGCACCGCATCCGCGGTGATACTGACACGTCTGCGGAGCATATCGTCGGTGAGCCGTCGGTTAAACGTCGGTTCAATATCAAAATCCTATCGCGGTGCTCTTCAATGAGTGTCGAGGTGGGCCGACAATTTTACTTTGAACAAATTAGAGTGCTCAAAGCGGGCTCAAAATGCTGCTTGAATATTTCGTGCATGGAATAATAGAATATGATCTCGGTTCTATTTTGTTGGTTTTCAGAACTCCGAGGTAATGATTAATAGGGATAACTGGGGGCATTCGTATTGCGACGTTAGAGGTGAAATTCTTGGATCGTCGCAAGACGAACATCAGCGAAAGCATTTGCCAAAGGTGTTTTCATCAATCAAGAACGAAAGTTAGAGGTTCGAAGGCGATTAGATACCGCCCTAGTTCTAACCGTAAATATGTCATCTAGCGATCCGCCGACGTTACTACAATGGCTCGGCGGGCAGCTTCCGGGAAACCAAAGATTTTGGACTCCGGGGGGAGTATGGTTGCAAAGCTGAAACTTAAAGGAATTGACGGAAGGGCACCACCAGGAGTGGAGCCTGCGGCTTAATTTGACTCAACACGGGAAATCTCACCAGGCCCGGACACCGGAAGGATTGACAGATTAACAGCTCTTTCTTGATTCGGTGGGTGGTGGTGCATGGCCGTTCTTAGTTGGTGGAGCGATTTGTCTGGTTAATTCCGGTAACGAACGAGACTCTAGCCTGCTAAATAGGCGTCGTCATTTAGGTGTGCGTGGCTCCGTCACGCAACTCACTGGCGACGTATTAAAATTCTTCTTAGAGGGACCGGCGGCTTCGAGCCGCACGAGATTGAGCAATAACAGGTCTGTGATGCCCTTAGATGTCCTGGGCCGCACGCGCGCTACACTGAAGGAATCAGCATGTTCTCCCTGGCCTAGAGGCCCGGGCAACCCGCTGAAACTCCTTCGTGCTGGGGATTGGGGTTTGCAATTATCCCCCATAAACGAGGAATTCCTAGTAAGCGCGAGTCATAAGCTCGCGTTGATTACGTCCCTGCCCTTTGTACACACCGCCCGTCGCTACTACCGATTGAATGATTTAGTGAGGTCTTCGGACCGACACGCGGTGGCTTCACGGCCGTCGGCGTTGCTGGGAAGTTGACCAAACTTGATCATTTAGAGGAAGTAAAAGTCGTAACAAGGTTTCCGTAGGGGAACCTGCGGAAGGATCATTAACGTTGTTTGCGCGAGACGTGTGCCTAGTGCGCGGTCCGAGCGTGATATGAATAACGTAAATAATCTCCACACCTAGGGATCGGCACGCTGTTGTACTACTGCCGCAGTACTGCTACTGCTGTTGTTGTACGGCGGCGTTGATCCCGCGTCGCGTCCTCGCACGGCGCGCAGACGGGCAACGAAATCCGCGCCCCGAGCGCCGTCGGACGCGTTCGTTAACGAAACGAATATTTCAACGATCCATCACGACGCGGTGGGATCGGACAATATTATTTGTCGTTATTTACGATTATTATTATTTTTTTTTTTATGTAACAACAACAACGATTGCAATCCATGCGGTTGTGGTTGGGTTCGTTTGGAGGCTTGCACTTCAACGGGCCGAAACTATTACCCTGGACGGTGGATCACTTGGCTCGCGGGTCGATGAAGAACGCAGTTAACTGCGCGTCATAGTGTGAACTGCAGGACACATTTGAACATCGACATTTCGAACGCACATTGCGGTCCGTGGAGACACATCCAGGACCACTCCTGTCTGAGGGCCGGCTGTATAAAATACATATGCCACATTGCGTGCGTAACGCGCGCTGATGACGGTTCAACGAGCGTCCGTGTGTGTGCACGGGCTATCGTTGTCCGTTCAAATATAACGCGTATGCGTGTATGTAAAACGTTTGATCGTGTCATCGCGTATGAATCATTTGTATCGGACGGTCGCGTGCGTAGCCGCGCGTATCGGACGTTCAGAAGATAGCGACGCGCGCCGGACAGGCGCGCCCGCGACTCTACGGTGCTCATTCGATTGAACATTGGGGGTTGCGTGGCGCGCGCCTGCTCGGGCGCCGTACGCGGTCTTCGGTCCGTTACGATTGCGGCTGCGCGTCTATATACGCGAACACGTTTCGTGCGATTGTACGAATACGTATATAAAAGAGATGACCACGTATCGACGATGTTGAGAGTAGGCGGACTCGACGTCCGAAGAGCGCATCGACGCCGTCGTCGTACCCCCGGCTAGTTTCGGGGCGTTCGGTTGCGACGTCGTATCGCTGACGGATATCGCGTCTGCCTCATTTTTTTATCGTTGGCCTCAGATCAGGGAGGATCACCCGCCGAATTTAAGCATATTAGTAAGCGGAGGAAAAGAAACTAACCAGGATTTCCTTAGTAGCGGCGAGCGAACAGGAAAGAAGCCCAGCACTGAATCCCGCCGTTGTTCAGGCGGCGGGAGATGTGGTGTTCGGGAGGTTCCGCTTTCTCGTCGCGATCTCTCCTGTCCAAGTTCGTCTTGAACGGGGCCGTTTTCCCGTAGAGGGTGCCAGGCCCGTAGCGACGGAGGACCGCGGGAGAGGGACTCTCCTTAGAGTCGGGTTGCTTGAGAGTGCAGCCCTAAGTGGGTGGTAAACTCCATCTAAGGCTAAATATTACCGCGAGACCGATAGCGAACAAGTACCGTGAGGGAAAGTTGAAAAGAACTTTGAAGAGAGAGTTCAAGAGTACGTGAAACCGTTCAGGGGTAAACCTGCGAAACTCGAATGAACGAACGGAGAGATTCATCGTCATTCCTCGGCGTACGGACGCGCGCCTCGATGCCTTCGGTCGTTTCACGGCCGTTGGCACGGGTCGCGTCCGTCGACGTCCGAGACGTCGTGCACTTCTCTCTTATGTCGCCTTGGTCCTCCGCTTACTCACACACGTTCACGCTCGCATAACTCTGTTTCCCGCGGCACTGTACGATTGTCATTATTTGACAAATAATATGTCACCGCCAACCTGTATAAAACTTTTTACTATTAATGCAAAATAATAGGTAAAACTAGCTTCTGCCAGCGGCTTCGCCCGCGATCCCAGGGGTAAAATACCCATGTATCACTTCAGACCATAATCTACCTCTGTTCCGAATTTCATTCCGGTCCCTTCAGTCGGTTTAATATGACTGAGTAACATACATACACATAAACTCACATATTTTCATTTATAATATCGAGTCAAGCTAATTTCAACCATTGGCCTTTCAGATACAGCGTAAAGTCTATAAATGAGTATTGTAAACGTTGGAGTAGACAAATACAATCAGAAATCACCGAATTGCTAAGCTATCGGAAGTTTCACGTGTTATTGTGAGTCAACCATAAAAGATAGGCATATGCTGTCGAGGAATATTTTTTATATAATTTTAAGGAGAATATTTCCGTCATTCATGATTTCTATGCAGCTTTAACCTATAAGCCTGCACACGCGACGGAAGCTTAAAAAATGGAGTAACTTCTCCCGTTTTCCCAATATTTCCCTTCACTGCTCTGCTCCTATTGATCGTAGCGTAATGAAAAGTATACTATAACCTGCTCAAGAATATGAAGAATAATTGTGCCAAATTTCGTTAAAATCCATCGAGTAGTTTTTGTTTCCATAACGAACATACAGACAGACAGACAGACAAAAATTTTACTGATTGCATTTTTGGCATCAGTACCGATCCCTAATCACCCCTTGATAGTTATTTTTTAAATATATTTTATGTACAGAATTGACCTCTCTACAGATTTATTATAAGTATAGATGAACCAAATGACAATGACCAAATTTGTATGGAGCTTGGTGCCTTTTCTTTTTACCGACTTCAAAAAAAGGAGGAGGTACTATGTTCGGCTGATTGTTTTTTTTTTTTTTTTTTTTTGTTTGTTCGCGCAGTACTCCGCCGTTTGTGGACCGATTTCAAAAATTTTTGTTTTGTTTGAAAGGGTATACTCCCGAGATGGTCCCATTTCCATGAAGTCAGGATCTGATGATGGGATCCTAGGGAAACCGAGGGGAACTTTCGAAAATTCTATGGGGGAGTAATGCGTCTATTGTGTTTTTCAATTACGAATTTTAAACACTACAATTTAATAAGGGTCTGGAGTCGACCTAATGATAGAGTCGACAGACAGTCGAGGGAACTCCTCAGCGGTTTATATTAACTACCTTGTGTTTGGGCTTGATTAATTTGTATTGATGAGGACTTTACACCTAGATAGAGTGGGGCTGTCATTAAGGGTCTGATGATGAAGTGAAATTGTTAAGGGAACTCCTCAACGGTATACAGTAACTACCTTGAGTTTGGGCTTGATTAATTTGTATGGATGAGGACTTTACACCTAGATAGAGTGGGGCTGTCATTAAGGGTCTGATGATGAAGAAGTGTAATTGTTAAGGGAACTCCTCAACGGTATACAGTAACTACCTTGAGTTTGGGCTTGATTAATTTGTATTGATGAGGACTTTGCACCTATGTATATTATAAGTAACAAAACGGGTATATGTAGCTTTACACTGAAAATGGTAAAATAATAATGTAAAAACTGCGTTTAAAAAACCGACTTCAAAAACCAAAAACTAATAACAAACAAAAAGTCAATACTAAAAAGCAAAAAATAACTATTATTAGTACTGATAGGTTACCCACCCACTGATAGGTTAGAAGTCGGTGCCATAAGCTCATATCATAATGATATAACTTAATGTCCACAAAATTGTGAATTAGGTACCTATTAAGGTTTTAATGAATAATTTTGTATGGAACTTATGGCACCGACTTCTTACCTATCAGTGGGTGGGTAACCTATCAGTACTAATAATAGTTATTTTTTGCTTTTTAGTATTGACTTTTTGTTTGTTATTAGTTTTTGGTTTTTGAAGTCGGTTTTTTAAACGCAGTTTTTACATTATTGTCGCGGCAGTTGATCGGATGTAGAAAATCTGATGCAGAATAACATTACAAACAAAAAAATATATGGGGTCTTATATAAAAAACACAGTCCAAACCGAGTTAAATCAGTTCAAATATGTGAAAATAGTGCTATATTATTCCTGTTATTTTATTGCTGGTGACCGTACACAACGCATATTTCTTCATTTACTTGTCAGAAATATTTTGTAATAATTATTTATAAACGATTTCAAGGAATATAATAAAGCTTGTTGTGGATTGTTTTACTTATTTTTTTTTTCTTATAAGGCCACGGAATCAGAACAGAGTAAATCAATAACTGGCCACTGCTAAAGTAAAAAAATATTTCTCTTGAAGTGAACACGCTAGCCAACTAGCGTGTTCACTTTATATGCATACGGTTTATGGCCTATGACAGATTTTCATGATCAATTTCCTCTCAGTCGAAAACTCGCAAAATACTTTTCTGAGCCCTATTACGAAATGTTTGTCAGCTGCGGCGTCGGTAGCGGCTGTCGTCAAAACACGAAAAAAAAAACATTTTTCTGTCTTATTCTCCCGACTTACTTCCGATTAGTAACTAATCTAGCTATGTTAATTCTTTAATCTACAGCTAGCATAACATTATGTACAAAGATATCGTCATTCAGTCACAAAATGATGAATTATATTTCGACTGATCACATTATATCCTTGAAACAGTTGTCCATAGACAAATCTCCTCATATATCTTAAAACACAAATTACTTTCTTCCTTCCAATCTGTTTTCCGACCCGGCCATAGCACTTCCACTGCCTTGCTCAAAGTCACTGAGGATGTGAGGTGTGGTATGGAGGATTCGAGGTTAACTGTGTTGATCTTAATCGACTTCTCCAACGCTTTTAATGCAGATGACCACGATATTCTCTTGGCCATATTAACTCAGTCTGGGATCTCGTCGTCGTCGCGGAAGTGGTTCTCAGCATATCTTCGTGGTCGCCAGCAGTCTGTTCGCGTTGGTCAGGAACTCTCTGACTGGGGCGGACTGGAGGCTGGTGTACCGCAGGGCGGTATACTCTCTCCTCTATTGTTTTCTTTATTTATAAATTCTATTACTAGTCTTCTCACATGCTCTTATCATCTATATGCCGATGACTTGCAACTATATGCTCAAGCTAGCATTGCGGATATGGGGAGTTGTATCCAACAACTCAACGCCAACTTACTCATTGTGGAAGATTGGTCTAAAAAGTATGGTGTCACAGTAAATGTTGGTAAGTGTCAGGCCATAGTGTTAGGTAGTTCCTACTATTTGAGTTGTTTAAATACTGTTCACCTTGAGCCAATCATATTCGATAAAGTGACCATACCGTTGTCTCCTCATGTAAAGGACTTGAGACTGTACCTGGATGGAGGGCTCAGTTGGAACCATCATATCACTCAGGTAAGTAAAAAAATCACTGCAACGCTGCGATCTCTCTACAGATTTAAAAACTTTCTTCCACCAAATACAAAAGCGCTGCTTGTTCGGTCTCTTGTGCTTCCTGTGATTGATTATGCTGATGTTTGTTACTCTGACCTATCCCAAGACCTTCTTAACAAATTGGATCGAATGCTCAACAATTGTATCCGCTTTATCTTCGGACTTCGTAAATACGACCATGTCTCTTCCTTTCGCGCTCAGCTTAAATGGCTTCCTATCCGTGAGAGGCGATCCCTTAGATCCCTCTGCATGCTCTTCTCTATTCTAAATGATCCTTGTGCTCCCGAATACCTAAAGTCTGGCTTTCAGATTTTGGGCAGCTCTCACAGCCGAAATCTCCGTTCAGCTGAAAGTTTGCTTCTAGAGATCCCGTCTCACCACACTTCTTTCGTTTCTAACTCCTTCAGAGTTAGTGTAATTAAATTATGGAATGCACTACCCCATAGTATAAAAATGGCTCCAAACAAAATGGCTTTTAAACGTAGTGTTCGTGAGGTCTATTTAAAGGCGCTACAACGCTGAGTTCGTGTCTTCGTCAATTTATATTATATTACTAGCTTCTGCCAGCGGCTTCACCCGCGATCCCAGAGGTAAAATGCCTATGTATCACTTCAGACCATAATCTACCTCTATTCCGAATTTCATTCCGGTCCCTTCAGTCGTTTTAATATGACTGAGTAACAAACATACACTTAAACTCACATATTTTCATTTATAATATCGAGTCAATCTAATTTCAACCATTGGCCTTTCAGTTAAAGCGTAAAGTCTATGAATGAGTATTGTAAACGTTAGAGTAGACAAATACAATCAGAAATCACCGAATTGCTAAGTTATCGGGAGATTCACGTGTTATTGTGAGTCAACCATAAAAGATAGACATATGCTGTCGAGGAATATTTTTTACATAATTTTAAGGAGAATATTTCCGTCATACATGATTTCTATGTAGCTTTAACCTATAAGCCTGCACACGCGACGGAAGCTTAAAAAATGGAGTAACTTCTCCCGTTTTCCCAATATTTCCCTTCACTGCTCTGCTCCTATTGATCGTAGCGTAATGAAAAGTATACTATAACCTGCCCAAGAGTATGAAAAATAATTGTGCCAAATTTCGTTAAAATCCGTCGAGTAGTTTTTGTTTCCATACCGAACATACAGACAGACAGACAGACAGACAAAAATTTTACTGATTGCATTTTTGGCATCAGTAGCGATCCCTAACCACCCCTTGATAGTTATTTTTTAAATATATTTTATGTACAGAATTGACCTCTCTACAGATTTATTATAAGTAGTATAGATAATTATATATATGAAGTTATTTATGTACATATTTTGTGTTTATTATATACTAGCTTCTGCCAGCGGCTTCGCCCGCGATCCCAGGGGTAAAATGCCTATGTATCACTTCAGACCATAATCTACCTCTGTTCCGAATTTCATTCCGGTCCCTTCAGTCGTTTTAATATGACTGAGTAACAAACATACACATAAACTCACATATTTTCATTTATAATATCGAGTCAAGCTTATTTCAACCATTGGCGTTTCGGTTACAGCGTAAAGTCTATGAATAGTATTGTAAACGTTAGAGTAGACATATACAATCAGAAATCACCGAATTGCTAAGCTATCGGGAGTTTCACGTGTTATTGTGAGTCAACCATAAAAGATAGACATATGCTGTCGAGGAATATTTTTTATATAATTTTAAGGAGAATATTTTCGTCATACATGATTTCTATGTAGCTTTAACTTATAAGCCTGCACACGCGACGGAAGCTTAAAAAATGGAGTAACTTCTCCCGTTTTTCCAAATAACCCTTCACTGCTCTGCTCCTATTGATCGTAGCGTAATAAAAAGTATACTATAACCTGCCCAAGAGTATGAAGAATAATTGTACCAAATTTCTTTAAAATCCGTCGAGTAGTTTTT
Source organism: Spodoptera littoralis (assembly GCA_902850265.1). Lineage (NCBI taxonomy): Eukaryota > Metazoa > Arthropoda > Insecta > Lepidoptera > Noctuidae > Spodoptera > Spodoptera littoralis. The sequence continues at coordinate 9,284,940 of LR824555.2, read as the reverse complement.
GTTTCCATAACGAACATACAGACAGACAGACAGACAGACAAAAATTTTACTGATTGCATTTTTGGCATCAGTGGCGATCCCTAACCACCCCTTGATAGTTATTTTTTAAATATATTTTATGTACAGAATTGACCTCTCTACAGATTTATCATAAAATATAGATTTTTATACATTATGTTATACAGTATTTATTATTGCTATTAGTTATTTATTTTGTTTCTTTTGCATAATTATTACACAAGCCCATTTTCGCTGAGCTTACTTTTAACCCAAAGGTTGACTGGGAGAAAATGCCATATGGCATTAAGTCCGCCTTATGTACCTTATTTTGTGTGCATTAAAGTGTAAATAAATAAATAAATTATATGAAAAAATTATGCGCTCATCTGACGTATAGTCCATCACTTTATAAAGTCGACGGTTTCCTTTCTTCAAAAGATTCTGCTAACTATAAAGTAGACGAGTCTCCCACCAGGAGTCAACGGCAAAAAAATAATACTTAATTAGATGTTTGGACGGCTACCACTACTCAACCCACCACTGGTACCACAGCTGACGCTCATGAAGCTTCATGACACAACTCCTAGAAGCATCATACAAGTTATCGACTGAGAGAAAATAGGTAATAAAAATTAGTACCTGACAATATGGATATATTGTGGTGTGATATAGTGTTCCTGTGCGCGGCGTACAGTGGCCCGCAATTTGAAGTTAGGAATTGTGACAAAAATATGAATAATTTGAATAAAAAAACCAAAGTAAAATGTTTGACTCTAGCTCCAGACTGAGTTATGAGCGTAGAGCTCAGTCCAGACCGAGATTTCCATATATGAGCCCATAGACAATATCATTAGTAATGTGATTCTAGATAATATTTTCCATAAATCATCGACTGCCGCCAGAAAAACGAAAGGCACCAATTTTAGTCAATGCCCTTTCAGTATCTTGTCGCAAGCCGAATAGTTCCACGGGCTTCCGGACGCCGCCACGCCTGCATTCCCGCTCGTTTCCGAGACTACGCACTGGAGGCGTAAGAGCGGGACAGAAGTATATAGAAAATGCGCCATGACATCGGCGGCGCGGTGCCGAACGACGGAACGACCGTTACTTCAGGGAGTCGACGCAGGAGCGCGCGAGAGGCAGCGAGTGTTCGTGTCGATCGATCCGCCGCGCGTGCTCTCAAAAACGGTCCTACACGAAAACTGGCGTCCCAACGTGAGGGCCTAATGTTACAGCATGGAGAACTAATAAACTCAGTGCCTATAGTGTGACTGTTTTATATAAACTCGTGTGTAATTTTCGTGTTTGTGTACCGCGTTGTGAAAATGCCGCGAACACGCAGACAACAATCGCTCAATGGCTCGCACGATGAAGAGCTGAACGACAGCATCACGATGTCTCGCGACAACTTTACCGCACTGCTGTCAACAATCCAGCAGTCCAATGCGGAGGTCTGCGAGCGCATGCTGCAGCGCCTGTCTACGACGGCGTTCTCTCCGGCCGCTCAGTCACCGGCGCCTACGCCGAGCGCGGCAGAGAAAACCGGCAACTTCGCACGATGCTCGTCCAGGTTCTCAGGTTTGGCAGAAGAAAATGTTGACACTTTCATCGATGCCATTGAAGCATATAAGGAGTGCACGAATATTTGTGATGACGTGGCCATAAAAGGCATGTCCATGTTGCTGATGAAAGAAGCGGCAACCTGGTGGCAGAGCATCCGTTCGGAAGTCTCGTCGTGGGAGGACGTTATCAAGTACCTTCGCGACGCATACGGAGATCGCCGCACCGAACACAAAATATATAGAGAGTTATTTAGAGTCGAACAGGCCGATAATGTTCGCACTGACATTTTCGTGGCGCAGAGCCGAGCGCTTTTAACTCGCCTACCAGCGGGCGACCTATCATTGAAGGTGCAGCTCGATATGGTTTACGGCCTGATTCATCGCAAAATACGAAAGCGTTTACGTCGCGAAGAATTCAATAACTTCTCAGAACTACTACATAAATCGAGACTGATTGAGGAAACCATCGCCGAGGCAACAAAAAAGGAATCGCTTGACTCCACAAAGCCCACAATACGCGCGGATCCGTACGGAGCACCCATCGCGCGACGCAGCGGTGGCAACGGAGCCCCGCCTAAAGCGCGCGCGCGCCCTGTTCCTGAGCGCGCTTCCCCGCACGACGAGCGGCCGCAGGCGCCGCAAGACACGCGCGGCCCGCCCGAGCGAGTTCCCGCGAAAACGACATCGGCGCCTTCGCGACCGCCATCGCGGCCGTTCTGCGTGTACTGCAAGAACTACGGTCACCAACGTGAACAGTGCCGTAAGTTATCTGACACGGCCACAGGTGAGTCAGCTGCTCATTTTAAAAACTCTGTGTCGTGTTATAAGTGCGGAACAAAAGGCGTAACTCGTGATAATTGTAAAAAGTGCAATAACGAACAAAGTTTTTATAGTATTAATCCTCGATGTGTTTCTGATCCAATACAAATGTCTCAACGTAATAATACCTTTATTCCGGATTCTAAAGTTAATAATAATAATGTTTGTACCTATTCTCGTTATAATAATAACCATGTTTGTTTTGATAACGGTCATAATAAATTAGGGTGCAAACACCAATTATGTACTTTGGTACCAAATAATACTGTATGTTCCTGTGACGCTCGTGATGCACAACGGCGTAAAAGCGATTTTGGTACTTTTCAGAATGTTTTTAATAATAACTCCCGCAATGTAAAACGGAGTAACCATATTTGTTGTAATTTTATACAAAGTGATTTTTATTGTCCACATATTAATTCTAAGGATAGTTTTATTAATTCTAAGGTGTGTATGTGTAGTGACACTTATAGTGTAGAGAGCACGCGCGCCGGTGATAGCACCGACCACGAACTTAAAAAAGTTTCGCGTCCGGTTTTCGATATAAAAATCTTAGGCGCGTCGGGAACCGCTTTAGTTGACACCGGTGCCAAACATTGTATTGCGGGCCACACTCTACACACCCTCCTACGTCGCAAGGGTCATTCGCTTCAACCGGCTCGAAGACGTATTAAACTCGCCGATGGACACGCGCGCGACGTAGATGTTTTGATGACTGACCTTGACGTGTATTTAGAGGAGAAGGTCATTCGGACTCCTTTCCTTATTCTCCCTGAATCACGAGACAATGAAACACTGCTGGGTATGGATTTCCTGTTTGCAGCCGCCATAGTCATGGATTTTCCTCGAAAATGTTGGTACTTTTCTGAGACTCGCCATGTCGAGTACCCAATGCGTTTTGAACCTTCTTTGTGACCAGAACTTGCTTGTTCCTCAGCGGATGTTCTAAGGGAAGACGAAGGTACAGTTTTGGATCCACCGGAACGGGACTTGTTAAAGCAGACCTTGATTGACAATGAGGACATCTTCCAGCTAGGGGGGGGAGCCTACCCCTTACGCTGAGCACCGCATTAACACAGGTGAGCACCCTCCTATTGCGGTACCCCCTTACCGATTGACCCCTGCCAAGAAGGAACTTATGGGTCAAGAAATCGAGAAGATGCTCAAGGACGACATCATAGAGGAGTGTGAGTCCGCCTGGTGCTCCCCTGCTCTTCTGGTCCCTAAGGCAAGCGGCAGCATACGTTTCTGCGTTGATTATAGACGCTTAAATGCAGTGACTAAAACAGATAATTACCCTATGCCGTTGATTGATGACTTGTTACAGTCAACGAAGAGGGACTGCTACATGAGTACTCTGGACCTCAGGTCAGGGTACTGGCAGGTAAGTGTAAATGAGCAAGATAGGGACAAGACAGCTTTCATCAGCCCACTGGGACCTTTCGCTTTAAGCGTATGCCTTTTGGACTGAAGAATGCTCCCGCGACGTTCCAAAGGTTGATAGATCGTCTGCGCTCATGCTCGTCTCTAGCCAACGTCACTATCCTCGCATATTTGGATGACCTGCTCATCATATCTGAGGGTTTCCAGCAGCATCTCGAGGATCTCCGTTCGGTTTTCAGTCGACTACGAGAATTCAAGCTTCGTGTGAATCGAGATAAGTGCGTGTTTGCCAGGAGAAGTGTCCAGTACTTAGGGCATGTGATCACACAACAAGGCATCTCGCCTGACCCTAACAAGGTCAACGCCGTTCTCGAAATGCCTGAACCCAAGAACTTAAAGCACCTACGGACCTTCTTGCAGACCTGCTCGTGGTTCCGCAAGTTCATCCCGAATTTCTCGTCAGTAGCAGAGCCTCTTACTAGACTTACTAGAAAGCAGCAGACTTGGACCTGGGCTACAGCTCAATCGTCTGCGTTCAACGAGCTGAAGCGACTTCTTACTTCAGCGCCAGTTTTGATTCAGGCGGATTTCAAACGCCCTTTTATCCTCCGCACCGACGCTAGTAATTATGCGCTAGGAGCTGTTTTACTCCAGGGGGAGGACAAGGAAGAAAGACCCATTAAATACGCCAGCCGCCTTTTAAATACTGCTGAGCGTAATTATTCAACCACTGAGCGAGAGGCATTAGCTGTCGTCTGGGCTGTAGAGCGTTTTCGATGTTACCTAGACGGGCACCCCGTTGGTATAGGTAGCGACCACCAGCCCCTTCGATGGCTGATGACGCTTAAATCCCCTACAGGACGTTTGGTGAGATGGGCCCTTAAACTTCAGTCTTTTGATATTAAGTATCAGTACACCCCGGGAAAGGCGAATGTAGTGGCCGATACATTGAGTAGGCCCATATGTTCACCCGATACTCGCGACTTATGCGGCATTTGCTCAGTGATCATCGATCTGCCCGCTAAGAGCCCCGCTGAATTGAGACGGGAGCAACTTGCCGACCCGGAGGTTGAGAAAATTACTACCGAAATGGAAAGCACAGACGAGGTAGCCTCTCGTAGATGGACGGAACGTGGATACCTGCTATCCCAAGGAGTACTTTACCGGTATAATCCTGATTCAAACAGTGAGTCTCCTCAGCTCGTCGTTCCTCTGTCACTTCGTCCTGATATCCTCAAGGAGTGTCACGATTCTCCCTTAGCAGGACATTCCGGAATCGATCGCACTTACCTTAAGATCGCTCAGTCTTTCTATTTTCCAGGGATGAGAAGGGCAGTTGCAGACTATGTGAAGGCTTGTGTCCATTGTCAGCGATACAAAGCCTCAAATTATAAACCTCCCGGACTCCTTCAAACGCCAGTAATGCAGCAGCGAAATGAAGTTGTAGCGGTAGACCTTTTTGGTCCCTTACCCGACGGTGAAAACGGGGAGAGGTGGATTCTTCTGGTGGAAGACACCGCTACAAGGTGGGTAGAACTTTTCGCCCTTCAGGAGGCGACTGCTGAAGCCTGCGCACGTATTCTTACTGAAGAATATTTTCTTCGGTACGGTTTGCCGCGCAGGGTCACATCCGATAACGGCGTACAACAGAACCTCATACCACTCTACCATCCAGAAGCAAACCCTGCGGAACGTAAGAACCGTGATTTAAAGGTGCAGCTGGCGCAACTTGTGGAGAATGACCATGGTTCCTGGCCAACGAAGCTTCCGGTGATTAGGTTCGCTCTCAATAGCGCCGTTTGCAGAACCACCGGTGTCACTCCAGCTTATCTCATGTTTGCCAGAGAAATGAGGTCGCCCACCGAAGCTCGTCATGATTTGAGAGCCATCCTGGATAAAGAAAACTTTCTGCCTCAAATTACGCTTTACTTAAGGACCTTTATTTCTAATCTATCTGCGGTTCGTGAAAGAGTTGAAGTTCAGCAAGATCAATCCAAGAGGGTCGCTGACCAAACACGTCGGCCAAGTCAAACTTACAAGGTAGGGGATAAGGTTCTAGTCCGAACTCATGCACTGAGTCAAGGAAGCAAGGGCCTGACAGCCAAATTCTTTCCCAAGCGTGATGGACCATATGTGATTACCGAGAAGGTTAGCCCTACCACCTACATTATCTCTTCAATTGAGAATCCAACTGAATCCCTCGGGAAATATCATACTCAGGATTTGACGCCATTCGTGGACAGTGGTCTAGATAGTAACGTACCACCCAATCCTATTCTTCCCAAACGACGTCGCGGACGTCCGAAATGCCAGGGCCCTGACCTAGTCCCGGAGCGAGGACGCTCTCCAGAACTAGAGGGGGAGTCTGTCGCAAGCCGAATAGTTCCACGGGCTGCCGGACGCCGCCACGCCTGCATTCCCGCTCGTTTCCGAGACTACGCACTGGAGGCGTAAGAGCGGGACAGAAGTATATAGAAAACGCGCCATGACATCGGCGGCGCGGTGCCGAACGACGGAACGACCGTTACTTCAGGGAGTCGACGCAGGAGCGCGCGAGAGGCAGCGAGTGTTCGTGTCGATCGATCCGCCGCGCGTGCTCTCAAAAACGGTCCTACACGAAAATCTTAAGAAATTTTATACTTGACTACGTAAGTTTCGGTTTCGGTTTCGGTTTCGGCCGAAACCCTATAAAAATATTTTACATAACTCCTTGGAAAAATATCTAGGTAAAATTTGTAAGACGGGAACGTAACCCCTTGGCCACAGCCAAGCGCGGCGCGAATTGCGGCGCGAAATGCGGCGCGACAAGCGGTGAGCGGAGAAAACAAATGGTAGACAACGTATGAAGTATGCCACAGCTAACGGCGACGCGAATTGCGGAGCGACCTGCGGCGCGAAAAGCGTCGCGCGGCATGTGGCGGCGACGGGCGGCGCGATGTGCGAGTGAAACAAATGCACTGGGGAGTATCGAGGCGGCCACAGCCAGAGCGGCGTATGCAGCGGCAGCGAGGGGGCGAATTTGTGTTCGCGCGAACTGAACAAACTATTTTGAAAATTTCGCTCCGCATCAAATGGATACCGAAAAACTTATTAGTGAGAAATTGATAGTTAGATTAGATAGTTTGGATAGTTCCTATATTCGTGATAAAGTGTGTAAAATTTGCCAAGGTTTTTCATTTTTTCATTAACTGGGTGCGTTCCAATTTTAGAGTTAATGATATCTTGAGCTAAAAACGCATTAGTCTCAAGACAATATCGTGCCACTTTTGATAGGGCCATTATAAATAATACTGAGTACATCCACCGCTGACGCCGCCGCGGTCGCAACTAGTCGAGCTGTGGCATACCAACGCAAATCGCGTCGCCCGCCGCGCCTCCCGTCGCACCGCGCGCCGCACCGCTAGAAGCTGTGGCCAGGGCCTTAGGCCCTACCTGCATCAGCAAAAATTGGATTAATATTTCCCTTTCCTGATACATTTTCGAAGTTTTTAACATACCTAAAAGAAGTTTCTAACATACCTAGGTAACAGAAGAGCAAAATTATTGGACCAGGCAAGCTAATCCATGATCATTAGCTGGGCATTAAATCGTTAACCCGTTAATCGGTAATTAACGAAGTTAACATTCTGATTAACGGATTAACTTTTAAAAATGTTAACGCACACGTTAACTTCCATTAAAATGCAGAAGTCCGTTAATCCAATGCCTACTATTTACCGAGAGCTGGGCTCGCTGCCATTGCAGCGGTAAGTCCCCTCTTTGAGGAGTGGCTTGAGAGACGCTACGGCGTCCTTACCTACCGCCTGACGCAGGTCCTCACCGGACATGGAAGTTTCGTGGGCTGAGCACCGCCGTGCCCTCAGGGAAGTGATCGGCGATGGCGACCTCTCGCGTCCGGGCCTAGTGCGGGCCATGTTGCGGAGCGAGGGGGACTGGGATGCCGTCTCCTCCTTTAGCGAAGCAGTTATGCTAGCTAAGGAAGAGGCGGGACACGTGAGGCAGCGAAGCGCCACTAATAATAGTTATTTTTGCGTTTTAGTTTTTAATAAATAGGTACTATTATACGAATTTGCACTAAATTATTCTCTATAAACCAATGAAATATCGTTAAAGAAATAAAATCGGAAAGTTGACCAATAACGTTATTATCACGGTGTGTGCATAAAGCGCGCAAGGGATTATGGGACGACATCGTCCATCGTAGACCGCATCATCGCTTACCATCAGTCAGGCGAGATAGTGCTTAAACGTCGACCCATCAAATATATTTTTAAAAAAAACTAATAACCCATTAAAATCTGATTATCGTAAAGAGTTCAGAGTATATTTTGAGTATGAGAATTGAGATTGCATGCATTGCACTTTGCACTCGCTTGCGAAAGTAAGGTCACTGTAAATTAGTGTCCGACCGAAACTGGTTTTCTGGCCGAAACCGAATGTTCGGCCGTGGCTTCAGTTTCGGCCGTTCCTTAGCTAGCATAACTGCTTCGCTAAAGGAGGAGACGGCATCCCAGTCCCCCTCGCTCCGCAACATGGCCCGCACTAGGCCCGGACGCGAGAGGTCGCCATCGCCGATCACTTCCCTGAGGGCACGGCGGTGCTCAGCCCACGAAACTTCCATGTCCGGTGAGGACCTGCGTCAGGCGGTAGGTAAGGACGCCGTAGCGTCTCTCAAGCCACTCCTCAAAGAGGGGACTTACCGCTGCAATGGCAGCGAGCCCAGCTCTCGGTAAATAGTAGGCATTGGATTAACGGACTTCTGCATTTTAATGGAAGTTAACGTGTGCGTTAACATTTTTAAAAGTTAATCCGTTAATCAGAATGTTAACTTCGTTAATTACCGATTAACGGGTTAACGAGTTAATGCCCAGCTAATGATCATGGATTAGCTTGCCTGGTCCAATAATTTTGCTCTTCTGTTACCTAGGTATGTTAGAAACTTCTTTTAGGTATGTTAAAAACTTCGAAAATGTATCAGGAAAGGGAAATATTAATCCAATTTTTGCTGATGCAGGTCGGCGTTAGGCCCTGGCCACAGCTTCTAGCGGTGCGGCGCGCGGTGCGACGGGAGGCGCGGCGGGCGACGCGATTTGCGTTGGTATGCCACAGCTCGACTAGTTGCGACCGCGGCGGCGTCAGCGGTGGATGTACTCAGTATTATTTATAATGGCCCTATCAAAAGTGGCACGATATTGTCTTGAGACTAATGCGTTTTTAGCTCAAGATATCATTAACTCTAAAATTGGAACGCACCCAGTTAATGAAAAAATGAAAAACCTTGGCAAATTTTACACACTTTATCACGAATATAGGAACTATCCAAACTATCTAATCTAACTATCAATTTCTCACTAATAAGTTTTTCGGTATCCATTTGATGCGGAGCGAAATTTTCAAAATAGTTTGTTCAGTTCGCGCGAACACAAATTCGCCCCCTCGCTGCCGCTGCATACGCCGCTCTGGCTGTGGCCGCCTCGATACTCCCCAGTGCATTTGTTTCACTCGCACATCGCGCCGCCCGTCGCCGCCAGATGCCGCGCGACGCTTTTCGCGCCGCAGGTCGCTCCGCAATTCGCGTCGCCGTTAGCTGTGGCATACTTCATACGTTGTCTACCATTTGTTTTCTCCGCTCACCGCTTGTCGCGCCGCATTTCGCGCCGCAATTCGCGCCGCGCTTGGCTGTGGCCAAGGGGTTACGTTCCCGTCTTACAAATTTTACCTAGATATTTTTCCAAGGAGTTATGTAAAATATTTTTACGCAGGAATTGGGATCATCAAAAACATTCTCAGTTCCAGCTAGCGAAACTGTGGTTAAAAAGCTAGGTAGTAAAATAAAAGCACACACATAAATAGGTATCGTTTATTTCAATAGGAAGATAAATAGTCTTTTAAACACATAACAATGTTACTAAATAACATTACTTTCTACGCATTGTATAAATAAGTTGTTGCTTCAATTTAATTTTAAACTATAAGTATATACATATAGACAAGACTTGGGCCGAGGCTCTCAGGCCTGTACAATGTACATTGCATACACTTAGGTACTAGGTACTACATTTTATACATTTATAGTCACATGCATTCATTCTGACTTCTACCAAGTACATTATTGCTTATTATTCTATTCAATAAATAAATAAATAATAGTTGCAATACCTTGCAAACCTGACAGTTGGCCAGTCAACACAAATTATTTAACGTATTGCGATTTTCTTGTGTAGGATACACTCAATCACCTCGGTACAAATAAAACTAGGCACAACATTCCAGTCTAATATTGTCTTACATTAGTCGTAAATCTATATTAAATATACATATAACCAACAATAAAATAACTATAATAACAAAGAACTATTCAGTAAAACAGTTGTCAACATAATAAGATGATTTCAGACTACACAAATTAAGAACTACACTATGCCTAGCTGTACAGACACCAGTACATTAATGCAACGCTGTGGAGGAATATCGGAAACAGGTGTCCCCCTAATATCACGACGCTTTTAGCATGGTTTAGCATGGCTGACGAAAAGACCCATCGTCTGTCCATTGTACTCGACACTGTCGATGGAGGACTGCAGCCTGACCTTTGATCGTGCGAGTAGGTCTACCGAGGCCAACGCCGAGATCTTCTCACCGTCAAGCGTAAGCTGACGTCCTTCGGAAAAGCCGCAAAAATCACATCCATCGACATGTTGAAAAAACAATGACGATGACAATGGGTCTCCCTGGCGAACTCCCTGCCCAACTCTTGCGGGAGCGCTGCGGGTTCCATTCACGTCCAAGCCAGTCTCGGACGTGGCATACAACCTCGCAACATAGTCGTAGAATGCCCCATGCAGGCCTCTTCTCCTGCAATTCGACAAGCGCCGTATGCGACCCTATCGGATTCCTTGAAAAGGCCAGCACTGCGATGTGGCATTCACACAACTTTTCCCCGCAGTCAGCACGGCGTCCGCCGAAAATCGAGTGCCGTTTGCGCAGATGAATCCACGCGCATCATGAGGGCAGCATGTCTTGGACCTCCGCGCCAGGACAGCACGTATGACGGAGAAGCACCGACGCAATCGAGATCGGCCGGTACTCCGTCGCACACGCCGGTACTCGTCCGTATTTGGAACAAACACCGTTCGAAAGCCCCAAAGCTGTGCAGGAACCTCACCATTCGCAAGCCACACATTGAACATTTCCGCCAAGTCGCAGAAGATACCAATTCTCCGGAAGAACTCCGTCGGAACCTGTTAACTAAGCGATAACCTTCACCTCCATAGAAGTGAATGACGCCCACAGCTGGGAGTAATCACGGATGCCCCCGTACTGTTCTGAACGCCGTAAGGCGCTCAAAGCCTCCATCACTGGTCGTATAATATAGTACAGTAGGCTTCCAGCTCAGAGGCACGATGCCGAATACCTGGCTGTTGCAGGTGTTGCGCTTTTTTGCTTCGGCTGTCCCCATGCTTTCACCGCCCCTTTATACTGCTCTCCGCTCTGGTTTACACCGCCGCAAGGAGTTCTTCCATGATCTCGAAGTGACTTTCTAGACTAAAGAGAATCTCTGGAACGGTTGTGGCTCTACTAGCCGGCAGCGGAGCTCCGGTGTCGGGCTTCTGGCAATAGCAGTGCCCGACTCTCTTGGACCGAATGTGAATCTTGGGAGCTTTCTCATGAGGTCTTGATTGACTGTAGCGCTGCGGCCTCCAGCCTTAACCAGACGCATCTCTGCGGCGGCTATGATCTCTGCGTTCTCTTCTCGCCAACTCCATTTCACCTACTTAGGGCTGTCCTCAGCATTGCCTGTGATAGTCATATGGTGTATTTATAGAGACCCTGTCTTTTCTGTTTCTACCGCACTCGGTAAACGGCCAACGCGACCGCCGACGCGGAGGCGTAAAAGAGAAGTTGACGTGCCCGACGAATTATTGGACGCAGTCTCTGCCTCCTGTGTGAGGGCAGAAGCTCGTCCCTCATTTTCATTAGGTACAAATAGAATCCAATAAATTAAAGGCGGCAAGGGTTTAGCTATTGCCGCCCCGTTTGTCCACAGCTCTCCATGTCCCGAACCGTATGAGCTGCCAGGACTTGCGTGGACCCCAAAGTATTTCAACCCTGGACAGTAGACACTTTGATTTTATACTCCTTAGACTACCCCGCATTGTATCAAGGTTTGCTATATTTTCGGACCTTCCAGATGTCACTCCTTCAGGTCTAATTGCACTGGGTATGCATTTTCAAAAATTTGAACAGTCAGCTACTTATTAAATTTTATGCTTAAGAGTACATTGACATACATAATACATTAAATAACAATTTCACTTGTCTAGCTTGCACGGTAGAAAAGCATATAAAAAATTGACAATCAGTCATGTCATTATGTACAAAATAATAAAGTTATTCTTAAAATAACATATAAAACATGCTTGTTCGTTACATGTATGTATACGAAACACTGGATCTAGCATCCAGCACTTTACTGACACGACAATAAGGAAGTTTCTCTTCTCTATTACAATATTACCCTTATTTTAAAATTAGTTACTGATATCAAACATTTCACATGGAATTTGGCCAAGGTATAGTCATAGAAACACCGCTATTGTTACAGTCAAACTATTTAGTCTACAGGTAGAAAATAAGACTGATTCAGTACTAACACGTTACTTACATAATATAGTTTTTAACTAAACCATATATTTGGGAACAAACCAATGGTCAGTGTATACTAAATCGTTCTGTATAGTCCTTCGGGGTTATTATAACGTCCTAAAGTCAGAATGGTTCCATTGAGGGAAAGAAACAGAGCTATACAAGTCGTCTAGCAAGATCTCGTTTCCTCAGCGGAACCACTGGCATCGAGACGTCATAATACGCCACCTGAGGCCTTAGTACCCGTTTGATTTACATACGTTCGGCACTCTGACTGGCCGGCACCAATGAAGCAACCAATCACAGCGCCGAACGCGTACTCGTTACGATTACTTTAAACGTAAAACAAATTCGTACTAAGGCGTGTGTATAGTACTAAGTGGTGTGGTTACAATGTGGCGGCGGCCAGTAGCCGGCAGTGGTCGGGCAGGGCGCGGAGGCCGGCGGGCGCGGCGACCCGGGCGTTGGCCGCGCTCACAATGTGGCGGCGGCCAGTAGCCGGCAGTGGTCGGGCAGGGCGCGGAGGCCGGCGGGCGCGGCGACCCGGGCGTTGGCCGCGCTCACAATGTGGCGGCGGCCAGTAGCCGGCAGTGGTCGGGCAGGGCGCGGAGGCCGGCGGGCGCGGCGACCCGGGCGTTGGCCGCGCTCACAATGTGGCGGCGGCCAGTAGCCGGCAGTGGTCGGGCAGGGCGCGGAGGCCGGCGGGCGCGGCGACCCGGGCGTTGGCCGCGCTCACAATGTGGCGGCGGCCAGTAGCCGGCAGTGGTCGGGCAGGGCGCGGAGGCCGGCGGGCGCGGCGACCCGGGCGTTGGCCGCGCTCACAATGTGGCGGCGGCCAGTAGCCGGCAGTGGTCGGGCAGGGCGCGGAGGCCGGCGGGCGCGGCGACCCGGGCGTTGGCCGCGCTCACAATGTGGCGGCGGCCAGTAGCCGGCAGTGGTCGGGCAGGGCGCGGAGGCCGGCGGGCGCGGCGACCCGGGCGTTGGCCGCGCTCACAATGTGGCGGCGGCCAGTAGCCGGCAGTGGTCGGGCAGGGCGCGGAGGCCGGCGGGCGCGGCGACCCGGGCGTTGGCCGCGCTCACAATGTGGCGGCGGCCAGTAGCCGGCAGTGGTCGGGCAGGGCGCGGAGGCCGGCGGGCGCGGCGACCCGGGCGTTGGCCGCGCTCACAATGTGGCGGCGGCCAGTAGCCGGCAGTGGTCGGGCAGGGCGCGGAGGCCGGCGGGCGCGGCGACCCGGGCGTTGGCCGCGCTGACGGCGCCGTTGACGTGAGCGTTGTGCAGCTCGGCCACCTGCGTGGAGCACGCCGCCGCGGGGTCGCCCGACCCCGTCACACTGCCTAGCCTGTTACAATTACGTATACATCCATTACTATAAAACACAAACGTAAAAAGAAATAAAAACAGTTTATTTACGACATATACAAAAATACATAACATAACTCAGTAGGCAGAGGTGCACATTACATCACTTAATGCCACTGTACAATGTAACATCCACTTTTCGCAATTTTATGTTATGAGTCCCATATAATAGGGGGTGAGCCTATTGCCATATTATACTGAGCACAATTCCAGACTCCGTCGTTACTCGAGAATCGATCAACCGAATCCGAGACACCTTAGTAATCGCTTTTGCGACGTCAAAAAATTGTTCGTGCGGGAATCGAACCCACTACTCGTCACACGGCAGCCACTGCGGCAACCATGCAATCGCCCTAATCATACAGACAGATATGAAAGTATTGGTATACCCACGACACAGCAGAAAATAGCAATATGATAATTTTAAGTTGAAATGAAAGTATACAGACCAGAATTCGTTCCCGGGATGTGCGTTCCCGTCCCACGGATACGTCAACACTAACAACTTGCCCGCGTCCTCGCCGACCAACTTGGACGACGGCTCGCGTGTCTTTATCGTCACGTTGATGCCGCCTGCGACGTAAACAAATTATTATATAAGAAGGGGTAGGCAGAGGTGCATATTACGACACTTGGTGCCACTGTACAATGCAACACCCACCTTTCATTACTTATTTTATGAGTCCCATGTAATAGGGGGTGAGCCTATTGCCATATACCGGGCACAATTCCAGACTCCGTGCTACTACTGAGATTGTTTTTAACTCGTCGAGTACCGGTTTTATAGACACAATTAAAGAACAATAGGTCGCGGTCACCGGTGACCGCTTGGTGTTTGACAGATTAAAAACCCAGTAATACTTTGCCCGACCCGGGAATCGAACTTGCGACCCGGCAGTAGCACTTGCAACCACTTGGCCAACGAGACATTTTACACTTCATGTACGTATTATACTAGCGACGAGCCCCAGCTTCGCCCATTTGCTATTTTCATGTCCTCGTTGATTCTATTCTATAATTTTTCTTTCATACAAACATTGGCCTAACGATAAAAAATATTTAATAATTCTTTTATAAGATACGTTTAAAAAAACCGACGGCAACCACAACCTGAAAATCGCATCAAAATAGGTTCAGCCAATCGCGAGATAATCACGCACAAACATACATTCAAGTCAAACTTAGAACCTTCTTTTGTTTTTTGAAGTCGGTTGAAAATTTTATCTACTTTGGTTGAGGAATTCAGGAGTTAAGCGCTAACAGAAAATAAACATAACTAACCCCTCGCGTGTTTCTCGTACACACGCGCACCGATTGGATATTTTTTCTGTGACGTGTATTTTCAAGTTAGCAATCCGTTCTTTACTTGATTAAACATAATAGTTAATTCGCTTTTCTATTAACCCCTTGAAAATTGTTAAAAATCATCCCCTAAATTTGTTCATACAAAAGTAGTCTCTATACCTTGGAAATAAGGTCTTTTTTTTAAGGGGGAAAATCATCGAATGACTGCTCCCGCCTGGGTGAGGCAGAAGGGAGTGTCAGACTCTTACTGACTAAAAACCACCCCGTTCCTTCTCCTGCACGTCGAGCCGGAGCCCCGGTTACCCGTTAGGTCCTCAGCGACGGAAATAAGGTCTATAATATAGTTAGTGGAGTCACCGGTCACCGCCTGGGGATATATGGGTTAAAAAATATTTACCCGTGTGTACGAAAACGCACGTTCTTTCGCTTTTTGTCAATTAAGTTGCGAGTCATAATTGAAAGGCCTATTGCCATACTCTGGCATATAAAAGTAATTTTACCAATGTGGCTAAAATATTTGTATTGAGGCGAGGTTGTGGCGACACATGTCACATGTCGAATGACACTCCACATAGACCATCGATGATAACAAATCAACGGATGACGTCATAAAAATCCTACATCGCACATGCGAAGTTTACATGCGAATTAATACGAATAGAAAATCCCAACGAATAACTGTTAGGCAGAAAGTCGAATACGAAAGGCCACGAATACCTCGCCTGGTCGGAGGATCCTCCTTGTTCGATCTTAGGGAATATACTCTCTGTTCCCTCAAAGTTAAATCATTCACTCACCTTTTGGATGTTTCTTGTTCTCGAAGAAGGTTTTATACTCAGCCGTCTTACCCGAACCCGTGGTTGAGAACATCGCTGTGGAAATAACAAATACATTAATTATTAATGTTGAAAAAAATTTATCAAATTCAAATTCCAGGGTAAGTAAAGAAAATTGTAGAATATTTTTATCTCTTTTTTTATTTAAGAACTTTGCTTTTCACTAGTATTTCTCCTGTGTCGTGGGTGCGTTTACAAACATACAGGTTCACATACACATCACACCCAGACCCGAAACAACAATCAGTGGATCACGCAGAGTTGCTCCGTACGGGAATCGAATCCGCGACACGTTGTACAGCAGCCAGTAGCCGAGCCACCACACGGCAGAATTACTAGCAAAGGTTTTTTAAAGAAAAAAATAACAGTATAATGTCGGAATACTTAAACGCTACTCAATTTTAAGTCACGCTCAAGTATAGTTTTGTTTCCACAAATTCTTTGTAAAATGACAGAGATGGCACGTTATTTAAGCATGACTTAAAATTGAGTAACGTTTCAGTATTGACTGCACGGTTGGTGCGGTGCCTGGGCAACCGGCTGCCGTGCCACGTGTCGCGGGTTCGATTCCCGCACGGAACAACACTTTGTGTGATCCACAAATTGTTGTTCCGGGTCTGGGTGTCATGTGTATGTGAACTTGTATGTTTGTAAACGCACCCACGACACAGGAGAAAATCCTAGTGTGGGGCAACGTTTTTTTTTTAAAAGAAAGAAAAGAAAGAATGAAAGTATTCCGGCATAAGTATATAGTACCGAGTATAGTGTCGCTGGGCGTGATGTACGCGAAGTTGATGTCGGCGACGTGCGCGAGGCCGGCGGCGGCCAGCAGGTGGCGCAGCCGGGCCAGCACCGACACCACGTACACGTCCACCTGGTGCTTCGAGATCTTCCACACGCCTAGACCTGGGACACACGCAATGACATTCATCATAGTCTTCTTTGTTTGCGACAAACGAGCTGGGTAAGTAACTACTACTATGGATACCCACAACACCAGAGCCGTTATAAGGACATTTTCCGTGCAACTACAGAAATGTTTTTTTTTTTAATCTAGTAAGTAATATCAACGGCAAGTACCAATGTGACTTTTTCCGAGTTATATGTACTTTCTAAGATTATTTAGACACCACTGACAAACGGTGAAGGAAAAACATTGTGGGGAAACCTGGACTTATAATTTCTAATTATAAGTTTGAAATCGCCAACCCGCATTGAGCAAGCGTGGTGATTAATGCTCAAACCGTGTGAGAAGAGACTTTGCTCAGCAGTGGGCATTTATAGACTGTTGATGATGAAGTAATACTTTGTCCCGACCCGGGAATCGAACCCGAAACCCTTTGCCCCGCAGTCGACTTGTGACCACTCTGCCAACGAAGCAGGTTGTACACTAAATGAATAAGAAAAAAATTGTTTGTAAATTAAACTAGCATCTGCCCGCGACTTCGTACGCGTACCATCCCATTTTTTCCCGTTCCCGTTCGTGATTTTCGGAAAAAAGTAAAAAAAAAAATTTGGTTAAAAAGTATTCTATGTCGGTCTCCTGGCTCTAAGCTACCTCCCTACCAATTTTCAGCCAAATCTATTCTGCCGTTCTTGAGTTATAAGTGGTGTAACTAACACGACTTTCTTTTATATATATAGATAGGATCCCAGATCTTTGGCCATCCAACTCACAGAGACTCGTTGAGACACCTTCACTCTACTCTGAATGAAATATGATCATAATGTCAATACCAACCACAACCAATAACATTGACATAGGCCATTTTATTCTCCAACTTCGCTCGGTGATCAGCTTCAATGAGTACCGTGTCAGCGATGACAGAGAGTCGCTTGTAGTACACTTCATTGTCGAATATATGGTTCGGTCGCGACAACTTCACGTAGCGGTCTGTGTACTTCTTCTGAGCGTCCTTTGTGTTGGTCACACTTATATATCCTGTTAGTTCCTCGTATGTGTAGCTGTGTACCTGTAACGGTGAAGGAAATTAGTTATTTATTTGCCGTCAGCATTTAAAAGACGGATAGTAGGATAGTCCCGGGACTTTAGTAAAGTAATTCCCGTTCCTAGGGTTTTACTCGCATAGTTCTTGCTCTTGCAAGGGGTCTCGCCCGCTTGCCCATTTGTAACTGGGTTTTTAAAAATTCTCAGTAGTAGCACGGAGGCTGGAATTGTGCCCGATATATAGCAATAGGCTCTATTACATGGGTCTCATAAAAAAAAATAGTGAAAAGTAGGTGTTACATTGTACAGTGACATTTAGTGCCGTAATGTGCACCTCTGCCTACCCCTCCAGGGATAAAAGTCGTGATGTTAAGTACGTTCTTGCTTGCGTGGGCTTTGCAAAATAAAATTGTCCTACGTCTTTTCTTGAAGCTCACAGTTTTGGTTGAAATTTGGTAATTTCACACAAATAGCCTCAGTGGTTTAGAAGCTAGAGAGCCCCGGGTGTATTTTACCGACACACATAGTTGCCGTTCGAGTAAAATTCCGAGGATAGAAACTATTCCATGTTCTTTCTCGAATTTCCGACATTTTGTAGCTAATTTCATCGAGATCCGTTCTAACTAGAATAATAAAACACGTTCATAAAAACTTTCGCATTTATAACTGTAGAAATGAAACGACCGTAGATGGTAACGAACTGTCAAATTTTTATTTTCTGCATAGATTAAACACAATATAGTTCCCAAAGCCTCTACTAGATGGCACCACATTTATATTTATTTTGTTAGAATACGACACTCCCACTTAACAAAATAAAACTAAATACCTATCTAGTGTTTTATTTGACTAAACCTAACATCTCTAAAAATTTATAATGTTTTACCGCATTTAAACCTTTGGTAAATAAATCAGCAGGCATTTCTGAAGTTGGTAAATAACTCAATCTAATAATATTATTATTTAAATGTTCTCTAAAAAAGTGAAATCTGATATCAATGTGTTTTGATCTTTTATGCAAACAATTATCATTTGCCAACTTCTGTGCAGACTGATTATCATTGAATACAGTTACTATATACAATTTGTTAGTTATCTCATATTGCAAGTTCCGTAAGTATATGGCCTCTTTACAACAATCTGATATTCCCATGTACTCAGCCTCGGTGCTAGACAGAGCTATAGTGATTTGTTTCCTAGTTGCCCATGAAACAGCACCACCAGAAAGAGAAAAGAAAAACCCTGTATATGAACGCCTATCCAATACATTACTTGCCCAGTCAGCATCAACATATGCTTGCAATTCTGAATTTCCATTGGCACTATATTTCAGACAATATTCTTTAGTTGTTTTCAAATATTTTAAGACCCTTTTGGCACAAGCCCAATGCTCATCACTGTAACAATTATTAAATTGACTTAAATAATTAACAGAAAAAACAATGTCTGGTCTAGTAAGTACTGCTAAATACATCATAGAACCTATTAACTGTTGGTAAGGTAATTGAGTATTACAATATTCACTTTTACTTAAATTTAACTTAGATTCTATTGGTGTGTAAACTGCCTTACAACTTTGAATATTAAATTTTTGTGATAGTTTTTCAATGTATTGTTGTTGATCCAAAGTTACTGTACCACTTACTTTATCAACATCAACTCTCATACCTAAGCAATGCTTAACACTACCCAAATCTTTAATTTTAAAGACAGATGATAAACTACTCTTAATTTTTTCAGTTTCTAACAAATTATTAGAAAAAATGAAGAAATCATCAACAAACAGTGCAATGAATATTTTGTCTGACACATTAATTTTGCTATAAAGACAAGGTTCGAGTTGAGACCGTTTGAATCCTATGGTCTCTAAAAAACTATCTACTCTCTGATACCAGGCTCTACTTGATTGCTTCAAACCATAAATAGCCTTCTTAAGCTTAAGCACCTTGTTGTTATTTTGCTTACATTCAAAACCTACTGGCATTTTCATATAAACTGTTTCTTTCAAGAATCCATTTAAAAAAGCAGTTTTAACATCAAGGTGGCATATATCAAGTTTCATCTGAGCTGCTAATGCAAAAAGTAATCTTAAAGATGAATGTCTCAACACAGGGGAAAAAGTTTCATTAAAATCTATACCTGGTTTTTGTACAAATCCTTTTGCAACTAACCTAGCACGATATGTTACATTATTGTCAATGTCTAACTTACGTTTGAACACCCATTTACAAGGCAACTGTACTGTTCACAGGTAAGTCCACTAATTCCCAGGCATTATTTTCTTCGAAAGATTTTAATTCATCGTTCATTGCTAATGTCCATTGTTCACTCTCTGGCCCGCTTAGAGCCTCCAGAAGTGATATTTCATTACAGTCCACATTACACGCACTGGCACTGGCAAAACCATACCGTTCAGGTTGTTTACGAACACGACACTTCCTAACCTCATTTTCCACAACTGTTGATGGACCTGGAGTAACTAACTGCTGCTCTGACACTGCTGCAGATGCTGTAGTTTCTTCCACATCAAGAAATTCTTCGTCTGTTTCTTTATCTGAGCTGGTGCTGCTTGAATTCTCGCTTACTGCACCCTTTACTGCACCTGGCCTGAATTTCAGTTTGAGGTTCGTCTCTGAAATGTCTACATTTGCCTCTCCCACTGTTTGCTGAATCTCTTCAGGTATCTCAGTTTTTACTGCAAACTCGTGGTTTGGTTCGGTCAAGTCCACTGGTATCTCGGTTACAGAACTCCCTTCCTCAATCACGACAATATCTCGACTGGTAGTTATTGTGTTATTGTTGGGATTGTACACTCTGTAACCTTTTACGTCATTTGGATAACCAATCAAAATGCATTGTTTGGCTTTTTTATCCCACTTGAGCCTTCTCTCCTTTGGTATATGTACCATTACTCTACTGCCAAATATGCGTAAATGGCTAACGTCTGGTTTCTCACCTGTCCACACTTCAATTGGTGTTTGGTTGTTTAATCCTGATGCTATTGATCGATTTTTCAAGTAGGCTGCTGTGTTTACCGCTTCTGCCCAAAATCTTTTGGTTAATCCTGCATCAAACAACAGGCATTTTGCCTTCTCAACCACTGTGCGGTTGAATCTCTCGCACATTCCGTTCTGCTGTGGAGTATATGGGTTAGTTTTTTGGTGTAATATTCCTGCTTCTTGTAGATATCTATCAAACTGCTTATTACAAAATTCTAACCCATTATCTGTCCTTAGAATTTTGATTCTCTTCTCTGTCTGATTCTCAGCCATACTCTTAAATGCTTTGAATTTGTCTAATGCTTCATCCTTAGTCTTAAGAAAATAGACAAATACCATTCTGCTTTTGTCATCCACGAATAGCAAAAAATATTTTGATCCTCCAATGGACTTGGTTTCCATGGGGCCACAAATGTCTGCATGCACCGTGTGAAGCAATTCTTCACTTCTGTTACCAACATGTGAGAAGGGTAACCGTGCCTGCTTGCCTTCGCAGCACACAACGCAGCTCATATGGTTCACCTGGGACTTGTCTGTATATGTCATGCCAATAACTGCACCGTCTCTCATTTTGTCTAGATCGGCGCTATTCAGGTGCGCAAAACGGCGATGCCACACATGCCCCGACACTGGTGTAAACAGACAATTAACTTGTTTCACATTTAATTTGTAAACACCGTCCACCAAATCTGCAGTTGCAATCAGTTCGTTCCTGTCGTTATAAATCATACAGTGGTTCTCAGTGAAGTTAACTCGATTTCCCTTATTAATCAGCTGGCTAACTGATAACAAGTTTGTAGCAAGACTAGGCACGTACAATACTTCTGTGACTGATATGTCATATTGTTTACCTTTCACTGTTGTTATTATTTGGGTTTCACCACAACAATCCACAGAAATTGTCGACTTATCAGCAATAACTATCTCGTCTACAAGTTTGTTTTGACAGATTCTTCAGCCAATCTTTTTTAGTCGTCATATGCCTGCTGGCACCGGAATCAATGTACCAGTCTGTAGTACTGAATTTACCACTTAGAAAAGTAGCATTAAATGCATTAGTTGTTTTTTTCTTTTCTATTTTATTACACTGATTCTTGTAATGCCCTTGCTTCTTACATTTGTAACATCTTACATTCGATTTTAACGTTTCGGTCGTATTGACATTTGCCGTATTTCGTTCACTCTTTTGGGGTTGCCATTTTTTAGACATAAATGCACTCTGACTGTTCGCACTAACTTCACTTGAGTCCTCCATGTCTATGAGCTTCGATTTGATTGCGTCGGTCGTTATGTCTATGCCCGAATGCTCGATCGCCATGATCATCGGGGCGAATTTCTCAGGCAATCCCGCCAAAAGTAGCGATCCAACCCACTCTTCACTTATTTTGAAGCCCGTATTATTTAATCGCTGACTTGTTTCCACTATTGATGTCACGTAATGAGCCATCGAATCACAATTTTCACGCCGGATTGATATCAAGTTCCGCAGTAATCCTATTCTTCTTGTGAATCCAGTATCGTCAAACATTCTTTGCAGCTTTTTCCACAGACCCAAAGCGGTTTCTTCACTTTTAATATGCACAAAAAGTCCTGGTTCTATAGTAAGGATGATTTTTGCACGTGCTTTTGCATCATTTGCCTCGCCATTTGTAACGATGCACTTCTCCATGCCTTCTAAAATCAAATAGTTTTGAACCGCAAACGCCCATTCTTCATAATTATCGCGTCCTTTTAACTTTGTGATGCTTGTAATTATACTTCCGGACATTTCACTGAGTAACACAATGTTTCTTTTGTTTTAAAAACGTGAGGCCCATAACCTGTAGAAATGAAACGACCGTAGATGGTAACGAACTGTCAAATTTTTATTTTCTGCATAGATTAAACACAATATAGTTCCCAAAGCCTCTACTAGATGGCACCACATTTATATTTATTTTGTTAGAATACGACAATAACCAACTTATTAAAGTCGAAAATTCACTGAAACTAATGGACAATTGGCCACCATCTTAAATATCGTACCTGGTAGAACTCAGCCCACATCTGTCTCCACATATGTCTGCCGGACGCGTTGTTCCTGACGTACGTGTTCTTCAACACGTTGAGGCACGTGGTGGGAGTGACCTCCTCCCCGTACCCTTGCTCCGGCACGTTCTGCTCCGCCGTCACTAGGATGTCCTCGCAGTCCATTCGGAACTCGCGCTGGAAGCGAGGACCTATTGTACCTGAAACATAAACAGTCATTATGAAGTACTGATGAATTATTACAATGTAACATTCACTATTCATGAATTATGTTATGAGTACATATGAGACCTACTTCCCCGCGGTTTTACCCGTTCTGCTCGGCGCCCAAAAAAATTGCTACTCCGCAAATTAACAAGAAAAAATTAAGACTAGCAGTTAAGCTGAGAATATTAAACCATATCAAATCAGGCACGGCCCCGCACATTTGAACTACTGGGTTTAGTTTTTTATGAGATAAGCCGGTAAACGAGCAGTTAAACGGTTAACCTGATGGTAAGCAATCGGCGTCGCCCATGCCTTCTCCCGCCTGGCTGAGGCGGGAGGGAGTGTCAGACTCTTACTGACTAAAAACCACCCCGTTCCTTCTCCTGCACTTCGAGCCGGAGCCCCGGCAACCCGTTAGGTTCTCCGCGACATGGTAATTGGGCCTCTGGTAACCTGACTCACACTACGCAACACAACGCAAGCGTTGATTCACGTCGGTTTGCGGTAAGGCCGTGATATCACTCCGGTCGAGCCGCCTCATTCGTGGTGAAACATGGCTCTCCCACACTTGTTTAACATAATAACATAACATCACGCCTTTTATCCCCGAAGGGGAAGGCAGAGGTGCACATTATACCACTGTACAATGTAACACCTACTTTTCACTATTTATGTTATGAGTCCCATGTAATAGGGGGTGAGCCTATTGCCATATACCGGGCACATTTCCAGACTCCGTGCTACTACTGAAATTTTTAAAAACCCAGTAATACTTTGCCCGACCCGGGAATCGAACCCGAGACCTCTTGACCAGCAGTCGCACTTGCGCCCACTCGGCCAACGAGGCAGTCACTTAAATTACTTGTTTAACCCAAGTAATTTAAGGAAAAAGGTAGGAAACTCTCAAGACTTACCTATAATAACAGCCTCAGTCTCAATATTATCTTCTCTAACAACGCCGGAGTTGCGTCGCTCCCCCGCGTTGATACACTCGGTGTGTCCACTGACGTACACCAGAGCCGACACCTTCATCTCGTCGTAACTCAGACAGTTCTCCAACAGTAGGGGAGCCTTCTGGTTCATTGTGCCTACACTCTCCCAGCCGTCCGAACTGAAATATAATATTGTCAAAGTTAAAGAATGTACGTGAATTAAGCCATTGTTCCTATAAGTGCCTTCAACTGTCAGATGTTACATTGTTTGAGGGGTTAATCTGAAGGCTACTTATTAAGAGGTAATGACACAAAGGAGTTTCAATAATTTTAAAATTTGTTTGGCGTGAATGAACAATCTACAAATAGAGTCGTAGATAAAAACTGTTAAAACAAAGATTTCCCTTCTTTATAATGCATGCAGTTGTGTAATTCGTTGTATAATTAATTTTATTGATTACATGCAATGTATATAAAAAGCATGTTGGAGAATTTTATTAATCATGCAACAATCTTTTTGCAATATATTTTCAACTGTACACTTTTGTTACAAAGTTGAAAATTGCTCGATGTGCTCCACAATCAGTTTACGAATATTCTTCACAATGAAAAGAAATCTCGTCTGCCTCTCTTTCTAATGTTAGTATTTAGTAAAGGATAGAGATAGATTCCTCACCTACGCAATAGACTGGAGCGTATATTTTTAAGTTCTTTCGGCGACAACCCGTCCAATAACGATCTGCACACACGTACACACACATAGCTACACCAACACAACACACGCACACCACCACATTATACACAACACACACATACAATTAAAATAATCATGCATGTTATACAAATATCAACTTTATACATGAAGTTAGAGGTTGAAATTTGCATCTTTGTGAAATTATTATATTAAGAATATATATTTTAAACGAAAA
The DNA here is from genome assembly GCA_902850265.1 of Spodoptera littoralis. Lineage (NCBI taxonomy): Eukaryota > Metazoa > Arthropoda > Insecta > Lepidoptera > Noctuidae > Spodoptera > Spodoptera littoralis. The sequence goes on along the minus strand of LR824555.2, from coordinate 9,259,986 downwards.
TGAGACCTAAAGCATTTAACACAGAGATAATATTTGATAACGATCTCGTTTGAATGTTCTTAAAATAGGACAGAAAGCTAAAACGAACCATACTGCTATTCTTTTAAGGTGGTATGTCGTGTGTTGTCGTTTTATTTACCCTTTCTCTCCGGACAGTAACAGGTAAGAGTCGGCGGCTCCCATAAAGTTGACGGCTCTCTTCTTGAGCAGTCTGTCTATAAACTGTACCACGCTCATATCCTTGTACAACTCCTTCTCTATACTACTGCCGTACTCTCTGGAACATTTATACTTTAGTTAGAGAATAGGAAATTGGTAGGAACTTTGGTGCAATATGGAAATTGATTGCTACGTTCAATGTGGTTTAGACACATGCTAACTGAACCAAGTTTCGTAGATAGACCATAGTGTAATCAATTAATTTAATAAAATATAGCAAACAGTTTAAATATACAGCATTCCTGATGGCTGATGGCCTGAAACACAAGTTTACAATAACCTAGATCGGGTGGTCCACTGTCAAATAATGAAATTTTCCGAATCACTGTCAATATACCTTTATTGATATTTTAATTTTGGTAACTATATTCTTAAGCACTGTATTGTATCTTTATTGCAATAGAAAACTACTAAACATGCTTGTAGGAGAGCCATGCTTCGGCATGAATGGGCCGGCTCGACCGGAGTGATACCACGGTCCCACAGAAAACCAACGCTTGCGTTGTGTTTCGTCGTGTGAGTGAGGTTACCGGAGGCCCAATTACCCTCCCCTTCCCCAATGTCTCCAATTCCTGAATCCCCAACGATCCTCAAACTCCTAAGGCCAGTAACGCACTTGTAACGCCTCTGGTGTTCCAGGTGTCCAAGGGCGACGCCGATTGCTTACCATCAGGTGACCCGTCCGCTCGTTTACCAGCTTATGACAAAAAAAACCCTGCTACTGTTGGTTTAATGTTCATTTTTGTACATGTTTATTTCAATAAATTATTCTAAATTCCAGAGTATGACTTCGCTGGCTAGTGTAGATACACATTCCAACTTCCAAACCTTCAAGAAAAGAGCGTCCATTTTATCAAAGGCCGCACTCCTGCTTTAAGTCCGGCAAGAAACACTGGTCAGTCTTGTGGTGTTCTGAGTGTCCACGAGCGGCGCTGATCGCTTACCATCAGGTGATCCATCTGCTCGTTTGTACCGATAAAAATATATACGTGACTCATCTCACCTTTTGTATATGAGGAAGTGTGTAATGAGAAGTAGTACTCGTTCATGTAGGAGTGGGTACGTGGAGACAATATTCTTCTTCAGTTTATCTATAGATCGCCGCGCTTTGAGCTTTTCTAATCTGCAAGTGACGTCAAAATTATCATAGGTATACACAATAACACACATCTACAGATCATTCTCATGTGTGGAAAGACAGTACCCCTTTTTTGAGGCGGGAAGCACACCCAATGACTTCGCCCGCCCGGGTGAGGCGAGAGGGAGTGTCAGACACCTACTGACTAAAACCACCCCGTTCCTACTCCTGCACTTCGAGCCGGAGTCCCGGCAACCCGTTAAGTCCTCCGCGGCTCCGTATAAAATTAGTCCCCCTACATTCGGATCTTCCTTTGGGGACAATGGTAATAGTTATTTAAAGAATTAACTTAAATATGTACAAGGTATTTCCACGATACATGAAACTTTGTTATGTAATTTGTCGAATCCACCAAAAAAATTATAATATCTTAAACTGGGGTAACGTTTACAAAATATAGTTTGCTAGCACTTACCTGACGGTCTGAATGGGGAACGGTATGGGGAAGGCTTTACTCTTGTTGATGAGTTCCTCAATATCATCGGACAGCTGCACAGGAGGCAGGTCCGCGCACTGTCGCAGCAACTCGTTGGTCTCCTTGCTCATACTAGGGTAGCACCAGTCTGGCTTGCACCTGCATAGTTCACCAGATTATATTTAAACTATTGTTTGTTGTTAACTAACCTGCTGGACAGATTTCGATGTAAACAATTGTTGATGGTTTTATCATATCATTAAGCGACATTAAAATTCTCCGACAGAGGTAAATATTTTGAAGTTTAAAGAATTTTATTGCAAGGAATCCATATTATTAAAGTTAAAAATCTGTGCTAAAGTTGTCCATTTTAACTTACAGTTCAAATAGTAGATAACTTCAAATATTTGAATTAATTTTGATTAAATGGTACTCAATGGGAAATAATTAGATATTCTCTAGTCATACATTGTACTGCCCAGTCCTCATGCAGTCACCGGTGACTGCTCCACTCACACCATTATAGACCTTATTTCCGATATTTAGAGACTACGTTGTATGAATAAATGTGAATTTTTCATAATCGAGGATTAAAAAAAGCAGAGTAAACTTGTTGTTATTTGTCACTAGCTTCCGCCCGCGATTTCGTACGCGCAATCTCGTTATTACCGTGCCCGTTCCTGAAAAGGCAGTTAAAAGTATCCTATGACCATCTCCTGGTTCTATGCTACCTCCCTACCAATTTTCATCTAAATCGATTTAGCGGTTCTTGAGTTATAAATAGTGTAACTAACACGACTTTCTTTTATATATATAGATTACATTGTTGTAACCGCTTCACTATATTCATACAACGATTGTGTCTATCTGAATGTTACAACGATGTTACACCATAGTTAACTAGGTGGCATCAAGGTAGATATAGCAGTGACTCACACTGATTGACTAACTGCTTGCAACGGTCTATCAATAAATCAAATATAACCGATAGTAATCTCACTAAGGAGAACCGTACGTGATATTCCAAATGATGAAATATGCCGATATTAATTGGGCTTCCGGGTACATAACTTACATTTCATTTCATTTCATTTATTTATTCATTTAACAATTTACATTGTGTCTGAAATTTAATATAGGTACTAAAATACACACACACACACACACACTAAATTGGAGTGTCTGTTTGTAATATTGAAATAGACATTCAATACACATAACAAAAAAACATATTTTAATTTTTTTCTGACTGTCTGTTTGTACTGGCTATTCTCTGAAATGGCTGGACCGATTTTGACTGAATTATTGTCAGGTAGCTGATGTACTAAGGAGTAACATAGGCTATTTCTATTTTAGATAATTGAAACAAAAATAATGGTATGTCCTAAAACTCATATTCTACGCGGACAAAGTCACGGACAATAGCTAGTCTATTATAATTTCGTTCCTTTGATGTTATAAGGAAAAATTGTATTGTAATAAATAATTTTTGTAAACCAGTTGTTTGGGTTCATAAGGTGCAATAACTGTTTCGAGAATAACTGTTAACACAACTATGTAACAAAAATAATGTGCTATGGGAAAATTCTTAGGCAATATGACTTTAAAGACAATAGGAGGCCTTTCTATGGGCATTCTGGGGTATAACAGTTATCTTCAATGAAACCTACATTAACCCTTTGAGTCCCGTCATTATAGACACAATTAAAGAACAATAGGTTGCGGTCGCCGGTGACCGTGCGGTGTTTGACAGTTTAAATATGTCACCTATTATTTAAGGCTCTAGACAGACGGACCGCATTTCAACTGCAATCCAACCGCAAATTGCAGTTCAGATGCAGAAAATATGGAATGATTGGTTAGAGTCCTAACTATAACTCAGTCCATATTTTGTTTTTCATATCGGTTACAGTTTAATTATCTGAAGATGGGTCCTGAGTTTGGGAATTTGAGTGGAAGGGACGCGTGCCTTTCACTTTTTATGTCTGTCTCTCTCGCTCTTAGGCGGGCTAACCATGTCCGAGTGGAAGGGACGCGTGCCTCTCACTCGCTCTCATTGTGAGCGCATAATGTGAGCGGAGCGTAACGCAGTTTCTTGAAGTGTCACCCGGCAAACCAATTTATAAGATGTTGTCACATCAATAATGGTTCAAACTCTATCTATCTTTATTATCAAATATTATCATTTAATTGATATAAACTGAAAGTAAACTATAGTTATTATCAATGTTATCAATTTTATCATAACAACTTGTTCATTTAACTTGAGTTTTGTTCATGACATTATTATTTATCTTGCTTCTATATTTTATTTAACAAAACCAAAAATATAGTAGCAAGTATTTGTTTATTTATGTCACTTACCAGGCATAGCTCTGGAAGCTCCTTGTAATGTCCATCTTTTGACGTTTTGCCTGAAATAATAATATACCAAAACTTTTAACTAATGGACTTTAAGTTTGAAGTTTTTTTGGGGATTCATCATTTACCTATCATGTAAAGTTGCACAATTAAGTCAATATGCACATGTGAAATAAATATTTACATTATGCAATTGTTATATTCATTGACCATTGACCTCAGTACTTACCAACATTTTGTTTTATTTTTAATTTCCAATAATGTAGGTAATTGGAAAAATAAAAAGTTTATTAGTTTTCAATGTAAAAAGTGTAATTATTTAATAGTGAAGGTTTATAATGTTGTAAAGTATCGATAGAGTTACTATTTGGACCAGAGTATTAATTTTAATTTTTTTAATTACTACTTGGTTTCGCACGCAGTTGTACTGTACGCTGATTGAAAATTGTACTCACACAGGCCTGACAGGATCGATTTATAACAACATGTACAGACAAGTTCAAGCTTGCAGGGACCTTATAAACACTACTGATACGCCTCGAGTGGTTCAGTTTTGTTAAATTGCGGTGAATCACCAAAGCCGACCGACACAGACATTCCACGAACATTTGTTTTGACATTTACACACTAACATATCTGATATGATGTATGTATACATAGATAAACAAACACACATATACATATAAATATGAGTTTTCGTCTATGGTCTCACGTTTTGTTTTCTCTTGTGGAGAAAACATGTAGACATTATAATATTGTCTCTAAACATTGGGCCATCGCATAGAGCCAGCACGTAGGGGCCTAGTTAGCATAACATTGGTCGACCAACTGAATGTTGTCGGTTTTTCGTGCGCTAATTAAAGGATCTTGGCGCGCTCCACAAACGGCGTTCAGCCAGTTCAGTTTATTGTCATTCATCAGTAAAGATGTTCGAAATTACATTACGTGGACAAACACTGATAATTTATAATATTTTATTGAAATATACAGAAAATACATTTTCAATTTACTATAATATATTGACCCAATACGTCATCCCAATGTGTAAACATGGATATTTACAATTCAATAAATTGACCTAATGCGTTGGCCCATACGTTGTCCCAATGCTGTCCAATTTGTTGAGCCGCCTTTAATTTGCAAAGATAATAACTTACACCTACTACTTACCCGAGCGTACGGCGACCCGAGCGTACGGCGCGTCGCGTACCGCGCGCGCCTCAAAGAGCCATCAGACCACCACAGATGGGGCCCAATAGGGCCGAAGCCGATTCGGAGTCGCGGAGAACCTAACGGGTAACCGGGGCTCCGGCTCGACCATGGGATTCATAATATAAATAACGATAAGTGGGTCTTACTTACATCGTACACTGTCATTAAGGGCCGTAATGTGCACCTCTGCCTACCCCTTCGGGGACAAAAGACGTAATGTTATGTCTATTTAAATTGAGCTACGAAATGAAAAGTTATCGCTGTTTTACATACATTTTGTCAATCATTAAAGCAAGCCAAACGCAGTTTATGCAATAATAAAACGTGTTGTAGTTAAGCGTTTACAAAGTACGCTTAATTTCAAACATCATTCGTTTTTATCTTAAAAATCAACATATTATCATTATGTTTATCTAAATATACGAAAACAGGAACGAAAACTATTTAATATCAATAACAGAAGTGTATCAATTTGTTTTCTTAAAATGAAAACAAAACATAAATAGAACATACAATAATTAACATTCCTTGTAAATAAAACCGTGATGTTTTGCATTGCTAAAATGTCATTTTTGATTATTGTCAAGCAAGTCTTTAAAATTATATATGCTCTGTGGTCAAGTCAAGTCAATGTTTGTTGACATAAAATTTGGCGCGATTTACTTATTTATATTTATTTTATTGACGAAACCTTGGAAAGTTCTACTTTATTTAAGTTTATTTACTAGAATTTTGATAATAGCAAACAATCTGATATGGGCGAGGTACAACAATTGCGTACAGAAATCACTTCAACGTTTAAACTGAATGGTTTTACCTTACGTCGGGATGCAGGAACATTTCTGGCTGAAGAGCTCCTACTGTTGCCACCCTCAGAACGTGACACAATCCTCGAGAAGCTGTCAGCCCATTTACTTCATCAGTGTGTAACCCAGCCTATATTAGAGAAGGAACAGATAGAAATAGCCTTCAAAGAGTGTTCTACAGCTGGACTGGAAGAACACGAAACTGTCCTTAATATAATAGATGCATTCACGGTGCCGAAGCTATGTTACGACTATGAACTGAAGAAATTCGTGAAAGACATCACTAACGAGAAATGTTTACTACCAGATCCCCGATGGAAGTCTCGCTTCATGATAGACAGGTACACAGTGATATGGCAGAGAACACTCAGGAATAAACTGTTCACATTAGACAAAGTGCATTCTTCTGAGAGTGATAAACGTTTTCAGTTGCGTCGAGTTGAGTTTTTACTAAGTTGCTCCAGCAGAGTCAATGATGTAGTTGTGTTGGGGCTGCTGACACAGGTTATTGAGAGACAGTACCATTTGGAAGACCCTACAGGCTCAGTGTTACTTGATATATCCAATGTGAGGTACCACTCTGGCTTGTTCACAGAAGGCAGTTATGTGTTAGCTGAGGGCTACTTCGAAGACAAGACACTACATGTGACTGGTCTAGTGCAGCCCCCAGTGGAGAGTAGAGAAGAGTCTTCCCCATATTTTGGTAACCTAAATACATTTGGAGGAAAATCAAGGACTTCTCTGAAGAACTCTAAATCTCTCTTGAAAATTGAGAATGACAATAGAGATGGTGTTATTGTATTTGTGTCTGATGTTTGGTTGGACAGTCCCAAAGTGATGGACAGACTGAAGAAACTATTTGCTGGCTTCGATGACTTTCCTCCTATAGCTATTGTTCTCATTGGTGAATTTCTATCATGTCCATACACTTATAAGTTCCATATGCACCTTAAGAATGGATTGAATACATTAGCGGATACAATATGTCAATTTAGGAATTTACGCGATTACTGCAAGTTTGTATTTGTACCGGGGAAGTCAGATCCTGCTGCAGCAAATGTTTTACCTAGACCGCCGCTACCAGAATACATAACAGATACAATACAGAGGAAGCTTGGTGACAGTGCAATATTTACAACAAACCCATGTCGAATACAATATTGTACACAAGAGATTGTTGTATTCAGACAGGATTTGGTGATGAAATTATGTAGGAATGTTTTACACTTTCCTGATAATGGTGATATACCGGATCATTTGACAAAAACTTTGCTAAGTCAGTGTTGTTTGACACCCATGTCCTTGGGAGTGCAGCCTGTGTTCTGGAGACATGCTAGTGCGTTAAACCTTTATCCGTTACCAGATCTTGTAGTAGTGGCTGATAATTTCCAACCGTTTGTGAGGAATTACAAGGAGTGTCAAGTTATAAATCCCGGTTCTTTCCCTCGTACTGAGTTTACATTTAATGTGTATGTTCCTGCTTCTAGGACTATTGAAGAGTCACAGATACCTAATGATGATGACGATGATGATGTTTAATGAAATATTTTTGTAATTTTCTTAATTTATTTTATTTTTTATGTTAATGATGAAGTCAGTTATGGACAAATTTTGTTTGATGCATTTTAATGTAGTAAAATATTTTTAAAGATCAATTGGAAACTTATTGTAAATGCCTTACAACATTGAGTGTTTATTTTAAATCCTTTATTCGAAATGTATTTGTTATAAATTTCAGTTTATTATAATTTAATCTGTCAAACACCGAGCGGTCACCGGTGACCGCGACCTATTGTTCTTTAATTGTGTCTATAAAACCGGTACTCGACGAGTTAATGCAATACTTTCAGACATTATGCAATACAACAATGTGATTTAAGTTTACATAACTATGAAAATTCTTGTATGTAAATGCAACTAATGTGTGTACAACAACATTCTGGAATAAATGTGTTTATTAATGTACATTTTATTGTTTTTGTATAAATAATTTTTATAGATGGCGCTTTATGTACTGGTATAGATGGCGTTGTATGTCATTTAAAACCAGTCAACGAATTACCTACTTATTGGAAAAATCTAAATAGCGCGATATAACCGAATTCAACGCGAGCGGAAAGCTATTTGTTTGTTTGTCTTAAACAGCAGAACGGAGGTACTAATTAATGTGATTTTTTAACTGAAGGTAGTTAAACGGATGGATAGTCACATAGACTACTTTTTATCCTTTTGTGACGTGAAAGCACAAACGTGACGGGTAAAAGCTAGTCTGATATATTTTTGACAAGTGAGCACAAGTGAGTGTCATGCCAATGATGAATTGGATGATTATTGAACCCCTATACTTATTATACTCTTTGGATTATTGACAATTAATTTTTTTATTATCATGATAGTTAAAGAGGCTGAATACTAATTTTATTAACCATTGAACCTCATCATCATTAACAGCCTATAAATGCCCACTGCTGAGCAAAGCCTCTTCTCACACGGAGAAGGTGTAAATATTACCTAATCACCACGGTTGCTCAATGCGGGTTGGCGATTACAAACTTATAATTAGAAATTATAAGCCCAGGTTTCCTCACGATGTTTTCATTTACCGTTTGTCATTGGTGTCTAGATAATCTTAGAAAGTACCTACATATAACTCGGAAAAAGTCACATTGGTACTTGCCGTGGGTAGGTTTCGAACCCGCACCCTTGCATGAGAAGCAGGCGTCTTAAACCTCCGGGCCACCACGACACCATTGAACCTATTGGATTGAAATTCGGATCAACGAGAGTTTGAGACACTGGCACTGGAAATGAAATCTCACGGTTCCTCACAGGAACTATGCATTAAAATTCCGGTCCTCTATTGCTTAAACCACTGAACCTATTTGAGTGCAACGATAGTTTGAGACTCGGAAAATGACGCCTGAAAGTTTTCAAACGCTGTACTCATTCGATTGGAATTTAAATGGAATTTTAATCACTGAAACCTCACGGGAATGAATAGGTACTATACGGGTTAAATCCCTGTAGGATTGTTTATTTTTTGAAATCACGAAAATAAACAACATCTATATATATAAAAGAAAGTCGTGTTAGTTACACCACTTATAACTCAAGAATGGCAGAATAGATTTGGCTGAAAATTGGTAGGGAGGTAGCTTAGAACCAGGAGACCGACATAGGATACTTTATAACCAACATTTTTTTTACTTTTTACTTAAAATCACGAACGGGGACGGGAAAAAATGGTTTAGGAGCTAGGTAGGAGAGCCTAGTGTCCTAGAGGAGGTTTCTTCTTATCTTCTAGTAGTAGTGAAACTCCGATGAGAGGTGTTGACAAGAATGATTTTATTTCGCCAAACTACGCTACTTATATTTCTATTTACATATTTACAACTAGACAAGATCCGATATAGTTAGGTGATAGTTTCGACCAATAGCGGCGCGCCGGCGTGCGCGGGGCGCGCGGGGTGCGGGGCGCCGCTTTGCACACGGCACTATCGGTTCCTTCCGTATAAGTATGACCGCGCGGCGCGAGCGCGCGCATTTCTCCGAGAGCCGGCGTCGAGTGAAGACTGAAGACTACCTACAGATGAATAAGAATGAATGAATGCAAGTACTCCGGCCTCCGGCTCCGGCTCCGCTTGCGCTGCTTGGCTGCTTGCTTCACCAAACCGCTTCTTTCGAAGCGATCGCTCGCGGCACGGTGTGATAACGCTGTTGCCGCAGTGATGATTATCGTTTCTATGCAAGAAAGTCGAAAACTGTCTTTTTCAAGACAATTGGTTTCTGGTTTCTTAAAACGGAGTCAAAACGTAAACTGTCTTTTTCAAGACAATTGGTTTCTTGTTTCTTTAAACGAGTGAGTCTATAACTTTGGTAAAGGTATTGTGGAAGGTATCTGGTATATGGAAAGGTATTCGGTGGTACTGGTAACTGGTAGGTATGTAGTCGTGCGGTGCGGCTACAGTACTCCCCCCCGAGCGAAGCGTACTGGGGTCTTGACGATTCTTCCTGTTCGCGTTTTTCGTACATCGCTGATGCTCGACGGAGGTTGACTGGGTTGATCCTGGATAGCCTCTGGTAGCGTTGCACAGTTGTCCGAGTTATCGTAATTAATGACGTAGGCAGGCTTCAGACGCTCGATAGACACGTTGGTAGTACCTCTAGGTGTTTGTAATGTGAAGTACTTGTCGCTTCTGCTGGAGACTAGGTACGGACCCTTGTACGGACGTTGCAGCGGTTTGCGAACTGCGTCGTCACGTACAAATACGTGGCTGCATGTTTGCAGGTCTTTGTGCACGAAGATACTCAGTCGGTTAGTGTGCGACTGATAAGCGGGCGTTAAGCTTGTGATAACACGATGCAAGTCAGCCACATAGTCGTTGTCCATCTTCGTGTAGGTAGGCGATGGCGATATGAAATCGCCGGGTAGCCGTAGTTCTTGTCCGTAGGTAAGTTGAGCGGCACTAGTGTTAGTGTCGGTGCGCGTAGCGGCTCGTAGTCCCAGTAGCACGGTAGGTAACTCGATCAACCATTTGTTGTTGTCGGCGAGTCGAGTCATGAGCGCGGCTTTCAATGTACGATGCAGCGTTCTACGATCCCGTTACTCTGCGGGTGGTAGGCAGTAGTACGAGTTCTTTCTACTCCCAGTAGCTGAGCGAGATTTTTGAATAAGCTGCTCTCGAACTGTCGTCCTTGATCAGTCGTGATTTTGATAGGACAACCAAAGCGTGATATCCATGCTTCATACAGCTTTCTTGCGACGACTTCGGCTGATATCTCTCGCAGAGGGACGGCTTCTGCCCAGCGGGTGCAGCGGTCGATCATAGTGAGTAGGTATCGATGTCCGCTCGAAGATGTAGGCAGAGGTCCGACGATGTCAATGTGTACGTGTTCGAAACGCTCGCTCGGTGGGAATGATGTGACGTCACTGTGCGTATGTCGATGTACCTTTGATTGTTGACACTGAATGCATGACTTTGCCCACTCGCCAATGTCGGTGTTCATAGACGGCCAGAAGTATCGTTGCTGCATTAGTTTGCGTGTAGTTCGAATACCAGGATGACTTGTATTGTGCACGGCGTTGAATGCGATGCGACGAAAGTCAACTGGTAGGTATGGACGAATGTGAGGCGTCGATACTTCGCAGTAAATCAGCTTGTTTGAAGTAGGTATGGCGATTTTCTTGAGTTGAATATTTGTTTGTTTAGATAGGTTGAGAATATTGCTGTCCTTTTCTTGTGCTTGCGATAGTTGATCGTAGTCTATCGGCGATGGTAAGTCGATCGTTTCAACGCGTGACAGTGCGTCGGCGACTACGTTGTTCGCTCCGGTCACGTGACGTAGGTCGGTCGTGAACTCGCTTATAAACAACAGCTGACGAGTGCGTCGTTGTGTGTCGTTGTCCGACGGCGGCTTGCGTATTGCGTAGGTAAGCGGCTTGTGATCGGTGTAAACAATGAGTTCTCTTCCTTCGAACATTTTTCTAAAGTGTTTGATCGCCATATATATTGATAATAATTCTCGGTCGAACGTACTATAACGTTGTTGTGTTTCTGAGAATTTCTTCGAAAAATAGCCGAGGAGAACCCACTTGTTGTTTACAAGTTGTTGTAGGACAGCTCCAGCACAGGTGTTCGATGCGTCACACATGAGTGATATTGGTTGAGTTGGTGACGAGGATGGGTGAGCGAGTAAAGCTGCGTTTTGTATGCTAGCTTTACACAACTCGAATGCTTGAAGTGCTTCATTGTTCCACTCGATTTTTGTTTTATCGCGTTTCTTGGAGTTATGTAGAAATGCGTTTAGCGGCGCTTGTATGTGGGCCGCGTTACGTATGCTGTCACGGTAAAAGTTCACCATGCCGAGAAATCGACGTAGGTCCGCTATTGTTTCGGGTTTGGGGTAAGCAGTGATAGCGTTGACCTTATCAAGTGGAGGTTCGATTCCTTCGCTCGACACTTGATATCCTAGGAACTTGACGTTTTCTTGACCGAAGACGCATTTTGACGGGTTTATAGTGATACCGTAGTCATTTAGTCTTCGTAGTACTTCTTGTAGATCTTCGATGTGGCGTGCGTTGTTTTCTGACGCGATGATTACGTCATCAATGAATGGAAATGCGAAGTCTAACCCGTTGAGTACTTGATGTATGAACCGTTGGAATGTCTGTCCCGCGTTTTTTAAGCCTGGACACATTCGGGGAAACTCGAACAAGCCAAACGGGGTTGTTATGGCTGTTTTCTCGATGTCGGGTTCGTAAACGGGTAATTGTTGGTATGCACGATTCAGGTCGAGTGTGGTGAAAATCTTCTTGCCGTGGAGTAGGTATGTGAAGTCTTTGAGGCGAGGTACAGGGTAGCGGTCGGGTTTAGTTACGTCGTTGAGTCTTCGGTAATCGCCGCATACCCGTATGTCGCCATTCTTTTTCGGGACGACGTGTAGTGGGCTGGACCAGGGACTTTTGCTTGGACGGCATAATCCCTGCTGCATCATGACTTCAAACTCTTTCTTCACGGCCAAGTATCGATGTGGGGGTAATGGCCGGGTTTTGCTATGTACAGGTGGACCGGTGGTTTCAATGTGATGTTCCACGCGGTGTTTGGGAGTGGTCTTCATGCATGATGGTCTTAGGATATCGGGGAATTGACTCAATATTTGATGATACGGCTGTTCGACGTCTATGCTTCTTACAGTTGGCTCGGCGGAATATGAGATTGGCGCTTTGACGGTGAGGTTGGTTACTTTGTCGACAAGACATCGACCGGCTATGTCGACGAGTAGTTGGTGGTGGCGTAGGAAGTCGGCGCCGATGATTGGCTTGCTGACTTCAGCGACGATGAATTTCCAACTATAAGGTCGGCGTAGGTTTAGGTCCAATTGTAGCGTCTTCTCACCGTAGGTAGGTATAACCGTGTTGTTTGCGGCGTATAAACAGAAGTCAGTTGGGGTTATCTTCACGCCTTTTCGTTTAGGGATGACGGAGACGTTTGCGCCAGTATCAATTAGAAATGACAGACGTGAGTTTCTGTCTGTTATAAACAGGCGGTATGACGTAGTTGTTGCGCCGGTTCCCGCCTCATCCAACGCACCTTTTAGTTTTCCGGACGGGTGTTGTTGTTCTGGAAATTGCACGGACGTGTGCATCGCTGTGCCTCCTTCCCGAACTTGCGGTGGTAATAACAAATTCCAGAAGATTCCGTGCGGCGTGGAGTGTTATCGCGCTGTCTGGACTGAGGTCGTCTCGACTGACGGTTGCAACGATGGTTAGATTGTGCTGCTTTGAGTTCGGCGATTTCCCTCGTAAGCATATCGATTTTGTCTTCAATACTTGTAGGTACTCGGGGGAAAGCGGGGTTTTCAGTCACAGCAGCGACTGTGCCATGAGGTTGCGTCTGTTCGAGTATTTTGTCAGCCATCATCGCTGGATCGTGGATGTCCGAGTGTTTAGCGATGTTGTCGCTGACAGCGAGGACTGCGCGCACGGACTGGGGGAGGTGGTTTGTCCACATAATACGAAGCGCAGCGTCAGATATATTATCCGCGGCGAGATTCTTCATCCGGCGAAGTAACTGTGATGGTTTTAAGTCGCCGAGCTCCATCTCGGAGAGAAGGCGTTGAACTTGACGCTGTTCAGACTCCTCATAGACCTGGAGTAGTCTGTTTTTGAGGGTTTCGTAGCGGTCTCTCTCCGGAGGATGAAGGATAATGTCGGATATTTCATCGCGGTCTTGTCTTTCGAGATGACCGACGACAAGCTCAAACATGGCTTGGTCGCCCTTTTTCTGCGGAGACATAATCGCCTCGAACTGCGCAAACCATAGACGTATTCTGTCGCGCCATATGGGTGGGATGCGCAGTGACGTCGACACGCTGGAGAGTTCCGGCGTTTTTTCGTTGGAGTTGGACATTACGACGAGCTTGATTTTCTGTAGTACTAGGCGGCGATTGATTGATTCTTGCAGAGATCCGTTGGCAGCGTCGGGGTCACCAATTTAGGAGCTAGGTAGGAGAGCCTAGTGTCCTAGAGGAGGTTTCTTCTTATCTTCTAGTAGTAGTGAAACTCCGATGAGAGGTGTTGACAAGAATGATTTTATTTCGCCAAACTACGCTACTTATATTTCTATTTACATATTTACAACTAGACAAGATCCGATATAGTTAGGTGATAGTTTCGACCAATAGCGGCGCGCCGGCGTGCGCGGGGCGCGCGGGGTGCGGGGCGCCGCTTTGCACACGGCACTATCGGTTCCTTCCGTATAAGTATGACCGCGCGGCGCGAGCGCGCGCATTTCTCCGAGAGCCGGCGTCGAGTGAAGACTGAAGACTACCTACAGTACAGATGAATGAAGAATGAAGATGAATGCAAGTACTCCGGCCTCCGGCTCCGGCTCCGCTTGCGCTGCTTGGCTGCTTGCTTCACCAAACCGCTTCTTTCGAAGCGATCGCTCGCGGCACGGTGTGATAACGCTGTTGCCGCAGTGATGATTATCGTTTCTATGCAAGAAAGTCGAAAACTGTCTTTTTCAAGACAATTGGTTTCTGGTTTCTTAAAACGGAGTCAAAACGTAAACTGTCTTTTTTCAAGACAATGGTTTCTGTTTCTTTAAACGGAGTGTCTATAACTTTGGTAAAGGTATTGTGGAAGGTATCTGGTATATGGAAAGGTATTCGGTGGTACTGGTAACTGGTAGGTATGTAGTCGTGCGGTGCGGCTACAATGGAATTACGCGTACGAAGTCGCGGGCAGAAGCTATCTATATATATAGTCGCGGAGAACCTAACGGGTAACCGGGGCTCCGGCTCGACGTGCAGGAGAAGAAACGGGGTGGTTTTTAGTCAGTAAGAGTCTGACACTCCCTTCCGCCTCACCCAGGCGGGAGCAGCCATTCGATGATTTTCTCCCGTTAAAAAAAAATCTATATATATAAAAGAAAGTCGTGTTAGTTACACCACTTATAACTCAAGAATGGCAGAATAGATTTGGCTGAAAATTGGTAGGGACTAGGGAGGTAGCTTAGAGCCAGGAGACCGACATAGGATATTTTTTAACCAAATTTTTTTTTTACTTTTTACCGAAAATCACGAACGGGGACGGGAAAAAATGCGATTACGCCTACGAAGTCACAATAAATATAACTGAATTGATTCTGATGAAATTTGTTACACAGCATTGCAATTAAACTTGGAGAGAAGACTAATTAAAAAATCCAAAATTTGCCAGAAGTCATTGTTATACGCGGACAAAGTCGCGAGGAACAGCTAGTATCTTATTTACGGGCATTCAAGCGGTTAAACGCCTCAAAAGTATTTACCTAATTGTAGCTAAATGAGTGCCGTTCGGTGTCTTATTTAGGCCAAAGTGAAATATGTCGCGAGTGGGATCTTTTCCAAGTTAATAAAATAAAAAAATCCTGATGGTGATGGTGCTAGACCGAGAGACACATGTGTGGTGCTTTAATGAGATAATAACAAGGTAAATCATCAAAACAAAATAGACTTTATTATTAAAGATTTATTTCTCCAACTATATTTACATTGTTATCTTAGATCGATTGATTAAATTAATTAAATATTACACACACAACAGTTTGATGTAGCTAACTAAAATTATCCTTATCATACAATGGACGGAGTAGTCATCTCTGATGTACTTTAACTACATACCTACCTATATTGTAACGATAATTTTACAAATAGTGAGTCAACAGAAAAAAAACATTTCACAAAAATAGCATTTCAAAAATGGAATGGAATCGTCAATATCTTATTCATTCCTTTGTTATGTTAAAAGAAAATGTTAAAAATCTGTTTATTGAATAACCAATAGGTGTTAAGTAAAAGCCACATCCATCCTTTTAATTTTAAAATTAGTACAATATCATTTGGTTGTTACTCTATAATTCAAGCACCCATGATCGTGTCGTATACTTCTGTGATGGGAGCGAGGGCTACTAGGCAGACCATAGCGATCGCGAATATCAGTACTACGGGCGTGTAGACTCCGAGGAGCAGCCGTCTGAACCTTGAGAACTGGAAACAAAATATGAATATTAGTAAAGTTACTGAAGTAGATTCTAACATTTTATTATGGCGCGGAGAAAGCCATCACAGTCTCGAGCACGTGGCGTCCACTCATTGACTTTCTGTAATTTACGTAAAATAGTGTGGGAGAGCCATGCTTCGGCACGAATGGGCCGGGCTTGACCGGAGTGATGATACCACGGCCTCACTGAAAACAGACGTGAAGCAACCCTTGCGTTGTTTCGTCGTGTGAGTGAGGTTACCGGAGGCCCAATTACCCTCCCCTTCCCCAATTCCTGAATCCCCATCGATCCTCAAACTCCTAATCCTCAAAAGGCCGGTAACGCACTTGTAACGTCTCTGGTGTTCCAGGTGTCCATGGGCGACGCCGCTTGCTTACCATCAGGTGATCCGTCTGCTCGGTTACCGGCTTATGCCATAAAAAAAAGAAGTATTTGCCAGCTTTGGAAATCAAAGTGCAGAAATCAAAGTGTAGGTAAGTTTAGTAGAGAGCGCCGCTGCGTGATCTCTGTTCAGGATGTGTATCTGATCCCTTAATCGTATAGTACGACACCCGGAAGAGAAGATATGGTCACAAATGTTTGATCCATTCTACTGTTATCATATCACACGACTCGAAAAGGCACTAAGTAGTTGTTTGGTCTGTGTGTGTGGATGTAACTCACCGGAGCATCGGTGCTGCGGTCGACCTGCGTGGCCTGCCGCGTCTGTCCGAGCATGTCCTTCATGGGGAACGCGTTGATGCGTCCGTTGCTAATACGCCCGTCCGATACACACACCGTCAACTGGGGAAGTCGAAACAAAAAAGTAAGATAACGAAGATTAGCTATAGATCTACTACAACAAGGACAGGTCTGAATTGAAAGTTTGCGAGGCTGTATCTATCCACGTATGGGAGTGTAAAAATAATTTGTAGGATAGTTGGCCATTTAGTCTCGCAAGCGCACGAGGATGAAACCGTTATTTAGGTATAGCGGAAGCTACTGTAGTTAACCAAAGTCTGGCCAGAAGAAAGTGTTACACAGAGAAGGGTACTAACTAAAAGGGGACTGCCTCGATGGCCGAGTGGTTGCAAGTGCGACTGCCGGGCAAGGGGTTTCGGGTTTGATTCCCGGGTCGTGCAAAGTATTACTGGATTTAAAAAAAATCTCAGTAGTAACACGGAGTCTGTAAAAGTGCCCGGTATATGGCAATAGGCTCACCCCCTATTACATGGGACTTCATAGCATAAACAGTGAAAAGTGGGTGTTACTTCTGTGTGCACCTCTGCCTACCCCTTCGGGGATAAAAGACGTGATGTTATGTTATGTGTGGGTACTAACAGTGAGCACAAGATGCATGATGACGTGGAAGGCGACGAAGGCAGCGAGTATGTACACGCTCCACGAGGGGAGCTCCGCCTTCTGCAGGTACACCGCGAAGAAGATAGTCACGACTGGAACAAATATAAACCACATTAGTTACACATCATGCACTCGTGATAGTCCACCGTTGGACTGGAGATGTCATGCTGGTTGGAGACACTGTTTAACACGTTCAGGTTTTTCCCGTAGTCGGCTATTATAGCCGTAGGAAGAGTACATTTTTAGAACATCATCGTCTTCATCACCATCATATGAGAAACAAGATGTCCACTATTAAAAGCAGGTCTTTCTCAATGGCTTCTCAAGATCGGCTGGTTATCACAACAAAAATATTCAACCCCAGCTTTGTACTTACTTCCCAGAATGTGAGCGGAGTTCCCGAGCAGCCAGTGCGCCCAGTTGAAGATCGGCCTGGTCTTAGTGCCCGGGTGCGGCCTGAAGTATGCACCTGTAATGTAAACCAATAAATCTTTAATATTAAAGTAGTAGTTAGGAGCGTAAAATTGCTAAGCAGGTGATCTCGGGTTCGATATCCGGGTCAGGCAAAGCGTGTTTGGGGTATTTTAAAATGAGCCTTCAAATATTTCTTAACATGACTGCCTCATTGGTTGAATTTGCAATTTATTTCTGCCAAGATAAATGTTATGGGAATTAACTATAACATATTATGTAAGTGACGAATAATTTGTGTTACACTAAATACTTCAATTAACTATAGAGACCTCTACTCCTTCGGTGATTAAATACGATAGTTAAGTATGTATGTACTAGGTACTTACCAATAGGTTGTATGAAGCACAGGATAACCGTGACGATGCCGGTGATGGCGTGAGGGTTGTCTCCAGTAGTGGACCAGCCGCCCACCTCGATCAGGATCAGAATGAACCCGACTACAGTCAGCAGCCACGTCAGTACCATGAAGATACGATGGTACTATAAGTAGCATTTAAGAGTCAGAAAAAACCTTCTATTTGTAACAAATCAACACATCAAACAAATTCATTAACGTATCGTAAATAATAAAAAAATCCTTGTAGCGTCTATCTGTTACAGATTTACTTCAAAACAATATATCTAAATAAAAATATTCCATTCAATTTGACCACAGTTGATAGAGCGAATCATGAAAAAAAACATAAATGTTAATAAAATGTCTACCACGGGACGTGACGGACGGAAGTTGCAAGAATAAAACTAGTTAATAAAATGTTGTGTTTCACTTACAGCAAACCAGATATCCTTGCCGCCGAGCTGCTTGCCGACCCAAGTCTGCCTGAAGTAGCGAGCTAGCAGTATACCAAGCGATGCAGTGCCCAGCCAAGCTAGCAACATGAAGCTGCCGTGTAGTTTGAGCAGTAGCTTGGAGCTACCAGCCGCGGTGCCCACTGTAGCCAGCGACATTGGAGTACCGGTCGCTTCGTACGCCAAGTCGTGGAATCCCACGCGATTCGCATCTGGAATAGAGTAGTTCGCTTTTATAGAAATGATAGAATGTTGTAGATATTTGTAGATATTCTATAAACCGTATTTAGAAGATGGTAATGTAACTGATAAGTCCTTTTAAATATTACTAGCTTTTACCCGCGGCTTCGCTCGCGTCACAAAAGGATTATAAGTCAATGTGACATATACCAATACACACAGCGCCATCTAAAAAAATCAAAAAAAAAAACCAAAAACATCTATACCAATACTTTTGTTTTCCCTCGGGAATATCAAATTTTTCCGGGATAAAAAGTACCCTATTATTTAATCCGGACTTCTAACTATACATCTGCAAAAATTCAAAGCAATCGGTTTAGTAGTTACGGCGTTAAAGTGGAACAAACAAACAAACTCACTTTCCGATTTATAATACAAGTAAGGATAAGAAAACAATATCTACACCAGCTTACCTTTCATCTCACTGCCAGCGACCACCATCAAATTGTACATAGAGTTGGCGAGGTCGAACGTCTTGCCTTGCACAACAGACACCACGTCTCTTCTGAACTTGCAGTAAAGTTTGCCATCGATCACAGACGACTCCTGAAGCTGCACGATCTCTTGAGGCGAGTCAGAACGGCTTACATAGGGATCAACCTTAGAATAAGTCCACGAAGTGAAGAGGCTTACTCTCCCATTGTCATTCCTCACGCATTCCATGGCGCTATCGTCACCCATCTTGTTGTCAGTACTTAGACCAGCTGCTACATACTTAGGGTTGCCAACGGCCTGCAGTTCAAACGTGTATCGGTCTCCCGAAACAAATACTGCTAGTACAGCTTTGCAGTCGCCTTTGGTAACGCAGTTCTGTGGTACTCCAAAGCATAGTTTAGTGTCAGAACAGCCCTGGTAGACCACGTCGAGGGGTGCTGCTTCTTGTTTGGGCTGCAATAAAGAAATTTAAAGTAGTATTTAGTTCATTATTCGTGGTGATTGGAGTGGAGATGGGATTGACAACAAGCTTGCATTAATGTATCGGTAAAACAAAGGTGTGGTTGTGACTGGTCGCATTTTTGGGATACAACATAGTAAAGTGTGGGAGAGCCATGCTTCGGCGTGAATGGGCCGGCTCAACCGGAGTGATACCACGGGTTCACAGAAGACCGACGTGAAATAACGTTGTGTTGTGTTTCATCGTGTGAGTGAGGTTACCGGATGCCCATTACCCCCCCCCCCCTCCTCCTTTTCCCCAATCCCTGAATCCCAACAATCCTCTAATTCCCAATTCCAAAAGGCCGGTAACGCACTTGTAACACCTCTAGTGATCCAGGTGCCAAGTGCGACTTCGATTGCTTACTATATTACCATCAGGTGATCCGTCTGCTCGTTTACCGGCTTATACCATAAAAAAAATAGATTTTTATCTAAAGTTTATTGGTGCAATTAAAAAGTTATACAACTTGCGAACGTTTAAAAAAAAGGTTTAGTGATACCTTGCTCTCCATGATGACGGGCGGTGGTTGCGTTGCCCTAGTAGTGGCTGGTGCAGCGGCAGCGGGGGCGCTGGTTACTGTGTCGGGAGTCACCACTTCGACTAAAGGAGACTCCACATTCTTCCAGAAAGTCGCGTAGCTTTGGGCCACGGTCGCTCTGTTGGGCAAATGAAACACGTATATCAACAAACAATTTAGTTATGTTTCTGAGCAAGTATGTGCATGGACATAACCTTGACATTATGTTAAATGCGGTAACACAAAGTTGATTTTTTAGGTGGAACCCAGAAAAACCTCACGAATGGGTCTACTTATAGCAGTTGCAGATAAAAATATTTATATAAATGTTCTTACCTGAATTCAATTCCTCCAAGGAAGTCAGTAGGTGCTTGCCATTGGAAGGTCATGGCAGGTTTGTCCTCGGGCGAGGAGTGTGTCACCGTGTCGTTGGGGTTGCTACATGTGGTCACGTGGGTCATAGTTGTGTCTGGTACGCCTACAAACTTGCCTACTATCACGTCTGGATTCTGGAAGTAAAGAACATAAATGTAAGTATATTTAAGCGTCTTGTAATCAAGGTATTGTTATTTTCACATTAGGAACTACTAACTAGGACCATTAGCATAGAACTGGAATTGGGACTTTAATTCTGGTACTTATAAAATAACTAGTGAAAATTGGTTGTAATCTATATCTATATCAATATATATAAAAGAAAGTCGTGTTAGTTACATCACTTATAACTCAAGAATGGCAGAAAATTGGTAGGATATAGGATACCAAATTTTTTTTTACTTTTTTCCGAAATTCACGAACGGGGACGGGAAAAAATGGGATGGTACGCGTACGAAGTCGCGGGCAGAAGCTAGTATAGTATATAGTAGATGCACGCCTATGCTAAGTATTGTCGCGTCCCAACCCAGACAGCATGTTGTATACCTGGGTTGATATGAGAATAAGTATTCTGGAAGCACTAGACTACACTAATTCCAATGAAGCTAGTGGTGTATAGAAACAAAAGTACATAGTTATTATGTAGGTGTTACCTACATACCAAAGTGTTATGTTAGAACAACCGGTATGTTACAAGGTATCATAGCTGCGTTATGAGTAGTTGTGGGCAGGTATAACGTGTTAGGTAATATTGGAGTATCTCGAGAATTTGGAGCAAACTGCGTTATAAACAGCGTGTATGCGTCATTGACAGATGCAGGTCAAGTCGTCACTGCACCAATACAGTAGACAAGTTAATACCATCATTATGTCCCCTCTTGAGGGCCTTAAAGAAGGTTGAGATTCATAACATAACATTGACAGTTTCTAATTGACCTGAAAAAAGGACGTCGTCTTGACTTTCATTGCATGATAAAATTCACTAATCAATATGTCGTCTTTTCATTTATGCTAATTAAGTGAAACAAGTGAATTTATTTCAGACAACCACTACTATTAAATAGGTTACAAGGTAGAATTTTCAGATGCCAATTTTATCGAGTGAACGATGAGGCCGACATTTCCTGACTACTCTGAGAAAAAATACCGAAATAAACTCAGAGGTTATTCAAGTAGGATGGGAGAGGATGTCATTCATGTAGGATGTCCGATGTAGGTAACATAACTTGTCTCGTCGCCAAGTGTCTGTACCACATATGGAAGGGTTTGTCAATGCAACTACAATTGGTATGCCTAGATACTGAACTCATTGTTAGTGACATGGAATGAATGGATGCCTCATGGAACAAAAATGCGTTGCACATGCCAATGCGTGCTTCGCGAGAATAAAGAAAAAGAAAAAACAGAATAAGTATGTATGTACAACGCTCATTTACGCATTTCGTGGAAGAGGAAAATCGAAGAATAGTTTATTGTATATCTAAACCAAACAAGATTCTTAGCCGCATGATGGCGTGTAGATGTTACAATGCAATACGTGTTTTCTATGGGGCAAGCTGGCATACGCCTGATAGTAAAATGATCGACGCCGCCCATGGATATCTACAACACCTTGACTTCCACCACGGATTGAGGTGACTGGGGATTGTAGTGTAAATTCTTACCTGTATCTGTCGAGCCTGTAAGATGAACCCTCCGATGGGTAGCGGAGCCCCCGCAGGGCTGCCGACTGTCACCTGCAGAGTGTCTCCCTGCCTCACTTGTGCAGTCGATGTCAGGATGATGTAGGGAGGAGTCGATGACTGCGCCGGGATAGACTCGTGTCTCGGCGTCTGGTCTATACAGGCCTGAAATAAGAATATAATTATTTTTATACTTACTTGGTTGTTTCTTACTCCTGATATTTGATTGGCATTAAGACCATTTCCTACAACTACTACGATGGGTTTTGGCTTTACGTCTGATATACACTGTATTGCCAATCTCACTCAAATGCCAAAGAGATAACTATTTAAGGAATAATAATTGTAGATAGACTACACTATACCATATTTTCCAATGACTTACCCCTGACTGCCTCGTTGGCCGAGTGGTCGTAAAAGCGACTGCCGGGCAAGGGGTCTCGGGTTCGATACCCGAGTCGGGAAAAGTATTGAGTTTTAAAATATCTCAGTAGTAGCACGGAGTTTGGAAATGTACCCGGTATATGGTAATAGGCTCACCCCCTATTACATGGGACTCGTAACATAAATAGTGAAAAGTGGGTGTTTCATTGTACAGAGGCATTAAGTGCCGAAATGTACACCTCTGCCTACCCCTTCAGGGATAAAAGGGCGTGAATGCGTGATGTTATGTTATGTTATGTTTGTTGTGACTTACCCCTGATGGAGCTCCGGAGCCATACTGTTCCGTCTGGTGGATCACCATCGCGACTACAAAGCTGAGCAGCATCGCACTTCTTTTCCTCGGCAACATTATGACTGCTTCTGGAAAAGAAAGAACAATTTGGAGTCAGTACTAACCTTAACCAATAAAGAGGAAAAACTCATTACTTATCCTACTTCCATTCTGTACCTACATTCTTAAACAATTAGACAGACTTTAATCCATTTCAATACAAAGGTTTAGCATAGTTCAAATAACTGCAAACTTAGTTCATAATAGCAAACTCTGTCCGTTAGAAAGAGACGCCAATACACAATAGAAGCAGGTCGGACAGGAACAAAAGATCTCATTAATGTCACGCACGAGGAAGTGAGGTCAGGCAAAGTGAAGGGAACTGTATCACGGTGCTGATGACGTCATCAGTTCATGGTAAATTTGAATCCTTAACAAAAGGTGTAAAAGCTATTTAAATATATATAAAACTAGCTTCTGCCCGCGACTTCGTACGCGTACCATCCCATTTTTTCCCGTCCCCGTTCGTGATTTTCGGAAAAAAGTAAAAAAAAGAATTGGTTAAAAAGTATCCTATGTCCGTCTCCTGGTTCTAAGCTACCTCCCTATCTGCCCGCGACTTCGTACGCGCAATCCCATTTTCCTCCCGTTCCCGTTCGTGATTTTCGGTAAAAAGTAAAAAAAAAAAATTATTATTAAAAAAACAAAATACCCGACTGCACACTAAAAAAAGAGTAAAACAAGCCCCACAATAATATTGATCAATCAAATGCTAAAAACTAATTATGTAATACCGTTTAAACAATACCTATATTAAAATACACTACAATATGTGTTCGTAATCGATAGTTAAATAAACAGAAACTTATTTTGAATACAAATTTACTGAATATAATTTATAAATGTTGATGGAAAGCATCGCAGGCGGGGACCAACAGAGGCTTATTTATAGTCATTTCGGTTGTGCACCATTTAGCAGAATTTTCGTTGGTGGCGGTCAAGGTGGTCCCCGCCTGCGATGCTGTCCATCAACATTTATAAATTATATTCAGTAAATTTGTATTCAAAATAAGTTTCTGTTTATTTAACTATCGATTACGAACACATATTGTAGTGTATTTTAATATAGGTATTGTTTAAACGGTATTACATAATTAGTTTTTAGCATTTGATTGATCAATATTATTGTGGGGCTTGTTTTACTCTTTTTTTAGTGTGCAGTCGGGTATTTTGTTTTTTTAATAATAATTTTTTTATTTATAACTTTTTAGCTGTTTTTATTTAACGAAAATGTTGTAGATGTAGAAGACTATCGTCAACGACGTGTGCCCTCATGCGTGTGCCCGCAATCGGGCTGTATACTCGAGCATATCCCCCTCCGCACCGCGCCGCGCGCCGCATGCCAGGCCACGCCCTATCTTTTTGCTTGCTAACGCATGAGTTGCTTTGCGTTGACGCAGAATTAACATGTTCCCGTGGGAATTTTGAGAAAAAACGTATCCTATATTAATTACTCCCGTGATTGAAATGAATCTAATGATACCGCATACATATTTTTTTAAAGGGAAATTTAGAAAAAATATTATTATGTCTTTATCCCGTGGGACTTTTAGGATAAAATGTATCCTATGACACTCCCGTAATCAAGACAAATCTAACGATACCTCATACATCAAAATCCATCAAGCCGTTTAGGCTACAGGTGGTCACAAAGGAAAAGACATACATACATACTTACATACACTCGAAAAACATTACCCTCCTTCTTTGGCAGTCGGGTAAAAAAGTATTGGTTAAAAAGTATCCTATGTCCGTCTCCTGGTTCTAAGCTACCTCCCTGCCAATTTTCATCTAAATCGATTGAGGCGTTCTTGAGTTATAAATAGTGTAACTAACTAACTTTCTTTTATATATATAGATAACGGAGATCGTTTTTGTAATAGGTACAGCCTAAATTAAAAAATAATCGATCGTAATCTAAAGTGTCTTAATGAATACAGGATTTGAATGTAACAGAAATTTTGTCAATTAACTACCGGTTATAATTTCAGATCGTACCTGATTACTCATAAAGACTTGGTCGTATGTAAGCTAGAGATGGCCCTCTGTTGTTAAACTTTCAATGACCTCACCAGTCTACCAGGTCTTGATAATAACGAGGAAGCTAGCGTTAAGTAGCAAACAGCTGACAATTAAGTATTTAAGTAAAAAACAATGTTGACTAATTTATTAACTTTTTCTCAAGCAATCAGCATTGTTATTGTGCGACCATATTTAGGCAAGCAATGACACGCTCAGGTGAGCTCAAGACAAAACATTATTACCCACTAAGTGACTAATTGAATAATTGTGTTATTCTTGGACAAGAGGTATTTTTGACTAGATTCAGAACACTTTTATCGGGAGTACTTGTATGACTAGATGCATGAAAATTTCCAGCAAGCTATAGTGCGCGCGGATCTAGTTGGCCACGCTTTAGGCACGGCGGCACGTACGTACATACCTAAAGCGCGGCCAACTAGTTCCGCGCACACTATGAATAAATATGTAAGGATCGTACTATCACTACTATGTAGTCTATGTAGTAGGCGTTGCTCTGTAGTATTTATACTGGTACATGGTACGTATGTATGTCCTGCGTATAATATAGTTATGTAGGTAGTTGATTATTGGACAACAGGCGCCGTATTCAAAATTGATTATACCTCTATTTTGTATATGGTAAAACCAAGTTTGACGGCATAGTCATCACTATATGGGATGATCTACAGTTTAGCGTCACCATTAAGGCTGTTTTGAATTAATTATGGTATTCAAAATATTAAAAAAAACCCAATTAAATTATAAACGTCGCATTTAGAAGTTTTTGAACAAAGTTGGTGAAGTATTGTCGATATCGATGATTAATTTGGCGGCAATCGCAAAACTCACAGATAATTAAAGAATGTTTGCTTACCATAAAGTTTGTTACCTTGGAAGGTGCGCGTTACGGGTCAAGCAAGAAGGATAAACAAAATATTTAATTTGATAAACGATGTGTGACTTATCGATTGGGAAAACGTGAGAATTATAATAAATCACTCATAAAATGATGTAGATACTTTAGAAGATTGTCAGATTATTACTGAGAATTATTTGAATAATGGCCAATGTAGCTGTTAATTACACAATAAAATTGACGATTAAATTATTAAATCCTTTTATTGTATTGTACCGGTCGTACCTACTTCTTTAGTTAGGTATACATACAACAGTAGATGAAAATGGATTGTAACTAAATAGTCTCTAAGTTACAGTAGGTATCTTCGTTCCAGTAAAACAACGACATCTAAATTCTTGACCGATTGGGCTAAAGTCAAGGCATTTATTTCAATTATTCTTTAATTAGGCAGTTTTAAACGTAAAAAATGTAATTGTCCGTCCGTCCGTCAGTCAATTAAAGTTAAGGTACTAACGTTTGGAAGTACAAGGGTTGACGCAGAAATTATGAGGGTTAAAACGGCAGACATTTTGGAAAAATCACGCGCTAGTTAAACATAAAAGAATAAATCAAGATTCCTTTAAATACCCTTTTATACCTGCGTGGTACTACCAGAATAGATGTCACGAAGGCGTGGTTATAAATCCAAGGACGAGGGCAATTTTACAAGCGTTTGTAAGGACTTAATAGGTACCGCGACCTAACGGACAAAAGCTTCGACTGACCGAATTGTGACCCGCCGCAGTATTTTAATCCAATTTTATTTTAACTAATCATGACACAGCCTGTTCTTTGCATAGCTATGAATTCACTAGCCTTATTCTTAGTTTGTCGTATCATATGTTGTATGTTGACTATTGATTTACTAATACAGTGACTTAGCACATTGTTACAAAATATTTTAGTCACGATTTTTTTCGTCAGTCCACTTGTGATGTTTACACTTAATGTGTTAAATATCAGTCACAAAATCGCTATTGATGGACATCGGTTCCAAATTCACGAACACGCAATTCATATGTCTACTGCGACATCGTTTCCCCAAACATTGGTTTGACAACTTCCTACTGCAGAAATCTCAAGGAAACTTGTAGGAAAATGCGTCGCAGTGTAATCTACTTTATAAAAATAAGTCGGGTTTTCCTTCCTGACGCTATAACTCCGGAACGCACGAACCGATTTCCACGGTTTTGCATTTGTTGGAAAGGTTTCAAGCTCCGTGAGGTTTATAGTAAAGACAATTCTTTTAATCAACAAACGAAATGTTACATACAACGAAGCTATCTGGTGGCGAAACGAAGTTCGCCGGGTTAGCTAGTTTTAATGTAAAATTCACGCATAAATTGGTATCGACCTCCTTGAACCTACTAATTTGCCTTTCAGTGGCCAATAAAGATAAGCTTTCTTAGAACAGTTAGAACTATTTCTTTAACTTCCTTTAACTAGTCCAAAAGTGGGAAATCGAGGGCATTAACTCACACACACAGCAACTTAATCTAAATATTATCGAAAGAAATAAAAATTTTTTGTAATAATGTGGTGTAACACGCAATCCAGTTCTTGGCGGCCCACCGGCACCTCGGCAGGTGCGACATTGCGGTCACAAGGTTACGTGTTATGAGCGACTTAACACTTTGAATCTAATTTAACTATGAAGTGATTTGTATGGTGACCATAGAGTAGAATGTACTTGTCAACACCCTGATTCTTCCTGTGGTTTTGTCATAGGAGCCGACTATGTAAGTAACAGACGTGCCTGTACGTTTAACAGAGACGGGACAGCAGCGCTTTCTGATAAACCTGGGCTTACCCTTGAATCGACATTAGTATTGTAAAATTTCGTTCCTTTATGAATTTTGCAACACTAGCGCCCGTAATCATAAATGCATCCGTAATGCGTGGATATATAATGAACTAAATAGTATTGAGTTTAGTTTTATATTCCGTACTCTGAATACTATTTTAACAGCTACAATATAGGTTGTATAGCTAAGGCAATAAATATTATTGAGATTTTATTGGATTGGAAACGCATTGACAATGAGATTGGTTTCAAGCGTAAGCACCCTGAACCTTTTAAACTGTGATTTTGTCTGCTAATCGTGGAGACTGCGGTATAGAAGAGGTCAAAAGTGTAGCAGAGGGTATTGTCACGGACTATTGATGCTAACTGATGTAAGTACCTATTTACCAAGAAACTGCAATTCGTTGCGGATAATAAAGTTATTTGTGGCCAAGTTAAAAGATAAGACGTAGTATTTTAAGATCACGTTGCATACGATACATATTTATGTATCGTATGCAATAAGGCTGTTAGGTACCAATTATTTATCAACCTTAGGAGTAATAGTTATCCTTATCAATAAATAACTCATAATCATTAGTCATCATACGAAATGGGTGCATTCCATCATTGAGCCCAATCCGACTACAGTAATTTGGGAGCATTGTCATTGTTACACCTTACAAAAATTCTTTTTCCGGATACTACAAAACCCGGAAAGTAAGTTTACGTTTTTAACAAACCCGGAAATTTACGTTTTTACGTGTTAATCGCCATCTAATAGTTCACGATGACTAATGGAATTGTAACGATTACGAATAACTTATTTAAGATATTCGTAATCGTAATATAGTGTTAATTTGATTGTTAACGCGGCCGGTTGTTTATAAATATTATTATTGTACGATGACTGCCTTTATTTCCCACTTTACAAGATACTTCAAAGAATCCTTACTAATATTATAAATAGCAAAGTGTGTTTGTTTAGTTTTCTTCCTTCCCATCAGCTTTAAGAACCGTATACGAGACAGAGAGATGGCCCTTGGGGGAAACTAACGCCAGAGGTAATTTGAAGGGGGTAAAATGCATTTTGGCTCTTATACACTGACCTTTTGCCAGGTACCGATGATAAGATAAGATAAGATAAGTCTTTATTTGCCTTAAACATGGTTTACAGTGGTGTTACAATTTGTTTTTAAAGTACACATGTTTAGCTGTATAGATAATGTCTATAGATTGCATGCAAAATATTTGTTAATACAATTGTCATTACGCCAATAATCATTACAATAAAATAAAAAAAACAATTGAACCAAAACACATTTAAACATTTTTTAAATCAAAAAAGTCATTTATATTATAAAAATTATGTTCATTTAACCATTTATACAGTTTATTTCTGAAAATATTAATATTATTTAATAATTTTAGTTCTTCCGGAATTTTGTTGTATATGCGCACACACATCACAAGACAGCTTTTAGCATATTTCCCAGATTTAGGAGTATTGCTTAATACAAGCCTGTGTGGATCCTTTCTGGGTTGGGAGATTACTTCATATGCTTTTAGGAACAATCCCTTATTATTGAAGACAAAACTACAAATTTCATAAATGTACAAGGAAGGAAGTGGTAATAAGCCTAGCTTTTTAAAAACTGGTTTGCAGGACTCGTCAGGACGGATTCCACATATGGCTCTAATACATTTCTTTTGTACAATAAATCTAATACATTTCTTTTGTACAATGATTAACAAGAACTAGCCTTAAGAGTGGATATTCTACAACAAGTCTTTTCCTTTGCATAACTGAGTATTACACATAGGTAGAAGACGTTATATTACGAAGAACGTTACCGTCATTTATTATGTAAGTAATTAATTATCAAATAGTGGCACTCGCGTGACCCAAGTAGGGTCTCGGTTGGTAAACTATGTCGGCCAAGAAACCTGTAGGGCCAATCAGTCTTGTTATTTACGAATAATTAACTGATATATTCAGGTCAGGCCCTGTTTTGGGGCCAACTCCTTAAGTTATTCATGATGGTATCTTCAAGAATTTAGGCAGCAATGTAACCTGCTTTTTGATGTAAATTCTAGCAATTATAAAACTACCTTAATCTGACGAATTTGTTTAATAGACCTTAAAGGTTTTACATTAAAGTTGTGAATTTATTAAACAGTTTCTATAATAAAGTTGTGATGTTAAGTCGTTGCTAAGCAGCATTCATGCATTTCAACTCGTTAATATATTGGCAAAGCAATCGATAGGGCAATGAACTTAGAATGTATCGCTAACGTATCGCTAACGTACGCTCGTATTTCAAGCAATAAATTGATAACATTTTAAGTTAATTTAGAAAAGCATAGCAAGATATTAAACTTATAGGAAGTTTTAGTGAGGTCTAGTCTGTTTCCCTAAATGACAATTAGGTTTACAAAGTTTTTCCACGCAGTATATCCCGCCTCGTGATAAATCAGACTTCGCAGTACAGATGCATTCTCCGACCGAAGACACACAATCATTATCTATACGTACTAACGACTTTTACGGCACGGGTGGTGAATACTACCCAACCAGACTTCGTGTTGGCTACAACAAGAGGTAATTTGAATTAGATAAAAAGTGTACACACACTTTACATTTTGCTCGAGTCCGTTGTTATGTGTATAGAGCGCACCTAGATTACAATCAATTAATATTACCTATTTACATCTAGTATCAGTGTCAGTGTCAGTAATTAGTCTAATAGCTCTAAGGGAATTGTTTACACAGGTTAAACTGATAGCACATTATTGCCTAATGGCTAGTTGAGTAATTAGATGTTATCTATAGAATTAACATAATATAACATCACGCCTTTTATCTCCGATGGGGTAGGCAGAGGTGCACATTACGGCACTTAATGCCACTGTACAATGTAACACCCACTTTTCAAGTTTTCACTATTTATGTCGTGAGTCCCATATAATAGGGGTGACCCTATTGCCAAACATCAGGCACATTTCCAGACTCCGTGCTATTACTAAGTTTTTCTTAAAGAATCCAGTAATATTTTGCCCGACCAGGGAATCAAACCCGAGACCGTTTGCCCGGCAGTCGCACTTGCAACCACTTGGCCAACAAGTCTTAACTTGGAAATTAATTGTTAAATCAATCAAATGATTCATCATCATTGTCTTTATAATATCAGCAAGAAGAGCTCGAATCGTTAAGCAAAATGTTCTGTAGTTCCATTCCCAATCAAACCCCCAGTCCCTAAAAGACCAGCAACGCACTTCTAACTCCTCTTCAGTCTGGGATTTTCTGTCAGTATCCGGGCGGCAGTGATTGCCTATCATTAGGGGCATATTCTTTTGCCAGCCTATGCCATAGAAATCTAGAAGTATACATACATATGTAGAGGTATAAAAGAAAGTCGTGTTAGTTACTCTATTTATAACTGAAGAACGGCTCCATCGATTTGGATAACAATTGGTGAAAAGGTAGCTTAGAACCAGGAGACAGACATCATCCTAGGGGAACGGAGAAAACTGGATTGTGCGTACGAAGTCACGGGCAGAAGCTAGTACTTCCTTAAAAGAGGAGCATAAGACAATCGAAATAGTTCCATGTTCACGTAATCATGTATTATGTAGTATGTACCTACCTAGGTACTAAATTTCATACATATATCTACGCAGTATTCTGCGCTTGCTTGCCAAAACCAGTTGATGTTATTATCAACTGTTATAACGCGCAAAACAATTTAAATGTAAATACAGAACCGGTTTCGCTTAATATTTAAGGTGCAGCTTCGAACTACGACAAGACATTACTTCCACACTAAAAAAATATTTGGGCAAATTTCACATCTAAGCTTTATTTCACATCTAAGCTATTAATGGCCTTTTTTTATAACGATAATAGACATGCCAAATTCCTCAGACGATTAAAAACCAGTTTCCAAAATTGTATTGTAAATTCTGACATCGTCAACACATGACGTGGTATACGCACGCACATACGTAAGCCTGGCAACTTGGTGCTGGGTTTCCCCCACATTTTGCGTCGACTGCATCACTAAGTAGCGGGATTGTCGATCGTTTTCCTTATAAGAGTTATTTCTTTTACGACCCGGTGAAACTTACGTGCTTGACTGGTTTTACCAGCGGCTGTGATGCTTGATTGCGATCTCTCTGACTTCACATTATTCTTATATCTTGTGTGAGGCCGCTTGGCGACTGGAATTGTGCCTTGTGTTGTGTGTATGCTGACATTGATGGTCCCATCAAAAATCTCTCACATTCTCAGATATTATTGTGAACTGCTTCTGTTGCCGCATTTTGCAAGAAATGCTTGATGATTTAAGTGAAAGATGAGTCTGTTTACTTATCTGGACTAATAAAACGTAAACACGCAAACCGAGATCAGATTTAATTTAAAAGCTGACTTTGACATACTTATACTTATACGATAAGTACATACAAATAAACTACGATAGAATAATAACTACTTAAAAGACCGAAATTAATAACCATTTTTTTAATACCTTACTTATATATTTTTAATTGATTTTTTTAAATATATTTTTATCGAATTCTAAGTTTTATGACAGACAGTATGAGTTACAAAAGTCGAACCTAATCCTAACTTCGAAAGATTTTGGATTGACGTCGGTTATTACATTAGGACGTAAAACAACATAAACAAAAAACCACAATAACAGAAACGGGTGTAGGAATCCCACGCTTAGAGTACTCGAGGAGCCGTGAGTCACAAGTTAGAGGTCAAACCTTGTAGTTCGGGGTCTCACACAAACACATACATGATATCCACACGTGTGCCTCCTACAACACAACGACTGGTTATGCGAACCTTCCGTCTATCATTGTCTTCATTTCAGAGTGTTAATTATAATAGAATGGGTTGCGATTAAGTTCGATTAAAGCATAAAGTTTCGAATTGAGCCACGTGAATGGGCAATAATGGAATTACAATTAGAATTTAGGCAATGTGATTTACTGCCAATTTCAATAATCTATATCCGCCCAAAAACATTCTGTCTAGCCAAGTCTCGAAGGTGCCGATCGTTCATTTCTAAAAAGTAATGAAATCTAGACAAAGTCGTGCCAAGTCTAAGGTTCCTTATTGCGATTTCGTTATTATACCTCTAGGTAATTTTGTGTGACTTGGCCGTTGAACCACTACCCAGTGAAGCTGGAAAACTGCCACTAGGAAAAGTTTTTTTTTTAAATTTATTGGAACCACAAACAAGTTTACAATACACCCTAATATTTATATCTTAACTAATACAATTTTACTTATTGCAAACTTAACATCAATGGTCACCTAAATATAAATGATTTAGAAAATGATGAATGATGAAAGTTGATTGAATAAACAGCGGTTTTGGCGTCATATTGGTGCAATGTTTGCACTTGGTTTTGCACCCTTGCGTACCCTTCAACGGCGAAATGGTTTCAGTAAAGGATGGTACGGCAGTATTAGCTTCGCGCCCGACTTGGCGGGGGACTGTCGTGCCCCCAGATGAACCTAAAACATGTGGATTAAGATCGATTGACAGGAACTCCTCACAACTGTCATGTCAAGAATCGATCCATATCTACAGACTTTGGATTGATATAGATTTTTTTTAAGGGGGGAAAATCATCGAATGTCTGCTCCCGCCTGAGTGAGGCGGAAGGGAGTGTCAGACTCTTACTGACTAAAAACCACCCCGTTCCTTCTCCTGCACGTCGAGCCGGAGTCCCGGTTACCCGTTAGGTTCTCCGCGACTCCGAATAGATTGATATAGATAGGTTATAGAAATTGGCAGTTAGAAAAAGCAATTATAAGAAGTCAGTTAGCAAAAAAATCTAGTTATAATATGCCTTAGACACAAAATTTCTAAAGTTTTCATAATAAGCGTACCAAGTGTTTCATGAGAATTGATTTCTTTCTGTATATTGACTGCGGAAATTGACAGTACAAAAGCTTATTAAAATCGTAGTAGATTCTCTTAAGTCGCTATGAACGCGAACATTAGCAATTACCCAAAAATACATACGATAACATGTGATGTCTAAGTGTGTAACTACTTCAAGCGAAGTAGTGCATGGATACAAGGAACATTAACAAGTCGATAACAAGCTCTTGAAGAAGTGCGGTGAGGGTCAGATGTGTTGACCAGTAACAATTACAAGTTTATAAAGAGCTGTTCAAACACTACATCTTGATGGAATAAGTACAACTTCAGTTTGAATGTTATTCGAAGGACTGAGTGACTTAAGAAATGGACACGTATTTTAGAATGGCTAGCACTTTTTTAAGATTCAACTATCTTTAGAAGGTTTTATTTAACTTGCCCCGTTTGATTTTTCTGGTCTTCTTTAGTTCTTCGAATTTTACCCCCTTCCTGACGACTGATCGATTCGATATTTGGTACACATTCATAATTTGGATGATTGTAAAATATATTTAAGTGTTGAGCGAACGTGAAACAACGCTTGCGGTGTGTTTCGTCGTGTGCGTGGGATGACCGGAGGCCCAATTACCCTTTCTCTCCCTCTTCAATGTCCTTAATCCCTGAATTCCCAAAAATCCTCAAATTCTTAATCTCCAAAAGGCCGGTAACGCACTTGTAACGCCTATGGTGTTCCGGATGTCCATCGGCGAAGCGACACCGATTGCTTACCATCAGGTGATCCGTATGTTTTTCCACAACTATTAATTGGTAGAATAGAGCTCATTAAAACCGTTTAACATAAAAATGTTTTTTATGTGTTACTTGTTTTATTTTATTTCTACCAGGCGATCATAAATAGGTAAGTGCGTGGTAACAGTCACCGCACAAGGCCCAGCTATTCTTAGTAATCCTTGTGTTCGACCACCAAGCACATTCTCTTCCGCATTACATTAGTCAGAACTTTATTGATTAGATTTTGTAACGAGTCCATATTTTGGCAAAAGGAATTAACTTCGTATCGTTAGGAGGCGACCATACTATAATACAGTAATAGAATAGATCTTGTTCAAATAACCAGATTGTCTTTTAATCAAAATTTTACCTTACTTACATAAAGACTAATCTAACAAATACACGACAAATAACTAGTTACTGTTACACGATAAGAGATAATGAAAAGAGCAGTGTTAATCTACAAATACATTAATGTACTAATTACTGCACCTGATATGACTACCTGACTGACTTTTGAGGTTAATGCATTGCAACACTTACTTTTATCTGAGACATTGTTGCTATGCGTAAAATATTGTTGAATACGCATTTTAACATTGTGTAGAAAGGCAATAAAGTTTTCAACCAATTCATTCATCCCTACGAGTCCTTACGTAGTCGTAAGGACCAATAATTCTATTCGTAATGCATTAAGGACCAGGCATTAAGGACTCTCAGTAGTTGAGAAAGAACTGTTTAGCTGACATAATGTGTTGGGTTAATGTGATATATCGCCTTTAGCAGATCGTAGAGTAAAACTCAGCTGAGTCTGTTACGTTTTGTTATTAGGGCTTTTTTGACGGAAGAATTATCCATTGACTTCTCCCGCCTTAGGTGAGGCGACAGAAAGGATCAGACTCATACTGACTACATCGTTCCTACCTCTGCTTCGAGCCGGACTACCGTTAGTTTGTCCGCAGCTCCGGATTGGACATGTCTGGTTATTAGGGCTGACCTCGAATTAATTGAGAAAAGGCTAGGAGAAAGAGGTTTCAACGATAAAACAAGAAACGAAGAGCTCGATTTCTCCAAACGTGCAAAATAAACATGTGGGCAAATAATTGTGGAATGTTAACATGCAGTGCGCGGGAGAAAGTGCCGAACGAATCACTTAGCATTATTGCCCACAACCCGTGAACGCCACTGCACGCGATGCCCTATGACAGCTGCAGTGTGGTTAGGATCATTGCTTTCCATTAAAATTGCCTTATCTAGACCGATTCCTTGATCGAATGTCTGCATGTATCGAGACTTCAGCCTCTATTCAGGGTTTTAAAAGTGCTGACTTAGTACAGGTCTACTACAATAACTGTTAATTCTTTCAAATTAATTCCTAAAATCAGTCAATCAGGGCTGTATAAATTCTGACCTAGATATTAATTGAACAAATAGTTAAATCGATCACTTATTTCTTAATCAACCTTGCCGCTGGACGTAAACTGCTATTTCCGTCTCCATAAAATAGTTTGACTTCCGACTCGGGCGATCTAGTAATCCTACGTCAGCGGTATCTCTGACTTGACTTGAAATCCTTGAGTGAACAAGTTGGTATCAATCACGTCACGTCCAATCACAGTTTTTGCCGACAATGGGTGAGGTCAACATGAGTTGCGCAAAAACTTAATGTCCTTTATGTACTTAGGTACATAGGAATCTGATATCCGATGTAAAATAATATGGAAAAAATTCTCCATCAAGCATAACATTGGTATAATCAATTGTTCTACTTAAGATATGTTAATAGTCGTGGGAAATGTTCGTTAGTTTTTTCATGTAATATGAAACTACACCATCTATTCTAATCGCGTCCATAGATTTAAACGGAGTTATCAACATCGACGGTTTGTAATGCTTCTCATAATTACGATCAGAATGATAAGCATCAACTCCGATTAGGAAATTTCATTATTTAATTCAGTTTATACGTATAACTAGCATTTTGATGCACGCAACATTCTTCACAGGAAACAAATGAATAACATCACGACAAACGAAGGCAGATATTTATGCCAAGCAATCATTAATGCAATATCTTGTTTGTTCGTGTATTGTTAGTCAACGATTGGATTAAGAATGTAGGTATATATAGTTGGTTAGTCTAAAAACTGCATCCAAATTGATATAACCGTTTAGGAGCTACAAACAAACACACCTATTAAACGTATTACATTCTTATTGATTCAAATGCAAGTATAGTAATGGTTGCACCGGTCGTAGATGATACTACGACTGCACGGTCGGTGCGGTGGCTGGGCAACCGGCTGCCATGCAACATGTCGCGGGTTCGATTTCCGCACGGAACAACACTGAGTGTGATCCACAAATTGTTGATTCGGGTCTGGGTGTGATGTGTATGTGAACTTGTATGTTTGTAAACGCACCCACGACACAGGTGAAAATCCTAATGTGTGGCAATGTTTTTTATTTTTTTATACTGTAAATAAGACGATGTACAAACACACAAAAAATAACGTGTCTTCATAATTCTTGATTGCGTTGGCATACAATGGATGGATATAGATGGTGCCGACTTCCGTGAGGCATGGCACGGCTTCCCATGGCGCATTGTATGCAAGTGTGGTGTTATTATGAACTGTTGTTTACACATAGTTCTAATGTTCACCGTGTTGTAATTATTCTATGTAATTAATTTCATTACCTAGTTTTGTCAGTCTGTCTTTAAGAAGTGTGAAATGAGTATGATATTAGGGCTAGCGTGGAGACCCATTTATTATAATTATACCGATCTTCTAATAGACTAGTGTTTGTCTCAAAGTTGTGATCAGTCATTGAGAGACTAGCAGTAACATAGTTACCATCCCTAAGACATCCGACTATTGTGGACATTATGGAAAACCTCCAGAGTGGACGTATTGTGGCTAATAATGATTAAATGTACCTAATAATTATATCGCTGGTTTGGACATGTAGAAAGGATGGATGAAAGTAGAGTAACGAAAGAAGTATACAGAGCGGACATTAATGGGGCCGTCGGTAGACGGACATATTGTGACCAAATTGGCGATATTTTAAAGAAGGGTCAAATTAAAATACCCTTAACCGACAAGCATGCATGAAAAGATTGATGACTGTTGATGAAGCGAAAGAGGTATGTAGGAATCGTAGTAATTGGCGTTCCCTAGTCTCTGCCTACTGCCATGGGAGACAGGCGTGAGGTTATGTATGTATGTAATAATTATATCGTTGGAATGTCACGCGCATGTTTGTATGTATTCTTTTAGATTTTACAGCTACAAGGAGCTGTTCGAAGAGTTAATAGCTTGCGTTTACAACGATATTACGAGTAATAAAATATGGTATAACAAGAAACTAGTTACTGATTAGAAACTGGTTTTCTAACACTATATAACTATGCAATGTTACGTATGTACATTGTATGTAGTGACCTCAAGTTAATGTGTCTAGTTTTATAGGGCATCGCTGCCACGAACAGGTTTGTAACAATACTTATCAAATTCTTTATCTGATTATCTAAATTAAATACTTTATTGATTGATATGGGAATCAGACAGTGATTTGGTAATTCATTTGAGTCTATTGAGTAATCTGAGATTGTGATACGACCGGCTTTTACTTACGGATTTGCTCATGTCACTCAACTTGGTTGTCAATCTAATATATAAAATTCTCGTGTCACAGTTTTCGTTGCCATACTCCTCCGAAACGGCTTGACCGATTTTGATGAAATATTTTGTGTTTATCCGGAATCTATAAGAATCGGCCAACATCTATTTTTCGTCCCCCTAAATAATAGGGGTAGTCAACCCCTAAATTTTTTAATTACTAGGAAATTATTCATATGGCAAAACAACGTTTGCCGGGTCAAGTAATTATATAAGTAATAGCTCTCAGATCTCCCAGGTATGATCATATATCGTTAGGGCCTTATCTACTCTAAAGGCTACATTTCAATTTATATCATTTGGCGCAACCAGTAGCGCCACCACCGTTGCGGCCGGACTGACTGCTGACGGACTGCGGACTGCGGACGGACTGTGAGTAACACATCATACAACGCTATAGTAATTAGTGGTGGCGTGACCAGCGCGAATGAGCGACTAGTACCATTCTATGCTGGCGTCCGAATTGGTCGCGTCGCGAGATTGGTTTACCACCAAGTATACACCAGGTGAGTAACTCTCTATAGAGCTGCATGCATTTTTTTCTGGCGGCGTCTGGTTGCGCGGCCATTGTGACCCGGTGACAATTGTAAGTATTTGTCCAAGCAACAACATGATAATTAGACTTCAGACTTTCATTTACCTTCTTTACAGTCACGTGCAGCACGTGTTATCATAACTGATGTACTGCAACAGACGTGAAATTGTATGCAGTCAACAATAAATCAGTGGTATATCCAATCGTGGACCCGACATTAGATGCAGGGCAGAATATACACATTTTATTTGTAACTAGCAGCCCGTCCCGGCTTCGCACAGGGTAGACAATTATTTATTTTTGGAAATTTGGATTGTTGTAGTGACATAACTACAATAGTTGGACATATGCTACCGCGGAGTTTTTTGTAGATATTATGATGTTCTTCAATATTGTTGTACATTATTTTGTTCTATCGCTATTAGTTTCGGCAGCGCATTCGACGAAAGAAATTTTAAGACTCATTTTTATACACCTTCGGTTACATTGTTCAAATTTTACCAAGGATTCCTAATATTTTTCAATATGAATTGTAGCCTATGTCAAATTGGAAGAATGTAGCATTCTATTGGTGAAAGAATTTTTTAAATCGGCGCAGTACTTTTTGAGCCTATTCATTACAAACATACAAAACTTGGTACAAATCTTTCTTCTTTATAATATTAGTATAGATATAGATTTATTTAATTTAACCTTTTTGGTCTTACGCTTCCAAAACTTATTTTCTATGAAAGCAGTTAACTCGAGACTAGTTAGAACATTTTGTCACAGTCCATCAGACCAAAAGCTAGTATTTCCTATCTATGTCACTTTATTTTGGCCTCGGTAGCAACGGAAGCGGATATTGTTTGACCGCCATGGGAGCATTAAGCAACTAAATACTTGGAATTAGAACCTCTAAGGTCAACCTAATCAAGTTCAACTAGATTGTTACTTAATATTTCATCTTAAGTTATCAATGTTTGTTATGGACATGGGGGATGTTACATATCTTTTTTTATATGTGACTAGCGGACCCAATATACGTTTTCCTGCATATCCACTTGAATGTATAAACAAAAATTCATTCAAATTAGTTCAGCTGTTTAGGATAAATAACCTCAACATCGACTGCAGTGTTATCTGCCGGGCTGATTTGTGAATCTAACCATTCCCAGATCCCCTTGAACACACACAAAAAATTTCATCAAAATCGGTCAAGTCGTTTGAGAGAAGTTCAGTGACATACACACTCACAGAAGAATTATAAATATAAAGATAAAGATTACCTGTTATCCGCGTGGAATATAAATTTTTGTTTCAATTTACAAAAATATAATTAGCCTATGTTACTCTATAGTACATCATGTCAAAATCGGTCCAGCCATTCCAAAGATTAGCTAGTATAAGCAGACAGACATACAAGCAGGCAGACAATCTATTTAAAAAAAAAACATTTTAGTGTGCGTATCGTATATATATTCATATGAATGTAGTAAAAAGCGGTTATTTTAATATTACACACAGACACTCCAATTGTATTTATCTGTTTAGATGTAGTGGTGTGCGATGATGCGGCCTATGGAGCATAAGCAACCTATTCACTCGGGACAATCGGGACTTACAAGACACCCAGGTTATACCCCTTCAGGAAATACATACTCTGGCAAAGAATTCCACTCCTTAGCATTTGTTGTCTATCTTCTTGTTGCCTTTGTTTAATTAAAGTTAGAATCAGCAAGAATGTATTCTTGATTGCTTACGTAATCTATGCACCTTTCCTTTATTATCGTGCATTGTTATTGTTACCGTTGGCATAGTCTACTAGCATAACTCGAATAACATGCATGTTATATCTACCTATTTTATTTGAGCACACAGCTTTTGTGTATACCAACTTAAAAAAAGAAGGAGGTATTATGTTCGGATGATTACTTTTCTTTTGATTTTTTTTTGAAATTCCATTCACATCAACAAAAATTGTCTTAAATTTAAACCCAATAGGGTAAATGCCCATTTTTATATTAATGTCCGTCTGGTATATTATTTTAAATACATGGTACATTAGACACATATTATTTTTTATTTTTTTACAGAAACAGGTATTTTCGACGGTATATTATAGATGTGAAATGTC
Organism: Spodoptera littoralis; assembly: GCA_902850265.1. Lineage (NCBI taxonomy): Eukaryota > Metazoa > Arthropoda > Insecta > Lepidoptera > Noctuidae > Spodoptera > Spodoptera littoralis. The sequence continues at coordinate 9,218,942 of LR824555.2, read as the reverse complement.
GCGTGACGTCACTTCTACTTATGTACGTACATTTTATACGTAGAAATGACGTTTTAGCCCCACTCCTAAACTTTAATAAGTTTTATCTAATTATTGTTTTATACGACAAAATAAAAAAAATACGTGTCTAATATTTTTTCATTACCTAGCTTATGGACTAATTAGATTTTTAATTTTCATACGCTGTCATCATCCCAATTGTTGCAGTATTTCCGTGGTGACTGATGCAAGTCGTGTCAGTTGCAGTTGCAGTGTTGTAAGTTGTTGTATAACTAACGACTTGTTATCATCTTCTTGTTGACACGGCTTGGGAATACTCGACTGTTATAGATACAATTGAATGTAATTGTAGGTGCCACTTTATAAAAAAAAGTGTTTATGTGTACTGGATTGCCTATTGGCCGAGTGGTTGCAAGTGCGACCCGGGCAAGGGATCTCGGGTTCGTTTGGCAAAGCATTAGTGGGTTTTTTAAACAATTCTCAGTAGTAGCACGGAGTCTGTGTGCCCGGTATATGACAATACGCTTACCGCCTATAACATGGGACTCATAACATAAATAGTGAAAAGTGGGTGTTACATTGTACAGTGGCATTAAGTGCCATAATGTGCACCTCTGTCTAACCTTTCGGGGATAATAGGCGTGATGTTATATGTTAATGTAGAGGTATACCTATAACAACCCACAGTATCGAGTCTTAGAAGAGAGAAAGCAGAATTTACAACAGCGCAATGCACTAGTACTGTATAATTAATTATTTATTATGAGTCTCATATTGAAAATTATATTTATTTTAATACGTTTGTAGGTATCATGAGTTAGCAGAAACTATTAACAAGGGGGAGCGGGTTAAATACAACACATCATGTTTCTGGCAGTACGCCAGCACATCAAGCAACCCCAAACAGTACAATGCAATAAAGATTCTCAACTCTAAGGTATTAAAATTTTAAAATAAGTTGAGGAAGTTGTCAACTGGAACTGATAACGCGCCATAATGAAACAAATGACGAACAATAGCTTCATGACACATTAAAGTCTGCGAAGTGTAATGTGTGTTGAGTCAGTGCGTTACTTGTGGACCGAAGAACGGGAAAACGTAATCCACAAACACTATGAACGGTTCATGTTTCTTTTATTTGGTTGTGAGTAATTAGTCACACTGTGCATTTACATAATTCATTATATTGAGTCACTTTAGTGTCAACTAGCTTTTGCCAGCGACTTCGTCCGCTCACAATGTGAATTGTAAGATATTTCTTTTTGTTAAAAATTTCCAAAATAAAAAAATAATCATCCGAACATAGTACCTCCTCGTTTTTTTGAAGTCGGTAGACAGTAGCCTATTTCACTCCCTAGTAGATCAGCTACATGCCAATAAAAGTCCTGTCAAAATCAAATCAGAGATTAGCAAGTACAAACAGACAAAAATTTAAAAAAAGGTTATATTGGTATGTGTATCGGATGTATATTCATAATAATGCATGTAGTAAAAAGCGGTTTTTAGAACTTTCGAAAATTGTATGGGGGATTAATGCGTCTATTATGTTTTTCAATTACGAATTTTAAACACTACAATTTGATAAGGGTCTGAAGTCAACCTGATGATGGAGTCGACAGACAGTCGAGGGAACTCCTCAGCGGTTTATATTAACTACCTTGTGTTTGGGCTTGATTAATTTGTATTGATGAGGACTTTGCACCTATGTATATTATAAGTAACAAAACGGGTATATGTAGCTTTACACTGAAAATGGTAAAATAATAAAATAAAAACTGCGTTTAAAAAACCGACTTCAAAAACCAAAAACTAATAACAAACAAAAAGTCAATACTAAAAAGCAAAAAATAACTATTATTAGTACTGATAGGTTACCCACCCACTGATAGGTTAGAAGTCGGTGCCATAAGCTCATATCATAATGATATAACTTAATGTCCACAAAATTGTGAATTAGATACCTATTAAGGTTTTAATGAATAATTTTGTATGGAACTTATGGCACCGACTTCTTACCTATCAGTGGGTGGGTAACCTATCAGTACTAATAATAGTTATTTTTTGCTTTTTAGTATTTCACAATTTTATGAGTCCCATGTAATAGGGGGTGAGCCTATTGAGACTCCGTGCTACTACTGAGAATTTTTTAAAAACGAAGTGATACTTTAACCATATAAAACTAATAAATTAATATTAGCAGGTACCTAATTCAGGTCCAGAGGAATCAATAGTTAATCTAAGTGGGCCACTACTTCTCAATCAGAAGACGACTTGATATAGACGGCAGGGAGTCACTGGGTGCTGATCGCTAAACTGAAAGTTATTAAGAGGTTTATGTTCAAGACGTCCGTCTTCTGGCATATAATATGGACAAGTATTTCGAGGCTTTAATTCATCTCTCTGTATCAGTGACTCGGTCTAACGGTTGAGAAAGAATAACATTACTTGTCAGTACATAACATTACTATAGTAGTATCAGTGACGTAACTATATTCGAGGCCCGTGGCAAATACATCAGATATCAAAGACCTAAAACCGAAAAGTTCAGGTACGACTCTGGACGGAGGCCAGTTTCAACTGGGGTCCCGTGGCATTTTGCCGACTTGCCACCCCGTAGTTACGCCACTGAGTATATGTACATGTACAAACAATCCTACAAAATAGGACGGCTATGGTCGTTGGTTGCGATATGATGTCCTACAGACTTGCGACATAATCGTTTCTATGCCGTGTTTGGTGCGAAAGGATGCGCTGCATTACTACCTATCTGATTTTGGAACAAGATAATTGACGTTTCGTTAGATAGTTAGATTCGTTAGATATCCTAATCTTGACTGTGGTGATGATTTAAAATCTGAATGAGAACCTTTCAAACTTAATACCGGTCTACATTCTTTTAGTTACTACAAATCGATATAGTTTACTATTTAGAAAAACTTCATTCTTCTTGCCTCTTGACTTGTACTGGGTTCTACCAACAAATCAATCAGTACCTAGCTAACTAGTTCCTTTAAGTTTTCTATCAATCAGGAATAATTTTGAAAGGTTTGTTTCGGCTTTGGTGACTCAACCAAGGTTTGGGGCACATTAGATAGTATTCAAATTGTAAGCAATAGTCGTTAAATAGGAAGGTACTTGACCGGAACTCCTTATTGTACTTACCTTTACCTGCCGGATTCTCGACCTTCACACATTTTTTGAAGGAATGCACTAAAGTTACCTTCCTTATATCAAAATTTTTTCAAATTTTTCCGTTCATTTGCATTTAAATCTTCCTTACTTTAACTTTTTAATTGTAATTCTAGTTTTGAAGATATGGAAAGAATTCAAAGATTTTTCCTACCAGAAAGACTTTTGTTCATATTTTCTCCTAAATTATTGACCAATTCTGGTAAGTTTTTGTATTTGTATCGATGATAGACGTTCCAATATACCTATTAAATTGATTGGCCAATTGTAAAATTATGTAAGCGAAACTACACGCAAAGGTCAGTTATTATAATTTGCATATTTAAACTAAGTTTTTACTCAATGTTTATGATGGATAGTCCGTCTAAAGGTAACTATTAGATGATAAACGCAGTGTTGTATTGTTCTCTCAGATCTGTGTCATTGACACTTAGTTTTAGCTTCAAGCAGCGTGACAAAGGCGGCCTTCACGCGACGCGACGCGACGCTTGGTCAAACCCTCAGAAAATGCACTTTTTTCACCGACTTTGACTTTGATTGGGTGACAATAGGTCTAATTTGTCATTGTATGACCTGATTGTCGTAATAGATTGTTTAGCTGCTATATTATGTAGTTCATGTTCACTTACTAACTGACACGACAAACTACGTACCGCATAAAATATTCCTTTTAAACATTCCCTGAACTCCCACGAACAAATGTTCGTGGGAGCAAAACCAGTTGGAAGACGTCCATTACTGTGGTTTGTTCTTCCACGTAAAGGAAAGTTTGTCATATTACCAACAACCCTTGGAAGGCTTTCAAAGTACCAAAAAGCCTTAACGATACTAATGTTTATCTCTCTTTAATTTTAGGGTTCAAATCTTTCTTTTCTGTATCTCCTATTTAGTTTCCCTATAAAATAAATTCCGTGTTTTGACACACCACTTTGGATACAAATGAAATAAGTTGAACACATAATAAGGTAGTTTAACTAGACATTTCAAGACAAACTTGGAAGGTGATAATAGTAGAGACGGATGATAGCATTGAAATAATTAGAGGGTGGTTGTGAACTGAAATATCATGTTTGTAATTTGAATAAGGTCGAACTTGTGCGTGATTGGCTAAGATTGACTGAGGTATTAGAAGGGACAGTTATTATGTGTATCATTTATTAGGAGGAGCCCATAGTCATAAACGAGATTAATCCAGAGACCTCATAGAAGCCCCTAGTTTTTGACATGGTCGTCTTGCGGGCGGGGTTGTCGCACCCCTCTGTAAGTTTACCGTGGAGGACTTAACGGGTTGCCGGGGCTCCGGCTTGAAGTGCAGGATTAGGAACGGGGTGGTTTTAAGTCAGTAAGAGACTGACACTCCCTCCCGCCTCACCCAGACGGTAGAAGTCATTCGATGAATTTTCCCCCCTTAAAAAACCTTCTGTAAGTTTGGCTTAGGGATAATACGGCTCTGTATTATTTCATTACGTACTTACGCGTTTTCAAAAGCGAATTATTAGCTGCTCTTACAACCAATCGACTTACGAGATAATTCCCTTAAGGAAGTGTTAAAAGCTTCACGATTTAATATTAATTAGATTTATGGGACAAAGACTTAAATGAATTAACCTGCTATATGTAGAGCTTGCAAGACAAGAGGAAACAATAAATATTTAGTTGTAATGCGCCTACACACGTACGGGTCACGGCCGACATGTAGCGTGGAGCAATGTGTGAACCAACCTTTATGGCGGTTGCAAGCTTACGACAAACGTTTTGTTACTATGATAGTATTATGTTGTACAATCATAGTGACGTCATGCCGTTTATTTCTAGAGAGGGTTGGCAGAAGTGATACCTAGTTACGGCCGAAATGTTAATCTAAAATTGATTAGGTAGTGATTTTTCTCTATCAAAATCGGTTATTATTTTTAGACGTTAGCTAGTACATAACTAACTAAGTCCCATGTTATTATATTAAGTTGTCTAGGTTGTTCTTAAAAGAAAATAAAATAATATAGTTAGGTAAAGTAATTACGAACTCAACTGTATCGGGGGGCACGGGAGTGCTCCCCACCAGTACAGGGGGAACTATTTAATTATTATACCTAATCATAATTCGGGCTATTATTAAATGCAGTTTAACCTATGAATGTAATTAGTGGCTTGCCCGGGGCGATTACCTACCCAGGTAATCGTGACGTTTTGAAATATGTACCTGTTTACCATTTTGGTTTGAATCATTTATAATCATTATGCAATAAATATGTCGGTCACGGTCTTATAGCAATTAAATTATTGTTGGTTTATTATCATAATAACTAAACAAGATCATGGTGACACGTAATGTTGATAACTACCTTCCTACAACAATAACTTTAATTAGGCAGGTTTTTAATGGTGATTTATAAATTGATTTATTGATTGTTTAACTATAGATTAAAGATTTTAATTTTCTTCTGTGTATATAGGTACTTATGCAGTTATTGCCACAATGTTATTTGTGTTAACATTCGTTCAAATTACACAAAGTTTACTAAATAAAATGTCAGTTACTAATCACGAACACGAACCGACGTTTCAAAACCGTGTGTATACTGTAAGTATTTACATTCTGTGCTCGTGGTTGTGCGTGGATTTACTTTTACTTTCGATACTCACAAATAACCGGTCCGTCGAGGTTAGTCCAAGGAATGCGCCTCCAGTAGAACAATACAGGATAGTTTCTAAACACTGATCGTGAACCAAATAAATAATTTCACACAAAAACCTCACGTTTTCACACGAGACACTGCAGTCTGTTTTTGTCAAACTTAACGGTAAAATAAAGAAATAACCGATGCTTATTACAAGCCGTAAATTCGACTAGATTGTACTAAAAGTTATCACTGTGTTTTTTAATTAATTAATCGCAGGTTAGTTTTCGTTTGATACTTTTAAAGTTTATTGTATCGAGTTTCGGAGCCGCGGCGGCGTCGCGTACGTTTCACTTGGACGGCCTTTCGCAACTGGCGAATGAATGGAGTTGTCAGCGCGAGACGCGGGCCGCGCACCTGTGTAAGTTTACCAACTTAGAGGCGGAATACATAAGTAAACGACTCCTATGAAATCTAAAATGGTTTTTCCAATGACGAGGTGATATGGGAACTTTGTGGACCCTATCCGCTCTCTCGCAGCAGTACAGCTGCGGGTGGTCGAGCGACAGTTATCAAGGACAGCTGAGAAATGGTAAGAGGGGCTGAGAGGCTTCAGGTTTAATTATTGGAAGTATTATAGGAATAACTGATGTACGAGCTGTTTGCCCGTACACAGAAATGTGTTTGTTGTGTGTAGTCTGTTGTCAACGAAGACGTTCACAGAAATAAAATTACTGTTTTGTATCCGTTCTCGAAGAGAGTATTTATTGTACTACATTAGTTAATTAGTGTGGCTATAAATAACATAAATTTGTTAGTAGGTTGCGTCATGAATGCGCCAATAACGCGCATTCGGCAAAATGTTAGTATAGCAGAATAAGTTAAAAAGTAAAACAATTGAAATCATGTGGCGATGCTCGTACATCCTACCAACCACAAAAAATAGAGAAATTAAAACTTTACACTTACAAATTATACAAATCAAAAGTAAGATAAAATAACTTAAACTGATTATTGTTCACCGCTGAATGGGATAGGAGATGTTCCATTGTCAATCCTGTTGATGATTCTGGGACATGCCTGAAGTCGGGGTCCAGTGATTTGATTTGTTGTCGGTTCGTTTCCTTCCGGTCTCGAGATCTTGGAGTCTTCCACAGTTACCATCTCAATATCTTCCTTGTGTCTTGAAGGGTGGACCTTGGTTGTTGAATTTTGACAGACACAAATTCTTTTCACCTTGTAGACTGCCCATATGCAGAAAACAATTCCACATATTGAAATAAAACCATAGAGTACGTAATGATGTTGTTCTGCATCTGTTGATTTTATGGTTTGTATACTCTGTTGTTCCTTGATCTGTTCTATTTTTCTCTTTATATTGTTAAATTGTTCTTCGTGTGTCTCGATCTTGAAGTCCGTGTAGTTTCCAATGTTGTTGTTACTAGTAAGTAAATAATTTATGTTTGTTTCTGGTATATAGATGTCTTCCTCATTTCCTATTTCCAACGTACTTTGCAGATTGTAGTGTGAGTGAATCAGATGGTTGTCACCGCGCATCATGCATCCTGTCGCTAAGGTGATCATTCCTGTGTTACGTAGAGTCTGTGACGTAATCCCAGCTGGACAAAAAATGCGCATAGTGCATTCCTCGCAACACGTGTACAGCCAAGCGTCCTTGCTGTGTAGCTTAAACCATTTATTAGTGCAACTTGATACCTCTGTGTGACAACTGGATACTCCACGATTGTTTATAATGTCCGCTTCGCATATGTTTGTTGTTGTTTTTATTTCATATATGGGTAAATCAAAGTTACATAACAGCTGATACGTGTTATCTTCTATGCATGATTGTATTTGATGTTCATTTAAAGGTATCATCAGATCCTTTTTTAAATTTACAGCTATGTATTTCGTAGTTGGCATTATGTTGATCATTGAAGCTCCCTTTATGTTGTAAATTGGTATAACTTCCGTTAATTCGTATTGTTCGTCTGTTATTAAGGGGATTTTGACTTCAAAAATAAGGAAGTCATCGATTAGTTTTCCATGAACTCTAGATAATTTGTACAACCGTCTGATGCATTTAAGATTGTTAGTGCAGGGTAGTGATAATCCTTTAGGCACTTGTGCTGATATAATATTGAGCTCCCTTTCAAATGCATCAGGTTTTAACAAGTGTGTGTCGACTCGTCCGTTGCGAAGATCTGTAACCAGGTCCATCAGAGTGTCTTGTATTCTTCGTAAGTTTGCAACCATCATATTCGCAGCAAGTGCAGTTGCAGTAATGAATGTTAAATGATCTTGTTCAGTTTTGAGTCGGTTTACTGATTCACTTAATCGTTTGTTGATAAGTGTGAATTGTCTATTCATTACTTGTTCGTTTCGTTTTAGCAGATTGTATTCTCCTTCAATGACCGAAGTATGGTTTTTGAACAGAGTCAGTAGGTGATCTTCATTGCTCTGAATCAACTTAATGTCTTCATGGTATTTTTCGGCGAATTTGTCATCTAAGACACCGAAGAGGTAACTAGCAGCGTTACCAATTCCATTTATGAGGCCTCGTCTGTTACGTTTTCCATGTTCAGATAACAGCACTGTATGGTAATGTCGCAGTTCGTTTAGTTCGTGCTCAAATTGTGTGGAGATAGCAAAATAGGCCAAATTTTTGTGATCAAATGATTGCAGTTGCTTAACATACTGTTCTACAGCAGATACACTTGTCCAGTACGTTGACATGTTGTAATAAATCACCAGTTTCCATTCATCTTGTATTATTTGTAAGTCTGCGATTTTGTCAAAGTATAGCAGACGAGATGGATCGAGAGATGTAACGTTAACTGATTGCTGTGCGGATGGTGTGACACAAATAATCATGAAAAGTAGCAACGAACTCAAGCAACTCATGACGACACCTTTCTTTGGTATCGAAGATTTCTGTCGACCGTCGAAGCGGTCGTGACATCTCCTTTTGGTTATTGATGGTATCCTGTATCGGCGTGTCCTGTGTTTGACTCTTTGTGTCAATGGGAAGTCGAGATAACTTTGTTATAGGTCTTTTTATAATGTTAGTTTTCGTTTTCACTGTGACGACTCGTACTAAGTCGTCAGCTCCAGGATGTGTTTCTATTACACGTCCAAGTAACCATCTGGCGGGCGGCGCATGTTCTTCTTTGATAAGGACAACATCACCCACTGCGATGTTTTGTGTAGGAGTTTGCCATTTTCCTCTCAACTGTAATGTTTGTAGATAGTCGTTTGACCATTTCTTCCAGAACCCTTTAAACATGTTTTCTGTGAGACGCCATCGTATAGTGAGGCTGGTGTTATCAATTTCTGTCGGCACCGGAGGGGCGAGAACCGGACCGCCGACTAAAAAGTGTCCAGGTGACAAATAATCGATGTCGTCGGCATCATTTGTTAAAGCGACGAGTGGTCTTGAGTTGAGGCAGGCTTCTATCTGTACCAGCAAAGTGGTGAACTCTTCATATGTTAACTTTTGTTCACCAAGAACACGTTTAAGATGGTGTTTCATGCTCTTTACTGCAGCTTCCCAGAGACCCCCCGCTGTTGGCCAGCTTGGGGCATTAAAATGCCATTCAATTCCATACTCGGAAATGTTGTTGATGAGGTCGTCGTTTACTATAAGTTGAAGTGCCTGTTGGCGTTCCTTTGCTAGTGCCTTTGCTGCGCCGACAAAGTTTGTTCCATTGTCGCTGTAGACATGTTTTGGAGTCCCACGCCGAGCACACAGTCGTTTTAAGGCTGCTAGAAATGTAGTGGTACTAAGATCAGACACCAATTCAAGATGTATAGCCTTGGTACACAGACAAATAAAAATAGCGATGTATGCTTTAACTGTTTTTATGCCTCGTCCTTTATTGGCTTTTATTTCCACCTGTCCAGTGAAATCTACACCTGTATGTGTGAATGGCCGCGACGGTGTAACTCGAGGCGCCGGTAGGTCAGCCATCAGCTGACTGCTGCGTTGTGTTTTGTAGCGGTGGCACGTGACACATTTGTTTAATTGTGACTTGATTGTTTTCATGCCGCCGAGAATCCAATACTTATTTCGGATGTATCCCAAAGTTAGCCTAGCACCGCCATGAAGGGTACTTTTATGGGCTTCGTCAATTACTAGTTGAGATAACTTGTGGTTGTTTGGTAAAATAATAGGATGTTTTTTAGAGTTGGATAAGTTCGAATTTGCAAGCCGACCCCCCACTCGAAGAATACCGTGTTCATCTACTATCGGGTTCAAGCTCAATAGTTTACTCGTGGTTCGTGGCTTATTGTGTTTACGTATGTTATGTATTTCATCGCCAAAGCAATTGTTTTGGACAGTGTTGACGATTAGTTGCTGAGCCAACTCTAAGTCCTTTGACGTCAAGTGTGAGGCTCGCGTGGCTCGTGTTACATAGCGGGAGTTGTTTACAAATCGCAATATCCAACTTATAACTCTGTTTGCAAAAGTTAATGAACTGTACTTTTGCAATAATTCTTCAATAAGTGGCGCGGTTTTTGTTTGTGTGGCACATGTTTGTTTTTGTTTCTTTATCTCTTCGGTTGTGATAAACGTATTGTGTTCGGGTATATTCTCAGTTCGAAGCCAGGAAGGGCCACTCCACCATTGTGTATGCCTCATGAAATCGGCTGGGGAGAGTCCTCTGCTGGCGCTATCCGCAGGATTTTCTTCTGACTTGACGTGTCTCCAAAATTTTGACGGAATTATCTGTGTTATCTGTACCACTCGATTGGCCACAAAGCTTTTCCAGCGACTTACATCACCTTGTAGCCACCCAAGTACCACCATTGAATCAGTCCAGCAGTACGAGGGGATCGTTTGCAGGTTCATGGAATTTTTGACCTTTTTCATTAGTTGAGCTAGCAAGGCAGCACCGCATAACTCTAATCTAGGCAGAGAGATAGGATTTTTCAGCGGAGCTAATTTTGTTTTTGCTACAACCAGCCTGATCAGCTGATCGCCTTTTTCGTTATGAGATTTGCAGTATACCACACACCCATAGGCTCGTTCAGATGCGTCACAAAATCCATGTAGCTCGAATGGTAGTTCAGTGTTGCCAATCCACCGTGGTATTGTAATTTCATGAAGGTGAATCATCTGACTGCGGAATTGTTCCCACTCTTGTTGTATGTTTACAGGAAGCTTATCATCCCAGCTCATAGTTGCGGTCCAAGCTAGTTGGAAGATCAACTTGGCCTTTAGGGTAACTGGTGCTAGCCAACCAAGCGGGTCATAGAGTTTAGATATGTCCGAAAGTAGGTTACGCTTTGTGTTAAACTCACGCTTAGTGCAAATAGCCGTTAACTGTGTGTATGAAAACTGATCCGTGTGCGGGTTCCAAGTTATGCCCAGTGTTTTGTTTGTTTCGGCATCTTTGAAATCAAACATTCTTTGGCTTATTAATTCATTAGGTAACTTTTCCAACAGGCACGAGTTGTTGCTAGCCCATTTACGGAGGTTGAATCCTCCGCCTTTCAGTAGAGTGATAAGTTCGGTTTGGGCTTTCTGTGCCGTTATGATGTCATTGCAACCTCCCAATAAATCATCCATGTACAGTTGATTGGAAAGCATGTCTGCTGCTAGAGGGTATTGCTCGCCGTCGTCCTTAATCAGTTGTTTGATCGTGCGCATTGCTAAGAACGGAGCCGATTTGGTGCCATAAGTTACTGCAGTCAGTTGGAACTCCTTCAGGGGATCAGAAGCAGAGTCGCGCCAGAGAATTTTTTGTAAATGTTGATCTGTCTCATGAATGCGTATCTGTCTATAAAATTTTTCAATGTCGGCTGTATATACGTATTCAAATGTTCTCCATCGAAGTATTAAACCTTGTAAATCTTGTTGTAAGTTTGGTCCGCATTCCATAAGTTGATTTAGGCTTCGTCCCGTACTAGTTGTTGCAGATGCGTTGAAGACCACACGGAGTTTAGTAGTGGTTGAATCAGGTCGTAGTACTCCATGATGGGGTAAATAGCTAGTAGGTTTCATCAATGTTGTGCATGGTTTCATGTGATTTAAAGCTAAGTACTCGTCGATGAAGGCTTTATAGCTTGCCGCAAATATTTCATCTCTAGCCAATCGTTTTTCTAGTTGCTTGAATTGTGCAGCTGCTTGAGGTTTGGACAGTCCCAAATGCTGTTCAAAGTTTGGTTTCATTGGGATGCGAACTTCGTAATGTCCATCTTCAAGTCTTCTTGTAGTAGTAGCGTATAATTTCTCACAGTACTCCTCACTGACGGTCAAGGATTCGGTGTTAGGTATTATTTCTTCCATTTCCCAAAACCGTGAAATATTCTCGGAGTTTACAACTACATGGCAGTTGAATGTCTTTGTGTTTCCAACTAATACCCATCCGAGTTTCGTTTGTTGCGCAATAGGTGCATGTATGTTTCCTCGAAGGAGGTTGCTCATGATTATATCTGCGTAAACTCCAGCATCAAGTAAAATGTCAATGGGGCGTGATAAGTTGAAATGTGGATCAGCCAGGTTTATATTCTGTATGTGAGGCCAGTCCTGTATTTCAAAGGAATAATTAGGTAGATTGTTAAGTAGCTTAGGCATTACCAGAGCTTGTGTTGTAAATTGGTAATTCTCATATATCGATGAGCAGTTCAAGTTAATGGTACCATTGCTGTGGCACGCAAGAGTTCCTACTCCGGTCACAGTAGAGTTTTGATTGCTTCTTTGTAGACCAAGCCGTTGCGCTGCAGATTCTGTTATAAGATTTAGTTGAGAACCTTGGTCCAAAAGGCATCGTAATGTTATATATGTTCCATCAACTGCTTGTACCTTAACTTGTACAGTCGCCAGTAGAACTTCGTTAAAATCTCCTGACACGTGATTAGATTTTCCTTGTGAAGTTGATGATTTGTTATAATGATTGGCCTTGTTGAGAGGTTGTTGACCGGTGAAAGAGTCGCGTAGCATATCATGTAGCGTCGTGTGGTGTGGGTCATTGCATACTCGGCATCTTTTACGCGAATTGCATTTATTTCCATTGTGCGAAAACATGCAATTCTTGCAAATGTCCAATTGCTCAATTGACCGCATTTTTATGTCTCGGTGTCATTCTTGGAATGACTTGCAATGTAGTAAAATGTGGTTAGTTTTGCAAATAGGACAATTTCTGTCGGAACTTGTATGATTCGCCTTGGGAGAATGCTTGTATTTGTTGTACGCATCCCGTTGGAATGTTGAAGTAGTAAATTCCTTCTTTGGAGCCATCAGTGGCGCATGGAATTGTTTGTTGTTGGTTGTAGGGGTCCTTTTCTTTGCCACAGATTCCAGTGCAGTAAACTTGGCCTCTATGAACTCGATAAATTCATGAAAATTAGGAAGTTCTCGGGGATGTTTCCTTGCTTCCATGTAATCGGAAAGAGTTTGGGAATCCAGCTTTCCTGACAAGATATGCACCAGAATAGGGTCCCACGTGGTTGTGTCAATTCCTAAGTTGCGCAAGGCATGCACCGTTTCTAGACTCGTGTCATGCAGACGCTTCAGTTCGTGAGAGTTTTGATGTTGAATGGAAGGCTGACTCATCAAGGTTTGCATCTGCTTTGAGAATAACAGCTGCAGGTTGTTGTACCTGTGGTTTAGAATTTCCCAGCAAGAGTCATAATTGCTTTCGGAAACAGGTAAATGTTGTACCAAGCGCTCAGCTTCTCCCTTCAACTTCCCTTTTAGATGTTGCATCTTCTGACCCTTGGAAAAGGAAGGGTTGTTATGAATAGCAGCAGTGTATAAATCCAAAAATGTAGGCCATTGTGAGTAGGTACCAGAGAAAATTGGTATTTCTATCTTCGGGGCGCTGTCGCGTTGTTGTACAGCAAGGTTGAGTTTACGATTAAGGTTGCGTTTTGTTGACTCGTAAGTATCTTCATACTTTGAGAACTCAAGCTCGTAGTTTACGTCGCTACCAACAAGGATGTTGTCGAGTTGCCAATGGACATCATCAATCACCTTCCATCTGGACTCGAGAGTCTTGAGTTTGTCTTCAATGTCCCATTTTTCACTGATGTCAGCAATATTTAAGTTGCGTGTGAAGCGGGAGAAGGCTCGAAAGTTAGTGGCTTGTTGAGTTTTGAGCTCATCAGATTTGGAATAAACACCCGTGTTCTTGCTGAGCTCGCCTGGACTTCCAACTGCCTCCTGATCCTGATCACCAGCAACATATGTAGGCCAAGATTGTAATTTCTGTTGTGTGTTAATATATTCAAGCTTGACCAGGTCATATGCTTTACTGGCATAGTATTCATGCGTCTGGTTTTCAGCGAACTCCAACACGCCGTGGTTCATTTCAAACTCATTCCAGAGAGCCTTCAGGTTATCCAATCTAACTTTGATGTAAGTTGTATTCTTACGGTCTGGACCATCCTTTCCAAAGTTGATACCAATCTTCCTGATGCCTTCGGCGATGATCTGCTGCCGCTTGAGGAGTTCTTGTTGTTTAGTGTCCATTGTTGTTATTAAAATGTTATTGAACACTCTGTTTTACTTCAAATAGCTTCCGGATCGCTTAGTGTTCGTGGTTCCTGTTATGGTCACCGGGTCAGCAGAAATCACTACGTACGATATATGCGCCTTCTCAATCCGACCGGGGCGATCCGCTTGTGGAAGACCGGTCAAACCGATTCGCTATCGTAAATAGAGATTCTACGAACCTGATGATGCTTGCGGGGCTGTTGTTCCAATAGTGCGGTATCCGGCTCGAAGGACCAAAATGTACGAGCTGTTTGCCCGTACACAGAAATGTGTTTGTTGTGTGTAGTCTGTTGTCAACGAAGACGGGATGTTCACAGAAATAAAATTACTGTTTTGTATCCGTTCTCGAAGAGAGTATTTATTGTACTACATTAGTTAATTAGTGTGGCTATAAATAACATAAATTTGTTAGTAGGTTGCGTCATGAATGCGCCAATAACGCGCATTCGGCAAAATGTTAGTATAGCAGAATAAGTTAAAAAGTAAAACAATTGAAATCATGTGGCGATGCTCGTACAACTGATTTAACTCAATAGTTTATATTGCGATGACCACTCTTGAGCACTGACGTTTTTGTAGCACATAATTAATTTGGGTTTTACAATATGCTTTTTTTGAAACTGCTATGAAAAGTGGGTTTGATTAAAGTGCATTGTATTGTAATTTATTATTCTACTCAATGGTAGATTTTTGGAAAAAAATCTTGCTAAATATCGCCTCATCATGACAGTTGTACCTACCTAAAAGTAACTTAAACTGTCAAACACCAAGCGGTCACCGGTGACCGCGACCTATTGTTCTTTAATTGTGTCTATAAAACCGGTACTCCACGAGTTAACTCATATACTCCTACTATCATTAACTCATTTAAGTAGCTAAATTGGTTGCGGGTTTTTATATAAACCCAAAATGAGTCAGCTTAACCACCACACCAAACTCATTTTGATTTATATTTTATTCAAATTAAAAATATTAACTACGATTCCGGTATCCGGTGACTGTATAAACCCAAATGGTGTATTATCGTTTAGCACAAGTACCTAATTAATTCACGAGGACAAAGATTTAAATAAGTAATTATCGTTTTGTATTATTATGCGTCTAATTACAATTATTACAAGGTTCATTTTATTAAAGGACAGTAACTAATTATAAATTCAGTACTAAAGAAGTCGGTAAATATAGCCGTTGTCGGCCCATGTAAAAGTTTAGTTAGGAACCTAATAGCTTCACTAACAATTCAATTTGACGTTTCAAAAGTGCCTAATCAAGGATTAATTGAAATAAATGCTTTGACTTTAATTACTGTTCAGTGTAGATAATCTTTCTAAAAGATGCACTCGGCCAACGCCATACTACTATTTATTGTGTTGTCCCATAGCTCGATAGATGGCGTTGGCATATATAAAAGCGACCTATGGTTTCTTTACCGGCAAAACATTAGGTTGTTTGCTTTGACAGTCCGGGTAACTAATCAACAGCCTAAGCGTGCTGAACTACGAGTGGCCCTATCATAAAATAAAACATATTTGTCTCCATCTGGGGTAGTTAGGTTACATTCACGTACCAAAGCATTCAAAGGATCATGTGCCGGTAATGTAATAATCATTAGGTATAGTTTTTGAAATCACACAGCAAACAGGATAACACGTTACAAACTTAAGAGACTTAAGTACTGCATACTCTTGCATAGCACTCATCTAATGCATTTTCTTATTAATTGATTTTGCATTAGCAGACCATTGACAGGAAAGTCAGTCGAGATCAATCCAAAAGTATGTGGTTATTCTATTGCAGATTATAATGCACCATCATCGTGACAAAATTTAATCCACAACGAAACAGCATTTTAATGTGATTAACTTAGTCGTTTATTTGACAGTCGTGTCAGCCACGACTCAGTCAATATGGCAGTCAGTGTACCGTTGTAAATTGTACCGAAAGGCTCATCATCGGCGTTCCAGAGGGCATTAACCTAACAGGTTTTGGTAGACGTAGACTAAGGCACAATAAAAAGGTATTAGTGTTCTTACGTAAGTGCTAAACGTATTGTAAACAAATCAACGGCGGCTAACTTAATCTTTTCATAGTAGATAATGATTTGTTTCTTTCTGCGGTAGGTTAAGAAGAAGATAAGAAGATAGTTACTGTACGGTTCGTACACTTGCAGATTATAGTTAATTGTTGGAGTGTGAAGAGAAAAGAACACGAAGTTGTAGTTGAAGAAGTAAAGTTGTATTACTGATAGTTACACTAGTTCGTCGATATTGACTAATCCTTTCTCTAAAGTAGTTTGTGTTATCGTTGTAAAATGCACACTGGTCGGTGTGTGTAGCAACCGTGTATTTATAATTAGGTAAAATGACGCGCAGTCGTACCGACTGCAGTGTCATCAAAAAGCATGTACAGTTGAAGCCCGTACAGTTACTATAGTTTACCATAACAAAATATCTTAGGAAGAGGTCCACATTTTATTAAGTGCAGTTGCATTTGACAAACTTTTCTGCATTTAGGTAGGAGTTCCCTGCACAGACTGACTGCCTCGTTGGTCGAGTGGTCGCTATTGCGACTGCCGAGCAAGGGGTCTCGGGTTCGATTCCCGGGTCGGGCAACGTATTACTGGGTTTTTAAAAATTCTCAGTAGTAGCACGGAGTCTGGAACTGTGCCCGGTATATGGCAATAGGCTCACCCCCTATTACATGGGACTCATAACATAAATAGTGAAAAGTGGGTGTTACATTGAACAGTGGTATAATGTGCACCTCTGCCTACCCCTTCGAGGATAAAAGGCGTGATGTTATGTTCCCTGCACAGTGGGCTGCAGATCAACATACTTCCGTAGTCAAATTTATTCATTAGATTTTCGACTACAATACAATTAAGTCGAAGATGTTAACTTGCTAGCCACCGTACCTAACAGCTGGTAAATCTCTGTTTGACAACACCGGGCATAATTCTAGACTGTGCTATCGAATTTCGTTGTTTAAGTGGTCGTTGCCAGCATTATAATCGTAAGACACGAAAGAAGTCTTAGATTTGATTCTTGGATCAAAATATTTTTTTAAAGATGCCCACCAAAATGGGGAAGCAAAAAAAACAATCAGCCGAACGTAGTACTCCCTCCCTGGCAAATGAAATAATGTCACATTTACAACGGATTTATAAAAATTTTTGTCGCTAGCGCTCCTAGCGGCGATTTCAGGTATTAAACTCGTAACAGACATCGAGAAATAACAAAACGCATATCATTATATTTTTATTGATATAATTTTGTACAAATAACGGCGTATATTACATCGGACAGGTCTCACATACAAAACTAATGCTAGTCAAGCTATGTCACAAGTAGTAACTACGTATGTATCGATATTTTAAACACAGTCGCGACACACGATTGGCATAACTCTGCACCTCGTTGTTAAGTGACGTCATTATATAGGGAGGAACACACTTGGTTCCAAATAGACTGTTGTACTTTACAGTTTGGGACAAAAATGACCAGTTTTATGGAGTGTATTTTTAGTTTGTAGTTTTGGGTATTAAGTCTGTATTATTTATTATTATAGAGTGCTTTTTAGGTTGTTCCAATGAGGTGCTTAGCTAAATCAATCGGGTCATTATGCTCTGAAATATGTTTCATTTACAAAAATGTCTTTATCAAAAGCAGGTGGTAGCTAATTTAGATGAATAGCGACAAGCGCAGGGATCAATCCAACAGAATATCATACACGTAATTATCATTAATTAATTAATTAAATATTATTGCACATTATCATATTGTTTCGATATAAAATTTATTTTTTATTTCGTTATTTATTTTTATTAAATAATTTAACAATTTGTTGGTTCTGATACGAGTATATATTATCCAAAAGTTCATTTAAAATGAGTTACATTTAACTCGATTAACACGGTCAAATTAAATGAACTAGCAATATCATCGCAAATGAAAATGTTCAGTCAAAAAATGAGAGACCACAATAAAGATATGTAGATATTTATGTAAATAATTTCCACACCCTGTGAAATACTATAATTGACGAAAATTATTGGTGTAAATGAAATCCCAGTAAAGGGCATTTAGGGTTTGTATCGAATTACTTGTTTGTTTATTGTCCAATGGCGGAGATGTAGGTACGTCTACACACAACAGTATTTAAATAATAAACCGAATTGCAAGATTTTCACATAAAAACAAAATTAAACCATAAGTCACAAAAGAAAAAAAACTTAATATCAATAATAATTTAATACTCATCGACTGGATGAAAAAACAGTCTTGGAGGATTCTCAAAACCTATTTAATTTAAAATCATTAAACTATCAATCATCGACCATTGAACAAGAGACAAACATCGATATCTTTCGTTTATACATACAAAGCGCGTAACACTACCGATAGATATAAATATATGTATCGACTATATTATGACTAACGGTGCTAGATCCGAAGCAAATCAAGTAGCGAAACAAAGCTAGCCAACACACGCCGGGAACAAACAGCTTCAATGCAAAACACCGGAACATTACAATCTATTTACATTTAATTACATTAAATGGAACATTTAACCACATTAAATGGAACATTTAACCACATTAAATGTAAAAGTTTTCGGTTCGTGAAAGTTGAATGAACAGAATAAAAAGTTATAAATTGTAGTTTCATTCACAATTCATATTTTTTTTTTGGAATTTGCGTAGAAATGAAGCCATATTCTGTTCGCAGCGAAATAATACAGTTCCCGGGCTTAAGTATAAAAGCTCAATTAATATTACAATATCATCAAACTCTATTGTACTACTTACAAATGTTCTAAAACCACGTTCATTATGAAAATGTTTTCGATATACAAACGCTATGTATGTATACTTATTGAACTATTTATGCGTGGACACAGCTGGGATATGATTTCGAGCGATACGATTTGAGGCGTGTAATTGATAGGAAAGGAACCTGTCGTATTATGTGTGGGATCTTATTAGAGATTCTAATCAAAAATAACTTCCTTTCGCTGTTGATGTTTAGTGAAAATACGGAAACTCGAAACAATCCCAGCCAAGTCCTCGCGGTTTTATAAAATACACCCACATCGTAACAAATTGTGATTAGCTATGAAACAAAATCATTCCATACAAAATGATACTGCGTGCAAACCACTCGTACGACTAGAATTTTATTTAATTTAACATTACAAATAGTTTTTTATATATCTACTAGATAGTAAAGCACTTTGAAAAGTTATTCCATCGTACATGGAAAATAAATTAAAATTATAGTATACTCAATGATTAAATTAAATAAGAGTAATACAAAATCAATATAAAAGGTGACAGATTAAGAAACCCGCAGTTACTTATTCTAAATTGACTAGAGTATTCATTTTAAAACTAAAATTAAAACCATTGGTGTAAACATCAGAGTTTCATATCAAAAACGTTGAAAAAGTTCGTATTGTTTTAGTTTATTGCCTCCGACATTTAATTTACATTGATATGTAGTAACGGAGTTATTTGGTCGTAAATAGTTACGTAATCGAGAATCGAAAGCAACTCCTGACAAAAATGAAGACAAATCTATGAGACACACCTAACACTAAATGTAACACCGTTTCATTTAACGTTTAACGAGTTTAAATGAACTTTTTGAACGTTAAATGAACTTGGAAGATAGTAACAAATGTGGTTGTTATTCACTTAAATGAACTCGGTGGGTTCATTTAAATGAATAGTGCATGTTTTATGGCGCGCAGCGGCCGACGTTGTTGGTGATGGTGTGCGGCAGCTTGGACAGCGACAGCGGGATGTCGAAGTCCCCGCTCAGCGAGATCTGCGACACGCAGCCCTCCAGCCCGCGCACGTACCGCCCCGCCGTGCTCAGCGAGATCGACGGGAGCCCGCCTGACAAACACACAGCTCACTTAACGATACCTACTTAACGTCAAATTATGTGCAGTAGATGATAAAATGTGCAATATATAGTTGTCACTGCCGTTGTCTCAGTAATAAATGAATTCACTTTGTAATAAACTTAAGATAACATATCACAATCTTTAAATTTGAATATTTATACGTCTCACATTTTTAATAGTATGTCGAAATAATCAGTCAGAGTGCCTGTGGAACTAACTATAGCAATAGGATACAAGATGCAATATCATTGTATATTTTTTACAAGTGCAATACCTCAGTTTCAGGTTACTTCCTCAATATTGAAGGGTCTGCTGATTAAGTACAGGCCTATAAGACTTACCTATATACAGTCCATTATCAGTGTTGAGCTGTTTGAGTTTCCCGGGCGACACCTTGCCGACCGAGCCCAGCCCGTCCACTTCTAACACGCCCGCTTGTCTATTTCTATAAAGAGAAAAGCCAAGTTTAATGGTTAGTTCTCAAATGTATATTTTAACAACATAAGATATTGCAGGACAACATAGAATCTTATATCTTCTTACAACTTGTACTTAGGATAATTCATGCACATAATTTATGCTTAAGATTTGATTACTTGACACGGTCTAAGGTTCAATAGATTTATTTTCAGCAGGCGGTTTTGATTTGACAGATTAATGGGGAATACTTTGTTTTGAACTTGGCTTGACACGCTGTCGTGCGGCCAGATTCTATAGACAGGTTCCTGCTGTCTGTACAGAACTAACAGTAACACCAATACGAATATTGACGACTTAAAGATTTGCTTCAAAATGGTAAACCACTGACAGTATTCTGATTCAATGCATAGAACGATTCTTGTTGAAAGTTTTAGTGCTTTGATAACACATAAAAAAATAGCTAACAAGAAGCTATTTGGGACAACCTCCACACATGATTATGTTCCAAGTTTTTAAAGAATTCCGCCATTGCAACATCACAACATTGTTTTAATGTTCACATTTATAGTATTAGGTACTAGGATAGAATAAGTGGTAGTTACCTGGTGGCCCGCGCCCTGTGCCACAGCCCGTCGTCCACCTTCGTGTGGTTCGCAATGATCACCACCTCCCCGCTGCCGAGGTCGTACCTGACACATTCATACATTGTAAGCATACATTGTAAATGTCAGGAAGACACGTAAGAAAAGCCTGATACACACTATAGTACATTATTTTACGTGACGCAGAAAGCGTCAAGTGTGTAATATGTTGCTCAAAGGTTAACGAGATCTTCTCTTTTACATTGTGCTCTTGGTTTTTTAGTTTTGTAGTAGCTTATAAAATGTTAAAGGCAATATTTTGTAGGCCACCTAGGATATTCACGTAAGTATTTGTTTTTTTTATGAAATAGGAGGCAAACGAGCAGACGAATCACCTGATAGTAAGCGATCAGCGCCACCCATGGACACCCGCAACACCAGAGGAGTCACAGGTGCGTTGCCGGCCTTTTAAAAAGGAATACGCTCTTTTCTTGAAGGTTTGAAGGAATTTATCTAGAATCTATGTAAGAAGTACCCACCTGAACACAAGCACAGAGTTCTCGATGGCTAAGGATAAGAAGTCTGGCGGGGAGCGCGCGCCTCCGCTCCACACCAACAGTCCATGTGAAGACACTGATCGGAATCGGATGTTTATGTCCAGCGAATAGCTCACTAGCCTGGAACATATGAAAGAGTATTTCAGAAATTTGATCGTGTGAAGTATTATGTAAACATACAATACAGTTTTGTTTTTCACAGAGTGAAAGTGCCAAAGATGTTACCTAAACAATACGTAGCAAAGCTTTGACCCATGCACTCGGCAGTAATGAAATTTTTAACATAACTCAGTTGACTGTATGGCGCTCATTGTGTACATTTTTTTTAAAACGTTGTCCCACACTAGGATTTTCTCCTGTGTCGTGGGTGCGTTCACATACATACAAGTTCACATACACATGACACCTAGACCCGGAACAACAATTTGTAGATAACACAAAGAATTGGTCACTGCATCAACCGTGCCGTCTGGATTATCCCACAATGCTATTCATGATTATGAGCTGTGCGTTGTTTGAAACTAGTCAAATTACCTCGTCAATGAGTAAAAGTTGCAAAACGCTTTTCACTTAATAACTGCCAAGAAACATGTAATCACTTACCGTTTCATAGTATCCTCATCATCAATGTGTATGAAGCTGTCAGTGCCTGTGAAGCTAGGGTACGTGTTCATATCACCCCAGTTGACTTCATTGTCACTTAAGTACTTCACTTGCATATACGTCTGTCCATCGTACGGCAGGTCAGTAGCAACCTCATTGTTCCTCTCCAAGTCTTCTAACAAGTACTGATGCTTTTTACTGATGAAATACTTCTTCTTCTTATATTTGTCCATGTGTGAGTGTTTCTTGTGACTGCTCTTGTGAATTTTCTGTTTAAAACCTTTCTTCGCGACTATAGAGTGACGTGGTTCCGTCTCTGATATGTTGTGTGGGTACACAGGGACTGGGTCCAGCACTTCCTTGCAGAGGTTTTTGTTCCTGAAATGATTTGGAGATGTGTTTGGTCAAGGTTATCTAGAACATAATTGGCGAAAAGCAGTAGAGCCTTCAGGCTGGCAGAAAGAAATGAGAAGTACCTTTTACCTTGTCTATTGAAAGGTCTTCAACCATGATAGTGTCAATGGAAAGTTTTCTATAAATGAAATGAAAACTTCGTAGGTACTCGTTTCATGTAAAGAATTCAGCTAGTTAGTTCAATCAAGGACAGGCTCAACATTGGCAAAGTTCTTATTTCTAAGAAAATAAAGTAGACAGTATGACTCACGTGCAGTTGTTAGCGGCATCGTCGCAGTTGTCGACGTTGAGCCCACCCAGCGCCGCCGATACTACTGCCAATTCCTCGTCGTTGATTATCAGCTGTAGTCCAAGCAAATATTGCATTAGAACAGGTTTATAGATCTTGTGGTTACATTGATGAAGGTGAGTCCATGTAAGTAAGAATGTGGGCTAACTTCAAATGGTTGAATTTCAAATTGCTCTTGGCCGAAATGGTTTCAAGAGCCTATGTTGGTCGATTTGTTTACCAATTTTGGCAGAATTTGACGGGGCATTGTTGTAGTGTGTATGTATGTATACATGTCCATTGCTAGATCTAAGTGTGTAATTCATATATATCGGATTGTATCCAATATTTAGAGGAGTATTAAATGTAACTTCAAACAATAAAGTTGTTTCTCTAATCTCCCCGATGCACCACCTTACATGGCGACCCTGCCAATTAAGGCGGCCGACTCGGGTTCCGTCGCGCGTTCGCGTATAAATTACGTACCTAAATAAATTAAAATAATTATATACAAATACAAAGTGGTCAAACTCGAAATGTGCCGAGCAAAAGTCGAAAAGGAAGAAGTCTTTATAACACAAAATGCTGCCGGAGGATCTAACTCAGCGAAGATTCAAGAATACCACCTTTCAAACATTAGCATAGTGCTAATTGTAATGTGCACTATGATTGGAATTGCTGGTTTATATGCAGTCTATAGATTGTATAGAAACTGTCACCATACTTGGATTAGAAACGAATTTTTGACACAACAATTGATGCGGTCTTTTCGGCGACCAGAGGGACGAGTTGTGTACGAAGGACACCAGCGCCAAGTGATGCAGAGCTGCGAGCACCGTCAGCAACCATATCGACAGGAGCCAGTGATGAAAGTGCAAGATCAGTGTTAAAAATATCAGTGTCGAAAAGATATTGTGCTATAATGAAGCGTGAAATGTGAAAAAAAAAAGTGTATTGAGTTAAAGTTTCCTAACCTATTGACTATAACGTACTAAATGCCATAATTTTATGTAGATTTAATTTTAGCACTTTATGGACTTATAATTGCATAGACTAGTTTGAGGTGTAGAGATAAATTTAGCGTAATTCAAATATGTTGTAATTTGCCTAAGGTTTAAGGATTGTGTCAATATGTTATGGCCACGGAGCTAAAAACTGTTTATGATAAGTTAAAGAGTATAAAAACTAATTTAGTTAAATCTAATTATCCTCGAAGGACCAAAGTATATTTGCAACAACAGTTAAATGAGGCCACGCAATTACGGAGACAATTTGATGGCTGTATGCTTATTTTGTCTCAGCAAATAGAGCGGAAACAATTGAAAAGTCCGGTTTTGGTAGAAATACAGGCATATTGTGATTTGATTAGACAAATTTATATTGAAATAGAAGGCATATGTTCTAAGGAGTACTGCTCCCCTTCTCATAGTATTGTTGAAGGTATCGACAGTGAATCTATCGACATGGCTAGTTTCGATTTTAAGATAGCTACGTCTCTCTTGCCGGTTATGACGGGTGATGAGAATATCACTAAGGACCTAATCGATGCTATAGAATTGTATAGTTCCACACTTAATGACCAAGGTAACAACATGCTTATAAAATTTATATTAAAAACGCGCTTAAATCAAAGTGCAAAACTAAGGTTATCAAGTACCTATGAAACATGTGACGCGCTACTGGCAGACATGCGTCTGCAATTATTAAGTAAAAAATCAAGCACTTCTATTCATAAGGAAATGCTAGAATTGAAACAAAATGGCATGTCCTTGGATAATTATGGCCGTAAAATAGAACAATTATTCGTAGATTTAACGATTTCCCAAGCCGACGGTGACCAGAATGCGTATACAGTTTTACGTCCATTAAATGAAAAGATTGCAGTTAGAAGTTTCAACGACGGCCTACGAAATCGACAGCTAAGCACTATACTATCCGCACGTAATTATACCAGTCTAAAAGATACTATTAGGGCGGCTAAGGATGAAGAGGCATCAAGTAGTCAACAGAATCCGGAACCGTCTGTGTATTTCGGAAATAGAGGAAAATTCAATAATAATAGATATTTTCGAAACAACAACAGAGGTAATTTTTCAGGACGGTTTGGACAATCTAATCACCAGTGGGCGCGGGGTAGTTTACATACAACTTATGCTAATCGCCAACCTCGTGGTCAAATTTCAGGAACATATCCACAACGTGGTGGAGGTTATTCTAGACGTGGACAAAGTGGATTCCATGGTGGTAAGCATAACCGAAATTTCACTCGCTCTAACAATAGTATGCATTTTATGAATAATACGGTAGATAACACGACATCGGACGATCGGTTATTACCAAACTCTAAGAACAATGGAAACGAACTTTTGCAGTTTTTTCGATAACAATTTCGTATTAGCTTGTGAGTATAATAGTTCGGTGGAATGTTCAATACAAGATGCCAAATATAGTTTGCTTATAGATTCCGGAGCATCTTTGTCGGTATTAAAACATGAAACGGTGAAGCATTGGAATATTCCAATGCACACCGAATGCATTTCCATAAATGGTATTGGAGGCAAAGTACAAACCGTGGGGTATGTTTTTATTACGCTCAACATAAATGGAAATGAATTTATACACAAATTTTATGTTATGAAATTCTTACCATGTATGCAACACGGTATAATTGGTCGAGATTTTATGAGAAGATACAAAGCTATTTTAAATTTTGAAAATAATACCTTGATACTAAGTAATAATAACAATACTGTTACATCTACTATGACTAATGGTACATTAGGTACGACAAATTTTCTAAGTATTCCACCGAGGTGTGAAAAAATATTTCAAATAGACTGTTCTTTTAAAAATGAATGTGTAGTGATACCTGATGAATTAGGAAAAGGAGTTTTCTTAGCTGGAAGTATATGTAAACCGGTTAACGGGAAAATAAATATACAAATACTAAATACTCGGTTAACAACAGTAAATTTAAATTATTTTAGGCCAGAAATACACAAATTATCAGAATATGAAATATTAAATTTTGAAAGAAACAATAATATTGATGGAGATAGAGTACGCACTATGTTTGCACATTTGAATTTAAGTCATTTAAATGAAGAGGAAAGCAAATCGATCCAAAATATTTGTGCAAAATTTTCAGATGTTTTTCATTTACCCAATGATAAATTAACAACTACGAATCTTTTCGATCAAACTATCCAGCTAAAGACGAATGCAGATCCAGTTTATGTTAAACAATATAGACTACCATTTTCACAACGTGTTGAAGTTGAAAAGCAAATTAAAACAATGCTGTCAGATGGTATTATAGAACCTTCAAAAAGTGAATGGTCTAGTCCCATTTTACTAGTACCTAAAAAGTCTAATGATGAAACAAAAAAATGGAGATTAGTGATTGACTTTCGTAAATTAAATGACAGGATATTAGATGATAAATTCCCACTACCTAATATTACAGATATTCTGGATTCATTATCCGGTGCAATGTATTTTTCTCAATTAGACTTATCTCAAGCTTATTATCAGTCAAATTTAAGTCCCGAATCTAGAAAATATACAGCATTCACTACTCCGTCGGGGCAGTATCAAATGACGCGTCTTCCGATGGGTTTAAAAATTAGCCCAAGTGCTTTCTCTCGTCTGATGACAGTTGCGTTGTCAGGGCTCACCTACGAAAAGTTATTCATTTACCTAGATAATTTAATTTGTTTTGGTCGCAACCTTGAGAGTCACAATAAAAATCTGATAGATATTTTAACTAGGTTACGTGAAGTTAATTTAAAATTGAATCCGGAGAAATGCGATTTCTTACGGAAGGAAATGCAATTTCTAGGTCATATTATTTCTACGGAAGGTATAAAACCAGACCCTGAAAAAATTAATGTCGTTAAAAATTACCCCATACCAAGAAATGTTGATGAAACAAAAAGATTTGTAGCTTTTACTAACTTTTACAGAAAATTTATACCTAACTTCGCAGAAATATCATTACCTTTAAACAAGCTTTGCCGCAAAAATGTTCATTTTGTTTGGTCCCATGAGTGTCAAGAATCCTTTTCTAAGTTAAAGAATGCATTAATATCTCCACCAATATTACAATATCCAAATTTAGAAGAAAGTAATAGGTTTATTTTGCAAACTGATGCCTCTGGTTATGCAATTGGATCGGTATTATGTAATAGCGATAATAGACCGGTAGCGTTTGCGAGTAGGAGTTTAAATAAAGCTGAAATTCGATACCCTACTATTGAGAAAGAGCTACTAGCTATTGTATGGTCTGTAAAATATTTTAAACCTTATCTTTATGGACGAAAGTTTATAATCAAAACTGACCACAAACCACTAATTTATTTATTCAACATGACAAACCCATCAAGTCGTCTCACGAAATTTCGATTATTATTGGAAGAGTACGATTATGAGGTTGAATATGTTCGAGGAAGAGACAATGCAGCTGCAGATGCATTGTCGCGTATTCGAATATCGAGTGAGGACTTAAAAGGGATGAATGAACATGTTATGTCAGTATTAACTAGGGCTCAGAAAAAACGACTGAACGAAAATACAAAATGTGTCTGATAATCCTATGGTTGATAAGGTAGACACCGACAATTGGACTGATCATCCAAGAGTTGTGGATATTCTTAAAAAACCAGAGGATTGTACAGAATTAATATTTGTAGATGAAAGAGAATGGAATAAAATCGACAATATGTCAATGGAAATGTCAGCAAAATTCGCTTATTCTTCATCTAAGTCCGCTGTTTACGTAAACCCTTCTTTCCGATCATATTGCGCACGAGATGCCTTTGTGAGGGAGTTGTGTAACTTATGCAAACGGATAGGAATACATAAAATTTATCTTATTAAAATGCTAGTAATGAGAAACTAGTAGACGAGTTAACTCGGTTTATAAGAGACACCCCAGCGTGGTCCGGACCACAATTATATTTTTAAAGGGGGTCCAACGAATAAGCGATCACGATACAAAGCGTGTTATACTAAATGACTATCATATGTTACCGACGAGTGGCCACGCCGGTATCAGGCGAATGATAAATAATATTAAAAAACGTTACTTTTGGCCAGGACTAGAGAAAGACGTAACCGAATTTGTAAGTCGTTGTGACAAGTGTTTACGTCAAAAACATTTTAATAAGTACATTAAGCAGCCGATGGTGATAACGGATACAGGACGTTGCACTTTCGACAGAATTTATTTAGATTTAGTAGGGCCCTTATGTAAGGATAGCGATAGTTATATGTATATTCTCACACTTCAGTGTGACCTTAGTAAGTATGTTGAAGCGTATCCGCTTAGAAATAAGGATACTATTTCAGTAGCAAGAGCGTTTGTAAATAATTTTATCTTGCGTTACGGAATGCCTAAGCAAGTTATATCAGATAGAGGCACAGAGTTCGTGTCAACAGTAATGAGGGAAGTGTGTAATCTGCTTCAAATTTCACAGTTGACATCAACATCTTACCATCATCAGTCAATAGGAAGTTTAGAAAACACACATAAACATTTAATGTCTTTCCTTCGTATTCAAACAGATAATGACCCTTATAATTGGAGCACGTGGTTACCATACTGGGGTTTTGCCTTTAACACTACAGTGCACTCCGAAACTATAGTCCATCTGTTTAGGTAATTAACTAAAGGTAAACAAAGAAAACCACGTGACACAGAGATACTTAACCTACTATTACTTCAAATATTTCTCGTGTTTTAATTTTAACCAAATTCACTTTAAACTCGTTCATTTGTCATATACACATATACAACTACAAATGCCTAAATCGTACAAGAGCCTTGCCTATGGGTCTATTTCATTATCATGTTTAAATAGAAACTATTCTGAATCTGATGTACGGATTTCTTTCTTGTACGGATATGTGTCTTTGGGCCAAGTTTCTTCAAAATATTTGAACACATTAATTACAAACGATGAATAACCTAAACTTAAATAACTTAATAACGAAAACAAAACAAAGAAACAAGATAAATTCAACAAAATAGGAACGCGAGCGCAAACGACGAGAGAGCTGTCAATGGCGCCTGATTAACCGACTAAACGTAATACACGCTACTTTCATTGTCGCGCTACATCTTAGTTGTACTCTTTAATTTGACAACATTATTTTGCTTCGTTCTTAAAGAAAAGTTTTGGATACCTGGGATTTTAGGCTCTTTATGGTGTCTATTGTAATGAAATATTATATTATTTAATAAATGTTATTAAATTAATATCCTCAAGCAGATATATATAATATTTACTAAGAAATAAGTGAAAAGGAACAGAAACATAACATTTAATAGAGAAAACTGTCATAAAAACGGAAACAATTTTATTTTCTTATGAAGTATTTTGAATCATGGAAATGTCAACTATAAAGAACTCTTTTTATGGTTTGTTTACAAATAGTTAACTACCTAAACAGACGGAGTATAAGTATACTCCATATGAGTTAGTTTTTGGCAGACTTTGTAAATTACCGAGCAATTTAACATCAAATCTAGAACCATTATATAATCATTATGATTACCCTAAAGAATTGAAGTACAGACTACAAAAATCACAACACGACGCAAGACAAAATTTAGTTACAAAAAAAGAAATTAGAAAAATTACGTATGACTGCAATACGAACCTTATAAATTATAAAACTGGCGATATGATATTACTAAAAAACGAGCAGCGTATGAGCAAATTTGATCAGCTTTATGTAGGTCCTTTTAAAGTGTTAGAAGATTGTGAACCAAATTTAAAAATAGATTATAAAGGAAAACAATTGTTAGTTCATAAGAATAGAACAAGGCCATATAAAAGGTAATTTCATTAAAAAAAAAAAAAAAAAAAAAAAAAAACGGTGGGCGTGTAGTGTGTATGTATGTATACATGTCCATTGCTAGATCTAAGTGTGTAATTCATATATATCGGATTGTATCCAATATTTAGAGGAGTATTAAATGTAACTTCAAACAATAAAGTTGTTTCTCTAATCTCCCCGATGCACCACCTTACATTGTTGTTGATTTGTTGTTCAGGGTGTTGATTTCACAACTCAGTGGTGTGTCATTGGAGAGGCTCAATGTCCAGCAGTGGACGGAAGCAGAGTGATGATGATGATTTGATAGGAAATTGTAGTACCTGTGAGACGCATCCATTGAATGATGTGTCGAGTGCGAGTCGTGCCGGCAGTGGGTGCGGCGCGCCGCCCAGTAGTAGCGGCGTGCGCAGCGCCAGGCGGCGCCGCGTGCCGCGTGACGTCACGGACCGCGCCGCGCCGCCGCCGCGCACCCGCAGCGTCGCACGACGACCTGCTCGGGATACCGACACCGAGTGCCATTTGTTCGGTTCCACTGGGTATGCTGACCTGGAAGTTGGGAATCAGCAGTAAGAAACACATAGAAGAAGATTCTACGACAACAACGTGTGACGTAATCTATATATACCACTTATAACTCAAGAATGGCAAAATAGATTTTGCTGAAAATTGGTAGGGAGGTAGCTTAGAGCCAGGAGACCGACATAGGATACTTTTAAACCAATACTTTTTTTTTACTTTTTTCCGAAAATCACGAACGGGGACGGGAAAAAATGGGATTTCGCGTACGAAGTCGCGGGCAGAAGCTAGTTGTTATTAAAATCTGGACGCTAGATACATTGACTGTTTAGTTTTAATCCTTCAACGTCCTTCACGCCATTGGCTATGACGAGATTTTTAATATCTTCTTCATCGGTTGGTATAATTATCATGTGTCCTTTTCTATTAACCTATTAGATTTCTTCTCTCTCCACACACTTGTTCTTGTTTCATACCATTTCGTTACACAATTCTATGGTGCTTCTTTTCCTTACCATCAAACGTCATTTTATTCATCGTTGTGTTGTGATCATGACTATCTCTTCTCATTACATAATTTAAGTGGACCCTTCAATTATGTTTACGTTCACAACTATCTTCTACTATACAAAATTAAGTCAGGTTTTTTTTCCTGACGCTATAACTCCAGAACGTACGAACCGATTTCCACGGTTTTGCATTCATTGGAAAGGTCTCGGGCTCCGTGAGGTTTATAGCAAAGAAAATTCACTAATCACCAAACGGAATGCTACATAAAACGAAGCCATCTGGTGGCGAAACGGAGTTCGCTGGGTTTGCTAGTTCTCTATAAAATCTGTTTACCTCACGAGCGCGATTCCAGCTCCTAGATCGAAGGCGAACTCGACGTAGTAGTCTCTTAGGTGTAGTGAAAAGAAATCTCCGTCACCATCTGCGCGCTCCGAGTTGTACAGCACCAGTCCGTCGCCACTGCTCGGCTTCAATGTTATCTGGAATAAGAAGATTGGTAATATCAGATCTTGTTTCTTTGATCCTGAAAACTGTGTAGTGACTGCACAAAATAATACAAACGATAAGGTCTACTGTCCACGACGCGTCATTTTACGATTGCATGCAACTTTGAAGTGACGATAGGTGGACTACAATCGCGCGGGCGTGCGGACAGTGAGCATGGGTGGCTCCCCGTCCGACCAGAAACAGACCCGAGCGTACGGCGCGTCGCGTTCCGCGCGCGCCTCAAAGAGCCATCATTCCACCACGGATGGGGATCTGTGGGAATGGGGATCTCAATAGGGCCGATGCCGATTTGGAGTCGCGGAGAACCTAACGGGTTACTGGGGCTTCGGCTCGACGTGTAGGATAAGGAACGGGGTGGTTTTAGTCATTAAGAGTCTGACACTCCCTGAACTCCCTCCCGTCTCACCCAGACGGGAGCAGTCATTCGATGATTTCCCCCCTCAAAATAACAAAAGGTGGACTATAATTATAACTGCTGCTTCGTTGACGTTTTCAACAAGTAAAAAGCAAGCATTTGTCATTTGTAGGACGTGTATAGTCACTTGTAGGTTGCACGCATTCGTTTAATGACGCGCCCACGACGCGACGCTTCATTAAACGAATGCGTGCGTGCGTAGGCGTAAAGGATTGCACGTTTTATAGAGACTAGGCAGCAGCGATGTCAGGTAAATCTAGACTTTGTGAACTGTGTTCTCCAACGCTCCGGGCGATTATGACAATTATTTACCTTTAAAAAGCTATGGTCTACAATCTACGTCAACTAACTACTCCTTCAAAAAATATTGTACTAAGAACTGTATTTCAAACAGTTTCGATTTAATACAGAAGGTGGAAGTTTATTAACGAGCCCAAGTTTTCCAGCATACAAATTGCTGGTTCTAGATACTCAGTATTTACTGAACCAACGAAGCGAACTATGTGTACTCATATAAATGATTGCATCGCATTGGATACTTTCGAAGCGCGCTCCACATTGCTCTGTGAAACAATGAAACAATGCTGCAATACTGTAAAGTTTCCGTAAACTTTCGGAACGTAAGGTTCTACCGATTTGTTTCTCAATCGATTTCATATTTGATGAAGTTTTGATATGAATCGAGTTTTAATAGAATTCTATGTTCATATAATTTATAAAAATCGTTGCTTTAGAATTTCGGAATTATATGCATATCAGGTTTTGAAAAGCACATATAAATTCGTATATATATATCGATCTCCTAGGATCTAACTATATATATAAAGGTCAAGTCACAAAATTAAAGAAATATTGCATTTTCACACGTAACTTGATCGAATTATTTTATAATTTAACCCGGAATATAATAAGGTCCACAATCGCATAGCCGTAATAGTTGTAAATTAACGTCTTTAGTGGTGCATTTGTAATTAAAAGCGTAGGAATAACGAGCACAGTTCACGTTCCATAGCCGCTTGAAATAATGGGAGCTCGTAAACTATCATTAGAAGAACTTATACTTTGAAAAACTGGGGAAATTGAGAGAAATGTGCCACCAGGCGACGGAGATGCTCCTAGTTAACTTACAACTGGGCAACTAGTCTTCTTTAATGTTGCACTAGTTTTATCATAGTTGCTTTTTGTCGATATTTTCTTCAGTAAAAGTTTCATAGGTGTCTGCTCGCGGCAGGTCAAAACCACTGCTTTTGTTTTTGAACGTGGGTTTCCTCTACTTAAGACCGTTTGCTTTGCCTTCTCACTCGGCATACGTGTTTAAAAGGAGACTTAGGATATTTCCACTTAAGACGGTTTGCCATAACCTTCACACTCGGCAGGCGGGTTTAAAAGGAGACTTAGGATATTTCCACTTAAGACGGTTTGCCATAACCTTCACACTCGGCAGGCAGGTTTAAAAGGAGACATAGAATACTTAATGTGCCTTGAAAACTGCATGTTGGTCATTGTGACCATACCATAAGCGATTACGGCAATCGAACATGTAAAAGACTGTATAGAATAGAAAGAAGCAAGAAAGAAAAACCGTTTATTACGCCACGACACACATGCAGACAATAAAGCAAGCCCTTTAGAACTTTAAAACAGGCAAAGGTTAACGTAACCCTAGAATGAGACCTCCGATCTCCCAGTTCCTAACTAAATTATCACAAGTACACTATTGAAATTAGTATTAGAATTGGTCCGATAACTCAGTGTACCCGTGTTCCGATCGGAAACCTATTTGTTTGCGACTGTCGCTATATAATTTATCTAAGACGTTCCGAATCAATGGCCTTTGCGTTCAAACTGCCGGCCGATTTCGAACTATTGATCTGAAATCGTCGAAGATATTCGAACGATCGTAGCCGTTTCTATTCTCTGTTGAATTTATGATGGTTTGAGGCTGTTTGTCATCCACTTCTCTATTATTCCTGCATGAATGAGGTTTCAGTATGGATGCAGCGTTCCTATATCTACCTATACTTCTCTAGTATGTATGAAATGTACTTTGGTTTATGTTAGTTAGTTATTTATTTATTTATTTATTTAAGGACAACCAACAAAGCATACACCAAAATACATGATAGGTTTTTTTACATAATATTTTAACACTCTATAGTGTAGCCTTAATTACAGGCTGCCACGACATGCAATATAAAAGAACAGGATATTACAACAAAAAAGAAAGATAGTTCGCTTATCAAAAAAAAAAGACATCAATTTCAATCACAATTGTTAAATTTGAGTTTTTACTTCTTTTTAATTTTTAAACTATACAATTTTGATTTTGATCTGAACATGTAAGGTAAACGCAGCTATCAACGACCCATCGAAAATCTGTAGGTATTACCGACCTATAAAAGTAATTCGAAATTTTTACGTTTCCAGAACTATTCTAGCTATAAGTAGGCAAAGTTACACTCGCGTTTATTCGTTGAGTATCGTATACTTTTACGTTAGTGTGAGTAGCTTTGCAAAAAAGAGATAAAATACGTCAGTTACTGCGGGGCAGCGTGGACGCAGGCCGTGTCATACTGTTTCCTTGTTCCTTCAAGTAAGTACGTGACTTTTCTATTTAAGACGTTTATACATACAAATGACGTCTATAGTTTATCTTGTAATACTAAGTGTATTCATTTAAGTGTCAACTCTTGATTTATCACGACATTTTATTAATAAAAAGTAATTTGAAACGATAAAACTTTAAATTAAAATGGGACGGTGTTAGCTTCATCAGTTTTAATCGTGGCAGCTATCAACGACCCATAAGTCGGCAATGGCAGCAACGTAACTTTTCGTTTTATTTTTCTTTTATGTTATAATATCACACTGACCAAGTATTTTTATGGACCAGTTTAAATCTAAGTTATCAGTCTTTATAAAAATCTATTAGCGACTAAACCTTTTTGTCTAGTTTTTACCTTTTAGCGTTGTCAATTTAACCAAAGTTATGATATTTTTCGGGATCGATATTGAATAGTTACAGTAATAAAATCATTGTTTTTGTGTTTAAAACAGTGTGTATTTGTCAACATTTTTTGTGACATTAATAAATTATAATCTATATTCTAGTCCAAAGGTCAATTGAATTAAAATAACCATTTTTTTATGAGTCGGTAATACAATTTATGTTTATATTTGTATACTTTATTAACGACCCATGAGGGTCGGCAATAGCAACTATAAGAAGCTATTACCGTTCGTATATAGATTATTTAATAGGTACCTATTAATAAATGCTACTTCTTAGCTAAAGCAACATAAAACATACAATTATATTTATTTCCAGAAGTATGGAGCCACAAAAGCGGCGAAAAGTATACAGTGAAACACAACTCGCCGAAGCAATCAAAGCAATTAATGACGGTACAAGTGTATATGAGGCTTCAAAAAGGTTTAATATTCCCAAAACTACATTACGAGACAAACGGGACGGGAAATATAAGAATGAAATTTGCGGAGTTCAGCCGGTTCTTAATTTAAGTGAAGAAAAACAGATTGTAGACTGGATTCACTACCTTGGCAAGATGGGATTTCCAGTTACAAAAGAACAATTATTAGAAGCAGTGGCTAAGCTAGTTCAAAACTTAAATCGTCCAAACCCTTTTAAAAATGGTGTGCCTGGCAGATATTGGTTTGAGAATTTTATAAAGAGACATCCAACAGTATCTAAACGTGTTGCACAAAATCTTCCTTCAAGCCGAAATCAAGTCACAGAAGCAGCTATACGTGCATGGTTTGACAGAGTGAACAATTATTTTATGACAAATAATCTGCATCATGTTTTAGAAGATCCTAGACGAGTGTTTAACTGTGACGAAACTGCTTTCTTTTTATGCCCAAAAGAAAAAGAAGTTTTGGTCAGCAGAGGTAGCAAACGAGTCTATAATCGTGTTGCTAATGACGAAAAAGAGTGCTTGACTGTGCTTGTGAACGTTTCAGCTGACGGAAATCAAGTACCTCCAATGATACTTTTTCCGTATAAACGTTTGCCAAAAAATCTTGTGCCTACATTACCTCGTGGATGGGGACTTGGTAATACGGAATCAGGTTGGATGAACACAGAAGCATTTTATGAATATGTTACCAACTGCTTCTATCCGTGGCTTGTAACAAATGAAATACCATTTCCAGTAGTTTTGTTTTTGGATGGTCACACATCTCACATATCACTTCCACTATCAACATTCTGTAAAGAAAAAGCAATCATCCTGGTAGCTTTACTTCCCAACTCTACACATATACTACAGCCGCTCGACGTTGCTGTTTTCAGACCAGTCAAAGGAACATGGAGGACTGTTGTGCATGAATTCAGAATTCAAAATAACTATGCCAAGCTTAAACGCACTGATTTTGCTCCGGCAGTAAAAAAATGCTTTGACCAATGCCTTAAGCCTGAAACCATACAGAGCGGATTTCGATGTTGTGGATTATATCCATTTGATCCATCTAAAATAAACTACAGTAAACTGTTGCCAAATTTAAAACATACTGTAGACGTCAATCATATAACCACATCTGAATATGAAGAAAAATTTAAACAAGATTTTGAGGCTAGATTGTCACCTATAACCTTACAAACTTTCAAAGATTCGGGAGGCCAATGGATGGGAGATCCAACTTATAAAAAGTTATTCGAATATTGGAAGAAAATTACCCCCGAAAACGCCATAAATCAAGAGAGTGGAAGTATTCTGCAGTTAGGGGAATCAACACTAAATAACAATTTTGTGAATGAAACACAAGATATATCTGAGGCTATTCTAAATTTTGATATAGTTCCTGAGAGTGATCTAATACTGCCAATAGAGCAAGGTTCAGAAGAATTGGAAGAAGAGGCATCCAACTTATCTTTGTTTATTGAAAAACCTCTACCTTCGTCGCCTACTGTAAACTTATTAACTGTACCAGATGAGTTCAACCAGTTTCTGCAGACATCTACACCTCAACAAGATAATATACTAATTCTACCATCTACCAACGAGTTAACACCCGTGTCCACTTCGATTCTTGCACCAGAAAATAATACTTTAATTAAAATAACCGCGGAGCCACTACAAACACTTCAGAAGTATACACCATCACCCAAAAATGCAACCAAAGAGGCCGCTCCAGAAACAAGTAGTAGCTCTGCTATTCCCACACCATTTAAGAATTATGCGACACCATTTAAAAATTCTCTTTATTTCCCGAAGAATAATATTGATTACAATAAAAAGAAGACATTAAATAAAAAACTCACGCCGACAGTAGCCATATCAGATGACTTTATGGAATATCAAAGGAGAATCATAAAAGAAAAAGAAGATAAAGAAAATAAAAAAATAAAAAGAAAACAAGAAATCTTGGAAAAAAAGGAACAAAAAGAATTATTAAAGAAAACAACGACCTTAAAGAAGAAAAAACCAATTAAAAAAGTGAATGCGGTTAACAAAGAAGATTCTCCTGTAGCAGGACCTAGTAAATATCAATCAGATAGCGAATCCGATTTTAATTTACTTCTAAAGGAAGCAGCAAAGCGTCACGTGCTTTGTAACAGTGAGTTAGAAAATGAATCTAATAAAAAAGGACATGAACATTCTAATAGTAGTTTAGTTAATGATAGAGATTCTTTTGAAACAGAAACTACCGTACGTCTATTAGAGTCAGGCTCTGCAAGAGAGACAGTTAAACGTCGAGTCTTATATAGCAGTGAGTCTGATGATGAATGTATTTTTTAAGTGACTTTGATGTTTTGTTTGTAAGCTCCACCAAATCTTATATGTAACTAATTAGTTGCAATTTATTTCTAAAAAAAAGAGGAGAACCAATGACTGTGATTAATAGTAGAGTTTTCAAAAAATGATTACGATCTCAATAGCATAACGAATTATCCTAGAATTTAAAATCCTGAAATTAAAATTTAAATGTGTATTAATAGTATTATGTTGATTAATTTAAAAGTTTATAATTATTTAGTTCAATTTGTTTTATTAAAAATAACGATAATAAAAAAAACGAATAAGTATTTGCATTTTTATTTTGTTTTATTTTATTAATATCAGTAATCATCATCATCATCATTAGCTTATATACATTCCATTGCTGGAAAAAGGCCTCCTCTCATACACGATCGGAAATAGCTGCATAAAAATCGTTAATAGCTTCACAGCCGTTTTTATGGGTCGGTAATTGCAACAACCGACTAAGTCACATTGTAAATTATTTTTTACAATATAATCCTTTATTTAAATGTATTTGATTCAGTAAATACATTTTTTATACATAACACTAGCTTATAAAATAAAACTATTAATCTTTAGAGGAACCAGTATGCCAAAAAAATTTGGTTGATTTTAAAATTGCCTTAGCGGGGTCGTTAATACCTGCGTTTACCTTAGTGCATATAGTGCAGTTTAACTCTGTGAGAATGTCCTACGCAGGACAGTTTTCACTTTAGAAATAGAATAGGACATGTCAATATCCACACTAAGTGAGCATGACAGGCGACTAAATTGTTCTTGCATTCTATTAATTGAGGAAAAATGACCCAGGCTTGTTTTAAAGCCTTTACCTGAAAGCAGCCGATATCTAGACATTCGAGCCAGTTTGAAGGGCACATTCACATTAATCTGGCTAAGTAACTGCGGACAGTCAATGTGATTGTTTATTAGTTTGTACAGGAAGAGGTGATCTAGGATTTTACGGCGATTATCTAGACTCATCAGTTTAAAATACTTCAAACGAGAGCTGTAGCTGGTTAATTTATTAGCCATGTGACATTGATACGTCAAATGCCAAAGGAATCTTTTCTGAATGGATTCTAAACGGCGTTTATGAATATCGTACAATGGCGTCCAGACTATGCTGCAGTATTCTAAACCTGACCTAACTATTGAGTTGAAAATGGCGATTTTAGTTTTGGCGTGTTTAAAATTTCCAATTTACCAAAAGCTCACAATATTAGTCCAATCTATCAAACGGCTTATAGATTTTAACTGCATAATAGCTAACGTCGCATCGTCAAAAGACAACGTATAAAATATCAATTACGCTTATCAGTAAATTAGAAGTCTTACAAAATACGTTAGGTCTAGCCACTTTTAGTTTTATTACCAGACATAATAGATGGCTGTAACGATCCACCCACAAGCACACACACACGTGCATGCAAGCCATTAGTCTCTATGGTACAGACTATACAGGCAATCCGCAGCACCTGAGCCTATAAATTTATAGCCTAACTTTTAAGTGTCTGCTAACGTTAGTCTAAATTATATTTGATCCGGAGTTTCGTTGAAAGCTTTTAAAAAGAAAAACTTTGTTTGAAAATATTAGGCGAGCACTCGTTTACACTTTGTTTAAAGATCAACACTGAGTTAGATGGACGGCCATATTTTTCAACTTCGTAATTTATGGGTTTCCGCGCCCAATTTGTTGGCGCTTCTTTGTTTTCTCTCGGCTTATTGCTGACCTTGGGCTAAAATAATTATATGATCACCTATCTTTGACGATATTATTCTTTATATTATGTTTTCTTTTTTTCTTGTGCGTTTTGAATGGAGCTGTTTACGTTTAATTGCGATCGGCGAATGGGACATGCTACAAGTCCCCTCACTCAGGGTTTCAGAATCCCGTAGTTTAAGCAACTAGTTATACCGGAGTTTTATACGACAGCACTGTTAGATTAATTCGTAATGTTCCACAAAAACTAAGCCTTGCTCTCAACAACATTAATGGTGTGAGTCGTTGCACTTCCAGACGTTTCATCGATCAACAAAACATTCAAATAAACGAAAGCATTATGTATATTCTCTCACCTGTATATCAAGCCAGGACTCAGCAGCGCTCCCCAAACCCGGCAGCCGAAGATAGGACGATCCGTTAAACCGGGGCACCTGAAATAATAAACATCGACTTCACAATACATTCTGAATGAAACACAAATATTTTCACTCACAAAGATAACTTTAAAATAAAATTGACAAATGAATGCAGCTTTAAATTATTCATTGGTTTCTGTGCCTACGTGTGTATGTTGATGCTCAGTTGTGACTTCATTCGCATTAATGATTAATGATCTCTTTCTGTTTGTTGGTCATTATTGACTTCAATGGAATTGGAATTTCATTGGTCACAGTCTCTTTGTAATTCACAGCATCATATTGCGAAAAGTTATGTTGATACTTAGAGTGTTGATGAGATTAGGTCTTTTGAACCTCGGTACGGCCTTTTGGGCTTTCTCTTCAAAGCTAGGACTTAGATTACAGTAATGAT
Source organism: Spodoptera littoralis (assembly GCA_902850265.1). Taxonomy (NCBI): domain Eukaryota; kingdom Metazoa; phylum Arthropoda; class Insecta; order Lepidoptera; family Noctuidae; genus Spodoptera; species Spodoptera littoralis. The sequence continues at coordinate 9,178,799 of LR824555.2, read as the reverse complement.
AATTGCAGTTAAAAGAAAATTACTAGCCTATATTGAACAACAAGTTTAAACAAACTTAAAATAAAAATAACAATTCAGCTAAAAGACGCGCTATGAATCTGTTTAACAAAAGCTATTGTGGGAACATATTAGCATAACTACTTTCTAAGTAAAATGGGCCATTGTGAACTTGTAGAACCAAGTAAAAGCAGCTTACATAGTTGTTAAGTTAAAGGTAACATCTTATTGCCACGTAACAAGCAACCGGGAAAACTACGGAAGTTTACAAAGCGTTTTAATTCGTTCAAATATTCTTTTGAACAACAAACTTTTTAACACAAAACGGACTTATTAAAAAAAGTCGTCGCACTTTAACAGCGCGGAACAAAACTATCAGTTTTTTCCGCAGTCCAAGAGAATATTGCGAGCGCTACAAGTCTGGACGGAGGAAATTTCTCAAACAAAGTTATAAAAAGACAAAAGTAAGTGGGTAGTCTCCCGGCTCATTTGATTTATGAAAGGAGTAAAATAAAAGGAAGGAAGCACTCGTTTTCTTGAAACACGTTCTTGCGAAGTATTGAGAGAAGTAATGGTTTCGCATGGACTTGTTTTGACAATGAATAGGACCTAAGTCTGGGGTATAATAAAATACCAGCGTACTCTGTATCGATCTTGGACACTGACGGCTTCGATACTGAAATTTAAGTTAAGGTTTTATCTTAAACATCCACTGAGCTATTACAAACCAGCGAAACAGGACTCAATTTAGAGATAAACTTTCTCCTCAAATAGTGATCGAAATAAAATAGCTGTTTTATTAAATTTTCTTATATCCCCCCACTAGCAAAGAATATTTATATATATTTACTTAGAATTTTAGATGTGTGATGGCAGCAAGATGACCTATTTAACAGTGAATATTCGTGTGTAAGGAGTTTCTCACCTTCAAGTCTAAAGTGATCTCGCACTTGACGCCCGCGTACCCGAGGGGACACAGGCACACATTAGCGACGCACCCTCCACCGTGCTGACACTCACACGACTTCTCTTTCCTTTCTTCATTCTTCAAGTCATTGTCCACATCAGCTACAACTCCAGCACTCTTATTATCCTTACCAAAAAGTGTTTTAACGTCATTGTAACTAGAGTAAGTTTTGAATGGTACGACGGAATTATCTAATTTGTTATTATCGTGTATTTTAGCTCGTTTGGCGTCTCTCATGACGATGTCGTTGTCTTCGAAGTGTACGATGTCATTGATGTCGTATATCGCGTGGTCTTCTCTCTGATGTGTTGATTCACTTGTAACTTCGATCGGTGGCTTCCAAGGCGCTAACGTTGGGGCACATTCCGCTGCAAACAAAAATTTAAGTCTTTAACTGCCGATAAAAACTGTTAAAGGCTAATCCTCCGATAGTGTCGGACATCATTGTCCGACACAGCATCTAATGTGTTAAGTTAAGCAAGTGATTATGAGTAACTTTCGTTTATCAAGTGGTCATAAGTTCGTGTGCTATAAAGTATTATTAGAATTATATCAACTTCTAACTGGAGAAAAGAAAGTACGCATAGATAGTACACCTTTCCAACTATCCCTTTCATGGTCTTTCACGAAATTAAAGATAAACGGCAACAATTTGATTTGAATAAATACGGCGTCTAATTTCATCGTAAATAGAATTCTAAGTTGAGACAATTAAGGTACTAATTGCAGTAAACAAACCGCACGATTAGCATACACAGAACAAAACAACGAAACACTATTATTAGATGAACGGCTGACGATTACGCATTCAATACGCGGCGAGATGGAATTTCATTATTCTAGCGAGCGCGGTATTAGCGATAGTAATAAAATACGGATGGATGCACGAACATACATAGTTTTACATATGATTGTGTGGGCGTAGAGTAATCTTCTTATGTTTCGAATAAATTCTGATAATATCAGATCATAATACCTCTACCTACAAAATGTTCAAATATGGCTATGTTGACGTTGTCGTCTATATTGTGTTTGTTATGACGGGTGTGAATGAACGGTGTAACAATAAAAGTCAACTATAGGAGGTGGATTTTATCATCACCAACAAGTTATGTGGTTAACATAAACAAATTCCAATATACATATTTATTTCCTTTCTATAGCTTTAACGATTGTTTTGTTACCTCGTAACACTGAAGTACTGATTAAGCACAGAGCTTTAGGCACGATTATTGATAAGTGAACAGATTCTAAATCTATGCTTTGAGTTTAGCATTAGGCCTTAAACTTACTAACACTATACCAAATAGAAGACGTACCGTATGATCGCTTACCACCAGGCGAGATAGATAAAAATACAATAAATATCAGCAACGCCACTGGACAAACGTCTTTCCCTATGAGCATGATGTTAATAATTATACAAAATGTTTTAGTATTCACCAGTCCGAGCGGTTAAAATAGCATTTTACGCGCAAAATAAAGTTGGAAAACAGTAAAACGAAAAGCGAAAAAGTTCATACAAAATTAGTTATTCAATTTCCGTTGGTAAATACGGACGGACTGAGCCGCGGTCCTAATTTACGTGGAAAACACTCCTTTGCTTCTGTACGTTATGTTACAGTGTACAGTATGAATTAAGTTGAGTTTTAAATAGCTTTCAACTATGAAGAGGTTGGCAGAGATGCTCATACTATATGGTAATCCGACTCTTCATCAGTTAAGTATGTTACCAAGTCCCCTGTGAGATACCATTATAAACAAACATCAAGCATCATTAACAACTCCGTACTACAACTGTTCATTTTCTAAATATCATAAAATAAAACATTCCTGATCTACCGATTCAAGTCTAAGACCCCATGAATAGTTTTGCACACCAAAGACAGAAACCAAAGACCAAAGACAAGTGAAGGCGAGAAATCATACTAGCGATAATCGACGATTAAAAAATAAAACTACAGAACTTCAATCCGCTTTAAAAACAGCAATTCATGCATATTATAGTTCCTACTATAGCTTCGGTGTAAGACTGTCTGTCGGTATAATCGGCCCATACCTCATCCTCATATCCCACGGCTCAAAGTTTTAAACTTCCTCAGCGCACCACGAGGTGGTACCTACTACATAGCGTCCCATAACTTGAGACTTGAGAAGAAATCTCATTTATCACCGGCATACTTAATCTCTCAGTTGTCTGTCGTTTGCGATCGGTTCAAGAAATAAATGTGTTCGTAGTCTGATGTGTTCGGATAATTCTCGCTGAGCTATCGATTTGAGGTGATATGGTACAATGTTTATACATTTTCACTTAAAATACATAAAACTTTTAACTATGTTATTAGACGTTTTTAAGTATTTTTTTATTTCTCTTTATTAAGAGGGGAAAATCATCGAATGAATGCTCCCGCCTGGGTGAGGCGGAAGGGAGTGTCAGACTCTTACTGACTAAAAACCACCCCATTCCTTCTCCTGCGCTTCGAACCGGAGCCCCGGTAACCCGTTAGGTTCTCCGCGACACATTTTTAAGTTTAGCACCCATTTCCCGTCAGATCTGTTTCAAGTCCCACGTAATAATGGCAGAGTAATACACAGGACTACGTAGTCGTCTACTGCAGCAAAAATTCCTTATAAGACTTTAATACGAAGGTGTGGTTTCCTAATAAACCTAATTCCACGTAAAAGCCCAGATTAGCTCTCACTTTCACGAGTAACTAGGATCATAACACTTGATGTTACACGTTGTACGCGAATAAAGTTGAGAACTCACCCGCATGGAGGTTACTCGATCTTCCGAACCAACTTCTGACTACTTAATGAGCTCCAAGTTTCAAACAACCTTCGCATCGTTTTCTCAGAAATAATCTCTCTACTTAATTATAATGAGTAAGTAAAAGAAACACGTCATAATGTTCATAAGGATTTTTTAGAACATAACGAACAGCTTCGTTTGACGTACGATTAATTAGCTAGAGCAACTTCGAGATGTTTCAAGGAAAATATAAAGATATATAATTGGAAAATCAAAGTTTCACAAAGGCAGCGATAATAAAAAGCCAATACAGAGTTGAATGTAAGCAATCTGTCGGGAAATTACCTACAAATAGAGTTCCTACCCTTTGTCCAGCCGGCGTAAGGTATAAGCCTTTTCCCCATTGTGCGCCAGTTTCTTAGTACGCCAATCTACCCCGAATCTTTCCGGCAATCTTCACGACTTCAATGGACAGCGAACACAACCTTTTTCAATGCACGGCGTTGTAATACGTGAGGTGACCTACATACTTGTAAATATGGAAATATGGGGACTTGAAGCTGAGGGATACCAGAGCTGTGGCTTTGACGTGAAGACAATGATTCAAAATCTTTTTCAGAATTTATGACGAGGAAAGATTCAGATGAGGGTAAGGAATATCTCAGTTTCGCAGTATCCGGTATAAGCTGACCATTGATCACCACAAAGGGTATTGGCAACCACTACACAGAAATGGGTCAGCAAGGTACATGTAATGCCCCACGTGTTGTAAGCGTTCATAGGCCACGGTAACCACTTACCATCAGGTGAACCGTGAGATGTTTTTGCCACCGTCGGTGTATAAAAAAAATCCTACTATAAGTCACATTAGAGAATGAAATAAAGAATACAGACTGGTAGCCACATAACTAACACTTACTATAAGACATAAGCCAAAAAAAATCGAGAAAGATGTGAAAATGAAGAAGAAGGTATGGTGAAGTTTGATAAATTTAAATTCAAGGGCCGCACCGTAATGTCGGCACCATTCATCACCAGAATTCCGTACACGTCCCCGTCGCCCAGCTAACGAGGAGGGGGCCTGCTTTACCCAGCGAGGAACAACTGAAGACTTAGTACGTACATAAGTATAAGACTATATGATGTAATAAACATGCAATAATTTTACGGCTTCATTTACTTAAGGAGCAGTCAAGTTTCGGTGATTGTGTGCGATGGCTTATTCAAATCGGACTAATAATAACTGGCATTAGTCATTACACTCCTGCCTACCCATTCGGAAGATAAAAGCCGATAAAGAAAATCGTATAATGTTGGAAGAAAATCGCAAGAATTTAATTATTCACTTAGCTACAACAAAAGAATAAAATTACAGGCAAAAGAAAGTCTCGAACATACTCGTACATTGTTATAAGTAGATTCAGACATTGTTGAGACGTAAGAAATTGATAAGCTCCATAAATACATACAAGAAAATGTGTGTATAAATATGTAGGTACACAATACATATTGAAAGGCTCCAAATAGGTACGTAATAAGTTGTTTCGCGGCGAACAAATAATAAAGAAGCGGCGCGTGCCCCGGACGAATATCTACCTAGCTATAAAATATTTTACTAGGGCACGTTGACTCCGTGAAAAATCAAGTACCTTATTGCGAGTTACGATGAAAGTAAGAATTTTATATTCTTCATCCGAGCACGGATCGCGAATACCTTACCTTACCTTAATACGAAAATTATAACAAGGGACCGACAGTATCTTGCTTGTTCACGATATTCGATTTTGTGAACGGTTGAATACACACAATTTATACGAAATTTACTAAGAACTACACCAGAAAAGTAAATATGACGAAAAACAAAGCGAATGTTACGATTTATGAGGGTCTCGTAACATCTGATCTCTGTGGAATTATTGATGGCCACCTAAATACATTTCGTAGACATTCGATCCGATAAAGGTAACACAAATGTACAGAGAAAAGACATCGCCAGCATAAAACGAATCGCCTTATGATTCAGTCGTTGCCTGCGACAAATCCTCTCTATTTACTGAATTCGATCTTGAAATCGCTGGCTCACATCACAATACATTTCGGCGCGCAAACATGGCTGCCAGCGGATTCTGTTTGTCGTGTCAAATGGAACGTTTTAAATCCAATCGGCGGCACAAACGGTTTGCAGATTTACTCTGAAATTGTTTAAACGAGCTAGTCTACGCTTAGGTGCTACGAAAACGGCAACACAAGCTAACAAGATGCATCGGAATAAGGATACGGATTTATGTTTATTCATAGTTCTACTTGAGATATTCAAATGGAGTTGTATTATTAAATGGAACGATATCGATATTGCTTGAGTTTCTATTCTATCTATTTGCATCTATCATCTGAAAAGATAATTTCATCCTAATACTCGAAAAACACATGTGAAAAGAAAATACCATGAAAGGAATGTTCATGTAAAACATTAATTGATTGTGTGGTAAGTTCTTGAAGATAATTACGTACGTGTACGTACGTTCGTGTTGTACGTGTGACGTACCACGTACGCTGAAAGTGTGTGATTTTTAATTCACATATATTGAGTACTTATCCATGTCTTAAAGGAATTGTAGTCGCTCAGAAAAACAGAAAACGTAAGGAACTCGAACAGATCCCAAGTTAATAAAAGGCCACCGCAAAATAAGGAAAGTATTCGTGAAAATCGTAATGTTGATGTCACGAATGTTTGATTGAAAGGCCCATTCTGGCAGATAATAATGAACGATGGTTATGGATCCTCGGTAAGAGGACGATGTCTATTATATTTTATGAATAAACCTAATGTACATACATAAGTATATACCGCGCTGCTCTTGTAGATCGAAAAGGAATTCTATCCAATTGGATTTGATGGTAATATGTTTGATTCGATTTGTCTCAAAGAGGGCGTCCATGACTACAAAATAGGAAAATTCCAAAGTAATATAATACAGACATTCTATTGGTATTTTAGGATCACTTCAAAGGCTGGCTGTGTGGGTCAATGACCTGAGGACCAAAAGGGATTGTGGACGGGTTATGATGTCAGTCGAGTGGATAATGTTATATCGAATGTTTTCGTGATTTAAATGTAAATTGAATACTCAACTATAGAATTGAGTCGTTTGGTTGCCGGATAGATCGTCCGGTGGATTTTGGTCGAACAAAGCATTACTAAGTATTCATTTGTAGTTCCGATTGCATTACATAATATAGCACGGTGTTTAATAACAGCGCTAGGTTAGAATTTGTGATCAGTATTTGTTACTGGGTTCGCCATTATAACTGCGAACTGCAAATAAATAGTTTTACATAATTTCATCGCTTATTACTAATACATAATCTATACTTATAATAAATCTGTAGAGAGATCAATTCTGTACATAAAATATATTTAAAAAATAACTATCAAGGGGTGGTTAGGGATCGCAACTGAGACCAAAAATGCAATCAGTAAAATTTTTGTCTGTCTGTCTGTCTGTCTGTATGTTCGTTATGGAAACAAAAACTACTGAATGGATTTTAACGAAATTTAACACAATTATTCTTCATACTCTTGGGCAGGTTATAGTATACTTTTCATTACGCTACGATCAATAGGAGCAGAGCAGTGAAGGGAAATATTGGCAAAACGGGAAAAGTTACTCCATTTTTTATGCTTCCGTCGCGTGTGCAGGCTTATAGGTTAAAGCTGCATAGAAATCATGTATGACGGAAATATTCTCCTTAAAATTATATAAAAAATATTCCTTGACAGCATATGTCTATCTTTTAGGTTGACTCACAATAACACGTGAAACTCCCGATAGCTTAGCAATTCGGTGATTTCTGATTGTATTTGTCTACTCTAACGTTTACAATACTCATTCATAGACTTTACGCTGTAACTGAAAGGCCAATGGTTGAAATTAGCTTGACTCGATATTATAAATGAAAATATGTGAGTTTATGTGTATGTTTGTTACTCAGTCATATTAAAACGACTGAAGGGACCGGAATGAAATTCGAAACAGAGGTAGATTATGGTCTGAAGTGATACATAGGCATTTTACCCCTGGGATCGCGGGCGAAGCCGCTGGCAGAAGCTAGTACATAATACAATCTACAATACAGACAACTTTTCCACGAACAAAAACCGTCCTTCAATTAAAAAGAATAAGGTACATGTTATCTCAGCACTCATAAAATAAACGCCTTCTAAATCAGCCTCAAATAAAGATAAGATCGGGAAGAAAATGTGGCGGGAACGACGGTGCGACGGAAACATCGTCCATTACTTACTAGACGTGTCTCCAAAGAGATCCTAATCAAATTATTATTCTCGCAACATACGCTAGTTGGTTTGGGAACAGACTAACGTAAATATGAACAATATTCTACGAAGGAAATACAAACTGAAGTTGTATTATGTGGTTTATGACATTACCATCACCCAGTAAGCTTAATGTCTACTAATTTATGGGCATTGAATTAGTTTAACATGGTTGTTTTCAAGCGTGATTGCTAATTATCAGTCCTTTGGACGTTCGGGTCTAGATTTATTGATGAACAATTTTAGATTTAATAAAGATTTATTTCGTGTGAGATTGAATCAACCACAATGTGGTAAAGAAGCTAAGGGCGCGGAGAAGCCACATCTGGCAAATGTGCAGCACGCGGGCTGTACATTCGCAAGATGTGGATGCGCCCTTAGGTGTTACGCCAAGTAAAAGGGGGTTGACAGTCAAGTAATCTAGAATTTTAGTTGATCGCAGACTTGTCTTTCATTGACGAATGCGAAGACAACTAAACACAAACCACAACTAACTTAAACATTCAGACAGTAGGTACTTATTAATTTCTATTATTTCTATAGGACTTACAGATATCGAGGGTGGCGACAGCATCCTTCATGAGCTGGTAGGTGTCTCCGTTGATCCTGAGGAAGTCGACGCAACCTAGCAGTCCGTCCGACAGGCCCAGCTTGCTCTGCAGGCCAGTGGTGTTGCCTGCACCACCCACCCACACTGGCTCTCTGAAGGTCATCCGAGAGAACAGGCCCTGCGGACAATGTGAGAATTAGAAATGTTAACAGAGGTACATGTACGGTATATGGAGGAGGTTGGTATGGATCGTGTTTATGTTAATAATCATTTCATCACTGAAATGATGGAAGTTGGAAACATATTAAAAGTAACACCTATATACCTATCCTTTCACTTGTTATGTTATGAAATAGAGGACCAGACGATTGCAGACACCGTCCACCAATACGTCACTACATAACTAACAGTTCTATAGTTTCACTGAAAGTCCTTTGCAAAAACATAGCTTTAAATAGAACTGGTATCGTCAAGTCTATAACACCAGTTCCCAACTCGACTCCCATTAACCTCTCACACAAGAAAGATGACTACTAACAAATTGCAGACATTCTTAAATCTTAAATTAATATGCGCGCCAAAGACTTGGCTTCAAGTGCCTAAAGTTAATTTGCGCTTTAATGAACATCATTAGACATAGGCGTGGCGGTGAGAGAAGGGTTAGTATGGGCGTCGAGTCGTATCTTACCCCTGTGTGTGTGACTCAGACGTCTACGTAAGACTTACGAGTCATGAATTACGTTTTTGTGGCGTATACATTCGTTATTTGGGATATGTAGCAGCCAAGAATGGCATAATCATTCTTGGCTGGACAATTTGAGACTAGTGGTTAGATTTTCTGGCTTTTTTAACAAATCTTATTGTTTTCTTTAAGCTACCAGCAAACGCAATAGTATGCAATCATTTTGAAAGTATGAAAGTATTTTTTATCAGCCGCAAACATTTCTTAAGGAAATTAGCAACGAGATTTCTTAAATCAGATAATTCACCCCAAAAACGTCAATGTCAAGTCTTACAAAACAGATAATAAAGACGGAGTTGCAAAAACACAACTTCGTTCACGGCCATATTGTTTTAATTAATTTCAACCAAAGTTTTTAATTAATTCAAAATTTTAAGATCTACCGCGCCAAAACCTATTCCACGATTGACCGACCATTGTCTGGGGATCTTCCAACTGGAGCAGTAGGGACTACTTAGGGGTGGCAGTATTAACAGAGGGAATGTGACCAATTCTTCTGAGACATTACCCACGACAGTGTTGAAGCAATTATGTTAAACTGGGTCCACGGTACGCTCGACGTACCGACATTTTGAAACAAATATCACCTCTAAACGTGTTTAATAAAGTTGATATTTATTACTGGTATGGAGAAAATTAAGAATAGCTTAAAACTAGACTTTGTAAAAAGGCCTTACGAACTGATTCTTCTTGAACTGGTAAACTTTGAACGGCGAAAAGTTTTGTTCAACAATTTAGTCTTAGGTATCAAACGCCGTACAATGTTCCCAGCCACGACTTTAATCTGAAGTATTCCGAGCTCAATAGTTTCCGAGGTATTAACAACACTTCATAAATTCAAGAGGTAAATGTTTCAGCAGTCAATTATTTCAGCTTCAAAGCCTTCGCAGATTATCTTCCCCGTGTAATAAGTATCTTTGAAACCGTTAATAAAATCTGAGACTTTACTAGGCTTTTAAAATTCATAGTCGAAATTTTTTACGAACGATATTATCCGGCGCACGGCGGGAGGGTTCCGTCGACGTGCAAATGTAGCCTCGTTTGTTCCAACCCTTTAGACGGGAATGCTCTTAATGAGCCTGATCCGCTTTGGCGGAACGATTTCAGCGATGTAGATGTTTTTGTGCCTTATTTTACACCTCGTGTGGCAATTTATGTTTGAGATTAATGACATACGCAGAGAGATGCGGTCTCGTTATCTGCCGGGAGAGGTGTTCCGCGCGAATATTACGTCTACCTGGCCATTCGTCTTGTGCTCCAAAATGAAGCTGCGATTGCTCAAAATTTGTTGAATAATGAAGTTGAATTTTATGCAGAAGAAGATATTGTTAAATTCTCATATTTTAACATCTTCATAACATTTCGTATGTTTTGGTTAGAAAAATCTATTTCTCAAAAATGTTTAACCGACTCCTAATAACTACCTCAGCAAAACATTTGGTTACAAGGCAGAGTACCAAGTTAGCAGTCTCGTAGTAAGCATGAACTGTACAAACTACATTAGTTGTAGAAGCAATAAAGTTGGAAATGAAAAGAAACGAGAGACAATATTGACGATGTCGACGAAATAGTTTGGGCGCGGCGCGTGTAACACAGCTGTCGGAGAGAGTACGAGTACAGTCGCCCTCTCGTCTGCCCGTCTACTGAGAAAGTGTCTTCATGTAATGATAGAACACTTTTGTTGATCCTACAACTGCCTAAGATACTCTAAAGCATAATTATTATAAATTATCAGTAGTGGCACAGACTCATCTGCTCTCCAATCGATTTTTTTTAAAACGTTGCCTTACATTAGGATTTTCTCCTGTGTCGTGGGCGCGTTTATAAACATACAAGTTCACATACACCCAGACCAACAATTTGTGAATCACACAAAGTGTTGTTCCATGCGGGAATCGAACCCGCGACACGTTGCACGGAAGCCGCTTGCCCAGCCACCGCACCAACCGTGCAGTCGATATATAGTCATAATTCTATTCCGATTGCAATAAAGTTGAAATATAATGAAGTAATACGATTGGGATTGGTCATGTGCATCATACTACATTAACCTTTTCGCAACTACTAAACATAGTATTTGATTCTAAACTGTGTGAGATGATCTAGGTATTATCTCTTAGTTACAATAAAGTAATTGTAGTAATTTTTCCTTACAGTTAAAGGAAGGTAGTGGTACCAAATCAACATCAACTAGTTGACATGTCAGTCCGCGTGACATTTACAAACATTTTCAATTTGGGCGCCACCACGCCGCGCCGTGCCGGGATTGAAGTTGCACCCGATAATTGGCAATAGGCGCGCCGGGTATTGGGATTGTGACCTAATACCGTCATCGGTGACTATGTAGCTGACGATAGCATCAATTTGCGAACGTAACTTTTAGTGATAACTTTGTAGATGTACAAACGTACGTTTTTGAGTGAAATATGTTATTAGAAAATGTTTTAAAAGGAAATTAAAGTACTGCTTTTTCTCGCGTTAGGCAAAGATGCGATTTAAGGCATCATATTATTGCTTTTGTTATAGCACCAAGAAGTAGGATAAGATGGTATTACAAAGAATGTGCACTAATAAAGAATTCTGTGAGATATACGCCATGTCAGGAACAGTATAACGTGCATGCATCACGGCGCAATTTACAAATGGAGCAGTTCCAGGCAGTTTGAGGTGAGTCTTTGTGTGGGTGAAGAAACTAGGAAGAAACGCCTTTAAAATATTTAAACCTAAAATATAATATTCACTTTTTACTGTTTTGTTTTAATTTCCGTGGATTTAAGAGACGAGCCCATTATCATACAAAGACGATTACCTACCTGCAGATTTAGCTATTTCTAAAAATAGTTATTTTTACCGACTTCAAAAAAGGAAAAGGATGTCCGGTTGTTTGTATTTTTTTCACCAATTACTTCACCATGTGTCGTGTCGGTCGTATTTGTCGCATCTGTCGTATTTGTCGCATTTGTCGTATCTGTCGTATTTGTCGTATCGGTCGCATTTGTCGTATTAGTCGTGTCGGTCGTATTTGTCGCATCTGTCGTATTAGTCGTGTCGGTCGTATTTGTCGCATCTGTCGTATTTGTCGTATCTGTCGTATTTGTCGTGTCGGTCGTATTTGTCGTGTCGGTCGTATATGTCGTATTTGTCGTGTTGGTTGTGTTTGTCGTTTCTATCGTGTCTGAGGTATTTATCGTGTCGGTCGCGTCTGTCGTGTCGGTCGTGTCGATCGTATCTTTCTCTATACTCTATACGTCTCCTGCTCTATACTGAGCTTGCGAGACTAACATATCGGACCTTCGCATTCGGACAATAGGAGGTCTGCAGAACGTTGCGCAACATGGACGTGAATAAAGCTAGTGGTCTCGACAGAATCCTCGCAGTAGTTCTGAAAATGTATGCACCTGAGTTGTCTCCAACAATGTCATATTTTACCACATGTACGGTCGACTGGCCTAATGCATTAAGTCCACCTTTGTACAGTGTTATTTAATTTTACTTGTGCGGAAAGTTTTAATAAATAAATGATAAATGATATGCTGGCGGCTTCTAACACGATCCATCGATGATTCATTCATCTATCACGAAATCTGATAAAAAATGATCTTGGGAAAATGTTAGCGTAGTGTATTATGTAAAGGTCAACCAACAAAAAACATTTTGTAAAAAAGAACCGACTTCAAAAACGAATAGTAAAAACTAAAAACGAAAAAATAACTATTATTGGTCATACGTACTTTATAGCTTACACACCCACTGATAGGTTAGAAGACGGTGCCACAAGTTTTACATAAAATTATTCATAAAATCCTTAATAGATACCAACATCATTAGGCTGTTTACAATTTTATCATGGATTGTACCATGGTCACCATTAACTACTTTATAATTTGTTATGGTACGCGGGCGAAGTTGCGAGGAACAGCTAGTTTTGTATAAGCTTATGGCACCGACTTCTAACTTATCAACTATTGCCTACTAATAAGTTATTTTTTTCTTTTTATGTTTTACTTTTTGTTTGTCATTAATTTTTGGTTTTTTGATGTTCGTTTTTGGAAATTGAATCTTTCGATAAACTAACGTTCGAATCCGAGATATACATAAGATTATTCGATCAAAATTTTGAAAAATTACCGCATACCCTTACTTTAATTTAATTTTTAAGTACCAGGTTAGCAGAACTTGTAGAAGATATTCTCGGATCGGTTGCGATTGATCCAATCCAATTGAATGATGACGAACAATTGCGTTAAAACTGTTAAAACTTGTAGGTCCCGCGGTATCTTCAGTGAAACTTTGATCCTCAATATCTTTTCATCTCTTTGAGTTTCTAAGATTGTTCTTTTATAGACATTTCATTCAGAAATCCCCTCATTCTGCAATATGGATTCATTTCATGAGAAAACCGAAATGTGTGTTGGTTTCGTAGAACGTAAAACTACCTCTATATTGTTGGGATTATTGAGAACATCGAGAATGCATAAACACGTATCGTAAATGCAAGGTGGCTACGATTTTTTTTACCGTGGAGAACCTAACGGGTTACCGGGGCTCCGGCTCGAAGTGCAGGAGCAGGAATGGGGTGGTTTGTAGTCAGTTAGAGTCTGACACTCCCTCCCAGGCGGGAGAAGCCATTCGATGATTTTCCTCCCTTAAAAAAAAGGCTACGGTTTTCTAAATTATCTATTTTTTAAATAGAACGAAAGCATGAAACATAATGTAAGGAAACCTTGTTTAAGTGTATGTGCATCTAAATAAGTCCCATAATATTAGCATACAATTAAATGAAACGCAAAATTATCGTCCCTAACTGAAGTTCTGGTAATTTTCATCAATCTACATACAGATTACATCCCTTTCCATTCTCCCTGACTCCAATATAAAGTAAGTAGCTCCACCACACGTCGAACCCCTTTCCCGAAACCGTCCAACAAAGTCAGCAAAGGTCTAAATTAAATGTAGCATTTTCCTTGAAATTCCAAGGGCGCTCGATGGGCCCAGATTCCGATCCGTAAGTAAAACCCGTGCACGGTCAATTGCACGAAGCCGTAACTCTTTCAACGTGGACTGGAGAACACGAAAAGAAAAGGGAAACAATTTGACTTTAGTCTCCATCATTGTGTTATAGTTGTAAAGGATTTTTTCTCTCTCCACATTTTTCTATCACAATAAATTGGTGACGCCTCATTGGTCGCTCGTAACTAGTGGATTTCCATGTTGCGTTGTTCCCATTTCGATTCGTTTCGAAATACGAAATGTTTTTAAAAATAAAGTTCTTTTTTGTGTGAAAAAATGTACAGTTACCTACTGTTTTCATATTAAACAATATGTCAAATTCTGCCTCTAATTGGCATTTGTCTCAAAGGAGTGAAATAACGAAGTTTGACGTCGTATTTTTACATTAACGTCAGATTGTACGTCTGAAAAGACTGAAAGCAGGCAGAACATTCTGCCTGTTAAATGATTTAAGACACAATTTCGCAATATTATTGTCAATTTTCTATTATACTTACTTAAGTTCAAAGCTTACCTTGGATCGTCCTCGAACTCTCTTCCCATTGTTGAGTCGAAGCCACGCGTCCCACCGATGTCTGTATACTGATATGGTGTTCCAATGTCCAAGTCTCACAGGTTCTGGTGATCTTAGGATGCCGGCACCACTGCCGCAATCAAACCTGGAAAGAGATATTTAGTTTAGAAGTAATCTGTGATAGTTTACGCACATACTTTACGGTATATAGGAATAGATAAAGGTGTACATCTGATTTCGTGTTAATAATGAAATATTCGTATTTGAAACCCTAAAAGTATTGAACTCCTACTGTATTTGTAACTTAAGGCAATATATAAAGTGAATTTATTAAAATCACAAACCAAATAAATTTACTTTCTTCAATTGAGAACGCCAGTCAACCATTAAGACTCGTAAGCTTCAAAGCAAAATCTACAAGATCACTTTAAACAACATGACCTTGCTGATGAAACATTTTAAATGTATAAAGAAGCACTTCTAAGTACGTAGAATTCGAAAAAGAAGTAGAAATAAATTCTGAGATTTTAAATCTGCGAAATTAATCCAAGCCGAGAGCCGCCATTGTGGTGTTCTAGAACAATACTGGTTAATCATGGACGCGGCGAGTGCAATCCTGGATCGATAATAATATCGGAGTGCAGTCGCCCCGGATAATTAGAGCCGCGCTAATTAATACACGGAACACTTCCTGGGAATCTGTTCGGTTGCTGAATAGTGAGTGTTCAAGTGGAAATGATGACGAATCGTACCGAAATGCAACATAATTAATGATGTTGTTCAAAGAAGTTTATTAAATACACGTCATTTTCATCAGTTTCATAGAAGAAGAAAAACACTCTTATGCTTTTGGGAATTTGCTCTTTGAAGATGGGGAAGATTTGTTGAACAGGACTATGAATTTAGTATGACGTAAGTAAATATTCACAAGTAACAAGTAGCGTTGCTTGTTTTCAACTAAAAATGTCCCAAGATTCGTCTACATTTCTTTGACACTCCATAAACTACATACGACCTTTTATCGGAAACATATGTTTATTTTCCCACAGTTTCTACTTAGAGGGGAGTTAGAAAATATTGTAAATATTGACCCTTAATACAACTGCTTAAAACCCTAAATGAAGGATATCACCTTCTTCGTGTGTCGATACTTGTCACACGACCATGGGGGGCCCGTTCTCTCATATAAACATGAACCACTTAAGAATGAGGGTTGTACGATATCAAATCACGTGGGGTCATTGCTCCTTTAATGCAAGAGGTTCCATAAAATTTATGTCATCGTTTTGTCCATTAAAGATTTCGTTTTATACGAAAAAATTCTTATACGAAAGACTAATCGGCGTATATGAAACTGTGAAACAACCACATATTATGTGTAATACGCAACTAGATATTACAGCAATTGCTCGTTAGCCATTATTGTGGAGATGTTCATTAACAAACCTAGATCGAAATTGATTCATTTGAGCACTACAAGACCGATCTGCCGAATTTCTTTGAAACTACTAACTTCTACAATGGATTACTTCACTAACCTGAGTTCCACGTGTCCATTCCTTAACATTAATGCGAGGTAGTCTCCAGAGAGGTCATCATGTTCTCCAGTGAGGAGTAGAACGCCGCGTGCACGCTCCGGACGGACGCGTATTCGAACGCGCACCCGTTTGTACGCACCGCGTAACGCTCGCAGTGCTAGCCAGGACGCGCCTGAGAACCGAGGCGTAGATACGCGGCCATCTGTTGACAAAAATGTAAATTAAATAAAATTACAACATAACATCAAATTAAGACAGTCCAGTCCTAGCAGGGAGTTGATAGTAGACGGATCTTATGTTAAGGATATATACGTGTACAACCACGTTTTGCCAGCTATGTTATTAGAATACTCCGTTGATTAATTTATTAAAGTTCGTTGAACAGTTTTAACTTAGATTACCAAATTATCATCATCATCATTATCATCAGTTCATTTAAGTCTACTGCTGCGGACTAGGCGTCCCTAATGATCTCTTCCTTCTCTAGATACCACACATTCTTCGTTAAATTAAACTGATTCTCTTTAATTTAATTACAACGTTGCCAAATCGGAAACAAATGACACGACAATGACGTCAGACCCAAAATGACGAGAGCAGAAACACATCGTGTTCTCTTTCTAAATGCTATTTTTCTCATTCTGCTACGTTGCCAGCAGAAAAACAAATGACACGTCAATGACGTCAGACCCAAAATTACAAGGACAGAAACACATTTGGTATGTTCCCTTTCTACAAACTCATAAATGACATGACAGTGTCAAATTAATATTATTTACTTCTTTTATGGTTGTTGCTGCTGTTGTCCTGCTGAATTCGGACCAAAGAGGTAAAGGCGTAATAAAAACTCATTTCTATCAATGTCCTAAGATATACTGTTGTTAATTATCACCATTAAACTTTGAAACAGCTATATGTTTACAAATATTTCCGACGTAATTGATACCATACCTTTCTTTTGTCAGTCGTGTAATATGTAATAAAGCTGAAGATTTTGTTTTTGAGGAAAAACGCGTTAATCCTCAAAATAGTTTAAAACTACTAGTTCAAGCTGAAAAAAAAGTGTGTTTGATATTCCATTTGTCGAGGAAGACTGTAGACAATTAAACACCAATCATGCTACGCCCAAAGATGGCGGAGTGTCGGATGAAATCGCGTAAGAGTAGCTAAACTCTTACATAAATAAATAAATAATTCGTGTCGGGATCATGAAGGGTTCGTCAGCATGTCAGTCACCAGATTAAGTATCGTACGTGAATGTACTTGTGTCGGTGAGCGTACAATCATCTGACACGGATTTGCATGATCTGTATTCTGTATTCAGTCACAGAGCCGGGGATTACCTTCGCATACATTAATGTTGTTTCACATACAGACAAAGCATTTAGTAGTATTTTATGTGCTTTTGACAATGCCGTAGTAATGGGATTCTATTTGTTACAGTACCAAATGCAGAATAGACTTAACTTTTGGTGGAAGTTCTTTATTAATGTTTTATTCCGTCAAGTATGAGATTTAATGAAAGGGTTCTACGTCATTCAATTGTAATTTATTACCAAAGCCAAGTTAAGTCAGCTATTTAACTACTTTAGAGGTAGTTGTGAAGTATGAAGCTTCTACGATCAAGTATCGGTTAAGAATCGTACATTGCGTACATATCGTACCCACAATTAACTAAACACTCCAATACGCCCTCAATTTACACAACACCTAACACCTGTAAGTACTTCCTATACAAATAAACACCGCGTAAGTCGCCCCCGCTCGGTATAAAGTTCGCACGAACGGCAGCAAACAATAAAACAAACATTCGATAACAAAGTACCAAAGGAATATTACACGGGCGTTTAAGGATACATAAACAAATGCGGCCACATCTGTAAGGAAGAAAATTGAGTAATTTCACCAAGAACCGAGTTCGTACCGAGATGAGACCTCTTAATTATGACAAAGACGGCACGGTAACAATAAAAGCAGTCTGGCGCCGTTTGTCACGGCTTACGGCCTTTGTACCCCGCTTATAATGAAATGAAGCTGATCTCTTACGGCAGGTCATACTCCACTTTATTACATTCTGTGTTTTTAATGTTATTCTAAGTTTTGTTGGGCGTAACTGCTTACCGTAGCGTGCCTAATGTTATGTATCCATCTCCACGTCAGAGAGGTAAGATAAGGCAAACAATTTAAAATCTTGAGATTAGGAATATATCCGTGCATTTCGTAAGGAGTTTGGTATCTACACATTCTAAAACTTTATATATCTCGTAGGGAAATTATAATGTTTATCATGGTTTAATTCTTGTAATTATTATAATTGTCTTTATTCTAAGGGCAGTGTACGGGTGAAGTGGGTCCGGACAATAGTTTCCGAGTTACATTTATCATTCTAATACTCTGACACGACGTGAAAACGATTCTGTGAGAGACCAAACTGCTTCTAATAGAACTTATTATTTACCATAACATTAATGTGAGAGACATTACAGTATAATAACCTTAGATATAAATTTTCATCATTTGTCATTTAGTACCTTTACTAATCACCAAGGACTAGCTAAAGTGACCATGATATGATATAATTTCGAACTCGATAAGCGTTTATCTAAAGCACAATATGTAGAATTTATGCAATCATGGACAAACGAAATCCAGATCGAAGAATAATTTCACTGAGATCGACGAAACCAAGAGTTTGCTTGCTACAACAGAAGAACAAAAATGTTATCGAAATACTTCACCATTTCGAACCAAAACACAGTAGAGAGAAATAAGGGACATTGATTCGGAAATTCCGTCGACATTGCGTACAAAATCAACTTCGATTCAGTCGTAAAGGCGGTAGATAATTCAGCTATTTTCTCCCACGTCACCCTCCGTGTGTCTAGGAGACCAGAGGCCCGTACATCAAGGACCTCCGATATCTATACTAATATTATAAAGAGGAAAGATTTGTATTTTTGTATTTTTGTATTTTTGTATGTTTGTAATGAATAAACTCAAAAACTACTGAACCGATTGCAATAATTTTTTCACCATTCGAAAGCTGCATTATTCAGAAGTAACATAGGCTATATAATATCACGCTAGGTCCTATAGTTGTGGAGCAGTAACCAAAAATGTTTTAAAAACCGGGGGAAAAGTATCGTTTCTGAGGCCTTCCGTGGCGTGCGCTGAGCATATAGTTAAAGTTATACAAAAATGTTCTATAGATGAATTGTTTATCTTAACATTATTTTTAAAAAAGTCCGCGAGAGCATATGTCTACCTTTTATAGTTTACCCATAACAATCGTTTTAATGAATGGTTCAATCCTTATAAAAGTTTGCTCTAGATAACTTTTGAATTGTTCAATCGGTTACCTTAAGACGCGACATCGACAACGGAGGGCAGGTCGCTAAAAAAAAACTGAGAATAAATATAAATAAAACGTAAAACTATGTAAAAAATCTTAAGTCCCTCCGTGCGAAGCCGGGACGGGCCGCTAGTAACTTAATATAATTCAAGCGCCTTGCATTCTCCGGGACACGTAGATTAGGGAAGGGGAACCGAACCTTCCTATAGGGGTGGCTAATCGAAAAATCGGGGTGACTCCGGCTCGGTTCACGCTAGCAAAGCGATGCGGTCGGTGTCAAAAGTTGTGATTTCAGTAAAGTTTTACAGGTACAACATGAATTTTACTCGAGTCGTCTCGTAACTTAGTTTAATCGATTCGAGCGATACGATCACGTTGAGCCGCTTCATTTGTTTCGGAAGGAGTATTTATTTCTGAATCTAAAGAATAATTTTTACTGATATAGCTGGGTTTAGTAATGTGGAATCGATTGTATCGATTCATACTATGCAAATTTTATCACGTTTTGTCTGTTCGTTGTCTATCTCACAGTTAGCTTATCATTGCACCTGCAGTAATAAAACGATATTAATATAAAATATCTGCAACGAATTTAAATGATACAAATAAATTTATTTTAACAGCTTCCATAAGGCTTCAAGCTTTGAAGCACTTAGGAACCCGTTGGCTTCCATTTAATCCCTATCACATCAAAAGTGTAAAGTTCCATCCACATCATCTCGGTGCAGGTAAACGCGTTTAATATTAGAGTTGAATTCAACATAATCGGATCAGAGAGTGCGAGGAGAACTCAATAACAACTGTCAGGGTGAAGTTTGGGGAGAGTTGGCTCGTGTTGCGGAAGTGGTCCGCTGGTAATGGCGGCCGTGTGCCTTCCGGTCCGTGTTATACAACCAACTTCATAAACGCCATGCTGCAGTGTTAGTTAGAAGGTGGATTATGTTTGTTTGTTGTGTTATTCGTTAATACCTTGTGTTAGCTCATTAATATTGTCAGATGTTTTAGGTGCTTAGACTTGATTTTTGGATGGAATTTTCCTTCATTTGTAGCTGAGCTCTGGCTCTTTCGTATGTTCAATTTTATCAATATCGGATCTATTTCTGTTAATCATATTTTTTTTCTTTGAGCATGAGCTCTTTGTTTAAGTGTTTCGTTTTATTGAGGTCTAATTATGGCTTGCGACAAACTAACAACTTGACCTAAAGTAACAACCAAGAGCACTATTATTTTCTTTCACAATACATTTACAGGCTCATCATATCATATCATCATAACATCACGCCTTTTATCCTTGAAGGGGTAGGCATAGGTGCACAATATGCCACTGTACAATATAACACCCACTTTTCACTATTTATGTTATGAGTCCCATGTAATAGGGGGTGAGCCTATTGCCATAAACCGGGCACAATTTCAGACTCCGTACTACCACTGAGAATTTTTTTTAATCAAGTAATACTTTGCCAGACCCGGAAATCGAACCCGAGACCCCTTGCTCATCAGTTGCACTTGCAACTACTCGGCCAACGAGGCCATCATTTACTAGTTATTCCAACTAAAACTAGCCTTCTGTGTTACTCATATAAAAGAAATGGGTCGGCTGCTAAATCAATTTCTCTTTGCGTTGTAATTGACAGTAACCAGGCCTGGATACTCACAGACGGTGGAAATTTATTTTTACCTCAAATCTTTTCGGAAATATTTCTGCTATTACTGTACCCTCCATTAGACCTGAATTACATGTACCCAGTTCAATATTTAGAGGGTAAAAATGTTTTCCACGTTATTTTCCTGTTTATAGCCATTATACGGACGTCGTAAATGATAAAATAATATATCTGGGAAGGTCTTAAAACAAAGTATACTCCGGATCGGGGTCATTATTGGATTTTTTTAGATGTTGTGGTTTTACTAAGGATCTCAACAAGAAATATATTTATAGGTACCTACGGAGATATCTCTGCCTGTTCCTTAAGAGATCAATAGACTTGAAGTTTAGTTAAATAAGGAAGTTTGAAAGAGATTTGCATCCATTATTATGAGAGACGGACTAAACGCAAGTCACAAACAGTGTTAAACTTCTTCCTGCTAAAGTTTCCGAGCGGAATCACTGCGGTTTGTCTGAAGTCACGATTTAAGACGAACATTTCTACAATAAGAACTTGTCGTATTACATTTTCTATATCAAAACAAGTCGATTAAACTCCGTCATCTCATAAACAGTTTGTAAGCACTTCAAAAGGCAATCATTCAAAATGGCGACCGTTCGGTGGCCGATATTCAAACTCTTTGGTAAGCATTATCTTTTGCGGGTTCCTTTAATTGCTCCCATTGAGTTTTACTTTGAATCTCAAGGATATTGGGGGAGTAAAACTTTGTTTAGTTAGGCAAATTGGTCGATGGAGCTTTTAAAATTATGATATTAATGATTTCTCACTCGGCCCTTCATCCCTTGCTCCTAAAATTCCTTCGTCACAATTTCTACGTACACAAATCGTAATATGCAAATATATTCCGCCTCCAAATACCAGGGTGTCATTTAAATATTTGTCCGGATCTGGAATTTCAGACCGCTCACCTTATCTTACGAATGTCATCCCAAGCGGATCGGACGGATCAAATTTTGGGCAAAAATATTTGCGTTCAATAATTCTATTATCGCATAGTAGCTACAGCTATATGCAGTAGACTGGAAAATTGAGGTGTGATAATATTATGACTTTGATAATTATTACGAAACACTTTCAAGACCATAGAACCAATGGTATAGGTATTGAAAGTCAAAGACTATCTACGTCTACAATATCTATGTCTAGTCTACATACTTATATACCTGACCTTTTCACGTATCTCACGTAAAAGGTACATTTTAGGTCATACAGGCAAAGATACCCAAGTCTTTAAGGTTACTTTTTAATTTGGGTTAAAAGAGAGAAAATAATTTGATCGATTTTATCCCTCAGTAGTTACCGGGCGGATGATCGAAACGTTTTAACCCCGTTTGTCCCCTAAAATAACTACAATCAGGGGGTCAGAAGGAAAAAAATCGTTCATCAATTCCCTTGTCGTCGAGGGGACCAGCCTGAGGGACATATTTTGGTAGACGTAGAAGAAAGTCCAAAAATTACTATAAATACCTATAGGAGTTAGGACAGGCAAGTCATCAGTAGCATTTTACCGAAGATGTAGCTGTGGCACACAGTTAATATGTGTGCTAGACAGCCAAAGTTGCGAGTGTTTTTTAATGAACGTGAATCTATTGCCATTTCTAGATTGCCTACCATACCAGACTCAGTACCTTGAGACTTGTATCTTGAGAATTTCAATTACCCAATAACTTATTCCAAAATTCTCGAGGAAGCGTACATCTGAGATCCGATACCTACTAATGAGGTAGTATATCTGAAAGCTGTATAGGTCCCAAGGGTCTCAACATTACCTGGTTTGCACGTGTTAGGGTTGCCTGCACATGGACACCGTTCATTGCTACAGCTCTCACAGTCGCAAGCTTCTACTGCTGCCGTCCAAGGAGGCGACGCTGTTGCTCCTGGTACCTGGTAGATGGAACATTATATTAAAGAAAGAGTAGATAAAATACTAATAGTACCGTCATATTTCCCTGGTTATGTTGCTAGTCGCATTGCAATAGGATCGTATCTTAATAAATAATCATGCAAAAAAAAATCAATATAGTGACTAATTCGTGTTACTGAGTAGGGTATTCATATTCCAGAAAATTGTCAGTATGTATGGTGTTTAACTGTTGTCTTACGTCCGATTTCAATAACCTATCTATCTGTAGATTTGCTTACTAGAGATACAATTTTGACATGAGCTCCATACAAATGTGTCAAAATTATATCTCTAGTAAGCAAATCTAGTTCCTGTTACCTGTCAATGAAACCCGAAAGCAAACTGATGTATCTAACCAACGCAGTTTGTTCAATAGAAACTGTTAAAATCTTGATGAGAATTGCTATTCTTGGGCCTTCTGTAGACAGCCTAAGAGGTTTTATCGGTCTAAAATACCAACCTCTATGTTGTTTTAATAACAAAAGTGCTAGCCAATAGAAACAGTGTTCTATTTCAACCAATCCTAAAGCTACAATTGAAAGTTAAACAAAACAATCTCCATCAACATTAGCATCGACAAAGTAAAGATTGTCTTTTATCATGTTACCAAAATCTGTTGCCTTAGGTACTTTCAAATCAATAACTTTGACGACTTTCAGTCCTCGAAGTCAAATATAGAAATTGATTACTTTTGAGTAAACTACGATTTTAAAGAATATCTGAATTTCTTGTTAATAGGTGCTTATACCTTCTTCATAGAAATGGTTCATTTCAATGTGACTTTGAAAACACTTAATGAACGGTAAGATCAAAGTGGCGTTTGAACAGTTAAAATCTTAAGGTTGTTACATAAAACGAGTTTAAAAAAATTCTGAGCCAAGATAGTTTGTAAGAATTCATAAATACGCGTCTTTCGACTTACTTTTTGTTCTAAACTGGGACCTTGCGTCGTCACCTTCGCATCGTTAGCTTCCAATAAATTCTCCTTCGTGTCATCAGCTATGATGTTCAGATCCGTTTTACTAACTCCGTCTTCTATTAAACTCTTCAACCCGTCCACTTGTTTGGACTTCTCTCCTGTGTACGTATAGTTTGGTGTGCTTCTTGTGTTAAAAACTATTGGCAGTGTGGTTGTAAGTCTTTGCGTTCTATCGTCGTCGATATGTTTTAAGCTTACAGTAGGTTTACTAATTCTATTGGACGGTGCTATTTCTAGTTCAGCTGAGAAGGACACGTCTTTTTGGTATAATACGTCCTCTTCCGCGTCGGAGATGTCGGTTGCTCGCGTCGCATTTAGCTCTGTGGACAAAAGTTTTGATACAGAGGTTGGCTCTGTAAATATCTAGACTAATAATTATTGCGCCTACTGTTTCCTTCATCGGTATTGCCAGTCGGTATATTTGATTTTTTTTAAACCTTGCCCCACACTGATTTTTTTCTCCTGTGTCGTGGGTGTGTTTACAAACATACACGTTCACATACACATGACACCTAGACCCGGAACAAAAATCCGTGGGTCACACAAAGTTGTTCCGTGCGGGATCGAACCCGCGACACGTTGAGCTGCAGCCACTTGCCCAGCCACCGCGCCAACCGTGCAGTCATATGCAAAGGTAATGGTCATAGGTATATGACCTTAAAGTCTGAAAGTGTAGGTATATCGAGAAACAAAGACAAATCCGAACAACAATGAAGTCCGTAAACGAAGCACAGCACAAATCAATCAGAGTTAAAAAAAAATCATTGCCTAGTTTAAAATTTCAAAGGAAGGACAACAAACAAAATGTTGTGATATGAAGTTGAAGTGTTGATTTCATTTCATTACTGAATATGAGTTGAAACCGTTAGGTATTCGTAAGGATTAGATCAATCATATCTAAGATCCAGTTATGTATAAGCATCGCATTAATATAGATAATGGCTGCTTTGGACGCGGCGAGGCAATGCGTCCATAATTCAGTGATAACACGGACTAGCACCGTAGAACAATAGTTAACAATTAGCTCATCAGAGTAATTGCCAATCGAGATATATTCAGCTGAGACCCATACACTGTCGTAATTATATCACACGTCGGCAGCTCTAATGGTCATATTGGACGGAATTTTGGATGCAAGGAGGTAATGAATATAGACTGTAGGAATACAACTGTAATGATGTAATGAATAGGGGTTAATTGTGTAATAGTAAACTTTTGACTGCTGAAGTATATCATACAATGGAGCGTAAAACACAACTAGTATACTAGGTCTAATAGTAGAGAACCAGAATTAATGAGGGAAGAATCATAACAACGAAGAGAAATCCCTACCAAGAATTTAATGATGTACTTGAAAAGCACACCAAAATTTTCACTTAACTAAAAACCTTGACGGAAAATTCGTAAACTTTGAACCATGTTAACAAAACAAAACCATGAATACCGACCGAGCTAGAGGTATTCAATGAACACAAACATCGTACCCTACAATAGTAAGCCCCTACCTACATTTTACGGTAGATACAACTCGGTATAAAACGTAAAACGTAACATTTCTATCGCTCGCTTGCAGACAATCGAGATGAGAGCGAGCGAATCGATTTATGGGACAAATCGAGAACTACGGTTTTATGATATCGCTGGGATCGACATTGTGTATCTAGAATTTATTTTATGTAATCTCACCGTTTGTTAGAACTACTTTGTACCAAGTATAACATTCGATTGTTTTGTTGCAAACAAATGTAATGACTGCTAGATAGATTCTAGTGAATTCTAGTGTATGAATGTGAATTCTATTCTATTCTAGAAGAGAGGTTGAAGTGTTTTTGCCAATGATAAAGTAGTAAGTCCTTCTTTAACAGAAGGGACGAGTGTGTCAAATATCTATCTAATTTTAAAGATTTATTGTTACCTAGTGTCATAACTGAATATAGCAATATAATATTAGTTTCATCTGTATTGCATTATACTAACGTATATGTATAAGCTCACATAAATAAGTTCCCAGTTCGATATAAAAGGAACCGAAACTCCTGGGAATACCTACACAGTAATTTATTCGCATCTACGTATAACAGTGTATCTGCTCATTATAAATTCATCTTACCGTGACTATCGACCCGAGTATGAAACTTAGTTACCGATATTGAGGTTACATTTTTCTAGTAACCTGAGCTTAAGAGCTAATTTAATAATCAAATTGTATTAGCTTCGAAAATTTAATATTGAAAATGTTGGCAAACATAATGTGGGGTTCTTTTAGGATAGTCCAGAAGCAGATACTTTTTTTAGAGGGGGAAAATCATCCAATCTCTCCCGCCTTGGGTCAAGCGAGAGTGTCAGACTCTTACTGATTAAAAACCACCCCGTTCCTACTTCTGCTTTGAGTCGTAACGCCGATAACCTAGTTTGTCCGCAGCTCCGGTGAAGTAGAAGCTTACTTAGCATAAAAGTTATGTTTGTATGAAACCTAAACTGTCTTAGGGCTCGTACATAAAATTGCGTTGTAATGCGAATTCGCAACGCAAAAAATTACGATGCGAATTGCTGCGATAGTGCCATGCGATTTCGTGCGAAAAGGCGTATCCCAGTTTGACCATTCCTTCGACGACCGTCAACCGTACTAAACGTATTTCAAATTGAAAATTAGGTCGTGACATGGATCGTAAAAAGAAGTGCGTACTTCTGTTATTGCTTAGGAGATATAGGAAAAAGAAACAAAGACGATCTTAGTAAGAAGAATTTGATGTGCAATGCAAATCAATTCGCTAGTTCTTGCGATGCGTAGAGGGGGCTGGTACATTTTTGCGATGCGACGTCGCATCGCAGTTTTGTGTACGAGCCCTTATACAATGTACTAAGTAGGTCAATATTAGAATTATAATAATAGAACACTTTCGTTTTGGGGATCTACCCTGATTGTTTGGTAGACTTCACGTGGGCGTTTCACCTGATACTGAGGGTTGAAATCCCACACGTATCAATTATTTTCTTCCACATTTCCTTAAATATCACCTTCAGTTTGGAAAGGTTATGGTAATGACGTGATTGGTTCAAAGACCATGTTATTTCAAGACTAGTAATTTCTTCGTAGTCATAGGTAGCTCAATAAATAACCTTCCTAAAGAATTCGGATGAAAATCTTAATAAGATTTCTTCAAAATTGTTATCTGTCATCAATTCAATAATTTAATCAATACTTTTTTAACATTTGACACGACTTTGTGTGTTAGTTTTCACACTATTAAATAATAGCAATTTTTCAATTCTGAGTACCAGAATAACAGAAAGCGCGTGGAAGTTACCTGAGCAGCCGTATCCATCGACGTGCAGCACATAGCCGGGCCCGCAGCCGCACTCGTAGGTGCCGTCGTGCAGCTCCCGACAGAGCTGCTCGCACGGGCTGCCCTCGCCGCAGCGCCCTGCAAACACCACTACACTTGTAGCTAGCTTCTTTATTGCGAACAATATTTGAAGGAGTTAACGTAAGTTTCCTATGTTTATAAACTCCCGGTAGATTGGTTACTAAAACAACATAAATTCATTTGGTATTGGTATGAGAAAAATGAAAATTAATGGCAACATAGTATTTTTTGTCACATTTCGACTAGAAGTATATTTGAACTCAGGTACAACATTTGTACACAATAGACTACAAGATAATAATCGAATCATATTATCACATTTAATTAAATAGAAACTAGCGACCCGCCCCGGCTTCGCACGGGTGCAATATGTATATACATACAAACCTTCCTTAAGAATCACTCTATATATTAAAAAAAACCGCATCAAAATCCGTTGCGTAGTTTTAAAGATCTAAGCATACATACGGACATACAGCGAAAGCGACTTTGTTTTATACTATGTATTGATAACAATCGAAATAATAAAAAAAAATCATTCGTTTTAAGAATCCACAACAAGCTAAATTGATAAATGTTCTAGGAATTGTGTAATAGAACCAAGAAATAAATAAGTAGTCGTGGGTTGAATGACATTTACAGAATTGTGATTTCAAGTCAAATTGAGCTCCCAGTAACTAGTATAACTATCGTTTTGCTTCAAATAAAAAGAACGCCTTGGAAGAATTTCTTAGGATAGGCATCTCTTGAGGGCGGACGTTTGCTTAATTCATTCCATTAGCTAAGAATTATAAAGTTAATTACAAATCTTATCACGTTCTTTGACATCTCAGATTAAAGGCAGATTACTCAAAGGGCGATAATTATACTTACCGAGGAAATATTCTACTTTTATAACATTGTCTTCTTTCTATCAAGTTTTGGGATTCGGGACGAAACGAAATAAATACGAACCGTAATTGCGGACAAATTAGACAACTTTCCTTCTTCAAACAACTCAATTTAGATTTCAAACTCAATCCTTTTGTTGGAATTACTTACAATTTACGGTGAAATCGAGACTTTTTGAATAGATTTTAGTGGAACATTACACTATCTGAAGTTTATTTTAGTTGTACTAAAGGAACTAAAAGTATCTACCTTTTGTTCGAGCTCTAATAGTCAATCTTACCTACCTAAGTACTGTTTTTATTTGGCTTTCAAAATGTAACTATTCAATAGAAACTTCCAAAGACTGACGCGTTCAAATTAAGAAAAATCTTTTCAGCATTCAAGCTTAATTATACTCGTATTAACTTACTTCCATAATAACCTACATAGTTAGCGTGACTCCACAGGTACGCAAACTTATAAAAAGTACCGTTGTCCCAAATTGCCATTATAAATGATCTGCTACGAGCGAGAAAAATGAATCGGCCATTACAAAATAAATGTGAAATGAGCGGGATTATACTTCGCTCTCGTGGCGCTGGCATCGCTTTAGGGAAAGAAATAGCTTTTGATCGGTAATTTGACGTGCAAGGTCTTTGTTACATGTAAAATCTTGTTGATCAAATCAGTTTGTTAGCTAACCTTGTTCTTATCTGTTAATTTTAATAAAATGAAATATAATTGAGGGAATGATAGATAGATTTTCTTGTATGCTTTTTTTAATAATCTTCGGAATAGTGTATGGAAGGATAGGTTTTGTAACTTTTACCATCTCAAGTCTCTGTTAAGATTCAGTATCATTGAAAATAATGAAACAATACAAATTATTGTCTGTAACGACCATCAAGATTTTATCCGCTATAAAAGTTTTCAACCCTTGACATTTAGCGAGGCGGGCGTCGGGCGTCAAATAAAAATGAAAATGCAATAAATTGACTAGCAAGTTCTTTGTCTTCGCTTTAAACGAGTGAAAGGGGTAGCGGAATGGTATGCAATTAGTTAACACTCACTCATTTCACTCATTACACGAGAAGGCGCGGCTGAGAGCCTCTGACACGCGTCACAGCGCGCCCCTCCCTCCCCACCCTCATTTTATTACACTTTTCGTCACGTCATACAATACATTTTCCGATTATTCCAGAAACTCTTTTACCGATTTCATTTTACACATGATCAGGCCTTTGTAAATAATGACTGCCGGTCGAAAAGTTAATGCAAACTCACAACTCAATTTTAATTTCAGATTTCATGGTGATGGTTGATATTTTATTTACAATCGACTGGAGGAATTAATAATTCCGGTATATTATTATTTATTTTATAAATGTAGCTGGGTTTAATGCATTTATCTTTTGCACTGTCAGTTTGAATTTCAAACTAGGTACAATTGAATATCCAATTTTGCTATAAAAATATCCTAGGAATTTTGCAGTCTTTATCAAGAACAATAAGACATATTTGAGATAGGGTTGTTAAGAAAAACTAGTAGTAGTTCAATCTGCCAATAAATAGGTAAAAATGCGAGGAAAAGTTAATTAACTAAACAAACCACAGCGCACAAAAAGTAATGTATGTATGTATGTATGTATGTATGTAATGTAATAAACACCGCGCATTGAATAATAATTAACAACGTTAAACGATGGTGTCGCACAAAACCGGTTTAAAATAAACGCGAATTCTTTTTAAAATAAAATTGATAGAATTAAACGCGTCCTCCACGCGTGCCGCTCTCTGACACACAGTAATGGAATCACCTCGCAATAAATCAGTTAACACGTGGAGTTAAGCACTGCTCTATCAATGTTTTATGTCACGTGGTGATCAGACCTTTCTTTTTAACCAACGAATTCTTTTTTCGAAATGAAGTATTTTGAAATGTTCTTCCTTCTATAAAAGAGGTCCAACGAGCAGACGGGTCACTTGATGGTAACCAATCAGATACCCACAACACAAGAGAAGTTACAAAAGCGTTGCCGGCCTTTTTGGAAGGGGAATTGGGCTTCTGGCAGACTCATTCACACGGCAAAATACACCAATGCCATGATGAAAAAAAGTCACGTGATTTTTTTTTATGGCAAAAGCCGGTAAACGAGCTGACGGATCACCTGATCACCCGCCCACACCTGGAACACCAGAGACGTTACAAGTGCGTTACCGGCCTTTTGGGGATTCAGGAACCTCACTCACACGACGAAACACAACGCAAGCGTCACGTCGGTTATCTGTGAGGCCGTGGTATCACTCCGGTCGAGCCGGCCCATTCGTGCCGAAGCATGGCTCTCCCACACTTATTATGATATTGCTCCGGTCATGCCGACTTACCATAATTGAAACAGATCCCTAGTGCTAGTATGTATTATAGTTCAATAACTTGGTAGTTCTACCTGGAATGTTTACCTGGAGTATTGAAAATCGTCAATTTTGTAGATTTTGATATGCTCTTTTCAATTTCCATTTTGCACCTCTGTATGGTGCAAATCAAATTGTCGATTTTCAAAACTCCCGGAAATCTTTCCAGGTGACCCCATATTTATATCCTTACTTATCGGACTACTGCAGCATACCCAGTTAAACTGTCAAACACCGCGAGGACACCGGTGATCGCAACCTATTGTTCTTTAATTGTGTCTATAGAGGTAAAGATGGTACACAAAGGGTCAATATACCTAATTGATTATAGTCTAAGCTCTTTGTAACACAATTTTACTAATTCCGTAAATCAAGCGTTGTGATTGGTTGATTTGACAAACGTCGGTTGCCTAGCCACGTGACACACATCAACTCCGAAAGACCGCCCGAGGGAACAAATGCTTTTAAAAGGAACGAAAGAGAAATGTTTTGCTCCTTGCTGAAACTGACATGTAATTAAAATGATCAATCAAAAATTTAATCTCCGATACGTATGTAGTGGTATAAGGTACAAGTAAGGAAATAAGTCGTATTAGAGTCGATCTACATTAGGGTCGGGGTTTGTGGTTCTAGATTTTTTTTATAAGGTAGCTAGCTGACCCGGCAAACTTCTGACCGCATAATTTTATTTCAGCTTTCAAACCTTCCCTGGACTTCCACGAACATTTCAAGACCAAAATTAGACAAATCGGTTCAGCCGTTCTCGAGTTTTAGCGAGACCAACGAACGGATATTCTTTTTTATTTATACACTAGCGGACCTGACGGACGTTGTCTTGCATATCCACTTGAGTGTATAAACAAAAATTCATTCAAATTACTTCAGTCGTTTAGGATAACTAACCTAGACACCGACTGCAGCGCCATCTGCCGGGCTGATTTGTAGATACCTGGTAGTAAGTAATTTGAGCTTCCAACTGATACTTGTAACACTAGAGGAGTTGCAATTGAATAAATCAACCTTGTCTATCAATTGATTTTCGACTTGATCAAAAACCAATAGAGTTCAAAATCAGTTAACAATATTTAAAAGATTTATGTAGCTTAAAGCTACCATCCGTACCTATCGTTTTGATTGTTTGCCGCTTCACTGCATTAAACAATATCTCTCAAATAATCCAGTGTCTTTTGACCTCTCGCTATACAGGTTCATTATACAGGAAGAGGTCAGAGAATATTAGATTATAACCTGAGGAGCTATCTCCTACGGCTTGGACCTGTCCATAATCTATATATATAAAAATGAAACCCGTTTCCCGTTAGACAGATTTAGCTATTTTTTTTGTTGTGTTTGTTATCGTCAGGAGAAGCTTCTTATGACAAAAAAAAAGTCCTGAAAATGCTACGGGAATGCGCGTACGAAGTCGCGGGCAGAAGCTAGTAAATAATATTTTCCTATCTATATGTACCCATTTATAAATTTACATTCTTACTTCGAATGTGATGTTGAACAGATTCTTCAACTTATTTATTACCTTTGGCTTTTCGCCATTAAGATTCTACAAGGTGTTGTTTTAAAGCCCCGTCATTTTCTAGGAGGTAACTCGGCTATTGATTCTGAGTCCTAATCAATAAAAAAATTGTAAGTAAATATTTTTCATTTTTCTGAAATTACGGAAATCCGTAAGTGCGAAGTACACGCCGTCGTCTTGTAACTAGCTTTATAATGCAGCTTGTAACTAGCTTTATTGATATTATTCCTAATTCCATAAAACTCCAATAAGAAACATTGCTGTCGCTTATTCTGAAATACTGTCGAACTTAAACGATTTATTATAGCCGTATTTTTAACTATTGGCCCGAAACTTTCTTTTACTTTGAACCTTTAAGACTTCTGTGACATGCCCCCGAGAAATGCCACGGTTTCAAAACTACACATATTCCAAAATAAAATTTTCGATAAGATAAACATCCTCTCGTCACAAAATATTAACGTAATTATATTTAACAACGGTGGTTCTATAAGCCGCTTAATAATACTCAAATTACATCAGCCTAACAAAAATATTGTGTTATTAAAAAAACATTTTATATAGGGTGTTACATTTTATTCAGACCATTTTGTAAACAGCTTGACACACACATTCTAATCTCACATAGTAAAGTTTACGTACCGTTCTCTAAGCTGAACAGTGTTCGTTCGCGCGCGAATGTGAGCGTACGTGCTAACGGCGTACTTACATTATTTCGATGCAATGGAGTCAAATATTGTAAAATGTGCAAATTGCAACGTAGTGATTAATGAGCTACTAGCTTTTATTCAAAACAAGGCGGATGTGATGGATGAAGAATCATTAATAAGAATATGCAGTGATACTTTTAATGACAGTGAAATAGTAACGGCGAAAAAGCTACTTTTTGATTCCGTTCCGACCTCAAGACGAAAAATTCGCAAAAGTAAAGGAAAAAGTGAGAGAGATATTGAAGATATCATAGTCCTTTTGAAGCTTACGGATCCTGAATTAGTGCCCATCTTCGTTGCTCGTGATTTGCAAAAACTACCACCAGTGACATTCGACCACATAGATGCAACGAAGCTATTAAAGGATATTATTTTGTTACAATCAGAGATAAAAATCCTCAAGAATGACTGCGTTACAGCTACTCAACTATTAGAGTTAAAGGCGGAAATAGATAACTTGAAGAGTGCCTCAATAGTTCATAGTAACTTTGACTTCGTAAATAGAAGAAGGGGCGCCTTTATGGCAGATTTAGATCATCTAGATAGTGGTCCCATGGCTTTGCAACAGCAATCGAAGGCAGCAAGTAAGGAAAATTCGCCAAATTCCCTATCGCAATCGGTTATAAGTGATTATTTTCCTAAATATGTCGGTATGCAGAAAAAACAAATATCTACCCCAGAAATAAATAACGGTGCCGCTGCCGTAACAAAGCACGCAGTAGCCGGTTCTATGCACAGGACCGATAACTTGAATGCGCGTGATACTGTCTCACTCACTCACTGGCCGGACAGCTATGTGTCATCGTCAGTGCGAGTCAACAAGCAACCGAATGAACAATGCAAAACCCCTACCGTAAGCCTTAATCTCATTAACTCGAACGCAAACAATAACCATTCAACGATTTCTCGAGTTATTGAACGCAACACTTTGGTGGAAACGGTGAAGGCGAGTAACGAGAGAAAAGAAATAGTAGGGGATGAATGGAAGCTTGTGATGAAGAAGAAGAATAAAACGAAACATGGTTCTAGCAGAATGATTGGTAAAGCTGACGTCGGTCCCGATGGAAAATTTAAGGCGGCTAGCTTGAAAATACCATTGTTTATATCAAATGTAAACAAACAAACGCATGAAAGCGATATCTTAGCTTATATAAAAGACAACACGCAAGAAGATGTAACCCTATATAAAATTAATAGAAAAACCGAAAAATCTTACAATTCATATAAGCTTTATGTTCCTAAAACAAAACTCGACATATTTTTAGATAAAAATTTATGGCCTAAGGATATTACTTTTCGTCGTTTTGTAAAGGAACCATATATGTCGAAAAGCAGCACATTGAAGCAGCAATCGTGATAATATATTAGTATGGAGGATAACAATTATGATATCATGAAATTTATAAGTTTTAACTGTAAATCAGTGAAACGGTCTGTTGATGCAGTTAAACTTTTATGCCAGTCAGCCGACTTAGTTGCCCTCCAAGAAACATGGCTGCTACCTCAAGATATACCATACCTGGGTCAAATACATCAAGACTTTGAGTACACAGGAAAGTCAGCTGTTGATACGTCGAGTGAACTTCTTAGAGGTCGACCTTATGGAGGTGTAGCGATCCTGTGGCGTAAACGTGTTTTTGAATCAGTGTCGGTAATCAGCTGTGTGAGTGCGCGATTAACAGCGGTAAAACTGACGCTCGGAGATAAATGCATAATTGTGTTTAGTGTGTACATGCCAACTGACTCGAGTGATAACTTGGCGGAATTTACTGACTGTCTCAGCGAAATCAGTGCAATAATCGAAACCAGTAATATTGAGACCATTTATATACTCGGAGATTTCAACGCGCACCCGGGTGAGTTGTTTTGTTGTGAACTTTTGGATTTTTGTACTGAACAAAAGTGGATATGTGCGGACATTGAGCGGATGGGACTGAATTCAGACAGTTACACCTTTATCAGTGACGCGCACGGTTGTCGACGGTGGCTTGACCACTGTGTCGTTACGCAATCGGCCTGGCTTACAGTTTGTGATATAGGTGTTGTTTACGATGTCTTCTGGTCTGATCACTTTCCCATATTTGTTGAATGTCGTTTAGATAAAATTAAACCAAGGAATGTAGATGATAAAACACCTCGTAGCAAGGTTATATGGGGCGAGAGGGACTGTAAACAAATTAGTGCATATTATAACATGTGTAACAGTAAATTGAGACTGATTGATTATCCTCAGGAGTTTGGTTTATGTAGTAATGTCCACTGTAATAATATTTCACATAGACTTACTCTGGACAAGATGTACGCGAATATTGTTTCTATTCTGTCAAATGCTGCTGTTCAGAGTCAGGTTGATACTCGGTCGAGTGAACATAGAAGTCGTGTTGTCGGGTGGAACAGACATGTACGGGACGCCCACGCGAGGGCCAGGCTTAAATACCAGCAGTGGTTGTGGTACAATAAGCCTACGGCCGGTGAGGTTTACAATGACATGTGTCTTACTCGCAAGATATTTAAAAGCAAACTAAGATGGTGTCAAAATCACCAAGAACAGATCAAGCTCGATATATTAGCTTCTCATCGTAAGGCTAAAAATTTTAAAAAATTCTGGAAGGCGACCAAAACGTTGGATGTTAAGCCTGGCCTTCCGGTGAGTGTTGGGGGTGCTGATCGGCCGGACGACATTGCTAATATGTTTGTAAACCACTTCAACGTGGAGTCGCCGCTGGGTGCATCGTTGCGGGTGCTTGATGATGGACATTGTTCTGACTCGGATTTAGTGCGTTTCTCTGCGAAACAAGTGTCTAACACAATCAATAAAATGACGAGAGGAAAATCCCCGGGTCATGATGGTCTGAGCGTTGAGCACCTGCAGCATGCTGGACCGCATATGGCTAGGGTATTGGCTATGTTTTACTCCTTGTGCATGTCTCATTCGTACCTCCCTCATGATCTCATGCGGACTATTGTTGTGCCTATTATAAAGAACAAAACGGGTGACATATCAGATAAGTGCAACTATCGACCCATCTCTCTAGCTACTATTATCGCGAAGGTGCTTGACAGTCAGCTGGACACAAGATTGGATAATTTTCTGCAGCTGCACGATGCTCAGTTCGGGTTCCGCCATAATCTATGCACTGAAAGTGCGATTCTCGGGCTGAAACATACCGTACAATATTATACAAGGCGTCGAACTCCAGTTTATGCGTGTTTTCTAGACCTTTCCCGTGCCTTTGACCTCGTCTCTTATGATGTCATGTGGGATAAGCTGCGGGAGAGAAAAGTTCCGGCTGAACTGTTACGTATTTTTCAGTACTGGTACTATAACCAGATAAATAATGTGAGATGGGCCGACAAGTTATCGGTGCCGTATGGCTTGGAGTGCGGTGTAAGGCAGGGAGGAATAACCTCACCAAAACTGTTCAACCTCTATATTAACGACCTGATCGTTGAGCTCAGCAGTAAGAAAATCGGCTGTCGCATTGATGACTGCAGTATTAATAACATCAGCTATGCCGACGACATGGTGCTGCTGGGCCCAACGGTCAGGTCGCTCAGAGAGTTACTTGCGTGTTGTGAGTCCTATGCACAGACTCATGGCCTACTGTACAATGTTGCTAAGAGCGAATTCATGGTCTTTAAGGCGAGTGGTGGTAAATGTCCAGATTCTGTACCTGCAATTAGGCTTAATGGTAATGAACTAAATCGTGTTTACCTGTTCAAATACCTGGGGCATTACGTGACCGACGACCTTAGGGACCATGTAGACATTGAGCGGGAACGTAGGGCGCTGGCAGTTCGATGTAATATGCTGGCGCGCAGGTTTGCGCGTTGTAGCAAGGAGGTTAAAGTAACGCTTTTTAAAGCATATTGTCAAGTGTTCTACACGTGCAGCTTGTGGGCCGGCTATACTTTGCGGACTATCAGCGCCCTGCGAGTCCAATATAATAATGGGTTCAGAATGTTGATGGGACTGCCCCGTTTCTGCAGTGCATCTGGCATGTTCGCTCAAGCACACGTTGATGACTTCCATGCCATTATCAGACAGAAGTCTGCATCGCTGCTCTGCAGGGTGCGGGCCAGTTCCAACTCCATCTTGAAAACCATTGCAGGGAGGTACGATTCACCTATAATACATGGTATCGTGCGAAGATGTATTCCCAACAGCAGGCTTGTAACAATATCTCTATAGGTACTAACATAGTTTTTAAGATTTTTAAATGTTTTCTTACTAACCCCTATGGATGCTTCACTTGTCCGAAATAAACATTATTTTATTTTTTATTTTATTTAAGCTCACGTCTTCGTAGCGGCTACGAAAATTATTGCTACGCCGTAGTAATGTCGTAGCAAGTTTGTGAGTTCTTGCGAGCGTGTTTCATTTGATTGCTACGCGTGGTCCCTAGTTCCAGGAAATGACCTTTCAGTATTATGTTTCAAATTGTTTGTGTTATGTACTTAGGTATTTGTGCTATACTTCGAAGGGTCTATTCAAATTCATGTCGAGTTTAAATCACACCAAAATATTAATATGAAATGTCAACATAGCTAATTCCCTTAGGCATCTCCACTAAAACAATGCACATGTTCCTTATGCTAATTGACCTTTATTTTATAAAAATAGTGTTGTCATAAAACAAAGTTAGAAATTAATTGAGACTTTAAGTTTCTAAACTAAAATTCAAATTTGCCTTAACAAATAATGTTTCGGTAAACGATAAAAATGTTATCACAAACGTGAACATTCCGCACAAACATACAGTACATGTGCCTATATTCATTAGCCAATGCATTTATCATCGCACCAAACGACACGCCCAGACATGCCAATACGATCCGAAAAAAATACCGTCGTGTGCAATTAAAAACAAACTGTTCTGAAATTCGAAACTAATAGATATTCTGTCGAAAAAAAAACAAACCTTTAAAAAAATATACTTCTCCTTTGTTCGAAGGAGGTCCGAGTTTAGTGAAACCTCGTTTGCTTATTTAGGCCCTTTCCTAGAGTATTATATCGCTTACAATTAGTCCCTGTCGTCGACTAATGTTTACGGTTCACGTCCGTCGTAAAATGTACCGTTTGTTTGTTTTTTATTTAATTTAGAAAACATTTGAGACGAGATTTGAGGTTTTTGGGGACAGGGTTGCGTTATAAATAGATTTCAGAGCTGTGCTATAAACGTTACGAAGTTTTACTGGTGTTATTAACCGAAACGATGATGAAGTTCAAGCATTCTAAACTAGTGATTCTAACTCAGCATTAAATTTGTTTTCGTCGAAATACTATTATTAAGCGTTCTCCTAAAATATCAGAGAGTCTGTCCTTTGTATATTTTACTGTAAAAAAACTTCGCTGTAGATATTCAATGTTCTTAAATTCTCAAAAAATATTATTACCTGCCTACTAACATAGAGACCGCAAACAATGATGCTTACCTATTCATAAAATAACTCCACACTGTTGCATAAACAACGAACTAATATTGAATCCTGCATTTTATTATATTACTAACCCGAGGTTCGGGCTTCGGCTAAGTATATGTATGTTTGGTGCCTATCCTGTGTAAAAGAAACAGTAAACTCCATTAGATAAAGATTGTTTAAATTGGTCCAGTAGTTTTCGAGGCTATTCAAAGTCAAAGCAGATGAACAAACCTTTCCTCTTTAAGATATTGGTACAAAATAGAAAAAGGCCCCCTTACTTATTCTTATTTGTGTGGTGTCGTACTCAATATAATGTCCAAGTTTATTGACATGGACCCTCTTTCGAAGGTGTTACTTTAAGGAACTTTAGCGCCGTGGAATTTTCTCGAAGGTCGGACCGAGTTTGATGTCGTTAGCCACCGGAATTATTGCAAAGATTGTTGTCTCGTTTCCTTGCAAAGTTTGTGGTTTTTATTTGTCAAAGGGAGGAGACATTTCGTGAAAAGAACTTCCTGGAGTTTCATCTCCTTCTAAGAAAAGAATCGATGTAATATATTTAGGTTGCTATTGTAAACGCAAAACTAAAATGTCTATAGGTTTTTATTTAACATTTATAAGAATAAGAACTGAGAGGGAGAGAGATAAAAGTGTAATACATTGGATGATTTGAACACTGTTACCTCTATCCCCTAGCTCTTTCTTGCGAAAGATAGACTGTTTCAAACAACCAAACACTTGGTTCAATAGAGACATTCCAATGTCGCGCTTACGAACCTAGCCAACCAATCAATAATTCAAAACCATTCGTTCTGAAAAAACCAACAATTTACATATTATAATATTTATAAGATCTCTGAGAAACACAACACATGTCCCGGACAGTAACCGTCGAACTAAATAAGGGAAGCAAGGAAAAACAGACGCACATTGATAGCAGTAATACCGTGCTGTGAATAATTCACACACACATACACAAATAAATCAGACTCCATGTAATCAAGTCAGACACGGGCCCGTCGCGGTCGCAGCGCACTTGATTTACCTACAGTAGGTCGGTACTTACTAATGAACATTTATTTATTTTCGGCGGCTAAGCAACGGCCGCAATTAAATTAGCAGGCCTTTACCGTGATATCGCACCTATTTTGAGGGAAGACTGTTTTAATTTGATGATGTCGATGTCTGACAGATATCTTCGCTGATACACTGATATTATCTATACATAGTTAATAAAATATGTTAGTTAATTATATCTACATAGTACAACTCCATATCAGATTGTAGCACGGTCCACACAAATTAATAAAGCTTATCGATTCTTAAAATAAACTTTCAATAGAGTGACTGAAAATATGAGTGGTCAAGCATAAAGTATTTAATACATTATTCTCTCTACACTTGGGCCTCTCTAGCTTAAATTAACACGTATTACTTTAATAAAGTCAACTATCCCACTCGGTGACTAGGTACATATCTAAGTTAGGCAAAGCGTATGCTAAGTCAAGTTTATTTATCTTGGCTTAAGACACGAGATGGTCTGACTTAATTGGAGCATACGCCAACTTTGGAAACACATCCAACGTTTGTGCCAATGTTTGCTGAATATTATCGCAGTCGACAACTTGGTTCATACTCAGTAATGTAATCAGCAAACTCATATCTAGAAAATCTGTTTAAACTGTTAATCTATCCAGTTTGCATAGCAAGTCTATACGCGAATCACGACGGAGATTTAATTATTCATTCAATTTGGCAAGATAATAGCTTTATTGTTAGCAACAATAGAATGTAGCCAAATGAGGTCGCACAGTTTCCATACATTTCGTCCATTGTTCGGTTTGTTGGCCGACTCGTGAAATGTTTTATCACAAATTTCGTATTTTCGGCAACGAACGAAACATTGGGCGATCTCCATACACAATGCGGGATCTCTAATTTATTTGCTCGAAATAAACGTGTAACGAGCTCCATTGTATTTGCAAAATTGAAGCTAACTTTAACTTCGAGCCGAGGATGGGTATTGTCATTTCTTGCATTCGTTTTTATTAATGCCTTTGTTGGTATTAATCGTGTATCAATGTTGGATGGATTTTCTCTCTCTGCTCTAGCTCCGATGATGTGGGGTGTAGGTACCAAGGTAGGTGAAGAAGTCCACCAAATAGTACTCGTCATTAAAAGTCGTTAAATAAGACCTTCTCCATTTCCATTTATAATAACTATGCCAATGTTGAAGACAATCTTCGTAAGAAACTGTCACATTAAGCCCATTACAGCAAATGAAATTCGATCCAAAAGTCGACAATTCAATTGCGCGGGAATTGCTCAATGACAGCTCGTAAGCTGTCAAAAATTCAGACCACAGATAATCTTCAATCAGGTCGTCGATAAAGCGATCCGTTTCGGCGCAGAGGTTCATAACTGACCAAAAAGAATGAGAATATGGGAACGGGTCAGAACGTTCTATTCCTCATAAATGTTTACCGCCCGCCCACCGTATCTTAGTTTTATTGGTCGTACGAACGCTCGCTGGCCGCTTTATTTCCTCTCTTGTGGCAAAACGACTCGTTATCCGCAATAGAAAGAGTAAACTGCTTTCATTATGATTGATCGGATTTTGTTATTTTGCTCTTAACTACACACGAATGGATTTGTTGCATGATGAAAACTGTATCGTGCTTTTATGATGGTTTTCTTTAAGAGGATTGACTAAGTTAAGTAGGTACTTAGTAGATACTAGATACTCTGTCTAACTTTCGAATATAAAATTGAAGCTTCTAATGGTAGTTTTAATTAAATCGGCACTGATAATATTGTTAAATAGTATTTTGAACGAATAATAAACATTATTGGCTAGAACAAATAATAATCGTATCCAACCACTTATAAACACTGACAGAAATCGAATGAAATAACAAGAAGTTTTGAAACTTTTCATCTTGAACAATGGCGCTGGAACTAAAAGTTTGATTAAAATTGTATCGAGTCTTGACACAAACACTTAGTGGATCAATAAAGGAAATTCAATTCAGTATCTGCTCTTGTGGGAGATGAAAAACAACTCGGAAACAAGCTAATTGAAGCGCTTCTGTTACTTGCAGCTGATTAAAAATGTTCAGTGTTTGTTCTCATACTTTGCTAAACCGCGCGACGGGACCAACATAATTAAATGTGGATTATCTGCCGCCCGAACAGCCAGCGAATCGTGAACGAGGATTAGCGATAGCAGACTCCACAGTTAAAATCATAAAAACACAAATTTACATTAGTAGTACCTCATTCCAAACTCTGGCGTTAATGCCTCTGGCGTTTGTGTTGCAATAACGACGGAATCTTGATTGAGATATTAAGCAAATCGTAATAGTCTGGGAATAATTGGAACCAATCTGTTTTGTAATTTCGTGAGGATATCCTTCGGTTTGAGTGGGTACTTCCTTTTTTCTAAAGAACAATTAATCTCGAGACGTACAAAGCAGGAAGAGGGTCGGTTTTAAAGAGCTCCTCGCTTGCTTGAGAGCTATCGCCGCCGTTTGCTTCGGTATTCAAAGAGTTGTCTGCAAAATTGCATCTTTCCGGATTTTTTACTCAGAGATTTCTTTATCTGAAGAAATAATGGATAGCAACTGTTGAGGAATGTTTACATTGTCCGGGAGATGGTGTGATTCCTCCCTAGTGATTTGTTAAGTGCCTACCGTAAGCATTGATCGTTTTTAATTAAAATTCCTCTGCTAAGGTCACTGTTTTGTTCAGCGCTACTGCCTTAAATTATTCCCGGCAGTGTTTAGTGAATAACACTCGTTCAGAAGTAACTGCTAACTGCTGTACTTAGTTATAGTTACGACCTATTCCGAGTTCCCAGTATTAATTTAATAACAGACATTCAAATTGCTAGTAATTAGGTCTGCTATGAATACTTCATTATGTTAGCATTTACTTACATCTAGTTTAAACAAACAGTTGTATAATTATGTTCTAGGTAATGAAGAATGAATTCGATGAACTGAATATTGACCTATCCTAATAAAACCATACACTGGTAGAGTTACAGTGTAGCAACCTAAAGATCACGAATAAAGCAATTAAAATTTCTTTATAACTTAGAGAAAGAAAAGAAAAAGCGTAATTTACTGATTTGTTACGTGTCGTAGAATGCTGCTCATGAATATGACCCTGTAACATGGCTTGATACTAATCGAGCTCTTCGTTAAACAGTTACGTGAGTAAGCCGAAAATATATTAATTAGTTTCCGAATTACTTCAGTTTTTGAACTTTCAGTAGTATTTTGGTTCAATTTTAATAGATAAATAAGACACAAATTAGTTTACAAGTTACACTGAAACTCTTTTCAAGACTCACCTTGGAAGGCGGCTTCGAACTGCGCGGGATCTTGCGTGGAGGCGCGCGAGGTGGCCGTCACCAACAGCGCGGCGAACAGCGCGGCCAGCGGCGCCACCCGCGGCGCAACCATCTCGCCACTACGCCATGCCATCTCCGCCCATACCTACACCAACTACACGCCTGCCCTGTGGACAATACAAAACAATAAATTAAAAAAAAAACACATAAAACAATTGCGTGCTGGAAAACAGTCACATCAATGTTAAACTTAAAGGTGGTTATTGGCAAGAGTCAGTAAGTACAACTATTTATGGTACAACTACATATACAACTACATATATGTACTTATACTCGGTGCCATGAGACGGGCCAGAGGTTTTTTGTTTACCAGTGGTTGTCTTCTGACTTCTGATAAAAACAAGTAGGTAAAATCTTACGTAAATAG
Source organism: Spodoptera littoralis (assembly GCA_902850265.1). NCBI lineage: Eukaryota > Metazoa > Arthropoda > Insecta > Lepidoptera > Noctuidae > Spodoptera > Spodoptera littoralis. Next base: position 9,135,393 of record LR824555.2, on the reverse strand, counting down.
ACTCGATTGTTTCGAATTGTGGGTAGTACAAACTCATTGAAATTACCTTTTACTTCAGCATAAGCATCTAATGTTGTAAAAAAACTAGTTCAGTCTATGTATTAAAGTACCGTTTAAAATTATTTTTCTAAAATAGAAAGAGCATAAAGATGTGGTATGTGGTACAGCACTTGTACCTACAACATCGTAAAATTATCCTAGTATTGGAACTGTCGCAAAAAATCTATCTACGAAGATAGACTAGGTAAAACGTGTTCAGTAGGTACTTGAATAACAATTCACGGATACGCAAAAACTGTATTATGGAGTTTCTTGCTCGTTCTTCTCCATTCGAATCTACTTTTTGGAATGAGCACCTAGCTTCACCTAGTTTCACTGACGGACTGACTGACAGACTATTATTTATTTTGTATTTGTTGACGTTTCAAAAGTACCAAACTATGGTTTAATTGAAATAAATGCTTTGACTTTGACTGTACTTACGCCACTCGGGATAATAAACACATTAGCATATTAAACATAATTAAATTCAGTGCTCTCTACTTAACTCACTAGGGATGAAGCCGGCAGACATATCGTATTTAATAGAATAACTTTAATTCAACTTCACCTCAGTTTATCCCACAGGAATAAACGGAAAACAACTAATAATACAAATATGTTGATCCGTTAGTTTACGCTCAGGCCGCTCCAGGCTTAGCTAAGGCAAAGTGCTGGATAATCTGTGGTTGGTGGTTCGCTCGGGTTTTATAAAGCTCACCATACATACTCCGATTCAGTGGATATTTCATGATTGAATGCATTTGAATATGCATTCCGCTTCATTAAAATTAATTTACACTTTTCAGAGTAGGCATCTATTTATTTATACTCTAAAAGTTCGGTTCAATTATTTAATTCACCTAATTATACGTAACGTTGTCGTACTTATCCTAAGAAGTACTTATACACCTTTGCTTATTATTATTTAATATTTATGTTACCTATGTTAAGACTTCGTCACTTGAAATAAATCGCTGTCTGGTACATTCGAGCAGATCATTAATCAATCACAACATAACTGAAAATATCGCCGTTGGAGTTTCCTTCCCCTAACTCCAGGAATCAGAATTTTGCAATTCCCATTTAAAGTTTTGGATTGGATTACTTATCTTCACTCAAACGTACAGTTCGATCGTAAATGTAAATGGTTAAGTGCCCTAAAATTAAATACTAGGCATTAAGGTTAAAAGGTTTTCAACATACATATTTAAGCTGGCATAAAAGGTGAATTATGAAATGCTATTTTAAAATTACTGAGGAACTAAGGTGAATGAATATTTGTTATTTAATAAGGATTCAGTAGAAATTATTATAAGTTGGTTCTAAAACATAAAATTGAGGATTGTTTAATTTGAATCGTATTGGATTTGTCGACCGTAATTAATTTATGATTTTTAATCCAAGAAATAAACTGGCAACCCTGAGATACGCAGTACGAATAAAAAGAAATGTCTACATTCTTGTTTCGATGTACAACAAAACGAGGATTTTTAATTTGGTCGACTAACTCGTTCACTTACCGTAAACTGTCAAAAATGTAAACACAAACGTGACAAAAGTCAAAACAAAACAATCGATCATGTCATTCATTTCTGTGAAATTCTCTGTGAGCCGGCGGTGTGTGGCAGTTTTAAATGTCAGGAAATATTTGTGTAAAATCGGTGATTAAAATTGTATTCATATGATAAATAAATAATATAAACGGACGCGGTGAATGATAAAATAGGAGATTCCGTAAAATGTACGATATTCGATGTGCATTCTGTTTATTGTTTTTAATATTTTCATTGGATAAAGTGGACCTATTGGAAAATGGTTTGGCTCGCACGCCTCCCATGGGGTGGATGTCATGGGGATATTATATGTGTGGAGTTAAATGTGAGGATGGCGAGGAAAAATGTTTAAAGTAAGCATTCCATATTCATACCAATTTCCAAAGAGAATAGCTCTGAGATTCAGTCTCATTTGTTTACGTGTTTACAAATTCATATAGGTATGTTGCACAGGCAATAAACAAGCAATAAACGTGTATGTTCCGTAATAAAGCACTACGATAATGTCGATTGTAGAACTTTATTTTTGAATCAAGTACTGCTTTATTTGAAATATACATACATTTGATTTCGAGAAATACTCAAAACAAATACCTAAGTATATCTATCTAATACTACCTTAAATAGTTGCTACTCATATTCTTATTGATTGATATTTTTTTTTAATTACAGTGAACAGCTAGTATTGTCAGTAGCGGACAGTTTTTACAAAGATGGCTACCAGGAAGCAGGGTTTGAGTACATCATAATTGATGACTGCTGGTCTGAAAAGCACCGGGATGGGAATGGAAGGCTTGTAGCTGACAGAAAGAGGTTTCCACGAGGAATGAAGTTTATTGCTGATTATGTATGTATAATTTAACATTTCCACTGTTGAACTATGGGTCTCCTGTACAAAAACAGGTGTGATTTGCTATAATTTTCACGCTTGGTACGTAAGTTGATAAATGGCAGTTTAAATAGATAGTTTTTCCGAAAGTGCTGCTACCTAGTTGTATGTCAAATGTGTCGTCTCTGTTGGTTGTCTCAGACAACAACTGCAACTAGGTTCTTATGTCACCCACCTAAAGAAAATTAAACACAAACTGTAACCTAACCGGTTTGTGGTGCATTCAACATGTTGACCACATGGCTAAGCGATACAGTAATATAGTAAGCCTGACTAACTAATCCTTCAGAGAATAATTTTTAAAGAGTATTTTTTATCAATATTTCAGATCCATGCTCGAGGTTTAAAGTTTGGCATGTACACTAATGTAGCAAATATCACATGTATGAGATACCCAGGCTCTCTGAGTCACATGGAGCTGGACGCTAAGACATTTGCAGAGTGGGGAGTAGACTACTTAAAAGTGGATGGATGCTTTGTATCTGAAAACATTCTGAATGAAGGTGAGTTCGTAATTCTTAAGGTAATGAAAAGCGAGCAAAGAGGCCATAGCATTTTTTCTTTTTCATTGATGAATATTTTTTGATACAAGTATTTTATTAATTGGTAATGTGTGTCATATAAAAGGCAATTTAGTTACTCTTAAAATGAGAGCATTTTGTTCTAAAAGGAACATTATTCTTTGAAGTTATAGAGTGATTGATAAAATGAAAAAAAAAATACTGTTGGCTCCGTTTCTTAGCTCCCCAGTGTTTTATTGCCATGCTTATTTTTAAACATTGCCTCGACATATTAAATAGTTATAACCATAATGTTTGTAAGTGATTATCAACATACTGGAGAGTTAACCTTGAGAGAATATTTTACTGTAGGTACTTATAAATATGTATGTACTTGAGTACTGAATAATTTTTATCTAGGCGAGTGGTCACATCCTCAGAATAATCAGAATTCTGAATAATTGTAGGGAGTGCCATAATGTATCAGTGCATAGATATGTTGCACCTGTCACAGAGCTAGGTAATAATTACATGTCTAGGAAATATGAAGAACTGGAGTATTTATTGAAGGAATTTCTCTAGAACTTAATGTTTACTGTCATGTACACTGGGCAGCTAGTCGACCTATGCTTTTCTGTCAAATTTCTTTATTCGATTTTTAACTCTATTTTGTTTAGGTCGAAAATACAATGACGAAAATAGACAAATTGCAGTGCAGTAGGTTGATGTGCTGGACTGGACACTGTACTATTTACATGCGTAAAATATAATGCTGCTATATGCCTGAGTCCATATATCCAGTGTGTACTGGATATATGGACTCAGGCATATAACAGCATTATAGACCTTATTTCCGAAGTTTAGAGACTTCTTTTATGTGAACAAGTTTGGTTATTAAATATGAACATAAATAAATTGCGGGTTACTCACGTGACTGCTAGGTAGGCTTCGTGACATCGCCGCGACTCTGCACGCTGCTCATGAGGAAGAACCCCTCTGGTTCGAAATTAGTAGAGCTTTTCTCAGTATTTTTACGTGAGTAACCCGAAATTTTTAGTTAATTAATGTTATCTCTCATGAATGCTTTGTTGATTTAGTTGTAAATACCGACGTTTAGCCAAATCTGTCATTTAAAGACTCGGTGGCCACCCAAAAACTGGTTTTGAAAAGGCTAATAGAAAGAATATGTCAAACTAGTTTATACCAGCGGCTTCACCCGCGATCCCGAGAAATAAAATGTAGCCTATATGTTACTTCATATTATAATCTACCCCTGTTCCAAATTTTATCCCGATCCCTTTAGCCGTGGAGTGAAGGAGTTACAAATAAACATACAAATTTCGTATTTATATTATTAGTAGGATTAAAGATTTCATCGTATTCAAGAGTCAAGACTTTTTTTAACTATACCTATAACTTTCATGAGACATACTAAATTAATTAATTGTAATGTTTTCAACATAATAATTACTCAAGGCTATTGTTTTTTCTCATCATATTAGACCAAAGTGCTTTTGTTAGATCATTCTTTGTGTGTTACACTTTGATGTCATGAAATATGTAAATAGTTAAACGATGCATGATCCAATATCAATGTTTTACTATAAAACTTTTATTGTAGTGGCCTAAATAATTTCGAGGACTGCTGATAAACATTATTACACTATCGAGTTTGTTGCTAGGTATAGGTACTAGAATTAATGCATTTTTTTCTGCGTAGTTTCCGTGAAATTAGTAATTATCGATGTCACAGGTACACATGGCCACACATCAATCTATACAAAACCAGTTTATCCTAGTGTCGCGTCGCATCATTTTTCCGCACATTTAACGTTCAGTTTATACTGGTTATGTATAGCTCGATGTGGAGCCGTGTGTACTAATAGACTGGGTCAATCAATTTACGAAGGTGAAATTAAAACTAGATGCTGTTAACAGTTAGTCGATCATGATCAAAAGTAGGAACTTTATTTGTTAGGTTACCTAAACAAATTTCCTGGTAGATATCTCTCTCTGCGATAGGGCTTGATATCTTATTCTATAATCTGAAAAACAATCGCTAAATGTGTTGTAAAACGCAAATTTCGAGAACAGGTGAACTTATTTCGCTAATTCTTTTTTGTTGGGGTTTGTTATTGACAGGAGAAGGTTTTTATGTAAGAACAAATTAACAAAGATGTGCAGAATTTTTTTCAAGGCGAAACAAAGTTCGCTCCACTGGTTGCACATAATCGTAACAATGATTGTTATTCACTTTACGCCAGGTATTCAATTTTGAGTCTTAACTGTAAAACGACTGCATGGTCGGTGCGGTGGCCGGACAAGCGGATGCTGTGCAACGTGTCGCGGGTTTAATTCCAGCACGTAACAACTATTTGTGTGATCCACAAATTGTTGTTCCGGGTCTGGATGTCATGTGTACGTAAATTTTTAAGTTTTTAAACGCACCCACGAAACAGGAGAAAAACCTAGTGTGGGACAAGGGATTAAAAAAAGTAACCAATATGAATCGACATAAATTTTGACAGCTGATTAATTTCATTTTCCAGCTTACATAAAACTGGGTAAATATTTGAAGAAGACTGGAAGGCCTATGGTGTACTCGTGCAGTTGGCCGTACTACATACAATATATTCATGAGAAACAAGTAAATATAGTTTTTACAACCTACCTACTTGTATCACATTTGCTAAATACCGGTGAGGCTATTTTGGTGTTAAGTTGCAAACGTTAAGCGAAAACTGACAAAAACACTTTCGCAATTTTCACCCGGACGACTGAAACATACAGTGAAAGAAAACATCATATGGAATAATTTCTAATTACAAGTAATACATAAAAATATTTTTATGTTCAACGGTTTTATAATGTGTAGGGTCGGCAAGAAGGGGGTAAAATTTCAATTACTGAATTTGACCGAAACAAACAAACGAGGCAAGCTTAAAAACCCCTTTTAATAGGTTTGAGATCGCCAATCTGCCTGGAGCAAGCGTGATGACTAATACTCATACCTTTTCAGTGAGAGAAGAGGCCTTTACTCAGCAGTGTGCACTTATAGAGTGTTATCTACTGAGTAGTGTGCCAAACTGACTTTTGGACTTGAAGGTTAATACTGTTTCAGCCGGATTACAAAGAGATAGCTCAGTACTGCAACCTGTGGCGTAACTACCACGACGTACAAACGTCCTGGGAAGCCGTCGCGAACATCGTACGACACTACCGGAGCAATTATTACGAGCTCGCGCCATCACACGGTCCAGGACATTGGAACGATCCTGATATGGTATTTGCAGCTTTATTGTTAATTGTTAAGATTGTTTTTTTTATGTGATAAGCCGGTAAACGAGCGGACGGATCAACTGATGTTAAGCAGCCGGTGCCCATGGACACCTGGAACACCTGAGTGCAAGTGCGTTACCGTCCTTTTAGGATTAGGAATTTGAGAATTTTTGGGGATTCAGGGATTTTAAGTTACAATAATCTGTTGCTTAATAAAGTACGTATTATTTTTTCTACTTTCAGTTAATATTTGGTACGGGCGTGTTAACACACAGTCAGAGTCGCATACAACTGACTGTATTCGTAATGATGTCCGCTCCACTACTGCTCAGCTGTGATATGAAGAAAATCACCCCTTATGAGAAGTCACTGCTACAGAATATGGACCTTATGGCCATTGCACAAGACCCATTGGGTATTATGGCTAAACCTCACCATGTAAGTTTATTATTATTACTTTATTTATTTTCAAGTTAAGTATGGGTTAGGTGGCAAACGTATGATCACTTGATAGAAAGCGATTGATGCCGCCCATGGACACTTCAGAAGAGTTTCGGAGCTGCGGACGACCTAACGGGTTACCGGGGCTCCGGCTCCGATTCAACCTAGGTGGGAGAAGTCATTGGATGATTTCCCCTCAGAAAATCCAAGAAGAGAGTTATGTGATGCTAAATGGCATTACGCTCTGTTCTTGAAGAAGGTTTACCCATCACCAAAGAGGTTCTAATTTTTTCGTCGAATTATAAAATATGTTTTTATGTATTTCAGATGAGATACGTAAGTAATTAGTGGTCATGTTTTAACATGACCTCTAGTGGCTCTATTCTATTTAAGGGTTTCCATGGGATTTGGTTATTATTTAATTTTCTTGAGTGCAATGGGTTGGGTACAGAGTGCCAAGCACGAATAACTATCGCATTCCTATCGTAACAGTATCGAGCGAGTTAAGCGTTTTGATTGGTTGGTTCACTTGAGCCGGCCAATCAGAGCGCCGAACGCGCTTGATACTATTTCGTTACGAATGCGATAGTTATTCGTGCTTGGCACTCTGTTAAAGAGTTTACTAGGTTTGGAGATATTATCTCTTTTCTGTAATTGTGTGCATCTTAACATTAAACAAATCTGTCGACTTTATTTAGCTGACAATTTCTTTGTTCCATGAAACCACGGGCTAGAACAGTTTGCGTTACCATATTATGGCACTCAACTAAATATCGAAATTGAATTCGTATTGATTTCTTCCCTTTTTCAAACTCGACAAGAAACACCGCGTACTTGTATAGTATCGTAGTATAGAATGCTATGCTATCAGATCGTATCTAGTTGATAATAAATCGCAGCTGGTGAGCGCGGACAAGGAATAAATTGTATTTACAGCGCTGCAGCTGGTACAGAACGATACTATTTATCTAAGTTCGCGGATTGCGGGGCATACCTCCAATTGTAGCATTACCTACGTACTTACGTATATGTTTTAACTACCTTTTACCTGCGGCTTCGCTCGCGTCACAAAAGGATAAAAAGTAGCCTATGTGACATATAACAATACATACAGCGCCATCTATACTAATACTTTTGTTTTCCCTCGGGAATATCAAATTTTTCCGGGATAAAAAGTACCCTATTATTTAATCTAGACTTCTAACTTTACATCTGCAAAAATTCAAAGCAATCGGTTTAGTAGTTACGGCGTGAAAGTGGAACAAACTCACTTTCCGATTGATAATATTAATAAGGATTTAATAACCAAACTTGTTCATATAAAAGTAGTCTCTAAACTTCGGAAATAAGGTCTATAATGAAGTATGTAAGAGTAGATATTCATATTCCGGTGTGTGGTGTCCTCTCAGGCATATGGCAGCATTTTAGTAGTTACGGCGTGAAATCGGAACAAACAAACTCACTTTCCGATTTATAATATTATTATATATTATATTATATAGTAAGGATTACTAATGTATCTTATATCAAGTTTCTTAACTCGTCGAGTACCGGTTTTATAGACACAATTAAAGAACAATAGGTCGCGGTCACCGGTGACCGCTTGGTGTTTGACAGTTTAAAATAGCTAAGGAGTGGAATTCTTTGCCAGTCTGTGGTTTGTAAAGGTGTCATTTTGTGTGTGTTTCAAGGCCCGAGTGAATAAGGCCAAACGACCGGCCTACAACCATTAACAGACTGAGAACCTTAAACAGTTTTATTTATCTTGCCCCGTTTGTTTGTTTGGGTCTTTACTAATTGGGATTTTACCCCCTTCCTGACGATAGGTCGATCTGATATTTGGTACATACTATACTATAATCTTAATATATATAAATCTCGTGTCACAATGTTTGTTCTCAATGGACTCCTAAACCACTTAACCGATTATAATAAAGTTCGCACACCATGTGTAGTTCGATCCAACTTGAGCGATAGGATAGTTTAAATCTCAAATTATAGTCGCAATTTTAATTAATTGCATAGTTTAAATCTCAAATTATAGTTGCAATTTTAATTAATTGCATAGTTTAAATCTCAAATTATAGTTGCAATTTTAATTAATTGCATAGTTTAAATCTCAAATTATAGTTGCAATTTTAATTAATTGCATAGTTTAAATCTCAAATTATAGTTGCAATTTTAATTAATTGCATAGTTTAAATCTCAAATTATAGTCGCAATTTTAATTAATTGCTAATTATTTGTCTGTTATTATTTCACAGTCACAATTATCTGTTAACTCCAAATGATTCTAACAGATGTCGATACCAACTTACTCAACCCAGTCGAAAGACTGGGTTGAGTAAGTAATCAATAGATGGCGCTGCTATGGGTTTTTTTTTAATAGGAAGAATGATTCTTAAGTAAGGTTTATATGTATAATGCATGCATATTGCACCCGAGCGAAGCCAGGGGCGGGTCGCTAGTCTATTATATTTCGCAACTACCTCCATTATTGGTATCAAACGAAAAGACTTTATTGGCAGAATATAGCTCATTAAAACAGTAACCGTACTTGTTTTTAAGTCGAGTTATTTGTTATTCGTAATATGGAAACTACTGAACAATTTTCTTCTTTCTGTCGTCATTTAACCTTTAAATGTCCCCTAGGTAGCAGATTGCACGCTCTGGATAAAGCCTCACCTGCCTCGCAAGGGGGATCAGTTCCCGTCGTACAGCCTCGCCGTCATGAACCTGGACTCAGACGCCAGCCACGTGTCCTTCAGACTGAATACATATAACCTCAATGCTACTGATGGATATACTATATTGGTAAGATTTTTGTTTATATATCTTGATATCTTATAAATAACTCGAGCAGCCATAACCTGGGTATCTTCAAGGCCCTAGTGAATAGGTTGCTTATGGGACGACGTGCTCCATCGTAGACCACATCATTTACCATCAGGCAAGATACTGGCCAAACGTCGGCACATCAAGTCTAAAGAAAATTAAGATTAATAAAAAACTTAACTCCAATCTGCAAGCTGCTTGGCAATGTGGCTCATTGCAAACCTTCCCAGAAAAGGTGTCCCGCTTTATTAAGCAGCGTCTTTTAACTTGCTATAATGGCATAGTACTCTTAAACAGGAAATTTTAGTTCATTTAAAAGTAAATAAGTTGAACTAAATTAATTTGACTGCACGGTTGGTGCGGTGGCTGGGCAACCGGCTGCCGTGCAACGTATCGCGGGTTCGATTCCCGCACGGTACAACACTTTGTGTGATCTACAAATTGTTGTTTCTGGTCTGGGTGTCATGTGTATGTGAACTTCAGAACTTGTATGTTTGTAAACACACCCACGACACAGGAAAAATGCAAGTGTTGGGCAACGTCAAATTAAAAAAAAATGGCATAGTACTCTTAACTCGTCGAGTACCGGTTTTATAGACACAATTAAAGAACAATAGGTCGCGGTCACCGGTGACCGCTTGGTGTTTGACAGATTAAACAGGACATTTTGGTATATTTAAAAGTAAATAAGTTTAACTAAATTAATGAATTCTAGTAATGTTATAAATTTGTAAGTTTGTTTGTTACTACTTCATATCAAAACTGCTGAAGGGATCGGGATGGAATTAAAAACAGGGGTAGATTACGGTCTGGAATAAAACATAGGCTACTTTTTATCCCACGGAAACGCGGACAAAGCCGCGGGTAAAATCTAGTATCCTAATAAAAAGATACGAGCAACAAAAACTTTCATATAGTCTAGCTATGTTACTGATGAATCTTAAAACTAAACATTAAAGCTATTTAAAGTATATTTTGGGACATAAATCGACACTTTTTTTTTTTTTTTTTTAAGGGGGGAAAATCATCGAATGACTGCCCCCGCCTGGGTGAGGCGGGAGGGAGTGTCAGACTCTTACTGACTAAAAACCACCCCGTTCCTTCTCCTGCACGTCGAGCCGGAGCCCCGGTTACCCGTTAGGTTCTCCGCGACTCCGAATCGGCATCGGCCCTATTGGGCCCCATCTGTGGTGGTCTGATGGCTCTTTGAGGCGCGCGCGGAACGCGACGCGCCGTACGCTCGGGTCTGTTTCTGGTCGGACGGGGAGCCACCCATGCTCGCCGTCCGCAGGCCCGCGCTTACGGTGGCCGGAGATCGTCCCGCGATCCCCGACGCCCGGTGTGTCCTTCGCGATGGCTGGGTTGCGAGGAGGCAGCGCTTCGCTGCCTCACGCGTCCCGCCTCCTCCTTAGCTAGCATGACTGCTTCGCAAAAGGAGGAGACGGCATCCCAATCCCCCTCGCTCCGCATCATGGCCTGCACTAGGCCCGGACGCGAGAGGTCGCCATCGCCGATCACTTCCCTGAGGACACGGCGGTGCTCAGCCCACGAAGGGCATTCTCCCACCGTGTGTTCCACCGTGTCCTCAGGGCGGTCCTCGCAGTGATGACACCCGGGCGTTTCCTCCCGCCCCATCAGACACAGGTACCTCCCGAAACTGCCATGTCCGGTGAGGACCTGCGTCAGGCGGTAGGTGAGGACGCCGTAGCGTCTCTCAAGCCACTCCTCAAAGAGGGGACTTACCGCTGCGATGGCAGCGAGCCCAGTCCTCGGTTGCGACAGTCGTTGCTGCCATTCCGCCATGAGATCGCGCCGGAGCTCATCCCGCCACGCACTTATCTGGCGCGGCAGCGGAGTTTCGCCCCGGCGACGTGCCTCCGCGCGCATGCTGTGCACGCGCGCGAGCACCTTCGCCTCCAGATCCCACGGCGGTAATCCGGCAAGGAGGTTCGCCGACTCCCCAGAGATCGTGCGGTATCCGCGGATCATTCGGATCGCCATGACCCTCTGTGCCATGAGCAGCGTCCGAGCGGGACGCCGCAACAGGTTAGGCGCCCAAACAGGGGCGCCGTAGAGGGCCATGGACCGCACGACCCCGGCGTATAACCTCCGGCAGGAGGCGTTTGGCCCCCCGAGGTTGGGGAGGATGCGTTTAAACGCAGCCCCCGTCCTCTCCAACTTTGGAGCCAAACGTCGGAAGTGTTCTATGAAGTTCCACCGACTGTCGAGGACGAGTCCTAGGTACTTCATCGTCGTCTCGACGCCGATGGTAACTCCTCCCGCCGTTATTTGGGACCCACCCGGAGGTGGCGCGTTCCCGCGGCCATGAAAACACATGGCCTCGGACTTGTGGAGCGCCACCTCGAGTCCCAACTGCCGGATTCTCTCAACGACTGTCGCAACCGCTGTCGCCATTAAGTCGGCCGCCGCCTGGTGTGACCTCCCGTGCGCCAGCACCAGCGTATCGTCGGCGTAGCATATAGTGCTAACGCCGTTCGGGAGGTCGGTGCGCAGCACCCAGTCATAGCCGATGTTCCACAGGAGCGGCCCCAGAACCGAACCCTGTGGAACACCGCGTGACATCTCTCGCCGGTTCCACTCGCCCCGGTGACCGGGGTAGCTGACGGACCTGTCCGTCAGGTATAAATCGACACTAGCGCCACTTAAACGAAATTTCGAATCGCCATTCACTAAAGTCTAAACCTACCAAACTAATTAAACAATACGTATCAGCATATTGCAAGCACACACATACATAGATCCTACGTATATACATAACCACATTATGTACCTAGTCTACATTGGGTGCTTATCTACTACGCGCAGGGAAAGGTGCATCGGCAGCTCAGCACGGTTCATTACACTAATGAATGCACCGGTATCTACCTATACTTATGTACTTTCGAACTAAAGACCACTAGGAGCATATCATCCGATATTACACCGTTAAAACTTTGTAGTGATTTTCTTTAAACTTTGTGAACATTTTAGATTAAGTTTAAAGTTAAAATCGGACACGATATGAATTAAAGAGTTAGGAGAACTAAAGTTACCGATGTAGCCCAAAAGATTAGAAAGCTGACATGGCAATGGGCCGGTCACATTTGTCGAAGAATCGATGACCGTTGTGGTAGAAATGTTCTGGAGCGGAGACCGCGTCTAGGCAAATGTAGTGTAGGGCGCCCTCCAGCTAGGTAGAATGACGATATCCGCAAAGTGGCTGGTAGTGGTTGGATGCGTAGAGTGGTAGATCGAGCTCAATGGCTTGCCATTGGTAAGGCCTATGTCCAGTGGACGAGAACAGGCTGCTGATAATGAATAAGTGAATTTAGAGGTCATAATTAGGTTTTGATCATCAAATTATGATAAGTAACTATTAAATAATTCTTACAATCGGTTCACTATCGCGTCAGACATCGACAAAAACGATAGACGTCGAAGATAGAACCTTCTTATTTGAAGTCTGAGTTGTTCAAGCTTGAACTTCTTAGTGATAGAGAACTAGTATAATTTTGGCCACTTGCTATTTTACTTGTGAGAAAAGGATTGATCGTTTATTTACATTTTTAGGTTTCGGAATTGACAGACCGATTTGTAAATTAATTTCTCTAAACATTTAATTAATTTCCTCAAAATCTTCTTGCAGAGATTGTATAACTTTTTATCCTGATATTCCCACATTATCTGAACCATTTCGAGAGAAATCTTTTAAATTCCACACAGATTAAACGCTAGTAGGTATTTCATAAAATCACAGATTAATTTATAAAAAATATACTGAACTTTATAGAAATGCAATTATTTTTATCCACAATAACCTATCTGTAATCTAGCGAGCCAATCAGATGTGTAATTCCCTTGGGCGCCGACCTGCCGATAATGTGGTTCGCGTCGAAGATAGCTTTATTACGAAACCACAGATAATACATTAGCATTTATATTAGACCTTCTAGACTTTTCTAGAATAATCTAGAGATAGTCAGCTTGTTACCGGTTGCTAAAATCGTAAGAGAGGGTTTTTTTTAAGGGGGAGGTCTGTATTAGGACGTGGATGGACGTCTCCCCGCCAAATAGAAAGAAAGAAGAAGAAAACGGAATATTTCGGGATCGATTCTTCTCGTTTATAATTTTACTTTCGTAAACTAAGTTTATCAGGAAAATAAATATTTCAGACCGATAATTTACTTTTGAGGATTAATTAACAATCTGAGACTGTTCTTTTATAATTGTGTGTGAAATAAATAAAAAAAATTTAACCATGAAGGAACATGACAAATAAAACAGATAGAAGTATTATGGTAATAATTTATTTTATAAATTGTCGCCGTCATCGCTATCGCTATAGCTGTCACTTTCTGTAACATTCATTATAAAACACACACACTGATTGTTTATCGATTTTTGTGTTCATCACTACACTATTATATGTGGTATCATTATTTCACAAAATGACAGTAGCTAAATTTCAAATCTGGAATCGAATTAAAATTCTGACTATAGACTGGTGTCGACCAGTAAAGCAATCATTACGTAGTTTCTATTAATTAAGCTAAGGTAATGCTAATTTTGAGCTACATTCCGCCACACATGCTACTAAGTGACAAGTACTGAATTGAAGTATGCCTTCGTGCTTCAAATTAGAATGTGTAACAGGACCTTAATATAAGCTTTTTAATAGATAGTGTGATTTTTAAGGAAGGTTTATATGTATAAATACACGCCTATTGCACCCGTGCGAAGCCGGGGGCGGTAGCTAGTAAATAAATAAAATAAAAACATAGCTCCTAGTTCTTAACTAAGCACAAAACAATTATAATTCAGAACCTAAATTACAAATGACCCATACCTATACAAGCCATTGTGAATGAGACATTAAGGCAAACGATTTAAGACTCAATTTTGTTTCAGGACGTGTTCTCCGGCAAGTTCATTCGAAACGTGACGTATGACGATAAGATTGAACTCACCGTTCCGGGATTTGGTAAGTAATAGAAAATTATTTACATAGACATACACTGTTAAAAAATATTCTACTTTATTGGTATTGAAATAAAATCGAAAGTCTGTTGATGAACTGATACATACTCTAGCAATTCAAGCTACTCCGGAGTGATTTTCAACCTTATGCTTATTTAAATAAAGTTGGTTTAGAGCAGGTTGATGTGTAGATATTTAGCAAGTAAAAAGTCTAATTAGATCATAAGAATGGTCAGAACCGTGGTAACAATGATAGTAAATTGAGCTGCAAAACAAAGTTTTATGTTTGATTCCTGGGCTTTATCACAGTTACAAGTAGACTCAAAAAATTAAAATTTAATTTCAATAATCCAACAATAATATATATCTTGGTGTAAATAAACTAACTCTAGTAAGGTATAGGATACTAGAGTCTCAGCCAATCCTTTCAAGCGATATATGCCGTGATAATATAAAGAAACGTTTTTCTCATTTCAGATGTGATTTTATACACCCTGTACCCGCTTTAATATCGCTAACACTGATGGGACAGTACCATCTACACAAATATCAACTTTGCATCTAAAGAAATAAAGTGCAATTTTAAAGGACAATAACTAAGTGAGTGATTTTGATATTGGATAAAGGACTTTATGTGGTTGGACTTTAAGGCTGTTTTAAAACGAATGTGAGTGTATGTGGACTGTGTGTCTGCCGTTATTATGTACTTAATTTTCATATAGTTGCCGTCCAAATGTGAAAAACATTAGTTTTATTTTTTTTGTTATAAATACCTGAATGTTATACTACCTAAACTAAATTCTGAAAAAGTTGGCTGAGTGGGAGCAAGTGCGACTGCCGGGCAAGGGGTCCTGGGCAACGTATTACCGGGTTTATTTAAAAAAATCTCAGTAGTACCACGGAGTCTGGAATTGTGCCCGGTATATGGCAATTGGCTCACCCCCTATTACATGGGACTCATATCATAAATATTAAAAAGTGGGTGTTACATTGAACAGTGGCATTAAGTGCCGTAGTGTGCACCTCTGCTTACCCCTTCGGGGATAAAAGGCGTGATAATATCTATGTAATTCAAAAAATAAGTCAGATAAAGCAAAATCTAAGTTTAAAGATTAAATTGAGATAATGATTATTAGTTTTGACTATGAAATTATCTCTATACTACGAGTAACTCTATACAACTAGTGCAATATTTATAACTGTAAAACTCAAATTCCTCTAAACCAAAGATTAGCCGAAGAAGCTCCAATATTAAACCTAATGCTCTAAGTAGTACGGTTGATAATGATTTGACGTTAGTGTCACAAAGTAAAGAGGCTACGTCAATATGAGAGCTATTCCAAACAGGTTCGAGGTTTTACTCAAGAGGTCAGACTTACTTGACGTATGTTTTTTTTTTCTATTTTTAGACTCTGTCGTATAAAGTTGAAGCTAGATTCTATCTTAGTCTTCACCAAGTTTTCACCAACCACCCCCTAAATGTCACCTATCTTAGCCTAAGAGTTCCTTAAAATTTAGGAGATATTGGTTAACATGGTGGTTCGGAGGTTAAGACGCCCGCTACTCGTGCATAAGGGTGCGGGTTCAAAACCTACCAATGGCAAGTACCAATGTGACTTTATCCGAGTTATATGTACTTTCTAAGATTATTTAGACACCACTGACAAACGGTGAAGGAAAATATCGTGAGGAAACCTGGGCTTATAATTTCTAAATGTTGCAATGAGCAAAGTCAAAGTCAAAGTTAAAGCATTTATTTCAATTAAATCATAGTTTGGTACTTTTGAAACGTCAAAAAATACAAAATAAATAATAGTCTGTCAGTCAGTTCGTCAGTGAAACTAAGTGAAGCTAGGTGAGCAAGCGTGGTGATTAATTCTCAGACCTTCTCCGTGTGAGAAGAGGATTTGCTCAGCAGTGGGCATTAGAGGCTGATAATAATGATGTGTATATGATTAATATAATGGGGGCCACTGTATTCTTGCTCGCCACATGGCGCAAGTGTAAGAAGAGGTTTTTATCCAATCACAGTAGATGTCAAAGATTTAACGTCCAATAGCGTGGCACTAGCTAATTCCCAAGAACTAGGTGTGCGCCCTAGCGCCTTCAAGAAAAGCGTAATCCTTTTTAAAAGGCCGGCAACGTATCTGTAACTCCTCTGGTGTTGCGGGTGTCCATGGGCGGCGCTGATCGCTTGCCATCAGGTGATCCGTCTGCTCGTTTGCATTTAATAAAGAATACAGCAGGCCCCATTATATAGCTGTGTATAGTTGGTGTGCAATAAGGTACCTTTAAATTACCCCTTGTGGGGTATAAAACATAATAAACGATTGTTCAGTGGCCAGCACATTAACCTACTCCAATGTGTCAATTTTTGTCATTGAATTTTCGACTTTATAACTTAACGATAAAGTTGAAAATCTAATGAAAAAAATTGACAGAAAAGAGTACATTGATCTGCTGCCTACTTTACTTACATACCTCCAAGTGTTAAACACTATTAATTTATTGTGCATTTATTTTAATTAGCGAATTGTATTAGTCGCAAAGATTAACGCCCGAATACTGAAAGGCTAATCAATAAGTTGTACTTAAATATCGTGCCGTCTCTGTCATTTTACAACTAATTTTAGTGACAGAACTATACTTATGCGCGATCTAAAATTGAGTGACGTTTGAGTATTTGGACATAAGAATGTCTGTTTTAATTTAAGTAGGTTTTAATTGATGAGTCTTTAAGTACTCCAAAGAAATAATAAATCGATACCATAATAATAGGGTAGTTGCCTAATTTTTATTTTAATGTCCGTCTGGTAGATAGTTTTAAATCATTACTCATGTATTTTTTATTTTCTTACAGAAACGAATACTTTCGACGATATATTGATTTGAAATGTCGTGTGACGTCACTTCTATGAACATTTTATACGTAGAAATGACGTTTTAGCCCCCACTCCTAAGCTTTGATTCGTTTTATCTAAGTAATGTGTTATTATACGACAAAATAAAAAATACGTGTCTAATATTTTTAAATAACCTAACTTACGGACTAATTAGATTTTTAATTTTTATACCCTGTCATCATCCTAATTATGTACGTATGCATGTCGTGGCGACGCCCGCTCCTTATGCACTAGAGCGCTGGTACCTACCAACGGCAAGCAACAATGTGGCTGTTTCCAAGTTATATGTACTTTCTAAGATCATTTAGACATCACTGACAAACAGTTAAGGAAAACATCGTGACTTATAATTTCTAATTATAAGTTTAAAATCGCGAACCCGCATTGAGCAAGCGTGGTGATTAATACTCAAACCTTCTTCGTCTGAGAAGAGGCCTTTGGTCAGCAGTGACCGCTTACAGGGTGTTGATATTGATGTTATGTTTGCAAATGATTAAATGAAAGATTAGTTCAATAGGGTAGTTTCTTAAATTTTATTTTAATGTCAGTCTGGTAGATTATTTTAAAACATTAGACACGTATTTTTTCTTTTCTCACAAAATTAAATGTTATGACGTAACTACCTCCCACTCCTAAACTTAACGCCATTTTATTTAAGTATTGTAACTTTATACGAGAAAATAAAAATACGTGTCTAATATTTTTTCATTATCTAACTGACGGACTAATTAGATTTTGAATTTTCTTACCCTGGAAACTACCCTATAATACAGAATATGCTCTTGAAAAAAAATGTTTGTTCATCAATAAGCTTGGTTTTTGGGTAGTAACATAGGATACTTTTAATCCGGTTATTCTATGGGTAAGCGGTGGATCCTACATAATAATAATTCTTTAACCGATTTCAAAAAAGAAGGATGCTCTCAGTTTGTCCTGTATGTATGTGTGTGCGCGATTAGTTGAACCGATTTTGATGTAGTGTTCAGAAAAGTGTTTGTTACACTTAAGAGAAGGTTTCAGTATATTCATAAAACGAAAAAGAAGTTGAGGGCAGTTTTTTTAATATTTTTTGAAGTTAGTTACTGAATATACTAAAACTAAAAACCTCTTTATTTTTCGAAGTTGGTTAAGAGATGTTTCTATTCAGAAGGTATATACTGTCAATTTCGTCGATATACTCAACCTAATTTGGCTATTTTAATTTCAATCGTTATTACGTTTGTTTTAAAGTCGAAAGTCTATTGAAGGTAGATATATGTATGTACACAAAGCACCGTTAATTAGTTAGCGGCGCTACACATCGACACAACTATCATTTACACAATATACATGTGTGGGTAATTTCATATCAATAGATATGTATAGAAACAATCGTCTATCACACACATCTTGGTATTTAAAAATCATTTTTGTGTCGGTATACGCAATAATTTAGTAAATAATTTTAAATAAAAACGAGGGTAAAGATAAAATTACTCATAACAAACTTTGAATAAATCGAAATCAAAAATAATGAACGATCGAGCTATACAATACCCATATAAATATAGTGCTTTCTCATTGTAATTTTATGTTACTGAATGATATAAAATATTTCGATGATCTCATCTACAGCGCGCTTGGCGCAATGGTTATCGCCTCCAATTGTCAAGTAAAGTGCCGCCGGATCGATTCCAACATTCACATGTTGTTTTAGAATTAATTTATCAAATATTTGAAATTTGAAATTAGAAACAATTAAATCTTTTCTTTTTTTTCCTTTCCTATTGTTCTAAATCTTATGTTAATTTTAATAGTAAATACTTTAGATTTATTTATACCTATAATATCTTTTATTTATATTTTAGTTCTAGTTATTTATTATTTAGAATAATCTCATTTGCTTCATGCATTTCAACCAACTTAAATAAGATAAAAACAGTAAAAAAGTAATTAACTGTGATTTCTTAATGGTTCGATACCTGAGTATATTTGCAATGTTTGTGGCGACCATAGAAATCTCGAGTCATTTTATTTTACACGCTTATGAAGTAACTACCGACTATTTAAAACATGTTTTTCAAATCACCCGACTTACAAAATAATTGCGTTCTTAGTTGTCAATTTATGAGGATTTCATAGTTTATTGCTACACTACTTATATTCGTGTGCAAAGTTATTTTTATTTTTACAAGATGTTCCAACACCTATCAACATTTAAAAAGGCTGAAACCATTGTTTTGCATGAGCAAAACATAACTAACAATAACTGAAATAGCAAGGCGTTTAATGATATCGGTGAGTAAATAAGATACTACGTTGTTATTCTAAATAATATTTATTTCATTTTGTAACTCGACACACCTATCAATTTTTGCACTAGAATAAAATAATTATTGCAACTTATTATGAAGTTCAATATTATAAAGATATATTAATAATTTATTATTAATTGTATTGTAACTTGACTTGTTTTTGTTAGGAGTGTTTCTTTAAAACATATCTGGTTAGGGATTTTTATTCCTTACGCCACTACTTAATTATAAATTATTATTCTAACATTGTGTTTACTTATATTTATTATTATTTTTAAGTAACTTTAATTCCTGTAAAGTATTTCCTGGTATTTTAAATACTTATTTGTTTGGTATCAACAGAGGAGATCCATGCAGTTATGGGTGCACAGATATGCGGAGACCGGTGACGTTAAACATCGTCGACGTGGGCCTAAACCAAAGGCAAATTCATCGGCTCGGCACTACGACATCGTAGCCAGGCACATGGCTGATCCGTTCCTGCCAACCCGCACTACAGCGACAGCACTGAATGTTTTAATACAAACTGTACGGAGACACCTGCATTCTGGTTTAAGGTGCAGGAAGCCAGAGAAGAAAACATTGTTATCTGTGGTTCACCAGCAAAAGCGCTAAGAATTTGCTAAGGACTTTATTAATTTTGATTGGGCGAACAGTGTAATCATATTGAGCGACGAAAAGACTTTCAAGTCGGATAAGGATGGGCGTAAAATATTGTGAAGAAAAGATGGAGAAAGGTATACGAATTGCAACCTTCTGCCTTGTAGGATCAGTGATTGTATTGATTTCGGAATCAATTATTGAGCCTGTCAAACTCTGCCTTTATTAAAATTAACATAAAATAATGTTTAATTTTTTTAAGAATATTAAAATGCTGTCTAGAACATACGTGGTGAAGTGATGTTATTGTTTTGTGGTTAGAAATTGTCATAATTTCTTTCTATTCAACATGTTTATTCACTTCACTTTAATTTTTCATTAACAAATTTATTTAACTGCTTTCGAACTTGATTGACATATTATATTTACGCCCATCTTCAATTAATTTAAAGTTTCCCTGATTCTAAAGGTCATGAAAGTTAAAATCGTTCCATAGCATTCGTCACATTCTTTTTACTATCATACAGCCCACTGAATATTGAACCTATAACAACCGTCGTAAAATAGATAATTAATGGAAGTTCAAACGACAAAAAGTCGCCCATTTCAAGAAATATTTTACATGTAATTTTTTACATGTTTTACTTGTTTATTACTGTAAAACTGTAATTTAATAATACATTATATTATTAAATTACAAAACAAGAATGTTGTATATTTGTTTATTACCTACTTAATAAAAAATGTTGCTGCCATAGTATTACCGCTGTACCGCATGATATTTCCCGATTCGACTATGAGGTTTATTGTCATATCTATTAATTATGATTTAAAGAACTTTAAACTTAACATGTGGTATATAATTAATTATTAGATATAAATATTGAATATAAAACAACATATTTGTATAATAAATAAATTAATTGTAATAAAAAATAGTATTGTTTTATTTACCAACTCATTTGCTTCTTTTATAGCCTGATATTTATATTTTATGACAAAAAACAAAAAAAAAAAAAATAAGAAAAATAACAAGGTAAAATAAAATTAACTTTTAGCTGGAATAGAACCCACATCATTGATCCTTGAAAGACGATAAAAGCGTGCTCATTAACCAATCGACCACGAGCACTACGATAATGACAGTGAAAATGTCGGGTCATATCAATGATTGTAAATAGTTTTAACCTTACCTATGCATTAAATTATAAAAATACGTATACCGACACAAGAATGAAAATACCAATGTGAACGTGGTGGACGAATATTTTTATATACAGTTATATGAAATTACGCACACATGTACACTGTGTAAATGACAGTTGTGTCGATGTGTAGCGCTGCAACTAATTAGCGGTGCTTTGTGTACATAGTCTACACCATGATTCACAAACATTGTGATATTAATTGTATGTTTTTAAGTTAATGTGTACTTAATGTGATTCTTGCTCAAATTGTGGCAAATAATAAAACTTTAAAATAAATTCCTGGATTTCATTTTCTTACCAAGTTATAATTATAACTGTAACTAACGTCCGCTCAATTTGTATACAATAAAGAGAATGTATATCTTTGGATGGCGAATCTCATTTAATATTCATGATAATTGTCATAGCACTGATAAGCGAAGAATAAGATTTAATATAAAATACCTAGTTCCAATAACTTACAAAGGATTGCCCATTACCACCCATGTAAAAACATTTGTCATATAACTGCAGAAATGATTCCAATATTTCCAGTTTTTTGTACTGTCACGTACATGTGTAATGCTGCTAAATTATTTACATATGTAATCATAACATTTGTATACCGCGACATGTGATGAGATTCCAACAGAATCATTTCGTGCCTATTTATGATTTTAGACATGCATAATTGCATACTAACTACATAATTACACGTATTGTTTAAAAATGGTAAATTCATCAGTTTTTTGGTACCTGTTTAATGCTTTGGGGATAATGAGAATGCCAATAAACTACCAATTTAATAACGAAGTGATTATTTATTCCGTTAACTGCGACCACAAACGATCTTTATTTCGTCAATATCTTAATGGCGAATCGACTAATCACTCTCGTTACTAGTACTGACCTCAACCTATATAAAATGACTTTCTTTGTAGGAAAAGTTCAGTAGAGAAAGAAAGAGGTTGAAATGCGGCTGTCATTGTTGTTGCTCGCCGTTTGTATCGCTCGTGGCGTCCACAGTCTGGGCATATTCGACGACATCATCGGAGTACCGGGCAAGTTAGTGGACCAAGCCGGCGGCCTCTTAAATGGATTCCTCGGGGGTAACAACGGAAACAGAAACATATGCAACCGCAATGTATACCAAGATTACAGTAAGGCCATTACCTCCTTCCAACACAAACTATACACTAGTGTGGCCGCCCGAGGTAACGATCACTTCGTATTCTCTCCACATACGATATGGCTTTCTCTATCAGCTCTAGCCGAAGGAGCTGACCTTTCAGTTCAAAGACAAATCTTTGCTTCCCTCCATCTGCCCGAGGAGAACTGTATCCGCAAAAAGTTCTACGATATCGCCGTCAACGTTGAAAAGTCTGGACGAGATGTAATCTTCGACCGGCGGCGGATCTTACTGCTGGACGAAGATCTCAAGGTGAACCCTTCATGGGGCCAGACAGTGAAAGCCCTCGGCCTGCTCAAAGCAGGGTTTGCTTCAATCAAGAACAACCCGAGACAGACGGTACAACGAGTGCGGAAGTTTATTGGTACGCAGGCGAACATTCCTCTGAGCGGTAACTCTGTGATTCTTGACGCATTGGAGTACCAGGGGCTGTGGACGACTGCTTTCCCTGAGGCCGATATACAGAGACAGCCATTCTACGACGAACGAGGCCTGATTATTGGTAATGTGGATATGATGCACATTCGGAAAAGAGTTCGGTTGGCTCAAGCGCCGGTCTTGGGTGCTAAAGTGGTGGAGCTGCCGGTCGGTGTCGACGGTCGGTATACGATGCTGATCGCTGTGGGCATCGGGAACAATGTCCTGAGGAACTCCATGTCAACGTTCATGGGCTCCATCTTGGAAGTATTCTCGCTACTGCAGATGAGCTTGGTCCCGTTAGAAGTCGCTGTGCCGCGGTTTTCTATCTCCTCGGAGTTTGACATCCGCGCTGCGCTCGAAGATTTAGGCCTCAAATCGTTTTGGAGGGATCCTTTGGCTACCAAGTAAGTTGTGAAATTGTACTATTAGTTTGGTTCAGGATATTAAAATGTAGGCTCCGGTTCGAACCGGGTCTCGTGGCCTGTGTCAGTCAAAATACCTATTTAGTGCGGAGTTTGTAATTTTACAAATTACTGTGCAAAAAAATTACTGTGTAGAAAAACCTGCCTCTTCGCATTACTATCGGTTTTCTAAACTACTAGTATTTAGCTATTTTCTATGGTATTTTATTTTCATGGGTATCTAAACATGTTTTTTTCATCGTAGTCTGACCTCATTCTCCAAAGGTCGCG
Source organism: Spodoptera littoralis (assembly GCA_902850265.1). Classification (NCBI taxonomy): domain Eukaryota; kingdom Metazoa; phylum Arthropoda; class Insecta; order Lepidoptera; family Noctuidae; genus Spodoptera; species Spodoptera littoralis. Next base: position 9,111,592 of record LR824555.2, on the reverse strand, counting down.
GTTATTTTGATGTGATGTAACCTTTAACTTACATTATAGGTGACCTTTATATTTTACCTACAGCTTTGACATTTCATAGTTTAGAAATTAGGAAACGTGACGCATACTATACATGTAAGACTTTTCATGAGCCTGAAGAGATCTTACTTATTGAACCGTAGATACAATCGACCACTTGAAACTTGACCCACCTTACGTTTATTTTATTATGAAGCAAACAATAGTTAATACATTATTCTCTCTTTACAGATACGTATCAGAACCTTCAGCATTGCCTGGCAACTTTATCCAGCGTGTGTTGGTCAGCGTGGACAGCCGGGGCGTGGAGCCGCCGCTCCAGAGACGATACGTCAATAACATAATAGGCAGGGGACAAGACTTCATTGTTGACAGACCTTTCTTATTCGCACTGTTTGATACGGCGACTAGAACCTGTCTTTATGCTGGAGCTTACTCCAAACCTAACCTATCTCATTAATTCCGAAAATATATTTAGTTTTTGGGCATTTTGTGTTGTTTTTCTTGTTCTTTTTAAGTCACCACAATGAATTACCTACTTAGATATTCCTAATACTGGTTTCCTGTCTGTTTTATTTGGTCATTGATAGATATCTCGTCTTACGTTAAAATTCTTCAATAGATTTTAGACTTTAGGTATAGCGAAATTACGAGGTATGATTAGTGCAATCAATTGAATACCTTATGTCTTTCCGTACAAACCTTATCTTTCAAAGACTCCATAAGACATCGTTTTATTTAGGCACCCATTGTAAAAATTCACATAATAAAATCGTAGTCAGCTCACAATATCCTAGAATAGCCAAAATTTTAGAACGAAACAAAAACCTAATCCGTTAGTAGGTAGAACAAAGGCTTAAACCTGAATGTTTAACTAGTATCTGCCTCAAAATGGCGATGGAGCTAATTTCGTATTATTTCGTAGGCTGGACAACATTTCAACACGATTTTTCGTCGGTTCTTAACACTTAAATTTAATTAGTTCAACCTTTTCTCTGTAAATGGAACGTTCCGTTGTGTTAGGTACCTACTGGGCTATGTACAGAGTATCGCTTCAAAAGAGAATGTTGAATGCTAATTAAAATTATTAATATAACATTTGTAGGTACTGTTTTTGTTGAGAAAGTATATCATATCGACTATTTCAGTGTACTGAATGTACTTGTGCTAAGATTTTATTATGCACAACCTCGTTCGCATGGAAAAAGTACCCTAAGTAGTAACTTAGGGTACTTTCGGTAGGTAGGTAGGTAGCAGATGTATGTACCTACTAAGGTACTCCTTAGTAGGTACATACATCTGCTACCTGCCAATAAAAGTCCCGTCAAAATCGGCCCACCTATTTTAGAGATTAGTACTAAAGTGCAAACAGACAACAGACACAAATTGTAAAAATTGTTATTTTGGTGTATGTATTGTATGTATATTAAACTGTCAAACACCAAGCGGTCACCGGTGACCGCGACCTATTGTTCTTTAATTGTGTCTATAAAACCGGTACTCGACGAGTTAATAACATACATGCATATCATGTAGCAGTAGTAATAAAATGCGCTAATTTCTGAAAATATGAGTCCAATTAGAAAAAGTATTTGGCCTAGCCTAATGCTGTATTATAATATTCTGTACTACGGTTGACGATTTCTATCCTCATAATGTTCCGAGATCAAACTATAGGACAAATAAGAAAATTCAACAGCCGGAATAAATAAGCGATCGTAATCTCAAAGTTTTTGGATTGAGATCGATTTTTAATAATAGTTGTGTGCAGTTACTGTTTTTAGTCTACAATCCAGATATTTGAAGCTCCTCGATTACAATTTAGGTATAATAATTGGGTACCTACTTTCGTCATTCAAAAATAAATGATTTAAGCTGTTCAATACAATAAAATATTAAAGATAATCACATTTTCATTAATTGGTTTTATGACCATTGAATCATTTTAGTACTTTTCCAGCAAATTAAAAAAATTAGTACGATGTTTGACGCAAATAAACATGACGTCACAGTTCACAATCTCCTACAAAATTCATAGAAGGAAACTGTGGTCTTTCACAGTTCGAAAAAAGTAGACTATATTAGACGGTATTTGCCAACTAGCAAACTAGTTGGCAAATACCGTATTGCATGATTGTATGCCTCGATTGATGGAACATGGTGAACTGCGCATTCATGTAACATCTTGTAATGCATCTAAATGTACTGTGTTCAGCCATAAAGGTATTTCAATTGAGAACTGTTATTGATTTCGGCCGAAGCAGATGAAAGGCAGACCCTTCATTCGTGCAGTTTCAAGGTTTCTTTACTTGATGCGTCATATTGTTGTCGGAAGTAATAATTGTTGATATTTTTATTACAATAAATAAAAATGTTTAACTATCATGTAGCTACTTATATGGATAAGTATAATTATACTGGTCACCGTGGGTCGTCGTCAAATTAAACAAACTAAATGTCAAAGGACTATTTTTCGCAGTTTTACGATCGTCCTTTATTTTATTGTGTGTGTTGGTGGATATTAAATATATCGTCTACAAATACACAGTTTTGATAGAATGTTGTTTAAATGCGTTTTGTATATGAGTTTTAACTACAAATATTTCAGAATCACACATCAGAATATCACACAAATCGTTAGACCCGTTTCCCAGTGAGAGCGAAATCAATTTTTAAACAAATTAAAAAAAACACGCCTTAAAATTTGTATGTAGGTGCGGAGATCGCAGCCGCAATTATACATGTAAGGGATTCTGAGTCGAATAGTCCAAAGAAGAAGGGTTGGTTTGCTATGAAGTCGTTTCCGAGCTTCGGGTCCAAGCCGGTGACTGGAGTGTCGAGCGGGCCGAGTATTTCTGGCGGAGGCGGCGGTAACAGGCCTCTGTTGTCTAAGGTCAGGGCTGTGCGCTGCACGTAACTTCTCGGCAGAGCTGACGGACTCGATATGTTCCTGTTTCACGATAAATAATTGTTAATGCAAGTTGAAATTAGGTCTCTTTGTTATAGACACCCTTCTAATAGCGATTTTCAGTTCTATTTATAGAGCCTATATATGTTTTGGACGCGCGCAAGAACTTGTAGTGATTGTTGGCAAAGTAGGTATATTATTTTGATAGGCCTAAGGAGATTTATCGGTATCTTTTGGCTTCGTTACAGACCGATAGGGTTTTGGAAATAGATTCAATAATATTATTAAACTGTTAAACCGCCAATCTTTACAAGAAAAAAATATCCAAAGATAGTAAATTAAATAAAAACGATTGAGTATAGCTACCTCGTTGCCACAGGATCGTTCCATAAACTTGTGATTCCCAATTCTTCAAGCATCGACCTCACGTCCACCTCACTGGTGATCAAAACGCGAGGTATAGCCACCTCTACCGGCACGTAGCTAGTCTTGAACGAATCAAAAACTTCGAATGCAACACTTGTGTCCAATATATTCAGCTTCTGGTTCACATCATTCGTTTCCAGGAATATTACAAACACCATCTTAAATCTCTCATCCTGACCAACCGGTAACTCTAGCGCCTTCGCATTCACGCTCTTGATGTGCCCCAACCTAGCACGCTTCTTCATCCTCATTAAATCCACGAATCCTACGAGTTCTCCAACTTGGTTGAAGAACGGAGATCGATCGATCTTCGCATGTTCGAATTCTGTTGTCCAAAGAGCATTATAGTCGATTGTGTCAAGAAGAATTGAATTTCCTGTTAAGTCGAGTCTTGAATTATGAATATTCGTCAACTGCTTCACCTCAATGGTAGTTAAGATAGGATTACTTCGTAAAGGAGCGCTGAGTACTTCAAGGAGGTTGTTCTTCAACACTAGATCGTACCAGGTGGGGTTGAGCGTGACGCCAGAGTCGATCAGTAGAATACGATTGTTAATAATATTGACGTCATCAGACTGGACGATGCGAGAAGTAGCCCGCCGGTAGTATTTCTGTCGGCTGCAGGCGTCCGTGGAGAGTTTTAAAAAGTTGAACAGCTGTTGCTGAGTGTGATAGTCAGCTCCCTCGGCCAATCCAGCTAATGTAAGCCATATCGAGAGAGGAGAATACACGTAGTTGAGATCACTGCGTCTGGCGAGTGCCTGGTACGTTATAAGACTGATATTGTACAAGTCCGCCCGAAATTTCCGCGACACATCTTCGTACAAGTTACATGGCTCGGAGATATGAGTGCCGTCCAAGTTGAAGCTGTGAGGTTCCGGACTGCACGCCGCAAGTGTCGCAGCAAGCGAGGTTAACAGTATAATATGCATGTTCCAAACACGTCTGGTTCTTAATATGAAGGAAAAGGTACTAAGGGGTATTTGAATATTTATGTTTTTATACTGAGCGACAAGTGATCGCAATTTAAACAAAAAAATAAATGTAGTATACATACGTATGTCGAAGGATTTATATAAATAAGTTGTCCTTTTTGATGCACTTAAAATCGTTAAAGAGAAGTCTCATGTGTTCAATGAATTAATCAGGTTTTGTCGTTTAATTCTTCATTAAATATTTAACATACATTAATCATATCGGGTTATCGGTAGCTTACGTGCGAGTATAGGTAGTACCAAAATCAATATAACAGGAAAAACGCATGTCATACAAATTGCTTAAACCGATGTAGGGTTTTAATAAAAAATACAAGGGCTATCCCTTGTATTTTTTGCGCAAGGACCTCTTTCAGATAAGAAATTAACTTTTGATCGTTTGCAACAAAAAGCACCGCACAGCTGATGCCTAAATGATTACGAATAAAATATATTTGAGAGAGAATGTCCCAAACCGCATGTTTTCCAAAATTGTACAACAAATAAAATACAAGTCACTTATGTTATGACCGTCGGTGATGACGTAAATATAATCGATATAGTTTCGTGTCCTATAAGCGAGTCGACGGTACGGCTATCGATCATGGAGTCTCAGGTTTTAATACAAATTAACAATGAGCTTCAAGTAGAACAGTGAAAAGAATATTTAGGTTAGTAGGTAAACTTTTACAGATTTTTAATGTTAAACATTCTGTTGGTTGATCACAATTAAAAGGAGTATTCAGGTAAGTAAGAGTGCATAAAAACGCTACACCTCTTTGTGATAACTACGTAAAACAAGGGTGTTTTAAACGACTGTAGTCATCCGTTAAAAACAGTGAGCGTGAAGTAGGTAATATAGTGAGTCTTTAATGATAATTAGCATAACCGACATAACCTGTTGTAACGTTGTACCTTGTTGCCCTAAAAATAGCTTCGAAACCATATAAATTATAAATAATTACAATAGATTATTCTAAAACTATTATTAAAATACACTAAATAAACAAATAGAAACACATCTTACTACTTACTAATTTAAAACGCATCAAAATAATTAATTTTATATAAAAACATTACGGAACCCAATATTAATTGTTTACGCAAAGGTCCTCGCTTCTATTGCGCCTACGCATCTCTAAACGAGTTAATAACTAGTCGTGTCGGCTCGTCTCGGGCGCATTCGTAAAATCCAACGAACAGTCAACTTAAAGGCATCAGAGGTGACGGCTGTGTCACTCGATCGCGGACGACCTACGTTGCAAGATCGTACTTACCTACCTAATTAAATCTACCTTAAATCAATTATATAAATTGTAATCGGAATCCCGCTGGGGTAAGTTTCCATGTATTGCTTAAGTGTTGCTATTGTAAGGTGTTTCTTCTTCTTAATTTCTCGCTAGCAGCGGCTATTCCTTTTTTTCTTTGTCTGCTGGGACACTGTGACCTTTGGACCCGGCTACGTGGTCCGAGCTCTGCTAACGCTTGCCTTGTATCTGCGCTTCCAGGATTCATGTTCTACGATTAACCTCGCATCGCAGCCATCTACCTGGCGGATTTATATTCTACTATTAACCTCGCATCGCAGCCATCTACCTGGCGGCGAGTGGAAGACCAGACCTCCTTCTACCTGGGAACTACCTAGGCCCTGCTGAAGACCCGGAAGGCATTTGGAACGAGACCGGACCGCCTGCAGAGCTACTCCACGGTTCAGGCCAGTGTTCTCAGCGTACCTATTACCCCGAACCTGGACGTGATTGGGGCAACAGATATTTGGCAATAATAGAGTGAACTACTTCTAAAAAAAAAAAAAGTGTACTTTATTTGGACCCCTACCTACCTACCTGCCGGCCACCTGACTCCTACAGGAGCCAAGTCGCCGCACTGTACCAATAACAAATCAAATGCGGTTCGTCAGTCTCCCTACAACTCCAAAACGGCAGGACTGTTTTCGCTCATTTTGGTTTAAAACTATTTATAGACGATTGGAGGCATCATAGGGATAATATAATATCACACCTTTAATCTCCGAATGGCATAGGCAGAGGTGTGTTAATCATACACTCACTTTTCATCTCATCACCTCGGTCAGTTATAAGTTCTTATTAAAATAAAATCCTCACAAGTACGTTTGGATACTAGGCATTGTAAAATAAAAGAATATTACATTGGTTGTTGTCGTTTATTCTAACCGCTTATGTATAAGTGGGAGAAGTGTATGCGGCCGCCATGATGCAAGTGTATGTTTCAGTATCGAAGAGACTAAATAAGAAGGGACGGTCGGCAATGAAATCTCTTCCAAGGGCCAAGTTGAGACCAGTTGGGGCGTTATAAATGTCCGGCTCTTGTGGAGGAGCATATAATCCTGTACTGTTGAGCACCAAGGTGGCACGCTGCAGGAAACTGCTCGGGAAGGCTGGGGGATCCGATATGTACCTGCAGGAAATATACATTGAGTTGATCGAGTGTGTCGAGTGATCGATCATATGTGTGGGTGACGAAAAAGGCCAAGTTTCATCTGATTTCCGTATGAAGACCTTTCAATTTTCAAAATTCTCAGCTTAAGGCACGCGTACAAAAAATTATTGCAATAAACAAAATCACTCATTAGCTTCCACGGCAACACTATAATTGCAAACTTACCTAGTGGCAGCCGGATCAGTAAATATCTCAGTGATGCCCAGGTCCTTTAATATCACCTTGACGTCGATCTCACTGGAGATCACCATGCGCGGTATCGCCACATCTATAGGCACTGCACTCTCCCGCAGACTGTCAATCACCTGAAATATCGTCTCACTAGTCACCGCAGCCACCACTGGTTTGATATCTGCATTTCCAATAACAACACCGAAAACCATTCTGTACCGTTCATCTGAGCCGACTGGTAGTTCCAAAACCTTCCCGTTTACTGCCTTGATGTACCCCATACGGGCACGTCTCCTTACTCTCATCATATCCACACTTCCCAATACTTCCCCTTGAGGGTTGTAGAACGGTGCTCGTTCAATGACAGCGTCTGCGAATGCTGTAGTCCAGAGTCCATTATAGTCTATCGTGTCCAGAAGGACTGAGTTTCCACTCAGATTAAGTGTTGGAAGACGCGCAGACATTATCCTTTTGATCTCGTTAGCTGTGGCCACGCTATTGTACTTGATTGGAGCAGTGACCACATCGAGGAGAGAATTCTTCACAACAATATCATGCCATGTTGAATTGAGGGTTGTGCCTTCGTTGATTAATAAGATGCGATTGTTTCTAATGTTCACTTCGTTAGATGGGAGTGCGCGGGAGGTCGCTATCTGGTAGAACGCGTATCGTAAGCACGGGTCCTGGGGTGGTAGATGCAGGAGTTGGAACAGTTTCTGTTGAGTCAAAGGGTCAGCACCTTCTGCTATTGCAGCGATCATTGTCCATATTGAAATAGGAGAGTATACAAAGTTGAAATTACTTCTCACTGCGATGGGTCTTAATGAGAAGAGGCAGAATTCGTAAATAGCTGACCGGTACTCGCGGATGTAGTCTTTGTTCACATTACACAGTCCTGGGTCACTCGTGTATTGTATGGAGGAGCTGGACACTACGGGCAGGTATTGTTGCCCTGATATGAGGACACTACTGGCCACTAGACACAATATTATTAATGTCTGCATTGTTGCACGTTTAAATGTAGTCTCTCAATATTTTGTACTAATTTCCATTGTAATTCCAGTTCTTTATATAGGTCAAAGAGCATTATATTTTTGATGTAAAAAATGTGTCATAAATAGCATGCGAACTGACCTGTTATTCTGGTCATAATATGTTAATAGAAAAAGTTGCGTTCTACCTAAATATATAATAATCAAAGTTTTCATAAACATTAATAACATAACGTTACGTTTACGTAAGTAGGGGATATTTATGTGCTCCACATCTATTAATTGTAAACATTTAAACACCCACTTACCAGTTATTTATGTCCCATCTAATAGGAGATTTTTTTGTGCGGTCAAAGGCAATAAAAAGTCATTCTTATAAGATAAGCTAACTTTAGTCTCTTATGGTTAGAAACTAAATTCCTTGTTGCAGTGACGTAACTACAGGGTGGCAAACCGGCGAAATGCCACGGGCCCACAGCTGGGAAAGGCCCCCGTTCAGAGGTTTTCACCTGAACTTCTCTGTTTTTTATTGGGAACGAGGGCCCATTCGATGAAGTTGCCACGGGCCCCGACGGGTATAGTTACGCCACTGCCTTCCTGGCACCTAACTATGACCTAACCGTCGATTTTCTTAGCCAACGTAAAATAAAATAAGTTCTAGGTTGGATGTCGTCATTTATTCTAACCACTTATAAAGAGGGCGAAGTGTATGCGGCCGCCATGATACATGTATAGGTTTCAGCATCGAATAGACCGAATAGGAAGGGACGGTCGGCAATGAAATCCCTTCCGACGACCAACTCGAGACCTGTCGGGGCGTTATAGATTTCCGGCTCTTGTGGAGGAGCATATAATCCTGTATTGTTGAGCACCAGGGTGACACGCTGCAGGAAACTGCTCGGGAAGGCCGGGGGATCCGATATGTACCTGCAGGAAATGTATAAAATTCTTATACTTCTATGTTTCGAAATAAAATCGAATATAATGTATTATTGATGTATAGATTTGGCAATCGATACTCTGAATTGTAACTTCATTTTGTGAAGTCTAGTTGACTGCCTCGCTGATGGAGTACCATCACATGTGTTTGTGACAGATAAGGCCAGTTTCAAATCCGATTTCCAAATAAATTATGAGCTTTATAAATTCTCAGGTTAGGCTACTTCTACAAAGTATTGCTACAAGACATAGCAGAATCCCATTAGCCTCAGAAGTAATATTACGATGGTAAACTCACCTAGTGGTGGAGGGATCGGTAAATATATCTGTGACTCCTATATCTTCCAGTATCACCCTGACGTCGACCTCGCTCGAAATCACCATGCGTGGTATTGCTACATCTATAGGCACTGCACTCTCCCGCAGACTGTCAATCATCTCAAACACCGTTGCGCTGGTCACCGCAGCCACTACTGGTTTGATGTCGGCATTTCCAATAATAACACTGAACAACATTCTGTAACGTTCATCTGCACCAACTGGCAGTTCCAATATTTTTGCATGTATTGACTTGATGTACCCCATGCGGGCACGTCTCCTTACTCTCATCATATCCACACTCCCCAATACTTCCCCTCGGTGGCTGTAGAACGGTGCTCGTTCTATGACAGCGTCTGCGAATGCTGTAGTCCAGAGTCCATTGTAATCTATTGTGTCCAGAAGGACTGAGTTTCCACTCAGATTAAGTGTTGGAAGACGCGCAGACATTATCCTTTTGATCTCGTTAGCTGTGGCCACGCTATTGTACTTGATTGGAGCAGTGACCACATCGAGGAGAGAATTCTTCACAACAATATCATGCCATGTTGAATTGAGGGTTGTGCCTTCGTTGATTAATAAGATGCGATTGTTTCTAATATTCACTTCGTTAGATGGGAGTGCGCGGGAGGTCGCTATCTGGTAGAACGCGTATCGTAAGCACGGGTCCTGGGGTGGTAGATGTAGGAGTTGGAACAGTTTCTGTTGAGTTAAAGGATCAGCACCTTCTGCTATAGCGGCAACCATCATCCATATTGAAATGGGAGAGTATACAAAATTGAAATTGCTTCTCACTGCGACGGGTCTGTATGAGAAGAGGCAGAAGTCGTAAGTAGCTGACCGGTACTCGCGGATGTAGTCTTTGTTCACATTGCACAGTCCTGGGTCACTCGTGTATTGTATGGAGGAGCTGGACACTATGGGCAGGTATTGTTGCCCTGATATGAGGACACTGCAGGCCACTAGACACAATATTATTATCGTCTGCATTGTTGCACGTTTAGATCTAGTCTCTCGATGTTTAGTACTAACTTCTATTGTGTTTCCAGATCTTTATATAGATCATAAAGCAATTATATGTAGGACATAAAAAATGTATTAAAATTGTATGAGACCTGCCCTGTCATTTTGGTCATATTTTGTTTATAAACAAAATTGCACTTTTATTGCTTAATAGATAATTAAGTTTTAGTATAATGTTACTTGCTATACACCACTACTGCATATGTATGCCTTGTCTGCCTTGATAATTTAATGTTTTTTGTAAACAACTGATATTATCAGACGTGTAATATTTTTGCAACTGTGACTAATGTGAATTGATTATGTATATAGTTGGTACCTATTTAGAGAAAAACATAATTTGCATAGAAATGTTCCTGAACAGACAAGCATCGAGCAAATCAAAATGTTAGTTGCACGTAACAGTGGTCAAGCCAAGGTTGTTTAAACAAGAACCAGACTTAAATTGATAACAAAATAAAAATTACAAAAATATAGATAATCTGTATTATTACATATTCATGCGATTCATATCTACTGCTAATTATTTTAATAAAATCATTGCGTTTGAAAAACTGTCGGACCGAAAGACCTAGTTCATTTAAATAATAAAACAGATTTAATGTTTGAAATCTACATAGTTGAACCTACATTTACACGGTATCTCTAATATCTGCCGAAGCGCGAAAACTTTATCAAAATAATAAATTCTTTTAAAACCAGATCGCACACGACCTTTTTTATTTTTCGACATCACCTGTATGTAATTTGAAACAAGATACGGAACAACATAAAAAATTAAAAAAATAATCAAAGAAACCAAATATTCTCGTTTAATGCAGTTTTACAAAGAAACTAGTTTCTTGAGATACAGCTAGTTAAGGAATATAGTAACAAAGACACGGTTTATATAAAATCAGGGTAAGTTGGTTGTGAATACATATTAGACATAAGGCAGGTATAAGTCTCTGTATCAAATAGGCCAAACATGAAGGGTCGGTCAGCTATGAACTCATTCCAGAAGGATTCTTCAGGAGTCTTGGGGTACCCGGAAGACCGAAGTCCGGGGACTAGAGGGGGATTCACTCCATGTTTGTTAAGAGTTAGTGTAGCTCGCTGCACGTAACTGCTGGGCAAGGCCGGTGGGGTCGAAATGTACCTGTTGTAAAAATATTCGGTGTTGTTAGTACCGTCCTTTGTTTACGAAAAAGAGTTTAGAAGTATTTGTATTTGGATAATTTATTTCAGAAATATTGCAAAAACTGTTTTAGTGTTATTCCATCTGAGGATGGGATTAAGTGCTGATCACTTAAATTAAGTAGTCATTTTAATCCCGGCTAACTTCTTTATTGAAATTGGCGTCGCTCCAAAAATTTATCGAAAATCGTCTACTAATTGCTGCTTTACACTTGAACGCCATCCAAAAACTGTTACGAACTATTACACTGTTTTACAAAACTCCCGAAGCATTATAAATTCGCTTATTTGATGAAGGACCATCTCGAAAGGTCCGGCCTAAACCGTTTCAATACGAAATTAATGTAATTGCCTTCGGGGCCGACCGAATTAAGACCACAAATTGTTTTGGAGGTCATTGGATTTGCTTAAATGAAACAGGGAACTAAATTTACAACAAGATATTATACCTGGTGGCATCTGGATCTGTCCATAGACTTGTGATTCCTAGATCTTCTAGGATGACCTTCACATCTACCTCTGAGTTCAATGTGAACTGCGGCAGGGCAATGTCTATCGGTACGTAGCTGTCTCTCAAAGAAGTTAACACATCTGTGACGATAGAACTTTTGAATTCTCTGATAACAGGACGAACATCTGAATTTCCAACGACGAGAGCAATCACCATACTGTACTGACTGTTTGTTCCTATAGGCAACTCTAAGATCTTTGCCGATATTGAAGGCACGTAACCTATCTTACAGCGCCGCTTCACCGTCATCATATCAACAGTACCAATACGTTGTCCCGATATACTATGGAACGGTGCACGCTGGACCACTGCGTCAGCAAACGCTGTATTCCAAAGTCCATTGTAATCCATAGTGTCAATAAGAACTGAATTGCCTTGTAAGTTGAGAGGTACATAGTTAGCATACACAGCTTGTCTGATGCTGCTCGCTGCGGCGACCGGATTGTGTCGTATGGGCGCCGACACCACTTCGATCAGTGAATTTTTTGTTACAAAGTTGTGCCACGCCGGATTAGGAGTGACACCGTGATCGATTACGAGTGCTCGGTTGCTGACTACTATGGCATCCGATGAGTAAGAAAATCGGCTCGCTGCAAGTTGGTAGTATTTTTGACGTATACACGCATCGTTAGGAAGTAGTAAAAGTTGAAACAATTGCTGTTGAGTCTCGTGGTTGGCTCCTTCAGCGATGGCGGCTACCGTCATCCATAGGGAGTGGGGTGACACCACGAACTGGTAGGTCCCTCGCGGCGCCACTCGCTTGTAAGTTTCGATGGTGAAGTTGTGCATAGCGTTACGGTAGCCATCGACCACATCTGGGTAGTTAGAGCACGCTCCTAAGTCTGTACGGAGCGTATCTAAGGACCCGTACAAGCTCACTACATCTCGCTTCGAAGCCGAACATGTTAGTATAAAAAATCCCAAAATAATTGCTATCATTGTAGCAACGCACCCGAATAGCAGATCAAAACGAACTGACATTGATGTGTATGCTTGGTTCTTATATAGGTACTTGATACCATTTATGTTATGTTGTACATATTTAAGACGGAAAGATGAGACAGGTAAATGATTTTGATTTATTAGAACTAAAAACAATTTTGCAATGTCAGTCATTGATATTGGTTGTTTACCTACGTTTATGAGGGAAACTAAAAAATGTCTTTAGTATGAGAACATTAAACGTGGGCATTGGAACCTGTTGCATCTCAAGCAACTGGCTGCTGAAGGTCGATGTGATACCGGAATCATAATTTTAATTTAAATGTTACAGATTAATTTAGTTTTTATTAATGCTGGATATCATTCGTCACACCTGCATGCACTGGTAAGTGACCGAGCTGTTGGCCACATAAATATGTAATCTATATTAATATGATTAAGTTGAAGATTGCGGTGAACTCTGATACTACATGCTCGAGTTATTTCTAATTTATTTAGAGTTTATGACATGGATAGATATGCCTGGGTGTCCCTGCTTAATAACCTGATTAGGTACAAACGTAATGTGACATAAATCCTCGACCTTATTTTGGAATTACTAACATTGAACTTATTACCAAGATACAGAATCAAAAGAAAAAATGGAGCCTAGACATCAAGGACCTAAGCACTTGTCCCATTAGCATAAAATCACACATTCTTCTTGAGAAAGTCTATAAAACAAGAAAGAAGGCGGAGCAGAGACATCTGCTGGATTTAAACGTAAACGAAGGCGGGTCGGGTCGGGTAATTCAGGTCATTAGACCGACCTAACTGAGACGTATCCGCCCTCACTTGAGTTACCCACCAAATGTTACTAAGTACTTCAGCTTTTTGTTACAAAACCCAACTTTACGCACAAAAGAAAACATTTCGAGAAAGACTTGAATTCGCACGCGACAGAAGATGCTAAGCACGTTTGTAATGCCTATAGACTACTACTTACTTCTTTAGTGCGTAGGACACAAAGTCGTAAGTTATTTTAGCCTAGTACACCGAAGAGTTTTTGTACGTGTGACTACATCTCTTTAATTAAGTAATTAACTCTAATATTTGTAGGTACAACAATGTACAACAATCAATTAATTATTCAAATTTTGACGATCAAAAATATCAGTCACTATCGAGTTTTTACCGACTTCAAAAAAAGGAGGAGGTACTATGTTCGGCTGATTGTTTTTTTTTTTTTTTTTTTTTTTTTTTTTTGTTTGTTCGCGCAGTACTCCGCTGTTTGTGGACCGATTTGGAAAATTTTTGTTTCGTTTGAAAGGGTATACTCCCGAGATGGTCCCATTTCCATGAAGTCAGGATCTGATGATGGGATCCTAGGGAAACCGAGGGGAACTTTCGAAAATTCTATAGGGGAGTAATGCGTCTATTATGTTTTTCAATTACGAATTTTAAACACTACAATTTAATAAGGGTCTGGAGTCGACCTGATGATGGAGCCGACAGACAGTCGAGGGAACTCCTCAGTGGTTTATATAAACTACCTTGTGTTTGGGCTTAATTAATTTGTATTGATGAGGACTTTACACCTAGATAGAGTGGGGCTGTCATTAAGGGTCTGATGATGAAGAAGTGTAATTGTTAAGGGAACTCCTCAACGGTATACAGTAACTACCTTGAGTTTGGGCTTGAATAATTTGTATTGATGAGGACTTTACACCTAGATAGAGTGGGGCTGTCATTAAGGGTCTGATGATGAAGAAGTGTAATTGTTAAGGGAACTCCTCAACGGTATACAGTAACTACCTTGAGTTTGGGCTTGATTAATTTGTATTGATGAGGACTTTGCACCTATGTATATTATAAGTAACAAAACGGGTATATGTAGCTTTACACTGAAAATGGTAAAATAATAAAATAAAAACTGCGTTTAAAAAACCGACTTCAAAAACCAAAAACTAATAACAAACAAAAAGTCAATACTAAAAAGCAAAAAATAACTATTATTAGTACTGATAGGTTACCCACCCACTGATAGGTTAGAAGTCGGTGCCATAAGCTCATAACATAATGATATAACTTAATGTCCACAAAATTGTGAATTAGATACCTATTAAGGTTTTAATGAATAATTTTGTATGGAACTTATGGCACGGACTTCTTACCTATCAGTGGGTGGGTAACCTATCAGTACTAATAATAGTTATTTTTTGCTTTTTAGTATTGACTTTTTGTTTGTTATTAGTTTTTGGTTTTTGAAGTCGGTTTTTTAAACGCAGTTTTTATTTTTTATTTTATACAAAAATCAACTAAAGGAATTTGTATTTTTTTAAAAGTATGCATTAACGTCTTAGAGAGGGCAAATTAGTGACATTTGGCGCATCGTCTATCAAGCAAGGAGTTGTACCTCTAAATTCTGTAGGTATTAAATATATTATTAATAAACAATTAAATAAAAATTAAATGAAAGTTGTTTTGGTCATACGAACACTACGTACCTACTAAAATATTTCCGTACAAAAAAACATGATATGACACTTGTAAATACAAAGGTACATACGATACACAAAAACATAAAAGATCACTTGAAATGCAGTAATTGTTTATTTATATCAAGTTACGTAAAGGTTACTCACTCAAAAAAGAAAACTACCTTAGTGTTCAATACATAACAATGCCTGTTTAACGTCTGACTATCTGTAAACATCAACAGATGCCACAATACTTATGGAGTTCTTTTAAAAATGGTATTTATATTTTTTCTACATGGTTGGCAATGCACTCATGGTGTCCTGGGTGTTGCTAAAATGTCGGTGACCCCTTATGATCTGGCAGACTGAAAACTTTTACTTCGTTGGTAAAAATACACATGCGAAACCGGGTGACATAATTAGTTTTTGTAAAATGAAACTAGTCCGGTACTTGTTTCTATTCTTATTGCTACCTAGTTTTGCCCGCGTTCTCAGGAGTAATAATTTGCTGGTATGTTACTCCAGTCTTCGTACGGACAGCCAAACCGAGGCAGTCCAGTACAACAGACTGCCTCGTTGGCCGAGTGTTCGCAAGTGCGACTGCCGGGCAATGTGTCTCGGGTTCGATTCCCGGGTCAGGTAAAGTACTACTGGGTTTTTATAAATTCCCAGTAGTAGCACGGAGTCTGGAATTGTGCCCGGTATATGGCAATAGGCTCACCCCCTATTACAACATAAACATCGGACTCGTAACATAAACAGTGAAAAGCAGGTGTTACTTTGTACAGTGGCATAATGTACACCTCTGCCTACCCCTTCGGGAATAAAAAAGGCGTGTTGTTATGTTATGTTACTACAGACCATAGTCTACCTCTGTACCAAATTTCATCCCGGTCTCTTCAGCCGTTTTGATGTTTTGATGTGACTGAGTAACAAACATACACACAAACTCACATATTTTCACATTTTTAATATCGGTTTAAGCTAATTTCAACCATCGGCCCTGCAGTTACATCGTAAAGTCAACTGCGGGAAACCTAATATTCAACAAACTTATATTTGCGTTTGGTACAATAACTATGTCTAGGGATTGAGCCGCATAATTAAGTTTGTTTCTTCGTGTATATCCTTTTTTGGGATAAAACGTAGCCAGTGTTGTGCCAGGATACTGAAGTATAATCCAAGTTTCATCGTAATCGGACCGGTGGTTTTTGTGTGATGCGTGAACATACAGACAGACAAAACTTAGGTATATAATTATGCAGATACATAGTATATACAATACTTATAAATGTCATGTTTTTCAAATTTTAATTTGCAAGAACGGTATTAGTTTTGGTCCTTTTGGACGAAAACGTTTTATTTGAAATCTTTTCAAGTTTCTGATGTTCGTAAAAAACTTGGGTAAGTACCTACCAATATTCGTATGATTAATTTTATTTGGATAAGTAAATGAAATGCCAGTAATTTCGTATAACTCATTACGCACATTCAATGTTTAGTGGCGTAAAAAAGGGTTGAAAAACCTTCAAATACCCTTTTAAGTTAAAACATCACAATTAAGGACTAAAAAATAAAAACAACTGAACAAGCAAATCAAAAATTTAATAGAATTCAAATCAATTAACACAAAAAAACAAAGGCCGGTTGTCTGTACCTACTGCAAACCAGCGCATAAAACTACACCGAACAGTCAAACATCTTCAACAAACTTTAGACTTTATAAACAAAACGATGAAGTTAATCTATTAAAGAAGTCCGAGTAGCTTGATATGCTGGTCTTAAAAACTGTATGTTGGTTGACTATAAAGGGCAGTCATAAGGCAGGTGTATGTTTCTGTATCAAAGACTGCATACAAAAATGGCTGATTTGCGATAAACTCCCTTCCTAATACTTCTTCCAGTCCCGTAGTTTGGTTATACGGAGCTTCCCTGAACAGCGGGGAAGGCATCACTCCTTGGTTGTCCAGAGTTATTGTGGAACGCTGCAAGAACCCACTCGGTAACGCCGCAGGACTCGAAATCTCCCTGTAGTAGAATTCATAGTTTAACCTCTATGCTATTGGTATAGGTGTATAGCAAAGGTGATAGAATGAGTTGAGTGATTTTATGTATGATGGTAATAAAAATGAATAAGCGATTTTAGATGGTACTTATAGATTAGACGAAACATTGATTAAAGATCGATGAAAATGATGACACTGTTAAGTTAGGAACAAAAAATTACCCGGTCACAGTTGGATCTGTCCAGAGGTTGTTGACTCCCAAGTTCTCCAGTATCTGCCTGACATTTATCTCAGAAGTCATCTTAAACCTCGGGATAGCGATGTCGATAGGTATGTAACTCTCCCGGGAATAACTCATATACTCTATAACGACAGTACTTCTAATCATTTGAATCTTGGCAGCTAAGTCATTGCTGTCGAGGATCAAAGCAAACAGCATGCGATACCTATTGTCTACACCAACTGGGAGATCCAACACTTTAGCATTAATACTAGCAAGGTAAGCCATTTTCGCAGGTCTCGTCACCTTCATCATATCAACAGAACCAATTTTTTGTCCCAAAAAGTCATAGAACGACGATCGCTGTATAATTGCGTCAGAAAACGCTGTCGACCACAATCCATTATAGTCCATCACGTCAACAAAAACCGAGTTGCCACTCAAGTCAAGATTCGACAAACTTGACACTGAGGAAAGATACCTAATTGCGTTAAGCGATCCCTCGGGATCGTAGCGAAATGGGACTGACACTACATCGATGAGATTGTTCTTCGAGACGAAGTCGTGCCAGTGTGGGTTTACAACGACGCTTTGATCCACGACCAAGGAACGCGTCGACACAATACTGACATCGTCCCCGGGGAGGTATCGACTTGTAGCTAATTGGTAGTACTTTAGACGAACGCAGGGGTCGTTCGGGAGCCTCAGGAGCCGGAACAGCTGTTGCTTTGTGTAAGGGTCCGCGCCCTCCGCCACCGCTGCTAGCATTATCCAAACGGACAGAGGGGAAAATATAAAATGGTACAAACTACGAGTAGCAACATCCTTGTACGTCTCGGTAGCGAACTCGTATATAGCAGTACGGTAATCAATGGTGACGTCACGATACAAAGGACAAGAAGAGCCAACATTGCGCGAATAGATCTCTTGAAATCCAATGGCGAATGCACTCGTCAATATAAATGGTATAAATAGTGCGACCGATTTCATAATGAAAGAACACGTCTGCGTAGTGTTTGGAATAATATTTTTCTACATTATGTGGCGCTACGGATTTACTTATATAGGTCATCGTCTGCCTTTGATGCTATAGCACGTTGCAAGGCAAAGGTAGCGGCACACAGGGCGTATTGTGCAGGCGACAGGTAAATCCGCTTAATGCGCTCAAGCTTTGCTGGACCATTTGTCGGAGATAAACGTTTTGCTCTTAGTGTGCCTGTTGAATGCACACGAGTTGTTTGTGAGCACTCCGGCCAAGTTTGGCGTTAGAATTGATTTTCTCGTAACGTACAGTGGAGCAGTTTAGGGGTTGTATGTGTGAGAGTTACAAAGGTTTACTAGTTCTGCTTGCTTCAGTAAAGTTTAATTCTAGTTTACATAGTTTACCCTGTGTGATAAGTAAATGTTAGATAAATGGAGATTAAAGTCTTTGACCTCTCATAAGAAAAAGGATTAACAAAACCAAACATTAGCTAATGCAGACAAAAAAAAACTATTTGTCAATTACTTGTTTGGTCTTCACATATGACGCTAGCAAGGTCACAGGTGTAAACTAGTCTTTACAATTACTCTCATTGTTTTTATCAAAAAATAAGTATTGCTCCACGCTAGGATCTTTTTGAACACCCTTTTCATTATCAAAGACTGTAGTCTGCCGAAGTTGAACACAATGAACAATGCATTCGCGAATCGTCATTACATACGAAAGTAATCGATCCATGCGACCTACCACTTCTCGCTCGAGGCTGACAATGCGATTGGCTTACACGTTACTCCCCTTTTCAGAAGCACAAAGGCTGCGTAAAATCGTAATTTCAAAGCAATCGTCGATTATTCGCTCTTCCTATTTCGACTTACGTCGTCAAGTGTCGTTGAATGCCAAAAAGCTTTGGGAGCGCTCAGACCGAATTACGTCAAACAATTAGATGATTGAGTGAGACGAGAGTCTAAGTTATGTTGAGTGGTGCTCGCTTACTTCACAACTTACTTAGGTAAGTGTTTGTTCTTCACGTAGCGTCCGTTTCTTTTAGAGGAAGAATTAATTAATTCTGATTAGTTAGAGCTACTGGATGTTACCGGTTAGCTTAGGGATATTTTATTCTAAGTGATGGGCTCGCTAGCAGTCATGTATTAGCCATGCAAAACAACGGTGTTTCTGATTAGTAACATAAAACTTATGTTGATTAAATTTCTGTATCGTATTAATGAACATTTCGTAAATAGTACACTATCATATATCGCTATAGTATATTGTGCGAGCGAGCAATGATTTCAATAAACTCTGTCAAGATTTTTCTTTCGACCCATTTAACATAAATCTTACTGTGGCGCGCAGGCAGCTGAACCTTGATTTCTTTAATTCATAGTAATTTGTGCATCATTATAGATTGCCTGTGGTTTAATAAGTTTAATAAGTAATTTTAGTACTGTGTTGGCATGTTTCTACTCTCTGATACTACTTAATCGTGGAAACCAGTAATTGGCTTTCTGTTGCATACCACATTCTATTTATTTAATCAAATTATATAGCTGTTGGTTTTCCAAATGTAAAAGTAAATAAATACGTAAATACAAAAATCATGATCATTATCCACAAAAACATCTATTGCTAAACATCAACCTTCCTCGATGACTTCAACATCAGCTGGCTTGAAGCGACTTACACCCCGCTGCTCTTTATGATCTTCATCAGGTCATCTATCAGAAGTAAAATGAATAAATACAGATTCTATTAGCAAGTTATACTATCCTCCTACGAGAACGGGATGACAGCCCACGCTTATTGCCATTACTGAAACAATTTATGAGAGTATCCTTGCGTGTATCTATTTTAGAATCATCTGTGCTAAAAATATACTTAACAATCAACATTTTTCTTCCAAAAATAACACAAAGTATGTACACCGTATTATAAATATATGTTTATCCTAATTTTCTGTATGGAGTATTATTTATTTTTCCCGTATGGAATTTAGCAGGTCTCGATTCTACTATAGACTACTAATTAGTTTTATACATCCCCGATGCAAAGGGACAAACAGTCCAAACGTTCCTTTTTCAAAAAGCCAGCAATCTATACAGATAAGTAAAACTGGAGTCTGTGTGTAATATTAAAACAACCGCTTTTTACTACATGCATATGAATATTCATACGGTACACATACTAAAATAACAAGTTTTTTTTTTAATTTTGGTCTGCCTGTCTGTTTGTACTGGCTAATCTCTGCAATGACTGGACCGATTTTGCAAGACTTTTGTCTGTTGGCAAGTATCTAATGTAAGTACCATACTAAGGAGTAACATAGGCTACTTTTGTTTTGGAATATTAAAACAAAAAAAGGTATGTTCTAAAGTTCATATGTTCTAAAGTTCATATGCCGCGTACTTCAGACGCGGCGGACTTCAGTGTTCCGGTGTTTTATGGTTGTATCTACTGTAGATCTTGGCTTACAGGAGTTGTAGCGGTTTCGGGAAGATGTAGCGGGCTAGTCCCATTAAAAAAAATTCTACGCGGACGGAGTCGCGGGCAACAGCTAGTATTTAAATATTTGCATTATTACAATAAAAAAATGTTTCCATAAATGTTTAGAAACGTTTAATAAGCTTAGTGATTATAATGAGCTCCTCAGAAGTAAATGTTGACGTCAAATGATGGCGATTTAATGCCAACATCGAGGAGGAAAATGTGAGTAATTTATAAAGCAAAGAAAATATAAAGCTCGCATGAAATTATTTACTGAATATTATAACAGACGCTCATTAATATCAACGTGTTTTATTCAGTTCTTTCTGACGTTTATTTATCCAAGAGTTTTTATTTATTCTTATTTATTAAATGTTATATCTAAGGAACGTTGTTAGGTATGTGTACTAGTCCATTGGTTATTTCTATAACAGCTGGAAATTAAAACCGATATCAATCCAAATTCTATGAATTAAGGGCCGATTTTACAACGCATGATAAATTTTACCAGAAGAATAACTTTGAATATTTCACAATTCTTCTATACCAAACAACTGTCACATCCCAAATGTATTCTATTGTTAAGAATTATCTGTTAATTGAAAAATTGGCCCTAACATTAGCTGTATGGAGATTCTTTCAAAAATAGGTAAACTTCGATTCTCATTATTTATTTATTTATTCGAAGGAGTACGGCCACATCACAAACATATAACATTCAAAATACACAATACCTCTAGTAACAAAATAAAGGTCTGATGCATGCGACAATAATGGCGTACATAGCACTGGCAATTCATAGATTCTCGGGGTTTTTGTGTAGCATTATGGCACGTGTGTTTATCTGCCAGCTTTGCCCTCCATTTATCTATTTTAATGATAACTACTATTCAGAAAAAAAAACTGACAATCAAGAAACTTCGACAAAACAATTTCAAAAATCAATTAAATATAAACCTTTATAAATTATTCAACTAAATATTAATAGCTCAATTACAAAACCACGTATTTTCTTAATAGGTCATATTTTTTCGAAAATGCACAAAAACGTCTGACATTCAGAAAGTCCTATTTGCACCCAATGCAATTAAAATCTAGGTAATAACAATACTTAAGTAGGTAATGAAACGTGTTTCATTTATTATTAATCTTTACAAAAATATTTGGTCATTGGCTAATTGACATTTTAATTGTAAAAACTTTGCTAAGCATGTCTAAATGGAATATAATAAACTAGCGGCCCGGTACGTGCTTCGCTACGTATAAAGTGAAATAAAATAAACAAATCGGAACATCAAATTCATTTATTTAATCAAAAAAATATTTTATTTAAAATCGAAATCAATTGCTAGCTATTTACAACACACTTAATCCAAAACATTTGGATAAACAATATTTTTTGTTTTTCCATTTTGAGCATAAATAAACAAACGGCTGGGGGTACCGACTCTGGAACAGGCAACATATAACTGGCCATGTGAAAAACAATGTTCCTCCAAATTCACACCACAAACGTGAAGTGTTTGACCTTGGGCCTTGTTGATGGACATCGCAAATGATAAACGCACAGGATATTGTAAACGTTTGAACTCAAAAGGCATATCAGTTGGAATCATAGGTATACGCGGTATCAAAACAACTTCTCCTTTTGATTTACCAGTTAAGATCGTAGCTTCAATCAAATTTGGCAATAACTTTTTCACTGCCAATCTGGTTCCGTTACACAGTTTTGGTGGATTAATATTTCGCAATAATATAATCGAAGAACCAACTTTCAGATTCAAGCAATGCGGTGGCATACCAGCCGGCTCCAATGAATTTAAAAATTCAATTGGATAATTCATTGCCTCATCTTGATTCATAACACTGTCAATTGATTTATATTTCGTGACTACGCCTGGCAGTTTCGCTTGAATTTGAAAATTAATTGCATTGACATGAATGTTTTTCGGTGCTAAAATGGCGCGTTCTGTCAACCAATCATGATTTCTGTAATTCTGAACAATATTCGGAAAAACACATTCAATCAATTCATCTATCGATTGCGCAATTGTACAAAAATTGTTCGGTACAGCGATCAATCCGTTGGTTCTGTCGATTTGTATTTTGCCGTCACCAATTTCTAACAATTGTTTTGAGAACTCATGGGCAGCTGGATCATTTTGTAGGTGAACACGCATATTAATGTTTAGTGTCAATTTTTGTAGATATCTCCAAAGAACTGATGACTTCAAGCAGGCATTTATTTCATCAGCAGGAGTTGATCGAGGAATGACAGGCAATGTTTGACGAAAATCCCCTGAAAGTAATATCAAAGCACCACCAAAAAGCTGTTGATTACCACGTAAATCTTGCATTGTTCGATTGAATGCTTCTAGCACATTTCGTGCATTGGAAACGACAGAATCCTCCAGACAGCTTCATTACTACTAATATAGCGCCCCAGTTGATACTGAGTAATTTCATCATTTCTATTATCACCAGCTACACCGAAAACAGCCATATCGCTCCCTTTATTTACATACTTGCAAATATATTTAATGGATTTGACTGAATTACAATACTCCACATTTATATGAGCCTTGAATATTTTCGATAATAATGGACAATACGGAACCACCCAACGATTATCAACTTCAACGTCCTGGTTACGCATTCTAATGGTTGCCGTTTTGCCATTATCATTAGGTGATCTACGTCTATACAACGGATATCCGTCATTGCCCGTTATTGTGTCTGAAGTCAATTGTCTTGGGTATCGTTTCGAACACTTTCCATCAATCATACATGGCGAATTCATATTTAGTTCACCGCACGGACCATGTATCATGTTTTTAACGACAACATCAAATAACTCAGGATCAACAGTTTGATCAGGAATTTCACCTGATATAACGTTATCGATTTGATCCGGAGTTATTTTATTTACCAGCCAAATTAATATATGTGCGTGCGGCAATCCCCTTTTTTGCCATTCGATGGAGTACATATGGCAACGCACCTCTCCAAATACACGTAATTTCACAATTAAATCCATAAGTGCTTTCAATTTTCGCCGAAAAACACGTGCTGTAATGTCATGACGATCAGTTGTCGACTGGCCTTCAAATAAATTATTCTTGATGTCATCCCACTGCGGATTACATGTAAATGTAATGAACAGATCCGGTCGACCGTATTTTCGTACATAAGACATTGCGTCATACGGCAACTTAGAAAAGTACACATAAATTCAGGACTCACCGTTTGTATGAATGCACTGCAAATGCAATTATGTGAAAAGAAATTTATCGCTGATAATATGCTTTAATCAAACCACGTCCAAAATGAACTGACGGCATGAATGACATAACAACGTGCTTGTCCTGTCAACAAAACTTCAAAAAAGTTTCTGTGAAAAAAGTTTCTATTGAATTCATTTATTACAAAAAATGTGACAAATGAGGAACCGCTCGACCGATTTTGTGCAAACTTCACATAAACCATCTACTAAATATGCCGACCAAATCCTAAGCATTTGGTTTGGATAGGTGAGCCCGTTCTTGAGTTATGGAATTACAACGAAAAGTGGCATTGATTTTTATATATATAGATTATCAGGATTAAGATTAACAACATTATGTACCTACCTACAGTGACAGTGCTATGAAACAAAATAGCATGCGTTAGTTAAAATGAGAGGATACAAAACTTCTTGGTTGACGGATATTTTGATATGAGAGAAGTTTTGACTATTGTTTTCGATTAAACAGAGTATTGTTTCTTCTTACCGATTACAAAACAAGTTCTGTTGTAGCGCTTGTATAATGAGTTTTAAAAGAACGGGGTAACAAAACGAAACCTAAAAAATATGCGTGAAAAACATAACCTCCAATTACATACTAGTCGGGTAAAAAATAAATAGACCATTAAATAAAGAAAAAGAAAATCAAATAAAATTCAAACTATAAAACATTTTTATTTTTACCGACTTCAAAAAAAGGAGGAGGTACTATGTTCGGCTGATTGTTTTTTTTTTTTTTTTTTTTTTTTTTTTTTTTGTTTGTTCGCGCAGTACTCCGCCGTTTGTGGACCGATTTCGAAAATTTTTGTTTTGTTTGAAAGGGTATACTCCCGAGATGGTCCCATTTCCATGAAGTCAGGATCTGATGATGAGATCTTAGGGAAACCGAAGGGAACTTTCGAAAATTCTATGGAGGAGTAATGCGTCTATTATGTTTTTCAATTAGCATTTTTAAACACTACAATTTCATATGGGTTTGGAGTCGACCTGATGATGGAGTCGACAGACAGTCGAGGGAACTCCTCAGCGGTTTATATTAACTACCTTGTGTTTGGGCTTGATTAATTTGTATTGATGAGGACTTTACACCTAGATACAGTGGGGCTGTCATTAAGGGTCTGATGATGAAGAAGTGTAATTGGTAAGGGAACTCCTCAACGGTATACAGTAACTACCTTGTGTTTGGGCTTGATTAATTTGTATTGATGAGGACTTTACACCTAAATAGAGTGGGGCTGTCATTAAGGGACTGATGATGAAGAAGTGTAATTGTTAAGGGAACTCCTCAACGGTATACTGTAACTACCTTGTGTTTGGGCTTGTATAATTTGTATTGATTAGAACTTTGCACCTATATATATTATAAGTAACAAAACGGGTATATGTAGCTTTACACTGAAAATGATAAAATAATAAAATAAAAACTGCGTTTAAAAAACCGACTTCAAAAAACCAAAAACCAAAAACTAATAACAAACAAAAAGTCAAATCTAAAAAGCAAAAAATAACTATTATTAGTACTGATAGGTTACCCCCCCACTGATAGGTTAGAAGTCGGTGCCATGAGCTCATATCATAATGATATAACTGTCCACAAAATTGTGAATAAGGTACCTATTAAGGTTTTAATGAATAATTTTGTATTGAACTTACGGCACCGACTTCTTACCTATCAGTGGGGGGGTAACCTATCAGTACTAATAATAGTTATTTTTTGCTTTTTAGATTTGACTTTTTGTTTGTTATTAGTTTTTGGTTTTTGGTTTTTTGAAGTCGGTTTTTTAAACGCAGTTTTTATTTTATTATTTTATCATTTTTTACTCCATCAATTTGGCTACCGATAAAAACTTATTTTTAATCTATCTCTAAAGCGAATTGGAATCTATTTTTTTTATTGAACTTTTTATTAATTAGTGGCACAGATGTTGTAAGAACTGCAATTTTGAAACTGGTTTTACTTAATTGATTCGTACTGCTGTATAATTGAATTTAGAGAACAAAAGATTTATCTTTTTTATTTACATCACATGATATTGTGCTACCACATCTTATTTTACGTTTAGGTAGGTTGTACAGTCTCCATAGCTATTTAGTATGCAGATAGAATATAAAGATCAGAACAGAGACAGAAGCTAGATATATTAAACTAGCTTCTGCCCGCGACTTCGTACGCGTAATCCCATTTTTTCCCGTCCCCGTTCGGGATTTTCGGTAAAAAGTATAAAAAAGTATTGGTTAAAAAGTATCCTATGTCGGTCTCCTGGCTCTAAGCTACCTCCCTACCAATTTTCAGCCAAATCTATTCTGCCGTTCTTGAGTTATAAGTGGTGTAACTAACACGACTGTCTTATATATATTTAGATATATGGTTTTTAATTAAACCATATATTTCGGAACCATTGATCGGCTCAGTAGCCAAACAATGGGTAACTGTTTCTTTTTTTGGTTACATTGTACAGTGGTATAATGTGCACCTCTGCCTACCCCTTCGGGGATAAAAGGCGTCATGTTATGTTGTTATGTTTCTGTAATGTATCAGTCTTTATTTTCGTACATACGTACTAAATAATTGTACAGAATGTACTTTTGCGTATCACTTAGCTTTCGTCATATTTACGATTTTATTAAAACCGATGGCGATCTGTAAGATGCTAATACCTCCTTTATCACACTAGCAGCTCTTGTATACACGTGCCTTCTATAGAAATGCTCAATACAGCATTGAATTGCAATGCTAACATCCATAGAAATTAGTCTAAACAAGGAGACTGTATTGCAAGAGATGTAAAGGACCAATCAGAGCCGAGTACAGTTCGTGCCAGACAATTGTCACTCTGAAGCAGTGGCATAGTATAAAGAACTTTATACTATCACTACTACTACACTAGTTCTTTATACTATGGCAGTGGTAGCCAAAGTTGAAATATCTTTTTTTATCGAATAGAAGGCAAACGAGCAAATGGACTACCTGGTTAAGCGATCAGCGCCGCCCATGGAAACCCGTAACACCAGAGGTGACGTCACAGATGCGTTGCCGGCCTTTTAAAAAGGATACGCTCTTTTCTTGAAGGTTTGAAGGTCGTATCGGTTCGGTAATAAACTACTAAACTCTGGATGAGAAGTTAAACGTGTTAAACAGTGACTATTGAAAATTAGCCATATGGTGACAACAGAGTAAAACAAGTCACCAGCCCTACTCTTATAAGGGTGTCGTATGTCGTTGGAGTCGACTGGGGACCACATAAGCATATTTTCAGAGAGATCGGACAGCTACGCTCTCTGATAAACTTGATCCTTTGACTTGTGATTTTCAACCCGTCTGTCAGGCGAACCGATTAAGTATGACAAATCTCTTTTTTGTAGAAGAGGCTCGTAATTCAGCTGTCACAAGTGTTAATGTAATATAATAATTAAAAAAGAAAATATCAACCAAACCAGTACATTGAGAAACGCTGACTCTAAAGTACCTAAAGCTACAAACATATCACTATCCTTGTCACTCCTACGACCAATATACTTGTGTCCTGCTCTGTAGAACTGAAATCTAGAGTTATAACTACGTACTGTCCCACTGCCTTTACTATGTTATTGAGTAAATAGGTTTGGTTGACAGCAGTCCGTCTGCAGACTTAGTCTAGCTTTGTGAACAGAGCTTTAGTACTTGGAAACTATCTATTTAGATTGTAGGCACGTATTTTGAATGCTAGATGCGTTCACAATAGTGTCTTGTGTTGTGGATGATTCTCCTTTAGTGTTGTTCTATTTTAGTGGATTTCCTTAGCTTCTTTGTTTTGATAAAATTACAGACAGCAACATAAAGAACTTTATGAGATAGTCACGTAACGCCGGATGGCACCTAACGCCGGACACTTGTGTTATCTCGATAACTGATAACACGAGCAATTCAATTTTTATTTTAAATCTTAGGTGTCTGCCACTGAGATAGTTCCCCTAAAAATTGAAGCGTGATCGCGTTATCAGTTATGATATGTTAAGATAATACAAGTGTCCGGCGTTAGGTGCCGTCCGGCGTTAAGCGACTTGCCCCTACTTATTAATTCTGGTACAGTTGGTTGGAGATCGGCTGTACAAACAGCTTTATGTAATGTAAGTGGGTTTGTATTCTAAAACTCAGTGACGTAGACTTTATAAGACCTTTGCCTTCTTTATAAACTTTCGGTAACTTTGTGCCAACTACTAAATATCAACTCTAAAATGAATACATAAGGCACATGATTGAATGCCAAGAAATGTACCTAGAATATTACCTATAATGCAAAATGGGTTTTCGAATGTGATTGGCAGCTCTAAATTAAGGCAAATTCAAACAAACTTTGGAACTTTATTAGAGAGATTGACATTCCAAGAAATAGTAGGTCGAAGTTGAGGCTAGTTTCTTTTGAAATATTAAACGCGGCTCACGAAACTTTTGGCACTAAAATATTCCTGGAAACGTAGCCCCAGGTAACTTACAACAATCTTAGTAAAACTCCCAAGTGAACGTTTCTATCAGTTTTACATTAATTATCTACAGAGTTAATTTATACAAAAGTTTTCATCGAGTTTTTACAAAACTTCGAATCGAAATTATAAAACCTTTTTTGTATTTAAAACGTTTCTCTTTTAATAAGAGAAAGATTTACGCAACCGACTCGGCGACGACAGAAAAAGTTACGAAAAAATATGGCGGTTTATAAATTGGCGTGGGGAAAAACGCGCCAAAAATCCTCGAACAATACTTTGAGTATTTTAATGATCCTCTGTGATTGATATTTGATTTAGTTTTGAGCTTTTAGTGTAATTCCTAGATTGAATGTAGGGGTATATGAATTTTACATTTCTCAGTATTTGCCTACCTAACTCTAGAAACACCTAGGTAACCTGGCTTATACATAAGTTTTGTGCACGTAAGACCTAAGCCACAAATTCAATATATATCCTCTAAAATTTCTGTAACTGTGTCAGTCTCTTTACTATCCTTTCTTGGAATAAAGGTCTTACGTCTGTTCAAATAAAATCCACTTTCACTTACAAAAGCCATCAAAGACTAAAATAATATTTGTATGCGCTATTTATATGTTTAGCAAAGCAAAGCCGAGTCAGCAAAATAATTAGGTACAAACGGAGCGCTCCATTCAGCACGCCCTCTGGTTGATTTAATTATACAAGTGTACTGGCCAACATCAAATGGCTTTAGCTGTAGCCTCTACCATGGTGTTCGCTCGTGATCGCGTATTTACATCTACAAATTAGACTTTATTAATCTAGTTCACGAATTGAAAGGGGAATTTAATACAACAACATTTTGGCCATTGAGAGCGGAGTTTGAGTTTAATATCATTCATTTGCGAAATTAATGAGTAGATTTTTGTTTTATGATTTTGTAAACAGCTCCTTATTTTTAAGAGTTTTGAGTTTTGTTTGAAACGATATTATTTAATTTGGTAATAACATGTCTTACCGCCGTACTTAGAGTCATTTAATGGCCACTTAATTCCAGTCCTTAGCAATTGTTTTCGGAACAAAATTGTTAGTAAGGAATAGTTTAAAGTCTCTGAGTATCGCAAGTTAGTTCTATAGGCTCATTCAGGTATTGACTTGGCTATAGAAGTAGTCAGTGGAATCGATATAATTAATATCCAGTATCCAGTGGCCCAAATATTGATTTTCTAGCAGTAACCATCGTGTAGCTTTTATGGTTTTGGTCGAATCAACTAAAATATCGCGTTTCGACTTTTGTTCCAATTTACTCTGTAGGTAGGTAAGTACTCCATTCTTTCCAAGAACTACGTGTACGTTCCCAGTCTAATTATCTATTATTAAAATAAAAATAAACCTCTATGAGGTTAGTTTTGTGAACACAAGCTTATTATTACAACATTATTAGTGTAAGTTTCGTGACTGGATCGCTTCAATTGGTCACGCAAACGCACGCACTTGAATTAATTGTGGTACGGCTTGTCTGTATAGAGGTTGTAGTGACGATAGCACATCAAGCTACACCTGTCTCCCAAATGTTTTATAGATTTTCAACTCTATTATAAAATATAAAGGTCTCCAAATATAAAGACTCTATTATAAAATATAAGTATCTATGACTGTATTTTTTGTAGCTTTTCATATAATTTTATCCACTTTCCAATGTCATAGCATTACGATTGCTTACCAATTTGTTATCAACTTGACCAATCGTCTGACCGCTTGGCTCACATAAAAAAGTATATCTCTCTGTAGGCACTTAGATTTAAACATTTAATCAATTAAATAAACTTTTAATTATGCGTTTACAGATAAAATGTAACGTTTAGAACTGAACATTCGAACATAAAAAGAAAAACCTACATTTTAACCTCATGAACGAAATCGTCTCAAAAGGCCCAGTATTGTATAAAGCCACATACTTATTAATCTTGACGATCGCTACTAAATACATTACAGGGGTTCATCCCGGGAGACTCATACATCGTTCCCGGGATAAAAATCCCGGGCATCGCATAAGCCGGGACAAAGTTTCTACGACACTATAAGCTGTCACGGACGTAATGACGTCACTAAGGCTATATGTTCACTTGGCGGCAAAGCGACAAATGTTCCTTTCAACGCAACACTACATTATACTGGTGGAAACTAAAGCTAGATTACTGGGTTATAATAAACAGACAGAGATAAAACTTTTGTGTGTGTGTGAAGGTGTTATAACACGAAGAATGGCGAGAATTATTAGGTTTGGCCAATTGGCTATCACAATCATTGCCAAAATGCTGTGACACGGTGACTGACAACGAACAATTAAATGTTATAAGAAAAGCGGGACATAACATAACATAACATCACGCCTTTTATCCTCAAAGGGGTGGGCAGAGGTGCACATTATACCACTGTACAATGTAACACCCACTTTTCACTATTTATGTTATGAGTCCCATGTAATAGGGGGTGAGCCTATTGCCATATACCGGGCACAGTTCCAGATACAGAAATAGATTTTCCAGCTGAAAACATTTACAAAATTGTCTTATCATTTAGATCTGAAATATTTCATTTTAACACTATAAAACTTCTCGTAGATTATACGTCAGATATCTTTCAATTATTATCTAAACACATCCAACAGTTCTCAATTAATTCGATTAAAATAAATCAATTCGAGAACTCGATAAGCATTAATCGAATATTCCAAGTAAATCAAGTTAGCGGCGTACGTTAGACATCTCATTCACGCGTGTTTAACATAATTAAGGCAAACAATTGAAAGTTCTGTCTGAGTGTCTAGACTCCACGTTATAGCTATTATAGCGACTTTGTACGTCAACTACTTAACAAAGTTAATGAGAATAAGGAATACACTAGGTACTCTCTACGAGAAATGAGAAGGCTTGACGTGATAACTATTATATTTTTTTTTAACGGGGGAAAATCATCCAGTGACTTCTCCCGCCTGGGTGAGGTGGGAGGGAGTGTCAGACTCTTACTGACTAAACACCACCCCGTGGATCCCACTACATGGATAATAAACAAATTCGAAGCGGAAAGAGATTTAATCGTCACCACAACAACTGAAGCAGCAAATGGCCTCAGAGGCAAACTATCCTGCCGAATCGGAGGAATCAAATCCAAAGTCCGAACAATGGCATCCATCTTAGTGAACGGATTAAAAGAGCAAGAGAGCTGCCACCGAATCATGGTTGATGAGGCTCTCATGAATCACTTTGGGGCCATTGTGATGGCGGCCCGAATAACTCGGGCCAAAGAAGTTCTGCTGATTGGTGACATAAATCAACTTCCCTTCATTGACCGAGACAACCTCTTCCCCCTCATTTACAACAGCCCTACACACGTCGTGGCTATTAGCCAAGAACTTCTCTGCACTCACAGAAACCCTATGGATGTGGCATATGCTCTTAGTACTGTGTACAGTGGCATATATTCGTCCGCGTCGGGTGTGAGATCCCTTGAGTTAAAAAGCTTCTCAGGGTCGCGAATACCCAAATCTCCTCCGAACACGTTATACCTGGTACACACTCAGGTAGAAAAGGAATCCCTTAAAAACCAGGGATACGGATCGGGTGTGGGATCACGCGTACTCACAATACACGAGGCTCAGGGGCTTTCGTACGCGGCAGTGGTTGTTGTGAATACAGAGGAGAAGAAACAGCGGATACACGACAGTGTATCGCACGCCGTGGTAGCTATATCCCGTCACACTAACAGCTGTGTTTACTACACGAATATCAGTGACGACGCGATCAGCAAATTAATCAGACGAGCGGTGGGTGAGAGTGAGCGGGGGATCCTGGACTATAACTTGAAAATGGCTATCAGCAACAGGGACATGGCGGTAGTGGGCGCTCTTTTGGGTGGGGAGGGCTCGCTGTAAGCTTGAATTGTGATGCAAGCGTGACATTAATATATATTTGTGTGTGTTTAATAATGTTAAAATGTAGTAAATATAATGTAACGTAATGTAAATTTTATCAATAAGACTGACAAAATACATTGGCACTACTGGAATCGGCTTACTGCTGCGTGAGCAGACGTCATGCATTCTTAAATGTTCTACAGTCGGTGGCGCTGTGGACTGGGTCGCTCCGTTCCCTACGAAATGGTTGATCGGACCGATTGCTGGCCCTCACGTCATGCTCGTGAACGGGCGCCTTCTGCTGGAGCAGGTCGGCTCGCTCATCGCGCGTGTGGGCCGATCCAGTAAGGTTAATGTAAATGTAATAAAACATGTATTGTGTATATATAGATATTAGACACAACCTTCTTTGTGGAAAAAAAAATGTGGTTAATGTAGCACGTAAGATTTTTGTAACAATTAATTTTGACTGTAAATTAAAAGATAATGTAATGGAATGACAAGGGCACGGACAAGAGTCCGTGGAGAATAAGAAATGTAATATTTAAAAAAAAAAAAAAAAACACCACCCCGTTCCTACTCCTGCACGTCGAGCCGGAGCCCCGGTTACCCGTTAGGTTCTCCGCGACATAACCATACATAACTATTACAATACAGTACAGTGCCAAGATCACCCTACTCCAATTGTCAAATTTATTCATTGTATTTTCGACTGTATGTCAATGTAATAAAGTTGAAAATGTAATGGAGAAATACAGAAAAGGATAGCTTGACCTACTGGCCACCGTACGTTGTGGTGACAGCAGATTAGAGTACATAATTTGTCCCCACCTCTACTCTCCCCGTGGGTATCATACGCTGACTAGAGACCTACATATGGGGTAATTGGACAGCAACGCCCCTTAGTACTTAGTTAAACCTGAACCTTTTGAATTGGGTACTTACAAATGACTCAAATTCAAAAGGTCCTTTTTTCGAACTGTCAAAAAAGACAGTTTTCTATGAGTTTTCTACGAGACTGTATATTGTGACGTCACGTTTCTTTAGCGTCAAAAATAATAAAACTAAGTAAGTTGGTCATAAAATAAATGATTAAAAGTGTAGTGTGATTATTTTTTATATTTTATTGTATTGAACAGTCGAAATAATTTATTTTTGATTGAGGAAAGTACCCAATTGTGATTTCCAACCCACGTCTTAAGTTGGAGATTACGGAAAATCTTTATATATAGGAAGACCAAAATCCAGCAGTGGCCTCTCAAGGAACGTTTATGAAATTTTTTTTATGGGATATACCGGTAAACGAGCAGACGGATGACCTGATGGTAAGCAATCGGCGTCGCCCATAGACACCTGGAACACCAGAGGTGTTACAAGTGCGTTACTGGCCTTTAGGGATTAGGAATTTGAGGATTGTTGGGGATTCAGGGATTGGAGAAAGGGTGGGAGGGTAATTGGGCATCCGGTAACCTCACTCACACGACGAAACACAACACAATGTTTTTTCATGTCGGTCTTCTGTGAGGCCGTGGTATCATTCCGGTCGAGCCGACCCATTCATGCCGAAGCATGGCTCTCTCACACTTCTTCTTTTAATACTGAACTCATATTGCATTCATGCCTCTTTGTATAATAGGTACAATGATGTCATGACAAAGATGAAGTACTAGGGCAGCATACTCATACAGAAGTCTGTCATAAATTCCCACCGCATATACGAAGCGTATGTTCATCTCCTAAGTTTTCTGGTGTCCTGGTAATTTTGGAAGCGAGGCACGTTTCCCTAAGCCCGCCGCTAGAGCCCCGCGACATGTGTGATCTGTCTTGTATGAGAGTTAAGGCAGGCTCTAGTACACAAACCGTGTCTGTTTCCTTGCTTACGTGTTTGCTTTAAAATTAAACATGATTATATTGTTTTGTATAGTTGGTTCTTAAGTATAGAACTACACAATCGAATTTGCAATAAATTATTCAAACACTATTCTAAAACTACAAATACATAACGGTTTACTCACTGAGAAAAATTACTAGTATGGAGTCACAAAGGTATAGGAGATATTCAATATCCCTTTAAAATGAATTTCATGTTGACTACGTTCTTAGCTTTATTAAAGAATATTAAAGGTAATGGTCTTTACCTACTCCCATTGCAGACAGGTGTGAGGTTATGTATGGATGTATGTAAATGTAATAGAACAGTATGTACTAACCCAGATTAAACGCATGTGTTAATTTGTCTCCGAACACAGTTTCATTGTAGAGAGGACCAAACAAAGTCCTACAACTATTTTAACTTCTTTACGAAACGTCTTAAAGTTTTTGCTCAGAAACTTGTATTGTTCCGTAACTCTACCTTCGCGATATAAACATTCCAGGAGAAGATTATATCAATGTAATTGTACTGTCGAGTATCGTGCATGCTGCTTATGATTATAGGCCCTGGCATAGCTTGTAACTAGTCGAGTTACTTCGTAGAGCAGTTAATTCAAGTTTAATTGAATTAATAATAACAAGTCATTATTTTATTTTAAAGCATTTATATATTTAATTGTAATTTCCCTAATTTATCATTCCGACTTAATTGATAGGTACTTACCAGCAACGCCTCAAAGCCTCTTACAAAGGCGAACCTGTGGACAAAACGATATTATTAATATACAGAAAGGACACTCCAAAAACACTTATATACACGCCGTTATTGAATAGTCGATCTTGTGTAAATAGAAACAATATTTTTAAAGAGAACATCTGTAACATAACATCACGCCTTTTATCCCCGAAGACCCCTCCCACTCAGGCAGAGGTGCACACTACGGCACTTAATGCCACTGTATCCACTTCTCACTATTTATTGTTATGAGTCCCATGTAATAGGGGGTGAACCTACTGCCATATACCGGGCCCAATTCCAGACTCCGAGTACCACTGAGATTTTTTTAAAACCCAGTAATATTTTGCCCGATCCGGGAATCGAACCCGAGACCCCTTGCCCAGTAGTCGCACTTGCGCACACTCGTCCAACGAGGCATAGAACATCTGTAAGTTTTACCAAAAGCCTATGGGCGCTCTATGAAAGTGACCTTTAAAATTGTATTCTACCAAACAAAACAAATTTCAAACAATGAAACAACTATGAAACGCTATTAAAACAATTCAGAACAATAATAATCGGCAGGCAATTAAATCTTACCGCCATATTGTATCATAGTTCATACTAGAACTCGAACTATCTGATATTCGGCATGACTTTATAGACAATGGAGTTTGTGTCACTAAATATAGGGTCTTTGTAGGACAAAAGACAATGTTTCAACTAAGGCTTTAAGTTAAACTGTTATAACGATGTTTGGCAATTGGCTCGCCCTTACAGATGATTACAGAAGAAAATCATTAGGCACCTATAGAAGTACCTATAAATATCAAACTAACATAGAAAGGTACAACAAGGCCTAGGCTTCACATTTTGAAAATCCTAAACTTTGTGTAGGCTGTCATTGAAAGAAAGAAAGAAAGAAAAATCCATTTATTTTGCTACGATACACAATAAGAATTTAGGAACACACAAAAAAGCCTATGGTGCGTCACATTGCTAGTAGCCACACACACGATAGTCGAAACGACACCAAAGTCAATGTCTGGGAGTCACGTAGCTTTGATATTTCACATAATTTCGATGTTAACACCATTCATTGACTATTCTATACGCAGCTGTAGCCAAATGCCATTTAGCACTTGTCTACATGTAGAATAGAAAACCAAATTACATGATATTGACGTAAATTTTGACATTTGTCAGCGCTAAAGTAGCGTTTGGCTAAAGGCACTGTTTTATTAGCTTTTATGCCATTTGGTTATTAGTACCAACTTTAAAAAGTGGATTCGTCTTAGCTTACTCAATTAGAGAATAACAAACACAATATTATGTTCATTACTATTCCAAACCCATCACATTCGAACCCAACTCACATTCAACCCCAATACTTTCTTTATGAACTTAAAATTCGGAACACGATTACTTGATTCTTTTCGTTAATCAAAATCAATTTTATATTAAGTTCCAAATGTAGGTTAAATTGACTAGAGCGACCTCTATATTGAAGTAATGAGTCGGAATAAATGATGGAGTATTGATGTTTGAAATGGTCGCCACAAGTCATTACGTTAAGCTGCGCCGTCAGGACCTGTCAGTCAACTATTTAATGCTTAGTTTGTACTAGACTGAATATTTTACTGTAACGGTCGATTTAACCCTAGACTGGAATATTTAATCTGTTTTATCGAGTACGTAGTTGAGTCTTTAGTCTAGACTTGTAGAGGTTGTAGTGTTATGATCGACCTCTCTGTCAGCTAACGTAGACTAGTCATGCGTTTTTTTTTTAGTTTAAAAATTCAGTTATTATTCAGGACTATTCTTTAATAGATTTTTAACTTTATTACAGGAGAATAGAGTTGAAAATTAGAAGAAATCCATGATTTAGAAACGACACATGCTACATTATTATGAAACGAGTCACCATTTCGACGATATTAAAACAAGATTTTTAGTTTTTTATAAAGTTATAAATATAATGACATAAGTGTCATTATATTTATAAGGGTAGGTATACATCGAAAACCGAGTTCGAACTTTATAAAAACGTGTGTATAGTTCATTAGATATTCTTGTAAAGTACTAACAAACAAACAGAAACGTACATACAATGTTGACTACATTGTATGTCAGTACCCATACAAACGTCAAGAGATGAATCCAGGATCAAAAGTCCGGGAAGTGTCTTCGGATCCCGGTAAATCAAATAGATTTCCCGGGGATATACAAAAGACTTATTCACTCAGGATCTGCGGAGGGAGAAGTACAGAGGGGTCGATTTTGTTAAACGAAAACTAAAATAGGTTACCTTCTATCCCTTTCCTTTATACCTAAGAAGAAGGAGTATGAAAGAGATGGAAGTAGTTTTCTGAAGAAGTTTTTATTGAATGTATGGTTTATGTTGACTTTTGAGTCGAAAACTTGATATGAGGTTTGTGAGCTCTAAATTTTCAAATGCAAAATCATTTGGTAGACAACCAACAAAGCCAACGATCAATGTTAGTCTTGTCATGAAATGTTGACGACTTTCTTCTCTTAAAGGTAGTAAGTAAAAGTTTACGTCACTCAACCAACTTATATACTCAGAATTGAATTTTA
The DNA here is from genome assembly GCA_902850265.1 of Spodoptera littoralis. Classification (NCBI taxonomy): domain Eukaryota; kingdom Metazoa; phylum Arthropoda; class Insecta; order Lepidoptera; family Noctuidae; genus Spodoptera; species Spodoptera littoralis. Next base: position 9,073,738 of record LR824555.2, on the reverse strand, counting down.
GAAAATATTATAAAGAGGTTACATAACAAGTGAATAGAGAGAATACAATTTATAAGTAGATTTTCATAGAATAAAAAAACCTACAAAAAGATCAAAAAAAGATTTGGGACTCTGGATTTTTCTTTTCTTTTGTGAGGGGAACATCATCCAATGATTTGTCTCGCATGAGGGCCTTCATCATCATCATATCAGCCAAAGGACGTCCACTGCTGAACATATACCTCCCCCAATTCTTTTTATGGGGGGAAAATCATCGCATGTCTTCTCCCGCCCTTAGTGTCAGACTCTTACTGACTAAACCACCCCGTTTCTTCCCCTGCACTCCGAGCCGGAGCCCCGTAGACCTCCCCAATATGCCTTAGTCGATCTTAAATATAAATAAAATTCTTCTTTAGAGAAGCGGCCATATACATATACCTAATTATCAAAAAAAAAACACTATACAAAGTATTATCAAACAAAATCACTGTAGCACCATAAAATTCATGGGAAACAGAACCCTGTAGTAATATCAGTCGTAATTGAAAGCGAAAAGATATAATGGTTGATGTATTATTAATGTAACGAGGCGAAACAATATGTCGCTCCAACCCATACAACAGCGAGGGGCGAGACGAAAGGTGAACGCACTCTAACACGACTCACTGAATTCAATAGGGCGCAACTTTTGCCAATTTTCAAAGACTTTTATTGATGGTAATGCGCACTACTTTAGTTTTCCTTTAGAGGGAAACGATTCGATGAATTCTCTTTGCTAAAATGGTGGAGGACTCTTGTTGTATATACTAGTCTTTTTGAAGCTTCGTTTCTGGATCTTTTTGGATCACTTTTCAATAAAAACAACTACAATGAAAGAAGTTATGAAATTGCTTTTCACATTCTTTCGACTGTTCTAGAAATGACACCATCATTTTCAATCAGCTGAGTAATGTGTGGGAGAGCCATGCTTCGGTACAAAATATGGCTCGACTCGACCGGAGTGGTACCACGGCTTCACAGAAGACCAACGTGAACAACGCTTGCGGTGTATTTCGTCGTGTGAGTAAGGTTACCGTACCAATTATCCGCCCCCACTCCCCAATCTCCCCATCTTTGAATTCTAACAAACGTCAAATTCCTAATCCCCAAAAGGCGGGTAACGAACTTATATCGCCTCTAGTGTTCTGGGTTTCCATGGGCGATGCCAATTGCTTATTAGGTGATCCGTCGGCTTGTTTATCACAGAAAAAAACTGTAATCAGCATCAATATCGATGAATTATAACAGCATTTAATCGACATAATCATTGATCATTTTTCATTAGATCATAACTATATCCAACAAAACTAAATATGTTCTTCTCCCCTAACTGAAGTAACTGCAGTTCTCAAAAAAAGTAGAAAAGTAATAAATCAAAACCGTACACGTATAATTGTGTTAAAACTAGTTTCATTCATCATAAGTAATCCGTATGATGAATGTTATGTGGCTATTCATACCCTTGAAAGGACGAACTAGGGGTCGGACCCCAGGAAGGAAAACATCGTAATAGAGATTGGGTCTTTAGATATCGAAATCCAAAAGTATGGAGTATGGAATTGTGCTCCATATTTGTCAACATTTACAATCCGTTACAATGACATATAAATTACTTACATATTTAAGTAATCAACTTCATCATAATCATCTAATGAACTACTCACCACAGTCACATGACCATGGGTACTCAGTCACCAAAAAAAATTTGCCTAAACAGTCCGTGGGGACGCCAGTCCTTGCAGTACTCGCTGTAGTCGCATGCACTAGATGTAGTGTTGTATTATAGAATGGCGTACGTGGAAGTGTGTAGCCAAACGCCACTTTAGCGCTTGTCTACAGAGAGAGTAGAAAACTAAATGTATGGGGATGACACTGACAAGTGTTAAAATTTACGTCAATGCCATATAATTTGGTTTTCTATTCTAGAGGTACAAGTAGACAAGCGCTAAATGGCATTTGGCTCCAGCTGCAGGTCTTATGACAAGCACCTTGGGGTTGATAGTTAGGTCATTGACAGCTACTTCCTGCTACTAAATCTAATCATTGTACTACAATTGTAATTCAGAATCCACTAAATGTAACTGTTTTATGAATAAAAATATTATAAATCCTCAATAGAAATGAAAGGAACAAAATTTTACACTGAATATTGGTAATATCTATCAAATTGAACGGCTGGCACCATTCCGTGAAGGTCATAAAATAGCCGTAGGTACTACCTGCCCGAGAGCCACCCACTATCCATTAATGTAGCTTAGGCGCGCACCACTCAATAAAATGAGGGTCGAAGGCTCACTACAAACAACGCCTTTTGCAAATATTAAATTCCTATCATAAATGCGAAAGAGTTGGTGGACCGTCCTTTAGTTTATCGCCTCGAGATGGGCAGATAAATTGTGTTTATGATATAGGTAGGAACGCCTCGTTTCGCACATATGGAGGTTCAACCAAATTCAAGAATTTTTTACAGCAATTTCGCAATTCTTAATAATACTTAAACATGTACACATCAATAGAACGCCAAGAACAGTTGATCCTCTCCGTCTTTCATTTCACATTACCCACGCGAATTAATTAAACTTTTCACATAATTAGTCGCGATATATTTTTCGCAAATTAAGCGATACGTGAGCTCGTTTATACTAATTGTAGACACGTAACCCTGATCCTTCTGCGAGTACATTGCTAGGGCTGCCCACGCACGCCGCGCCCGACGTAAATCGATTGCCCACACATGTCGCTGATTGCTAAACAATTGTGCGTGCACACCCTAATGTCGACCTGAATTCTTCCAAATTTTACGATCGGCGTCAGGTCAATATCAGCCGCTTGTGTTTTGATATCTTCTTTGAAAATATTTTCTTAGATAATCCCTTTTGTGTATATTAAAGAACCTATTGTATACTTCTTGACTTTTCGGGCTATTGGGATGTTTACTAACATAAAGATTGTCAGTCTAAGTAGCCCCAAAATAAACCTAGTCCTAATATAAACCAGTGGTCTTATTCTTAAACAAATTTAAATAAAACTTATCCTACGGTAACAAACATCACAAACCAAGTTTTGTATGAAATATAAGGTCCAAATACTTTAGTTTATTTTGTGTTACAATAGCCACAAAAGGGAACAACGGAATAACAAATCCCTCTAATGGCACGACCTTAATATTCTAGAACCTTCGCGTCCCAGTCCCAGGCTTGTACGAAAATGATAAGTACCAGAAAAAATGTAAAGGGAAGTCGCAAATGTCGGTGTATTTAGGTTCTTCTTATAATTTAGTATGAGAGTCCCCTAGCACAAAAGGGTCAGCGGCCGCTGAACAAAAATGTGTGGACTCAAGTAGCAATATGTATTCACTGAGGTCCTGCCCTAGTACTTAACGCTGATCACGATTTCTGAATCCTAACTCGTTTGCTTCTAGCGTCTACTAACATTCTATTTTAACATATTACTTTTCGTTCGATTTCAATGTTATTGGTAAATTCTTCAAACTTTACTTAAAGAACTTTGGCAGTAAAGAATGAAGTCTATCTAATGATCATTATGAACTAGAAGTCATTTACAGCTACATAACAACATTGTAATTGTAGCTGACATTCAGGAAAACAGAAAAGGAAGGTTGGCTAAAATCTGTTACCGGGACATTAAAGTTCCGCCTCTTATAACAACAAACTCAAACTTAAACTCAAAAGCATTTATTTCAATTAAACCTTAATTTGGTACTTTTGAAACGTCAACAAATATGAAATAAATAATAGTCTGTCAGTCTGTCCGTCAGTGAAGCTAGGCGCTCAACATGCTCTGTGGTGGCGGCGGCAAATGTATCTGTCTGTGGCCTGCAAACACCTTATCCCGAATAGTCGCGTTGCCCGCCGCTCCGTCGTTCGCGCGCCAATTATCATGGTCAGGCCGTAATGTATATTCTCCAGATTTTGCAGGTGAGGTGGAAATCGCAATTTAAAAGTTCAGACTTATTAAAGAACGCCGCGCGTTTCGAAGTCTCTGTCTGTCTGTCCGTCAAGTCCTTGGTAGTCTCTTATGATCGGTACCCACTGGAAGAAATTCTCTTATTTCTTATTCTTATTTAAAAAACGTTTATCCACACTAGGATTTTCTCATATGTCGTGGGTGCGTTTACAAACATACAAATTCACATACATACTTACAATACGTACAAGATACGAAACAATAATTTGTGAATTACACAAAGCGTTGTTCCGTGCGGGAATCGAACCCGCTAGAGTTGCCCGGCAACCGCGCGAACCGTGCAGTCAAGTCAGAAATGGAGATGTTACGAAGAAAACCTTACCTTCTAACGTAACTTACTGATTTTCGCATCAAGATGAAACGTTGAACATTTTCTCAGAACATCGAGTAAGATTTGGAACACGAAACGAATCCTCTAAGGCGCCCATAGAAAGAGGATAAAGCGAACTTAACAACTGTATTTTAAATCACAATGAAAATGCAACAAAAGCGTTCACCGGCTCGGATCACTTGCGAGACTTCCACGTGTACGAGGCTGAGGTACAGAATAATGTTGAAATGTTTTTCTATCCACACTGCATTTGTATAGAAAACTCGAATTTTCTTAAAATCTAAAACATGTTTCCTGAGAATCGTGTGCGATGAACTTTTTTTGTGGGATACGTGTTCTGAATTTGTTATTTGTCTAGAATTTTATCGGTACTGACCATTTTCCTTTTACTGTGGTCCTGATAGTCTTTTTGTTCGAAACTAAACTCAACATGCACTTAATGTGTAGTACGGTAGTTGAACAGAGCCCTTTCAGTAAAGATGCAGTTCTTTTAATACCTTCTCCACGGTACCGTATTCCTCATCCAAAGTGATGACGTCACCTTCTTATCATAACTTTGTTCCTTAAACTCAACTTTCGATATATTCCCCACCCACCAAGTTGAAAATGAACGAACCTACTAGAAGTTTCCTCTTCATTTAAGTGGTTACAATATTTCTTGCATGAGTAGCTATGACGGTGCAGTATAAATATTTTAATAATGAATATCCTCACCATCGTCTACTAACTAACTTCAGACCAATTACTTTGTCTTTTCAAGCATGCTCTAACACTCTTTGATGTTCACGGTTGTCAAGAATAGAGGGTGTTCAAACGTCAAGTATTCTATTTAAAATATATTCTAGAGGTACGTCACCTACCTGTCTGTGATAAAATCGAAAGGCTCTTATCAACTGGAGTGGGTTGATGTGCTGTATGTAAAAGTCAAGAAAACACGGTTTTCGAGTTAGATAAATACTAAAGGTTGCCCCCGACTTTGTTCGCGTAGGATATGATTCCTGTTTTATCGCATAAGTGCATTTAATCGGAATAAAAAGTCATGGTAATACTAAAATCGTGAGACAAACTAAATTAATTTAAAATCGCGAGTTACTCACGTGAATATACTGAGAAAAGCTCTACTAGTTTCGAACCACAGAGTTTCTTCCTCATGAGCAGCGTGCAAAACCCCTCTGTGGTTCAAAACTAGTAAGTATAGCTTTTCTCAGTATATTCACGTGAGTAACCTGCGATTTTTAGTTAATTTAAAAATCCAGTGTGATTGACGGTCAAACATTCAAACGAAGAAACTTTCACATTAATATTATTGTGATGAACAGCTAAATGAATAACAACATGTCTTGTCTATTTTAGTGCTAAACTAATGAGAAAATTTCCTTGAATTTTGGAAGTCATTTTGATAATTGTAAGACGTTCCCTAGAAACTCTAATTGGTACTAAGATTCGTAGAAATACTTGTTAATATTTTGTTTATATTTGTGCTTCATAAGTAAAGACTAATCAAACAATTGTGTCACAGTTTTACGTAAAATAAAATGTCTCTGTCACTCCCAAGAAGTTTAATACTTACTTCATTCGCTTTTCGCCACTTTTTTAGGTCTAATAGTAAAAAAGAACGAACTAAATATTAGGCAAAGGTTCAGATTGACACCAAAATTAATTGCTAAAACTATAAAAGGTTAGAAGTTACAGGGTATCTAATAAAACTTTTATTTATAAGTATGTAATATGTTATTATGTTTCTCGGCTTACACTTTTGACTAGTTTATTAATATGAACCTTTAGCATGGGTTGAAACTAGTCGAGTTCCTCGTCAAATAATTACGTGAGTAAGCTGAAAAAAATAATAATTAAATTTAGTATGTCTCACGAGGGTTATAACGTAAGTATATAATTTGTATATGGTTTATTTCAAAGAAATTCTTTGACTTTGACGAACAGTTCTCCCAAGGGATCGAACGTCTTTTGAAAGTTAGGCAGTACTCAGTATCTAATCATGTAATTGTGATATTTCTTTGCAAAGAGTTATAGACATAGTTAAGAAAGTATCGAACATAATGTGGACTAAACGTCTGAAAAGTTGTAAGTAATAAAGTACTGACTTTGTAGGACAAAAAATTTTAGAATAACTACGTTTAATTAAACCGACTTCAACCACCTTTTTTAGAGTCGAATAATGTACTACACTGCTCCTAAGTATAACAAACATTTTTTTAAAACCATATTAAAATCGGTTCAGCCAATCGCGAGATAACCGCGAGCACACATACACACACATACATATAGGGTAAACCGTGAACCTCTTTGTTTATTTGTAGTTGATTAACAATGGTCTTCAACAAAATAGGTACTTTGTATGACAAGCCCTTATTCATGAAACATGAGCTACAATAATTCAAGGGTTGACAATATAGTCGGGGATCCCCCAGTCATTGACACCAATCGCTTAAAGGACGTTAACCATAGACTACAATACGACTGCTTAAAATGCCATAAATCATCGGCACATCCACGCTTCCGCCCCGATGCTCGCTGTAGCGGAAACGGAAGTAGTCACAGCGCCGGATATGACGCGAGCTGCCTGACAGTTAATATCCTGTTATGCATTGCTATGTCATCGTGGGGTGACATTCTGTTATCGAACTTATGTCGTGGGAAATAGAGTGGTATTTTGCTTTTAGCGCGTGATTCGCTCGTATGTCCTCGGAGGTCGAGCATTCGATCCGTAGTTCGGAGTGCACTTTTGAACAGTTCGACTGTCTTTTGTCATTGGAGGACATTTGCACACGTTGGGGGGCGTAATATGATTCCCAGTATGTAGTTGTAAGGTTTGCTGAAAAATGGTGTTCAAAGGACACAATTTCTTTTCAACTCCATTTTTCAGCAAACCTGTAGTCCATGTAGGTTTTGAAAATTAACTAAGGTAAGAGCATTAACTCAAAACTTCTTTTTATTTTTAATACCCAACTGAATTAAAGACGAATCTAATTTAATTTATTCAATCTCACTTCTCTTCACATTACAGAAATATGGACAACATTACAGTTTCATGAAAAATAGACCATAATAAGATTTACAAGTCGAAATTAGATCAGAAAGTACACAAATTAATGGTAGAAGATGAAGTAATAAAGTCGGACGCAGGAAAAAGGCAACAGAGGCCGCCACAAATGAGTTTGTTCTGTCCTGTAAACACGCACACATACAAACATTTGTACACAGTGCGGGTCAGTGGACGGGCACAGAGTATGCAAACATCGAAACACAATATTTCTCTATTGACGATAAATGGACATTTCTGATGTAATTTACTTACATTAATTGTCCAATTACAATAGACTGCGTCATTGGCCGAGTGGTCGCAAGTGCGACTGCCGGGCAAGGGGTCTCGGGTTCGATTCCCGGGTCGGGCAAAGTATTACTGGGGTTTTTTAAAAATTTCAGAAGTAGCACGGAGTCTGGAAATGTGCCCGGTATATGGCAATAGGCTCACCCCCTATTACATGGGACTCATAACATAAATAGTGAAAAGTGGGTGTTACTTCTATGTGCACCTCTGCCTACCCCTTCGGGGATAAAAGGCGTGATGTTATGTTATGTTAATTGTCCAACTTAGGCTAAAGACTCCGGCGCCCGCCAGGTTAGGCGGACCCGCAGCCTTTGTAGAGTACAGATATGTATAAAAAAATTGTTATATGTTACGATTGTTTGCGGCTCCTGCTGCACCGGCGGGCGGTTAGCACCCGCGCGCTCTGTAATCGGTTGGCGGGCGATTGCAAAGGGACAGCCGGTCTGGAACTCAACTGATTCTCTGGAACGGAACTATGGCGACTGGGGATCGCAGAAAACTGCGGGTGAAAGCTAGTAGGTCATAAGCGAGATAACAGTTTAAAAGCTGAACAAATTATTATCACAAAACGTTACTGCCCAGTCTCTCTTACCTTACAATCAAAATTATTTACTGGTCTTAATTCAATATCTCTGGATGTATGTGTAATGGGTTTTTGAAAGAAACTTCACACAGTAACTTACTTAAAAATTAATCTTCAAATACAGATTTTTGATTAATATCGGTCATAAATTTTGTCTTACGACTCGTGTGGGAAGAGTACCTGGTATTGAGATAGTAACGAACACGTTCACACGGCTTATATTCACAGATATGTGGACTATGTTACCAAAATACAACAAGAAAAAGTTTATCAGAACTGCAAACCTGTCCCGAGGGATATCTTCGATCAGATTTATTTGATTGCATCGCAGTCGATTCCGTGGGCCACTTTAGTATCGAACCGAATGCTTGGGCCCCATATATTGGGTACATACGTATACAACTTTATCGGACGGAAAATACCCGATGCATGGAAAGGAAAGAATATAATTTTTTGTCCTTCTTGCAAGATGACTGCTTTGTAATCGGATAAAGTAATATTGAGTTTTCAATTTTGAAATTCTTTTCAGATTTAAAAAATCTATTATGTAGTTTATCCGTCTTAAAAGTCCTAAACAATAGTTTACTAATCCCGTTCAGATCATGTCAATCATCTTGTTTAGGGCAGATTCATAGTTCAGCTGTAGGGTTGTTACAAGCTATTGATGACGATGGTAAACATAAGAGTAAGGAACACTGTTCACGTTGCGTCAATTGACGAATGCATGCATCCTTCACAAAAAATAGACGGCCGGCAAATGACAAATGCTTGCATCTTACGTAGGAACAATGGAAACTGTCCTCGAAGCAGAAATGTTAAAAAGTACAACGTGGGCAGTAGGCTTAAACCTTATGTCCATGTGGTAGGTAACTAACATATAGGTACGTTGCCTTTGTTTAGAAAAACGTTGCCCCACACTAGGATTTTCTCCTATGTCGTGGCCCGTGGGTGCGTTTACAAACATACAATATCACATACACATGACACCTAGACCCGGAACAACAATCTGTGGACCACACAAAGAGTTGTTCCGTGCGGGAATCGAACCCGCGACACGTTGCGCGGCAGCCAGTTGCTCAGCCAACGCGCCAACCGTGCATTCAAACAATGTTGTGGAGGTCTCTCCTTCTCGGGATTCGGTAAAAATGGGCACCGCGTCTAGCGTGTTACCCGCAGGAAAAACGATGTTCATTACATTATTCGATGAAATACATTTTATTATTATAACAAAATTTCATCTAAAATTATAACGAAATCAAATTAAATAATATCAAAGCTCGATATACAATGGACCACTAATATCGTTTGGTATAGTAATCAAATTAGTTCCATTCAGTTCGCATTCATTTGATTGGCGTACGAGCGGAAATAAATGCCGGTTTTGACATTAATACTCGCTGCTTTGTGAATAAATAATGATTATGCGATATTATCTAATTTACAGTTTTTCACATGAATACTGACTAATTACGATTAGAAATATTGATAGATACATGGATGTTGAGAAAGCATTAATACTAGACTCATCATTATTGTAATTTGCACCATTGAAAAATACCGCTTGGAGTTAAAGCACCTATTCTTCTATTTATTAAAAAAAATATTAAGCGTTGAACTCGATAAAAACATAATTCTTTTCTAGGGAACAAAGACGGTAATAAGTTTTATCCTGAAAATCCACGAAGCTCTTTTCTAGTACCCTCGTAAATGAAAAATAACAATCGTAAAATACAACAGAAAGGATAAAAGGCAATTACAATTAAACTAATTTATCACACAAACAAGACAAATGGTTAGTTTTCTACCAAAATTAAATACAAGAGACAGAACAATTTACTATAGACTCTAACTAAGCTTTCAAATGACGGACTAAACTTGTTAAGTAATTCAAATTTCAGTTACATAAACTGAGGGCTGCGATTAATATTTCACAAACGTGAATTTGCACACACACAACTACACATCAACTTATGTAAAACCAGTATAAATTGACCGTCGAATGTGCGCAAAGATCGTACAAATCGAGATCATGATAAACTGGATTGATTAGCTTGATATGTACGAACGGTTAGACACTACTACATTAAGACGAATGCCACACCTGATGCTTACCTCGGCTTTGACAAACAAATATACGGCCACATAAATCGTGTACCAGCCCTAATTAGTTACATCGTTTAACATACTAGATGGCTCTGTAAACATATTATTGAAATTAATCAAAGCTAAACAAATACGATTTAGTAATGATTTACGATTTCATTGTCTTGTTTGATTATCGATGACGATGTTTGGTAATGACGGGGAAAAGGGGATGAGCCCCTTTTAGAATAAAAGTAAACAAATACCTACCATAAATAGGTTTCGGTTTTGGTTCGTATGTTGATATAGGACTCGAAACTTGTAGAGCTTTTTTCTGTATATTTATGTGAGTAACTCGTAATTTTTAGTTAATTCAGTATGTCTCACGATAGTTATTATAAAAATGTGTTTACATTGCGTATACAATGCACCTTTTTCTATTCCATTGGGCATTAAAAATTATTACGTTAAGTTTATGAACTTAAAAGAAACATAAAAGTGTAACTACAGCTACATTCATAAAAGTTCTCGAATAACTATTTGGTGATGGATTCTGATAAGATCGCACTATCGTTTTTACAGTCCCAATTAAAGTGAACCACTAAAAGCCATTACCGAAATTGGCGACCTCAAAAACTATCTGCTCCCGTACATTAACTGCAGTGTAATCAGTAGCCGCCATCGCAAGGCTTTCCACATTCATGAATATAAGTAGCGGCCATTTTGGTTACCATAAACAGTAGCTCGACTTAGGAATAACATTTGCATGGAAACATGCAAGGTAGGCTAATGTAAGAAGGATTTACAAACACATCACATCAACAGCCTGTATCCAATGCTGACCAGAGGTGTCTTCTCACACGGAGAAGGAGAAGTATGTTTCGACATGGACTATTAGTTTAGACTTAAGGATATTGAGAAGATTCTAAAGTTGACTTTAAGAGTTCAATGATACGGTTGGCAAGTGGTATAAACAACGGATTGCTGTATTTTTTTAATGGCATAAGCCAGTAATGGACCAGATGGATCACGTGATGGTAAGCAATCGGCGTCGCCCATGGACACCTGGAACACAAGAGGCGTTAAAAGTGCGTTACCGGCCTTTAGGGGATTAGAAGTTTCAAAATCGTTGGGGAAAGGGAGGGGTTAGGTAGTTGGTCCTGCAGTAACCTCACTCACACTTTTCTGTGAGGCCGTGGTATCATTCTCGTGCCGAAGCATGGCTCTCCTACACTTAAATGAGATTTTACTCCTGCACGGAATAATATTTTGTGTGAACCACAATTGTTGCTCCACGTCTAGGCGTGATGGTGATAATGTGAATATTTGTTTGTTATTACACTCACGACACAGGACAAGATCCTAGTTTTATGTGGAATAGTAAGAAAACAACATGAAACATAACATTACGTTTTTTATCCCCGAAGGGGTGCACATTACGGCAGTTAATGCCACTGTACAATGTAACACCCACTTTTCACTATTTATGTTATTAGTCCCATGTAATAAAAGGTGAGCCATTTCCCATATACCGGGCACAATTCTAGACTCCGTGTTACTACTGGGAGTTTTTACTTAAAAAACCCAGTAATACTTTGCCAGACCCAGGAAACAAACCTGAGACCCCTTGCCCGGCAGTCGCACTAGCGATCAATCGGGCAACGACGTACCTAATCAAATATTTTCACCACCATGTTTTACAGGCTTGAATATTTAGCATATTGTACTCATTAGGTCCAAACCTATTTACAAAGAAAAAATATCGTTTCATTTTTATACGTTTCACATGTGATTTCTGGGTTCATTAACACGTGCATCTGTTACGTCCGGCAATACCATGTTTATGTATATTGATAACTTTATATGACCTAGCATTGTATTCATATTGAACTGAACAATAACAGAAGTACTGACATGAAAATTCTCTTCACAGGTGAATAAAACAGAACATTCATTGATAAATAGTTTTACCTGCAGCTTTTCTTGTGCCATTTTCCGTACTCCCAATTAAATGTACCTATACGAAATGACAAGATGATTAATAAGTAGATGAAACGGAAAGAGAACAATTAAACCTACTTTCGTATTATAATTGAACAATATCGGCCGAAAGTCCTTTGGAGCCGATTACTTGAAATAATACGAAGTACCTCAGAGCAAGACAATTTATTTACGTCAAAGCAGACAACCTAATGTTTTGCCGGTAACGAAACCATAGCTTGAATTTAAATCGGCCAACGCCATCTATCGAGCTATGGGACAACACAATAAATAGTAGTATGGCGTTGGCCGAGTGCATCTTTTAAACAGATTATTTCTACACTGAACATTCCGCCCACCAAAAGGAATATATTCCTTTTCGTACCGCCCACCATGCATAAACTTAACAACTAGGAGAACAGTGGACTGTATGACAATTATATTACTATATTACGAATAATACATCGAGATAGACCTAGTGGACGGCTTCTTTTAGCAGACATTGGCGCGGACAGATATGGTTTCAATCAAAATGAATAGATATAAGTACAAAAACATTAATCTGGGTGACGAAATTCTTGTTACCGACAAAAATATCAGGTTGACAAAATTCTGACAAAAACAATATAACTAAACTACTAACTAAACATTGTAATCAATACATGACAGTGCACAAGAGTAAGAGACATTGTTATTTCAACAGTGCAGTATAAGAAATAACATAATAAAACCTTATCTAAAAACATACGCAACTTAAACAATTAAATCTACAAGATTTTGCCTTATTCAGTAACAGGAAGAAAACACAATTTTGAAATTGGACGTTTAATCATAGAGCCCTTACAACGAACAGTGACAACTCGCGTCAAGTTATCTCTACCCGGATGCAGCTCAACAATTCTGCCATACAACCATTTAGCTGGAGGTAAGATATCTTCTTTTATTAAAACTACATCACCTATTTTACAGTCAGGTTTACGAACATTCCACTTATGCCTTTGAAAAAAGTTTGTTAAATACTCCTGTTTCCATCTACGCCAAAAGTGCTGCACCATACGCTGTACTAATTGCCATCTGCGTAAAGTGCTAACTGTGACACTTTCATAGTTGTAGTCAGGAACCATTACCAATGGATGACCCACCAAGAAATGACCCGGAGTCAGAGGTACAGGATCCTCTGGATCACTACTACCCTGAGACAGGGGCCTAGAGTTTAGGCATGCCTCGATTTGGGAAAGTACTGTGGACAGTTCTTCGAACGTCAAAGTGGAGTCACCTATCACACGCTTCAAGTGGTGTTTTACACTTTTCACCCCTGCTTCCCACAACCCACCAAAATTAGGAGCGTGAGGAGGGATAAAATGCCATTCTGTTTGAGAGTTTGCAAGAGCAGCTGCAATGTCTTTGTACATCGAACTCTGTTGGTTGAAAAGCATCTGCAACTCTTTAGCAGCACCCACAAAATTTGTACCATTGTCGCTCCAGATATGACGACAGTGACCGCGCCTAGAAACGAACCGTTTGAACGCTGCCAGGAAACCCTCAGTCGTCAAATCTGAAACAACCTCTATGTGTACTGCGCGCGTAGCCATACATACGAACAAACAGATGTACCCCTTATACGACCGCTGTCCACGACCTTTGGAGACTCTAATGTGAATAGGGCCTGCATAATCGACACCGGAGTTCAGAAACGGCTTACTGGGAGTCACTCTGCAAACCGGAAGTTCTCCCATAAGCTGTTGATTCGTGGTCGCCGAGTATCGAATACAGCGAACACAACGACGTATATAAGCTCGTACAATATTTTTAACCCGACTGATCCAGTACTTGATGCGTATAAAATTAAGTACCAGTTGCTGTCCTCCATGAAAGGTCCTTTCATGAGCGTCGGCTACAATTAACTTAGCCAAACTTGAATCATGAGGAATAACAACTGGGTGCTTTGTATCATCAAGTAATGGTGAATACCGTAGCCTTCCTCCAACTCGCAATATCCCACATTGGTCGATAAATACATTCAACTTATATAAAGAACTCGACCTTTCCAATGGACTCTTATTTTTCAGGGCTGTCAATTCAGCCTGAAACCATTGCTGTTGGCTTTGTTTGATACATACATTCAACGCTTTGTGAATTTCGGAAGCTGACAGGTATTTTGCAACCTTAATATTCGCTTTACGAAGTTTTAATGATTGCAAAAATCTTTTACAATACGCAACAACTCTCACCAAACGTGAAAGTGATGAATACTTAGATCCCCAAATGACTTCAAAATCAGGCACTACGCTGGCAGTGTGAACATTAACTTGCTTTAACTCCTCATTAGTATGAATGGCACTAGGCCGGGTGAAGTCTATCTGAGCATTCCTTAACCAACCAGGTCCATGTTTCCAAAGATCATCACCAAGGAGAAATGCTGAAGACACTCCCCGGGAAGCTATATCTGCTGGATTTTCTTTAGATTTAACATAAGCCCACTGCGAATTGTCTAGCAAACCAAGAATCTCAGAAGTACGATTAGCCACGTAAGTTTTCCATCGACTTGGATGATCATTTAACCAGGCCAAAACAACTGATGAATCCGTCCAAGCATGTATATTTGCCTTAGGAATGTTCATTACTTGAGCTACATCAATCAATAATTTTGCTACTAAAACAGAACCGCACAACTCCAGCCGTGGAATGGATATTTGCTTGATGGGAGCTACCTTTGTCTTTGCGGTTATGAGGTGCGAGTGTATTTGCCCATTAGCATCGACAATGCGACAATACACCACAGCCGCATAAGCTATATTTGACGCATCGCTAAAGCCATGTAACTCCATTGTAATATCTTTTTCGCTTTTATGTATCCATCTAGGAATGTGAAAGTTTACCAGTTTCTTTAACTCTGCTCTATAATATGACCATTCTTGTAAGAGATTTGGTGGCAGTTCATCATCCCAGCCGATTCCACTAATCCATAGCTTTTGTATGAAAACCTTCGAGGTTATAATGCACGGTGCTATCCAACCCAACGGATCATAAAGCTTTGATATCTCTGATATAACCGTCCTTTTTGTTTCAGGTGCAGCAGGAGGTGACATCTTCACAGAATAATCAAATTCATCAGTGTTCCGGTTCCAGGTAAGTCCTAAAATCTTAGTTATACTATCCATTTTTATTTCAAGGTCTCTACCAGAAGTTTCCTTCAACGTTTCCAAAATGGATGGTCTATTGCTTGTCCACTTTTGCAATTGGAACCCCGCTTTCTCTAATAGACAATTCATTTCATCATAAATTAGTTTTACTTCTGTTTCAGATTGACACCCAGTCATCAGATCGTCCATATAGAAGTCTGACTTCACCCTTTCAGCAGCCATTGGATACCTCTCGCCTTCATCGCACGCAACTTGCTGCAACGACTTTACAGCTAAGTAAGGAGCGCATGACGTACCAAAGGTGACAGTCAGAAGTCGGTAATCCTCGATCTCTTTGTTTGGATTCTCTCTCCAAACAATTCTTTGATAATCTGTATCAGGTCGAGCGACCTTGATTTGGCGATACATTTTGACGATATCGGCAGCCAGACAGATCGGATGTTGACGCCATCTCATGACAATATGTCGCAAATCTGCCTGAAGAGTGGGTCCTACCATTAAGGTGTCATTTAAGAAACCCCGTTCGTTCCCTTACATGACGCGTCATAAACCACTCTTACCTTAGTGGTTAATTTATCCTGTCTAACCACTGCGTGATGAGGCAAATAAACAGCATCGTTTTTATTTATTTCAGCCTTATCAACGATTTTCTCCATATGACCTAGCAATAAATATTCTTTTATTACATCAGCATACTGTTGTTTTAATTCATCATCCCTACCCAGCTTCCTTTCTAAACCTAGCAATCTTTTTACAGCTATATTTTTAGAATTACCGTATTTACAAAGTGGATCTTCGGAACGAAAAGGTAATTTTACGACATATCTCCCATTGACATCTCTAACTGTCGATTGTGCGTAAAACTCTTCGCAGGCCTGTTCTTCAGGCGTGAGAAGCTTTTTCGTTATAGCAGGTTCGGAATCCAATTCCCATAAACGTTTTAACATATCATTCTCTTCTATTTGAGTGTACATCGTGATTATAGTATTATGAGAATTTAGAGAGCTATCTGCCTTACTGACATAGCCTGACACAATCCAACCTAAATGCGTGTCTTGTGCGACCGGAGAGCCTGTAGGACTCTTGATCAGACCTTCCTTTAAAATACGGCAGTATACTTCCCCCCCTAATAAAATATCAATTTTATTAGAACGACTGAAATTTGGGTCGGCTAGACGTATGCTGTGAATTTCTGGCCAATTGTCAAGGTTGACATTCTTATCTGGCATAACCGATGTCAGTGAACGTAGTACATGCGCAGTTACGTTTATGGTATAAGAGGAATCATGCAACGATTGAATATCAATATTCACTACATGTTTAGAAACGATCTTGCTATGCTCACCTCCTATACCTGCAATAGTAGTCTTTGAGACTACTCTCCTTAAACGAAGTAATTGCGCAGCTGACTCAGTTATAAAGGATGCTTGTGATCCTTGATCCAACAAAGCTCTCAAAACCTGAGAGGACCCATTTTGTGATTCGGCTTTAACCAAAGCCGTGGCTAACAAGACCTGACCCTGCGTTTGTTCATTCACAAAATGAGATGCTATACTTACCTTGACATCATGGACTGGCTCTGAAGTACATCCAAGTTCAGGGAAATAGGTTCCCCTGACGCAGTAACCCCAATGGCTCCACTATGGTTCTTCGGATGTAGCAGCGTATGGTGTTTACGCTGACAAATACGGCATTTCGAAAAAACACGGCAGTATTTGGAAGTATGATTACTTCCCAAACAATTAAAACAGGCACCCAAAGATTGTGTTACGGCACGACGTCCGTCCACATCTAGTTGGCAAAACTTCTTACAATTTAAGAGTTTGTGACTCTCCGAACAGTGTGGACATAACATATTAGTCGTACCGTGCATGACCTTAGTGTGAGATGTAGGATGATGATCGACTTTTAATTTATTTTTAGGCTCAACGCATTCGAGAGCACGAAAACGTGTTTCCAAAAACTCGCAAAACTGTTTAAAGGAAGGTAGATCGTCGGATGATTTAGTGACATGCAGTTCCCACTGCTTCCTCGATTCTACGTCCAACTTTAAGCTTGCAACGTAAATAATAATTACATCCCAAGAACTTACATCGATCCCAATATTAGTAAGTTCGTGCAAACAGTCACTGGTCACATCTAGTAAATCTTTTAGTGCTTTTGATGATTCATTTCCAATATTACGTTGGCCAAATAATCTATTTAAAATATATGTGGATACAAATCTCTTGTTATTATACCTATGTTCTAACATTTCCCAGCATTTTTTATAGTTTAAATCAGTTATAGGTACATGTTTTATAAGCTGCTCCGCTTCACCTGACAGTTGAGTTTTTAAATAATGGAGACGTTGGACATCATCAAGTTTTTTATTGTTGTGTACTAATGACACGAACAAATCACGGAATGACGACCACTCTGTATATTTTCCGCTAAAAGTAGGTAAAACTATTTTTGGCAATCTTACCACACTGCTGTCAGATGAACCATCGCAACCTTCCTTCCTTGAGCTGTGAACTTTTAATTGGGACAAAACATTTTTTAATTCTACCTTGTACATTAAATAACACTCATAAACCGTCTCATAGATATCTTCCTGGAAAAAGTCCTGTAATTCTTCACTTTCGCAATCACCTACGATGACTTCATATTTCGCAGAAAAATTCTTGAATTGGGTCTCTAACATCTCTAAACGTGCATCGACATAATTGTAGTTTATCCGATCTCTCGGGGACTTCTTGTAATTTATCCAGCCCTTTTCAATTTGTAATTTGATCTTTCAGCTTTCTTAGTTCTTTCTCCATGTTGTTTGTATTCATGAAAATATTCTAAGTCCAGTGAAAGATAGATGAAAATTCTCTAAGTGTCGCTGACAGTTGACAATTGACAAATTTTCCAAGTCCAAACTATAGAGAATTTTTCTAAGTGTTTAAAACTTGTAGATCGCTTCGAAATCGGGCATAGATTCGACGTCTGGTCGTTTTTCTCGAAACTATTCTAAGTCCCTGATCGAATGCACGCGAATTTTTCTAAGTCCCTAGTTTTAATGATTTGAATGTACTCACAGTTCTTTGTCCACAATTATGCACTTCACTTCACTACTACGAAGTTCAACGATGATTCCCGATGTATGTCCTCGGCAGCTGAGCACGTAGTCTTCCACATGTAGTATTGTTAACCGACAACTATCACCATCTCGTATCAATTAGCACAACTATATTTAATTGTATGTGTTCTTCCATAAACACCCTTCGGCTCGACTGGACCATGAACAATATCGGCCGAAAGTCCTTTGGAGCCGATTACTTGAAATAATACGAAGTACCTCAGAGCAAGACAATTTATTTACGTCAAAGCAGACAACCTAATGTTTTGCCGGTAACGAAACCATAGCTTGAATTTAAATCGGCCAACGCCATCTATCGAGCTATGGGACAACACAATAAATAGTAGTATGGCGTTGGCCGAGTGCATCTTTTAAACAGATTATTTCTACACTGAACAATAATATTAGTTGGAACTTTGGTCCTCTCGCATTTAATTACAAAATAGTTTGTAACGAAAATCAAATAACCCATATCGAGGTACAGCGCATCAATAGGCATTACCTATGTATGTATATTCCACTGTTTACCTACAATCAAAGAAAAATATACCTTAACTTGTTGCCCTAAGGTAGAAAATGTTTCACTGAATCCCATAAATTATGACGTTCTAGTGATTGGTGATGTTCTACGTGACCCAAATAAGAAGGTTTGAGTAAATTTCAGGGCATATTGGGGTAGAAGCGTCCAGTCATCGGCGGGATATCATTTTATAGTCCATTGCTTGAGTCCACGTTATGAAGCTCGATATTGGCCGGTGATTTGCAAAATTGTTTGTTTGCTCTTCGATATGTGGGTGCAAATGTGAGATATATATGTTTGTGAAAATGAAATTGCCTTAGTATTTACTTTTAAGAATTTATTAGAACCTCATGTTATTTTGCATTAGCCAGCACTTCTGAACGTTTATGTATTGTATTGAATAATTGTAGGAGTTGTAATTAAAATGAAAAAGTTTGTTTTAAATCAAATAAAGAAATTTAATCGACTCTAAGGACCAAATTCTCGGTTTCGTAAACAACACTGTCAAAATATTTTTTCCACATCCACTCATTTGTACGCCACTTTGATATTAAACGAACAACATTATTACAACAAAAACAAAAAAGGCATAGAACAAGGACCATTATAATATTCCATGAATTTACAAAGTTTCAAAAGACCGCATGAATAGCTACATATAATAGTTCCCCCTACATTTGGGACAACAAAGAACATAGCATTCAGTATTCATGACGAAAAATAGGCAACAAACTTTCATCCCAATATTACAAACATGAAAGTATTTGTGGAACTCAATCACGTGCCAGCTCTGTTACAGACAACGGTGGAACTTTGAACAATGACCACCTACGCCAAATTATGGCTATATTTTATTAACATTGAAATAATATCTGACAGAATCCAATATCAGTGTTGGTAGGAAATTAATGGACCTCGTCTGAAAAAGAGTTTTTTAAGGGGCGAAAATCATCGAATGACTGCTCCCGCCTGAGTGAGGGCTTTAGGGAGTGTCAGACTCTTCAATACATAGTATAAAACAAAGTCGCTTTCGCTGTATGTCCGTATGTATGCTTAGATCTTTAAAACTACGCAACGGATTTTGACGTGGTTTTTTTAATAGATAGAGTGATTCTTAAGGAAGGTTTGTATGTATAATAAATGCATATTGCACCCGTGCGAAGCCGGGGCGGGTCGCTAGTACTGACTAAAAACCACCCCGTTCCTACTCATGCACTTCGAGCCGGAGCCCCGGCAACCCGTTAAGTCTTCCGTAGCTCCGTGTCTGAAAAAGACTAAAGGTGCTTAATTATTCTGGATTAGTAATAAAATGCTATTTTTGAAATAATATTACAAAATCTAGTTAATTATAAATGAGCGATGGATCTATTAAACGGAATTTAAACTGCAATTTCGAAGTGATAGTAGTGATATGGGGACATACTTGCAAATAGTCAATAGGTAAGCACCAAATAGTTTTATGTCAAACATGCAAACGGGATTCATCACAGCTACTCCTGCGACGACCAAAACCAATGAGCGTCAAGGAAATAATGTAATAAAAACAGATAAAACTCCAACAAACGTTCCCCTGCAACTCGTAAAAGTATACGACGAAATAAATCCACATAGAGAGTACGAAGAAAAATATAAATACGAGAGAAACAATACAGATGGAACTATCTCCTTTTATTTTAGACGGACGCATTAAATTTACTATGCAAAATGGGGCTTGAATATTGGAAACTGAACTCAGAATGTACGACAACACAACTGATAATGTCTAATATGACATTCAATGTTCCGGGAACATTATTATTCGAGTACGGTCTACGTAAGCCGTCGACTTGGGAGATATTCATGAATATCTCGACAGCGAAATTGAGCTGACATTAGAGAGTCCTTAGTGTACAGGTCTCGATCATAATACTATAGGTTTGAGTGGAACTAGAGCTCCACTCGGCTGCTGCTTTGCTTATGATTTCTAGTTTAAATTGTATGTACACCTAACAATACATAAAACGGTCCACCTATTTTTTGCCTGATTGGAACAAGGAAAACTCAAAAATCCTCAACTAACGATAAACTCAATACTTTCCGCAATCCGGATATCGGAGCTTGCGACCTCTTTCTTGACACTCGAGCTTGCGACCCCTAGATTAACAAGGGATTCTTTAAAAACTTTTGTATAATAACAATCCATCGACACGCAAGATTCCTTCAAAATATGCGCAGTATTTTTGGCGTTTAAATTAACTATATTACCTCCATGTAAGCAAACACTACTAGTATGGACTGCAGGCACGTAAAACAAAACCACATTGTTCCAACACCAACGAAACGACAAAAGAACGAAAGACCACCAATCAGCGCGCGCCGGCCAAATTTATAGCCAATCAGCGCTGAGCTGTGGTCTGTTGTAGTAAATTGTGAATGGTTCGCAATTAGTACTGTTAACTGGTGGACAGATTCCGCTTTTGGTAACTTGACATTTGAAGTGTGGAGTTGTAGAATACAATAGAACTAATTTGGTTTGTATTCAGTTCATGTTCAAGCGGAATGGACACAGCGGCTGAGCTTTAAATATGATTATGGTTTAGCCAAAGAATATAAGAAGTTTTTTTAGCAACTATGCTACGAATTCATCAATTAATGCCATAAGTGACACTAATGAGGTTTACTAGCACTAGCACTAGCTAGTATACCTCATTTTAATCTTTAATGCCCGGGATACACGAGGCTAGTTTTTCAAGCTAGGGTAGCAAGCTAGTTCTTTTTTAAAACTGTCGGCTAGCTGACCTGGCTTGGAATATGCTAGTTCTGTTTACATGAGGCTATATTATTTTAAGCTAGTATTATTGCTGTTACCAAGGTGACCACACGCCCAAAATGAACTGCACGCGAAAAAAAAACACTATTCGACTGAAACAGTTACTTCGAAAACTGTGCCAATTCGCACTAGACGAACTAGAAGATGAATTACAAAAACGGGTGTGGACAAGACCGTGGATTTTGAGGAGAGAAGAACGTGGATCATTTGCTTTACTTTTGGAAGAATTTCGCAACGAAGATTTAGGCGAATATAAGAGTATTTTGCGAATTGAATTATTTCGAAGAGTATTTTACTTTTGACCTTTTGTAGTCATAACAATACCAATTGTCTTTAATTCGACACACATTTTTTGTAGCGCTGAATCACGTTTACACTTGTCTTTATAACTTGGAAGGGTGGAGTTCCACAGACATTCATGGTCACGGTACAGTTGTACGAACTTTCAATTAATCTCCGTACTTAGTTTGGGCATCTTAAATCTCAAAAACACGTCGCGGAGAAAAACAAACGCGTGGTTACTGCTTACGAGTCAACTGAAAACTAGC
Source organism: Spodoptera littoralis (assembly GCA_902850265.1). NCBI lineage: Eukaryota > Metazoa > Arthropoda > Insecta > Lepidoptera > Noctuidae > Spodoptera > Spodoptera littoralis. The sequence goes on along the minus strand of LR824555.2, from coordinate 9,051,282 downwards.
TTCGCCGGCCACATGAAGCTAGTACACAAGCCAGGATAGTAAAATCAGTGGTGGGGGGCGCTACTTACCTAAAAATAGAACTCCATCCTATTAAAAACTGTCCTGGCTTGTCAACTAGCTTACTAGTTTACTAGCTTAGAAATGAAGCTAGTTTTGTCTACACGAAGCCAGAAGTACTAGCTTGCTAGCTTACTGACACTAGCTTGCTATCCTAGCTTGAAAAACTAGCCTCGTGTATCCCGGGCATAAGAGCGACAAAGTTCTCATAACGAAAAAAAAGTTCAGTCCTCCTAAATAGGTTACTACAGCTGCTTAAACTGACTAATTCCAGACGACATTAGAAATTGAAAGACAGTAAGAACATGTACAACAGGAAAAGTAAGAAACAATAACAATTCGGTTCGTAAAGTAACAAGAGATATAGAAAGCTAAGAAAAAGGTTCTTATCGCGAATGAAATGGCAGAACAGGATAACGTTACAAGAGCAACCGTTATCGTATAAACTGGAACACATCCTTGGGAGATAACACATACTTCTGTGAAAAGGGACAACTATCTGTTACACGGACAGAAGATTTAAGGAGATCATATCTGAATACTTTACTTGTTTAACATTTTTTTTTAATTTCGAAATATTCCAGTAATAATATGACGCATGGATATTTTATATCTTACCTATAGGTATCCTAATGAATAGACCCATAATGACCGAAGCAAGAATAGATAAATTATAATGACACATCCGTGTTTTTTTTTCTAAGGCGGGAGGGAGTGTCAGACTCTTACTGACTAAAAACCACCCCGTTCCTACTCCTGCACTTCGAGCCGAACGATGTGCAGGAGGTAATCCGCTAACTTCTCTGCCTTCTTCTTTAAAGAGGAAGTAAAATCATTAAACCTATCATTACTAGGTATCGGATTATGTATGTGCATTGAGTCATAGACGAGACTTAGACATGGTAATTGTAAAAGATAAGACTTAAGCCATTTATCGAGCACAATTTGAAACTCATAAAAAAGTAAAAATCGAATACCTCTTCGTAAATCACACGATGAACAAGACAGTATTCGTAGTGTCGAGTTCTAGCGAACAATTTCAATTCGACTTCAATTTCCTAATGTTTCTATTCCGTCCATCAGTGATGGGTGTTGCTCTGTGGCAGTAAACCCGTGAAGCACTGGCTATATATCACTGGGTGCTAGAGGGAACCATTTATCCAGCGCTGGACACTTTCATTGCCAGCGGATACGTTTCAGAACGTATTGCAATGAGCTACTTTTCTCGTATTCTGAATACTTTACACTCAAGCTGGGTTGGTTTGGTCGTGTAGTGTAAGTGGAGACTTTAGTGTTAAGTAACAGAATTTAGTATTACTGGGTTTTTAAAAAAATCTCAGTAGTAGCACGGAGTCTGGAACTGTACCCGGTATATGGCAATAGGCTCACCCCCTATTACATGGGACTCATAACATAAATAGTGAAAAGTGGGTGTTACATTGTATAGTGGTATAATGTGCACCTCTGCCTACCCCTTCGAGGATAAAAGGCGTGATGTTATGTTATGTTAACAGAATTTATACATACATATGTAACATCACGCCTTTTATCGCAGGTAGAGGTGCAGATTATGCCACTTAGTGCCACTGTAGGTACAATGTAACGCCCACTTTTCAGTATTTATGTTATGAGTTCTATGTAATAGGGGGTGAAACCATTGCCAAATATTGGGCACAATTCAAAAATCCGTGCGACTACTGAGATTTTTGTTAATAAACCCAGTGATACTTAGCCTGACCCGGGAATCGAACCCGAGAGCCCATGCCCGGTAGTCGCACTTGCGACCACTGGGCCAAAGAGGCTGTCAACAGAATTAAATGAACCGTCGTTATTCCCTGCACAATAATATAATGTTTTAAGTTTCGATTACGTCCTTGAATTTCAATTGACTAGAATATGTTCCAGTTCTACTACTTCTAGTTCCTTGTGCTTAGTTTGCTCACGTACTTGCTCGTATATATACATTCCATTTCCTGCTTCCTATAAAGCAACTTAAACTGCTACAAACTCAATTTGGAGACCAACTTATCCACCACGAAATAAGGGATGAACATAAATAACGATCTCAATCTTGAAAAACCCCTGTGCGTCCAAATGCAATGTAAATCAGATGATAAATTGTATCTCCTGCAATAATGGAAAAAGTTACGCATCCGAAATAGGTGAAGAAGGACCAAGTTTATTTGTCCCGAAGGACCAGCCATCACAAACAACCTGATTTATATAAACGCGGAGCTAGGGATGAGCTGCTAATTTGTATTTATTGCGGGACCACGGGACCACGGGACTGAGACTCGGTTGCGAAGCGCACAACACTAATATATTTAAGCAGCGCCAATATCCGCTCTTTCTATTTGTTCTTTAGCACCTTAGGGAAATGTGGAGTGGTCTAATAAAGACTGGCCGAAATATTGCTTGTCTGTATGTACTTCGTAACACTACTTACCCTACTTACCTATTAATTTTGCTTGCTTTAGGTATTAATGATAGTAATGCGTAATCTATTATGTTTGCCTGTGGACTGTAGTATAACTGTACTACTGAACAATGGGCCTCCTCTACATACCAGGGTTCGCCATAATCTTCACGATTGGTAAACGGTTTAAAAGTTCAATTTTATCAGAAGGCCCTGCTGCCCGGTCCGTCAAACGTCCAGCCTCTTAATCTGCTCTTAACACACCCACTGCACGAGCAGGTATGGCGACAAATGTGTTTTGCTCTTCCGTCATCAAAATTAAACAGAATTTAATAAAAATTCTAGCTAACCCAACATTACCCAATCACTTTGAATATTTTACTCTAAGTAAGTGATCCCGTTGTTGTTATTCTATAGGATTTCCCTACATCTAGTTAACGTGCCAGCATTGGTCGGCTTAAGTTAGAACAACATCCTCAATATCCTGGCGGGGGTACACCAGCCACTATGCATAGCAAATACGATGTAATTGGATATCGAGCTGCGGGCGTAAACATCGTCATAAATGTGTAACTTTTTAAATACAGATAATTTTCATATTTATCAATAAGTACAATAAGGCTGTTTATTCCCTGAAGGAATGGGAAATTATTGTACTTAAGTCATGTCGTAAATACGAACCGATGATTTTACTGCCAGATTTTAGGTAAAATTCAAGGTTCCGAGCGGTTACTAAAATGTTCAAAAGCAATCAAAAACATGATTGCTTACGAAGTCATCACTATACCCGCCACTATTGACTGACAATTCATAAAAACTAAACGTCCCGAAGATGAACAAATAATTACGAATACCCGCAAAAAAAGAGATGTGGACTACGAATAAAACGTCAAATGTGACAGAGGGGGCCCGTTCATCATTCTACGAGGAATAAATCCGACGATTAATAAAAATTTAATGTTTACTCGACCAACTGTCGATAGCGTTTCGAGTATAGTGACGTAGTGAGCGCTGATTGGCTGCCGATCGCCGAGTGCTGACCAATCGAATAGGAATGCTTCGGTTTCTATTAGTACCCTCAAGCATTTTATAGCAATAGAACTAAGTTAGAAACGCCCAAATTGGTTTTAGAAAAAAATAAAATAAAAGTATATTACACAACTTTAGGATTTTCCACCAAAATATAAAATAAGAAATCCAATGAATAGCGCTAGAAAGTAACGAAATTGAATTCAGAAACAAAATTGATATCATTTTTCAATTTGAAGTTTCGTTTCGTCCCCAGTATTACAATCCCTGGGCGATAGATCCCCGCATTCATGACGTCGGCCACTCGAACATGATTGGTCGGGGCTCGAGTGCAGCGTCAATGCTCGGCTTTGGCGATGGATAAACAGGTTATAGGTTATAGCTTAGATAGCATAAAGTATTCGAGTTATACTGGGCTATAATTATCTTTACATATATATTACTTCTGTGAGTGTGTATGTCACTGAACTTCTCTCAAACCACTGGACCGATTTTGATGAAATGTTTTGTATGTGTTCAAGGGGATCTGGGAATGGTTTAGATTCACAAATCAGCCGATCGGCAGATGGCGCTGCAGTCGGTGTCTTTTTTTTAAGGGGGGATAATGTGTCTAGGTTAGTTATCCTAAACGGCTGAACTAATTTGAATGAATTTTTGTTTATACATTCAAGTTGATATGCAGGACAACGTCTGTCATATAGAATAGGCTGAAGGACAAAAATTGATGCGTACCTAAGCTTTATCAAATTGAGAAACCTAAATAACACGTATTTACTTGTGATATTTCAACCCATGGCGTGGCGTGGATAGCACATATCAAATGTCACGTTTTCCAACTGTTGAACCGAATCGAGAATTCGAACAGAATAATTAGTTGAAAACATTATACTTACACTAACTTTAAACTGGGTTGGTTGGAATACAAAAATAATAAAATTTTGTAATTTTCATAAACTTGGACTTATGATTGTTATCAGGATCCAGGATGTATGAAAACTCGAACCGCGTAAACGTTCTTGAAGAACCAAATCGCTCACTTCTCCGCTTCGCTTGACACTTTATGCTTAGCCGAAGTACAGATGGACGAGAGGTTATTAGACCTTCATAGAATTACTTAGTACCCTAACTGAAACGCTTAGCGACGGTAATGCTTCAAAATTCCAGCATTTATACTTTTTGTAAGCTACTTACGAATGTATCCCAACTAATACTATAAATGGGTATGTAAGTTTATTTACTAATTTATTACTTCTTTAATCTTTATCTACTCAACCGATGTTATTGAAAATGTTCATGAATTACATGGAATAATGGATGGAAGGACAAAGAAGGATATAATATACTAGTCAAAACAAAATAAGGGCCACTTGTTATTTTTAACAGCGGTAGCGATAATTAATTTTTTCTGCGTACTCAAGTAGCTGAATGGTTATTACAGCGTTACCTTATTTGTTTACAAACATTTATTTAAGTGTTCTACAGGCATATATTTAGGCTAACTTTAGTCACAATTAAAAACTGTAGATAGTATTATAAATTTAAAAGTAAACTTGCTTGTTATCAGCTCTTAAAACGATGTATTAATACAACCAATTTTTTAAAAGGTCCATACCTACATGTAGTTGAAAATATCCAGTATGATATAAGCTAAACTCACACGGGTAAAGCCACGAGTAAAATCTAGCATCCCATAATCCCTGAACAAAGATAGTCGAGGGGTTTTCTATTTGGCGGTTATATTCATCGTTTTACGATTTAAATCTCTTTTAGAATCGTTCACGCAGGTTTTGCTCGATAATTTCAATATTAAATCGTGTTGAATTTTCGTGACTTCATGTAGTGTGCCGTTCTACTTGAATTGAATAATTTATCGATGTTGGCTTTGTTATTACTTAAAGGTTAATAGGTATGAAGAATTGTTAACTTCTGTCATTATGTTAAGGTAGTATACATAGTTTATCTACGCAGCGTGTTATTCTTTAAGAAAATTTACTTTAATTTAAACTGCAGCTTTTTAACTTCTTATATTTTACGCACACAATAAAAGCAATCAGATAAACTTCTGCTACAATTCTACCTAACAAGAAAAACATATCATCTCTCAGAAAAAATAAAAAACCAAATATTCAAAGTATTTATTTTAAGGCGACGACAATACCGACGTGTTACCTGCCAGTTTCACACGATCAAAATGTAACGCCCGCCGAGCGTGGAGTGGGGCAACTCGAAAATTAAATGTGCCCGCGTGGCTCTCGTGAAACACTTATACCAACATAACACACGTAACGTAACAATGTTTCCTGAATGTTGGCACTCCTGTTTACAACTACAGGTGTAGCTAAGGGCTGGATTACTTTATACATGATGTTGTTTATTGTCGTGTTAACAAGGGTGTAGTCTGATTGTTAAACATGGCTCGGTTGCCGCATATCTTGGCTTATTGAGTTTGATTTAGGAACGTATTATGACGTCATGTTACGTTAGCTTGAAGCATTTGGTGGAAAAATGATGAGTTTTCGTAGTATTTTTCTCCATTTAACCAGGTTTACCAGATTTTTTATGCTGTTAATTTGCAATTTGAGAACAGAATCTAATTTAAAAATAAATAATCAAGATCAAAAAGGCTGTGTACCATTCACCAGCACAATTTGAATACTTTAAATGAACATGTTCTATTTTACAAGCGCTTAAATAAAAAAAGTGCAAAAAATATTTACTTAGAGCAGAAAAAGTTCTATTTAAGTAGCATGCGTATTCACGTTTTCATCGTAAAATCAAATCAAACATTTTTTCATTACAATAGAAAGTTGGAAGCTGCAAAGAAAACTAATTTCCACTCGAATGATAAATGTTCGCAGGAATATTACAAATATTAAACATTTTTTTATAGTCTCGACTCCCGACTCCGAGCTTAGACTTGAGTTTTATTGGACGAAGAAAAAAGATAAAATAAAAAAGTATTCTTTACAGAAAAGATTTTATCATTGACATTGCACAGCTAGCTAGCGGGGAGAACTAGCGTCTTTGCAAACGTGTTGAGGGCCCCACTGGCTCTGTGTTTAAACAAAGAGGGGCCCACGCCCCGGGCCCATTGTTCGAGGGCCTCGCCACTACCCTCTATACTCTATTTCTATGCCAGATGAAAAATTATGCCACACTGAACTTTCCAAACATTTTGCTCAATGTAATTCCAAGTTTGTCATTTGATTTCGGCACATGGTTACGGTTGAATTAAATTTTTGAATGTTACGTGATCTGTGTAACAGCGTTTTGTAGGCATGCAAGTGTTGGAGTTTGCGAAGAAATGAATTTTGAACTGAATAAATGAAAAATCTATACATTATATTTGTTTCATTTTCACATAAAAATTAGAAGAGAGAACGGAAAAAATCGGGTCTGAACGCTAAGTGTAACTTACCTTTTTACACTGGCAAAACGTGAAGAGGATGAAATGACGGGGCGTGATGAAAAAACTACGCGAGTAAAGCCGCAGTCAAGCTAATTTCAACACTATTAAACTTCAAGCAACTCTTTCAAACTGCGCACAAAGTCACTTTGCAGAGGTTGTCCAAAAGAAAAACAATTAACGTCAATAGAGTTCATTATTCTAAATTCGAATTTAAATTAATGTTTCAAATTCAAAATTAAATATCGGACGGCTCTTTGCCGTCAGATTCACGAATACCGGCCATGTTGAATACACAAATAATAAAATTGAATTCGCATTTAAAATTGGAATAAAACGAAAGGAGGGAGTTTTATGAGCATTGTGGCTCTATGCAAATAACAAACAATAATGGTACACTGGTTTTTAAGTTATGGTTTTAAGATTCGACTCTTTGGTCGAATAAAATAATAATCTGGAGGTCCCGTTTCGATTGCCGGAATTGTTAAAGTTTAAGAGGTTGTCAGATTATGAAATTTTGCTAGATGTTTTCAATAGGCTAATGAAGTTTATACCTATGTTTAATTTTATTTAACATTAATTTGCTTTGACCAACTAGACTTTGTTAGAATATCTATATTTAGACATTCTTCGAAATATTTTATCTTAAAGCAAGACAAAATTTTCAACGTAAACAGAGAATGATATTTTTTACTTCATATGAAAGTTAAAAACACATTATCTTCATCCTGACTTACTTTCTCTATACAAAATAACACGTAACATGTAACAATCTGTCAAGCAACGTACGATTATCATAAAACAAAAGTTGATCAAACACTTAATTAAAAACTTTGTCGTGAATGAGTGTCGTACTCTACTCGTCGTACTCTATGTACTCGAGCGAGTACCTGGGTAAAACAGCTCTCAATTTGGCAGCGCTCCCAGACTGTCGCAACTACCTCTAATAGTTCAGTAGGTGGTAAACTTTGTCATTTGTACCCAGATTGCAGAGACATGGCCGTATATTAAGTACCTTATTATAGTGCAGTTCTAGAAATTTTGATATACGATATGTGAAGCAAATATTTTAAACTCCTTTACGTAAAAATTACGTCGACGGAAGAGTGCCAAATTGGCCACAGCTTTAAAAGGAAATTAGAAAATTGCTGTTTGCAAACGCACCTACATTTGTGTGCACTTTAAGCATGTGTGTGTAACCACCCAGGGCATTGCCTGTCATCCCGTGGGACAACGACAGTACTAATTCACAATCCGATCTAACCAGTCGTTTCCCATCCAGTGGCTCTTTCATCCAGTGACATTGCCAGTGACGTTTTATGTAACCAGTTAAACACATTATTTATTGATTTTAAACCATTTTTTATTAAAGTTAATTATTTGCAAGTTGGACCTTTTTATTCCGAACTACCCCAACACTATAACAGAACGTCCTGGACCATGTTTTAAGAAAAACAATTTGTATAATACCTGTATTATACATATTCGTTAATCTGGAAAATCTTTATGAACGCAATTCATTCGATGAAACGACCGATCAATCCATTTATTAAATTCCTTTCCAAATCCCGATGCAGAGTACCGTTTGATGCGAAGATTGGTACACACGCGATTTAATATCAATTTATGAGCTCATCTCTTCGATGTGTAAAATAAACAGACGTCGGCAGTGTGTCTACACCCTCGTCAAATGGCGGACAATATGGTGACGTCATTTATTTATTGACAAACGAGACGTGGGCTTGGAAATACATGGGTATAATGTTGTATTCAATTAGTCATCTATGAAATTACTTTAGAAAGGTAAGCTTCCTATGTATGTAACTATGCACAATTGTACATTCTATTAATAGATTGTAAATGTGAAATACAACAAATTAAAGTTTTGCAACTAATTAGAACTATTGATGAACCTCTAAGTAAAAGAATAAGAAGTTCAATCTTGCAAGGAGACATTCCAGTGTGTTGTAGAGTCTAGACAATCTAGACTAACTAAGAGTTAAAAAAGACGAGGCCATAACAAAAACAATTTTGGTCATCAATAAACCGTAAACATACCTACTTTAGAACCTAACGGGTAACCGGGGCTCCGGCTCGACGTGCAGGAGAAGGAACGGGGTGGTTTTTAGTCAGTAAGAGTCTGACACTCCCTTCCGCCTCACCCAGGCGGGAGCAGTCATTCGAAGATTTTCCCCCCTTAAAAAAAAAAAATAAAACATACCTACTTTGGAAAAACTTACTGTCAAAGAATTTATTTCAATCAATACTTTAATTACGAACTTTTAAAACGTCAAGAATTGAATTGTCCGTCCGTACATCTGTCAGTGAAGTTAGGCGCTCGCTTCCAAAGTATAGTTTAGAATAGAAAAGAACAAGCAAGAAACTACATCGCCACTATTTAAAAAAAAAAATTTTACAGTCTCATTGAAATCTTATTTGATCCTTTGCTTTATTGCATAGCAAAATCATTTCCTAAGCAAATAGGTACAACTTCTAGCTACTATTTATATTCACTCGTCAATAAAACGTAATAACCTCTTTGGTGCAAAACTATAACGTAGTCATAGTCAGCGAGTGTATTCTTCACTTGGCGACTTCGACGCCCGTCTCGCGACACCCTCGGATAATAACCCCTTACCCAGTGGCTTGAGGAATAAACCAACTAGATATAGCTATGAATGTATGTGGTGTGGTGGAATCACTACGGATTACGTACGGTTCAAGTCACAGGAATTAGCGTAAGTCTTTTGATTAATTTAGCTAGCAACAGAAGTGATCGAATCAATGACAGGATTGAAGTGCCTTAAGTGTTCAGAAAGATGACTTAGAATATACATGACACGATGTAGCCTACAGCTACGACAAGCTAAATCACTACATATCCCTATGTATGCTTAGATCTTTAAAATTATGCAACGGATTTTGATGCGGTTATTTTAATAGATAGAGTGATTCTTAATGAAGGTTTATATGTGTACATGCATAGTTTAATAGAGAAATACTGATAAATTTAGAGGTTTCTAATGTGAAGTCGTAAATAAGCACGTTTTTTGCGCTTATATTGCAAACGCTTGCTGTACCCTACGAGATAGACCAAAATAATGTACTACAGTATTGTCCACATTAATTGTCTAATGACAAAAAGCTGTGAACATTGTGTTTAAGGACATTCTGTAGTAGGTATATTTGCATAAGTATTGCACCCGTGCGAAGCCGGCGCGGGTCGCTAGTAAAGTCTAAAAACTTCATGTTATTACTCTACAGTCAACAATCAAGTAATAGGTACGAGGGCTCATATTATCTCTTTAACCTCATTGCTATCTATATATATAAAAGAAAGTCGTGTTAGTTACACTATTTATAACTCAAGAACGCCTCAATCGATTTAGATGAAAATCGGCAGGGAGGTAGCTTAGAACCAGGAGACGGACATATGATACTTTTTATACGATACTTTTTTTTTACTTTTTTACTGAAAATCACGAACGGGAACGGGGGCAAAATGGGATTGCGCGTACGAAGTCGCGGGTAGAAGCTAGTTTCTTATACAATATATTCCATTCGTCGCTGTCTAAATTAACTCAGCCGTCAAAATATAAACCGAAATCATTTATACATTGCACCATACCTTCGCTCTTTTTTCCATCCTTAGCAAAGGGCGTCAGTGCAACTGATTGCGTCTCCATAACGATTCTTAACATTGGCCCAACTTCACTCGACTGCTAACTATAGGTACATCTATTTGCACCAACGAACACAAACATTGCTAAATGTTTTGTTCCAACTTTCTGTTAATACCGCATGTGTGGAGATTGCGCTTATCTCGGTACAATTGCCCCACATTTTGGGCCAATATTTGTATCATATTGCTATATTGGTAGTTGGTATTAAATGGGGGTAAACTTGGAGTAATATTTCGAGTATTGGTACAAATGTTTCCGCTTCACTGTTTTCTGATAACGATACAACCTTACTATTATATAAAACCGTATCGTGACATTTTTGTGGAAGGAAAAGGCCGTGTTTGTTTAGTAAAGTTATTGTTTGCCTTTTGTGTCACCCTATGTACATAATTTTGGAGCTTAGTCTTTTGTTACAAGGGCTTAAAACTAGTTTAGTACCTACTACCTCTCAAAACACCGAATTTTAGACAAAAATGAATCCTCTAAGTTAGTATTTAAGACAGATATTCGTGTGACCATTAAATCAAGCTTCAAATCATCAATGGTAAAGAAATCGGCACAATACACTTCAGCTGTTTCCCATACAAAAGCCAAGCGTATATAGGCCAACAATTTGTCTATGTAGTATGTCTAAGAAAATACTTAGCGCAGAGACAACATTCGTCGCTTTGGCCAGGAGCCAGGATTTACACATTGCCACCGACTTGGATACCTAAAGCATGTGTGGAGGTACAATACAATCACATTGTCGGTATCACACAAAAATTTGCTTTATATTTGGACACATTCAGTTTAATTTTGAATGACAAAATAAGTTAAGAAGGTTCATTACATTAAAGTTCCTATTTGCAAGGCGGTTAACTCCTTGGCCTAACTGGTGGAAGTTTTAATTGTGTTTGGAATTCTTGTAACTTGGATTAAGACTTAAGATATGGTGATAGATTTACCTACTCCTTGTTTCCTAGAACTTATAAAATACTAAGAAAATACGACTCATCATAAAACAGATAGATGACACCAATACGCTCTTGATTAACAATTTGTAATTGATTAAATTTTGTTAAAAGTATAATAAGTGGTATGACCTAACATGGCTGCCAGTCAGCTAGACATACGCTAAATAGATTAAATGTCAGCGGTTGTCGGCTCGCTGCGCTGAGTGTCAGACACTCAATTACGCTCACTCCCGACAATGGTTTTACCGTAACCTCAATATATCGCTATTGTAATGTAAAACTGTATAAATGTATGGGATTGTGCATAATGTAAAACCATTTAAACTGTCATATAATGGACTTCTGTATCTAACAATTATATTATGCGAAGAACTGTGTCACTAAAACTCGATATAAAAAGACATGACATAACGCCTTTTATCTCCAAAGGGGTAGGCAGAGGTGCACATTACGGCACTTATTGCCACTGGACAATGTAAACCCTGTAACACTCACTTTTCACTATTTATGTTATGAGTCCCATATAAGCCTATTGCCATATACTGGGCACAATTCCAGGCTCCTTGCTACTACTAATAAAAACCCAGTAAAACTTTTGCCTGACCCGGGAATCGAACCCGAGTCCCCTTGCCCGGCAGTCGCACTTGCGACCCTCGGCCAACGAGGTAGTCACATAAAAGGAGATGTGCTAACTATACTTAATCAATGTACACCAGTCAGCCAAGTTGTTTAGTAACTATACAGATAAAAACATTGATAGTAAAAAACTGCACTTACGTACATACATGAGTACGCTGTATTAGATACATCATTAACTTACACAAATCGTCAGAGTATTTTATACAGACATCAAACCTACTCCGATATGAACTCTTACTTCAACGAATAATTTACTCTAACACAAAAAACATTAAGTTTAAAATCTCTTGATTCTATGCAGATAAGAGGGAGCCAAGAATAGCTGTCTTTTCAGTAGTCCTCTTGATTGTAATGTCATTATTTATTTTGTGTTGCCATTCCTGGACACACGGAATACGGGAGTGTTGCCAGTAGCGCTCCAGTTGCCAGGTTTATACATTTTATTTCTTGTACTTTTGTTCGTTATGTGGTTATATAGGACTGAGTGGCATTCCCTTTATATTGTCTGAAGTGGTTTTAGAGTAAAACTTTGTACTTCAATCTTATATTTAAAAGATATTTAAGTAGAACACATTTAATGTATCGTCCACGTGTTACGTGAAATTACTCGAAACGGGCATTTGTTTATTTAGATTCAGTCAGGCATCTAGTAGCTAAATCCTATTATAGAACTTGTAAACACAAACTTCGTGGCCACAACAAAAAAGTTAACATTACTAACTGTACAAAAATGTAGTCAGATACTTAAAGTTATTCTGACTGTACTTAGACAATAATTAGGTATATGTATGACGCTGTATCGCTCTCGCACACCACTCGAGTCGTCCAAACAGTCGTTGCATAGGTTCGACTAATCAAAGTTTCGCGTTTTTTTTCTGAAAATGGGACAATTTTGCAACCCAGATTTCATTTTGGGGATTTGATTTCAACGGGACTCATAGTTATAAAAAGGGACAGCCCCGTTCAAAACGAGACGTCCAGGAACGTTTATTATGAGCCTCATATGAAGCACAGACCAACAGAAAAGGATGGAAAAAGACCATTCGTGAGGCGAAGCAGAAGAGTGGTCTCGACCTTTAACACCGAGGAAAATGAATCAAGGAGGAAGATAAAGCAAAGACAATCTCTAATTATACAGAAAAAATCAAAGGTCAGACTGGGCATTAAGTCCTGCAGCAAAATGCCTGCCACATTGAGTCCAGCTATTGTACAATAAGTGCATAAAGCGTATTAAATAAATAAATAAAAACCTGCAGTCAGATAGCTAGCACCATATACTTACCCTACCAACAAAACACACCACAAACATAGTTATGAAAACAAAACACTACACATATTACAACACACTATCCCGAGCTAACACTATTCACACACATACATACAAATATTGATTGTTTACAATGTTTTTGAGAATAAAACACGGGGATAACGAAAGGCTTACTCACGAGGCTCACTTCGGTTCGGTATGAAAAACCACATAAATATGTATGTGTGTGTAGGATCGAGTGGCGAACGGCCATATTGTAACAAAGGAAGTATTGAGCTACACGTGTAGTTATTACTGAGAGTAAATTGGTTGCTAGTTCGTGATAGAGCTTTTTTGAAGGGTATATATAAATCATCCAATGACTTCTTCCGCGTTGGGTGAGGCGAGTGGGAGTGTCAGACTTTTACGGACTAAAAACCAGCTCGTTCCAAATCGTACTTCGAGCCGGAGTCCTGGCAACTCTTGCAGTTTTCTGTCGCCCTGGTAGTTTGTGATTGAGCTGACAGTAGAACATCAACGGCCCTTGACAGTCTACCATTGGATAATAGGTTTAGTTTACGTAAGACTGTGTGCCATATTCTTAAACTGGCAGATTGGATATCACAGTTACAAAGGTTCAGGTTTGTCAGAACGCACTGCTGTCGGACTCCGGCTGCATATTGTATTCTACTCTACAGTCATCGCAATGATAGACGGTACTAAGCTAAAAGTAATCTAGCATCAAATAAAATCAATATAACTGAAATTTTAAATGTTAAATTCACAGTAATGCTACAAACTAAGTAAATAATAATTTTCGCATCGAATCCTTTACAAACCACCGTTTTGCATAATACCATCAACGTGGGAATCTCATTATAATCATTTTGCTGTCGCTCAAAGCGAGTACAAACGACACCCGCGGTTCGTATTTACTAAATTGTGACGTCATTATTTAGTATTGAAGGGAGTCGTTTTGTTTGCGTGTCTGTCTGTCTGAGTTGATACCAAAAATTCTTTCACGATTTGTAAAGATTTTGAGTTTAATGAGAACATACAAAAAATTCATTGCTTTTAAAATGCATGGGTATTTTAAAAACATTGACGTATTTTATAACTATATTTCATTGAAGTGTTATTTTCTTAATAAGTAATACAAAGTTTTCGCTTCTCATATTATCAACATTAAGATAGGCTTCTACCAACTTCCTTCTCAATTATTTCTAAAACATTTTATAACAACGCTCCGTCAAATTAATGTACAACATCTTCGAAGTATTGTATGACCCTTAACGTCCCCCTTACCGCGGCTCCTCTTGCCAACACAAAAATAACACCTTGTAGCCCGCTACGCCGTAGTATTGACGTAGCAAGCCCGTAGACAACCTTGAGCATCGTAGCAAGAACTCGTAGCAAGCATTTTTTGCATTTTACGACAGATTTGAAATGTCAGGTTTTTATGTCAATGTGATTTTAAAAGGTTATTGAAATGCTAACGATCCGGCTGATTTACTGAAAAGGTTTCCAACTTTATTGTTGCCTGAAAATGGTAAATTTGAATTTTATAGGCATTGAAATTCTGTACACAATGAATGTTCGGTATTCAGGCGAAAACTAAACATATTTTCGGAATACATTATTGTTATCGATCGTTCTCCGAAATAGCTATGAGTCCACTGTACTGGTAGGGGTTTAAATAAACAAGTTATTTATGTATGTAGTTACAAAAGTGAACATGGAACAATGGGTTAGTAATTAATGTCGCCGTATTATACTCCACAGAAGCGTTTGAAACAAATAAAAGTAATCCTCCATCGGATAAAACCAAGCAGTTATTTTATTATTATTTTTAGTAACTCGTTGTTGTACCAATCGAACAATTGCATAGATATACAAATGAGTAAGGTTGTATGAATGTTTGTTACAATTTCACGTATAAATTACTGAACGCATCGGAGCGACATTGACATAAAGAGAGATCATGGTCCGTGACTACTTTTTACCCCAATAAAAAAAAACAAGCATGTTCCAAAAACAAGCAGCTTGACTTCCCTCCCATTATTCTGATCCCGCACCTCGCTTATTGGATGTAACAAAAGATTTATACCAACGTAATTGTAAAGGAGGTGCTTTCATAACAGGGCCCACCTTTTTGCTCCCATTTAAATATTCATGCCGGACGAACGTTTTGGACCTCTATTGGTTCGCCGTTTATTTTGTGGTTACCGCTACCCTAAGCTTGGGGCAATGTGTTATGTCATAATTTACTAGAACTTTCCTAAACATGTGTAAGTTTGGGTACATTTCGTTCATATCTTGGTATTAGTAGTGGTTATATAATTAGGTCGAGGCTTTGGCTAAGTATCTTAAAGCCTCAAAATTCTAAGCACATCACTGAAGTAATACAATGGAAAACTAAGAAAAGTCATTACGTATTCCAAGTTACTTAATAAAACGCGTCGCGAACCTTCCAAATAATACAATGCCAAGGAGAAGACAGCTATTATTTTTTCACACTTGGAATTTCTTCAGGGAAAATAATGTGACGTCCTAATTAAATGTAGACTCAACAAAAGCTTAGAATCAAATTTTAATTTGGGAGCGACGCGATGTTCTCGTGTAATCCTAGTGACGACGCGACCAATTTACCTAATGTCGTTCATCACGACACCCTTAAAGGTAAGGACCTTTATAAGGCCTTTCAACTTGAGCCTCATTTTTAACTCGAGTAATATGGAATGACGAAGGATTTTCAATCTTAGTTTTAAGATTAAAAGCTTAAAATTGTTTGTCTTAAATTTATTTTTACTTCAATGTTGTCTCGCTTTTTGGTACCAATTTCAAGATTTTTTGTCCTTAGTCTATATTTTAGTTCGTTGGAAACAGAAAGGAAGGCAAAGTCACAGTTTATAGGTTATCCAATAACAATTTGATTCCAAATTCAAGAAAGATTAAGATAACCTCACAATGGATTTAATCATATTCGAAAATGAAATCGCTGATGTTATCGTCTAAACAATTTAACTTCACTTTCCGAACAAAATCAAAAATAAATGAGTTACCAAAAGAATAATAATGTGCTCTTAACTTTGCTACAGCGCTTCCTTGAATTACCAAAGATCTAAATCTGGAAACAAACGCCAAAGCTTCGGTATTCTCTGAACCATTTTTCTACGAAACACAAAAATGAATTTGTTTTAGGCAATTTCAGTTGGACGTTGTTCGCGAGCGGATTGTTGAAACTTTGTTCCTGGCCAGATGGTGGGAAACTTTCGAATTAAAAATATACGTTGAGCTGCCCGAAAACGTTTTGTGGAATTCTATTCACTTAGGTACATGTAATCGAATTGTGAGAGCTATAAATCTATAAGTATCTGTCGCTCTTTCGTCCGTAAGATGCATCTAACTAGTCCAAACCAGTCTGATTACCGTTTAGCTGAATCAATATCATTAGAGCTTGCCAACATTATACTTATATTAACATCCTAACTTCTTGACAACAAATATAAACATCATCAAAAATTACTGACGTCATAACACTGCAGTGTTATTATAATATCCTAAAATAAACATAACAAAGCATAACTTAGTGGTCCTATGAGGAAAACCATGGTATTTCATAATGCAGACAACCTTTGCCACGGGAACCTTTGTGCTCGTTCATAAAAGGAACGTCACGAGGCAAATTAAAAAAAAAATCTTTTGAACGAATCCACCTAGGGTCGGGTTATATGTTTTTGAATGTGTCAAAAGTAAATATTTTTGATGGCAACACCAGCAAACGTTTTGTTATAATATCCTGTTTTGACACAATGTCACACAAAGAGAGTTATTTCGTTGCCACATTTCTGATATTATTCTTTGAAACGGTTTTAGGTGCTTTCACGTGGTACGAATTGTATTTAATTATAACGAGAGGAATTATTACACTGTCTTTGATGATATTTAATTTAAACTAGGTAATACCAATGCCTACTAAATTGTTCATGCTCTTTTTATTAATAATTCTGCTAATACCCAAAACTTTGTTACTGACTGACAATATTCATTCAATGTAAAAAGACAGTATAATATTGTTCCTCTAAATTACGATTTAGATGTGAAACAAACGTACAATATTCAGTTTTGTGTATATTTAATTTGTAATATTAGCTCTTTTATTAAATACCTGACACAATAATATAATTTATTTTGTTACCTTTATAATATTTCCAGCGCTCCGCCTACTACTTCTCCCACGACTGGGATTAAATTTTGCTTGTCATATTAATTCAAATCAAAATTATCCTCGCATTTTGAAATAAAACAAAAATGTAGGGCAACTACTTTACCTACTGTAAAATATTTTTGTTTAACTATAAATAAATTCTAAAGACATAGAGAGAGACACGCTAAAGGCAATTAACAAAGCAAAATGTTTAAAAACAAATTCAACAAATTCGAGCACTAATTACGTTGTTTGTTTAAAATAAAAGGAGCATTAAATTACTTTACAAACAGCCAATTGATATGACAACACGGAACAATGGCACTTTATTACGGGAAAAATAAAAAAGCAAACTGTCAGTTGCGCACACACTATGACAAATGACGTGGCGTAGTTTTGACGGACATTGACAGATTGGTAACTAGAATTTAACAATTTTTTTACCAAAAAAAGAAACTGCGGAAGTCGGTGATTATGCAAATTGGTTGCGTTTAGCTAATGCCGTTTAATATTTGAATAATATCGCGATAATCTTTGAGATTAGAAGCGGAATATTTTCATGTAAATCACGCTACGACCTCCTGAAATGGAAATTACGGCTGAAATCACGTAACAGAGATACATAATAATTTTAATTAGTTAAGAATGGACAACAAACAACCTGGTATTATAACAATACTAGCTTCTGCCCGCGACTTCGTACGCGTAATCCCATTTTTTCCCGTCCCCGTTCGTGATTTTCGGTAAAAACTAAAAAAAAAAAATTTGGTTAAGAAGTATCCTATGTCGGTCTCTTGGCTCTAAGAGTATAAAGTAAAAATGGTAGGGAGATACCCTACCAATTTTCAGCCAAATCTTTTCTGCCATTCTTGAGTTATAAGTGGTGTAACTAACACGACTTTCTTTTATATATATAGATTGTAATGCTTGACTCCTAGAATGGTTAATATGAAATACCTATTCATTCAATAATTACGATCCGCAACTGCATGGTGAACCACAGAGGAAATATTCCCGCGCTCCACAGATACAATATGATATTGTACCGTAACTGTCAAATTAAACATTTTGATGAATCTCTCCGCTTTGCTATATGCGAAGCGTTTTACTTTACATTGCATGAATAATATTTCATTCTTCGTGCAGTCCGTGTTGCACCGTATTTTGTCGTTTTAATCTCGAATATTTTTCTTTAATTTATATTTGCTGTCGCAGTTTAAAATGCCAGCTTTAGGGTGCATTATTGTTGGAATTTTCAGAAGCTGTGAATTATGTTCCGTGATAATTCTGGCAGTTATTACGAGATGCGCTGTTGTGTAAGTAATTAAAGTGACTTAGGTTGTTACATTTTATATACAACTTTTTTAATGTTTAGTTTGTTATGAGTTTCTATGATTTTTACATTTATAAACTAAAATTAGCTAGCATAATATTGTTTTAGGTATTTTTATATTGATGTTTGGATTTGCTACGAAATCGTAGCACGTAGGTACGTCGTTGCCGTAGATATTATGAACACCAACATTAGTGTTGGTACACAAAAGTAACATATTTCATATATACTTTTAAGTTTCGTGAAAACAAATCAATACTTTTTATCAAAATGGAAGTCACAAGTATTCTATCATAGGACATTAAGTTCACATGATTTTACTTTCTTCAAATAAATGTCAACCGTATTCTTTCGCAATAAAATTTAAAATCAGTTCAAACACATTTCTATTTCTCGACGCTCTTACAACCGAACATACGAATTAAGAAGCAATGAATTACTTCAGAGCAATATAATATAGAACTTCCATATGTAGGTATGTCGTACAAAACTCTTGCCAGTTAGTAGTTGACGACAGTTTACGGCGATAGAGGGGAGATAGCAGGTCTCGTTAGGGCGTGTGTCGAGATCGTCACTATTAATTAGTCGCACACTTCTACTCACCCCCTTTACGAAGTCGAGTACATATTGTTATGTTCCTACATGTGTCGTTAAGCAGCGTTGTGTTAGTAATTTCGTGTGATTTATATGATCGTCTTCCACGCATACACGGCTGTGTAAAACCAGTATAAACTGACCGCCGACTGTGCGGACAGATCACACAAAGTGAGGCCATGATACACTGGTTTTATATAGCCGTGTGTACCTAACTGTTTGCTACATGTAATTGCAGTTAAATAGTAATTGATTATTTACTTAGTAATTAATAAATTTTATTCGTAAATCAAACATTTTTCACTTAAATATACCAGTTTTCTGCATTATTTAATAATACTTATCTAACTAATCTAATCTAACTATCTAATAATACTTATCTAACTAATATTTTTACTAACGGTAGTTACCATGAATCCAAAATCGTCATAAGTACACCACAGACTCCAAGGAAAACCATAGACGAATCAATAAATAACTAACTAGTTTATTGAAATTCCAGAAGCCAATAGATTTTTTATCTATGTACTAGCGCGAATATAGATACGTTTAAAAATCTCTCTTTGCTATCACGTAGTTCGGGTAAAAATATCTGTTCGTTCAAAAACAAATGAAAAATATTTTGCAACACATACTCCTATTACCAATGACGCCATTGTATTAGCGAAGTTGTTGGCACGCAGAGGGCCTAGTCCAATTTTTTTACGTTAACATGATCGAAACATTACATCTGATTGGCTGTTCCAAGATAACCTACCAATCCGGGGGAGAACCGCGTTAAGTTAATAAAAAACTTGCACTAGGGCCTCTGAGCTCCACTAGTCACACATCTGTTGCTGTTCTTACTTACATCCAATTGTTAATTGTTAAAATAAAAAATCCCAATAGTAACACGGAGTCAAGAATTGTGCCCGGTATATGGGAAATGACTCACCCCCTATAACATGGGACTCATAACATAAATAGTGAAAAGTGGGTGTTACATTGTACAGTGGCATTAAGTGCCGTAAATGTGCACCTCTGCCTACCCCTTCGGGGATAAAAGGATGATGATGATGACATGTGATGTTACGGAATGAAATGAAATGAATTTTTGATTTTTCTATCAGTCCTATTGGACATCTTTTATTTGTCACATCATAATCAAGCTAAAAGCAGGGAGATATAACATCAATACTTGTTACACACGTGGCGCGAATACCCACACTTAATAAAGGTAGGGGTATACACACGTAACTCACATTGTCACGAACATTTCGCATCGTATCGCGAGTAATTAAATTTATTCAGCGGCCCTCGTTAGCGTTACTGTTTTACATTTTAACACGATGCAATGTAGCTTTGCAAAAACCAACATAAACTGACCGTCGAATACATAGAAAGATCATTTAAAGAGAGACCTTAATAAACTGGATTTGTATAGGTCGATGTGCAGTCATATTCATAATAAAAACTTGAAATAAAAGTTCACTCGTTCGACTACGGCCATTCTCGGAAGTTATTGTAAATTTACTTTATTTTATACGCGAGCTTTTCATGCATCAATAACTCGATAATTGGGAAAACGTATCGAGGTTCCTCCCGATCGAATATGAAATCGGAATTCCAGAAACGAATGGGAGAAAAAATGTTGCAAGCCCAATAATATCAGGTTGTAAAGCTGAGTTCGGATTGGGAGAGTTAATCGTGCGTTTATTTTAAATGTTTTGTAAAACACTGAACTTAATGTACTTACCCATTTTTATTATTTACTATAAATTCTATTTGCATGGTGTGTAAACAAGTTTTATCAGTTATCCCATTGTATATTGATTATGATTTTTCTAGTGTTTTAATAACTTTTCAGCAAATTGTAACGGATAGAAACCCAACCAATCACTGTAATTTGTCCTTTCTGTCCTGTGCCTTTAGACAAACGCCTCTTTAGCGCTTGTCTACAGAGAGAGTAGAAAACTAAATGTATGGGGATGACACTGACAAGTGTCAAAATTTACGTCAATTCCATATAATTTGGTTTTCTATTCTACATATAGACAAGCACTAATTGGCATTTGGCTACAGCTGCTGTGCCTTTAGCCAAACGCCACTTTAGCGCTTGTCTACAGAGAGAGTAGAAAACTAAATGTATGGGGATGACACTGACAAGTGTCAAAATTTACGTCAATTCCATACCTCTATAATCTGGTTTTCTATTCTACATGTAGACAAGCGCTAAATGGCATTTCGCTACAGCTGCTGGTCATCTTGACGTGACTGTCACTGAGTTGGTACCAACTTCATAACAATCTTCAACATACCTATGACACAAGACACCGTCAAAACCTTCAACACAAATTACTAACGAATATTACTGCGACCGTCAACTGTCTTCGATTCATAAGGTAACCACATACTCGATGACAGCCATGACAACACTGTCCGTAATATTGACAAATGATTGATTTACATTTGACAAATGAGATCCCTACAGGGTGCGTGTAACTTTACCAAATATTAGTTACTAGCGGCCCGTCCCGGCTTCGCACGGGGGGACTTAAGATTTTTTACATAGTTTTACGTTTTATTTATATTTATTCTCAGTTTTTTTTTAGCGACCTGCCCTCCGTTGTCGATGTCGCGTCTTAAGGTAACCGATTGAACAATTCAAAAGTTATCTAGAGCAAACTTTTATAAGGATTGAACCATTCATTAAAACGATTGTTATGGGTAAACTATAAAAGGTAGACATATGCTCTCGCGGACTTTTTTAAAAAGAATGTTAAGATAAACAATTCATCTATAGAACATTTTTGTATAACTTTAACTATATGCTCAGCGCACGCCACGGAAGGCCTCAGAAACGATACTTTTCCCCCGTTTTTAAAACATTTTTGGTTACTGCTCCACAACTGTAGGACCTAGCGTGATATTATATAGCCTATGTTACTTCTGAATAATGCAGCTTTCGAATGGTGAAAAAATTATTGCAATCGGTTCAGTAGTTTTTGAGTTTATTCATTACAAACATACAAAAATACAAAAATACAAATCTTTCCTCTTTATAATATTAGTATAGATAAAGCGGAAATATTAGATTTTATGTTTGATTGTTTGTTTGTAGTGAGTAGGCTCTAAAACCAATAGACCGATTTGGAATTATTTCATCATTGGAAGGTTTAGTTTTTAGGGAATAACATAAAATATTTCTTATTTCAATATTCCTACACGAGGAGGAAAGACTCGAGAGAAATCTAAATTCCAAGCAGACAAAGTCGCGGGTGGTAAGCTAGTATGAGTATTAATATAAATGGCGGTGTAAGTTAGGAACCCTTTTCAACGCCAACAGCGCGACCACAAAGTTGGATATGTTTCAAAATAAATTAGTGTTAGTTAAACAGATACCTACCTTATTTATTTTGTTGGTATTTTAGTTAAGCCCTTTATTGTCTGGACTACATATGATTTATCATTACGCCTGCTACTTCTAGAAGGAAGACAGTACATTACACGATTGACTCGATGGTAAGTTCTGGCAGACCATATCGACAAAACGATGAAACACCAAAAATTTTTGATAGTTCCTACCGTAGCGTGAGGTCGCTCCACATTGCAGACTTTTCGAGAAGAAAGAGGAGTGAAGTTACCTACGTAGAGCGATTTAATTATTGACTTCATTCAGTACTAGCAGCCCGTCCCGGCTTCGCACGGGGTAGACAATTATTTATTTTTGGAAATTTGGATTGTTGTAGTGACATAACTACAATAGTTGGACACATGCTACCGCGGAGTTTTTTGTAGACATTATGATGTTCTTCAATATTGTTGTACATTATTTTGTTCTATCGCTAATAGTATCGGCAGCGCATTCGACGAAAGACATTTTAAGACTCATTTTTCTACACCTTCGGTTACATTGTTCAAATTTTACCAAGGATCCCTAATTTTTTTCAAAATGAAATGTAGCCTAAGTCAAATTGGAATAATGTAGCATTCTATTGGTGAAAGATTTTTTTAAATCGGCCCAGTACTTTTTGAGCCTATTCATTACAAACATATAAACATACAAAAATAGGTACAAATCTTTCCTCTTTATAATATTATTCAACATAGGTTGGTTCATTCAAGTCTTGTAGTGAAATCAAAATTATAACAGACTAAAACAACGGAAAAATCAATACAGCAAACTCCTTCGTTTTCTTCAAACGAAATAAAAAAAGGTCGTGTACCTATAATTCAATGTTCCATGCAAAATATTTCAATACTCGTTTAGATTGGAAACGTGTTCCTTTGATGTTTCGCATTGGTTTGTAGTCACGTGGTCTCTGTAATCTAAGGGCGAGCCATTTACTTCGACTAGGTATTTACATACATCTTTCTTTTTTCTAACCCTTTCTGATCTAGGCTGAAGTACTAAGTCTTAGCTAGATTGAACTGTCAGGGTTTTATGTGAGCGTCATTTATTTATTGTTGCATCTCGTGGCTTTTGTTTCATTGGCTACATGTTTGTCGTGTGGTAGAAAAGACGGCTCTTTTACTCCTCCTGCGAGTTTCATTAGTAGCGACTAAAGATGACGACAAACTGGCTTCAGTGTTCTCTGATAAATTTGAACTATTTAAACAGCGATCTCCAACCTGTTTGCTAAGTCTAGAGATGATGACAAGCTTTCTTATACCAAAGAGGATCTCAGTTCACAAAGGACTCTTTTGGACTGTTGATATTGTAACGAGCTCTCAACAAATTCAAACTCTTCGACATGCTAAGGCATCCGTACGTAATGTCGCGGAGAACTTAACGGGTAACCGGGGCTCCGATTCGACGTCCAGGAGAAGGAACGGGGTGGTTTTTAGTCAGTAAGAGTCTGACACTCCCTCCCACCTCACCCAGGCGGGAGCAGTCATTCGATGATTTTCCCCCACAAAAAAAAATCCGTACGTAATCGTCGTTGAACAAAATCGTCTGAACAACTTCCCCACTCGCTTCTCAAATCCGATAGTCAGCTCTTTTGAGTTGGACGTCGCGACGGACTCCCAAGTGTTCGGCAAACATCGCATCTAATGCAATTTTACTCAAACTGTCGGAAGATTTCAACTCGCGCACTCACGAATTGATTTTTGATCAAACTATTGGAAAGTAATTTTGAAATCATATCACGTTACGTTCGTAGATTTATAGTAGCAGTAGATGATAACTAGGCATTTGCCCTCCTAAGATAATATAACGGCACACATTTTAAATCCTGACTTTCGAAATCACAATAATTTTCGGTTATGCCTTTAACTACAACTATTACTAATAATAAAATTAAAAAACTGCGTTTAAAAAAACCGACTTATAAACTAAAGACAAACGAAAAGTAAAAACTAAAAAGGAAAAAAATAACTATTATTATTCATAC
The DNA here is from genome assembly GCA_902850265.1 of Spodoptera littoralis. Classification (NCBI taxonomy): domain Eukaryota; kingdom Metazoa; phylum Arthropoda; class Insecta; order Lepidoptera; family Noctuidae; genus Spodoptera; species Spodoptera littoralis. The sequence continues at coordinate 9,026,341 of LR824555.2, read as the reverse complement.
GTACTTATAGCTTACAGCCTTACACACCTATGACACCTACTGATAGGTTAGAAGTCGGTGCCACAAACCCTCCTCCTTTTTTTGAAATCGGTTAAAAATTGTTAAATGCTAATCCCAAAAATTTGTCAAAGCTAATATACAGATAGATCATCTACAGATAAAACTTGTCCCTAATCAATAGTTATCGTACCAACATGTTATATATTGTACTATACATAGTAACGTACTATATATCTACCTACAATGTGTTGATTGACCAGAGCCTCATTATCCAATAACATACCTACTTAGGTCATCGTACTAAAGAGAGCTTAGCTCCATTGACTAACTAGATAAGGCAGTAATACCTACGCTTGGTTAGCGGATTGGTTGATGTCGTGCCTCCATCCATACTTAATCCCTAAGTAGCTTAGTACTAGGAACTTCCATTCCATTCTATTCCCACAAATAAGGTACGAAGGATACGAGGAATTATGTGTTCCAATTTTCAAATCTTTTTTTTTAAACGGTGTTCTTTTATTGACATGTTGCTGAGCTTATAATAATGGAAAAGAGGTTTGTTAATTAATAATCTTGTCAGATTTTCCAATTTTGTTTTAATTCTTTTCTGTGAATGATTCAAGCTGCGTCGTCGACGTGGAGTCTCGGGTTCGATTCCCAGATCTGGCAAGTATTACTGGGTTTTTAAAACAAAAATCTAAGTAGTAGCACAGAGTATGGAAGTGTGACTGGCTCACCCGCTATTATATGGGGTTCGAAACATAAATAGTGAAAAGTGTGTGTTACATTGTACAGAGGCATTAAGTGCCATAATGTGCACCTCTGTCTTCCCCCTCGGGGATTAAAAGGCGTGACGTATATGCTTTCTGTGATTAGGTAGGAACATTTTTAATTTTATATGCATTAAGTTATTTTAATCCTTTTTGATAACCAATATCTTATATTAAGCTACAAAATTAAAAGAGAAATGAAAATCTACGAACATTTTTCTTAAAGAAAACTCCCGTCCCCAGTAATTACTGAGAACTGAGTAGTACCGCCCCGTCACCCTTTCAGTACTGGCTGGTTTTAATAAAGGACAAAAGGGAATACGAGTCATACGTCAGTTTTTTTTCTACGGCGCTGTCTAGACTGGCTGTAATAAAACACGTCTAGCTTAAGTCTAGCGCAGGTCTCTGGCAAGAGCGTGACATTGTAATGCGTGTACCATATAACATTACGTCACGTATTTTGCTCCCCAAAGAGTAAAAGGAATTTGTATAAAAGTGTTTTAAATGTAATACGACTTTTAACTTTTTTACTTGTAAAATCCAATTTTTGTGTCAGGTTTTCAGGCTGTGCGTTGTTAGAAATAATTTTGGAAATCTGGTTTGCTTGGCCCAGAAATCTAAACCGTGCCCTAAATTAATCGCAATTTTTATACTTGGAAACAGTGAACGAAGTAGTTGGTTATATGAAAATTGTATAAATATTGTCAAGATAATAATAAAGTATGACATTCACACCCACATATAAAAATGATCGCCCACGCGATTAAAAAACGCGTTAACATTCTTAAATCGTGCGTAAAACGGTCATGTGCACGCAGCTTTATAATTAAAGCAATATACCACAGCGTCTGTGTTCTAGTACCTAGAGCGTTTAAATTTCAAATATAGAATAGGTCAGGACCGATCATTTTTAATTGGAATTTTTTTAAAGTGCATTTTGAGATAGATTGACATTAAGCAATTTTAGTTATGACGTTAATTAAAAACCGATTCATATTTTATTGCCCAAACATATTTACTTACCCTGGCCATGCCATGTACCATTCAAAGTACTTACGATACCTGCATTTTACTCATGAACAACAATGCATAACTTATCACCAGTATTCGCTGAAAAATGATGAAATAAAATACCAATTATTATTACCCATACACCACAAACTCCATAATAACTCAACGGCACAGTGGCCAAAGGAAGTTTTATTTTGCCGTAAAAACTATATTATAATGTGTTTCGTGGAAATACCCCGTTGAATAAAATTCACTTCATCACGTGCGGGTAGATGAAAAATGTTTCACATTTTAAACGACTCCAATTACGGAACATAATGAAGGTAGTTGAAAAAAATGTTCATTGCAAGTGGATACTTTATTAGTAACTTTATAACAAAGTGCTCTGTCATTAAACAAATTCTTAACACCCTGTAAAGTGTCCGAGAAAGGGTGCGTGCAAATTGTAAACGATAATTTATAGTTCCGACGCTCTTGAGTAATTAATTGTGCAGCATTCTAAGAAAAATAATACGCCCTAAAAAGTGTCGAGGCGTGCACGAGGTAAAACTTTCCAAAATCAATAAACTGTATAAACATTCTAAGCAGACATTAATGTTTCTTTCGGCGTTACACACACACGCGCGCGCGAGGTTACGTTCATTCGTAACTCGTGTCGAACGTACACGCACACATCCGCCGAGCACGTACAAAACGCGCGCTATCTAAATCTAACCAATCCTTGCCAGTTCCTGAACTCAACTACTTATTACTATTAATTTATATTCTAGTACTCACAGTAGGCTGGTAGCTGGTGTTATCCAGAAAAATCCGGTTCACTCGTAGTCTTCGCGTACACCGTGTAACGAGAAAACACAGCGACAACGCGCGACACGCGACGTACGTAAATTATGTAACTGTCACAATATCACTAAAACACAGCTCGCAAATAAAATGTATATGGTTCTTTGATTCAGAGGGTGCTCGGAAACGATAACCGCAAGGTGAGAAGGATACGCGCGACTCGGCGGCGTCAATACGCGGACTGAGCGGCCATGACAGTTTCGGCTGGGGTGCGGTGCGCCTGCGCGCTGCGACCACCACCTTAAGGTCATTCCCCATTGTTCACCTCTCGTGATGAGGGTACGAAATTGATGCCAGCTTCAATTCTAACTGAAGAAACCTTTTTAAGTTTCAAAATCCTGTTTCAAAATGGCTGATTTAAAATGGCGGGCCTCGTAACGAGCTCTAATCTGTTCTTTCATGATGTCAAATCGTTTCAAATGTCATCGTTGCTTGTAAAGGGCCTGTAAGTCAGTAATGAATCTTATTACACGGCGTGGGTCGTTGACTGGGACTATTTCACTTTGTTTTAGGGTGAACGTTTCTAGCGAACAATAGACTATTAAATATTTATGGCTACCCTAGTGTTGCATGAGAATTTTTCACTCTGAAGTTTGTTGTATGAGTGGCATTAATGCTTGATGCCCTCGTATATCTTGGAGATAGAAGCAATGTTGTGTTTGAATTAAAACGTAAGTGAACTTGAGTGATATATCACCAACCTACGGCTGAATGTATTATTCAATTATTCATGCATGATACATCAGTAATTTTACGTACCTATGTAACTAACTAAACCTACTTATTATTCTATTTCAATTCAATATAATAAAACTATAAATTCGCACACAAACCTCACACCTCCATAAATTGTGGGGTCGATGTCTCAAGAAAAATAGGACAAAAAATATCGGAAAAGAGATGTTGGAGCGATCCTCATAAGAGCTATAAGTCATGGCGTGACAAATAACGAGGCGAGGCGAGGACGACCGACGGGTGGAGACAATCAATCAAACTCCTGTTCCTGTGTTCCTATAACCTGACGCGTGCGATACAGGAGCCTGTAGGAACGAGTACAAGGGGTGTAAAGTGATAAATGCTAACAGTTTTACGTGGAAATTCTGTGGAGAGCGTCATCCCTTGCCATTTTAGAAATGTGAAAATTACTACTACACATTCGCAACTTCTTTTTGTAGACATTTACTGAATTAAGATTCGATAACATATGTACGAGTATACTTAATGCCTAATCTTGCAAAGACAACACGTGTTACACACATCGGGAAACACAGACCTCACCTACCTATGAACAATCTCACCGACTCATCGAACTCATAGTGAAATCTCCTTATGATAATAACCAGACGTATTAAACTACGCTCGTATCTTATACTTTAATCCAAACTGTACTCCACTACAAAAGCTAAGATAACCCAGAAAACACAACTGGGTACAATGCTCTGCTCATTAATACTTTAGACGACTAGACTAGGCTAAAAGGCCGTGAACTTTTCACCCTGTATGCCAAGTGGTTTTGTGAATAAACCCTAAGTCCAGACTACGTCCACCCACAGAACTAACGTAGGAGGCATGGGGACTTATGATTGGTACACACAGCTACACATCAACCTATCCAAAACCAGTATAAACTGACCTATAAATGTGCGAAAAGATAATACAAAGCGAGACATGATAACCTGGTTTTGTACAATTCGATGTGTGCATTCAGTAGCCAAAATTAAGGTTATTGTATCTTCAGGCCGCAGCGACGTAATTATACGGACAGTGGGTGGCCAATAATTCCACAGAGGATTCCCAGTACGAACTCAAAATGAAATCATATCCTCAGGCCATCAAACTGTTTTCTGTAAACAGATTTTGAATTTACTTTACGTTATTTTTAATTTACATCGGAAAATGGGAACGAAAGTTCAGATAGATAATATCGATACAAAAAAAAATTCCAGAGGCTTGTTTTTAACTACTTACTTTCTTTTGGTAATTGTTCGCTTTATCAATATTAATACTTTTGTCTTGTATTTGTCGATGAACAACCGAAACGTTGTTATTGTAGTATCGGATATCATAAACATGAAAGATCGTTAGGTAATAATCCTTCTCACAAAAAGCCACAAACTTGATTTGACTCTTCAAGTTCCGATTGAATAGGTTGCTCATAGGTAGGCGTGCTCCATCGTCGGCCACATCATCGCTTACCATCATAATGAAATCGTATTTAATGTCTTTCCTCAAATTTTTTACCAGACTGCTATCCATAATTTCATTAACACGGATAAAACCACACCACCCAGGTAGGTATTATCATATTACTCTGACCTGCTAACTCCAGCGTCGCCCAAATGGCAGCGTGCATAAGTTTTCATATAATTTGTAAATATAATGTCATAAATCTGCCCAATCCCTCGGGAAAGTTGCTCGCCGTAGGTTTTTGTTGTCCTACGAGTATTTCTGTAAGTTTTCAAGCCAGTGGTCGGTACTTTAAACCAGATATAATAATATAATTAATGTCCCAACTTTGTGCTCCCTGGTATCACTGAGGCGCAACTTGTTTGCGTCTAATACCTTACTCAAGTGTTAAGGCCCCGTCTAGACGGTGAAGGATAAAATTCTCGGCTGCGGGCTCTTTTGTGCTGGAACAATAGGCGGCGATGAGGCAGGTGTGCTCCCCTACTACTTTAACTGTGTGTAATTACAACTATCTAGGTAGACCGAGGTGTCGGCTTGAAGTATAGGTGCTAAGTAACACTAGTGTACGGTTACGGTTCTTAGTAGATAATTGTATACTTAGTGGTGTTTGAGAAGAAGTATGATAATTGTATAATTTGAAGCCATTATGTTAGATGTTATCTAGCATTATTCTGCGTACTGCTTATCTTTGCACTATACAACAGATACGGTCTTCAGACCTACTATTATCACCTACTCAATAAGTCCTCAAGTTCATCACACTGGTCTGGCCGATATTCTTCAATCTGTAAACTATTTTAATACGTGAAAGACGTCAGTAAAATTGTTGAAGTGGTTGATTGCTGGTTTAAATAAATGATGAACACTTTTATAACGTAATTTTATTTAAAAAAACTTAACAAGGCACATTTTGACGTCATTCAATGCAAAGACAAGGTGACACACTATTAACTTCCCAGGCACAGACTAGATGGCGTTACTTGTAACATTTGAGTATGCTTAAGATTATAAAATTTAATATTGACGTGTTTGCTCTCCAGAGCTTTAAGCGTATCTGGAGAGCATGGAGCCAGTACGTCATTGCTAAAAATAATTCTGGCTGCACCGCTAATATCACCTTCACCGATTTTAGCCTCAACTAAATCGGCTAAAGTTTTGGTTGAGGCATAGCTGCAAGCCGGTAATTTTGGGTCGAATTGGAAAGCCGAAATGCAATTTTCTTTAATTTGTTTAGTTAAGGAATTTTGAAGAGCCAAATTCTTTTTAACCCCTCGAGCATCCTTATTAGCACCCGGTGGATCATAAGAAAAAATGCTCCATGCTGCTTTCTCTTTTATAAAATCTATTATTAATGTTTTGTTTTTATTTTGACTGTGTTTTTTATTTTTATTGTAATGATCCTTGCTTTCGTGTGCCAATGGCCAAATAAATGCATTTTCTTTCTTTATTTCTTTCTTTCTCCAAATGTCACGTGTGCACCCATTGGTTCATAAGGAACGCGGACGCTCGACGGGTTAATGTACATGTAAGGTTTAGTAAGAGAAGGAGAGGAGTTGTTCCCAGGCGCGTAACGAGTTCTCCTGTGCTGCCAGATAGACACAATTTTTACTCTTGCACAACTAAAGGTCTGGCACCACGGGGAACACGTTTATGAACAGGGATAGTTTTTTTAAATTTGGATAATGTTTTTCAAAAGGGGTCTGTCGAAATAAGTGGAGTAAAATCGGTAACAGGCCTGAATGTACTTTGAGATTTGTGAACACGTCTAACGTGAACATTCAGCTCTCGCTTACCTTTAAAAAAGCGAGCCTGGGCACATAGCGAGCATCTTTCCAAAGAATGCTGCGACGCCGAAGGGTGACTACCACTTGTGCCTGACATAGATTAAAAAAAGAAAGATCACCTAATATACTAAATAAGAAAAAAAAACAGATTAATTAAATATATAAGTAAATAAATGAAATAAAATAACACAAATGTCGATCGCTTGTCACGCTCCGGCGGCGTAAGGCGCTGCGCCACGCCGTCGCGCTGCGCCGCGCCTCCACGCCGCCCATGCCCATAAAGTGCTAATAAGCTTGTTGTAGTTGTAGCTGCACTTGTTGAAGCTAAAACCGAACCAGCACCAAAATGGAGGCCACCAGTGCCTAACCCACAGCTACCAAATAGTGTATAAGAATACTTCCATCACATCGGAATTGGAAGACTTCCACGACAACAGCACTTTCGATCAATTATTACAAGACCTTGAAGTCCACTTTCTTTAAACTTTAAGATGACGCATAGTATTCAAAGTATGCAACAGACAGGGCATTTGTATTTTACCTTTAAATACATTTTTAATAATTACAATCACGTCCCGATGTAAATAATATTCTTTCATGTAGAACATAACATAACATCACGCCCTTTTATCCCCGAAGGGGTAGGCAGAGGTGCACATTATACCACTGTACAATGTAACACCCACTTTTCACTATCCATGTTATGAGTCCCATGTAATAGGGGGTGAGCCTATTGCCATATACCGGGCACAATTCCAGACTCCGTGCTACTACTGAGAATATTTAAAAACCCAGTAATACTTCTGCCCGACCCGGGAATCGAACCCGAGACCCCTTGCCCGGCATTCGCACTTACAACCACTCGGCCAACGAGGCAGTCAATATTTCATGTAGAAATTTATCAATAATTCACTATTTTTATAAATAACTAGCTTCTGCCCGCGACTTCGTACGCGCAATCCCGTTTTCTCCCGTTCCCTTAAGATTTTCAGGATTTTTTTTCTATCATAAGAACCTTCTACTGACAAAAACAAACACAACAAAAAAAAATCAGCCAAATCGGTCCAGCCATTCTCAAGTTATGGCGTGACAACGGGAAACGGGTTCCATTTTTATATACATAGATAGGGGAAACAGATACTACCACAGATTACTAAATAGGATATGCGAAATTTGTATAGGTTTACTATTTGTATTATTTTCAAAAAATTATAAAATAGTGCAATAGAATTTAATTAAGTAACCACGTTTCCGAACAAACGATGCTCTTTTAATATAGTCTATGGCTGTGAATGACGTTGACATTCGTATAAAAAAAAATGACATTCGTAACGCGCGTTTTTTAAAATATGCAAAATTAAATGTATACTTTTCAATATTTCTGAGAGATTTTCTTAATATTTGTTTCCGTAAGAACCATCCTTGGACTTCCACAAACATTTAAAAAAAAGAATTATCGAAATCGGTTCAGCCGTTCACACGTGATGCCGTGACAATGCGAAACGGGTTTCATTTTTATATATATAGATAGATAGAAGAAGATTTAGATAGAAATAAATACCTACCTAGTTGTTTTAAACCCGTTGCTTGGCAACATCCCAATGTGTTTAATTTATTTTTTTTAAATAATGAATTTGGTTTAACTGTGTCAAATAATCGCCATCTTAGCACAACGAAATACAAAACCGCCCCGGCTTCGCACGGGTGCAAAATGCAAGTATTATACATATAAAACTTCCATAAGAATCACTCTATCTATTAACTCGTTGAGTACCGGTTTTATAGACACAATTAAAGAACAATAGGTCGCGGTCACCGGTGACCGCTTGGTGTTTGACAGTTTAAAAAAACCGCATCGAAACCCGTTGCATAGTTTTAAAGATCTAAGCATACATAGGGACAGATAGACGGCGGACAGCGACTTTGTTTTATACTATGTAGTGATTTATTTTAATTAGCAACTTTTATTAGTAGCAAAGTTTACGCCCGAATACTGAAAGGCTACTGAATTTTAAGTTGTACTTAAATATCGTGTCGTCTCTGTCATTTTACAAAGAATTTGTAGAGACAGAACTATACTCAAGCGCGACTTGGAATTGAGTGACGTTTGAGTATTTGGACATAAAAATCTTTTAATTTAAATATTCTTAGATTTTAGTTAATGAGTCTATAAGTACTCCAAAGAAATAATAAATCGACACCGTAATAATTATGTACGTATGCATGTCGTGGTGGCCCGGAGGTTTAAGACGCCCGCTGCTCATGCTCTAGAGCGCTGGTTCAAAACCTACCAACGGCAAGCACCATTTTGGCTATTTCCGAGTTATTATGTACTTTTTAAGATCATTTAGGCACCAACTGTGAAGGAAAACATCGTGGCATATAATGTCTAATTATAAGTTTGAAATCGCGAACCCGCATTGAGCAAGCGTGGTGATTAATACTCAAACCTTCTTCGTGTGAGAAGAGGCCCTTGGTTAGCAATGACCGCTTACAGGGTGTTGATATTGATGTTATGTTTGCGAATGATAAGAGTAAAGATAAGATCATTTGTATCCAATGTTTATTAAAAAAAAATATCTGTTCATCATTAAGCTTGGTTTTCACTTGGGTAATAACATAGGATACTTTTAATCCGGATATTCTATTGGCGATGCAAACATTATCCGCGCGCCCGTAGCGACAAAATGTAGAACTTGTCTAAGAACGACCCTTGCGAGTTGAAGTTAATAAGTTTAAACATAATCAAATGCATCACGATTACATACAGAAACCTGTTTTGAATAAAAGCAGAAACACAAAATATTGCTGCGTTCCTCAATGTAATACTTACAGAGATTCGGGAATAAGATTTCATTTATTTCCAAAAGACGAAGACGAAGGTATGAATCAAATACATTTTCTTCCTGTATGGAAAGAGGATCAGAGAGAGAGAGATCAACTACAAAGCAATTAACCCACTCAGATTTACTCAGCAGGGATATGTATTCATTTACTTTCACGGGTATTCATTCAATTGAACTTTTAGAAACACTTGACTTGTGTTAGTGGTTTGGCCCTAAATGCTCCAACAAACAAGAAAATGTTATCTGTGAGAGACAGAGTTATTTTGACAATGGTAAAAATTAAACAAAATAATGGGTGAATTGCCCAAGCAAAAAAATACACGGCAAACCTGAGAACGGTAGTGCAATGTGCTGATTATTAATTTTATATATTTTTTCTCGACAACGTAAGTATTTCTCTACCTTGGCAAAAAAAATCATTGGTATCTACCCTCTAATATACCCAAAAAAAAATTACAAAGTGTTATTTTATCATCACGGTGACCTGTCCTGAACCCAATTCCGCTCATAACATACTTTCTCCTGCAAATACATTCGTAATATGGATTTAAATTGATTTTGTTATCATTAAATTATAATATATTCGATCAAATAAAACAATTTTTGTTTGTTTATCTTCTTTCTCATGGATTTGACAGGCAGTCAACTTTTGTCTGGAAAAAAGTTATCATTTCAGAGGACAGTAAGTTTTAGTAGAATAGCCACATCAACATTGCGTTGTTAGGCCCCTTTCACCTTTTCTCACTCCGGATCAGTCCGGCTTAAGCTCTCGGCGCGAACGCACCGGTCCCAACGTCTTGCGGTTTCCCGCCAAAAAAGTAAGTTTATCATTTCAGTAATATGGGGACAAAAATAGTTTCATTTCGGTGGCTGTTATAACTCGTGCTAGATTTGTTTAATTTGTTTCAAAATTGTGTATTAAATTCGCAGTAGGTACTGTTTTGTTTGAGTAGTGTTCATATTTTTTAAATATTTTTTTTTCGGTGTTAAATGTAGAACTAACCTCTATTTTACCATCTCAGTGTTATCATTTCAGTGGATTCGGTGGACTGTTATACCAATTACAGTCCACCGGAATTAAATGTATCTCCGAAATGATAAAAACAAAAAGTTTTAGAGATCCTGGTGTCAAATACAAAGTCATAGTTTTGTAATGTACCTACTTTTACCTAGAGTGTCGATTAGATTATTTACTTAGGTGTATTTGTTGTGTAATATTTGTGCTTAAGATATATAATATATACATATATCTATGTAGTTAGTACATGTTTACTATACTTTAGATACACACACCACAGTGTAGATTATTATACCTACTAATTGTCAACAAAATAATTATTTCGAGGGTTTACCTTCAATATAAGTCACTTACCTTTATTTTTATATCATTTATTACGAGTAAATAACAATAATAAATAATATTTGATATAATTACAAAATTTCTTAATTTTACAAGATATAACAAATAAGTTAAAGAGCATTTAAGCGTTATATGAAAAAAAATGAGATATACCTATGTGATGAGAAATTGCCTGTGAGAGTGTTTATCTGAGTCAATGCAAGAGAGCTAGTGTGTGAGCGCGTGGTGTATCTGAAGGTATAGTATTTTATAGGATCATAGTATAGTGTGTATGAATGTATGTCTGTGGATATGAGAAAGAAGAAAATTGAAAAGCGTGTATTTTGATTTTAGGATGCCGCGGCCTAAGCAACAGACTAGAGAAGAAAGGTTGGAAAAAAGGAGGTTGTATGAAAGAAGAAGAAAAGAGAGAATTAAGAGCAATGAAGTCTCACGCGAAGAGTTTTTGAGAAAAGACAGAGAAAGGTATGCCAGAAAAAAAGCAGCGGGATTAATTGTTTCAAGGCATCTAATGACCCCTAAAAAATTAAGAATTCTAAGAAGAAAAAACAAAATAAGTGCTGCTGCTTATTACCAAAGAAAAAAAATAGAGCAGCTCCAGCTCCTATAGCGGCTCGTGCTAACCCTCTGGATGAGACAATTGGGGATCAAAGTGATGGTCCTGGACTAAGCACTTCCTGTCACAGTTCCTTCTTGCCTACTTTACGGCGCAGCTTACGATTGAACAGCAATAGTATTAGTACGAATATCCAAATCCAACGTTCTAATACTACAGAAGCTAGAAGCTTTCATCGGGTATACACAAGCAGTCCACGACAAACCCTGCTATCAACGCATCAAAATTTTGTAAATTTTGACTATAGCAATCCTGGTCCAAGCACTTCTCGTCAAGGGAATCCATCTTCGGCTCGGCGCTGCTTGCCGATGAATAGCGATAGTACAATTGGTTCCAATATTCTACATCATATTGATGACAATGTAGTAACTGGCACTCATTGTGTACAACCAAGTGGCGTACAACGAATAACATGTCCATCAAATCTAAGTAGTATCGAGTCAACATTATGCCCCAACAGCCCTGTTTCAGACTCGTCAATTACATCTGTAGAATTCAAGCGAGGACTTAAAGACAAATTTCGAAAATATCAAAAAACTAAAACTAAGCTAATAACAGAATTACAAAACAAATTATTACAGGTCACTAAGGAAAAAGAAATGTTCAAAAAAAGGTGTAACAGACTACAAAGCAATTATATGATTTTGAAGAAAAGTACCCAAAAAGGAGAAAAACCAGCAGTAGAAGTCATAAAACCTGATGAAAAAAAAAATCGAATTCTCAGGAGGGTGGTGAAATTTTTAGAAGATGATGAAAATTCAACACTGTGTCCTGGAAAAAATGACACCATATCTAGACATGGATTAAAAAAACAAAAAAGACTATTGACAGACACACTTAAAAATTTACACTTGAAATATTTGGGATCAGGAGAACCACCGTAATATCATTTTTTGAGGTTATTGTAACCTCAAAGAATGATATATGTAATAATACTATCTGTATATTAATGATGATATTAAAAAAACTGTGTACTGTCCTGTCTCAGTGTTTATCTAAAACTAGCTTCTGCCCGCGACTTCGTACGCGTAATCCCATTTTTTCCCGTCCCCGTTCGTGATTTTCGGTAAAAAGTAAAAAAAAAAGTATTGGTTAAAAAGTATCCTATGTCGGTCTCCTGGCTCTAAGCTACCTCCCTACCAATTTTCAGCCAAATCTATTCTGCCGTTCTTGAGTTATAAGTGGTGTAACTAACACGACTTTCTTTTATATATATAGATTTGTGGAAATCAAACCTAACAAAGTACGGAACCCTGGCTGGGGGCACGGTTGTTCTTAGCTGTATCATTTCGGTGGATTTATCATTTCGGTGGTAATTTTTATCATTTCGGTGGACACTTTTAATTTCAGTGGACTCTTAAAACTTTATCCTTAAATATTTATGTAAGTTTTGATAATATTTTATGTCCACTCATGCACAATGTTATAAAATAGACTAAAGTATTATTTGTCACTAAAAATATATAGATTGCATTGAAATAAAAAAATCCCACCGAAATGATACATAAAAATCTCTTGTTGAAATTCACCCTAATATGTCTTTTAGAGCCATTGGTGTTTTGTCTACATCTACAGTAATAGTATGAAGGGGACAGATTTTTTTTGTTTGTTTGCATGAATGGCGTCTCCTCTGCCGATGCCAAAATAAAATAAGTTCTAAATTGGATGTCGTCATTTATTTTAACCACTTTATTCTAAAAAGGGCGCGAAGTGTATGCGGCCGTCATGATAGAAGTACAGGTTTCAGCATCGTATAGACCGAATATGAAGGGACTGGCAATGAAATCCCTTCCGACGACCAGCTCGTGACCTGTCGGGGCGTTATAGATTTCCGGCTCTTGTGGAGGAGCATATAATATAAATCCTGTATTGTTGAGCACCAGGGTGGCACGCTGCAGGAAACTGCTCGGGAAGGCCGGGGGATCCGATATGTACCTGCAGGAAATATATGGAATTCTTAAACTTCTATATTTCGAAATAAAGTCTGGGAGAGGCGGAAGGGAGTGTCAGACTCTTACTGACTAAAAACCACCCCGTTCCTTCTCTTGCACCTCGAGCCGGAGCCCCGGTTACCCGTTAAGTTCTTTTTGTGAAGTCTAGTTGACTGCCTCGCTGATGGAGTAGCATCACATGTGTTTGTGACAGATAAGGCCAGTTTTAAATCCGATTTCCAAATAAATTATGAGCTTTATAAATTCTCAGGTTAGGTTAGGTTAGGTTAGGTTTTCGACGACGCAGAGTCGGTAGGAGAAGACGGCAATACAATGGCCTTCTCCCTCCCGGGGGTGAATAGCGGGTGCTAGGCGCGGGGGCGCCTGCGTACGCATTGCACTATTCACCTTTCGCGGGACGGGAACGGTTGGCACACGACCGTTCCCGAGACAGGGAGGGGCGTGATATGGCATCTTTGGCATCTTTGGCATGCCTAGCCGAGGGGGTCCTGGTCGTAAAGGTTCACCCGGTCTCCCAGACCCCCCCTCACATGGCGACGCTGGTGTGCTCCTGGGTTTTTAGTGGGTATGCCGGGCTTCTCCCGGAGAGTCCCACATATCCCTCCCGCCCCCCCACGGGAGGATGATACATAAAGTATTTTCCCAGGGTCAAAAAAAATAAGGTTAGGTTAGGCTACTTATACAAAGTATTGCTACAAGATATAGCAGAATCCTATTAGCCTCAGAAGTAATATTACGATGGTAAACTCACCTAGTGGTGGAGGGATCGGTAAATATATCTGTGACTCCTATATCTTCCAGTATCACCCTGACGTCGACCTCGCTCGAGATCACCATGCGTGGTATTGCTACATCTATTACACTCTCCCGCAGACTGTCAATCATCTCAAACACCGTTGCGCTGGTCACCGCAGTCATGACTGGTTTGATGTCGGCATTTTCAATAATAACAGCGAACAACATTCTGTAACGTTCATCTGCACCAACTGGCAGTTCCAATATTTTTGAGTGCATTGATGTACCCCATGCGGGCATGTCTCCTTACTCTCATCATATCCACACTCCCCAATTCTTCCCCTCGGTGGCTGTAGAACGGTGCTCGTTCTATGACAGCATCTGCGAATGCTGTAGTCCAGAGTCCATTATAGTCTATCGTGTCCAGAAGGACTGAGTTTCCACTGAGATTAAGTGTTGGGAGACGCGCAGACATTATCCTTTTGATCTCGTTAGCTGTGGCAACGCTATTGTACTTGATTGGAGCAGTGACCACATCGAGGAGAGAATTTTTCACAACAATATCATGCCATGTTGGATTGAGGCGATGTACAACAACTAAATGAATCCAAATTTAAATTATGTATAAAGAAAACTTTATGTAGACAAGCATATTACAAACTTAATGAATATATAGAGGATAAAAATGCTTGGATGCAGGCTAGTCCGGCTCCACAGGATAACTAAAAACACTGTTGTTTTAATGAAATCGTAAATAATACAACCATATTGCTAAATTGTATGTTGTTTAACTTAGATAAGCGTTGTAAATGTGAGAGCCATGTAATTAACTTAATATTAAATCAGATTAGTAAAATTTATTTGTGTCAGCTTGGAGTTGTCATGCTCACTCAAAGGTCTCATTGGCGGTGGCGCGTGCAACGGATCGCTCGATTCCCTGCAATATGGTTGAGTTGGGCGGTGCTGGTGTACGTGTCATGTTCGTGAACGGGCGCCGTCAACTGGGACTGGTCAGCTCCAGACTGTATTTTTTATTGTCTTTAAGGTTTTTTTTTTTCAATCACTTTGACTGGATTTTGGTGTTACATTGTTCTCGCACAATCCAAAAAGCAAAACTATGCAACTAGTAAATTGTATTGTGAACCTGATTGAAAAAGAGTAACCTATGGAGTTTCTTGCTCGTTCTTCTCCATAGGAATCTACACCTTGGAATGAGCAAATAGCTTCACTTGTAATTTTCTTTTTGTTGACGTTCAAAAGTGCCATTCTGGCCTAATTGAAATAAATGATTTTGACTTTGACTTTGACTTTGAGGGTTGTGCCTTCGTTGATTAATAAGATGCGATTGTTTCTAATATTCACTTCGTTGACAGACTGACTGACAGATGGGACTGCGCGGGAGGTCGCTAGCTGGTAGAACGCGTATCGTAAGCACGGGTCGTGGGGTGGTAGATGTAGGAGTTGGAACAATTTCTGTTGAGTTAAAGGATCAGCACCTTCTGCTATAGCGGCAACCATCATCCATATTGAAATGGGAGAGTATACAAAATTGAAATTGCTTCTCACTGCGACGGATCTGAATGAGAAGATGCTGAAGTCGTAAGCAGCTGACCGGTACTCGGGGATGTAGTCTCGGGTTATATTACACAGTCCTGAGTCACTCGTGTATCGTGTGGAGGAGCTGGACACTATGGGCAGGTATTGTTGCCCTGATATGAGGACACTGCAGGCCACTAGACACAATATGATTAACGTCTGCATTGTTGCACGTTTACATCTAGTCTCTCGATTTAGTACTAACTTCTAATATGTTTCCAGATCTTTATATAGATCATAGAGCAAGAGACCTGCCCTGTCATTTTGGTCTTATATTGTTAATAAACGACATTGCTCTTTTATTGCTTAATAGATAATTAAGTTTTTAGTATTATTTTACTACACACCACTACTGCATAATTATGTATGTCTGTCTTCTCTGCCTTGATAATTTAGTGTTGTTTGTAAACAACTAATATTATCTGATGTGAAATAATTTTATAACTGTGACTAATGTGTATTGATTATGTATATAGTTGGTACCTACTTACTTAGAGAAAAACATAATTTGCATAGGAATGTTCCTGAACAGACGAGCATCGAGCAAATCAAAATGTTAGCTGTACAGTGGTCAAGCCAAGGTTGTTTGAACAAAATAAAAATTACAAAAATATAGACAATCTGTACATATTCATGCGACTCATATCTACTGCTATTTGTTTTAATAAAATCATTGCGTTTGAAAAACTGTCGGACCAAAAGACCTAGTTCATTTAAATAATAAAACAGAGTTAATGTTTGAAATCTACATAGTTGAACCTACATTTACACTAAAAATTTACGCGAAAACTATCAAAATAATAAATTATTTTAAAACCAGATAGCAGACGACCTTTTTTATTTTTCCATGTAGCAGCTGTATGTAAGTAATTTGAAACAAGATACGGAACGTCATAAAAAATAATAAAAGAAACCAAATATTCTCGTTAATGCAGTTTCTTGTTGTCGTCGTTTCTTGAGATATAGCTAGGTATGGAATATAATAACAAAGACATGGTTCGTATATAACAAACAAAAAGTCAAAACTAAAAAAAAGAAATAACTATTATTATAAGTACTGATAGGCTACCCACCCACTCATAGGTAAGAAGTCGGCGCCATAAGTTCTATACAAAATTACTCATTAAAACCTTAATAGATACCTAACTTACTTTTTTGTGGCCATTAAGTTATATCATTAAGATATGAGTTTATAGCACCGACTTCTAACCTATCAGTGGGTGGGTAGCCTATCAATCATAATATTCGGAGTGGTAACGGGATCATAGCGCTAAAAACATTTTATATTAAAATAATTCCTAATTGACACGAGTTGTCCCAGCGCGCGATAGATGGCGTTGGGATCGAGTTAGATGGCAATATGGTTTCGTTACCTCTCAAAAAAAAATTCACTATGATCGAAGTGGTGCCGGCGCCCATACGACATCGGCGCCATAAGTCCCATACAAAATTATTCATTTAAACCTTAATAGATAACTAATTTACAATTTTGTGGCCATTAAGTTATATCAGGGCTGTCCAAACTATATACTCTCGCGGGCAAATAAAATTTCTTACAAAAGCTGGAATACCAGAAAAATATTTTCAGTTTTAAAAAGACGTTTAACGTTTTATTCTTTAACAGACTAAAATTGTATACAAATCATACACTGAATTTTATTATTTTTTTGGCACGTAATATGAAGATGTTGAGATTAAAATGTGTGTCAAGAGACACATGAAAACAAGCCGCGGGCCACATGCGGCCCGTGGGCCTTTCTTTGGACAGCCCTGAGTTATATCATTATGAGCTTATTAAAAAACTAAAAACTAATATTTTAGGTTTTTTGAAGTCGGATTTTTAAACGCAGTTTTTATTTTATTATTACTAGATGCTATTCTTATAAAACTGGCTAAAACATATAGGTATGTATCATAGATTTTGTGTGATGTTCAATGTGCCTCTTTAGACAACATTGTTTTTGGTTTTTAACCGACTTTAAAAAAAGGAGTAGGTTCTCAATTGGCACCGACTTCTAACCAAAGTGTGTGTAAGCTATAAGTATCTACGTATGACCAATAATAGTTATGTTTTTCCTTTTTAGTTTTTACTTTTCGTTTGTCTTTATTTTTTGAAGTCGGTTTTTTTAAACTGCAGTTTTTTAATTTTTTAATCTAAACACTGCTAAAACGGCAATCTACAGATCTGGGTGCTTACTCTTGAAACCAATCTCAATACCAATGCCATTCCAATCCAATAAAATATCAATATTTATTCAATGTCAAAACTATACAGCCACAATAATTGTAGTTGTTAATATAGCATTAAGAGTACGGAGTATAAAGCCAAACTCAATACCATTTAGTTCATTCAATATCCACGCAATACGGATGCAATGGGCGCTAGTGTTGCGACTCAAGGGTACGAAATTTCACAATACCAATGTCGATCAATCGGAATTGGATTCAAGAGTAAGCCTGAATGTTATAAATCATTCAAATCCAAAATCAATTAATCGAAGCAAATAGATACAAGAAAGTACATAGAAACTAAACAATCAAAGCAGCAATCGGAGACGACCCCCAATGTAAATAAATGAACTATAAATATTGTACTCTGAAGTCGTAATCCCAGCTGTTATCAAGCGCGGGCAGTCAAGGGGTCGCTGAAACAAATGACGATCGACCACTCAAAGATATTGCTGGGGTGTACCACTAAGCACTTTCATACAATATGGTATTTAATCGCGTATTCATTTAGCTCATTGCATAATATTTAGTTTTTGGTGTCCCAAAATTATCATATTCTATGCCCCATGGGTTCAGAGATACTTATAAGATGTAACATTTAGTTTTCGCTAGTTATTAAAGCTCTAGGGGGTGAGCATATTGTGACACATCCAAGAATATTCTAGACATCGTACTTACAAATAAAAATTTGCGAGAGAAGAAAACTAATAATACTTTGCACAACCTTTGAATCGAACTCAAAATCCTAGTTTGATCGACTTCATTATCATCATAAGCCTACAGCTATCCCCTTGCTGAGAAAACGCGTCTTCTCTTACGAAGAAGGAATGAGCACGAATCACCTCCTTGATGGTGGATTGGCGATTTCTAAATTCTAATTTGATATTAGAAGGCCAGGCTTCCTCACAATGATCCGGAGCTTGTTTAGCGGTTACTGAGGCTCCGGCTGGAAGGAACGGTGCAGTTTTTAATCAATGAGACTGACACTGCCTCTCACCGCACCCAAGGCGGGAGAAATCATTGGATGATTTTGTCCCAAGCAAATAATTGGTTCCTCACAATGTGTGCCACAATATTATTCAGTCCACCTAATATCAATGAATCCATATTACCTCATTCATCGGTAACATACTACCTAATAAATAGAGTGCACTTTAAACGTCTAAGATTCAATAACACGGCACCGGTGGCCAGTCTCAACACATGCTCGGTTAACCCCCTACTATTAACTAAATTAACCTTTAATACTGCTATAAATCTGTCTGTGCACTCCCTGGCTAGGGGTGGGTGACCCGAAGAGGCCCCACATAGGTGAATACTGACCCCATACGTATAATGTGTAGTGACGTCATAACGCATCATTATTATGGCTACGTAAACATGGGGAGTTGGTTATAACGTACCAGTGTTTTATTTGTTTGTTTGACTAATTTTGATTGTGAAATACTATGAAATTTTTGTTATGGGGTGGGGATTTTATTCCCATCGTGGGTTTTTCAACAGTTATTATTTGCATTTATTATCTAAACAATCCTATGATAGTGTTTACATTTATTTATTATTTACTCGCAATCTAGCTGGCAGCATGATTTATGTCTAAAAACCCTAATTAAGATTTAGTCAAACACTGGGCAAAATTGCATCCAGAATCCGTACTATCTGAGAATGGTACTCGACATCGATTGTTCAGCAGTAGCATTAACGATGTCTCAAATAAAGACAATTCACTATTTAACATCCATAAAATGTAGGACATTACCTCCTGCTCCAAAACGACACTAAACAAGAAATATGATGATGAGGTTTCAGACAATTTCAATCTCCTTTCAGATATTTGTTTACATTGTCAGTGAGAAATATTATACGAGTAGTACCTGTGCCTACATGCCGTGAATGAGTTATGTTGATCGCCCCCGCAAGGAGCGCGCGTGATAAAGCACACCGCTTTTGGTACGTTATTTGAGAACCCCTGGCTTGCTTCCTAATGTAAGTAGCGGGTACGAAACGAATAGGTACCTACTGAATTATTTTGAACCTTATGATCGTCAGCTCGTGACAGTCTCCAATATGGGCTTTCCCTAAAGAAGAGGAGGTTACTATACTATCTATTATCTGGCAGGCAGGTTGTAGATAGCAGCTTAAAAGGTTCAGGTATATCAGATGATACTACTGCCCTATCTGTGTATAGATGCTTATAGGTTCTTAGAAACTATACCTGCGGGAAGATTTGAATGGTGACAAATGGATTCTATGATAGTTGCAATGAACACAATCACATAAGTACATAACTAGGTAGGTATATTTCCTTGCAAAGCGAAGCTTCACATATTTGCGTAATCTCTTCATGTGACACAGTATATCTATGCCTAAATACTAAATGGCACACCACATATGTCATACAATTGCCTGCCGTAGAAATAAAAGATGGTTGTACAAACAAAACATTCATTTCCCATGAAAATGATAGATATGGAACGTCAATACCACAACCACGAACCGAAAGATTGAATAGTGGTACGGGGAAAAAGGCTACCTACTTTTGGTTATAAATTATTGTGTCCGATGTATGTCAATCGATAAGGATCATGAGTAACTAACTACCAAATCATATTGAAAATGTTCTGAGCTCTCTAGTTACTTTAATCGCTTAAAATACCTAGTCTTTTGTTAGTGGTACCTTAACTTATGTACTCCACTAACACCATCAAACGACACAAGTGCGTTGCAGGCCATAAAAGCACTTTAATTGCCTGACAGGATAAGTCACTCAAGCATCGTTTTAATGTCGACCATATTGTCTAAATTGAGTTTATAAGTTTAAAACCGTTTGCCCTTTCCACTCAGACAAAACATTTGACATCAAAATCAAATATCAAAGACGAAATCAAATAAATTAACAGAAACCAAGTAAACATTCGAAAACAATTATTGCTGTTTTCATTTTAACATTGAAATTGGATCGAAATAATTACTTTTTGGTTGAAATAAAACGTTATTCGTTGAAGGTTTATTAGTTGGCAGGGTTGTCCGTCACCCGAGCAACAAGTTGGATCGATATAGAACATAGTCTGGAGTCGTATCGTGTCGGGTCACTGTACAAGGTGAACTATCGAACTGAGGACATTATGGTCGGTGTTACGAAGCATAAGGACAAACAATCCATCTATTTTGGGCATCCTTTTCATTTCTGGAAGGTCAGTTTTTTGTTTTTTGCTATTTATACCAATACCTATCAAGTTATAACGTTACGTACTTACGGAACAATTCTTTGCGTCACCCATAATTTGTTATTTCATGTCTGGGTGAGATGCGCTGATGAATGGACCTTCGATACAAGACAATTTCTTAATGATCGAAAGAAAAAATATGTCTTATTAGTTTACAATAGATACGTAGATTTTCTATACTAAGATTGCTCGTTGAACATTAATGCCGTTGTTCAACTAAAGATATTAAATCCTACATGCTGTGATCTGTATTATCTGTATTTTGGCTTTCTTATAACTTGTCCAATAAACGGGTCTCACCAATGGACAGAGCGATTTCTATTTAGTGTATCTATGAATGTTTGAACAGCAAAGTTGCAGCCATAAAGTCAGTAGGTAATTATTAGAGAGTTTCCATATAAATTAGTCCAAAAGCTATGATTTAGTTGTATGTTTTGCTTTGGAGTTCATCAGTATTTAATCTAGTCCCGTTAGTTGAGCGGGACGGCCGAGTAATTTAGTTACTGTATCCGGAGTAGATGCAGCTAACTTTAACTTATATGGAACGTCTGAAGCTTGCTTGATGAGATAAACTGGGGCATTGGGATGGTCAAAACTGGACGTTAACCGCGACTATGATGGTTAGATACTGAAAGAGCCTTCGAAAAAGTTGTGCCCGCGACTTCGTTCGCTTGGAATAGTGATTTACTGCGCCTACCACGTAGGTGATAGCGTGATTATAAGTAGCCTATATGTTGACCCGACCCGTTAGTAATATTCAGGCAAAGTTTAAAGAAAATCCATACACGACTTTACACACACAAACAGATGAAAAATATAAACACCATATTTTTGGCTTTAATACCGATTGTGAATCACGCTTCAAGTATTCTTTAAAAAAATATTCAATATACATATTGTACATGTACATACATGACCTTTCTACGATTTTATTGTATGTATAGATAGATATAGAATACTAGACTAGTAGAAGTAGTAGGACGACCAGTAGGTATTATGAAGTACGTAACTTCATATAATACAGTCGTTATACCAAAGTGATTTAGCCGCCGTGCTCAGTTGATATAAAGCTGAACTTGGAGGGCAGACTAAGGACGAAGTCAACCGAATACTACATTCAAATAATTCCACTTATTTGTTTAAAAGGGTCCCCCGATCCTTGTTAACACTGATTAGATTGTACAAATATCGACTATAGGGTAAAAATGTTGAGACAATATTTTTAAGACTTCGTAAATTTGTTTTAAGACCAAGTAAAAAAGGGTTAGATATGGACTAGATTTTAATATGAATGGACAGTCACGGGCTACGTCTAGACTTCAAATTTTTATAGGTACCTAACACTTAGAGGGCAGTCAAGCATACAGATTACCTGATGGTAAGCGAGCATGGGTAGCTCGCCGTCCGACCAGAACTAGACCCGAGCGTATGAAATGTCGTGTTCCACGCGCGCCTTCATCAAGAGCCATCAGGTCACTACGAATGGGGCCCAATAGGGCTGATGCCGATACGGAACCGCGGAGAACTTAACGGGTTACCGGGGCTCCGGCTCGAAGTGCAGGAGTAGGAGCGGGGTGGTTTTTGGTCAGTAAGAGTCTGACACTCCCTACCGCCACTCACTCCCTCATACAGACGGGGGAAGTGATTCGATATTTTTCCCCCTTAAAAAAAGCAATCAGCTGCCTACCTTTAACACCAAATAAGTTGCAAGTCCGTTGAAGCCTATCGATCGAGGGAATTAGATTAAACAAATGTTAATAAACCTGTATAAACATGGGCCTATGACTTAAGCATTTATTTAAAGTTAAAGAATCCTTTCAACGTATTAATAAACTAAGTGTAGTTACATCAAAACGAAGAAGATAAACGCTCCAAATGAAATCAACGTTAAAGCATTTTAATTACTTAATACTAATTAATATTGAAGCAAGCAACATTATAATTAATCATTTTTCATTTTGCGCGAGTCATCGGTTTGAAGGCATCGATCCATCGTGTTTGCGCTGCGTAAACGAAAACAGAGCCGAGATTTTATTTATTATCAAGTTCATAATATTTTTTGCAATAAGTTTAATAGAACGAGCTGTAAAGTAAATAATTAAGTTCTTTAACATAACATAACATCACGCCTTTTATTCCGGAAGGGGTAGGCAGAGGTGCACATTATGCCACTGTACAATCATGTAACACCCACTTTTCACTATTTATGTTATGAGTCCCATGTAATAGGGGGTGAGCCTATTGCCATATACCGGGTACATTTCCAGACTCCGAGCTACTACTGAGATTGTTTTTTTAAAAACCCAGTAATACTTTGCCCGACCCGGAAATCGAACCCAAGACCTCTTGCCCAGCAGTCGCACTTGCGACCACTCGGCCAACGAGGTAGTCAGTCAACGAGCAATTAAGTTCTTTCTTACTTATAATCCTTGAAAATATAATGTGTACACGTGTACCCAGGGCCGGCTTAGACTACGCTGCGGCCCTTGGGCACACAATAATTCCGAACCCTTGTGGAATGTCTCTTTTTACTAAATATCGTGTATATGTTTACAAACTTAAAAGTTCACATACACATGACATCCAGACCCGAGACAACAATGTGTGGTTCACAAAAAGATTTGCTCTGTGCGGGAATAGGTCCCGCTATACGTTGCCGGACAGCCAGTTGCCGTGAAAGTGTAGTTGTGTGTCCGTCGTAGATATTGTCGGTCCTTCGGGGCCCCATGAGGATGGGACCCTTGATGGGGCACTTGGGTACGAGCCCCACGTGCCCTTATCATTAAGACTGAGTCTACCGTTGTAACAAGCAGAATAAGCTTAAATATTCTCAGCAATAAGAAATATAGAAATTATAATATAATGTTTCTAGATTCTACACTGTCTAGTCTAGGTACTAGGTATTAATAAAACACCACCAATTAAGAGTAAGACGGGTTATTATCCATTCCAATTATACCTGAAAATGATACACCTACATTGTAATGTGATGTACAGTACAGCCACGTTTAAATCGGTTAACTATACCAATGAAGAACATACTTTTAGCTACGAAATGTGGTATTCTCACACATAATCTTTTATACATATTTGTCTGGACTTTAAAAGAGACGGACCTCTGAGTTTGTATCGGCATTTCTTCTCAGAGTTGAGAGTAGTCAGTTAGGAAATGTCGACCTCATCGTTCGCTTGATAAAATTGACGTGTAAAAGTGCTGCCTTGTAGCCTATTTGCAAAAATAAATACACTTGTTTCACTTGTGAAACCGCACCCTCATGCATGAGAAGCGAGCGTCCTAAATCTCCGGGCCACCACGACACCACTATTATTTAATTCCTAACTGTTAAATAATTTAGTTCTGAAAACACACACAACATGTCACAGGTCTGGGTCTGATGATGTTGATAATTTGTACATGTTGTTATTTTCTTCATAGGAACGCCAACGCTTGGAAATGAAGACGACAGTAGATGTGGAAGAAATGAAGAAACTGACCGACGTCGTGGACTACGATCTAGTGCATTTGCAAAAGTAACTATGCTTTTTCTTTTTTTTTATGGCATAAGCCGGTAAACGAGCAGACGGATCACCTGATGGTAAGCAATCGGTGTCGCCCATAGACACCTGGAACACCAGAGGCGTTACAAGTGCGTTACCGGCCTTTTGGGGATTAGGAGTTTGAGGATCGTTGGGGATTCAGGAATTGGGGAGATTGGGGAAGGGGAGGGTAATTGGGCCTCCGGTAACCTCACTCATACGACGAAACACAACGCAGGCGTTGCTTCACGTCGGTTTTCTGTGAGGCCGTGGTATCGCTCCGGTCGAGCCGGCCCATTCGTGCCGAAGCATAGCTCTCCCACACTTAAAAACTTAACTTTCATTGTAACTTTCATTGCATACTAGAAATTATATTATCCCTGAAGAGGTAGGCAGAGGTGCACATTGCGGCACTTATTGCCACTGTAAAATGTAACACCCACTGTTCACTACTTCTGTTATGAGTCCCATGTAATAGGGGGTGAGCCTATTGCCATATTGAAATTATACCCGATTAATTTCAGACTCCGTGCTACTACTGAGATTTTTTTAAAACCCGTTTTACTTTGTTCCATCCGGGATTCGAACCCGAGACCCTTTGTCCGGCAGTCACACTTTTACTTACTATATTAATAATTATGTTTTCGGCTTACTTATGTACCACTAACTCGACTAGTTTCAAACCATACCAGAGGATTACATTCATGAGCAGCATTCCGTGACACACGACGCGGCGACTGTCGCGCTGCTACTAGTAGCTACTAGGTAATTGTCAAGTTACTCGTCAAACAACTACGTGAGTAAGCCAAAACCATAATAATTAACGAATTAGAAAATAATTACACTTACTTATAGTAAGTTATAAGTAGTTATAGTAAGTTTATTTTGAGAACAAGTACATTAACTACATGCTCTTTGAGTCCCCGAAACATGTAGGTAGGTGTATTAATTTCGATTTGATGACATTAGCGAAGTTACGACCAAAGCTATATCATGTAAAGTAGTAGTTTGAATTGAAATTGGACTAGTAGAATGCATTTATGTCAGCTTGGAGTTGTCATGTTCACTCAAAGATCGAATTGGCGGTGGCACGTGCATTGGGTCGCTAGATTCCCTGCAATATGGTTGAGTTGGGCGGTGCTGGTGTACGTGTCATGTTCGTGAACGGGCGCCATCAACTGTGACTGTGCTGTGGTCAGCTCCAGACTGTATTATTTATTGTCTTTAAGGGTTATTTTCTTTTTCGATCTCTTTGGCTAGATTTGGTGTTACATTGTTCTCGCACAATCAAACCAATAAAACTGTGTAACTGAAGAATTGTATTGTGAAACTGATTGGAAAAGAGTAACCTATGGAGTTTCTTGCTCGTTCTTCTCAATAGGAATCTACACCTTGGAATGAGCAAATAGCTTCATTTTTAAATTTCTATTGCTGACGTTCAAAAGTGCCTTCCTGGTCTAATTGAAATAAATGATTTTTGACTTTTGACTTTTTTGACTTTTTGAATATCTCAGTCGCAAAATGCTATAAGACGGGGTTAATGTAGCCATCTTGTCAAAAAGATTGATGTCAAGCTTAGATTTGATTTATTCGTTACTCCATCAAACCTGAAACCATTGAAAGACAACTTGAATTTACAAAAAAGATTCGCCGTCTAGACTCAGTCAAATATTAATGAGCTTGCGACTTTTACCAACTCACTAATGGCTAAGAAACTACTCGCTACTACTCGCTCTATTTTTTTTAATGTAAAATTATTTACCCCATCGAACATTCCAGAATTGTAATCAATCGAACACAAGAAAAAGTCCAAGAGTTACTAAGCCAAGAAGAAATAAAACTCTGACAAAGAAGAGAAAAATTAAAACAACTGCTTGAGCACGAAGAAGAGGCATTGGTACAGGAACTCGCGACCAAGCAGGAAATGGAGGAATGCGGCTATTGTAAGGAAAAGGAAAAGAAGCAGAAAGGTTATCTGGAAGAGATTGAGAAAGAGAAAATAAGAGAATGTCAGAAGGCCTTAGAGAGGGAGAAGATGTGAGTATTACTTAATAACACAAAGCTCATAGAAAGATGTCATAAATCTATATACTTATAATAAATCTGTAGAGAGGTCAATTCTGTACATAAAATATATTTAAAAAATAACTATCAAGGGGTGGTTAGGGATCGCTACTGATGCCAAAAATGCAATCAGTAAAATTTTTGTCTGTCTGTCTGTCTGTCTGTATGTTCGTTATGGAAACAAAAACTACTCGATGGATTTTAACGAAATTTGGCACAATTATTCTTCATACTGATGGGCAGGTTATAGTATACTTTTCATTACGCTACAATCAATAGGAGCAGAGCAGTGAAGGGAAATATTGGGAAAACGGGAGAAGTTACTCCATTTTTTTAGCTTCCGTCGCGTGTGCAGGCTTATAGGTTAAAGCTGCATAGAAATCATGTATGACGGAAATATTCTCCTTAAAATTATATAAAAAATATTCCTCGACAGCACATGTCTATCTTTTATGGTTGACTCACAATAACACGTGAAACTCCCGATAGCTTAGCAATTCGGTGATTTCTGATTGTATTTGTCTACTCTAACGTTTACAATACTGATTCATAGACTTTACGCTGTAACTGAAAGGCCAATGATTGAAATTAGCTTGACTCGATATTAAAAATGAAAATATGTGAGTTTATGTGTATGTTTGTTACTCAGTCATATTAAAACCACTGAAGGGATCGGAATGAATTCGGAACAGAGGTAGATTATGGTCTGAAGTGATACATAGGCATTTTACCCCTGGGATCGCGGGCGAAGCCGCTGGCAGAAACTAGTATTAAAATAATTGTCTATGTAATATGTCAAACTCCCAACAATGTAAAGTCACTAAGAATTTCGTAGCCAAGATCAGGGCCTTTACTTTTTAATGTCAATTTACAATATCTACCGATTAAATAAGCAAACAAGAAAACAAAATAAAAATACTTTCCCTAGACAGTTCCTATTAGTCAGATTACGCAAATCAAAAGCTGTAGTTATTTAGTGGTACGCGCCAACAAGAGAGGCCACAGAGTTGGCACGCTGCCCACAACGTCTACCAATAACTAATGTATTGTGAGGAACTAGGCGGGATAGCTTTATGTAACTTAGAAGCAAAAATGTTGTTTATTTTGGACGTATTTTTGCTACAGGAAGCTAAACTTCCGATATTTATTTTGCAGTGTACTAGACTTTGTTAAATTGTCACTTTGTTAGCTAAAGTTATCACTTTGTTAGCTACTTTTAGGTTCTTCCCGCGACTTCGTACCCGTTCCCGTGGGATAAAAAATAGGCTATGTTACTATGGACGATGTAGCTTGCGAATGGTGAAAGAATTTTAAAGTCGGTTCAGTAGTTTTTTAACGTATTCATTACAAACAAACAAAGTTCTCCTCTTTATAATATTAGTGTAGATTGATTTTCATTTGCCAGATAGTTAGGTGCACTTTCACCGATTTCAGTTTAGCCAAAACGTAAATAATAGAATCATTGACAAGAATAGTAATACTTACGACAAGATATTTCAAATCGGCCAGGTAGTCCAAGATCGTAAAGTGGTACAAACAAAGTCCTTCAACCAGAAAATAACATAAATAAATTATTTTCTCCTAATCATAATATCTTAATTAATAATTACAGAGCTAAAGGCATGCGCTGTACGAAAGTGGACGTGAAATGTCTTAAACAACAACAGCTGATGCAGGTGGAAGAGAAGAGGTCCATAGAGAGACAAGAACAAAACGTGGACATGATGTGGCATCAAGTTCTAATGGATGATTATAAAAGAAAGGTACATACAATTCATTAAGATCAGTGATTGTTTGTAACAAAGTCATTATTAAATCTGTGGTGTCAGGGCATATGTAAGAACAGGCAAGATATTTATTAACCGTGAAATTCATAAAACTATACACAGAAAATAAACATGATATATCTCTTTGAGTCAAGTCAGTAATAAAGTTAATAAATCAAACTTCATGATCCTGGTTTTCTAGGAATATCTAGAGAGATTAGCAGCTCAAAAAAGACAGCAAGAGACAATGGAAAGGCGAAGGTGTTACGACGAACAAATAGCAAGCGCCAACAAGAAGAGACAAGAGCTGATACGACAGGAGAGGGAGAAAGAGAACAGAAAGTTTGAAAAAATTAAAAAGAAAATGGAACAAGATCATTATGAAGGTAACGTGTAACTACATAATTAACAGCAGCATAATAACCAAAGTCAAAGTTGAAACCATTTATTTCAATTAGGGCGCTTTTGAACGTCAACCCACAAAATTAAACATTTACCCAAAGATAAAGAGGCTATTTTCAGCAATCAAGAAGAAAAAAGAACAACAAGAGACGAATAAAAAGAACTTCATAGAAGGACACGAGCAGAAACTGAATCGCATCCGAAACGAGAAGATGAGAGCGAGGGAAATAGACAACGATACCATACGAGTGGCGCTAGAAGAGTTAAGGAAAGAACGAGAGAGAAATAGGATACAAATAGTGAGTTACATATATATCGTTATTGTTAAATCGTTTAAACTTACCATGTAACTTAAGATGTTTTAACTGAAAAGTATTTCACAAAATTCCAAAGTCACAAAAACTTCTGGTCAAACAAAAATATCAACTAAGGGACTAAGGGTGTCTTTTAGCCAAGGGTATTGCAAAGTTAGCCGTTATAATTCTTCTCCCACAGAAAAATCTGCAAATAGAAAAGCAGATCTCCATCAAGAACTACAACTGTGCTAGAAGAATGGTGTCGGCTATGGAACACGAAGCGGAGATGATTGCTGACGAATGGCAACGAGAGGCGCAGGACAAGACAGACGAATATATGAGGCAGGTTGAGCAGGAACAGCGGGCGTGTAAAGAGGTTAGATGTTTTGTTTAAACGTAGTAACAATTTGTCGCGGAGAACCTAACGGGTAACCGGGGCTCCGGCTCGACGTGCAGGAGAAGGAACGGGGTGGTTTTTAGTCAGTAAGAGTCTGACACTCCCTTCCGCCTCACCCAGGCGGGAGCAGGCATTCGATGATTTTCCCCCCTAAAAAAAAAAAAAAACAAAAAGGGTTAGAAGAAGTAGATTACTATTTACCAATCTCAAATGTGAATGAAGACTCCATGGGGGTCGAATTCCATTCTGCTAAAAAGTTCATGAGTTAATTGTGACACGAAACCCATTTATTAAGCGATCGATTTTTAATGTACGTACCCATAAAGATTTTTTGAAAATGAATACCGTACCTACACTTTAATTCTAGCCAAGTCATAATTAAGAACACTCGACCAACGATGGAGGCAGAATTAATATATTTTCATAAGTAGGTAAGTAATTTTAGTTAAGTATTACTTAACTAAAATTAAATTCTAGAAAGCAGCAGAAGAATACAGGCGTCACATTCAAGCTCGGAATCAGGCGTTAGAGGAAGCAAAGTACGAGAGGAGCCAGCGAATGGAGCGGGTGACGAGGACGGCACTTAGTGAGCTGCAGCAGAAGATAGACAGTGCCAACCAGGAGCTTCGGAGACAGGCGGAATATAGAAACAGTCTCAGCTGCCAGATCAGGGAGAATGAGAGGCATTTGGTAAGTTGAGTTGTTAGAAAAACTTACAAATTGTTAAGAAGTCCGAAATTTTCTCCGGAATATTAACATACCTATTTACAAATTTGAGAACTCAGTACGAATGTACAGATTTTAAGATTTATTTATCGTACTTTTAGGAATCCGAATTAGTAAACATAGAAAACAAGGATATGCCCCATACCAGAAAAGCTACAATGTTCAAGGATGTCATGGCGACGAGATATGCAAGCTCTCCGGCAAGGACTAGGTAAATTCATACTCAAATATAAATGATACTTACACTAACAACAAATCAATTTTAATTATATTTTGAAATCGATAACTTAATAATAATTGTGTTTGTTGTTTTGCAGTACAAACCCTGTTCATCCCTTTCGAAGATTATTGGAAACAGCAGATAAGAAGGAATCTCTTCATTTACCATCAATAGGATAATTTTATTCGTTCTGTACAGTATTGTATAATAAGTAAAAGTTAATCATACCTTTAAGTGATAAATACATCCAAGTGAAGTCTTCCGCTTTTGTTTTCATTTTCTTTTTTGCTCTTTTGTTTTAATTGCTCCGCTATCGCCATCTCTCGAGCTCATTATGAAATAGTACAGTGACATCTATTATGAATCTCTTGTATTAGACAGCGTACTGTTTCCGTTTCCGTTAATCCGTTCTCAGTGAGTTACGTTACACGCAGTAAGATGACGCTGGCTGGCTATTAATTATTTTTGTTTTCATTTCGTTAGTTTTAGAAATAAATAGTAAAAATTAATTCTGTTTACTTACAAGTGTTGAATCGTATGAAAAATTCACAAAGCTTTATGTTTTCTAGATTTATTTTAAATTATTTGTTCTTGACATATGAAAAATAGTAGATAAATTGGAACGTGTTTTCCAGTTGACGGAAAAAAAGTTTCTACGAAACTTTTGAAAATTTTTCTTAGGAAAACTAACTAACAACGATTTTACACACTAATGTAGGTACTTCAAAATAAATCTAAATCATTTGAGATGTGATTTATATTCATATTAAGTGGGTAATTGAAAAACAAAAACGTTTTTGTTAGCACATGTTGTATTATGATAGTTTGTGCAGTTCGAAATTCTGAGCTCGAAACGATGCAGGACA
This sequence comes from Spodoptera littoralis, assembly GCA_902850265.1. Lineage (NCBI taxonomy): Eukaryota > Metazoa > Arthropoda > Insecta > Lepidoptera > Noctuidae > Spodoptera > Spodoptera littoralis. The sequence continues at coordinate 8,994,911 of LR824555.2, read as the reverse complement.
GAGAGAAAAGTCCACAATATTCGTTGGAAAAATGTTCGTACAGGTTTCTGCAACAAACTGCGAAGTCTATGGGCTTGCCGTCCAATGTAAAGGTAAATAAAAATGTTTATTTTACTCCGTTTGATATCGCACATGTCCCAATTATGAAATTGGTTAGTAAGTTTTCTTTAGGGGCTTTCATAACTGAAAATAGAGTTTGATTTGTAATGTAATGCATTTAATTTCTAATTATGTGTACATACAAAGTCCTATAAGATAATTCTCTTATATTGGATCACATTTCTGATTATGTCTTACTAGAAAACTTAACATTTAGTGGTATCATAAGCATGTATGAAAATTATTTCAAATGAAAAAGATGGTAATGAACACCAGCATTACCTACTTGCAACTCTGAAAAGAAACACTAAAACAAACTCGGAGTTCAGTCTCTTGAACACAAACCTAAAATTGTAATCAATTTAATCTTACAGAAAATGTACCTGATTCAGCTGATAAATGCGAAGAGGTTTAGCAGTGAGCAGGCAGTGGAGATCCTCATAAAGCAAGTGCGTCGGGAACGCCAACACTGCTCCATGTTAAGAAGGAAAGCTGCTAAAAATCGCCTGAAGAAAAATGCACAGGTAAAATTAATTACCATTTTATTTGCATAAACTTTGTATTTATTCTATTGAAGTAGGTACTAACTAGTGTTATGTAGTATGATCTTTAATTCAGTACCTACTTTATTTGCTTTGATCTGGATTTGAACAAGTTAATTAAGTTAAAAATGTTACTTAACCCATATATCCCCAAGCGGTCACTGGGACTCCTCTCCACTAACTACATTATAGATCTTATTTCCAATGTTTAGCAACTACATTGTTTTTTCCATAAGTCTTCAAGTTACTGTTTCAATAATTATGACATTTAAATCAAAAGTTGTTATTATGTATTTACCCAATTAAACTGTCAAACACCAAATGGTCACTGGTGACCGCAACCTATTGTTCTTTAATTGTGTCTATAAATACGGTACTCGACGAGTTAAATTATTCCTTTTCACAAAAGATAATAGTCAAAACTGAATGCTACTCAACCAACTCTTTCAGCAAAGTTCAGAGATATCTTCAACAAGCAACGGTCACTCACCACCTATAACCCATATACCGAAGAGAGTCAGTCACATCCTCATCCGATACAGTCCGGAAGTGCATTCACCAAATAAATATCCTCGGACCATACAAAAAAGCATCTCTATCACTAGCAGTGACCGAGTACTACGAAGCTTTAATCGGATTAAAAAACCAAGTTATTTACTCAACGAGAATTTAATGAGTTTGCTTGACAGTCCGGAAGAGATTACCAAACAGGTTAGAAATACCAATAAGGTAGAAAAGTGTAGAAATGTGAAAAGAGTGTTTGCTAAGAAGATTTTTGATGGTCGCCATTGTTTTCATGGTGGGGAGGTAATGCCTGTGCAGAGAGATGCGGTAAGTTTATAATTTTCTTTTATAACCAGTTACATTTCAATTTGTGTCTTATTTGGATCACAGTGAACATACTCTTGATTAAACTAACATTTTTATTTACAAGTCATTTTTTCTGTAATTAAGTGTAGTCTAGTAACAGCAAGTACAGTTACTACAAACACAGTCTTAGCAAAACATTTCAAATACTCTTTTCATTACAGACCACTTCCCCACCACCAACGAGAAGACAGCAAAGACTAAGCGGTGTTTATCCCCTACAGCCTGAAGACATCAAGCTACCCACCGTCACAGTAAGACGGGCAGATGGCAGCATTTCCAAACTAAAAGCTATCATACAGAAACCACTTACCATCACTGATACACCATCCAACAACAGAAAAGAACCATTACAAATAACTGACAGACCACATAATGAACAGAATTCGTCAGAAATCCCACAAAATCTGAGCTACCGACCGTCAAATACAGATACAAGCACTCCAAATTACAATAACCAGCTATCAAACTGGTCTAATATGGGGTACAGAACTTCATCTGCATCTGAAATACCACACAATATGAACTATTTGTCTCAGAATATGATAGCTACCGTGTTCAATTACAACTATCAAGCACCGAGTAATGCATTAGCTAATGTACCGCAGAACTATGTCAGATACAGCAACAGCTCCGAAGACACAATGTCAGTTGGTTACCGTGACAATCAGTCCAATGACTACGGAGTATACTATCATAAGAAGATCAGAGCTGAACAAGTCAGGTCTTTGCGAAGTAGGGAGATGGCTCGGAGCGCTGAGGTAGAATGTCAGTTGCCAAGGATCAATGAAGTGTTCAGTAAATTCAATAGTGTTTATTGTAGCGATGTTACGGAACCATTGTATGTGCAAGTTGATAATGAACCGGAGATTGGTAAGTGATTATTTTGTTTTGTCAATCAAGATCTATTTTAAATATCTGTTGTGAATATACATATAACAGGTATTTCTATCTTTTCACTCAGAAAATAAAATTCGCTGAATATCTGAGAAAGGGGGTGGGATTCCGCACGTGGTGAAATCGACGAGTCGTAATCCTACCCTAATGGTTTGTGTACAAACATTGGACGTCGATTTTGACCTAAACATGCATAGTATAGTTTCTAATGCGCCTGCCACACATTCGACGAGTGGTATCGAGTGGTATAAGTAACGAGGACAGTAGACAGAGACGTAGTATGGCAACATTACTCGTCATGCCCCTCGTCCTGCACACTGCTCCCTATTTTGTCGGTTTTTGCGCGCGAGTCAAAGGACCGGCAATACGAAGAGGCAACGAGGACCGGCATGGCAATAGGAGCGTCGCGATTAATTACGCGAGTAGACCAGCGTGTGGGCAGAGAGGGTAAATCACGGCAGTGCGAGGAGCATAGTGATGAGCAGCGCAAGGAGCATAGTCTGGCAGGCGCATAAGACACTTTCTTTCTCTCAACTTCAATAATTGATAAATAAGGGTCATTAGGCTTTACAGAGCCTTCACCCTCATCTTTGTTTAAATCTAGAGTAATAATAATATGTACATTACACTGTGGAGATAAGGTTGAATTTATAATGTCAATTGGAATTTTTCTCTTTCAGCTCCACCACTTCAATCCTACATACCGGATCCTCGCATCCAATACCAAGTAAATACCCCAACCTTAGAGAAGTTCTACAACTTCAAGACTGCGAGCCAGTCTTTGCTACAGACTACCTCCAGTAATAACACACGAACAGTCTACTGCACTCCTGTTATATCTACCGCGTGAGTATTCTAATTTGTATTGTATGTGTATGTTCTTAAGAGCTTCTTTGCACTGCTTTTGAATGAGCAATAATTGTGAATTTAATATTCAGTTGTGGGAAAAATTACTTTATAATGCAAGACAGCACTTGCGTTATGAACTGTATTTGTATGCGCTTAAGAGCTTATTTGCACTACTTTTTAAGTGAGTAATAATTTATTATGAAAAATTTTAATTGGTCCTGCAACATAAGATCAGGCACAAAAGTTCATAAAAGCATGTTGCTATGTCACTGAGTAACAGATTTTCGACTCTATTATAAAAAAACCCTAGTTAGTAAGCCTCATCGAACGAATGGTCGCAAGTGCAACAACCTACCAAAGGGTACCAAGGGATTGGACAAAGTACTATTGGAGTTCTTCGGATTTCGAAAATTTCTTACAGCATGGATTCTGGTATATCATCCAGTATATGGCAATAGCTTCACTCCTTTATGCACTAAACAAGTAAAAAGTGTGTTTTACATTGTATGTATGAGCTTTGTAATGGTTACTGAGACAGGGGCTTACTCTTGAATTCAATTCGAATCGATCGACATGGGCATTGTGAAATTTCGCACTTTTAAGTTGCAATTCTAGCGCCCATGCATCCGTTTGCATGAATATTGAATTTATCCCTTACTCTGAATGCTATATTAACAGCTACAATAGGGGTTGTATAGTTTAATAATTGAATAATAGGGTACATGACTATTGACTAATTTTTATTTTAATGTCCGTCTGGCAGATTATTTTAAAAAATTACACAAAACGGATACTTTCGACGATTATAAATATATTATTGATTTTAAATATCGCGTGACGTCACTTCTATACATTTTATACGTAGAAATGACGTTTTAGCCCCCACTCCTAAACTTTGATTCGTTACATCTAAGTATCATTCTATCATATTCTATATAATATTCTTTCATCACCTAACTGACGGACTAATTAGATTTTTAATTTTCATACCCTGTCATCATCCCTATTATTGGTTTGAAATTGCATTGTAATTGATTGGGTTCAAGAGTAAGCACCTTGTTCGCGTCTGCCTGTATACTGCGCTTGAGTATGCACGTGTTGCTTGCAGCAAGGCGCAGCCGTCGGCGGCGGGCCCCGGCCTCTATAACATCGTTTGTGAGTCACGCTTACTTTACACTAACCATACTGCTTGCATATTTCTAGTTAAACTGTCTCGACTGCACGGTTGGTGCGGTGGCAACGTGTGCGGGTTCGATTCCCGCCGAACTCTTTGTGTAATCCAAAAATTGTTGTTTTGTGTCTGGGTGTTATATGGAGTGAACTTGAATGTTTGTAAACGCAACCACGACATAGGAGAAAATCCTAGTGTGGGCCTATGTTTTATTTTTGTTTAATTTGGGCCACTGGCCACAATCTTCCAGAGAATTTCCTGCAAAATTTAATACATTTTATACAGACACGGCCCAAACGCATTGGCTAGGTGACCGGTTACAGCGCATCGTGACACGGGAATGAAACGTTATGCATGTATTTCTTTTATAATTCTTGAGTATTTTTTGCAAATATTAAATGTATCAGACGTTAAACCGCTTAAAATCTAGTAAGTACGAAAAAATAATGGGGCTTAGCTATGTTATTATTTTTATTCGCACATGTTGCTTTTTTTAAATCTCAGCAGTAGCACGGAGTCTGGAATTGTGCCCGGTATATGGCAATAGGCTCACTCCCTATTACATGGAACTCGTAACATAAATAGTGAAAATTGGTGTTTCATTGTACAGTGGCATTAAGTGCCGTAATGTGCACCTCTGCCCACCCCTTCGGGAATAACAGGTGTGATGTTATATTATATTTTCTTACTTCTTGAGTTCACCGACAATATTTAAAAAGTTTAAGTCATTTACCTACTCATATCATAATGATATGTTATAGCTCCGCCCCGGGATAGCCAGGGACCATATACCCAGGTGCAGTACAACCAAGCACAGTATAACCAGGGCATGTATACGAACCAAGAGGAAATGCCGCGCGTTCGTGACTTCTTTAGGAGTTTCCACTGCGACGAGGACGCCGTCCAGGGTGAGTTGTACTAATTATATATCTATTTTACCCGCGGCTTCGCTCGCGTCACAAAAGGATAAAAAGTAGCCTATGTGACATACACCAATACATACAGCGCCATCTATACCAATACTTTTGTTTTCCCACGGGAATATAAAATTTTTTCGGGATAAAAAGTACCCTATTATTTAATCCAGACTACTAACTTTACGTCTGCAAAAATTCAATGCAATCGGTTTAGTAGTTACGGCGTGAAGTCGGAACAAACAAACAAACAAACAAACTCACTTTCCGATTTATAATATTAGTAAGGATATCTATACTAATATTATAAAGAGGAAAGATTTGTACCTATTTTTGTATGTTTGTAATGAATAGGCTCAAAAAGGGCCGATTTAAAAAATTCTTTCACCAATAGAATGCTACATTATTCCAATTTGACATGGCTACATTTCATTTTGAAAAAAATTACGGATCCTTGGTAAAATTTGAACAATGTAACCGAAGGTGTAGAAAAATGAGTCTTAATGTCTTTCGTCGAATGCGCTGCCGAAACTATTAGCGATAGAACAAAATATTGTACAACAATATTGAAGAACATCATAATGTCTACAAAAAACTCCGCGGTAGCATATGTCCAACTATTGTAGTTATATCACTACAACAATCCAAATTTCCAAAAATAAATAATTGTCTACCCCGTGCGAAGCCGGGACGGGCTGCTAGTTGTTTTATGAAGTGAAAGCAAAATATAGTGTCGGATTTTTGACCCTTCTATCTATGTGTAGGTATCTGTCTATAGTTTCGTGGCTCCTGAATGAATATACCGATTTCAGTGCGATTTTATAAATCGAAAACACTGTTCGTAGTCGTGGTTAGCACAGTGACTGAACAACCGCCTACCGTGCAAAGTGTAGCGGGTTTGATTCCCACACGGAGCAACTATTTGTGTGATCCACAAATTGTTGTACCAGGTCTGGGTGGTCATGTGTATGTGAACTTGTATATGTAAACGCACCCACGACTCAGGAGAAAAAGCTAATGTGGTGGCAATATAAAAAAAAAATAGAAATGACTATGAAGACCAAGACGAAGTAACCTTTGCTAAGTTTTTGTACGTTCAATGTGCTTGTAAGCGAATGAGCTGATCAATCTAAAACTTGTAAGAAAACATTGTAATTAGACATTACCACATTACAGACTCTCAACCTCTAGCGCAGACAGCGGACTTCCACCGCTCGACGTCGTCTATAGCGACACTGACGTCACAGGAACAAGACCACACCGCCAACATCACTATACCGGAGATGGTGGAGGATGCCTTCGAGATCATCAGCCAGGATGGAGTGAGTTGCTTAGTTCTTTGTAATAATTTGATATTATATTGTGTGTTTATAGTAAAACTTTCGTAAGATGCTAATTGATTATTATGTTTTCGGCTTACACACGTAACTGTTTGACGAGGAACTCGACTAGTTTCAAGCCAACAGCGCGACAGTCGCCTTGTCACGGGTCGCGGATCGCGGAATGCTGCTCATGAATGAGCCTAGTCATGAGAAACTAGTCGAGTTCGTCCTCAGACAGTTACGTGAGTAAGCCGAAAACATAATAATTAATTATATTGTGTGGTGACAGTTAAGTAGAATAGAATCACTAACCTGACTCTTCATGCTGGATTTGTTAAAACCCACTAAAACGCTACCTGAACCATTTAAACTAAGACCTCCGAACTGCCCGGCTAATGGAATGGAGATTTTGGCAAACCATCTGTCAAAACCATCTTGATATAAAAATTCAAATTAAATCCAAGATTTCTTAAACAAAGCAATGTTGCTGACTTACGAGTTTGAATTTTCTAACTTGTCTGGCATACTTTCAGGTTGTACTGATAGCAAAATTATGCGTTTTCGTATCTATACAGAGTGCCAAGCACGAATAATTCAACGCATTCGTATCGTAACAGTGTCGAGCGAGTTAAGCGTTCTGATTGGTTGGTTCACTTGAGCACGCCAATCAGAGCGCCGAACGCGCTCGATACTATTACGTTACGAATGCGATAGTTATTCTTGGCACTCTGATAAATAAAATTGGAGTGTCTGTTAGTATTATTAAAATACCCACTTAATTTACTACATGAATATATATAATTTTTGTGAGTCTGTCTATAGTGGGGAACCGATTTTTCAAGACTTTAATTGGCAGGTAGCTGATTTACTAAGGAAGCAATAAAAAATTACGTTCTAAAATGCATATTCTACTCGAACAAAGTCGCGGGCAACAGCTAGTAACAATTATTTGTATCCGTTTTTCACATTTCAGGACTATATGGAACGCATGGGAATGGATATACGGATGCAGTGCATTCTATGTAACTGGGCAGGACCCAAGATCATTCTCGAGTACCATATACGGAAGGTAATTTGTGTTTGTTTAATTATTTAATTTAAATTGCCGATGTGTGAGGTGATTTGTTCGTCCGCGGGTCACTTACGGGTCTAGTAGGAGACCAGCGCAAGGCCCTGTCTTGTACCTACATGCTGAACTGGTCCCATTTCACCGCAGATTTGGGACATGAACATTTTATCTATCTGTACCTGTAATACTGTGCTTATCACTTGTTTATTATCTTGTAAAATATTTTTTTTTTACTGACATCCTCTTTGGCCTAGTGGTCGCAAGTGCGACTGCCGGGCAAGGGGTCTCGGGTTCGATTCACGGGTCGGGCAAAGTATTACTGGGTTTTTAAAAAATTCTCAGTAGTAGCACGGAGTCTGGAATTGTGTCCGGTATATGGCAACTTTTTTTTATGGGATAAGCCGGTAAACGAGCAGACGGATCACCTGATGGTAAGCAGTCGGCGTCGCCCATGGACACCCAAAACACCTGGGGCCTTACTCTTGAATCCAATTCCGATCGATCGACATTGGTATTGTGAAATTTCGTACTCTCGAGATGCAACACTAGCGCCCATTGCATCCGTATTGCACGGATATTAAATGAACTAAATGGTATTAAGTTTGGCTTTATATTCCGTACCTTGAATGCTATTTTAACAGCTACGATAAGGGTTGTATAGTTTTGACATTGAATAATTATTGAGATTTTGTTGGATTGAAATTGCATTGACATTGAGATTGGTTTCAAGAGTAAGCGCCCAGAGCCGTTACAAGTGCATTACTGACCTTTTGGAATTAGGAATTTAAGGATCGTTGGGAACTCAGGGTTTTGGAAAGGGGGAGAGGGGTAAATAAACATGTTTTATTTTCATAAAAGTAAAGAATAAAGTGTTTCTTTGAATTGAAAATGAAAACACGAAAACCACTCGCAAACCACTCAATAAACAAATCAGAATCATTCAGAAAATAATGGTATTCTTATGGGGTAGGCCGGTAAACGACAGATAGACTGATGGCAAGCAATCGACGCCGCCCATAGACAATCGCAAGACTGGAGGAGTTACAGGTACACGTTGCGGCCCTTTGGGGGTTAAGATTTGAAGACTAGGGATGAACGGAATAGAGCCTCCAGTATATTAACTTACAATATAATTTATGCGTGATTGTGAAATTAGTTTTTGAAATATTACTATCACCTTTCTGTACACAGGAGCACGCCGCCCAGATAGTGGAATGCGTGGGCAGTGAATGCGTGGCGCGCTATAGTCTCGGAGTACTGGCGGCCAGGCGACGATGTCTTACACACGTGTTACAGCTGAAGGGAGATCTATATCTACTGTCCGCGGAGTATAGAGACCCGGATGACTTCATTGCGTCGTTATCTGTAAGTATTACAGAGGGCCAAGCACGAATAACTATCGCATTCGTAAGCGTCCTGATTGGTTGGTTCACTTGAGCCGGCCAATCAGAGCGCCGAACGCGCTCGATACTATTACGTTACGAATGCGATAGTTATTCGTGCTTGGCACTCAGATACTTTAATCTCTGAAAATAAGGATATTTTGATGGGAACCGTTTTACTGATCACCAGATGGCGCCAATGTAGCGTGAGGTAATTTTTCAAAGTATAGGTCGGCAAACAAGAAGTATTAAGATGAGGGTAAGCAATAATTGCCGGAGGATTGGGTTTCTCTCATTCGGATTCTCTCAATTTACTAGGAGAAATTAACGCAAGAGAGGACCAAGATTAGGCACGAATGGACCAATTAGATTGGTGTGATATCATAGCACCAGAGAAAACGAGCGTCAAACAATATGTAGGTAACGGTACCGGAGGCCCAAACCCTCTCACCCCTCACTCGTAAAAGGTTGACGGCAGACTTGTAACTCTGCTTCAGCCGGTGCTGATTGCTTACCATAAGGTGATCCATCTACTCAGTATTCCTATCTCATGAAATAATATGTATAATAATCCATGAAACTTTAACACAAAACTTGATCTTCTCAAATATCTTCCCACAGACACTATCGTACGAGCCGGACGCTCCGAAGACCGGCAGCATGACGATCTACAACAAGGTAACAGGAGAACCGTTCACTTGGCAGGGAGAAATCACAGACTTACCACTCTGCATGCCATGCGAAAATAGCCCTAATTGCTTCAAAGTTCCACTGTCTAGAATGGACCTTTTGCCTAACAGCGCTAACTTGATACTGTTAAATCGTGAATTAGTTGTTCGTTCCCCCACCAAGGTGGTTGTTGGTCAGCCAGAGTTAGATGATATACATATCAATTTGATTGTTAAGATTTTTGACTGAGAAACTAAGTTGATGGACTTCTGAAGCTAATTTACAGTGATTGGTGAAAATATATGAATCTTTTGGTGAGTTTGGTCCTAAATTAATTATTGTGTCTTTGGCTTACTCGTGTAACTATTTGGCGAGGAACTCGACTAGTTTCATGAATGAATGCTGCTAATGAATATGAGCCTCCAGCATGGCTTTAAACTAATCGAGTTCCTCGTCAAACAGTTATTTGAGTAATCGGAAAAACATAATAATTAATTTAGTATGTCTCACGAGTTTTCTACTGTTAAATGCGGTATTTTACATATTGTACTTTCTTTCTAATATTTTTCTGTTTTTTTATGGTTTTACCATATATTTTGAGAGTTTTAGATACTACATTCGTCAGTTGAAATGACGTTATATTAGCCAAGTTAAGCAAACGTGATTACAGATCTCAATTACTAGTATAGTAAGATTTTGTTACTTTTTTTATACTTTTTAAATGTATTATTTTGCACCTGGTACGTATTGATGTACAGATTGATATATAAACACTGTCAGGAACTATAGGCCCGTTCCCAAGTTTAGATTCTTACAATTTTCTGTCAGTACTCAAAGGGCTAAGATTATATTCGAAGCTTGTTTTTAGATTTATATCAACTCGAATTGTTAATTACTACCAGTGTTACTGAGGCTACGACTAAGACAGTATTTTTATTTTAAGGTGTTCCCACACAGCAGTTATATAACGTTAGAGACTTAAGTATCTCATTTGTTTTTTAAACAAATTATAACAAAAGTGTTGTTGATGAAGCGAAAGAGGTATGTAGGAATAGTAATAACTAGCTTCTGCCCGCGACTTCGTACGCGCAATCCCGTTCTTTCCAGTTCCCGTTCGTGGTTTTCAGTAAAAAGTAAAAAAAAAATCGATGAAAAAGTATCCTATGTCCGTCTCCTGGTTCTAATCTACCTGCCCACCAATTGTCATCCAAATCGATGTAGCCGTTCTTGAGTTCTAAGTAGTGTAACTAACACAACTTTCTTTTATATATATAGATTGGCGTTCTATAGGCTCTGCCTACCCCCTTGGGAGATAGACATAAAGTTATGTATGTATAACAAAAGTTGTAGTAGTAACTTGACATATTGTAGAAGTATGTTACTAAATGTTCGTGTTACACAATGTGGTGTAACGTTATGTAACTGCAGTGTGGGAGCACCTTTACAATTGTACCTATGTATAACTTGTGATACCGAAGTCATTTAAGTAAATGTCATTTAAAAACGTACAATACGTTTACTAAGTTAACGTATAAAGTCATACTTTTAAGAAAAGTAATATAACTCTTTCAGAACTGATTTAGTTTATAAGATCACTATGAATCTTATTAAAATTCAATATGGCGGACAGCCGCCATTTTGGATTCGTTTACTTTTGACGTATTTTTTATCGTTTTTATTTTTGTTTAGTTTATAAGATCAATGAAAACATGTTGTTCCTCAAATCGTGTGCCATATTGTTCGTCTGATAGCATTTATCAAGTACGAATCTTTAGTATTTTTATCTCTTTGATTTTTATACAAATTCTATATACTAGTACGTCCATGATTTCAATTTATGGATTGTAAAAGTTGTATTTTGTTAGTATAAGAAGTCTATGAAGATAACGAATGTTATCTGGACTTTAGTAAGTCCAAATCTTTGGACAAATTGTATATTAGCGTTAGTCGCATGAGTGACGCTACGGACTTACGTCGCGATTTTCTCCCGCGCCCACCGCTTGGCGGAATGGAAATTGATTTTCAAAAATAAGATCGCACATTCTACAAAGGTTGCGGGCCCGCGGACACGGAAGAAAATCGCGCTGTGATTCCTTAGCCTGAATAAGAAAGTACGCTTTCGACTATCACTTACATGCCATCTGCCTAAGAAAGCACAAGACTCTTATTTATATATTTTAATAATACTCGTTTGTATGGTAGGATTGTTCCTAATTAGAGCTATAAGCTATATTCAAGTCTGAAATGAAAGACAAAGACTGTTTATGTTAAAAATAGGACATTTTATATTTACATGATTACTTGCTATAAAGGACAAGTATAAAGGCAGATACCATGTCGACCCATTTATAAGTTTCGAGTAAATTACTCAAATCGATTATTGTAAAGTTCATATAAGCATTTCGCTACACACAAATATATATTCGACAAATTATGTTGATTCCCTAAAAAGTCAAGAATCAAAATCATTAACTCTAATATTAGACTAGTTAAAAGCACTTTTGGACGTCAAATAAAGGAGGCCACACACGCTAGGGTTTGCATGATGGTTATAACTTTGCATGCAAAACCGACAAACATAACCGACCACCGATGTACTGATAACTACAGTTTGATCACATGCACGATTTTTTTTTAAAGGGGGAAAATCATCGAATTACTGCTCCCGCCTGGGTGAGGCGGGAGGAAGTGTCAGACTCTTACTGACTAAAAACCACCCCGTTCCTTCTCCTGCACGTCGAGCCCCGGTTACCCGTTAGGTTCTCCGCGACATCACATACACGCTAGGGCTTGCCTGTCGGTTATGCGTGCACTGCTAAAACGCATGCAAAACATAGCGTATACATATAGTTCTATAGTGAAACTATTTGCCCCGAATACTAAAAGACTACTCAGTTTTAGGACCGTGACTGATGGCATGATATTTAAGCACAACTTAAATTTGAGAAACTTTCAGTATTCAGACGTAAAGGTGTTAGATTGAGTTCTCTATTTACATAGACCAGTTAACGTTCAAATTAGTTATTTTGTTTGTGTAATTTATTCTTTCGAAACCTTTATTAATTTTATGTAACTTTGTTATTATTATATAAACTCTCCAGGGTAGGAGGGAATCGTTTCCGAAAACGCAGTCGAACAATTTTAACTTCTACAATTAATTTTTTTTTCATGTTATTCATGCAATAACAGAACAGCCTCTTTTATAAAAGGAAACATTTTAATTTCTTACTTTTTTGAAAACATAACTCGTTTTTTAATCGACTTCCCAAAAATGAGGACGTTATGAATACGGCTGTATGTTTTTTTTTTACTATAACCTGTCTTTGTTTTTTGGAAGCGTGCTCCTTTCCCTGTATATCTAATTTAAATAAAAAAAACTATATCTTTAGTTGATTGTTGATTACTAATAAAAAATACTTAACCAAGTTGATTTGTTAACATATTATAATCACTTTAACCATTGTTTTGTTTGACACTTCTTTTTATTATTGTTTTGTTTTTTATAAGTTTGTTTTTTGATCACATTTTGTCTTGATTAGACAAATTTTTTAGCGACAATGCTATGGTGAATGTTCACCATGCATTTAGATAACTACATGATGTTGTAAGGCTGATTTATACCAAAATAAAGATGTTTAATCAATAATTTGTTTTAATCTATTTTCAATTTTCTCCATTATTAAACTAGAATCCTGTAACAACATTGATTACTGGATATTATCCACATTTTCAATCCGTATTTCATTTAAAAAGAGTGTGATTTTCATTTAGGCTGGTTTTAGGCTTGAATGTTAACCGTGTCGCTGCGGTCGAAAGAAGGCAATGTTTGAAAGGACATACAAAAAAGGTTTTTAACAATTAGCATTGCTCACAAACTAAACTGCTAATGATGTTGATGTCATAATGCAATAAAAACAATAATACTGTCAAAATCTGACACCTGACAATATTTCCTGATAGTTGTTTATGTTATAAAGGTTTATTGTTTTTGTAAATAATTATCTATTGCTCTCGTTGATAATAATAACTATGGAGCCGCCGCCGCTGCCGCCGCGACAGGCGGTTCCCAAAGACGGGATAGGTCCAAGAGGTTTACCAGAAACATACCATGTAAGTATAGAATCTTTTGTACCTGTATACTATTATTTTACATACCTTCCTATACTTAGTCGCAGGCCACACAAGCGCGACGCGTCTTGCGTCTGATATGGAAAGACGATGATAGGGAAAGACAATCATGCGGGTTGAACGGGGGCGGCCACGGTGGCGTGACTAGCGCTCATCGCAGCTACGCAAGACGAGTCACGCTAACGTGGCTTGGGACTTGAATTAGATCTAGGATGTTTGGAAACAAACTATAGGGATATGATTGCATCTGACCGGTCCAGACACCAGTTTTCTGTGCTTGTATACTTTTCAAACCTAAACTTCGCAGTGGCCATTAATTTGTTCGAATATTTACAAGACGACCTAACATGTTGTTCTGTTGGTTTTCTGGTGAGATAGGCAGAGAAGCGCTCTTTTTGTAGACTTACAATATATCGTCGTAGAGAAGAAGGGTGAATGGATACCTACAATGAGGAATTTCCCAATCCCTATTCACCCCTAATTTATCTATATTCACCCCGTTATACGGTGCTTTATTTACGTGTCCAGACGGCCCGTGTTCTGGATTCGACCGCCCGCTACGAAAGATTTATAAAAAAACTGCGCACTTTGGAGGAGGAGCAGAAGCGGGGCGCCATCAACACTGAGAAGGATTTGAAAGACACTCAGTACAACGACTTCTTTATCAGATGTGATCGAAGGTATGTATGTACACGTGACTAGATAAATAACAGTTTATTATGGTCTCGGTTTATATGATCGTTTCGCACAATCGACACGGTCAGTATCGACCACAGAAATATTTATTACTAGCTTTTACCCGCGGCTTCGTTCGCGTCACAAAAGGATTAAAAGTAGCATGTGACATAATAATATACCAATACCCACAGCGCCATCTATACATATGGATAAAAAGTACCCTATTATTTAATCCGGACTTTTAGCTTTACGTCTGCAAAAATTCAAAGCAATCGATTTAGTAGTTACGGCGTGAAAGCGGAACAAACAAACAAACTCACTTTCCGATTTATAATATTAGTAAGGATATCTATGGTATCGACGATCTGTTTATACTGGTTTTGCATACCTTAATGTGCAGTTACGTGTCTATGTAACTGATACTAATTTTGTTCGGAACAAACGCGGTACTGAACTTACAGAGGACTCATTCATTAAGATGGTGAAACACAACAAGTATTGTTTCAAAGTTCAAACTCCCTCCCCAGTCGTCGCCTTCAATATGGAGTAACACCTCCAGTATTGCGGATGTCCACTGTCCATGGCCAGTACCGTCTTTACAATAGGGGCAGTCGGGGCCTGTGCCCAGGGCCTCCATCCTCAAAGGGCCACGAAGGACCGACAATTTTACGACGGACACGGCAACCGGTTGTCGCACAACTTATAGCGGGTTCAATTCTGGCACGGCGCAAATCTTTGTTTGCTCCACAAATTGTTGTCAGGTCTGGGTGTCATATATATATGTGAACTTGTTTGTTTGTAAATGCACCCAGGATACAGGAGAAAATCCTAGTGTGAGGCAACGTTAAAAAACATTTCAAAACTGCCCCGAATTATTGTGAGCCCAAAGGGCCCAGCGTCGGTTTTTTTTTAATAATTTATTCAGCTGCATGCATGTTACTTAATTCTAAGCATCGCCGAACTGTTCAACAATTTGTTGGCAAAAATAGCGCTCTTAACTTTCATTTTTATACACGTATACAATTTACTATTAGTAGGTTTTTTTACGGCAGGCACACATCACTATAAGTACCTACATGGAATATCGTTTTACAACAATGCTTCTTTTAGTCTTTATTGATTGTTAACCTACTACATTCTTTATGTCTTCTAGGTAGTCTAAGACGGCCCTGTCCATGGGTCACACCGATTGCTTACCATAAATTGATAGCTCAGCTCGTTTGCCGCCCTATACCGTATTAAAATTGTAACTGAAACATAGCTTTCCGTTGATTGAAGGTCACTAATAAACAACGTGGCTCGAAGAGTTGATCTCTGTTTGTCATCGTATGAAGAAGATCTCCAGGCTAAGAGAGCTAGGTAAGTAAATTTTTACAATCATTACCTACCTACAACCAGTCATATGTAACCGACTGAGGAATGCCTAGTAGTCTTTTTTTTAAGGGGGGAAAATCATCGAATGACTGCTCCCGCCTGGGTGAGGCGGGAGGTAGTGACAGACTCTTACTGACTAAAAACCACCCCGTTCCTTCTCCTGCACGTCGAGCCGGAGCTCCGGTAACCCGTTAGGTCCTCCGCGACATGCCTAGTAGTCTGGGAGAGTATACATGGCCAGGGCCGGATTTAGGGGGGGGCAACCGGGGCGAAAGCCCCGGGGCCTTCAAAAGCAAAGCCTCCACAATAGAGACTTCGGAAAAAAAAATCTTTGAAATTTCAACTAGTAAACCTAGTAAACATCTTTTCTTTGATATTTTTTTTTCGTTTTTACCTTTACCTATAGCCTAAAGTACTTTATACATACATGATTATTTGATTATATTAATTTTAAATATTAACAGAAACAGAAATCATTGATCTATATTTGTTCACACCAATCAGGCAATCAGTGAAATATCAAAATCTCAAATGGCTCTGATAAGCACTTCCAATTTACGACCCATCTTGAGGGAGTACCCCAATGGCTCAATGGCTCAGTGGGATGGTACTTGCCCGCAACCTCGGAGGTTGGCTATTCGATTCCGTGTCTCGACCATTAAAAAAAAAAAAATATATATACATATAAATTAATTGCAGTATGTGAACAATTGGTATTCTTCAATTCTTAAACTCGAAATCTGTCGAGCGTCCTCGAAATCTATCGAGCATCCTCGATTGTTTTCGAGCGTCCTCGAAATCTATCGAGAGTCCTCGATCGTTTTCGAGCGTCCTCGATCGTTTTCGAGCGTCCTCGAAATCTATCGAGAGTCCTCGATCGTTTTCGAGCGTCCCCGATCGTTTTCGAGCGTCCTCGATCGTTTTCGAGCGTCCTCGATCGTTTCCGAGCGTCCTCGATCGTTTCCGAGCGTCCTCGATCGTTTTCGAGCGTCCTCGATCGTTTTCGAGCGTCCTCGAAATCTATCGAGAGTCCTCGATCGTTTTCGAGCATCCTCGAAATCTATCGAGAGTCCTCGATCGTTTTCGAGCATCGTCGATTGTTTTCGAGCGTCCTCGAAATCTATCGAGAGCCCTCGATCGTTTTCGAGCGTCCTCGATCGTTTTCGAGCGTCCTCGAAATCTATCGAGAGTCCTCGATCGTTTTCGAGCGTCCCCGAACGTTTTCGAGCGTCCTCGATCGTTTTCGAGCGTCCTCGAAATCTATCGAGAGTCCTCGATCGTTTTCGAGCGTCCTCGATCGTTTCCGAGCGTCCTCGATCGTTTCCGAGCGTCCTCGATCGTTTTCGAGCGTCCTCGATCGTTTTCGAGCGTCCTCGATTGTTTTCGAGGGTCCTCGAAATCTATCGAGAGTCCTGGATCGTTTTCGAGCGTCCTCGATCGTTTTCGAGCGTCCTCGATTGTTTTCGAGCGTCCTCGATCGTTTTCGAGCGTCCTCGAAATCTATCGGGCGTCCTCGAAATCTATCGAGCGTCCTCGAAATCAATCGAGCGTCCTCGATCGTTTTCGAGCGTCCTCGAAATCTATCGAGAGTCCTCGTTCGTTTTCGAGCGTCCTCGATCGTTTTCGAGCGTCCTCGATCGTTTTCGAGCGTCCTCGATTGTTTTCGAGCGTCCTCGAAATCTATCGAGAGTCCTCGATCGTTTTCGAGCGTCCTCGATCGTTTTCGAGCGTCCTCGAAATCTATCGGGCGTCCTCGAAATCTATCGAGCGTCCTCGATCGTTTTCGAGCGTCCTCGATCGTTTTCGAGCGTCCTCGATTGTTTTCGAGCTTCCTCGAAATCTATCGAGAGCCCTCGATCGTTTTCGAGCGTCCTCTATTGTTTTCGAGCGTCCTCGAAATTTATCGAGAGTCCTCGATCGTTTTCGAGCGTCCTCGAAATCTATCGGGCGTCCTCGAAATCTATCGAGCGTCCTCGAAATCAATCGAGCGTCCTCGATCGTTTTCGAGCGTCCTCGATCGTTTTCGAGCGTCCTCGATCGTTTTCGAGCGTCCTCGATTGTTTTCGAGCGTCCTCGAAATTTATCGAGAGTCCTTGATCGTTTTCGAGCGTCCTCGATTGTTTTCGAGCGTCCTCGAAATCTATCGAGAGTCCTCGATCGTTTTCGAGCGTCCTCGATTGTTTTCGAGCGTCCTCGAAATCTATCGAGAGTCTTCGATCGTTTTCGAGCGTCCTCTAAATCTATCGGGCGTCCTCGAAATCAATCGAGCGTCCTCGATCGTTTTCGAGCGTCCTCGAAATCAAGCGAGCGTCCTCGATCTCAATCTGGAAAATAATTTGGGGCAAGGGGGCCTCCACTCCTTTGTTGCCCCGAGGCCTCTGGACCCCTAAATCCGGCCCTGCAAGTGTAATACCGCCTTTACGTACCTTTTGCACATTTTCAAAGTGAAATAACTTTTGAACCCAAAGTTCTAAAAATATGTAATTTTTTCTAAACTTCATAATAAAAATATCTATTGTTCAGATCATTTACTTGGTAAGAACAATGACAAATACAAAATTTTATAGCGGTACAAAACCTCCATACAAACCTGCCATTCTCCTTTTTCTACATAAAAACTCAATTTCTCTACATAAATTATCTTTTGGAATCATAAATTCCATTGCAGTGTGTCATCACCCTAACTTTCATCTACAGATACATAATATTCTATCATATTTCGGTAGGTATATAACAAACGCACAGACGCATCGCGGGCACCCGCCGAGAGTCGAACGGACGCATATTCGAGTTTCGGGCACACGGTGAGAGCCGTAAGAACGCGTATATGAGTTTCCGGCACATGAAAAGGGCAAACATTGAACGCAATAGTGCGTGCGGGGCACTGTGTTATGTCTTATAATTCGGGCACTGGAGAAAATCACTGGGCAGTGAATGCGCAGAAAATCGGCGTGAAACATTGGTTATTTCACTGTCAATTACTGTGGTGATTAGTGGAGGCTTCTCAATTCCCCAAACTCCCTTTAAAATAGGAGATATTGACTCGTCTGACGTTACGGGTGTTCGTGAGTAGAACCAAATACTTACCATTAGGTGATCTGTCTGTTCCTTGGCCGCCCTATGCCATTAGCTCTTTCTTTCTAGGCTGACTGCTCTACTGACAGCAGAAGAAGAGAAGAATATCCGTATGTTTGTGGAACAAGCGCAGGCGGGCGCCGAGGCGGTGTGGCAGGACAAGAAAAAGCGCCTCGCGTACTTACTCGCCAAGCGGAAGAAGGAACACGATGATAAATACAGAGATGTGCCCATGTGAGTATAATGAAGTACGGTGGCTAGCAAGTCAACCTATCCCTTTCTGTCAAAATCGTCTATTACATCTTCAACTTTATAGTATTGACATAAAGTCGAAAATTTATTAGAGTAAGTTCATTCACTGCTGGCCACTCTACCATGACGTCATATCTTTTAAATAATTTTAATATCCTAAGGGTAAAGGTGCACTTATGAAGCCCAGTTTTCACCAGTTACCTGGATGGCGACGGCTGATTGCATTTGTTACTTAGCACTTTTTATTTTCCTGAAAATGTAAATGTCGACCTGAGAGATTACATTGATAGAGATCAGGCAACAGCGCTGTTTGGTCTGAACGTTTTAAACTGGTTTTCCAAACCGACTATCAAGCATGGAGATTTAAGTAAGAAGAACCCTCGTATGTAGAATAGATTTACTTTACTAACATTTATTCTCTCATCTCTCTTTCTTATTTATTCCCGGTGAACAACTGGGAATAAATGATGAAATCCTCATGACTGAGGATCGTCATCATCCTGGCATCACTCTAGATCGGACGAAATATCTCCATCGATTCCTGTCTACGGTCATTTGTCTTGTGATGTAGAACCTCGATGCTAGGTTGTCCTTGAGCTGGTCAGTCCATCTGGTTGGGGATCGTCTTCTTGCTCTTCTCCCCTTAACATTTTTCACGACAATGAGCTTCTCCAAGCGTTTTGCAATGAATAAGTATATGTTCATATTTATTGCATTAACTATTCAATCCCCAAGCGGTCACTGGCCGCTCTCCACTAACTACATTATAGACCTTATTTCTGATGGTTATAGGGACTACTTTTGTATGAACAAATTTTGAAGATTTTCGATACGATATTTTATATCAACGTATTAATTAAAATCCTGTGTTATCCAGATCAAAATGCGTGCACGCACACCCGTGTATATTGAAGATGGGTGCGAAGGAGTGTCAGGACGTATGGCTGTACCAGATTAAGGAGAACTTAGCTAAGAAGATGTCGCAGATTGAAATGGACAAGATGTGGCACGCAGTCGCGCTTAAGGAGTCTGAGGCTTTGGTAAGATGGCGTATGTGTAGAATGTTTTTTTTAAGCAGCTGTTAAACATTGAACGCCCAATGGTGTTACACTAGTATAATTCCCTCTTGGACGAAGAACCAGATGATCACACTGGCACCCTCTGGTGAGCATAAATACGGTAGGCCCCATTAATTGTAACTGCAACTGGCTGCCGCGCATCGTGTCGCGGGTTCGAATCCCTCACGGAAGAAATATTTGTGTGATCCACAAATTGTTGTTTCGGGTTTGGGTGTCTTGTGTATGTAAACTTGTATGTTTGTAAACACACCTACGACACTTGAGAAAATCCTAGCGTAGGGTTTGTATAAAAAAACTTCTCGTTACCTCAGTCACACGGCGAAACTCAATGCAAGCGTTGTCTCACGCCAGTTTACTGTGCAGCCGTAGTATCATTCCTGTTAAACTCATTTTGTAGACAGGCGTGGCTCTCTTATATGAAACCTTTATATGGACCGAAGAAAAAGGTGAACATTTTGTTAAATGTAATAGGCGCCCATTTTCCACCTATGTTACGAGTCATAATAAGACCCACTTAATATGACTTTATGACTTGAAGCTGAAGAGTTTGTTAGTTCGTTTGAACGCGCCAGTCTCCGGAACTACATACTGGTTCAATTTGAAAAAATATTTTTGTGTTGTGTCGTCAATTTATCGAGGAAGGCTATAGGCATAGGAGCCGAGAAGAGGGCGTGAAACCGTGAGGGATAGTGACGTTATATGGCGAAATATCAGTCTCCTACTTAGAATTTTTATCAACAAAAAATCTTAACACATTCTTATTAAACAGTCAGCTCGAATGGAAATGGATGCAATTGAACGTTTGCGCCGTGAACACGAGTGTCTTAAACACAGCGACGAGCAGATCGCGCGGAAGAAGGAACAGAGACGCAAGGAACAGGAGCTGTTGAAGGCGGAGGCCAAGAAGTTCAGGGAACTCTACGAGGAGGAGTTGAGGAAGGAGGGTGCTGGTAAGTACTACATCATCTTACGTACTAATATTATAAAGTAGCTGTTGCCCGAGACTTCGCCCGCGTAGAATATGAAATTTAGTACATAACTTTTTTTTATTTAACATAACATAACATAACATCACGCCTTTTATCCCCGAAGGGGTAGGCAGAGGTGCACATTATGCCAGTGTACAATATAACACCCACTTTTCACTATTTATGTTATGAGTCACATGTAATAGGGGGTGAGCCTATTGCCATATACCGGGCACAATTCCACACTCCGTGCTACTACTGAGATTTTTTAAAAACCCAATATACTTTGCCCGACCCGGGAATCGAACCCGAGACCCCTAGCCCGGCAGTCGCCCTTGCGACCACTCGGCCAACGAGGCAGTCTTTTATTTCAAGTTTTCAAAATAAAAGTAGCCTATGGTACTCCTCAGTTCATCAGCTAATAAGTCTTGCGAAATCGGTCCAGTCATTCCAGAGATTAGACAATACAAACAGACAGACAGACAGACAAAAATTGTAAAAAACAATATTTTGGTATGTATATCGTATGGTTATTTTAATATTACAAACATATACTCTAATTTCATTTATCTGTATAAATGTGAAAGTTTATATGTATGTTTTTCATTCAGTAATATCACAACGGTTGAAAGGAACGGGATGTTTGGAAAAGAGGTAGAATATGTTCTGGAATAACCATGGAATCTGGAATATGGAAGCTGGTTGCAGAAGCTAGTCATTAGTATAGTCAGGAATAAGAATCTTACAGTGCCTTTAGCCAAACACCACTTTAGCGCTTGTCTACAGAGAGAGTAGTAAACTAAATGTATGGGGATGACACCGACAAGTGTCAAAATTTTCGTCAATCCTTACTTACGTGAGTTTGTTTGTTTGTTCCACTTTAACGCCGTAACTACTCAACCGATTGCTTTGAATTTTTGCAGATGTATAGTTAGAAGTCCGGATTAAATAACAGGGTACTTTTTATCCCGGAAAAATGAGATTAATATTCCTAAGGAAAAACCAAAGCATTGGTATAGATGGCGCTGTGTGTATTGGTATATGTCACATTGGCTTTTTATCCTTTTGTGACGCGAGCGATGCCGCGGGTAAAGCTAGCTAGTTACATATAATTTGGTTTTCTATTCTACATGTAGACAAGCGCTAAATGGCATTTGGCTACAGCTGCTAGATACCTAAGCGTTTAAAAGGTTTACGATTATCAAAGCAATGTTACCCGATAATGTGTACTCCTTTAGTTGAATAATACGACCACCTATGTAAGTATATTGTGGCCCATCAAGATTAAGGACTCTGCTGCATATTGGTGGCTAATCGTAGTTTCAAGACATTCCTTACTGCATCAAAATTAATAAGTTCATCTAAGATTAATGTAAGTATTGCAAGACTTGACTGCACGGTTGGTGCGGTGGCTGGACAACCGGCTGCCGTGCAACGTGTCGCGCGTTCAATTCCCGCACGAGACAACACTTTGTGTTATCCACAAATTGTTGTTCCGGGTCTGGGTGTTATGTGTATGTGAACTTGTATGTTTGTAAACGCACCGACGACACAGGAGAAAATCCTATCGTGGGGAAACGTTTTTTTTAAAAAACAAACAATCAAAACTTGCGCATCGTTGCGCAAATACAATGTATTTGCGCATCAGTACTTTATTTTTTCCTTATAGTATACACTCTAGTTATGTTGCTAAATGCAATTACGCATAGCGAAGGAAAAATTACGTTGCATTTAGGTTTCTACCAGGAAGGTAAAAATTTTACGATTGTCCCACTTAAGTATTGAGATTAGCACACTTAACAAGTATCTAGGTACAGTAAATATTGCATCGAATAAGAAAAATATTGAATCGATGAAGTGGAAGCAAGTAACACTACCGACCTAAGCATTCGATTCCCAAATCGGATCAAATAACATTGTTTTTTTCGAAGATTTCTTGACAATAGCACAAAATCTGGAGGTTGGGCCCCGTGTTTGGCAATTGGCCTGGTTGACTTATAACGTAACTCATGGAAACGGGGCTGTCACCCCCTTGCTAGGGGTGTAAAAGCCATATCTCTATCCATTTATTGATATCAGTAAATTCCATTTGCTAGTTGCAAGCGAAATAGAATATATCCAAATCAAATAAAACAACAGCACAATGGGGATGATGACAGGGTATGAAAATTAAAAATATAATTAGTCCGTAAGTTAGGTAATGAAAAAATTTTAGACACGTATTTTTTTATTTTGTCGTATAATAAAACAATACTTAGATAAAACGAATCAAAGTTTAGGAGTGGGGCTAAAACGTCATTTCTTAGTATAAAATGTACTGAGAAGTGACGTCACGCGACATTTCAAATCAATATATCTTCGAAACTATTCGTTTCTGTGAGAAAAGAAAAAATACGTGTCTAATGTTTTTAAATAACAGACGACTTTTTAAATAATAGACGACTAATTTTTATTTTAATATCCGTCTATCAGACGGATATTAAAATAAAAATTAGTCGTCTACCCAATTACACAACGCAATCTATATATCTTAATAATCTTCCATTCTCTTCTTATATAAAAAATCCAAGCAGCTGAGGAACGTATAGCGTCAATCATTTTTTTTTTTAATGAAAGAAGATGTTAAATTCTAAAGAGACAACAACCAAAGACTAAGCTATTAACGATGTCTTTTAAAACATTTTCAACTCTATACCTTTGCGACAAGGTTAATAGTCTAAAGTCCGAATGTTGAAAGGCTATTCAATTCTAAGTTGTATCTCATCTCTGTCATTTACAAAGAATTTGTAGAGACAGAATTATTGAGTAGCGTTTGAATATCTGGGCGTAAATTCTTCTATTCCTATTATAGAGCAACTTGTGGAACAACAGAAGAAAATGAAAGAAAGCGAGGATCGTGCGGCGTCTTTCAAGGACCGGCAGGAGACGCTAGAGAGGCTACAAGCCGAGAACAAGCTCGTCAAAGATACGTGGGACTCTCTGTCTCATATGGGGCTCATGGATGAGAAGTATAAAGAGGAGTTGATGAAGAAGAAAGAGGTTTGTATGAAGGAGATTTTTGCGGCTTATGTGGTAAACGAACAGACGGGTCACCTGATGGTAAGCTAGCGTTGGCCATGAACACTAGAGTAGTTGCAAGTGCGTTGCTGGCCTTTGGGACTTACTAACATGATTGCATGTTGTTTTAAGCTGGTTTTCTGTTTAGACTGTGGTATCATTCCGATCGAGCCCACCCATTTATACCGAAGAGGAATATTTGAAAGAGAAAGATTTTATTGTTTCTTAATTTGTATGCATTGCTCCTAAACTACTGGGCCGATTTTGAATTGTTTTTTCTTTAAAGACCTTATCTGTCATATTAATCCCCGAACGAAATAATTCATTGTATAATCTACAATTAATAATTGTTCCAGGTGGCTAACTCTTGAATCCAATTCCGATCGCTCGACATTGGCATTGTGAAATTTCGTACTCTTGAGTTGCAATACTAGCGCCCATTGCATCCGTATTGCGTGGATATTTAATGAACTAAATAGTATTGAGTTTGGCTTTACATCCCATACTCTGAATGCTATTTTAACAGCTACGATAGGGGTTGTATAGTTTTGTAATTGAATAATTATTGAGATTTTATTAGTTGTATTGACATTGAGATTGGTTTCAAGAGTAAGCCCTAGTCTGATATCTATGTTTGGAAACACGCTCACAACACAGGAGGAAATTATAGTGTCACTACGTTTCTCTTAATATCGCTTATTACCTTTTGCCCACGACTTCGTACGCGCAATCCCGTTTTCTCTCGTTCCCGTAGGATTTTCAAGATTTTTTCTGTCATAAGAACATACTCCTGACAATAACAAACACGACAAAAAAATAAGCCAAATCGGTCCAGCCGTGACAACGGGAAACGGGTTTTATTTTTATATATATATATACACTAGCGGACCCGACAGACGTTGTCCTGTAATAATAGGTATAGATAAATAACTTAGAAACCGACTGCAGCGCCATCTGCTGGGCTGATTTGTGAATCTAAACCATTCCCAGATCCCCTTGAACACACAAAAAAAATTCATCAAAATCGGTCCAGTCGTTTGAGATCAGTTCAGTGACATACACACTCACAGAAGAATTACAGAATTACACATCATCATATCCAAGGACAATATAATAAATAATATCTTATTATATATATAAAGATAGATTAATTCAACTTAAAAATTAGAAAGAGTAATTTAATTCTTTTACCTTCACAGAGAGATTTAGAAATGTGCAACAGGCGTATAGTGAAGCTGAAAAAAGACAGAGCGCGTGCGATGGAAGCAGACGACGCGCTGTTTGATATTGAAGCGAAGAAGATACAGGCCGGCTTGGACCAGAGGCGGTGCCAGGACCTATTGCGGGCTAAGAAAATGAATGATGTGAGTACTGCATTGCATCCTTACTAATATTATAAATCGGAAAGTGAGTTTGTTTGCGTGAAAGCGGAACACGCCGTAAGTACTTAACCGATTGCTTTGAATTTTTGCAGAAGTAAAGTTAGAAGTCCGGATTAAATGATAGGGTACTTATTATCCCGGAAAATTGATGTTCCCGAGGGAAAATAAAAGTATTAGTATAGATGGCGCTGTGTGTATTGGTATATGTCACATAGGCTGCTTTTTATCCTTTTGTGACGCGAGCGAAGCCGCGGGTAAAACCTAGTAGAGAATAAATGTACAGTCAGAAAATATAAATCGATTCAGTACAGAGTAACCATTGGTTGGTCACTGAACCGACCTATTCAACCAATCGGTCGGGAGCGATTACAAAAAAGGTTATTTTTTCTATGAAAGTCCAGACCAGTTATGTTAATTTGACTACTAGGCGCATTATAACCAACTATCACACCCTTAGGAAGCCCGCGCCGGCATAAAAGAGCAAATCAAAGAGAATGCAATGGCTCGCGGCAAGGAGAAGGATGCTGACCGCGACATGCTGGAGTACCAGCAACAGCTCGGCAAACAGCTCGACCAGCTCGTGCAACACCGCGAGCTCACTGAGGCACAGGCGCGCAAGCTGTTCCAGAAACAGTTGCTAGAACAGATCGAGTATAATAAACTTATTAAGGTATGTGCTTCTTGTATCGACTATGCTACGCTAAATTAATGTAGTGCATCAGCGTATTATAAAATGTTTAATGTCTAAATAAAAAAACCTTAAAATATTAAAATACACACTGGTGTAATTGTTCTCATTTCCACCATCATGTGGTGGCGGTAGTGAACTCACTTTCAGAAAACGAAACTTCGATCGCACCGCGGATTTAGAAGTGACTTTTGCAAATTATCTTTCAGAATAGTATGGCTGATAATAATTTGTATGTCTATAAACACACCGATGACCGGGAGAAAATCCAAAATCCTGGTATGGTGGGGTCACTTTTTTAATAATTGATGTGAAATATTTGTCGTGCGAATGCTACTGATATCTGTAAGACCCTACATATAGTGTATCGAAATTAGTCGAAATGGTTAGGTGAGGATAAGGGTCGGCAAGACGCATGTAATGCCCCAAGCGTTGCAGGCGTACATAGGCCACGGTAACCGCTTACCATCTGGTGGGCCGTGTGCTTTTTTGCCACCGTCGTGGTATAAAAAAAGGTGACTATACCGTAAATAATAATCATTGACTTCTAATAAATGTTTGTACAGGCGCGCCAAGACGCGGAGGAGTTAGACCAGAGGAAGAAAGGCATTGCGGCGGCCGACGACTACCAAAATGAAATCACCAAGATTATGTGTCGGTCAGTGTCTTATTGTTTACTAATATTATTAATGGAAAAGTTGGAAAAGTGACTTTGTGTAAATATATATTTGAGTCTTTGCTTTGAGTAAATAGGCATTTTTAGTTTTCTATTATTTAATTTTTATTTTAAGTTGTATATATTTAGTAGTAATAGTTGGTATTTATTTAATATAATCTACTAAGTTGTTCTATATTTATATGACTGTGTGTGGAGGTATATTTGATACTCAATCAACTCAAAACATGAAATTTGAAACAGGTGTAGCTTATGTGTTCTTTTTTTTTGAGGGGTGAGTGAGAGGGAGTGTCAGACTCAGATCCTAGGTACCTTACCTAGGATCTGAGTGTCAGACTACACCAGGAGTGTCAGACTCAGATCCTAGGTACCTTACCTAGGATCTGAGTCTGACACTCCTGGTGTAGTCGGGTAAAAACAAATGATAAGGCGTTTAATAAAATTCTTCTCTTGTTCTGAAATATTCTATCACGCATATATTATAAATGTGAAAGTTTATTTAGTATTAATAAATAGGGAGTTTAAGTCCGTTTTAAACGTAGTTTATAGAACAATAATGGTTGTAGTATTTTTGTAATGCAACTAGTTCATCTTTTCAGGACATATCTATCCACTAACACCTATTATATTCTTTATAGACCCTCATTTAGTGACGAAATGCATCCATTTATGAGAAAGATGTATTCAGGCTTAAAGATGAAAGAAAAATGTCCATGTTCGAAGCCCGACTACTGCGCCGTACCAGTGCGAGAACCCAAGCTCGGTGACACGACAAAAGCAGATCCTAATTCAACCGAAACTAGTCCTAATGATGCTGGTAATGAAGCTCCAATTCCTACTAAGGGTTCCAATAACCCTTGAATTTTTGATAGTGATCCTAGACCTTGTTAAAGAGATTGATTTGATAACCACATACAATCGTGTTTGTGAATATATTTTTTGTGCCGAAATAAATTGTGATTGTTCATTAATGTGTTTTGGTATAGTATTATAGTAATAGTACCTATCTATCCCCGCGTGATTACTCCCCCTCTGCTCGGCTCCTACTGATTGTAGCGTGATGTATTATAGCCTATAGCGTTCCTCGATATATGAACTACCCAAGAGAAAAAGAATACTCAATTCGGACTAGTAATTTCGGAGATTTGCGCGGTCAAACAAATAACGTCATCTGACTGGTATTCGAAGATGATAATGATGTGAGATTATAGACAGATTTAGAAATATTTTAAGATTGGTATTTAATATTTTAACTGTAAATTCCCTTTTTTCAATCAAAATATTCGAAAATACCACCAAAAAAAAATACTAAATTGCACACTATATTTGCTCATCAAATAAATCAATTATACTATCTACTAATCTAACCTAACCTAACCTATTTTGGAAATTCCGTTGTAATATTGAACAATTTTTGTGCAAATCAGTATTTTTGTTTTAAGATGTAATATGTTTTTGTAATATGCAGTTAATTTGTAGTACAGTAATTTTTTTCATATGCAGTAGGTTATTAGTGGAGTAATTTGGTTTGCTTAAATTTCTAACTATTTAGAAATTCACCTTTTTTACTGCACCTCTATAGGTGCAGTAAAAATTCCCCGTATTTTATTGTGAACCTGCGGGTTTTTCCCGATTTGTGAGTGCGTTTATAAACACATCGTTCTATAATCACATCACGTTCACGGCACAATTTGTGGATTGCAAACAGAATTGCGATGTTTCCTCAATCAAAAATAAATTATTTCAACTCCTTAAACCCATTGATTGATTTGATGATATACATTGATTTGGTATTTTCTACCTAATTTAAGAGAAATACGTGCTTATTTCATATACAAGTACAAGTATACAAAATGGACTGCCTCGTTGGCCGAGTGGTCGTAAGTGCTACTGCCGGGCAAGGGGTCTCGGGTTCGATTCCCGAGTCGGGCAAAGTATTACTGGGTTTTTAATAAATTCTCAGTAGTAGCACGGAGTCTGGAATTGTGCCCGGTATATGGCAATAGGCTCACCCCCTATTACATGGGACTCATAACATAAATAGTGAAAAGTGGGTGTTACTTCTGTGTGCACCTCTGTCAACCCCTTCGGGCATAAAACGCGTGATGTTATGTTTATAAATAAAAGAATTACATAATTAGAACTGCTTAAAATAAGATGATCGTATTAGGTTTGATTAAAATAAAGACTAAATATTTCATTCTTGAAGCGAAACTTAGGTTTTTAAATACATTTCATTAAGGAAACATTCCCATACTGTGACTCATTTTTCTTGTTCTACGCAAATTGTTATTGTGACGGTTTGTTTACATCGCACAGCTTTTAATGCTGATGTCATAGGAAAATGGAATTAGATCTGTCTATGATTTATTTGTTTTAGGTACTGTCCTTTGGGTAATTTAATTACCCAGTGATTGATAAATAACTACCGTGAATCATACGGCAGAAGGGCTTATTTACGTGAGCCTTTGGAGAAAGGAGAAATCTTAATGGTCTTTCAACCTTATCATTATCCTTATCCTTACTTAATATTATAAATCGGAAAGTGAGTTTGTTTGTTTGTTCCGCCTTCACGCCGTAACTACTAAACCAATTGCTTTGAATTTTTGCAGAAGTAAAGTTAGAAGTCCGGATTAAATAATAGGGTACTTTTTATCTCGGAAAAATTGACATTCCCGAGGGAAAACAAAAGTATTGGTATAGATGGCGCTGTGTGTATTGGTGACGCGAGTGAAGCCGCGGGTAAAAGCTAGTTGGCAATAAAATTATAAATCTATTAAAGATATTTCCGACTTTTTTTGAAGATCATCAACATTACTTCTCCCGCTCTCTCGTGTGACTAAAAACCTCCGCGTTCCTACTCCAGCTTTGAGCCGAAAGTTATTTCTGACTTAGAAACCACATTTTGTCGTAATCATTATTTAAATTATTTAGAAAGAAAGAAAAATAATTTATTCGCCACCAGACATGGACCACCGAAAATTAACACACAACATAAACATTGAAAAACAAAAATAAAAATAAAACAATATAAAAAACATAAAATAACAAAATAAAAAAAACAACAATAAAGCCAAAAAAAACATTATAAAAAAAGCAAAATAAAAGAGACAAGGTGGCAGCATGTCCACGACGAAAGGGCTCGCCAACTCAGTATAGGTAAGCTGGGCACAGTAAGTACCCAACACTGGTTTTCAGTTGGCACCCCTGCAGTGACGCACGGACGGAAGCAACGAAAAATTATTTAAAGGAAAATAATAGGAATACATAAGACACATGTTAAAACAATAAAAGAAAAGGAAGATATTTAAACACAGACCTCTGTGTGTGCACATTGTGCGATAAATAAATAAATAAATAAAAAATAAGTATACATACATAAACTAGTGCTACGTGTACCGTCACCGAAGAAAAGAAAAATAAAAACATTATAAACCACATATATCAGTACAATTAAAATAGTGTGTTTAGGTTGTCGTCGTGATTTAAAGGGTTCGATGCTCGGGTCGGGCAAAGTAATACTAAGTTTTTTATTTAAATCTCAATATTAGCACGGAGTCTGGAATTGTAGTATATGGCAATGGGCTCACCCCTTATTACGTGGGACTCACAACGTACCTAAATAGTGAAAAGTGGGTGTTACATTGTATAGCGGCATTAAGTGCCATAATGTGCAATATCAGCCTATCCCTTCGGGGATAAAAAGCGTGAAGTTATGTCCATTACCGAATTTCCTACTCTGGACAGTGTGACGCTGATTTTAATGAATTCGTCATCTCGTGCGTACATAACGTACGAGTACGTGCCTACTCCGTCGGAAATGCTCGGCTCAAAATCGACACGTAGATATAATATGATTGTGATTCTGTGCTTGTTACACAGATTCGCTTGTTGATAACTGTCACGTAGTAATGTACAGTCGATGTTAGAATAAAGTGCTTTGTTCATCAAAATATGGTTTAGAAGTTCCGACCCTATATTTTGGTCTTAGTCGTAAGTAATCCTAGTTTAAAACCTTCCAAAAGGTGTCTCTGGCCTTAAATATAATCATTTATCTTGAATCTAGATTTTATGTCATCACGAATTTTACTAAAACCTATAAACACGTTTTGGACCGACTACAGCAAAATCTCGGCAAACTGCCTCGTTGGCCGAGTGGTCGCAAGGTGGTGCCAAGGAGTTGGGTTTAATTCCCGGCTCGGGCAGAGTATAACTGGGGTTTTTAAAAAAATCTCAGTAGTATCACGGAGTCTGGAATTGTGCCCGGTATATTCCCCTTCGCAGGTCAAAGTGATGTTATGTTACAACAAAATCTTCATCGAGATTCTAGCTATAAAATGGACCAATATTTTTAGTCCAAACTTCCTAACGGGCAGTCTGGTAGGTAGTTGTCTCATAATAACCACAATGAAACAAACTTCAACAGTTTATTTTGTTTATTATGGGCGCACAATACCGAGAAGGTTGCCCGTGGTTAACGAGCAGGTTAAGTAGCCATAACTATACTTAATTCACATGGGTGAATGACAGGTAATTGACAATCGCAGGGTTCGTAGCTTCAGATTTTTTGTCCAATAGAAAATTAACAAACAAACCTTAAGACATGAAATTTTTGACAGCTTCAGTAATAAAATAAACAGCTAGACCGCATGCCACGTCGCGGAGAACCTAACGGGTAACCGGGGCCCCGGCTCGACGTGCAGGAGAAGGAACGGGGTGGTTTTTAGTCACGGAATATAGAATACTCTATATTCCGTGTTTTTAGTCAATAAGAGTCTAACACTCCCTCCCATCTCACCCAGGCGGGAGCAGTCATTCGATGATTATCCCCCGTTAAAAAAAAAGACCGCATGCCGCATTACTGCCGCTTTTTGAAAAAAAAATAATTGCCTTATGGTTTTGTCTATGACTTCTACTCCCATATGACAAATGCAATGTTCTTACTCATAAATGCAACATCTGGAAAAGAATATCCTTTACGCACCTACTACAAAAAAGGTCATCGGTTACTGGTGTTTTTCCATTGATGATAGGACCGTGGTTTTAGTTGGGTTTTTCTCCACAGATTAATTAGGGACTTATAGCGAATGGGTCACGTCGAACATATTGTTATGAGTACGTATCCTACGCAAGCGTGAGTCATTGCCTTGAGAGTCGAGAGGACAAAGACTTCCCTCGGTCGAGGAGGAAGTTGTGACGCGTTTGCCTTGTTCGGCTGGTATTGTAGACAACTGGAATGATCTAGTTTTTAGACAAGATTGCAGTTCAAGTTCCGATGTAGGTTTAGAAGTTAAGGAGGTGTGTAGGTACTATACTTTTGATGAAGTTGTAGGAACGAAATGCTAAGAAGTTTATGAATGCAAATACAAACCCAGGTGTTAGCATACGCCCCAATGAAATAAATAAATCAATTTGGTCAACACTCCTTAATTCCTCCTTTTGTTACAGTACT
The DNA here is from genome assembly GCA_902850265.1 of Spodoptera littoralis. Lineage (NCBI taxonomy): Eukaryota > Metazoa > Arthropoda > Insecta > Lepidoptera > Noctuidae > Spodoptera > Spodoptera littoralis. Next base: position 8,962,321 of record LR824555.2, on the reverse strand, counting down.
AATAGAAATTACATGTAGAAACTGTAGTTTGTAGCTTTTTACAGAATAATATAAACGACTCACCTGAGTACCGCTAGGCATTTTAAGTTGAATCATAGATCAACATTTTCATTCTATTCCCTATAGTGCAAAGGGCGAATTTTGTACTTAGCATATTTTGTTTGGCACAACACCTGGTACAAATCTAGTCTCCATGCAGAATGAATAATTTCCTTCGGCTTCCTTTGCAACCACTTAACCATGAACATGGCATGAATTTAATGCTTTTCAACACCATTTTATAAACAAAATCTAATAGTTTGAAGCACACACACTTCTAATTGTTGTATCATCATGAAAATTAGCAATTAAACGTAGATTACATGACCATACAATAACATGGTGCTATCGATGTGTTCTGATGATGGAATTGAAAGCATTATCTAGTTTGGGCTCACTAGATACCTATATCCATTTCTCACTATTGTGACAAAAATATGATTAAATGCGTATTTTTAAGCTATGAATTTATTATGCCTCAAGAAATACTTACAATGGAAAGGGGTATTTACGATAACATTAGCGTGTTCGAACTGCAACCGGTTTTCCCTCGTGGTGTATGATACCCGGTAAACCTGTCGTGGTCCACATACATAATCGTCATACTCACCTTGTATGAGAAACTAGACCAGTATACTACAGCGTGGGGAAATAATTGTCTAATTACTTAGCGAATATCAATTAGCTATGTATCTCTATACGTATTCATTCCTAGTGATTGATTTGCTTATCAAGATTGCTTCGTTTAAGGCAAGCCATTGTCAAGTGGTCGCATATTGGCAAATGATAATTGGAATTTCGGTATTTCTTTCTTTCTTCATAAAAAACTAGGCTACGAGGTTCAAATACTACGGTGTGTTATTGTTTGGGTTATTTGTTTCATTTAATAAAAATTTAATTCTAAACTATTGAGTCAGCAACCTTACCTAAGCCTCGCGTCGATATACGACGATAAACGGAAACTAGGTCTATTATATAACTCTGATTATCCTTTCGAGGAATCACAGGCATGATGCTATGGTAATGTTATTAACGTGCGTGTAAATAAGTTCATTCATTCGTTTGAAACAAAGGAAATGTTGAATGACATCTTCCTGAGTCATTGTATTCCGACGTAACAACTAGTGTGGTCATAACGACGGCATTGACTGTACTTTATCACGCCGTATTTTCCTGTAGGAAGATTTTAATATATGTTAATAAAAAATATTACTACTTAGGTAGGTGACTTACGTTTTAATGTTTTCCTCAAACCGCTGCGCTATATAAGCTTCAGTACCCGTCATCTTCGTCAGTCGCTTGTAAACATTCGAAGATGTTCACCAAAGTAGTCGCATTCTTCGGTTTGGTGGCTGTGGCTGCGGCCGCGGACCTCAGCGTGGGCAAAGAGGGCGGACAATTAATATTCGACAAGAATGTCACCGCCAGCCCTGCCATCTGGAAACAAGTGCAGAACCTCACCGTGAACGCGACCGACGACGCCCTCATCACACGAGTGGTTGTCATTGACAACAGGCCGGAGAAGGACGGAGAAGCCAAAGTAGTCGATGGAGGTGTAGGACACAACAACATCACCATCGAGCTGAAGAGCCCCACTGTGTTCAGAGGATTCGACTTCACAGTGAAAGTGTTCACGAACGAAGGAGCCGTGCAGGTCCCGCAACATCCAGTTTCTGTTGGAGCTAATACCCAAGTGCCTGTTACAAAGGATGTGCAAAAACCTCAGGAACCTAAAAACGATGGTGACCTCATGATTGGAGGCCCAGCGTCGACACCCAGTACTACCGAAGCACATAAGGACGGCCAAGTCGAAGTGACCCCAGCTGTAGTGGGCCAGGAACAGGCAAGACCGAGCCGTGACACTCAGGATCAGAAGCCAAAGGAGGTCAAGGGCCAGACCACCATCTCTACACCCACTGAGCCGGCAGTTGTAGCAACTAAAGACGTGCAAGACAAGGAACACCACGACCAAGCAGTGTTGAAGAATATGGACCCTAGTCTCAAGCAAGCATTGGACGATATCTTCCACAACAACGCTTCACTGCAATCTGACGACACCCAGAAAGTTGAGGTTCTGCCCATCAAGCCAGAAAGTAAAAAAGACGGACAAGTCCCTCAAGTGCTGAAGGTAGATGAGGTCACCACTCCTAAGGCTGATGCTTCAAGTACCACCCTCAAGAATGAGGAGCAGAAACCAGTTCCCAGCACTGTATCAACCACCAGTGAGGTTCCCTCCACTAAGGTGACCACTGAGTCTACAAATCTCGGTCAAAACGTGCAGACAACACACCAGTTGGAGCAGAACATCAAAGGCCACCCCGTGCACGCGGTGCCCTTACCGTACATTCATTAAATCTTACTTAAAATGTGATATTTAACATTAAGTATTACGTATAAGTATTTATAACAGCTGGAAGTGTTCCAACTTACAGTGTTTGCCATTTAAGTATTAAATAAAATAATTTATAAGTATTTTATGATTTTATTCTACCCTGAAAAGCTTTCATATTTTATTCATTCTACTTATTTGTTTTGGCTCGACTAAAAGTAAAGTAAAGTATTTTAATTGTACGGTACCTACCTATGTGCTGTGGTACTGCCCTATCATTAATTCACGTCGCGGAGAACCTAACGGGTAACCGAGGCTCCGGTTCGACGTGCAGGAGAAGGAACGGGGTGGTTTTTAGTCAGTAAGAGTCTGACACTCCCTCCCGCCTCACCCAGGCGGGAGAAGTCATTCGATGATTGTCCCCCTTCAAAAAAATCATTAATTCACTGATTAAATAATTTATTAGATCAATTGCTAAGTCTCACAAGACTTACAATAGCAGATATTTGAATGATACCCTCCATGATGTTTGATATCCATTGCATTTCTACTTATGAATTTAATATTCAGAAACTCAAAATGACACAAAGATTTTCATTTATGCACGCTACACACCTTAGGATTTAACTGTACCGTCGAACTGTGCAGTTAAATCGAAAGGTGAGTAGAACAAACAGTTAAACTGTACAGTTTTACTTAATAGTGGTATAAGCTGTATGGACCACAGTTAAAACCGCACAGTACTTAAATTCGAAAGGTAAGGTTTGTGAGTATATTTGTCATTCTTTTACGTAAAATCTACTGAACGGATTTGGATGATAGTTGGTACAGAAATAGGTATAATTTATAGTCCATAATAACTATTAAGTAATTTTTAAACCGGGAACGCGGCCGAACTCGGTTGCAGAAGCTAATATAGAAGTATGAATATTGTAATAGATCTACAAATGTATGCTTCGGTGATTGAGTGGTCGCACGCACGACTGTCGACAAAGGAGTTTCGGAGTTTCGTTTCGCGAATCAAGCAGCGACATTTATTCTTATCAGTATTTCTAATATTTCTCAACAGCAAGAAGCCTCAAATTGTGTCTGGTATTGGTAAAAGGCTCACCTGTTACATGAACCACACGTCATAAGTGATGAAAAGTAAGACCGTACAAAAGCTATTTTGAACCTACTTCAAAACAGGAAGAGGTTCTCATTTTGACTGTATTTTTACCGACTTCAAAAAAAGGAGGAGGATGTTCGGCTGATTGTTTTTTTTTGTTTTTCAAAATTCTTGTTTTGTTTGAAAGGGTATACTCCCGAGATGGTCCCATTTCCATGAGGTCAGGATCTGATGATGGGATCCTAGGGAAAGCGAGGGGAACTTTCGAAAATTCTATGGGCGAGTAATGCGTCTACTATGTTTTTCAATTACGATTTTTAAACACTACAATTTGTTAAGAGTCTGGAGTCGACCTGATGATGGAGCCGACAGACAGTCGAGGGAACTCCTCAACGGTTTTATTAACTACCTTGTGTTTGGGTTTGATTAATTTGTATTGATAAGGACTTTACACCTACATAGAGTAGGACTGTCATTAAGGGTCTGATGATGAAGAAGTGTAATTGTTAAGGGAACTCCTCAACGGTATACAGTACCTAACTACCTTGTGTTTGAGCTTGTATAATTTGTATTTATTAGAACTTTGCACCTATGTTGATTATAAGTAACAAAACGGATCTATGTAGCTTTACACTGAAAATCATATAGTAATGAAATAACAACTGCGTTTAAAAAACCGACTTCAAAAAACTAATAACTAGTTATTTTTTTCATTCTAGTTTTGACTTTTTGTTTGTAATTAGTTTTTGGTTTATTTTAAAGTCGGTTTTATAAACGCAGTTTTTATTTTTTATTAATACAAAATAACTGCACGGTTGGCGCGGTGGCTGGGCAACCGGCTGCCGTGCAATGTGTCGCGGGTTCGATTCCCGCACGGAACAACACTTTGTGTGATCCACAAATTGTTGTTCCGGGTCTGGGTGTCATGTGTACGTAAATTTGTATGTTTGTAAACGCACCCACGACACAGGAGAAAATCCTAGTGTGGGCCAACGTTTCTTAAAGAAAAAAAAATATTCAGACTGTATGGTCTACATGTACCTAAATATTAACTTACTCGCTTTTGCCCGGGACTTCGTCCGCGTATAATAATAGTAGATAATGACATCTGGCAGATTTTGGATTTTTATAAAATATCAAATCTTTCCTCTTTATACTAGGTATTAGTGTAGATAATTATTTAACTTACGAGATTTTTCTTAGATTTTGGTGTTTTAGACCGGCACCATTAATTTTTTTTAATTTTATATGGATTCAGACAGATTTAAGCATTAGTAGGTAAGTATACAAATATTTATGAACTGAATTCTAAAAATTGTGAGTACCTACTTGTTTCGTTCGTTTTTGTTCTGTAACTGACAAAAGCCAAGCAAATCACCTTCATACAGCGAATTTCTATTTGTATTTTTCGTTATGAAAGATGCAGTGAACACCAAAGGTGCAAGTCTCATATTTATTTGTGAAGAGGGCCACTACACTCAACACGCACTCGTAGACAAAAAGAAAGTGAATTAAAAAAAAAAACAAAAAACTAATAACGAACAAAAAGTCAAAACTGAAAAGCAAAAAATAACTACATAGGTATTATTAATACTGATAGGTTACCCACCCACTGATAGGTAAGAAGTCGGTGCCATTCCCTTTCAAACAAAACAAGCATTTTGGAAATCGGTTCACAAATGGCGGAGTAATGCGCGAACAAACAAAAAAGAAATCAGCCGAACATAGTACCTCCTCCTTTTTTTGGAAGTCGGTAATAATAAGAGCTAACTAACGTCCGAATACGGAAAGGCTACTCAATTTAAGTTGTATTCAAATATCGTACCATCGTATCGTATGTATACTTTAGCGCGACTTAAAATTGAGTTAGCCTTTCAGTATTGCGGCGTAAGGACCAAAACTAATGAAGTGAATAAATTTACCTATATAAGTGCTCTCTTGGTGCAATTGGCGCATATTGGCACCATACCTCAAAATGTTCCGCGAGAAACACTTAATTAGTCGAGCCGGTCGGACGGTGAGCAAGGGTAGCTCGCCGCCCGACTAGAACCAGACCAGCCATCAGACTACCACAGATGGGGCCCAGTAAGGCTGATGCCCGATACAGAGCTGCGGAAGGCCTAACGAAGTAACGAGAACGGGGTGGTTTTTAGTCAGCAAGAGTCTGACACTCCCTCTCGCCCAACACAAGGCAGCAGAAGTCATTCGATAATTTTTCTCCCTCAAAGAAAAACATTGTAGGGTGCTTTTAAGTAGGTACGTCTTACGAAGTAGCTGTGCAAGTACACATCTAATTTATTATTGAGCACCTATTTCGGGTTTACGAATAGTAGTCTAGAATATTGTGTCCGGTGTATCACAGTATAGTGTATTATTTTGTACCTACATATTATGTTTACACTTCTGCGTAGGTATTCCTTCAGGATCAAATGATGTGTGTATTAATATTAATGTACCTAATGTATAAGTGATTAACTTATTGATTTTATGTTTTCCTCAAACGCTGCCCTATATAAGCTTCAGTATCCACCATGTGGGCCAGTCGCTTGTAAACATTCGAAGATGTTCACAAAAGTAGTCGCATTGTTCTGTTTGGTGGCTGTGGCTGCGGCCACGGACCTCACCGTGGGCAAAAGAGAGGGACGATTAATATTCTACACGACTATTACCGCCAGACCTACCATCTGGAAACAAGTGCAGAACCTCACCGTGAACGCGACCGACGACGCCCTCATCACACGAGTGGTTGTCGTTGACAACAGGCCACAGAAGGACGGAGTAGCCAAACTGGTCGACGGAGGTGTAGGACACAATAACGTCACCATCGAGTTGAAGAGCCCCACTGTGTTCAGAGGATTCAACTTCACCGTGAAAGTGTTTGAGAAGAAAGTAGCCATGCAAAAACCACGTCACCCAGTGTTTGTTGGGGCAAATACCCAAAAGCCGGTTCCAGTGGTTGTATACAAACCCCAGGAAGCAAAGCCGACACCCAGCCCTGGTGAAGCACACAACTACGCCCAGGTCACAGTGAAACCTGCTGCACTGAGTGCGGGAGCTGGGAGCCCTTTGCGCGAACCGTTACGTTTGTAAAACATTACGTAAAATATGATATTTAAAATTACATTTTACGTGAAAGTTCACATCAGCCGCTGAAAGCACTTCAACTTAATGTACCATTTATTACTGAAAATAAAACAAATTTACCTATAAATAGTTTATGATTATTTTCCACCAGTTCACCCTGTTCGATATTTATACAAAATTCCTTCATCTATCTATATACTTATAATAAATCTGTAGAGAGGTCAATTCTGTACATACAATATATTTAAAAAATAACTATCAAGGGGTGGTTAGGGATCGCTACTGATGCCAAAAATGCAATCAGTAAAATTTTTGTCTGTCTGTCTGTCTGTCTGTATGTTCGTTATGGAAACAAAAACTACTCGATGGATTTTAACGAAATTTGGCACAATTATTATTCATACTCTTGGGCAGGTTATAGTATATTTTTCATTACGCTACGATCAATAGGAGCAGAGCAGTGAAGGGAAATATTGGGAAAACGGGAGAAGTTACTCCATTTTTTACGCTTCCGTCGCGTGTGCAGGCTTATAGGTTAAAGCTGCATAGAAATCATGTATGACGGAAATATTCTCCTTAAAATTATATAAAAAATATTCCTCGACAGCATATGTCTATCTTTTATGGTTGACTCACAATAACACGTGAAACTCCCGATAGCTTAGCAATTCGGTGATTTCTGATTGTATTTGTCTACTCTAACGTTTACAATACTCATTCATAGACATTACGCTGTAACTGAAAGGCCAATGGTTGAAATTAGCTTGACTCGATATTATAAATGAAAATATGTGAGTTTATGTGTATGTTTGTTACTCAGTCATATTAAAACCACTGAAGGGACCGGAATGAAATTCGGAACAGAGGTAGATTATGGTCTGAAGTGATACATAGGCATTTTACCCCTGGGACCGCGGGCGAAGCTGCTGGCAGAAGCTAGTTGTTTAATAAATCCCCTATTTAATTTACAAACGAGCAGAAACGAGCAGGTTATCAAGTCTCTCCTGACGGGGTGTAGGTTGGGCAAACTAAAACTCAAAAGCATTTCTGCAATGGTAGGTATTTTGAAACGTCGGGACGTCGGGAAATATAAAATAAATAATAGTCTGTCAGTCTGTCCGTCAGTGAAGCTAAGTGCTCATTCGAAAAAGTAGATTCAAGTGGAGAAGAACGAGAAAGAAACTCCATTCGTTACTCTTTTAAAAAATAGTATGTTTACAATCTCTCTGATACATATTAGAATAATTTACATATTATATGGATGCGAGAACAATGTAAAGACACGTTTGACGCATAACACGAATTACACAAATACTAAAAAAAAAAAAAAAAATAAATGGTCACATATGCATATTGACAATCCATATAAAATAGTGCTTCTATACAAGAAAAAATGCTATTTGTTTCAATAAAGAAAGAAATGTTCGGTGCCATAAGAATACTAAATTGCCTTTAACAGAAAAAGTATTACATTTGCTACTATTGTAATCTGAACCACATTTGAGTATTGTCCAGTGAGCCGAACCAATATGCTGCGCTGCCAAGCATTCTTATCTTCAAGATAATCTGTCACTTTGTATTACGCTTGTTTACACAATTCGCGTTTAATATGCGTTTTAAATTTGCTGTCATTAAGATCTAACATGGTATTTTAGTATAACATAGAAAGAAAGAAAGAAAAAAATCATTTATTCAGCACCAGGCACGACAACATGTAACACTTATGTGTTACATCCTGTAATCATGTAACACTTATGTGGGGTTATCCCTATGAAGGATTTCTGAACCCTGGACAGTCTGAATTGCCTCCGATAATGCACAAGACGGCGAAGCACAACGCGAGCGTTGTGTTTCACACCAGTTCGGTCTATCAAGTGGTATAAAGTCCTAATTTTTATGTATGTACCTACTTGGAAAATCGAACAATTCGAAATTACAAAGATCAAGCAGGCAGAAAGATCTCAGAACTTGACTGACCAACTTCTGCGGTCAGTTATGTAGGTACCTACAATCCTACATTATGAGGGAACTATATGATCGAACATTCGGAATATTTTAACGAGTCTCTCGAGATGACTGTATAATAATTAGGTACGAATTGAAACAAACATGTAAATACATATAAAACTTTAATAAAACAATAGAAATATTCATACAAACTGGAATGCGTTACATGTCATTTAATATCATTATGTCTATGTAAATACACAGTACAGTATTGTACACTGGGCAGCAGGCCAACGTACTATTTTTGTCAAATTTCTTTATTCCATTTTCAACTCTATCGTTCTGATATACTCTTTAGAATCCAATGACAATAATTAACACGTTAGAGTAAGCTGATGTGCTGGCCACTGTACAATATTATAACATGAGTAGGTGATAAAATTGAGCACTGTTACAAAAACACATGTACAAAAATAAATTATTAGTAAGAAAAATATCATATCAAATAGAGTACCTTCAGCAGCCTTTACACAGCACTTTGTAAAAATATTATCTATTTTAATGAAAACAATTGATAGTTACACCATTTTTCTTAAAAAAAAATATTATACTTAAAAAAAAACTATAAACAGTTAACAGACACAAGCAAGAATAAGAAGTAGAAGTTGTATCTATTTTTAGTTTAATACGTATGCTGAATTCAAACCTGGAGTATAGCAATAGGCTCACCATTTTTGTATTATAACTTTCGTGAGACATACTAAATAAATTATTATGTTTTCAGCTTACTCACGTAATTATTTGACGAGCAACTCGACTAGTTATAAGCCATGCTAGAGCCATGCTGTTGCTGCTGTTAATGCTGCTCATGAATATGAGCTTCTAGTATGGGTTGAAACTAGTCGAGTTCCTCGTCAAATAATTATGTGAGTAAAGCGAAAAACGAAAACAATTGCTTTAAGAGCTGGGGCAAGTAACCATTAAATTATCCTGAGTACGGCAGTAAAACTGTGTTATAACCATGTAAAAGATAGTTACATCTTACTGCACGGAACAACTCTTTGTGTTATACACAAATTGTTATTTCGGGTCTGGGTGTCATGTGTATGTGAACTTATATGTTTGTAAACGCACCCACGACACAGGAGAAAACCAAAGTGTAGGGCACCATTTAAAAAAAAATTACAGCTTCAAAGAAGATGATACAAATGTTAAAAAAATGTATATTATAGCACAGTCGACCTTAACCCTTGCCCACCGTGTACGTGTTTGGACTTGAAACACTTTAAATTACGGAAAATACGTGACAAGAGTACTTAAATTATTGTCGGAACTAAGATGAGATGTGGAGACAAGATAATAACTTCTACTAGCCAGGAAGGTAGATTAGAATTCTTTTCTAAAATAGCTCATGTAAAAATCACAATATTTCGAATAACGTGGTATCCCGGAGGTTTACCGCACGGAACAGAGACACCCGCTTCTCATGCATGAGGTTGCGGTTTGGAAACCTACCAACGGCAATAGGATAGATGACTGACTAATTTTTATTTAAATGTCCGTCTGGTAAATTATTTTAAATCATTAGACACGTATTTTTTATTTCAACGAAAATTTTCGACAATATATTGATTTGAAATGTCGCATGACGTAACTTCTATGTACATTTTATACGTAGAAATGACGTTTTAGCCGCCACTCCTAAACTTTGATTCGTTATATCTAAGTATTGTTTTATTATACAACAAATAAAAAAATATTTTTTGATTACCTAACTGACGAACTAATAAGATTTTTAATTTTCATACCCTGTCATCATCCCTATTACCAATGTGACTTTTTCCGAGTTATACATACATTTAATAATACATTTATTGAATCAAGAAAGAGTTTTGCATAATTTTGTTTTACATAATGTCTATCATATAACTTACATAATATTTGTATCATGAAAACAATTTTAGCATCTGCTGCTGAAATAGGTCTTAAGCCTGTGCTTCAGAGTTATATGTAAAGTACTAATATTATTTAGACACTTACTCACAAACCGTCAAGGAAAAACATCGTGAGGAAACCTGGGCTTATAATTTCTAATTATAAGTTTGTAATCGCCAACCCGCATTGAGCACGCGTGGTGTTTAATACTCAAACCATCTCCGTGTGAGAAGAGGCCTTTGGTCAGCAGTGGTTACTTACAGGTTGTTAATGTGTTGATGATATGAAAAATCTAAACAAATACTTTTGCTAGCATACTACTTCTTTTCTTTATATTTATTAAACTGGCATGCAAAGAGGAACATAATTATGAAGTCATAAGTTATGCTCTATGTAAATGCATCCACATTTCGCCATCTATAAATTGCATATAGGTACCTAATTACCTACTATTACAAGCGAGCCTGTTGCAATACTCTGATCATCAAAAACCTTTAACACTATTAAAAAGTGTCAAAAACCGTTCAATAATATACATAGATTTTAACATTACTATGTGCAAGATATGTGTGTATGTACAATTTACACTATTTACTCATTAGTAAATAATTCAAAATAAATGTATTTAAATCCTTACTTACTTATAATATAACCCTTTGTTGCACAGATAAAAAACCAGATCTATGGTTAAAAACACAAAAGAATAAAAATAAGATTTCCAATCACGTTGTCATAGAAATTAGGACTCTATTCCCATCGGCTTATGTTTTAAATGACCATGAACTACATGTGAAACGATTCATAAATATTTCTAAGTGGTATTTTAGCACCACAACATTAAAATAATATTAAACCTTATCAACACCAATGGCAAGTTTCACTAAGCATCTATCCAATAGATGTGCCCGTTAGAGATAAAATTTTAACACATTTCGGAAGAAGTTTTTTATGCCATAAAAACAAGTTCCGAAAAGTACCCGACTCATGTTAAAAGTAGGAAATAAGAAAATAATCTCTTCTGAATTCAATATATTGCGGGTATTGTCCGGTCGGTACAGGCGTTAGAACCCAGTGGTTTTTAGTCAGTAAGAGTCTGACCCTCCCTGTAGTCGTACCTAGGGCGGGAAGAGTTAAAAAGGTAGGTACCTATTCCTTTTGATTTTTAGATGATACTAGCGGGCCCGACAGACGTTGTCCTGCAAATCCACTTGAATGTATAAACAAAAATTTATTCAAATTAGTTCAGCCGTTTAGGATAAAAAACCTAGAGACGACTGCAGCGCCATCTGCCGGGCTAATTTGTGAATCTAAACCATCCAGAGCGCCACTCAAACGCATACAGAAAAATTCATTTAAATCGGTCAAGCCGTTTAGGAGGAGTTCAATGACATACACACGTACAGCTGAATTATATATATAAAGATGCGTTACTATGCCACTTTGTCCTGAAAATCGTATGTACTTAAGTTTGATCATTACTGTACATATAGGCACTATCACCGGAGTAGGTAAATCAGTATGTGCTCGTCGCAGACAGGTAAAAACAAACACTATCTCAAGCAGGTAAATCCATCGACAGACAATACCAACTGGCTATTAATAGCATGTAAACCACTGCACAATACCCACAATTAATTAAAATTAAAATATCATTACATGAATATTTATAAAAATAATAACCTATTTTCATCTGAGGTTAAAATATTAATAATAAATTGTAAGGTACATTTCTATACCTACCCATAACAGACAACAGTACAAAATATAGAACATTCGATTGCACTACAAAAGTAGCTTTTAATGCTCAGATAATAGAGTTTGTATTAGCAGTGATAGATTAACCATGTCCTAGTAGCAAAAAATAGCTACTTGCCCTTGGCAAAACCAAAACCTAATGATATAACCTTAGAGTATTTTCATGAGTGAACCAATTATATAATAATTAATTAAACCAATTATATAATAATTATAAAATTAAAACTCCCACATATTGTTATGATTTAATAAAATTACCGCTCATGCTTAACCCGTCACTGCATACTAGGTCAAAATGTACACTACAAAGTACAAGTGAACTATCTACTCATAACTGAGCAAGGAATGTACAGGTATACCTTTAGGAATGTTTTGTCTGCCAGCTAGTGACGTCAGTTCTATGACAAGCAAGCAGCCTATGACGTCAGCGCCGCAAGTCTTCAGTAAGTGTGTGGCAGCCGTGATGGATCCCCCCGTGGCTATTAAATCATCTATTATGACGCATTTCAGACCCGGCTGTACAGCGTTCTTTTGGATTTCTAGGATGTCCTGAAATTACAATTTAATTTTTACTTTGAGCTGATATGGCTATTTTGTTAAAAAATTGGTTGCCTGTAAAGTCGGTATACGGGCGAAAGTATTACGTGACAACGACTTTGAGTGGTAACGCTCTGTCTCTCTCGCTCTTAGGCGGGCTAACTGTGCTCGAGTGGAAGGGACGCGTGCCTCTCACTCGCTCTCATTGTGAGCGCATAACGTGAGCGGAGCGTAACGCAGTTTCTTGAAGTATCACCCGGCAAACCAATTTATAAGACGTTGTCACGTCAAAAAAACGCTGCTCCACACTCGGATTTTCTCGAATCGAGGGGCACTTTAGCAAACATATTCTACCTACTACGATCGCTCACAAATGAATGTGTATGGATGTGTAGCCTATGTGTTATTCTAGTCTAGACCATAATCAACACCTGAAGGGATCGAGTTTTTTTTTTTGTTTTTAATTTGATGATATTTGGAAACCCTTTTCTAAATGTTCTTCAGTCGTTTTTACGTGAAAGGTCAACAAACAAACAAACAAACACACACACACATCCACACAAACATTCGCATTTATAATATTAGCAGGATTTTTTGTGGACTTATTGTTATAACCTCATAACTTGACATACATAACATAGACTGCCTCGTTGGCCGAGTGGTCGTAAGTGCGACTGCCGAGCAAGGGGTCTCGGGTTCGATTCCCGGGTCGGGCAAAGCATTACTGGGTTTTTTAATATTCTCAGTAGTAGCACGGAGTCTGGAATTGTGCCCGGTATATGGCAATAGGTTCACCCCCTATTACATGGGACTCATAACATAAATAGTGAAAAGTGGGTGTTACATTGTACAGTGGTATAATGTGCACCTCTGCCTACCCCTTCGGGGGTAAAAGGCGTGATGTTATGTTATGTCTCATAACTTGAGTCCCCAACTAAGGGTGCATTTAACACGCTCCACTAGTTACCAAATAACCTAATATTTTTTGCTTTCAAAACACTCACCGATCCATACTCCAGTTCATATTTATAAGCCACAACTTCGCCAGGCAGCTTGCCTTTCTTCCTGACCGGTAGACAAGCTATGCCCAGCTCAGCAGCAATGGAGAATGAGAACAGAAACCCTCGGGACTCCAAGCCTACGACTGCTTGGACGTCAGGAAACTTCGCTTTGATATTCTGTACTAATAGACTTTGTAGCAACTTGTTTGTTGGACCGTCTGCTATCGCTGAGAATATGTCCCTGTAAGTGAAGAATATTTTGTTATTAATAGAGCTGAATGTCGTGGTGGCCCGGAGATTTAAGAAGCTCCCTTCTCATGCATGTGGGTGCGGGTACCAAACCTACCAACGGCAACTACCAATATTGTCGAGTTATATGTATGTACTTTCTAAGATTATTTGGACGCCACTGACAAAAAGTGAAAGAAAACATCGTGTGGAAACCTGGGCTCATAATTTCTAATTTTAAGTTTGAAATCACCAACCCGTATTGAGCAAGCGTAGTCATTAATTCTCAATCCTTCTGTGTGCGAAGAGGCTTTGCTCAGCAGTGGGCATTATAGGCTGTTGATGATTTTGATGATGATGATGATGATGATGAATAGAGCAGAATATATTTTGTGATCACCTAAAGGACTATATTTGACGGAAATTGGGCAGCAGCGTTCTCTGGTAAACTTGATGTTTTTAATCTGTTCTTTAAACTCTCGAGCTAGTCGTGGTGACTATGGCAAACCTAATGGAGCCTACCGTATTTTTGCTCACCACATTACGCTAGTGTAAACCTATCGTTCTTTTTCCAATAGGAATTGATAGTGTCACCATTGGACGTTCAATATGTACAGCTGCTGTGATTGGACAAAAAACTGGTGAGTAAAAATACGGTAGCCTCCATTAAAGCCGAGATGTTGACATTCAGCGGCTGTTAATGATGTAGGTGACGGTAGTACTAAGCAAGACAACTTTGATACCTAGGTTGGGAAAATATTAATTATATTTTAGATTTTTGTAACGTTTTACCGACTTTTGATAAATGATAAATAAGGATTTTATGGTAACAAGGTTTTAATGAATAATTTTATTTAGAATTTATGGCGCCGACTTCTAACCTATCAGTGGGTGGGTTACCTATCAGTACCTATAATAACAGTAACTTTTTAATTCTTACTTTTTGTTCGATATTAGTTTTGGGATTTTTGAAGTCGGATTTTTAAACGCAGTTTCTATTTTTGTTTTAGTAATTCACAGAGAATAATATGAATGTAATGTGGACCACTACCACTGCTTATCTATTCAGAGAATAAATGATGTGAAGTCATAGAGGTATTACACATTCTGGTTAAAATGGAAAATTCATACAGCAGTAACAAAAACCCCGAAACAATAGAAACAAAATTAATAATTAATTTACATTTCCAATCAATTTATATACAACATTTACCTCTGACAGTATTCTGGGTAAATAATTAAATGTAAAATGGGATGTCATCGTTATTGTTTAGTTTTTCGTAACAAAACACATCGAGGTATACAAAACTAGTCTATTTTGGTCTCGCTTCATATAATCTTTCCGCACAGTTCAACGTTCATTTTATACCGGTTTGTATTACTTGATCTGCACCGTGTGTACCTATTCGTACAGGAAAATTTTAGTAGGTACGTCTGGTACATGGTATATGAAATCAATGTTTACATGACGTGAACACCATGCTGTTGGCACATGGACAGATAATTAGTGCATGGTTATAATATAGGGATATTTCAGTACTTATTTACTAACCACAACATTCCTCAAAAGTTCATCAACATTTATTTGAAGGGAGAAAAAATTATTCAATGACTTCTCCCGCCTGGGTGAGGCGATAAGTGTCAGACTCCAGACTCCTACTGTCTAAAAATTCTGCCAGGAGTCTGAGACTCCCTCCCGCCTCACCCAGCCAGGAGAAGACATTTGATGATTTTCACCCTAATGGGTGTTTTTATTTTATTATTTAATAATAATAAAATAAAAACTGCGTTTGAAAAACCGACTTCAAAAACCAAAAACTAATAACAAACAAAAAGTCAATACTAAAAAGCAAAAAATAACTATTATTAGTTCTGATAGCGACGCTCCCTACGAACAAAAGGTTAAGTCAAAAACCGTGGTTTTCAGGAGAGCGTTTCTAAAGTTCAAACCGCTCTACAAAGAATACCGTACATAATTAATTATTTTTTTCTTTTGTAACGTTTTATTAGTTTTAGCAAGTTTATAATGGGATTTATAAATATTTTCTATTTTTATCAGTTCTTAGTAAAACTAACAGATAGCTGTATCTACGCTAACCTTAAAATAAAAGTATGACGGACATGTCTGTGATACCTTTTTATACGCAGGAGAGATGAAATAGTGTAAAAAGTATTATTTTAATAAAAAAATCTTATGGTAATGTAGAAATATTGTAATGTTTTCTTACTAATCTGCTAAACTGCCTAAAATCGCTATGATTGGACATAAAAGTACTTTAATTAAGACTTAACTCTGTATACGCGGTTCTATTAGTCATTGTAAGACAATATTTCTTATAATGTAAAAAAAGACATGTCCCTTCATAAGTTACCAGGAAAGTATTTTATTAATTAAACAAGGGTTACAATAAAAAATTATTTATTGTTAAGTAACAATATTTAAAGGAACTAAACAAAAGGTACTTGCAGTATCATTAAGGAAAAACTAAACATAAAAATCAGAGTTGTCTAGGATTAATAACATTTTTTAATCACCTTCACTATCCATCTAATTAGTAATAATAATCATCACAGCTTTATTCAGACTGATACATCTTAATACTATTATAGTTCTCTAAAAATAAAAATATCCGAGTAACATTTATAAGCAGACTCATTGAAGTAGAACTAAACATAAAAAATCACAGTGGTCTAGGATTAATAATTAACATTTTTTTTTTATTTAAGTTGATTATCCAAGTTAATTATCTATATTCTACGTATTTAGTAATATTTAACAAGCAGCGGGCCACTTCGTTGGCGCCACGTTTCGCAACCGTTTCATCCCACATGTAACACGTAGCTTACTTAGACCCAGCATCAAAAACAGTAAAATTATATACTGAAAATTTCCTTTTATAATACAACACACTGATTTCACCATGTGGCGTATTATACATTAACAGATGGATTCGATTGAGCTTCAATTTTGTCAGCGTTTTTCAATTCTCTGGCAAGCTTTTTGTTATCCATGTGTAACTTATGCTTTACTTTATCATCACTAGTGGATGAGGTGTTGTTTTTCATTGCATGATAAAGGTCACATTGGTCTTTTTTAGGCACATGGAATGCTATATTCAGTTCATTGTTAACAATATCTTTGTATTGTCTTACAGAAGCAGCTATATTTTCAGTTATATTCTGCTCCTTACATCATACAGTATACAGGTCATACATTTTTTTAAAGTCAATTCACTATCTAAATACTGTTTGTTTGAGTCTTTACGCGTATAATGACTTTCTACAGGTGCTAAACTTTTAACATGTGCAGTTACATTTGCTTTCATTGCTGAATTTATAATAGTTGGATGATTTGAATGAAAACCTCTCATGTCTTTAGTACAAATACCCGTATCTTTATCATATTTATCAATGGCAGATTGTATAAAAGTATTACTTACAGAAAAAGTATTTTTAAACATGGTTTTGCATACCATTATCTTCTTTTATAAACATTTATTATAAACATTTAACCTCTTGGAATCCTGTGTCCATTGTTTTTTTCGTATTTCTTTCACATGTGATGCAATAAAAGACCACTGCTGAGAATGATCACCCAGATTCCAAAAGGTTTTGAAAATATTATTTCGACGAGTTACCTCGTTAAATTTTTCATAACATTTTAATCGACAAGAAGATGGACATGGGCCTTTTATATGTTTAGCCATTTGATGTTTCCCGGATCGAGAAATGTGAGCTTCACCTAAATTCACAAGAACCTTCCTTTTTTCATCTAAACAGTTCGATTTGTTAGTAATTCTATTCTTTTTTATAGCTTATTTTACAAATTGACGCTTCTTTTTTCGATGCTGTGGTGTTGATGAACCAGACATTTCACTAGAACCTAACGGACTTGATCTAAAAGTTGTATCAGATAGAATACCACTACTTTCTATTAAATCGTTACAATCATGAACAGACTCCCCAAAGCTCAGGCATGGACTTGGTATTGGTGTTAAAGGCTCTTCAATAATATCGTTTACAGCTACTGGTTGTGGTGTTTCATTTTTACAAAATATAGATGTACTAAGACAGTAATTTTCAATCCCATCATTCGAAATTTCCCCTACCGTATCAATAATATAGTTTAAATCACTTTGCGCTAGTATATTAGCCGATATCTGGTTCTGTTCTCCATCACTGTGATTTCCGGCAGCTTGTGTTTCGTCGTTAGAAACTCCGAAAATCGGACTTTTAGGAACTTCCGGTGGTCGATCCTCTAAATCCATCGAAATATCTTTTTCTATGCATATTCGTGTCTCTAAAAACGAAAAAAGAAAATACTATGATAATAAATAGTAATAAAAGTAAATAATAACAAATCCATATATTTTTTTTAAATTACCCGTATAAACGGACATGTAGGACATGACTTTATGTATTTCTATAACAAATAAACGCAGTAATTATTGAAGAAATCATTTATTTTTAAGTAGCGGGTAACCCATTATAATTATTGGTGAAACAATAGAATTCATTGACTGCATCATATTAGAAGCGGGTAGGTATAATATGACCGCCCCTACGCCGATTTTGTAATATTTAGGTTAGAAAAAACTATAAACATAATCAACCATTAATTAACTATTAATGTACACTTATTTGAATGAGTACAAACCTTCATTAACTTCATCCATATAATTATTAATCTTGGGCTTCAGAAACACATACAACATTATTTCTGGAGTTTGCAATTACCACTAGTAGCTTTGATCTATTATTATTCATATTTTCCAGTACGATTGTAGGTGATATACGGATATCTATAACTAAATAACACACTCAATAATCTAAAAACTGTATCAAAACAACAATTATTTGACCACACGATCACGCTTCTACACGTCTTTGTAGACGAGTTACTTTATATGACGTTTACTGTGACAAGGCCGCGTTCGCGTCGAGCGGCGCGTATTTTCAAACATCGTACACGACGATACGTAGGGTTATTCGCATATACGACACTTTATTGTATATTATGGTGTACTTGTTCCCATATACGACTTATGTATGGGGCAAACTACTTAATTTTTTGGAAAAAATCTTTTATAGGTATATGCAGATGGACAATTTAAAGCCAATAAGCGAATAAAAAAAAAATGGCATTTTCGACCTGTCTCTTTGTACGTAGGAGGCGTCGATAGGTTACCCACCCACTGATAGGTTCTTACCTATCAGTGGGTGGGTAACCTTAAGGTAACATTAAGTTATATCATTATGATATGAGCTTATGGCACCGACTTCTAACCTATCAGTGGGTGGGTAACCTATCAGTACTAATAATAGTTATTTTTTGCTTTTTAGTATTGACTTTTTGTTTGTTATTAGTTTTTGGTTTTTGAAGTCGGTTTTTCAAACGCAGTTTTTATTTTATTATTTTACCATTTTCAGTGTAAAGCTACATATACCTGTTTTGTTACTTATAATATACATAGGTGCAAAGTTCTAATCATTACAAATTGTACAAGCTCAAACACAAGGTAGTTACAATATACCATTGAGGAGTTCCCTTGACAATTACACTTCCTCATCATCAGACCCTTAATGACAGCCCCACTCTAACTAGGTGTAAAGTCCTTATCAATACAAATTAATCAAGCCCAAACACAAGGTAGTTAATATAAACCGCTGAGGAGTTCCCTCGACTGTCTGTCGACTCCATCATCAGGTCGACTCCAGACCCTTATTAAATTGTAGTGTTTAAAATTCGTAATTGAAAAACATAATAGACGCATTACTCCCCCATAGAATTTTCGAAAGTTCCCCTCGGTTTCCCTAGGATCCCATCATCACATCCTGACTTCATGGAAATGGGACCATCTCGGGAGTATACCCTTTCAAACAAAACAAAAATTTTCGAAATCGGTCCACAAACGGCGGAGTACAGCGCGAACAAACAAAAAAAAAACAATCAGCCGAACATAGTACCTCCTCCTTTTTTTGAAGTCGGTAAAAAACAGTAACCCGTCCACTGCCCCTGTGGTAAGTACATACATACCACAACAAGGTTCACAATTTCAGCACCATTACTTCTTGGTTACTTTTATTATAAACTTTATCAGTTCAATCTTGAATTTAAATTATAGTATTGTTATTGTTAAATGAAGTTTAAAACTATGTGCTTAAAATATGTAATAGCCAGAGTCAATTTAAATTTGATTGAATACATAATAATGGAAGTCTGTGGCTGTTACATTTCTTCAATTTACATTGTTCAATGAAATGAAATGCTACATAACAATCAAACAAACTAACTTGACCTTTATTACTAGACCAATATGACTTAAACTCCAATATCACTTCATATACCTAAACGATTCCTACTTATTTCAGTTCATGACATCACAATAAGTTCATAACACAGTCAATATGTAAGCTGGGCCCACTAAACAAACAATGTGAAAGGGTGGGCCACTGCATACAAACATACATTCACACCTACATAGATAATTCAATCAATCAATTTATTTAGTATAGGGGTAAGAAGTTTAAGTGTGAGAGAGCCATGCTTCGGCACGAATGGGCCAGCTTGACCGGAGTGATACCACGGCCGAGCAGAAAACCGACGTGAAGCAACGCTTGCGTTGTGTTTCGTCGTGTGAGTGAGGTTACCGGAGGCCCAATTACCCTCCCCTTCCCCAATCTCCCCAATCCCTGAATTATCCTCAAACTCCTAATCCCCAAAAGGCCGGTAACGCACTCGAGCGCCTCTGGTGTTCCTGGTGTCCATGGGCGACGCCGATTGCTTACCATGAGGTACCGGTTTATGCCAGTACAGACAGTAGGTATTAGTATACTAAATTATATGCTTTGTAACGAAGCCATATCTTTTGTAACCAGACATTCATAAACTCAAGGCAAATTCTCCAACACCAGTCAAATTTAATCAGAGGAATAACTGAATATTTGACAATTCTTCCATACTAAACACAGTCAAATATCAATTTTATTCTACAGTTAAGGATTAACTGATGATTGAAAAATCGGTTCTCAGTATCCAACCAATGGTTGTCCTTGTACTGAATCAATTTGAATGTTTTACTTGCACAATAAATTCTTTGGCTAACTGTACATACACATGTATGTAGTTAGCCTGACAACAATACAGACACATTCTGATATTGATAACCGCTGAGTACATTGACCTTGGATAACATAGATATTTTAATCTTACATTGTATCATTGAGTTTTATTTACATTATAATACCTACAATGGAAACTAATTATCATATTACGTCTATGATAAATATGTGATGGAAACCGAAGTAACATACCAACATACTATGTATGCCCATACTTCCTTACTAATATTATAAATCGGAAAGTGAGTTTGTTTGTTTGTTCCGCTTTCACGCCGTAACTACTAAACCGATTGCTTTGAATTTTTGCAGACGTAAAGTTAGAAGTCCGGATTAAATAATAGAGTACTTTTTTCCCGGAAAAGTTTGATATTCCCGAGGGAAAACAAAAGTATTGGCGCTGTGTGTATTGGTATATGTCACATAGGCTACTTTTTATCCTTTTGTGACGCGAGCGAAGCCGCGGGTAAAAGCTAGTATGTTATAAGTGGGAAAGTGTTTGTGTCACTGCCGAGTCCCCAAGTAGTCACCGGTAACCGCTCCCCACTTACACCATACTAGATCTTATTTTCTGAAATTTAGAGACTACTTTTGTATGAACAAATATTGTGGATTGTTCATAATCGTGGATTTTTAAGCTATTGTTTATCTGTCTTTCACGGCAAAATGGTGCATTTTTAAGTGGATATAGTTGAAGGGATGGTGAGTGACATTGGCTATTTGTTGTCTCTAATTTCCTAAAATAGAAGGTAGAAGTTTGTATGGGAGGAAGGAAAGGGAAACCATGCTAGTCTGAATTTAACGAGAGTGAATCCGAGCCGTAGGAAAAAGCTACTTTTCGGTTGGTGCGGTAGGTGGGCAACCGGCTGCACAGCAACGTGTCAATGGTTCGTTTCCCGAATGGATGAACTCTTTGGTCATCCAAAAAGAGTTGGTGTGTGTGGATCATTCCACGGATTGTTGTTTTGGGTCTGAGTGTTCTGCATAGGTATGTGAAATTGTATGTTTGTAAACACAACAGCGTAGGGTTTGTATAAAAAAAACTTCTCGTTACCTCAGTCACACGGCGAAACTCAATGCAAGCGTTGTCTCACGCCAGTTTACTGTGCAGCCGTAGTATCATTCCTGTTAAACTCATTTTGTAGACAGGCGTGGCTCTCTTATATGAAACCCTTATATGGAACGATATTGGTGTGAGGCAATACAACTTAACTCGTCGAGTACCGGTTTTATAGACACAATTAAAGAACAATAGGTCGCGGTCACCGGTGACCGCTTGGTGTTTGACAGTTTAAATTTTAAAAAATTACACCTGCCACAAATGATTACCACCTAATAATCTATTCATTAATTTTTGAGTTTGGTAATCACGAACAGGTTGATATGGCAGGGACTTTTTACCCAAGTACCACGAAGGATCATGTTTTATGTTGTGCAAAGCTAAGTACTACTTATAGAATACATGTGTGATAAGAACATTTAGATAATATTGGGTAGTTCTCCGCACTATTAGTTTCAGAACATAATGTATTGTTATCTTAATGCATACTTAACGTGACCACATGTCCCGTTGTGAACGGGACTGTCCCTTTTATTATATACTAGCTTTTACCCGCGGCTTCGCTCGCTTCACAAAAGGATAAAAAGTAGCGTATGTGACTATCGATCCCTTCAACTACCTTCAGTTAAAAAATCACGTTAATTAGTAAGTACCTCCGTTCTGCCGTTTAAGAAACAAAACAAACAAATAGCTTTCCGCTCGCGTGGAATTCGGTTATATCGCGCTATTTACATTTTTCCAATAAGTAAATAATAGTAAATGACATACAGCGCCATCTATACCAATATTTTTGTTTTCCCTCGGAAATATCAAATTTTTCCGGGATAAAAAGTACCCTATTATTTAATCCAGACTTCTAACTTTACATCTGTAAAATTTCAGAGCAATCGGTTTAGTAGTTACGGCGTGAACGCGGAACAAACAAACAAACAAACGCACTTTCCGATTTATAATATAAGTAAGGAAAGTAAGGAAGTAAGGATTTTACCCCTTGTCCATTTGTCCCCAAAATGAACTCTGGGACGCAAAATTGTCGCGTTTTCGATAACCACAGAATTTTAATAGGTAGTCAAACCTATGCGACGACCGTTCGGACGGCTCGAGTGGTGTGCTAGAGCGATACAGCGTCATACGTACTAATCGTAATTTTTGACGAAGTACCATCGAACAAACTTTAAGTAATTACGTACATTTTTGTGCAGTTAGTAATGTTAACCTTTTTGTTGTGGGCACAAAGTTTGTGTTTACAGGTTGTATAATAGTAGAATACAGCTATCAGATGCTTGACTGAATCTAAACAAATGAGTGTCCCGTTTAAACTCAAAAAATTAATGGTCACGTTATGCATACTTCATGTAATAGAACCGAAGAGTTTGTTTGCACTGGCTAATCTATGAGCTAAAAGTGGTTAATCTGATAAAAAATCTTCTCAACATGGTTGTCATTCCCCAAAGGGTTAAGCAGAGATGCACTTATTACCTTAAAGTAATAGGTAATCACATTTCATCAATTATGTTATGTATGACTTATGAGTCTCATGTCCCTCTTAGGGAAAAGAGAATTCTAATAATATTATGGTAGGCACAAACGTGGACATCATACTGCAGTTGGAATAAAAAGGAATGCAAAAAACCAAATATCTGTTGCCTGTGAATCTAACGGGTCACTGGGGCTCTGGCTCGATGTACAGGAGAAGGAACGGGGTGGGTTTTAATCAGTAAGAGTCTGACACTCCCTCCCGCCTCACCCAAGCGGGAGCAGTCATTCGATGATTTTCCCCAATTAAAAAAAAATTAAAAAATAATATCTATGGCCTAAGCTGGGTATTCAAGAATCCTTGCCAATTTACCAAGCACTTGTGGCCACTTGACCAACTAAGCTATATTTTTATCTGGTGCTTGAGGAAAGTTATACTCCATGTGACATCACTCCATGACATGAAGGAAAGGAATGCAGATCAAAGTATAATACAAAGTAATTTTTAAAGAAACCAACTACAAATACATGACATCATGTTTAAAAGGTGACTGCCTCTTTGGCCGAGTGGTCGCAAGTGCGACTGCCGACAAGGGGTCTCGGGTTCGATTCCCGGGTCGGGCAAAGTATTACTGGGTTTTAAGAAAATTCTCAGTAGTATAGCACGGAGTCTAGAATTGTGCCCGGTATATGGCAATAGGCTCACCCCCGTATTACATGGGACTCATAACATAAATAGTGAAAAGTGGGTGTTACACTGTACAGTGGCATAATGTGCACTTCTGCCTACCCCTTCGGGAATAAAAGGCGTGATGTTATGTTATGTTTTAAAGGTACAGTTATATGAAATAGAGAGTGAAACTAAATTACCTGATGCAGTGTTTCCCAAAATTGTCTGGACTAGACCCTCTATCTAAACAAAATTACCAAACTCGGGACCCACTTTTAGGAAAATATTCATAACATAACATCACGCCTTTTAACCCCGAAGGAGTTGGAGAAGGAGTGATACAAACTACGGCACTTGATGCTACTGTATAATGTAACACCCACTTTTCACTATTTATGTTATGAGTCCCATGTAATGGGGGGTGAGCCTATTGCCTTATACCGGGCACAATTCCAGACTCCATGTAACTAGATTTTAAAAAACCCAGAAGTACTTTGCCCAGCCTGTGAATTGAACCCGAAACCCCTTGCCTGGTAGTCGCACTTGCGACCACTCAGCCAATGAGACAGTAAATTTAGGAAATTAAAATGTTACCAATATGATAAGTAAATTACAGAATGGTTGCTTACTGTGTACCAAGGCCCACTAAAAGTTCGCTCACAACACACCAGTGCGTAGCAACCTATAGTTTGGCAAACCCTGACCTTATGTGCAATAAAAACTAAATTGTAGATGAAAATTCGTATTGTAATGATTCAGAAAGTGGTTTTTGAATTTTAAACAAATTAAAAGTTAATGACCACTACGAGACTAATATATGCTATACAATTTTATTGTTTTATTATCATAAATCTAGAGTAACTACCGGATAATTGTATAAGCTTTATGTATTTACTTGATTGGCAACCGAGTTTCCAATTCCTTGTTATCAACAATTCGTTTTACCAGTTTCATTTGCATATAGGTTCTTATATAACTAATAAATGAATTTATTCTTGATAGTAAGAGGAAAACCACAGCCTAAGTCATGATGACTTGTTCACCATAAGTATGAATGAAACGGATAATAAACAAACTTGTATTGTAGGCATCAAGTCAATGGATTAATATGTTATTCGTGGGACTTACAATTTGTTTCCTTAATAGGCAAATAAAAAAAAACATTAAAAAAAATTATTACCAGAATAAAATCCCTGGCTTAGGAAAGTCTGGATAGCTCTTGATTTTGCTCTTTAATTCTTGTAGTTTCTTCTCGTAGTCAGCGTCCATGATTTATAGGTTTAACTTCTTTTTTACTGAAATGTAATAATAAAATATTAGTAAAAAGTTGTAAACAGAAACAAAGTGTGATGTTAGTAGTTTCTAGCACAATTTTATTACTTACATTGTAATTGAAAATGTTCTATGATTGCCAAATAAGTACTTATTCAAAGTTTGAAGAGGGCAGAGGTCAGAGTAATAAACAGCAGTCCCGTTTCAATCTCGGATATCAATTTTATCATCAGTCGGTAGGTATTCGGTACCTGTCAAAGATTTTGAGGTTATGATTACCAAATCAATATTGCCAAGTTATTTAGAAAAAAGTCCCCACCATGACCAACTAAATTAAACTAGGTACGAATGAGATAATTAAGATCTCTATATTGATATCTAAAAAAACTAAATCTGTCAAAAATGAATATAATAATGTGAACACATCATCTGAAGTTCTGACTGCCTCATATAAAAATTTTTAACTAGCCAGCAGAACAAAATATAATACAAGTGAATCAGAGAGTAAAGCAATATAGGGTAATGCCTATTTTCAATTTATTTGTCATTACGTATTAGATTATTACACTTTTTTTTTTAAGGGGGGAAAATCATCGATTGACTGCTCCCGCCTGGGTGAGGCGGAAGGGAGTGTCAGACTCTTACTGACTAAAAACCACCCCGTTCCTTCTCCTGCACGTCGAGCCGGAGCCCCGGTTACCCGTTAGGTTCTCCGCGACTCCGAATCAGCATCGGCCCTATTGGGCCCCATCTGTGGTGGTCTGATGGCTCTTTGAGGCGCGCGCGGAACGCGACGCGCCGTACGCTCGGGTCTGTTTCTGGTCGGACGGGGAGCCACCCATGCTCGCCGTCCGCAGGCCCGCGCTTACGGTGGCCGGAGATCGTCCCGCGATCCCCGACGCCCGGTGTGTCCTTCGCGATGGCTGGGTTGCGAGGAGGCAGCGCTTCGCTGCCTCACGCGTCCCGCCTCCTCCTTAGCTAGCATGACTGCTTCGCAAAAGGAGGAGACGGCATCCCAGTCCCCCTCGCTCCGCATCATGGCCTGCACTAGGCCCGGACGCGAGAGG
Organism: Spodoptera littoralis; assembly: GCA_902850265.1. Taxonomy (NCBI): domain Eukaryota; kingdom Metazoa; phylum Arthropoda; class Insecta; order Lepidoptera; family Noctuidae; genus Spodoptera; species Spodoptera littoralis. The sequence goes on along the minus strand of LR824555.2, from coordinate 8,935,694 downwards.
TCGCTATCGCCGATCACTTCCCTGAGGGCACGGCGGTGCTCAGCCCACGCAGGGCATTCTCCCACTGTGTGTTCCACCGTGTCCTCAGGGAGATTATTACACTAAGGTGAAGATATTTGCTCAGTCTTCTAAAGAACTTCTCTGCAATTATATTACAGTGGTAATGTATGACAGTCGCTTCGCTAGTCGATAGGAAATGTATACCTACCACAATAATTTGTTTATTAGTGACGGTCAGTCCGGTTACTCATGATTAATTTTATTTAAAAAACAATACTTGTATTTTGGGAATTTTTATACGCTGGCAACTTGAATTTACTGTCAAGTGTCAAAACAATGTTGCTGAAAGGTGTATAAAAAATATGTACCTACGTTAATTAAATTTTATACAAATAATTCATTTATAATAAATACCTCATAATAATTTTTCAATGGTTAAGGCATTTATTCACTACTTTTTTTCTGCTGGTACTATTATCAAATCAATATCATGCAAAACGCAAACGAAACGTAATGTCAATGTCAAGTCAAATTCAATTTCAATTTTGAATTTTCAAACCGAAACGATTAATTTGTTATGATGAATTTACTTGTAAAACAACTGTAAAAAAATATAAATAAGCTTATTTATAAAGTTAAAAAAAAAAACTAAATCTAAAATTGTTATACGAGTGTTTGCATTCGAGTCCAATACCGTAACTACTGAGTTTCCCGCGGAAAGTAAACTTTCGCCGTACGTTCACAATAGCACAATGCTATCTTCATCTAATGTAGAAAGGCTAATTGCAGAGAAAAGGCGTGAGATAGAGAGGGAGAAAACTGTGCTGGGATTGTGGCCGGCGGAACACGATGTAAGTTGCATAGATTACTTGTTTACTAACACTACCACCTGTGGCTGCTGCCCTGGTACCGCACGATCGCGATATTGATTTTCTTCTACGCTCAGCTCAGTTGATAACTAACACTGTATTGATTCTGTACGCTGTCCAAGTGCCAGACAGCTGACACAACTGCTAAACAAAGATTTCTCGTAGATATTGTTCAAGTTAAATTATCAGTGTAGAATGTACTAAAGAAAGTGAGTTTTTTGACGTAATTTTACTGCATTGAACTAATTTCGCTGTTGGAAGTCGCAAAGTAAAGAGGTTTGTGTTTATTTATTATCTGTTCTTTGTAAAAGTTTATTTATTTACACTCTTGTCATGTTTTGTTTCTACTTTTTATTACTTTTGTGTAATTTGTTAGAGTATTGTATGAATTAGGTAGCCCTGTTAATTTATGTTTTGTCTATTTTTTCTGTTACAATGACTGAAAAACTTAAACTTTGTTATTGTAGGTTGTGATATATTATTTTAAAGCAAATGAAGAGATTCACGGATTTTATACTCTCAGAAATTATGCAAAATAATAGTTACTTACATAATGCCAATGCGCTATTAAAACCTAAAGCTGCTTACAGACTACTCATTTATCTTTAAAAATTATTGTTGTTGTTAAGCTGTTTCTATTATTGTAATTTATAATGATAAATACAATAGTATTATCAAATAAATATTAGAGGCAAGCTAAATTTTACATTAAACACAAAAATTTCAAATCTTTACATCACTATTAACTCGTTGAGTACCGGTTTTATAGACACAATTAAAGAACAATAGGTCGCGGTCACCGGTGACCGCTTGGTGTTTGACAGATTAAACAGTGAACTATTTTTACAAAAATAAAAAATTATCCTAGTATTATCTATGTATGTAACAGTAATAGAGTCAACAACAGCTGCAGTAATTTATGAGCTGCCAGCAACATCATAACTTTTTCATTGCACATCAAATACCAAGGAGTATTGATTAGACATCGGGCCAGTTCAATGATCTATGAAACTATGCTCTTTGCCTACACAGCACATTACTCATTGAGGTCAGGCCTATAGAAACATAAGTGGTCCACTTACTCTAGTATTCCTTTGATTTGTTTCAAGTAGATTATGTAAGGAAAAAATGTATGTAATGAGAAATAGTTTGGTTTTGAAATTGAATTAACTTATGATATAATTGTTTGTAAGTAATACTAATGGCATTAATAATATTGTTTCTAGAATATCTGTAAGAGATTAGTAAATACATATTATGAAAACCTAGTCAGTTTTGATTTAACAGGAAAAACATAATTACTATAATAATATTTTCCATCTACCTTCAAACAAAAATCTGTAGATGTTCTGAAGACATATGAACTAAGAACTAAGAACATGTTTCCAGCTCCAAAGAAATGTCAAAGAAGATGCAGTATCAACAGTCAATGGCAAGAAACAAGTGAACTTTGAAGAAGACAAGGTCCTGCGTCATAGCCATGACTCCTCAAAGGATGAGGAAGAAAGTGTACTATCAGAGACAACACATGAAGAACTTGATGACAGCATACCACCAGCATTAGAGAGATATATCAGGGTAAGTGCCTTTTGTATTACATTCTATATATCTCAGTCCCAAAATATCTGGAAGAGGAATTATAACAAATTCTGTTAGATTTAAGAAATGTGACGCTCGCCCGAAAATTTTCGCACAAGTTGCTTATGATTATGGACCCCGAACGTAGCTTGAAAGTAGTCAAGGAACCTTGTCGAGCATTTAAAATTACTACTATATTAATATCGATATCTGACCTTTAGGTCTTAACACATTGAAAATCACATTTCTCGAATTATAAATATTCGAGACAATCCAGTAAAACATGATCCAATGTGTTTTTACTTAAGTTGAACACTCGCGTGCAAATACCTAATAAGGAAGGATATCCTGGCGATTAAAACTTGGGCTGCAAAGGAAAGGCGAAGGCCTCATCATTATTAGACGATTTACTAGAATTTTGTTTCGATTCTTTGTACCGCCGCTATTGTGATTGCTTCGAAACTAGTTGTAAATAAATAAGTGGCACTCGTTCGGATAATGAGTCCGTGCCTCGACCACATTAAGCCATCGGTCATGGTTTTCATACTAACATCTATACTTGAACTAAACCATGTTGAACCAATCGAGGGTTATGGAAGACTACCAGCAGAACTATGGACTCTAAAACTTAAAGCCAGAAGAAAGATTTAAATATGTAATGATACAGTAAGCGCCAGCGCCAACTGCTCTAAAGACACGTTAGGTTTTACGAGGAGCAAGAAAGTTGCATTGCTCAAATCTGATAGTTGATAGTTTATGCTAGGAAGATCCTCTTCCAGGTGACTTGTAAACAACGGATAACCAATAACTCCTGACAAGGTCGTACTTGACGACTTTCGGAAGCTGACGCGAACTTTTCAGCGGATCTTATATCATTAACCTCTTTTGTAATGCTGCGGAAATCAGATGCCAATCTTTTAAACCAATATCTGTTATTAGCATTATAATAATTGAACTATAATAAAAATCTAAATTATAACTATGTTTAAAGTTACGGTGGTGACAATGTTATCAAAGTAAGCTTAAAAGTAACGAATGACACTGGTGTTTCTGGTTTCATCCTGACTTTTGATGTAGACTACGGAGAAAAGGACAAAAAAGATATTATCACATGCAAGACATAATAGTTATAGTAAGATAAAAATATGTCTTTAAAAGCCTATATGACAAATCATTCGCGATCCCTGAACGACTAAAGTTCCGATTACTTGTCATGAACAACTGATAGAAGTCTACTGGACAATAAAGGGAATATTTCGGACAACTAATAATCAACCTGGTACAAATATTGCCCCGAGTTCTTATTGTATTACGTGCACGAAATTACACGAAGTGGCCAATAGATACGCAATGCATAATTAGTTACGAATGAGAAATTCTAATTACCATTTTAATAGTCGGTGTCGACGTTTAACTTGTAAACAGTTTGTTTTGCCTAATTGGTGGCATTCCGCGGGTTATTGTGAATGCAATTTTATTTGTAGCTGGTAAATATTTCGCTTTAATTATCCTCGTTGTTCTGACTATGCGACATACTTAACATAGTGTATGTATGATCATGTTTATTAAATTTCCTGTAAGAATATGTGGAATTGTAGCTACGAGCTACTTATTTGTAAAGACTTACGAATGTGCGTTTGTTTGTCTTCCTTCCACGTTGCAATGGAGCATTTCTAATTCTATGGAATGGTTTTTGTGCAAAAATTCAGAATATATTTCAATTATACCTAATTATTAATTTACACCTAGTTAAAAGAGATGGAGGCTGGAGTGTGACATTGGCCACATACCTTTGACCACGCAGGCAAAGTCGCAAGAAGAAACTTAGTTGCTAGTATTAAAGTAATCGACTTACCAAACACGAGTTGCTTCTTAACATTAAACCTATTCTGAACTTGATGAACAACCCAAAGAAAAGCCCCACTACAATTATTTTATTGATTTCAAGCGCCAGCATCAGCATCGTTCAGCGAAATATTTAAGAACGCGATTGTCCAAAGAGGTGTATTGCACTACAGAATTTTCACAAAACCATTAAGAAGTAGTGCAACAATTGAATCCGATTCCAATCTTAATACTTAGATACTCAAAGTTCAATATCACAAATGGTATATTTTAATGAGACAGTTATTAATCGCCCATTGTTTAATGTAATTGAAGTCGTCATGGTCTCACTGGCGTTGCCTCTATTAATAGAATTAAGTGAAGATGGTATTAGTTTTATGAAAGTTCAGACTAACTATTGAAGGGCTGTCACTTAGCTTTGTCGTTTAATGAATTATATATCTGTTTACAAGCTAAATAAAGTCTATAGTTCGGTGCGTAGGATGTCGGTTGCCGTCGAAACAGGGTCCTTAGACAAAGTAACATCGCTTAATAGCGAAACGAAAAGTAAATTCGCCATCGTCTCTGAGATAACGATAAACATTTCCTAGCCAATGTAACACTATGGTCGTGATCGTTGTGTCGAATTCTTTATTCGGCAAAAAACAAAAATATTGGTTATGGTATCGAAAATCCAGCTGTCAGTGACAGTCAAAAAGTTCAAATCGGATCAAACTCGCGAGTTATTGATGTTTTAAAACTTTATTAATAAGAAAGTGAGTGTTGCGTTTAATTGTTTTTAAGTTAAATATAAACGATAATTTTACAGTCGTAAGTGAATATACTTTTAGATCGTTTCCAAAACTTAATGATAATCAAAATAGACTCATTTTATAAGTGACTGGTGTTCAAACGATGATGGATCTCTCTCTATTTCTTATCTATTTTAATATTTAATGATAAAACATGGAATCAAGAGTGCGAGCAAGTCCTGAACAATTCGCAACGCTGTTCGAGTATATGGAAACGTAAGTAAATCTAAGTTTCATTCATGAGTATGTAATGTAAACAATGACGCGATCTTAACAATGAAGTACCTATATTGAACCGTCGCTGTCTTAACCATTTTTGGCGTCTCTCTCAGTCGGTTTCATTGTGTGCAGCCCACAATAAACGCAGAGAATGCATTTTTAAATCTATTTGATCTGTATTAGTGTATTGCCTCTAACACAAAATAAATAATAACAGGATCAATAATGAAATTCGGCCATATTGTTTCAATAACTACAACCTTTTAGCATTCGTTTCGTTATCGTTTTTGGCGATCACGATCGAGGCGTTGGCGAACACTGAAAGGTCTGCTTGTCTACGCATTTATATGGAATAAACACGATGACGATTCGTTACTTTATAGTTTCGTTATGAAATATAACATTGTCTACCAAATTGCGATAACGATGCCGATTGACCACGTGACTTAACGCGGCCTATGTCAATCCCATACATTTTAGTCTTAACTAACTTCGTTATCGTTTTTAAATTGTTACTTTGTCTAAGCCCCCAGGAATGACTTCACATGTATGTTTAGCTGTGGCTCATCTCCATCAGTATTATCAATAGCCAATGACAGTCGACTGTTGGACTATAGGCCCCCTTTTCAAAAAAGAAGGTTTGCCACATAATCTTTATAATAGGTTAGTTTCCTAAATTTTATTTTAATGTCCGTCTAGTACATTATTTTAAAACTTTAGACACATTTTAAATAAATACTTTCGACGATATATTAAATTGTAATGTCGTGTGACGTCACAGCGTGGCACATTTTGTAGCACATTATGACGTAACGACCTCCCACTCCTAAACTTAGCGCCATTTTATCTAAGTATTGCAACTTAATACGAGAAAATAAAACAAATACGTGTCTAATATTTTTTCATTATCTAACTGACGGACTAATTGTATTTTTAATTTTGTTACCCTGGAAACTACCCAATTGGCAGGCGGGTTAGAGGTCGCAGTTCAAAAGGAAGACTGCCGCGCCGCTGCCCGGTCTTTGTTAAAGGCATGCGTAGTCCCTTAGTCTACTCTTACGGCAACTTCGGGAAGAGTAGGGATGCTGACAAATGTATTGTCATACGGCTAAGGATTTATAATATGATGAGGTTCATTAAAAATTCGACTCCAAGACTAAACATTTTGAATTCATATTCGCGTGACCTTCTTCACAAATCAACGCACACTCATTCCTTGACTCAACGTGACTGTCGTGTGTGAACAACTGTGACGTGTGTGCTGTATGTACACTGTACATACAGCACACATCGAGCTATACAAAACCAGTTTGTATGATCATCACTTTGTATGATCTTCCTGCATGTTCGACGGTCAGTTTATACTGGTTTTGCATAGCTTTATTTGTAGCCTGACAGTGATGATCTAACTAAAGTGCAGTGTTTAATATGAATGACAGTGCCAGGGCCAATGCCATATCAACTAAGGAGCACTAAACTAGATAAATGTGACGCCCAGTGTAGGCGACACATCGTTAAGGATAGCCTCTAAAATAAACATCGCTCTGATTTAATGAATAGTACCAATCAAACTGCGCTTTATTTATGTTTTTTGTAATTTTTATTGCTTCGCCTACATTACGGTTTTCTTATGTGGTTGCACGTTTGCAAACATATTGTCTAATGATCAATCAAATATTTGTTCTATGCGGAAATCGTAGCTTTACTAGTGCTATAGTCCATCGCTCTACCATCCGCCAACCCTTTCCTCGATAGTGTTACTAGAATTGGCCAATGAAGTAGTTTAATATTTTCAATAGCAGCGTAGAACAATGAAAATTAATGAATATGAAATAAATTCAGTATTCCATGTTCTTGTACATACTACTTTCGGTATATCGGTGCTACGCTCGTAAATTACGGATCCCTATGACTTCGAAATGAGTCGGACAAGGTCGAAAGAATAACCTAAAGAAAAGCAAAGACTTTTCATAGAAATTACTTGATTACATCCAAGGCTTCAACCGAATGCTTTCCATTCAAACATTACCACATCACTTACGTAAATAACCCGCATTAGTGAATAAGTAATGTTATTATTAGACATAATGATCGATAGTTATATCTATTTGACTGTGAGCTGTCGGACAAAAGGTAAATGTACACATATCCACAGTAATTCTTGTTTAAATATATCGTTGTTAGTTATTCTAACGACGCGACGACGTCGAAAAATTGTTAAGCAAAGGACGGTCTTCTGGTTTTATTCGCTGATCTTTGATTTCTCATGATTATGATTCTTGGATTGTCTAAATACGTAAGTGGCTTTTATATTACTTAGTAATTTAGAGTTTAAAAATAACAGATTTTTTTATTTAACCTACGATAACCTTTTAGAAGTAACGTCAGTGCACTTCATTTATTGAACTAACTTGACCGTATTGTTATTATTTGATCTTTGAATAAGATATAAGATCATCCAACAATAAAGCTCGTTTATTATCGTATCTGATTTGGATTTCCATTTAGACCCATGTAATATGTCTAGACTGATTTATTCAACAAAGCAAAAGGTCAACATCAGGGCGAAAGGGGTTAACGCAATTATCAAGGGCTCACATCGCGAATCTAGAACAATGAGCGTACCGAGCCACCGTACCAGGATAGCAGACGCGCGTAGGAGTCAGACAATTTAATACACGAACACAGTTCGAACGAACTCTGTGATAGTAGCATGTTTTTGTTGTAAAAATCGCGTACTGTCCGTCATCTCATCACTCATCATGAATATCATGATGTCCTTGTTAGTATCACAATGTGTTTGATTTCCCTGCACGCCGGCCGCTTCCTTCATCCATGAACCATGATGTAAGTACACTACATAAATATGTTAAGCAATTTTGCAATTTTAGGTCAGATTCTTTACTGGTCTGGTGAATTTCTGGGCTCGAACCTAACAATGCAATGTTTTAACAATGTTTTAATAAGTAGGGTTTGCTAAAGGAGTTGCTAATAGCAGCTGTTTCACGCAATTGTTAGTGTAAGTGACTGGTGTGCGGTAATATTGGTAATTTCCTGAAAGCTTTTATACGTATAATGCTAGTGTTTGGGTCCGTCATCATGACTCAAGTTGACTGGCATATTTTGATCCTTCACTTTTGTTAATTTTGTCCCACATTTATGGAGGGTTTCGGTTTCATATTTGTTCAACCTTGCCCTACTATTGTGTAAGATATTTTGAAAATCAACACTAGGTCGCACCGATTGTTTGCTATCTTATTTTGTGATCGTGAAATTGTATGTCATTTACTTACAAACTACTGATATTTTAGGCTCAGCGTACGTGTACTAACTAGTATCGACTTTTTAGTACATGTAAATCGTCTGTACAAACAAGGTTTAATCGTGTAGATTGTACCTCTACTTCAATAATTTTATTGGAAATGGTTGTGGTCCTATTTTGGTCCTAAATTCCGCAAAAATATTATTTACCATTTTGCTACCGCTTTGTCAGTCGCAGCTTGAATTAACAACAGATAGTTGTGTGTCACCAAAAAAAAATGGTAATCACTAATCAGATTTAAATGCACTAAGCACCAAAAATTGGTTATTACTTATACCTAATGGACTGCTATTGTGGTCCTGCAAAGACCAAAGATATTTTTCAGACGTTGCGCGATACTTTGAAGTTCTTGTTTCAGCGTCAATGTGACTTAGCTTATTGGGGGTACAAATTATATGTCAACTTCTAGATTAGTGCTATTTATGCATGGATGAAATCACTTTTATCAATCTGCATAGTATAAGCACCCTGGCATCCCACTCGAGCGTCCTTCATCCACGCTTCCTTCGGGTCCATTATGCAATTGTCGCAAACTGCACATTATTCAATGGATACGATTGTACTGTCATGCAGATCATAGTGTTAGCTAACCACTTAGCTATAAATAGGAACCCCAAAATTATCCTTTGGAATAGGATGTCGGTTTTGGACTAAAATTTAATAGATTATATTATTGTTGTCTCTCAGTATGGTCAGTGTTTAGATAACGCCAGAACTCTGTGAGTATTTTTGTGCATTAGGATTATTGTGTTATGGGATATTATACATTGCATATCAAATAAATAATCGCCTATCAATACATACTCATCATTTATATTCTTTTTTACATCAAATAACTTACTTCATTACAAACAAATAAAATGTTCTACAAAACTCAAACTGCAGATAATTCGAAATTATACATCAATACGACAATCCTTTTTTCCTTATAATGCAATACGGTTATATTTGTTTTTGTACAAAAACACTACATACATAGCATAAATACTGACTGCACAGCAATTTTGGGCACCCCGAAACATTTGTATATATCACTAACTGCTTCTTTCAAATCTTTTCATACCATTTAGCCGTTTATATTAAAAATATTAGTTTAAATAAAATAAGTGAATTTAAAATGCTGCTTTATTTAGAAAAACTGTTGTAGATAATTTAAAAATAGAAGCTATATTTAAAAGAAAAAGAATTTACCTATATAATGTGCATTAAGATTATTAGCTGTGCATTAATGAAAGCTTTTGCTTTAGGCAAAATCGTTGTACGCTGCGAAAATAAATTGTAGTGTGTTTAGTAATATTTTGAGTTAAATATTTTGCTGTGCAATCAGTAATTTTCATGGGAATTCGGAATCTTATTGCAAAGAAAAAGGATATTTTTTGATATTCGTTTAAATACTACCCTTGTGTTATTGTCCGTAATCTCTTTTCGATATCAATTCTAAGGGTTATTTCACAATGTCTGATTAAAGTACCGATATAAAATGTATTATCTAATTAGCTAATAGGGTAGATGACTAATTTTTATTTTCATACGGAAACGAATACTTTGGAAAATTTTAAAATTTGAAATATCGCATGACGTCACTTTTAAGTACGATTTACTTATACTCTAAAATGACGTACCTACCTCCCAGGCCTAAACTAAGACCCGTTTTTCTTAGTATTGGTTTCTTATAGGACAAAATAAAAAAAAATACGTGTATAATATTTTTTCATTACCCTGTCATCATCCCTATTAAGTACCTTATGTGAAAACCCGATTGTATCTGAAAAATGCAAATGCTCCACTCGTTATTTAACTTTTAACTCCAATTCTTCTTCCATTGTCCTAAATATTTTACACAATCCGCGGCCTTCACCCAATTCCATTCTCGTTCAATGCGGTGCGGAATTGGAACTTTACTTGGCATCCCAAAACTTGAAAAAATTTCCAGATATATTGGTCAAGGCGTTTTTAGCTCACACAGTTCCAACATATTACAGTTTATGGCATTCTGAACCCAATTATTAGAATAATTGTGCTAAATTAAGTTGGCCCAAAAAAAAAGGTGAATGTGGTATTTTAGGGCCGAGTTGTTCAAGACATTTACATAGGGGTCGCCTCGTAAAGAGTAATAAATAAAGACTTTTCTAAGTATCAAAATATCTTCATAGTAAAAGCAAAAAATGATGTGTGTATTTTAGGAACATAGTGCGGTTTATCACGAAAGGAACACAGATAAACCCCTCGTACCAGGCAATCATAAGTAAAAGAAAGTTCGTGACGCGAAAATATTCGTTCCTTGGTAATAACGTAGCTAATTTAGCTAATGTTTTGGCTAATATCGGCCCCGCCTCGTCCGCGCCCCGTTGCGTGATCCACCGCGCCTCGTATTGTCAGTGCGATGCGTCAAAATATACCCTACCTTTTATTTTATAGTAACCGGTAATGTAGAACAACTGTTTACCTTATTTATGTGGTCCTGGTAATTTCTAATGTTTATTTTCGCCCTCCTAGCCTTGATTTTAGTGCCTAGCCTTTCCAAGCTAGCCATAATAGTGTTTCCGTTCTGGCAGCCTAGCTAGCTTTAAAAAAAAATCCCATTTTTTCAAAGGAGGCATACAGAAACATTTATAGGTACTTTACTAAATTTATCCATTTAATGTTTCCTGTAACAGAAGCTGTGTGTCTCCTGCATTGCTGTACTCAAAGCAGTCAGATCCCCAATAGTCTTGACTAAAATCGTTATGTTACACGTTTAGGTACTGATAAAAAGTGTGAAGGAAAAGGAAGTAGGTTTAAAGTGTATAACACCGTTTATGCATGCACGAGTGCCCACAGTAACGGCTGGTCAACCAGTTGCATATGCATGTGACAAAAACTCGAAGGAACATTTGCCTACTAAAGCTAATTTGCAAACGCTTACATCGAACTGAAGAAATAATGGTTTGCATAAAATAGCTTGATAAGATTCTTTTAAAACATTACGCAAGTATTTTTTATTTTTTAACGATATATTGATTTGAAATGTCGCGTGACGTTACTTCTATGTACATTTTATATGTAGAAATGACGTTTTAGGCTACACTCCTAAACTTTGATTCGTTATGTCTAAGTATCATTTTATTATACAACAAAATAAAAAAATACCTGTCTAATTTTTTTTTCATTACGTAACTGACGGACTAATTAGAATTTTAATTTTCATACCCTGTCATCATCCCTATTATTTCATACGTGTAATTAATACTTTTAAAAAAATCTTTGTACGAAACAACGGAAATAATAAGAGTTCGTAACGTCGGACCAAAAGACCAACAGCGTTCCGTATTCAAATTGTCAAAATAGCGTGGAACATTCAAGCAATGATAAATCGCCAATAAAGTATACTAACGGCCTTGTTTTACGACACACCCATGTGTCAAGTTCGCATTTTCAAGCGAAACTCATTATGCAAACTTTTCAGTAGTGAAGTGGCCAAAGCACGAGCTATTTCTGCCAGTGATAGTTGATAATTAAAAATATCATGGTAAACGCCTAAAAAGGAAAAGTCTGTGCAATATTTCATTCAGATCTGTGCAACGGTTCCGTTGTGATTAAGTAACAAACGGTTGACGGTGTCTCTACCTCTGATCTTTCCATGGATGTCGTGAGGGACTACACATTTCACTGAGGCCGGGCAGTGTTCTCTGATAAACCTAGACCTTTTATGCTGCGACCACCAACCCGCCTGCTAAGCGTTTAGTTTCGTCGTCATATTTAATGTCCATTAAAAACATCTTGATTGCCCACTGAAAATGCCTACAACTTCAAAATCGACCTTTATAAAATTATTTGTGCAGTCATAATTTTAAACTCAATGCAGAGTTATACGTAATTTTATGGGTAGCCTGTACACTGAAGCGTGACAATCAGATTCTCTAACAGTTAGTTTTATATGTGAGTAAACTGTGTTTTTATTGTCTACAACGTAATCTTTCAGCTAAGACTAGCCGACTAATTGGTCTTGTAGCTAGCTCTGCTTCGAGCAGATATTTCATCTTGTGACATGTTATATTTAATCTGTAAATCTTGCTGCAATAACTGTTCTGAAGAAAGTGTTGCTATTGTAACTAGATAGATGATAGATAGATGACTATTTTTACCGACTTCAAAAAAAGGAGGAGGTACTATGTTCGGCTGATTGTTTTTTTTTTTTTTTTTTGTTTGTTCGCGCAGTACTCCGCCGTTTGTGGACCGATTTCGAAAATTTTTGTTTTGTTTGAAAGGGTATACTCCCGAGATGGTCCCATTTCCATGAAGTCAGGATCTGATGATGGGATCCTAGGGAAACCGAGGGGAACTTTCGAAAATTCTATGGGGGAGTAATGCGTCTATTATGTTTTTCAATTACGAATTTTGAACACTACAATTTAATAAGGGTCTGGAGTCGACCTGATGATGGAGTCGACAGACAGTCGAGGGAACTCCTCAGCGGTTTATATTAACTACCTTGTGTTTGGGCTTGATTAATTTGTATTGATGAGGACTTTACACCTAGATAGAGTGGGGCTGTCATTAAGGGTCTGATGATGAAGAAGTGTAATTGTTAAGGGAACTCCTCAACGGTATACAGTAATTACCTTGAGTTTGGGCTTGATTAATTTGTATTGATGAGGACTTTGCACCTATGTATATTATAAGTAACAAAACGGGTATATGTAGCTTTACACTGAAAATGGTAAAATAATAAAATAAAAACTGCGTTTAAAAAACCGACTTCAAAAACCAAAAACTAATAACAAACAAAAAGTCAATACTAAAAAGCAAAAAATAACTATTATTAGTACTGATAGGTTACCTACCCACTGATAGGTTAGAAGTCGGTGCCATAAGCTCATATCATAATGATATAACTTAATGTCCACAAAATTGTGAATTAGATACCTATTAAGGTTTTAAGTAATGAATAATTGTGTTGTCTACTCAAAATAAATTGTGTATTCATTGCATAAGGTTCAGAGTGAAAACAACCATTGAAAAGTCATATTCCTTCTACTTTCAATAAAAGAATTCGTTTCAGATTTATTTCAAACCATCTACTTTGAATTCTGTCATAATGATCGGAAGACACAAATTCTTTAAATCCATTGCGATTAAATTCCAAGCCATTAATTCTTGACAACAAAGTCAAACTCATCGCAGTATGACCTTGAGACGGGTTTGTATGAGACTGACAAATTGATGCGGACAAGTAAATAACAAATAAGATCCTAACGACTATTAGGTAAAGTGTGTATGTAATTGAAGTAAAAAATGACGGCAAAATTGCTAAAGCTGGTCATACAAAGACACATGCGAAACGTAACTTAATACGCTTTTGGCATTTGTCGATAATAATATATACACCTTTGATTTTCTTACTATGGAACAGATACTGTTCCGTATGAAATGAAAACAGGATAGTCTCGAGTTTAAAAAAAACGATTAACGACCCTCTTGTTTTAAATTGCTATGTCATTTGAAACTCATTCAAAAACACTTTAAAAAACTCGAATTGGTATTTCAATATTTAGAACTTTTCCTTTCAGTCCTGAATTTGCATTATCTCAATATCATCAAGCTTTTATCTTTCTCGCTTTCTGTTTATAGTATCAAATCCGAATTTAAAATGAAACTAAAATCTTAAAAGGTTATTTAGAAAGGGTAAATATATTCTTCGTAACCTAGTATGTGTGGTATGTTTCACATCCCTAGTTGGTACGAATACGATGAAGTTATAAGTCCGCCCTGAGCCATCGAAATGGGTCGGTGGCTCGGCGCTCTTGCGTGTCCCGCCCCGTTTCAGTTTCGCGGTCGACTTTGGTGGAGCTAGTTCGGTTCCGATGTGCCTCAAAATCCAAGGACGGTTTCAAGGCATTCCGTAATAAGTAACAGTAAAGTTTCTGTGAGAATATCGTGCTAAATTCAATGGTTTAGTGGGATTATTTTTGCTTTTCGTTTTGTTTTGGATGTACCTAAGTGCAGGCTTCGTCCTGGAAGTTTTGAAGTCTGTGGGTAAGTTTAGTGATGAATGCTTGCTATTTTTAGAGTGATTTATAACTTTGGCTCTAGACTCCTACTTATCAATTGATTCATCTCGTCTCGTCATATTCCTATTTCTTATGATCGTCAATTTTAGAATTCTCCGTATTCACTACTCATGTTCCACTGCTATATTATACAGGTATCTCCCTGCCTTCTCAGTCATCATAGAACAAACCATAACATCACAAGCAGCTCGCTTGATCTAATAACTTAATACATTGCGAGTTTCCACAACAAGGGTATGCAGTTTACACTTTACAAACGATAACATTATGTTATCATTGACGCACACGATTACAGTAATCGATGCAACACATCGTTAAACTTTCACTAACGTATCCAAGTACCAATTTACTACACTTCACAGTACAGCTTAATAGCAGCGGTGAGTCGTGGAACTATGGATTCCTCACGTGCTACTGTATTAGGTGCGCTTTTGGCATGTCCTCTACTCTTTCCGCGGGTATATTAAGAAGGTAGATTACAGTTGAGACTGTTTATACTGAATAGCAGCACTCTGCTTTCAGCTCAAAGTCGCTCAACGTGCGATGGAGAGAGCTATACTCGGGGTTTCTTTGCGCGACAAAATCCGAAGTATAGAATTCGCCAAAGAACTAGAGTTACCGACATAGCTCGCAAAATCTAAAGACTGAAATGGCAAATGGCAGTCGACGTACTGACGATAGTTCGTGATTGGATACCACGCACCGGAAGACGAAGCGTCGGCAGGACACCCACTAGGTGGACCGACGACATCGCCAGAGTTGCGGGGAGCCAGTAGATGCAGGTGGCGAGTTATCGTTCGACGTGGAGGACTAAGGGGGAGGCCTTTGTCCAGCAGTGGACGTCTTTCGGCTGTTGATGAGGAGCACTCTTTGATAAGGCTGAACGTTTTAAACTGCGAGATTATAGCAAACCCTTCTTAAGAAGAAGAGGCCCACAGATCATCAATGGATGGGTTTTTAATGATAATGATATATTTGCGCTAGTCTACAGAGAAATAATATAGTGGTAAAGATAAACGCAATATTTGGAGACGAATGGGCAGCATAAAAATATTTATGACATATCAGTCATTACCGTTATAAGTACAATGAAACAAACACAAGTTTTATTAACACTTAAAAATGACTGCCTCGTTGGCCGAGTGGTCGCAAGTGTGACTGCCGGGCAAGGGGTCTCGGGTTCGGGCAAAGTATTACTGTTTTTTTTTAAATTCTCAGTAGTAGCACGGAGACTGAAATTGTGCCCGGTATACGGCAATAGGCTCACCCCGTATTACATGGGACTCATAACATAAAAATGTGGGTGTTACATTGTACAGTGGCATAATGTACACCTCTGCCTACCCCTTCGGGGATAAAAGACACGATGTCATGCTATGTTATGTAACACTTAAAATTAAAAGAAACATTCGAACACACCAAGATGAAAATTTCCCAAGAAAATCGTGTGTTCTTGGAACAATCGCGTTACTGTCGCGCCATCTCCGGCCATGCGGTCGCGTGCCTGTTTTTGCTTGCATATACAGTATGCACATAATGTGTCGGTCAATTAATTGAGCTGTTAGTCTCGCTACGATTAATTCCCGATGCTCACGCCTCAATCACTCACAACACAACTGGTATTTACATGCTGTTGACATTGGACGTTTCGTTTTTATTAAGAACTTGTATAGTTTCGTTTCAATGAGCCGTTTGATTTGAACATTCTTAGTTGGGGTGGATTCTACTTGTATCCTTAGATTTTTGAGGATCGGATGTCTTGTTTTCAATATTATTATTGGTATCTAAAGAAGGTACCTGGCTGAGCTGATTTCAAAGTCGTGTCTGACATTTTGAGTATAGGATTGTGTCGAAGGACCACCACTATGTCTTTGGTAAAGTTAAATGAGATTTTGTAATAGCTAGGGCTTCAGTGAATAAATAAATAAATGCCTTTGATGCCTTAAGTCTTATGTTACTATACAGGTAGATAGAAAATAAAGAGCACCGTCTATGTCGTCCTATCCATACATCTTTAGCTTCCATCACATTCGAGATGCGTTAAACCATTAATGGTGATTTTTTTAAATAAAATTACCTAATATAGAATTGTAGGAGGTTCTAAGCGTAGGTTTCATAAAGGGAAGGTCAAGTCCCAGTCAAACCAGAAAAGCCACAAAGATCATTGTTGGAATTACTTAACCTGTTTTGTAGCACTCCACTGATTTCCAACATGTTTCCATTCATTGTCACGTAATATGAAACCTTTTTGGTGGTTTTGTTTACTTACTGGCTTCTCGGTTAGAACGCTACCGTGTTACCCAACTTTCAAGGTACAGGTGCTAGAGTTGAAACAGTATAAGGGCCTATAAGTACGGCGTTTTTTTAACGCGACAACGCAATATTCGGCTATTATAATGACAGTAATAACCATCAAGTCAAGTCAAAGCATTTATTTCAATTAAACCATAATTTGGTACTTTTGATACGTCAACAAATATAAAATAAATAATAGTCTGTCGGTCAGTCCGTTAGTGAAGCTAGGTGCTCATTCCAAAATGTAGATTCGAATGGAGAAGAACGAGCAAGAAACTCCATTCCTTACTCTTTTTAATACAGTATGTTCTACAATGTCTCTGACTGATACATATTCTAATACTGTACGTATATGTGAGAACAATGCAAAGACACGCTTGACGCATTATAGGTACTAATTACAAAACAACATCTTATACGATATTCCATGAGTGACCAATAGGATAGAACGAAATACATTTAATCATACTATACATGTAAATGTAAAAATTATGATAAATGTAATGTTTAAATATAAATAAATAAATAAATGTAGTGCTAAGTAGTCTCCCATCTGTCGCTGAAAAGTCAGTTCTGATTTCTGAATGTGTAACTCAGGGTCTTAAGAACGTGCACATTTCACGTACGCGTGTGCAAAGATTTAGGGATCATTACATAATATCTGGGTAGCCACAATGTACCAACACTAACAGTAATATAAAACGTAATTTGTACGAACTGTCTGGCACCAAGTTTATCGCGTACTTATATAAGGGTGGTGCTTCCAACAGGCACTTAATGTTATGTTAATTACATAGATATTCTATGTCTCGTTCCAGCGCTACGTAGGTCTGCCAGTGATGCTGAAGGCGGGCGAGTACTCCCCCAACAACCCGCTGGTGCGGGGCGAGCGCGCGGCGGGGGACGCGCTGCTCGGACTCGGCGAGTACGAGCGACGGAGGAACACGCTGCGGAAGATTCGACAGCAACAGTACAGGGAGTATCTTGATCAGGTACCTACTGTCTAAAATATTTTATTTATTTACTACTAGCTCTTCTTAAATCCCCAGTCCCTAAAAGACCAGTCGACAATCCACGTGAAACTTCTTTCGTGCTGCGTGTGTCCATAGGTGATGCCGATTTAGTTTCAATATTAATTTAGAAACTAAGTATTCAAAACTCCGCTAAGTATACATTTTTAAGAATTTAGACAATGGACTAGGTTATGTCTTAAAATTGCGATCAACCACTGAGAAATGTACAGCAGGATCCTCTAAATTTTCTGTGACCTGACCTCAATTTATTCATTTTCGAAGTCTTCCAACTGATAGTGGCTACTTTCATATGTCCTCGACATAATCACAAATCTTCATATTTGCTACAGCAAGCCAAAAAGAAACAAGAAGCCAAGGAACAAGCAGAGAGGGAGCGTCGCGAGAGAGAGCAGAAGGAGAGAGAGCGAGAGGAGAGGGAGAGGGAGCTACTGCAGGAGCGAGAGAGATATAGCGCCGAGCGACGACGGAGTGTGCAGTGTATACCGGACTCGACCGTGTATAATAATAAGTATGTATATACAAACTTAAACTGCCTCGTTGGCCGAGTGGTCACAAGTGGGACTGCAAGGGATCTCGGGTTCGATTCCCGGGTCGGGCAAAGTATTACTGGGTTTTTTAAAATAACAGTAGTAGCACGGAGTCTGGAAATGGGCCTGGTGCCGTAGCCTATTGCTATCAATAGGCTCACCACCTATAACATGGGACTCATAACATGTGGAACATGGGACATGGGACAATAACAACTATACGTTGTTATTCTATACGTTTGGCACAGGTGGTAGGTAACCAGCTGTTGTGTAATTTTTTGCGGTTTTAATTCCCACACGGAACAACTTTTTGTGTGATCCACAAACTGTTGTTTCGAGTCCGAGTCTGTGTGTGTGTATTTGTATGTATTGTAGACGCATCCATGACACAGGAGAAAATCCTAATTAGTCCAATAGAGAATTTCCTAGTATCTGAATTATTAATATTATTATCTTTTTTTTAACTTTGCCCCACACTAGGATTTTCTCCTGTGTCGTGGGTGAGTTTACAAACATACAAGTTCACATACACATCACACCCAGACCCGGAACAACAATTTGTGGATCACACAAAGTGTTGTTCCGTGCGGGAATCGAACCCGCGACACGTTGCATGGCAGCCGGTTGCTCAGCCACGGCACCAACCGTGCAGTCAGTATTGGACATGGACAGTCAACTTGTCAACAGCTGTGGTGATTGAACAAATAGGACCTCATATTTCATTAACGGCATCTAGTGAGCACAAAAACGTTAGCCTTCGTTACTTAAGTTGAATTTGAATATCAATGCGTGGTTGTATAAATGAAGTATAATGTTTGTTTCAGTAAAGTGGACATGGGCGTGCAGGTGGACGGGTTCACGTGTCCGCTCTCCGTCGCCGTACAAACTGATGACAACGAGATGTTCCGGGTAACGTACTTTTATTTATTGATTTCATATATTAACTCGTCGAGTACCGGTTTTATAGACACAATTAAAGAACAATAGGTCGCGGTCACCGGTGACCGCTTGGTGTTTGACAGATTAATTTACGTTAAGTAAACGTTAAGTATGGTCAGAAAGGCTTTTGAGATAAAATAAAGAAAGATATAATTAGAAGTAGATCACAATATAAAATACAATAAGATCAAAAAATATCAATCATTAGAAAGAAATGAAAGGGACAATTTCCAATTCGCACAGAATGTTTTAAAGTTAAAGCTGAATGTTTGATTATGAGTTCGTATGCGCTTTCAAAGTTTGGTTTTCTCGATGATTCACCAGTAATTTTGTTTTAAACATTTTATTTATTTGTATTACTAAAACAGAACACTTTTACTTCGGGACGAAAACGAGGAAGATTTCACAGTGTACCTATAATTATGTATGTTAATACGTATCGTTCTATTGTAGTTGCCAGGCTCCGGTAAGTCCCAGCTAACTGAAGCAGAGCGCGAGCTGTCCCCGCGCACTGCCGGCCCGCATACTGGCTGGATACACGAGAGACGGCGGAGCTATGGGGACTATGACGGTAATAACATATCTTAATTATTCTGTTTTCAGCTTAACTCACGTAACTGTTTGACGAGAAACTCGACTAGTTTCAAGCCATGTTAGAGGCTCATGTTCATGAGTAGTATTCCTTGGCCCGCGACGCGGCGACAGTCGCTGCTACTGGGCGCTCGGCGGCGGCGGTGGCAGCGCGGCGCCTGCCGGGAGTCCGGCGCACTGTCCTCTACCCGGGGTGTCGGCGGCGCGACACTGATGCCAAGTTAGGCTCGCTTGCCGGCGGCTGCGTAGATGTTGGGTTCGAATCCCGGGTCTACGCACAGTGTTGCACGCCGCGTTCACTGTGTCACACTCCAGTCACTGTAGTCTAACGCAGATTTTCTACGATCTAGGTAGAGAACGGTCTATGTTCCTACACATTGCAGATTGTGGAAGTATTTTTTTTAAGGGGGGAAAATCATCGAATGACTGCTCCCGCCTGGGTGAGGCGGGAGGGAGTGTCAGACTCTTATTGACTAAAAACCACCCCGTTCCTACTCCTGCACTAGATTGTGGAAGTATAAGATTACTTTCACAGCTTGCAATTACTTCTATCGTATCTTAAAACTTCAATGAACATACATCACCCCAAATTATGCCCATAATCTGCAGTTACTTCTGTTTCCTAAAACCCTAATAACTTCGAGATCGGCCGGTTGTAAGTATGCATCCAGTAACGTCTTCCTGCGACCTCTATCAGTGCTTCCAGCCATTATATAACACTAGCTTTTACCCGCGGCTTCGCTCGCGTCACAAAAGGATAAAAGTAGCCTACACCAATACACACAGCGCCATCTATACCAATTTTTTGTTTTCCCTCGTGAATACAAAAATTTTCCGGGATAAAAAGTACCCTATTATTTAATCCGGACTTCTAATTTTACGTCTGCAAAAATTCAAAGCAATCGGTTTAGAAGTTACGGCGTGAAAGCGGAACAAACAAACAAACTCACTTTCCAATTTATAATAGTAAGGATAATCAAATTATATGGAAAATGCCTCCTATCAAAAGAAAAAAGAGTGACCATTGATTACAACGCCACGGTTGCTCACTAGGCGGATTGACGATTTCAAACTATGGTCAGGTTTTCGATATTTTCCTTCACTATGTGTCAGTGATGTCAAAGTTGTGTATATTAGTGTCTACATAAATATTTGTTGTACTTGTAGAGCGTACATCGTCGCTAGTGAAGCAGTGTACACGCGACAAGTTGCAGTCGGAGCCGCGGTACTCGCGCTCTATATTCGACGCCGACGCCATACAACTGCGCAATATGCAGGCTGAGAAGGTAATAATACATAACTTCTAACTCATTAAAAGTTTTATGTAAAACCGTTTTTATCATCGACTAGCAAACCCGGCGAACACCGTTTCGCCGCCATGGCTTCGTTTTATGTAACTTTTCATTTGGTGATAAAAAGATGAAGAAAATTTTTTTTGTTTTATATTTTATAAACCTCGCGGAGCCCAAGACCGTTCCAACGAATGCAACACCGTGAAAATCGGTTTGTGCGTTCTAGAATTATAGCGTCATGAAGGAAAACCCGACTTATTTTTATATTTACTAATATTTTTTTTGACTGGAAAATTGAAATTTAACCTTATTACTTACAATTTAAAGATGGAATTTGGAAACATTACAGGAAGCAGCTGAACGTCGTCAGTTCTACCAACAGGAACTGAAGAACCAAATTCTAGAACAACAGAGAATTAGAGAGGAGAGGAAGACGAGGGAGAAGTAAGATTGTTTTTTTTATTTATTTGTTTGTATCCAAGTATAATAATATCTATCTCTAGAAAAAACACGTCATAAAATCGCTCTATTGTGACGTGTAAGAAAGACAAATGCACGCTTGCGTTTATCTATATAAATAATTAATTTCCGTTCGTTAGTCTCGCTAAAACTCGAGAACGGCTGAACCGATTTGGGTAAATTTGATCTTGAAATGTTCTTGGAAGTCCAAGGAAAATGTTTTGTCACCTTTTAAACCCTGAAAGGTGAGAAAAACATTTTTGCTGGGTGAGCTCATATTATATAGAACTTTATAACGCCGTAGGCTCGAGCCTCTGTGCCCGGTCCACGGTATTAAGCTGAGCTCCAGCCTTTTGTGCTGCGACGCACCATAGGCTTTTTTGTGTGTTCCTAAATTCTTGTTGTGTGTCGTAGCAAAATAAATGGTTTTTCTTTCTTTATAATGCAAGTCCATTACTGTATTACTATGAGCCAGCCTCTTCTATTCGTTAATATTGTTATTTACAATTTTCAGGATGCTAGAACAAGCGGAGATGCGTCGTCTGGAGGAACAACTAAGAATGCTCCGCGTGGCACAGGACCGGGAACTGAACAAGCAACACGATATCACTGCCGCCGTGAGTATAATGTTTGTTTTTTTTTTAAACGTTGCCCCACACTAGGATTATCTCCTGTGTCGTGGGTGCGTTTAGAAACATACAAGTTCACATACACATGACACCCAGACCCGAAACAACAATTTGTGGATCACACAAAGTATTGTTCCGTGCGGGAATCGAACCCGCGACACGTTGCACGACAGCCGGTTGCCCAGCTACCGCACCAACCGTGCAGTCGATATAATATTTGTTAACATTTTGTAGCTAAAAGAATTAATTAAGCACAGAATTAATTGTCTACTTGTATTGGCTATGTGCGCGACGGTGGCGACACGTAGCGTTTACAACATTTGCGGAAGCTGTCAAATAATAACAATGTAATTTTAATTTTCTTTGCAAATATAAATAAAATAAAAGATTACAATAGTATTGTTGACATTATTTAAGTGCAATTATTCAATAGTTTTACTGTAAAATGGATATAATAATAAAAACCGGGTTTGCATCATCCCCATTTGTTTCCAATTTCTGCCGTGTTGTGCGCTGCGATCGTTATCTGTCCGCCACTACTCGCTTTGCACATAGCCAATAATCTTAGCTATTAAGTAGTTTGTTATTATTTTTTTGTATGTATTGACGCTAAATATTTAACTTGCTGTGCTGTACTCCTTGAGATAACACCTTATTAAATTTCTTTCTTGCTGATTATTTTTTGAGTCCTTTCCTGCGAAGACCACGCTTTTACATCTATCGAGGGAATAAAATACTCAATGATAATAAAAAATACTCACATTTAAAATATTGAAGTTTGTTTGTAATAAGGTAGTTTGTGAAACTGTTGAAAAATGTGTGCATCTGAATTTCCATTTTCATTGTAATCAAAACTCTAGTATTCTTTACAGTATTATATTAAAAATATCAATATTTTCTTAACTGTTGTTAGTAGCTATCATAAATAGGGAGGATACTATCCTAAATTTTATTTTAATGTCTGGTAGAGTGTTTTAAAACATTAGACACGTATTTTTTCTTACAAAATTAAATACTTTTGACAATATATTGATTTTAAATATCGCGTGACATCACGATTTACTACATTTTATAGGGCAGCGTGGCGTAGCAACCTCCCACTCCTAAATTTAACTCCGTTTTATCTAAGTATTGTTTTCTTATACGACAAATTAAAAAAATATGTGTCTGATATTTTTTTATTATCTAACTGACGGACTAATTGCATTTGTAATTTTCATACCCTGTACCCTATTAACAACAAATTCTAAATTACAGATGAAAGAAAACGCGACAGAATACCACAGTAAGCGCACAGAACTACAAAGAGACATCGACATCGAACAGCGCAACCTCCGCGTCGCGCAGCCACGCAACACTCTACAACGGACCACTCCCACAACAGACACGAGCCCATCGAAACTACCATTCTACTACCCACGCGTACAGGAGAGAACTAACGAAATATGTGACAAGAAACCATACTCAATGAACATACCAGACACGTCTATATTCTCAGCTAACTACGACGTAGATTCATACTTAAGAAAGAACTTAAACTTCAATAAAAAGTACGACGAAATCTCAGAGAAACACGATCATAACAAGCTTATCGAAAAGGCTTTAGTTCACCATCCAGAAGAACGAGACCGTCCTGAAGTAACGCCGTCCTATAATAGTATAGAAAATATAGATAGTTTACCCATACCAGTGTTGCGGCATTCGCCTAAAATACCCGAAAGTGTCGATGACACGTCAAAAATGAGTGAAGCTATGAAGAAAGTTGATGACAAGTGGAAAGTGCCCGCTGTACAGAAGAATATATTGAAAGCTTTACCTAATGAAGAAGGGAAAAGCGTTAATATTTTAACTCAACTCGGTTCCATAAGGCGGCAATTACAACTAGAACAGTTAAAACTAGACAAAATGATCACTAATGATGATGTTTGAAATGTACATACGACTGCATGTCAAGTTATGCAAACCAGTATAAACTCACCGTGAATGTGTGGAGAGATCATACAAAACGAGTTCACGAAAAATTGGTTCTGTATAGCTCGATGGGTAGCCGTGTGTTGGTCATTGCGTGGAAACTAATCGAGTCAGGAACCTATAGAGGTAGACTGGAGGAAATAAGAAAGTACTGAATGGCAGCAAGGAATGATAAAGTGGTATAACTTGAAAATCATAGTTTAGTTACAGATAATGAAATAATATTGGACTTGTATTTTTTTGGCGTAATCAGACAAACCTGCTTAGTTAAAACGAGTTTGTAAGAGCTCACAACGTCTTTGCTTGATATGAAATGTACTAATGTGATATTCAATAACATTTCTAATACTTTTTTATAATAACTATCGTGAGACATACTAAATTAACTAAAAATCGTGGGTTACTCACGTGAATATATTGAGAAAAGCTCTACTAGTTTCGAACCACAGAGGGGTTCTTCCTCGTGAGCAGCGTGCGCGGTCGCGGCGATGTCGTGCAGCCTACAGCCTAGGCTGCATAGCATATTCGCGTGAGTAACCCGCGACGTTTAGTTAATTTCTAATACTGTAAGTAAATAATTACAGAAGAAAATGAAATAGCTACGAGTCCAATATTTTACATTCAGCTACTATAGTTGGGCCAATACAAAATGTCGGAAGTCAATTATCAGGTCTCTCGCTCACAGTTGGCGGGTTGTGCGACATTGTCACATTCCTTTACCGTGACAGTTCGCATGTTTAAATGGCATATATTTAGCCATCATTCCTTATGATAACAGTAAACGTTTAAGTTTAATTTAGAGATCAAATTAAAGGTAAACCAAAAGAATATAAATATGTTCCTAGCTTACGAATACAATAGAAAATCGACCTAATGACGTATGTAATAGTGTTAATAATCGCAATACATTAAAAAATGAAAGATCAATATTTTAGTTTTATGCGCACAAAGTGTTCATTTCTTAGCAGATCTCTTTGTATTTATTAGATTAACTTGGCTTCTAAACTAATATATCGGCCATTACTATTATATTTTTTATCGTATGAATATAAATAAATATCTTTTTATATGGATTTGTCTAGTATTGGTTCCTTAGATTTTACTCAAAATTCTAGTAAAACAATTTTTTAGGCGACGCAATGCAATATTTTTTAGGCGATTTCCTCTTAATAATTTTATAAAACCGACTTTGTAGTATTGCCATCAATAAAATGTTCATTTTTCACTCCATTCGTATTTGTTCATGATAATTATATTTTGTTTTGAATTGTATTCAATATTTGATATTTATATTATTGTGTTTGTTTTTATTTTATATTTTTAATTACGAAATGGCAAACTGTTTTTATTTCTGTAATATTATTTAATTCCGTTTTATTTTTAGCAGTTTTGATGGATGTAATTCTTATCTTATTATTCTCATTAATAATTGTAATAATTTTATCCCTATTTCGACGCTAATGTTAATCTATCAATATTATATCCAATATTATATCTCAAATTATTTTCAGTAAGAAAGGTGATACAAACTATTTTGAAGAGAAATCGAGATTTTAGTAATCCCTTTCTTGCTACTATTGCTAATAAATAATAATCTAAGGTCCAAATACTCAATCGCCGCCTTATTTTAAGTCGCGCTTAAGTATACTTCGTCAATCTATATATAAAAATGAAACCCGTTTCCCGTTGTCACGCCATAACTTGAGAATGGCTGGACCGATTTGATACATTTTTTTTTGTTTGTTTGTTATTGTCAGGAGATTCTTATGACAGAAAAAATGTTCTGAAAATCCTACGTGAATGGGAGAAACGGGATTGTGCGTACGAAGTCGCGGGCAGAAGCTAGTTCTTTATAAAATGACAGAGATGGCGCGATATTTAAGTACGACTTCAAATTGAGTAGCTTTTCAGTATTCGGGCCGTAAATATACTAAGGAATAATTAAAACAAAAATATATTCGTAATTATAATCTTACAATATAACAATCAATGAATAATTATTCAATTTAATATTTTACTCCAAGTACGTGCAATTGTTTTTGTTGTAAGTAGTGCCAAATATTTGTATCTCTTTGTTTTAGTTCAGTGCTAGCTTAAATGGGGCTACTGTATTTTTGCTCACCACAGATAGCGCTACTGTGGACTTCTCCTTCGTCCAATAGGGAATACGGTATTGGACTAGTCAAATTCAATACTTTTTCGAACTGTCAAAAACGATAGTTTTCTTTGAATTTTGTACGATACTTTAAATTGTGACGTCACGCTGCTTTAGCTTAAAACAGCGTACCTATTTCTTAAAAATTTGCTGGGAAAATACAAAAATTAATTTGGTCATAAAATCAATTATTCATTAAATGTGATTATTTTTTATATTTTATTGTATTGAACAGTCGAAGTAATTTATTTTTAATTAAGGAAAGTACCCAATTAGCCAGTCTCACACCATTGTACGTTCAGTTTCTGACAGCTGCAGTGATTGGATTAAAAGACTTTTAGATTACCGCCACCTAGTGAGCAAAGAAACGATAGCCTCCATTGAAACTCCGTTCATACTTACGAACTCATAGTAAACATAAAATATTTAATACCTTTAGCCTGTGAAGTGTCGGAACGTAGATCTACGCGAGACACGATATGTTTTCTATTGTCTTATATAGCGACAGACAAGAGGTTAAATGATTTTTGTAAATATGAACTGAATATATCGCATTAGAAATTATACACGACATATTACTCTAAAATCACATCTATACTCTTAGTAATAGACACGAGAATAGCTTTCTATAGTCAGTCATTAACTATTTATAGGTACCTATCTCTTTCACACAATTCATTTTCAGTAAATATTAGAAAGAGATGTATATAGGCAAGCTTGTCCAATACGAAGCGATGTTAATTTAAGTTTGTTATTCGCACAAATTTTGTATTTATAAGGTATCGAAAGACTGCATGGTAGTGTAAGGATCAGAGCTTGGCTAAGGAAAGTGAGATTAAAAGTAAGATATATATATAATATATAATTTTTATAATAGCTAAATATATTTTTACGTGTTTATGCTTAGTAAATGTTTTGCGGATGTCGCTGATCGAATGTTTTCTTGTGGTGATCATTTATTTCATTTAATTGTACATCTCTGATAATGAGAGAAGTAGACCTAATGCTGTCAACTTGGAAAGTTTTTTTGTAATAATGCTAACATGACGAAAATCGGCTGGCATTGTCATTAGAAATACAGTCGATTGTCCATAGCAAAATCTTGGTCCAAAAGTTTTTAGGATTAATTAATGGACCAAACCTGCTATCATAACAGTGCTGTTCGTTTGGTCATAAATTACACACCTGAACTTGTCTCGAAAATAAACTTAACTCTATGAAAACCGTACAATACATACTTCAGCCGATTTTGTTTTTCACGATTAATGTAAAATTATTTCCATCTAAAAAAAATTCTAAGCAAAGAAATTAAGTAAGAAAATATCTATTTGTTTCGCCTTCGTTAAAACATTTCGTTTAGTGACTTTCTAAGCAAGTTTTATTTTATTGTTTGCACGTTAATCATAGTTTATTGCGAGTCAATAGTAGGGAGCATCCGGTGGCCTATCATAGTTCAAAATAAGCGTAACGTTGATGACTTCAATGTTTTGTAAAATGTTAAACAATCTCCACTATTCCATTTCTGTATTACTAAAACTGAGAATAACGATAATTTCGATTGCAGAGTTCTGAATTTCTTTAATAGATTTTCAACCTTATCTGTTTTTAATTAGGTTGAAAATTTATTATTAAATCTTCTGATTTAGCAACCGATTTGTGCCGCGAAACATCTAAATGTTATATTCAGTTGTTGTGGATAGTTAGCTCGAAGTCATTGAATGAAATCACTTCGCTTTACAAACGTCAGTTGTGTAAATGTAATTTTAATAAAATGTTCCAATTTATACATTTGTTTGTTTCATTTCATTCATCTTTTTCCTAACGTAGGACAGGACAGGTCCGGATTGGATGGTTAAAACCCATTTAAAACAATAGATTTTTATTAATTTAATAATGATGAGATGGTGCTTTCTTAAATCAAGGTAAGTACCAAGAAATATATACCTACCTAAAACAAAAGGGCACAATACACAGAATGTGTATGTTGGCTGGGGTCACGGCAGTGCCAAGTCGAGCGCGAAGCAAAGACTGCCGTCCTATCCTTTACTGAAATGAAATACTGGAATACAGGAACCATTTCGCGGCATTTTCAGGCCCCTATTACAGAAGTTCTGTTGAACCTCTGGATAAGACCACGCAGATAATTTTCATCATCCAGTAAGCTATAATCACATCTTAATATCCAAAATCTGTACCTAGGTCATTAATATAGTTCCAAAGTTATGCGAAAGCGAGTGGACGCAAGTGCGACTGCCGGGCAAGGGGTTTCGGGTTTGATTCCCGGGTCGGGCAAAGTAATACTGGGTTTTAAAAAAATCTCAGTAGTAGCACGGAGTCTGGAAATGTGCCCGGTATATGGCAATAGGCTCACCCCCTATTACATGGGACTCATAACATAAATAGTGAATAGTGGGTGTTACATTGTACAGTGACATTAAGTGCCGTATGGTGCACATCTGCCTACTCCTTTGGGGATAAAAAGGCGTGATGTTATGTTATGTAATATTTTTGGTTGGATAATTATTACAAGTTAGGCCTCCAGGCCAAATGTGAGCTCTATTCGTACTCGACAAGTTTCGATTGTATGACATATCGAAACGAGCAGCATTTTCCAACGGGATCTTTAGACAAGGCCGATTCTAGCTATTCAATGTTAATTAGTAGGTTTTTTATAAAAAGTTGGGTTTGAGATTTATAAACGGGCCCGTTCTACCCCAAGCCCTCAAGTTCATTTTCTGCCCCATTCCTCAATCAGCAAATATACTTTATCCGGTATGTATCTATAGGGGGGTACAAAAACATCGTTATTTTTGAGCTAGGACTTCTAGATTTCGAGATATTGCGTGATTTGTAGGTGGTCTCGAATCTGGATAAGATCAGGAAACAGATTTAAAAGTTGAGCTTTAGACCTGAAGGAAAGGTAGCATACGAAGAAAAATACAGCACTAATAAAAAAAACTTTTATTTACAAATTTTGATATTTATCCAAAAGAAATATTCATCTTTAATTTTTTCCATTACATCCTACATTAAAAACCCGTACTCATTTATTAAAATGTAGGCATGTAATCTATGGCAACTAAAACAATATTTATAGCTCCCGTAAAGAAGTACGACTTTTTATAATTTAAAAGCACTAAAATAAATTAACCTTAATACGCGGTCGACAGATTTATAGGACTATTATCTAATAGTTGAAAATACAGTAACAATCTAAAATACTAGTAAATGTGACTATTTAGCGGCATATTTTTAAAAATAAAAAAAAATGGTGATAGGGGTGTAATCTCACATTGTTTTACTAATGAGACAGATGATCGGCTGTGTTCATTATTGTCAAAATTCATGCGTAAGAACAAAACATTCTTCGCAAAAATTCTTTATCAACTAATCAAAACAATCAACTCTAACTCAAGTAATCAAAATTGGTTCATCTGTTTCGGTGTTACGATGCCTCAGACATACACACAGGTACACAGACACGTCAAGCTTGTAACACTCCCAATGCATCAGGGTTGCTCGTTAAAATAATGATTCAAGATTTTTCTCAATTTCTTAAAATCTGTGAATTGTATAAAATAACATAAAAATGATTAAAATGACACCCCTGCCAAAATCAGAATCATTTAAATCAGTTCGTACAAGCACGCTACGAATGTTTAGACAAATGTGTACATGGATAAAAGTGGAAAGTTTAAATGGAATTCTTATTATATACACCTATGAATAAAATCTATATATATATATACTATGTATATAAAAACTAGATATAAATCTACTATCACCCCTCAGCCTCTGATCTCTCAATTGGCTGTAAGTATAATGTATTATTCTGTAATCTTTGGTGATAAAGAGTTTAAACAACCATGCATATGTCATAAGCAAAGAATACAATTCCATCGCTTTCGTACGGCTTTATAAACTAAAAAAAAAAATCATTCGAAAAGAGTACCTCCTCCTTTTTTTGAAGTCAGTAAAAATAAAAAAAGCATATAATTTTGGAGACAAATCGTAATCAGGTTGACACGAAGCCCCGCTGGGCGGGTCTCTTGAAGATGCCATATTTAACCGGCGGAATTATACAATTCGCTTGCGACACATATACTATGTAGAACGATACATTTACAAATTAAAAAATGTGTTAAATGTTTAGGGTTTCGCAGAATATTCGGCATTGCCTTGACATATTGTTTTCTACTCGATATTTGTATGTAAACTTTAACTAGTGAATCGTTATTATAATACCTATTAAATACGTTAAAAAGATGTATAATTTAACAAACGTTACTTTGTGTAACAGAAAAATTCAAGCTAAAAAACCTGTAACATTTTTAGTTTTCAAAAA
Organism: Spodoptera littoralis; assembly: GCA_902850265.1. NCBI lineage: Eukaryota > Metazoa > Arthropoda > Insecta > Lepidoptera > Noctuidae > Spodoptera > Spodoptera littoralis. Next base: position 8,904,783 of record LR824555.2, on the reverse strand, counting down.
GGGAATTTGTCCGCGAGGTGTCCAACTAGTATTCCTTGAATTTATAAGTGTTACAACATAACTTAGTCCAGTTTCGTGGTCTGGATCAGCACTGCAGCGTTTGACGTTGTATAAAGTTCCAAGTGAATGAGATCTTATTGAAAACTGATACCAGAATCATACATTTTATTAAGCCTGAATTTATTGCACAAACTCCTACGAAAACCTCACCTTACTATTTTAGTAATGATAATAAGTTTGATAAATTTAACTTACAAAATTTTATCTCTGTACTTAGGCATTACATTTTTATATTTAAGTAGGTTAAAATGTAACGTAAATTCATCCACATGGAGAAGATAATATATAATAACTAGACGATATAAAAATATTTAAATATTACGGCTTACAGAGTCCACGGGCCATTTTCAATAACCTATTTATCTGTACATTTCCTTATTGGCATTATTTTAACATATTTTGTGCTAACTTCCCGCCCGCGCTTTTTTAAGGGTTCGTGGTTGATTTAGAAAAATGATGCATGATATTTTGTTAGTCACAAATACTCCGCATTCACATTCATAGTTTTTAACCATGAAAATTGCTGAATGCTCCATACAAACTTCTCCCCGCCATTTTAAAGAAGTGGGGGGGTTAAATGAGATAAAAAGCTCTCTTTTGCCGTAAAGACGGACAAATAAACAGACACACACACTTTCGCATTTATAATATTACGGCACACTTAACAGGCACGGCTCCAGCCCACGAATTCACTTGTCATATAAATATGAACTTTAAATCGTATTTCATAAGGTCAATATTAAAAGCTGTAAGCGGCCTATCTGAAGTCATTGGTAGAGGCTAATGTTCAGTAGTGCATGTTATCATGTCTGACATGACGATGATGGAGTAAATCTAAAGATAGTAAGGTTACTGAAATTGGCCGCAAGAGACATCGCCATCACAATTATAACACGTCACGTAACTGTGACAATTTCCACATATGAATAAATATAAAATTACAGTACAAAATGTTAACAAAACGCTCAATATGTTTAGACTCAAGGCTTGCAATCAAAGCTATAGGCCAAGAGCCTGCGAAGTTAACACTTTTATCTTCTTATGTATAAAAGTCAATCCCGATTTTCTATTGGTGATGGCATGGTCGGTTTGTTTGTACATACAAACATACTATGGTACCTCCACACATACAGACGAGAAATTTAAAAATTTTGTCACTTATTCACGTGTTCATAATCCATACTTCATCACAGAAAATTTAAATAGTATGTATATGGGAAGTTTAATCTTCGCGGGCTCTCGTACTACGATAGTTGCGCCATTGTAGACATATTGTTCGCACACTCACAAATTGTTCATAAAGAGTTGAATAATAGACTTGTGGTATTTTGCGGTGTGACGGGTGTTGGATGCCGGAGTAACATCTCGAGCGTGGGACCTGCCCGTCCGAAGGGATCCTTGGGGAACATGATCATATTGTTGACCCACGTGAAGGGTAGAACCCTGTTCTCGATGACATACCTCCACCGCTTGTTCTCGTTTATAAGATCCCTGTAATTATCGCCAGACACCACCACGCCGTCGAATTCTGCTGCACACTGGAGTATGTATCTGTAATGTTAATATTTCAAAATGTTTTATAGTCTCCATGCTGCTGATGACTGCCTCGTTGGCCGAGTGGTCGCAAGTGCGACTGCCGGGAAAGGGGGCTCGGGTTCGATTCCCGGGTCGGGCAAAGTGTTACTGGGTTTTTAAAAATTCTCAGTAGTAGCACGGAGTCTGGAATTGGGCCCGGTATATGGCAATAGGCTCACCCCCTATTAAATGGGACTCATAACATAAATAGTGAAAAGTGGGTGTTACATTGTACAGTGGCATAATGTGCACCTCTGCCTACAATAAAAAGGCGATGTTATGTGATGTGAGATTTACTTCTATGTATAGTTGTAGTTAAATAGTAGTCACTCCCACATTGGTCAAGTGATCCTCAACAATTCTCAAATTCCTAATCCAAAAAGGCCGGTACCGCGCTTGTATCGCCTCTGGTGTTTGAGGTGTCTATGGGCGACGCCGATTGCTTACCTGCTCCGTTTGCTCGTGGCTTATCCCATAAAAAACGTATTCTCATGTGACACATGCCACTGCCAAGCAATGGATCTCAGGTTCGAGTCATGTGTTAAAATACAATTAGATTTCAAATTTCCGAAAATTTTAAGTAATAGCATGGAGTCTGTAATTGTGTCCGGTGTATAGGCTCGCTCTTATTGCACTACTCATAAATGATAAAAATCATTGAAAAGTGGGTGTTCCATTGAATATGTGACATTATATGCGACTCTGCCTACCCCACGGTGGATAAAATATCGGCGTTACAATAAAATAGTATGCAATAGTGACCTGTCATCATAAGGCACGCAGTTCCTGCCCTTGATCTCCCGGGACGGAGTGTACACGACTAGGCCCTGCCGCTCCAGGTAGTTCAGCAAGTTAGGGTCCGAACTCTTGCCATATTTGCACCTGCAAGTAAAAATACACTTTATTACCACAAAAATAAGCAAAGAACTTGAATTGGCGCGGTGGCTGGGCGCTGGCTGCCGCTCAACTTGTCGCGGGTTCGATTCCCGCACGGAACAACTCTTTGTGTGATCCACAGATTGTTTCCGGTCTGTGTAAACGCACCCAAGACACAGGAGAAAATCCTGTGAGGGGCCACGTTTTTAAAAAACAAATAAAATAAACGAAACGAAGAAAAAAATATTGTAATTCATTTTTAAGGTAAACCACACATCTGACTGAGACCAGGCAGTAACACATTGTTTGTCCGTAGTAATATTGTAAAGAAACATTGTATTATTGTGTTTATGTATGTTTGTAATTTATTCACATAAAAACTACTGGACCGACTTCAAAAATTCATTCACCAATACAAAGTTGCATCTTTACTTAACCACAGACTAAATATAACATGCCAAAAAAAAGAGTGTTCATGAACGGCACCGTTTGGTTACCATAAGTCTGCTCATTTGCCGACCTAACTTTTCCTTAACAAACTGCTATGTAGATAGTGAACTTACCTAAATCGTGGCACGAACGCTTTCACCGAGTGCCCTCGCCTCACAAAGTAGTCAATGCATATCTTTAACCCTTCTACTGAAAACTGTCTGCCTTGTGTATGCCTGTAATAATTACAATAACAAAAAATTTAAACTAAGTGTGAGGAACGATTATATCATTTTTAAATACTAGTTGATCTACGAATTTTGATTAGGAGAAAAATTTACTCTATATCAAAAGACTGCACCTAAGTTTATAGTTTTTTTTTTGTTATAAATCATGTGACTATAAAAATTTGCTACCAATTCAACGTAGTTTGATAGACAATTTAATGAGATAGTAATTCATGCAAGCTGAATGCAGAACTGGAAAAATTTTGCAAGGTAAAACATTAGCATAGGTACTTTAACAAGAATACAAAGAATAGTACATAGAATACACTTTAGTAATATATTTTAATGTTATAAAACGAATGTTTTGTAAAACAGTATACAATCAGTTCATACTCACTCCATGGCCACATTGCTACCATCAATGACAATCATCCGCAGCCCGGTATTATTCTTAGGATCATTGCGAGGATTGTACACATTGCTGCCTATACTGTTTCTAGAAACACACAGTTTTGCTTCTTTCGACTTTGTTTCTCCTAGAATCACTTCTTTTATGTATGCATCTTCATCTGTTTCCGTTCCACGATTTTCCTGTCAATTTTATATTGATAGATAGATTTTATATCATAAAATTAAAGCAAATGGACATTTGGAATCAAGTTGTGTATTTCAAACCACAAAATAAGTGTTACCTTATGTTGTAAAGTCAAGCCAGTTTGAGCACCATTCTTCATATCACAACCACTGAATATTTGTTGAGCAATAATATTCAGTAGCAGTTCCTTTTGCGACATGTTCAACTGTGCCAGACCTCGTGCCAGAGTCTTTGCTTGAGTATTGTTTGCATTTTTCTTATTCCTTATGACCGTGACATCAGAATCTCCACTCATAGAGCTCGCATTAGATACTGACACTAGAGTACAATCTTGGCTATCATTTTTATCTGCACATTTATCTACATCTATCACATTAAGATTATCAGAAGTTCTATTCTCACTATCAGCTGTTAAATCTATTGTAACATATGAATCCGTATTGATAATTTTTGTTTATCATCTACTTTAGTCTCGTCTGGACGAGGAATTTCATGAAGTGCCGGTACTGGATAGAAATTACTGATAATATGATTCTTTAATGTCTGGCTATCCTGCTTAGCGATAGGAGTGGAACAGTTTACGTGGGAGTTGCTGTCTCTCCTGGGGGACAGGAGGATACATGAATCATTATTTGTTTCTAGGTCATCATCATTGATCACAATCAAGCTGTCGCTTTTTCTTTTCGTTTTCATTGGCAAGTTTGATAGCGCATTGACAGTAACAGGGCTTTTCCGTTTACGTTCAGGAAGGAATGAATCATTTGTTACTACAATAGTGAGGTTCTGAGGACTCTCATCAGTTGTATCAGACACTGACAAACAACTTCTAGAACCTATGGAGTCTCTTTTTAACTTGTTGAACACTTTACTTATATTCTTCTGCACATGGTTTTGTTTCTGTCTTCTCATTTGTTCCATTTTAGAGGCACTCATTGTCACTTTGTTCCTTTGCTTATTGGAATACAGCGAGCATTCAGAACATCTCTAAAATATACAAATGTACATTTTAATTGACATAAAACAAATTAGCAAAAGTTTTTCGCTTGTTGCAGAGCAGTTAAAAAGCTAGCAAATGCAATAGCAAATTTAACAAATAAGTATATAACATATTCAAATTTTTCACAATTTGACACACATGCACAATATAATGAAAAATGGCACATCAGGCAAGTGATACACATCGAAATCCATATTTGTAGTGAATAATAAAAGGAATAAAACAATATTCATACTGTAATATCAGTCATCAGTTCCTGAGAGAGTATTTTACTCAAGTTTTATATTTTAGGTAAATATGTCTTTAATTGCGCATAATGTATGAAAAATGTAACTCATCAAGAAACTAGTGAACGAGTTTTGTACAACACAGCATTTATATTGATAAATGTAGGTAGAAATGATTGCTTAGCACTTATGATTAGACATGTATGAAGGCTACTGGCTATCTGTACGAATGACTTAAAAATAGAGAAGTAAATAGGTACAACAAATACGATGTATATATTAACGTTTTTTGATGTTTTTGTTAGAAAACCAAACAAGCAATAGCCAATGTTTCCCATGATAAGGTTATAAAACAAGATTTTTATGGTTAACCGTTCCAGTAATAAGCTTCACACAATTAAAGCAGGTTCTTCATATCCCAAAGCTCCACATGCTTACAATAATATCAAAATTACATACTTGTAGATTTGTAAATAAACAATAAAATGTACACAGAACACAGAATCGGATTTTTTCAACTAACAGAGAGTGATGTAGATGACGGCTTGCCCATTACAATGCCTTGTAAATACACGTCAAATTTACAATTTATAAAACCTTTTAATTACAAATTTAAAACACTTATCGATAATGAGTGAGCAAGGAAAATATAAAACAGTTCAATTTTCAAAATTTGCCAATAAAAAGATGGCGCACACGATATTTTTTTTTATTAGACCACAGACTTTTTTTATAGTGACACGATCGGATACACACGGATTTCAAACGAAGCAGAAAATCGGATATTTTATAAATAGAAAATTTTAATTTTATTAATTTGATCAAATAAAAATTGGTATAATTATAATTACTTCGACACTCCTCATGGAGCTTTCAGCTCATAAATAATTTTAAGTTTAAGTAAAGAGGAAAATATGTAAACAAACCTTCAATACGTTTTGACTGAAAGGCTTGACAACGATAAAGACAGAAAAGCTGTTGTAATTTGGTCGCGTAATTATTAAAAATCATTCTAATAGAGGTTGAAAATATACTAGGTAGTCTTTTTGAAAATATACTGTCTTACTTATTATGAAAGAGAAGATGGTAGTGTTCACGTAGCGTTGGACGCATAGATTAAAAAAACAAAGGTCATCGAGCAGCGGGAATGGCGGGACCTCGGGAGTTATTGAAATGCATTATTTTGTGTTTATGGAATTTTAATCATATTTATGTATTGTTGTTGTTTTATTTCCATTTAATAGTTACAATTTAGATAGTTCTGATTTATACCGACATCAAAAAAAGGAGGAGGTACCTACTATGTTCGGGTGATTGTTTTTTTTGTATGTACGCCCATTACTCGTATTCCAAAATCTGAATATGGCGCCAATTTCTAACCTATCAGTGAGTGGGTAACTTATCAGTAGGTACTAATAGTTAGTTATTTTAAGTTATTATTATATTTAGTTTATTTTTAGTTCTAATAGTTATTTTTCTGAAAAGCTCTAAAAAGCTTTCGACCGTGTCAAACACCAACAACTTATCAGCCACCTGTCAGATATTGGGCTGGATGGCAAAGACGTCAGGATAATCCGCAATCTGTACGACAAACAAGTAGCAACAATAAGAGTAGAAAATGAAGACACCGAGCCGATTGAGATCTGTCGCGGAGTTCGTCAAGGTTGTGTTCTTTCGCCGATGCTCTTCAATATTTACTCAGAGGCCGTGATGTCTGAAGCATTAGAAAACCTCGATGCTGGAGTAAAGATTAATGGCACGCTGGTAAACAACTTGAGATATGCAGATGACACGGTTCTTGTTGCTGCATCGGAACGTGACTTACAGACAATTGTAAATAAAGTCAACGAGACAAGCGAGAAAGCCGGTCTGTCTATTAACATCAGTAAAACCAAGTTGATGGTTGTCTCCAAAAATCCTGATCTTGACCCAATTATAAACATAGATAGCAAACCACTCGAACGAGTACGACAATACAAGTATCTCGGTGCTTGGGTAAATGAAGTAGGTATGGGAATCAGATCAAGAAATTAAGACCCTAAGTGTTGTCGTCAAATAAACATTAAGCTCAGAGTTAGGTTACTCTTCTGCTACATCTGGCCTCTAGTCATGTACGGATGTGAAGCATGGACCGTGAAGGAGGACACTACGAGACGTATAAACGCATTCGAGATGTGGTGTTACCGTCGTATGCTCCGAATCAGCTGGACACAAAGGGTCAGCAACGAATCCGTGCTACAGCGCGTCCAAATGACCCGGAAAATCATGCTGACCATCAAAAAGCGAAAAATCGAATATCTCGGTCACGTGCTTAGACATGATAGATATTCACTGCTTCAATTGATCATGATGGGCAAAGTGGAGGGGAAGAGACGTGCTGGGCGCAGAAGAAAATCGTGGCTGCGAAACACCCGGGACCGGCATTACATCTGTCGAACAATTGTTCCGCATGGCTACCGACAAGGAGAAATACAAGAAGCTGACGGCCGACCTTCAACATTGAAGAGGCACTATAAGAAGAAGAAGAAGTTATTTTTCGCATTTTAGTTTTGAGGTTTTATTTGTTATTAGTTTTTAGTTTTTTATATTATTGATTTCAATGTAGCCTTTAGCAGATAAAAACTGTTGAAGGGTAATGCCACACGGCATCCAATGTGTTAACATTTCATTTTTAATTTCCCTGCCTTCCGAGTTTCTAAAATCCGATGTGGTTTAAGTTTCTTATATCAAAAGTAAGGTAAAATCTATCCCACCAAAAACATTCTGTAAAAAACTAGCCAAGTCTCGATGGAGCTGCTAGTTTATCTCTAAACAGTAATGAAATATAACAAAGTCGTGCCAAGTCTAAGGTTCCTTATTGTGATTTCGTTATTATTTTATTTAATGTTGTGTGACTTTGTTGCCGTTGAAGGGTACACAAGGGTAAGGCGACCAACTTTTTGAAAGTCCAATGCGGGACTTTTTGTAGATAAAGTCTAGTCGGTACACCTACAATTACATCGGATCGAAGTGCAGGAGTAGGAACGGGGTCGTTTTTAGTCAGTAAGAGTCTGACACTCCCTTCCACCTCAACCAGGCGGGAGAAATCATTCGATGATCCCCCCCCCCCCCCTTAAAAACACATAGGTACAATTACATAAAAACATAAAACTTATATACAAAAGTTATTTAACTATTAATAAAATCGTATTTATCTCTAGAGTGACACTTTTTAAGAAGTTCAGGATTCTTATTGAGTAGGTATGTCATGAAAATCTTCGCAACTTCCCATATTAAATTTAAGTACAAGCAGAACACGTAGTGGTTTACTTTTAGAGACGATTTTCCGATCTTCATTTATTCGCGCTGTTGTTAGTGCGCGTGTGTTGGTGTCGTGTAGTATGAAATGAAAAAAAAGAAATGGGTATGCGGGACTTGCGGGACGCATCTAACGTTTCACGGGACTATTTTATAAATTATTTCAAAGCGGGATTACATCTAGCATTACGGGACGGTCCCGCAGAATACGGGACGGTTGGCCGCCTTACACAAGGGTACAAAGCCAGGTGTTCCATGATACCATTGCACCAATCTGTCGCCAGAACCGCTACCCATTGACGATGGAAAATTGCACACATTGCACATGGGAAACGGGGTGTTCTCCTTTCAAATAGGGGCCTGAAAATGCGGCGAAATGCCAGTAAAGGATGGTACGGCAGTGTTTGCTTTGCGCTCGACTTGGCGGAGGCACTGCCGTGCCCCCAGATGAGGCTTGTTAAAGTTTTCTAATAGTAGCATTATTTTCACACAAGACGTTGAAAAAAATCACGATTATTATTTGGTTTCTATCTTTGTAATTTTGCGATGACTTCATTCTTGACATGTTAGATATTTATTTTTATATAATGTCGATGTCTATGGTCTCTTAACTTAATGTAGAGTCGATGAAACAAAACAGCCAAAAATCATTTTACAATTTTATTTTTTATTTGTGGATCTACAGATTAATGGCAATAATTTAACAGAGACGTACTTAGGACCTAAAATATTCTATTTACAAATAGTTGGTAGAAATAGATAATATAATTAATAGCTAATGAGTATTTAACGGTTTACATTATTACCTACGAGTACAGTAACATAACGTAACTACTTTAAAACAACAACAGTCGCTCCATTATTATAAACTTCAAAACTTACACCTAGTTTAAGTACTCTTCAAGCTTTATCACAATTATGTCTATGCTCTACCTGATATTAAAAATAGGTAGAATAAAGAACTACAAAATAAATACTGAGCAGTACATTAACGAATAATTATTATGCAAGAAATAATTTAATATATAAAATTGAGATTCTGATTAAATTAGGAAAGCCTTTATATTATTAACATTTATCATCAATAGATCGAGATGTAGACGCGTCAAGACATTTCTTTCTCAAACATTTATTTATTTCTGTATAATAAGTATGAAATGAAAATTAGATAAAAGAAATGTTTTCATTTATAAGAACTTACTATCGTGAGGCGTATTAGATTGATTAAAATACGGCTTGCTGTGAAACTGTTTGCTGACTCTCGACCAGTTTCAAACAACATAGGGACTTATAATCATGAGCAGACGGTTTATAAGTATATTGAAAGTTTTTGTAGTAAGCCACATATTTTAACCAATTTCAATTTATAGACACGTTGATTCGATTGGAGAAGCATGAGTAGCTTGCAGATAAAACTATTTACAAGTGTATAACTCGATGGTTTTGACACAGGTGTTACATTCTACGCGACAGCACCAATGGAATTTGCATCCGCATCGCTCTTTGATGGTGACTCGCCGTGTGTTGTAGCCTCTACCGCAGCACATGAGGGCACAGCCATCCATGCCTGATGACGTTCTGTTACACTGCCGGCCTGTCGTGCCGTATGATCCCTGGATAGTAAGAAAGAAATTATTTATGTATATGAAATTGACCTTGTGGAATTTTGGTTTCTAGCTAAGTCCTCCTTAATGAGTCCTCCTCATTGATTGAATTAAATAATTGTAGAGAATAGATAATTTAAAGTTTTGGTCAGTTTTGAATGTGAATTTGAAAGTTTTAGACTGTAGGCAAATACTATATAGTTTGCATGGCTTTTACTTGTACTCGTAAATCATTATGTTATGTATAAATGACATTATGATAATTAGACCTTAAAAAAACTACACTTCATTCTCACAATCCAGTTTTCCATATTAAGGATAATTGCTTTGATACAGATGTATGTTTAATGCAGTATTTATTTAATTATGTCCACATTAGTCCGTAACTGATATGGAGATACAAACCAGTATACGTGAATGATTGAAAATTACACTAATTAATATAGTTGATAAACGGGTAATACAGTTACTGGATTCAATTGCTTGCTTATTAATTAATCAATCATACAATGTTGTTATGATTCGATCGTGTATTTATTTCCATGATACAATGAGAAATTATACTGTCTTACAAGCTTTTTGTCGTACATCGTCCAATCAGAAGATTGTTAGGGATAAATGAATAATGAATTTTAACCGATAAGTCATAAGCTTATTTATTGCTTATTTATATTTATAAGGCTTCTTCTCGCACGAGGAGAAGGACTCTTAATATACATAACCTTACGCCTGTCTCCCAAGGGGGTAGGCAGAGACTATGACACGATTGCTACGTACTCGTAGCACATCTGGTGAAAAATGGGTGCCAGATAGTCTGATGTGCCTTTGCATAGTCCTTCGAGAATGAAAAAGAGTGCGAGGATTTTTTTTATGTCATACTTTTGATGGCAAGTAATCGGCGCCGCCCATATAACTGCAACAAAGAAGTTACAAGTGCGTTGCCAGCCTTTAATGACTGGGGTAGGTAGGTATTTGGAGTGATTACCAGTGTTTCATTCTTGACGCAGTAGTTGGGTGAGTCCTCGAGGTAGACCAGGTCCTGTGCAGTGGGCAGGGTGTAGTGCGGGTTGCTGAGCCTCAGTTTTCCTCTTCTAGACACTTTCACTTCTGTCGCCCCTTCGTATTTGTCCTTTAAGAAGTCACCTGGAAAAATAACAAAAAATGTATTTTAGAGGCTTCTTATGACGTAATGTTTACACTAACTACTTAATTCTTTTAGTGTGGTTAGTAAATAGTTTTGTATTTTTGTATTAATTTTCAGGTATGCATAACGTTATTAGTGCAAGGAAAATCATAAAGGAAAAGCGTACCTAAAACTTGTAAAATATTGTATTACGTGCGCTGTTTAGGTATACGCTAAACATGAAACTATAAAAATATTAAGCCTTTAAATACTATATAGGTTATTTATATAACCATTTAATTGAAATAACATCACGCCTTTTATCCCCGAAGGGTTAGGCACAGGGGCACATTATACCACTGTACAATGTAACACCCACTTTTCACTATTTATGTTATGAGTCCCATACTCCCATGTAATAGGGGGTGAGCCTATTGCCATATACCGGGCACAATTCCAGACTCCGTGCTACTACTGAGAATATTTAAAAACCCAGTAATACTTTGCCTGACCCGGGAATCGAACCCGAGACCCCTTGCCCGACAGTCGCACTTACGACCACTCGGCCAACGAGGCAGTCATTTAATTATTTATAGATTTTATAATCCGTCCCTGGTCATTACAGATAAGGTGTCTTTTATGAACTAAAATAACAGTACCTAATGAAATTAATGCGTAGTATTTAACAACAATAAATTAATTTAATGGCTTTTAAAATCTATAATAAAGGTTCGTTAGCATTTTTGGACAATAAATAAAGTGTGGTTGTTCTAAACTAAACCTATTCTTTGGCGCGTGGGCGTTTGATTTACGCAGCCACCCGCAAGATGACGCGCCATTCATTTTGTTGTCACTAATTACAGATATGTCAATACAGCCCACAATTTGGTGTTTATTATAACATGGTTTTTGTGTCATGTACAATTTAATTACATCTCTATTAAGCGCCTATTCAACATTTTCGACCGGAAGAAATATTAATTTACTAGCGGCCCGGTACGTGCTTCGCTACGTATAAAGTGAAATAAAATAAACAAATCGGAACATCAAATTCATTTATTTAATCAAAAAAATATTTTATTTAAAATCGAAATCAATTGCTAGCTATTTACAACACACTTAATCCAAAACATTTGGATAAACAATATTTTTTGTTTTTCCATTTTGAGCATAAATAAACAAACGGCTGGGGGTACCGACTCTGGAACAGGCAACATGTAACTGGCCATGTGAAAAACAATGTTCCTCCAAATTCACACCACAAACGTGAAGTGTTTGACCTTGGGCCTTGTTGATGGACATCGCAAATGATAAACGCACAGGATATTGTAAACGTTTGAACTCAAAAGGCATATCAGTTGGAATCATAGGTATACGCGGTATCAAAACAACTTCTCCTTTTGATTTACCAGTTAAGATCGTAGCTTCAATCAAATTTGGCAATAACTTTTTCACTGCCAATCTGGTTCCGTTACACAGTTTTGGTGGATTAATATTTCGCAATAATATAATCGAAGAACCAACTTTTAGATTCAAGCAATGCGGTGGCATACCAGCCGGCTCCAATGAATTTAAAAATTCAATTGGATAATTCATTGCCTCATCTTGATTCATAACACTGTCAATTGATTTATATTTCGTGACTACGCCTGGCAGTTTCGCTTGAATTTGAAAATTAATTGCATTGACATGAATGTTTTTCGGTGCTAAAATGGCGCGTTCTGTCAACCAATCATGATTTCTGTAATTCTGAACAATATTCGGAAAAACACATTCAATCAATTCATCTATCGATTGCGCAATTGTACAAAAATTGTTCGGTACAGCGATCAATCCGTTGGTTCTGTCGATTTGTATTTTGCCGTCACCAATTTCTAACAATTGTTTTGAGAACTCATGGGCAGCTGAATCATTTTGTAGGTGAACACGCATATTAATGTTTAGTGTCAATTTTTGTAGATATCTACAAAGAACTGATGACTTCAAGCAGGCATTTATTTCATCAGCAGGAGTTGATCGAGGAATGACAGGCAATGTTTGACGAAAATCCCCTGAAAGTAATATCAAAGCACCACCAAAAAGCTGTTGATTACCACGTAAATCTTGCATTGTTCGATTGAATGCTTCTAGTGATTTTTAATTCGCCATTGTACACTCATCCCATAACATAATCGACGTTAATCGCAGAACTTTTGCCATAGCAGAATTTCTCGATATATTGCAAGTTGGAGTTTCAATCACCTGTACATTCAATGGCAATTTTAATGCAGAGTGTGCGGTCCGACCACCTTCTAATAATGTAGCAGCAATTCCCGAAGATGCAAGTGCTAGTGCAATTTTCTGATCTGATCGAATAGTCGCTAAAATCAATGATATAACGAACGTTTTACCTGTGCCACCAGGTGCATCCAAAAAATATAATCCACCTGTATTATTGGAAACGGCTTGCATGATTGTATCATATACATGTTTTTGCTGAATATTTAATTTGGTTATATTCGATTGTACAAATAAACGCAAATCATTACAGTTGAATTCCTGCTCACGTTGCAATTCACGATCAAACAAATCATGCATGGGACGATTTGGTGCGGTCATACCCAATTGTACTAATGCTTTATTTGCAATCGTTAGACATATATCTTCAATTATTATCAAAGCTTCGTTGCACATTTCCAAGGTAATCAACAAATCAGGATTTCTTGCATGATGACGCATACGAATTAAAATATCTTCTGCCATATAATTTTTATATTTGTTCCATAATTCAAGTGGATTGGCTGGTGGCATTTTCCCGTATGCACATATGTTTTCGCTTAAAAATCGAAAAAAAAAATTAGAACAAAAAAAAAAAACAAATTCCCAAGAAGCTGTCGCATATGATGCTATGTGAAATCATATACGGCAACTTAGAAAAGTACACATAAATTCAGGACTCACCGTTTGTATGAATGCACTGCAAATGCAATTATGTGAAAAGAAATTTATCGCTGATAATATGCTTTAATCAAACCACGTCCAAAATGAACTGACGGCATGAATGACATAACAACGTGCTTGTCTTGTCAACAAAACTTCAAAAAAGTTTCTGTGAAAAAAGTTTCTATTGAATTCATTTATTACAAAAAATGTGACAAATGAGGAACCGCTCGACCGATTTTGTGCAAACTTCACATAAACCATCTACTAAATATGCCGACCAAATCCTAAGCATTTGGTTTGGATAGGTGAGCCCGTTCTTGAGTTATGGAATTACAACGAAAAGTGGCATTGATTTTTATATATATATATTAAGATTCAAAATGGTTGCAAATAGGTAGCTGGCTGCTAGATGACATAAACAGTATCAACTGTTGGACGTTTGGTACATCTTCATATTTATCTACTTACCAAACTTTTGTTTATTCAAATTTCCTACCCATATGTGTCCAAAATAATCTTGAATAAGCTTCGTTAAAAAATAAAAGTATATATTTTACGAGCGCTTAAACGGCTTATTAAGGAGGTAAAGAGATCCAATTCCATGTTTATGAGCTACCAAAGCTATAACCTCGTTCAGTTCAAGCCACAAAACAGGAAATATCAGAAGTAACAATAGGTAAAATAGGTATACATACAGACAAAGAAGTATACGTACGAAAGATTGCTGAGATCTACACTGTGCGACGACAGTACAGTGCGGCACATCCCTAAACACAGTAATGTGCCGTAAGACTGAGTCCAAACCTAGGTCTAGATATGGCCCTACTTGCGGCTTAGGCTAAGAAGGAGTACCTACTTACCGAGAGAAGACAGAAACTATACTTTGAAGATTTAATTAAAATAAGAAATTTATCCAATTCTTGTATAACTGGGACTTCTGTACTATTATTTGTGACGGTAGTGATATTTTATATTTATTGTAGGGTTTTAATTTTTATTACACCGCGATAATTTATTGTTTTCGATAAACTTGTTATAGTTTTAGGTGTTCTAATTACAATAGATTAGTTGCGTAGTTAATGTCACAAATACAATTGTTTATGATAGGAATGTATAGGATGTACCTTTTATTTTTAAGGGGGGAAAATCATCGAATTACTGCTCCCGCCTGGGTGAGGCGGGAGGGAGTGTCAGACTCTTACTGACTAAAAACCACCCCGTTCCTTCTCCTGCACGTCGAGCCGGAGCCCCGGTAACCCGTTAGGTTCTCCGCGACATAGTATGTACCTACCTAGGTGTCTAATCGTAGATACCATTGTTATCTAAATAAGAAGTTTAGAAACCGAAGTTACGTTCCTGCCAAAAAGTTAACCATTCCTAAATAGGCTTCGCAATTCCTGGATGGAGATCCATTACTTTTTGTTAAAAATAAGAATCTCTTCAAGGAGTAACACAGGGTTATTTTTGTCTCAATATTCCCACAAATTCGATAACTAATCGATAAAAAATTTGTATTCTAAAGACACAGGCGAATCTCCTTACATAAGCCAATGTAGAGACATTAACGTTTTTGGGAATTCTATAGACAGAATTTAAATCATGAAATGGCGGAAGTTGAAAATCAAGTGAGCGCTCATTTGTTCCCACAATCAACTAAACTATTGTAAAGGACGAAACAAAAACCAAACCCTTTTTTACATACGTGAGAGAGTTCACACGATCTACAAAATTAATCAGACGACATTTGAACAGAAAATTAATGGATTCCATTACCACAAAACCCCGGTAGAACAATTAAAACTATCAAGTAATCGGGAGTATTAATTCGTGAGGTACCAGGACGACAGGATCACAAAGGAAGTAATCGTCACTCATTAACTATTAACGTTCGGACGTCAGAACAATACCGGCTCGTTTAGACGAGGATTTGCTTAATAGAGTGTTAAGGAACTTTTGGTTTCCCGTTTAATGGCGGAAACGTTTGTATATGACCACTATTAGTTGCATCTAATGAGAATAGATGAAAGCTATGTGACTAAACCTTTACATCTATGGTGTCATGAAGCTCCTGGTTTTGTACCCTTCAACGCAAAATCACACAAAATGAACTATAATAATAACAAAATTGCAATAAGGAACCTTAGACTTGGCACGACTTTGTTATAATATTTCATTACTTTTTAGAGATAAACTAGCAGCTCCATCGAGACTTGGCTAGCTTTTTACGAAATGTTTTTGGTGGGATAACCTATACACAAAAAATTAAGCAAACAATACAGTCAACTATGGGTTTAATGCTACTTTAGAATAACGAAAATATTACAACTGTAATTGTGATGGTATCATTTCCTTTCTATAATACCTTGGTCCCCAGGAATATAATAAAAAAAAAGTTGATGTATAATTTCCTTTGGGAAGCAGTGTAGTGTGCTCTACCATGTCTTAAATTAATTTATTGAGATTAGTTTTTAATAAATAGCAGTAACCAATAACGTAAATAATTCTCATGCAAAAATGTATAGGTACACTATCAGAAGGTATGACTCACCAATCTCCCTAAAGGTGGGCAGTTGTTGCCAGCATGTAATAAGGCTGCAGGAGCCCGACACGCCGTGACACTTGCACGTCACACGGGACTTCGCTATCACCGCCTGGTAACAAACAGAAAATATCATTGGCTTCCTTGTGCATAATGCTAAGAAGTGGAATACTTGCTAGACTCTGTATAACTACTCAATCCCCGGACGATCACCGGTGACCGCTTTCCACTAATACCAGTATAGACCTTATTTCCGATGGTTAAAGACTACTTTTGTATGAACATTTTTTGGGGATTTTCGTTACGATTACGATGTATCAACATACCGCCCGAATACTGAAAGGATAACCTGGGGTGTCTTCAAGGCCCGACTGAATAGATTCCATATGGGACAATGTACTCCATCGTAGACCACATTATCGCTTACCAACAACGAAATAGGAGTCAAACGTCAAAAAAGAAATCACCATCGCTACTCTTCCCGTGGGTATTAATAGCCCGTGAGCGTGTGACAGTCCTCTGCTGTTACTCTGTTGCTGTTATTTGTCTCTATATAGGAGGGTTTACCATAATCACCGAGCTTGCAGGCAGGTTGAAGATCGCAAGCAAAGTTCTGGTTTATCACGGAGCCCTGTTGCCTAGTCTCTGTCAAATATCCTTTAATTGGTTCATCCGACACTCATAGTAAGAGTGCGGATGGTGATAAACATATATTACTTTCCTATAAAGCAAGAAAAATCACATAAAAACACTAAAATGAAAGCATTCAATAATATCCGTTTATGTCGGCAATAACACGTGAGCTCGCGATTCCTTGTATCATAACAAACAAGTACCTACAATTCGTTTCTGTGCTCCTAATACCCACTGCAAGTTTACGAGTATTGCTTAGAAGGAAGAGAGATATGAATAAAAATGCCATAGAACCTTATTGTCGGTTGAATATTGTTAGACAGTAAAATGGCAGTAAACTGTGCAATTATGGGTTGACATAAAGCTGTCTATACAACCCGAGGCGGTGTAATCGCGACTTTATGTCGTATACACTTTATTGGACCAACTCGTTTTGTTGTCCTATCATGCATGCATCGCTACGATAGACTGCATACAATTTTTTTTCATACCAATTTTGCTTAAAATCTATGAATTTTCAGTTTTCTTGAAAATGGGACTCAATACTAAGCCTCTGTTGTTCGTCTGTCTATCAGACAAACAGTTATAGATATACAGTTGAAATTCACAGATAATGTACTTGTTGCCGCTAGATAACAACATTTTTAACTCTCGCCATAATATAATCTATCTTCATGCAAAATAACATCTAAATCCTCCCAGTAGTTTAGTAGTTAAACCCCATAAAATGTTTAGCAGTAATAGAATGGCGTCAGACGTATGAAAATATTAAATATGATATTACTGTCAACTTAAATATTTTAATACAAATACGAGTTTTTACTGGAACTTACAGCTATGCGACATACTTCACAACCTAATCCTTTGTGAGTTCAACTTCATCGTAACTTATAAATGCGGAGTTGACGTTGTTTGGTTGTTTGTTAAACTTTTAGATTTAAACTGCCGAATCGATTATGCTGACTGACTGACTGACTCTCAGCGCTACTACCGATTAAGAGGTCTCGAATTCGATTTTCTATGGAAGAAGCCGATAAACGAGCACACGGATCACCCGATGGTAAGCAATCGGCGCCGCCCATAGACCCCCGAAACACCAGGGGCGTTAGCTCTCCCGCACATATATTTAGTCGCGCCACTTATTGTCGGGTTTATTACGATTTTTCGGAATAGCACGGAGTCTAGAATTGTGCTAAGTGCATGACAAATGTTGACCCTAAATAAAAAGGACAGATCCGCAGGCTGCCACGAGTTCGGGGGCTGCGAAAGAATATGACTTCCGCACCCTCGTGCCCACGTGTGAGACGGGACACCGAGGTAGGTTTTAGTCAGTATCAGCCTGACAGTCACTTTTGTCCTCCCCAGGCGAGGGGACTCCATGAGCATTTCCCTCCCACCTTGGGGTCAAAAAACATCCGACTCATAATATAACTTTTGAAATATGTTTACTTAGACTTACTGCTTATTTCTTTGGAAATTAAATTATGTGACAGTGACATTATTATCTATATACAATCACAGTACATAATGTAAAAAATCTGGTGAAAATGGGACCACCTCGGGAGAGTAACGTTTCGAACAAAAAATAGTTTTGGAAATCGCTACACAATGAGGTATAATGCTGTATTTTTGCTCCCAGGATGGTATTAGTGTGAACCTCTCTTTTTTTGTCCATAGGGAATTAGTTAGTGTCACTTCATTGGACAATTTACATCAGCTGCAGTGATTGGACAAAAAACACCTCTTGTAACGTTTGCGTCATCTGGAGACCAAAAATATGAAAGCCCCAATTGATTGCTGGAATAATCACTGGCCATGCATAGAAAAAAAATACAATCATCCGCATACAGAACCTCCTTCCTTTTTTAAGTCGGTAAGATAGATAAATAGGAATGTGTAGTGTACTTACCCGTCTTCCAGCCTCATTGTTGTGCCTGTTCATAAGCTGCCTGCCTTGCTCCCGACTGCCTCGCTTTACTTTGCGCTCTCGCTCTCTGATATCCACGAATACTTCTGTAAACCTGTCGAAATTACGTTCAAATTAATTTGTTACAGTCAACACGTTAAACACTATGGGGTCACACGTGACCGAAATTAGCGGAGGATTTGTTTCAGTAGTTTTCTATTGACGGTCAAAGCTTTTATTATCAAAAATATAATTGTTCGTCCGTGAAGCTACATGGTTGTTCTAAAATGTAAATTCGTATGGATAACAACGTAGGTAACTCATAAACAACGTTAAAAGCCATTCATCTGCTATGTATGTATCTTACAAACATTTTCACAAGGAATGCATACATACATAACAATGCACTTGTAAAATCGTGGAAACTTTCTCAAAATATGTTTATCAAACCCTGATGCCATACATGTGACGTCACATAAATCAAATGTCATCAACTTTATACATCGCACAAAGTTAAAGTAAGACCAAACTTTACTAAGCCCCTGGTACTATGAAAAGCTTTGGAAAATGCGTGAAAGGGATATTAATGAAGAAAAGAGATAGGTATATTTCAGGTTAACATCCCTTCGCCACGCCCACCGCTACGGGAAAGCCTCTGTTAATATTGATCATTTCGCTTGTTTTTTAGATACTAAATCGTGTGTAATGCGCATAGGGTGTATTGTTGAATGTTATTAATGCTTAGGGGTGGAAATGTTTCGGAGGGTTAGACTTGTGCTCCTGGTATCAGAATGTTTGGTTAGCAGTGTGCAGTACATTGCGCATTTCATTACACGATTTAGTTTCGTAGCTATTCAGGAGAAGCAATGTTTTATGAAGTAGTAGTTTGAAAATTTCTAAGAAATAATTTGACGTACTGTCGAAATTTATTAATTGACAATTTAATATAATATTATACTACTCTACTGTACCCATGATTTTAGCGGTAAAACAATATATCAGCGGATTATTTCCATAAGTTCGTAAGATTTTTCGCTCATTTCGGGATTGTAGAGGGGTCTGGATTAACTCTTTCTCAAGTCTATGCTCTCCTAGTACAAGTTATCGGACTTAAGCGCCCGTAACCCGCTAAACCCGGGTTATATCCGAGTTTATCCGGTAAGGTTTGGATTCCGCGACTGAAAAGTACAGTATTACTAGTAAGTACTGTACTTTTCAGTCAATGATTTTGAAAATTGTATTAATTTTCTTACTGAATTTCAACCACACATTTAATCAAAGGCAGTTTATATGATTTTCATATTATATTTTTTCTTAGATCATACATCACACATGACAGACATTTTTCCTAACCTCAAATATTTAATACTGCGAAAATTGTAAAATTGCCGAAATCCATGACGTAGTCTTCGTCAGATTTTCAAGCATGCCACGCGTTCCACGAATTCTTCGCGACGTCCGCCCCCTTCTGCTCGCCTAGTCAGAAAAATACTCGAATGCGGGAAAATCTCCTTTATGAAGCCAAGACCCCGTACATAGCACACATTTCTTCGTGGCTGGCTACATGCCGAACATTCTTCAGCTACTTCAGTCCATGTTACCTTGGTAGAGAAAATTCAAACAGACAAATCGGAAAAGCTTTTTTAAAGTGTTCTTTATAAAAAAAAAATTAAAAAAGCTCCACCTCTGGAAACTCGTGTCTACGTGTGGGGTTAGAAACCCCGCCCACTATGCGTATGTGTAACATTTCCCGAGAGTTTCCACACTAACACAAACACAGTTTAGAATGGGGCTGCGCTTATGAGTTCCTAGTAGATGGACCTCGTGTTTTTTTTCGAAGGCCGTTGTTTGAAGGCCTTTGCTACGTAAAGTTTTAGATTTTCATTCACGCAAAACACATAAATCGCGAAGATGTATTAAATAAAGTTATTTTTTTTATAGCACGTTAAATGAGCAGACGGATCTCCTGATAATAAGCCATTGGCGTCGCCCATGGACACCTGGAACACCAGAGGCGATACAAGTGCGTTACCGGCCTTTTGGGGATTAAGAGTTTGAGGATTGTTAGGGATTCAGGGATTGGGGAGATTGGGGAAAGGGAGGGTAATT
This sequence comes from Spodoptera littoralis, assembly GCA_902850265.1. Taxonomy (NCBI): domain Eukaryota; kingdom Metazoa; phylum Arthropoda; class Insecta; order Lepidoptera; family Noctuidae; genus Spodoptera; species Spodoptera littoralis. The sequence continues at coordinate 8,883,664 of LR824555.2, read as the reverse complement.
GGGCCTCCGGTAACCTCACTCACACGACAAAACACAACGCAAGCGTTGCTTCACGTCGGTTTTCTGTTAGGCCGTGGTATCACTCCGGTCGAGCTGGCCCATTCGTGCCGAAGCATGGCTCTCCCACACTTAGAGAACAGCTTTTTATAAACTTTTAATTATTTTTGACAGTTAAAAAGATATTATAAAATACTAGCGAACCCGACAGACGTTGTCCTGTATATCCACTTGAATGTGTAAACAAAAATTCATTCAAATTAGTTCAGTCGTTTAGGATAACTAACCTAGACACCGACTGCTGGACTCGCTGCAATTGAGAAGTGGTTTGAGAGACGCTACGGCGTCCTCACTGGACATGGAAGTTTCGGGAGGTACCTGTGTCTGATGGGGCGGGAGGAAACGCCCGGGTGTCATCACTGCGAGAACCGCCCTGAGGACACGGTGGAACACAGAGTGGGGGAATGCCTTGCGTGGGCTGAGCACCGCCGTGCCCTCAGGGAAGTGATCGGCGATGGCGACCTCTCGCGTCCGGGCCTAGTGCAGGCCATGATGCGGAGCGAGGGGGACTGGATGCCGTCTCCTCCTTTTGCAAAGCAGTTATGCTAACTAAGGAGCAGTCGGGATTCGAGCGGCGCGCGCCTGAAAGAGCCATCAGACCACCACGGATGGGCCCAATAGGGCTGATGCCGATACGAGTCGCGGAGAACCTAACGGGTTACCGGGGCTCCGGCTCGAAGTGCAGGAGTAGGAACGGGATGGTTTTTAGATAGTAAGAGTTTGACACTCCCTCCCGCCTCACCCAGGCGGGAGCAGTCATTCGATGACTTTCCCCCCTTAAAAAAAAAGTCTTAACAAATTGCAGCGCGGAATGTGGTATCGTACTACAAAGTACCTAGGTTGGACGAAGGTAAAGCAAGAAGCCATAACCCCGACTCCTAGTGACCCACAGCCAAATGGCGAGCTCGCTCTGCATTTGAACAAGCGGAGTTTAACAGATTTTCGCTCACTTTTCTGCAAAGGGGCTCGTCCCATTGTCTCTGGGAGAGTGGAAAAAATCTTTAGAAGTAAAACTAAGATTATGGAGAGTGGCAGTCCGACTACACTGGTAAAATATGATCATTTGGTTAAAGGCTAACTTCAAAATTAGACATTTTTTATATTTATCAATCAATATCAATTATTATGTAGGGCTTTCATCAAAAATCATCCAATTTCTTATTTATTTCGTTCAATGATTCAACACAATTGCACACATATTTTTTGTCTACAAAAATTGACGTTTAGACTGAAAAAAAAAACAATATTAGCAAGAGATAGTTTTCTTAAATGTGGTTAATAGAGGTGTTACAATGTACAGTGGCATTAAGTGCCGTAATGTACATCTCTGCCTACCCCTTCGGGGATAAAAGGCGTGATGTTATGTTATGTGTTTAATGAATAATAATAATAATCGTTGTCAACAATGAACTAGTAAGACAGAAGCCTTCGATTTTCTCATCTAGCAAATTCCAAACACCCCCTTATTTATCTGTGGTCCTAGTCAAACAGCCTCTAACCGTGACGTTTCAGCGTCGGAAAAAATGTGACGCGCGGAACAAAGTAACAGTTTCACCAGAGCATTCTTTAATCTGTGGTTCCCTGGTAACTTTGCCTCGAAATATGCAGAAAATTCCATGTTTTTAGGAAAATGTGGTTTAAAAAACAATAAAGAGAAATGACACAAACACAACAATCATTTGTTTTTTTTTTGTTAATATTTCGTTTAAAATAATCTTGGAAGCCGGCTGCAACGTTGGTTGATTCATTCATCTTTTTTATTTTATTTCGCCCTGGTGTTTGAAACCGTTTGAACTGAAAAAAAAAACAGTCGTTCTAAACCGCCGCACCGCAGTTCATTGGCTCAACAGTTTAGATTGTGTTCGCATTTTTTTTAATAATATTTTTCTTGACTGTAATCTTATTAAAATTGTAAATTCCTCGGTTTCTATTTAATTTCACATCTTTCGTGTAAAAATATTTTCACGGATTCTATTGAAAAAAGAAAACGAAATTTTTCAGACCCTTTCGTTTTCAGTGGCGGTTAACCCTTTCAGCACGTGAAGGCTTGCCAGGATTCCACGCCCACGTAGGAGGTTGTCTACGGCGCTACGTGTTGCTACGTCAAATATTATTCGTTTCACAAGTAGAAGAAACGCTTTGAGCATTTATTTCTGTCCTCATATAGTTTTTTTTTTTAAGGGGGGAAAATCATCGAGTGACTGCTCCCGCCTGGGTGAGGCGGAAGGGAGTGTCAGACTCTTATTGACTAAAAACCACCCCGTTCCTTCTCCTGCACGTCGAGCCGGAGCCCCGGTTACCCGTTAGGTTCTCCGCGACGTCCTCATTTAGTTTAGGTACATAATATGTACGCATTATTATCATTTACTGTCAAAAGATTTTTTAAACATATGATCAAAGTTGGATAAAATACTAGATAGATTTTAGGTTTAATAATAATTTTACAAACATAATAACAAAGTGCCTCGCATCAAACTTAGAAAAGTTTAGTTTTTTTTAAGTTTATGTTACCATAGATAACATTTAGAATCTATGGATTGAGAACTGTCAAAGCAAGAGACGTGATAATTGAATATCTTACGGAAAGTAATTAAAATGGATAAAAGGGGGGATTTGGAATTTAAATAATAGGCTTAATCGTCGTTTCTTTGATTTACAGGTGAGATGATCATTATTATTTTATTACTAGATTATTAGTGTACCTAAATATTTTATGTTTTTGTTAAATAAAAATCTTTGATTTACAGAGCAACACGTGGTTTGTTATTTCTACTTCAACATCTCCAAATAATCCAACCATTACATGGATTATGATACATCTTAATAAATCATCTTAATTTAATCAGCATACATTCAATCAGGCTAAACCAAATACATTTTTTGCGAACCGCGTAGTAATCGTAGCCCGTAGTACGTAGTAGTAGTCGTAGCATGAATGACGTTACGGGGCGGGCTACGTACTACGGGCTACGAAGCTACGCTACGTTGCCGTCGTTCAGCCGCGACCTCCAGTAGATTTATGAGCGCCTAGTACCCGACCTGTCTTTAGCCATGGTTTGACACCCGTGAAGCCCGGCTGACAGCTGATTAACGAATGTTACCTTTTTACCCGACTGCCAAAGAAGGAGGGTAATGTTTTTCGAGTGTATGTAAGTATGTATGTATGTCTTTTCCTTTGTGACCACCTGTAGCCTAAACGGCTTGATGGATTTTGATGTATGAGGTATCGTTAGATTTGTCTTGATTACGGGAGTGTCATAGGATACATTTTATCCTAAAAGTCCCACGGGATAAAGACATAATAATATTTTTTCTAAATTTCCCTTTAAAAAAATATGTATGCGGTATCATTAGATTCATTTCAATCACGGGAGTAATTAATATAGGATACGTTTTTTCTCAAAATTCCCACGGGAACATGTTAATTCTGCGTCAACGCAAAGCAACTCATGCGTTAGCAAGCAAAAAGATAGGGCGTGGCCTGGCATGCGGCGCGCGGCGCGGTGCGGAGGGGGATATGCTCGAGTATACAGCCCGATTGCGGGCACACGCATGAGGGCACACGTCGTTGACGGTCGTCTCTAAATAGCGATTTTTTCGATACTTCGTCGTCTGACGCGAAACTTATAAAGTATAAATAACTCGTTCTTTTTTTTTTCTTTCGTGTTTCTCTCTTTAAATTTATTCGTTCTTTCTAATTAATTAACTCGTTCTTCCGTTCTTTTTTTTGGTTCTTTCTTAAATTCTTCATATTAATTAATAATATAATAATAATTATTAATAAAATAACTAGGTAGGTAGATATTTTTGGTTAGTTTAAGTAACATACTTTTGCTGGGTTAGCAATAAAAACACTTGACCCAAAAAAGCTGTTGGACCGGCCCCACGACGAATGTTCTTTAACTGAACTTAAACGTTTGCGGGATCTTCAGCAGTAATGACTCACCTAATTCTTTTTCTTCTTCACTACCAACAGCCCAGATTGGCGGTAAATTTATGTTGCGGAGTAACATCACTCGTAATCTAAAGCCAAATGTCGTCGAAATAATTTAAAATGGTACTTACATATACATAGTCTTCTACATCTACAACATTTTCGTTAAATAAAAACAGCTAAAAAGTTATAAATAAAAAAATTATTATTAAAAAAACAAAATACCCGACTGCACACTAAAAAAAGAGTAAAACAAGCCCCACAATATATTGATCAATCAAATGCTAAAAACTAATTATGTAATACCGTTTAAACAATACCTATATTAAAATACACTACAATATGTGTTCGTAATCGATAGTTAAATAAACAGAAACTTATTTTGAATACAAATTTACTGAATATAATTTATAAATGTTGATGGAAAGCATCGCAGGCGGGGACCACCTTGACCGCCACCAACGAAAATTCTGCTAAATGGTGCACAACCGAAATGACTATAAATAAGCCTCTGTTGGTCCCCGCCTGCGATGCATTCCATCAACATTTATAAATTATATTCAGTAAATTTGTATTCAAAATAAGTTTCTGTTTATTTAACTATCGATTACGAACACATATTGTAGTGTATTTTAATATAGGTATTGTTTAAACGGTATTACATAATTAGTTTTTAGCATTTGATTGATCAATATTATTGTGGGGCTTGTTTTACTCTTTTTTTAGTGTGCAGTCGGGTATTTTGTTTTTTTTCCTTCCTCCTACACATTACATACTTTGTATTTTTGTAACCTAAACCTTAATTTTATTACCGTTCCCGTTTAGATAATGCCTGTTTCGTTATTAAAATTAACTTCAAAAACTATTCATTTTTAATTTTACTTTTTTCTAAGAACTACCTAATTAAGACAATTAATTGTAGTTTCTAAATTAATTAAAAAGGTAGCATTTACTGACTGATATTTTTTTCATGAGTACCTACGAATGTTAATATTATTGTGTAGAATTCAATTTTACCTTTCTAAAATAATTACAAATATCGTAATTTAAATATTGTCGCGAACGATCACGGCATCATGGGGGCAGGTAAGAAAAACTCACGCCTGAAAGAACAGGTAAATTTTTCACCTGTCTTACCTCTCACCTTGATACTAGGACATAAGAACGTCACAGGAGTAAAACACGCACCTTTTCACGTGAATTTCAGGTGCACACACACCATCACAAATCTCGTTTACCTTTATAGCTCACCCGAAAACGTGGAGACGTGAGTTTAAAGCGTGAAAGAGATGGAGCTATTAAATGCCCGGTCCTTTTCTGATACAAAGGGGAAAGTAGGGAAAATGAACAGTCACTCACACAACGAAATTATGTCTCTGTGTGAAATACTCCTATTTATATTCCTACTCCACGTCTCTACAGGTGAAAATTCTCGTATCGCTCCCTATTGTACGAGGGCAATTTCAGGTAAAGGCACCTTCGCTTCAGTGTTGCTCTCCTAGTACTCAGGTGTGTCGTGAAACAGGTGAGTTCTACCTGAAGGTTTCAGGTGAGAAGAGACTGAAAAGGTGGACATTGAATAAAATGTATTTAATTAATTACAGATGTTTCAGGTGGAAAGTTATTAATTTGTTTTCTTTATTGACGCTTGTTTCTTGCTGCGTTTAAATATATTTTTAAATCAATATTTAAAAGTTAATACGTACCTACTTTCTTTTGTTTTTCAGCCAGGTAGAGGCCCAACCAGCTGAAACCATCATCGATCGTACCATTTGTTCGACCCGTTAATTTTCCGCGGGGAAAATTTTCGATAAAGTGGGGGAAAAGTACCAGGAGATCACGCAACGCGAAGAGGTTTAGTGACATTGTTGTAGGTCAGGGATTAGGGGACGAACTCAGGGAAGGATATTTAAATAAAATAATAATTTTCACACAGGGTCACATGAGCGTACAAGTGGTATCGTATAGATTTTTACAACTAGTATTCAAAAGGTTCTAGTTGTAGTAGAATATAGTAGTAAGTACCAGGATAACATAGGATAGTAGATGTTAATATTGTAGGATTTATAGTTGGAGTGGATGCTAATAATTTTCTTTTGTTCTTGTGATACGTTATTCTTTTGTTAGGATTATAAATAACTGTTACACTCTCTTTTGATTTCTTTGCCTAAAATTTTTCTTATTTATTGCCCATACTATCAAAATAATACACGTAATAAATATAAATAAATTTGTTGTGTTTTTAAAGTTATTATTAAAGGTTATTTATTTATTTAGGTTTATATATTTTTATTTATAATTTCATGTATAACACACAGCAGACAATATTACAGACTACAACACGTTACACATACATGAGGTATATAGGTACTGCAAATCCCGTAAGGAATTTCTTCCATGCATGAGATAGTTAATTAACATCCTCGCACACATTTGTAATTATCATTGTTAACACAGCACACGCAGGTGGTTGACTAACTTTGTCACCGCACAAGTACCAGGAACGCATACTTACTTGTAGCCATATTCGAGATTGTCGCCACATCCTCCCCACACCCAATCGGAGTGTAGGTTCCGTGGTCTGGCGGCGCGGCTACAACTACAGCTCGACAGACGCCCGTCGCGGCAAGCCCGGGACACAGAGAGCGACACCCCGGCCGATGTAATCGCGTGTGTGAATGCCGTTTCTCTTGATGCTGAGGAAAATAATGTTACCCATTACTTTTTATGGAGTGCTGGTACATACGAATTAAATGACAACTGTGACGTCCACGGTTTTCGATGCGGTTATTCTGTGGTTTTTATTTGTTTGTGCTATATTTTCCCATTATTTTTTTTCTATCGCGATGGAAATCTTCATGGACTTCCCGCGTCGTGAGGACGACGAGGGGGCGTGCCGGACTCTTACCGGCTAAAACCACCGCGGTGTTCCTTCACTGCCTGTGACCGTGACCCGGGTTGCCCTTACGGAATCACCACATCCGGCAGGCTTCAATCTACCGCTATGTTTGCGGCAGGTCCCGCCACTTTAGCGGCCCTAGGAGGCTGCTTCCCTTCTTCGAGTAGCGCGCGTGGAACACTACGCTACCGCCTACTCCCGCCTATATAGCTGACGTCTGACTCCCCCGGTCAGTCGCCCGCAGACCTCTCCTCTCATGGAGGTCGCAGATCGGCTGCCGCTTCACGGCGCTGACGACCGGCGCGTCTACGGCGAGAGGGGAGAGAACTTGACGCCTCTCTTTCCCTTTCAGCCGCTTCCTTTTCCAACATGACTTGCTCACAGAAGGAAGCGACTCCGTCCCATGCGCTCTCGCTGTCGACCATAGCTCGTACCACAGTCGACAGCGACAGATTACTCCCGCCGAGTACTGCAAAGAGTTCACGACGCGGCTCTGCCCATGCAGTACACTCTTCGAGCGTGTGCCGCGCCGTATCCTCCAAACCACCATCACAGTGATGACACGCCGATGTCTGCTCCCGGCCTATGCGACACAAGTACTTTCCAAAGCAGCCATGTCCGGTAAGTACCTGCGTCAACCGGAAGCTTAGGACACCATGTCCTCTGTCGATCCACGCCTCCATGACGGGACTTACCGCCGCTATAATGGCGTGCCCGTGCTATATTTTCCCATGACAAAGTTAAGGATAATCAATCAAGGCAATTTAATAAATAGCTGGAATTATTACGGGAATTAATAAATATTTGTTATAAAGTATTTTTCAAGTACAAACTATAGTTTAAAATTTATTTGTTTTACTTGTTGGACACCATTTACAGTTACGATCAAATAAAATAAAATATAAATAATAGTTTATTGTCACAATAAAAATCTTTAAATTAAGTAGGTATACCAATAAACACCTCATAGCTCTCCTCCACGTAAATTCGAACAGAATATCCTTTAGACGGCCTTCGATAGTGTTCGAATTTTCCCTAGACTAGAATATATTTTCTATCTAGCACAGTTAGGTCGGTGGGAACAGTAGCCATGTCGCCATAAATCACTAACTGTCCTACACGTCTTCCAGAAAAGATTTAGAGCTCAACTACATTACAGCACTGGTACAGTTCGAGCATTCAGAGAACAGCTCTTTAGAACAAAACAAGTACTATGTACACGGACGGCTACACATCAAGCGATACAAAGCCAGTTTATCATTGTCTTGTTTTGTATGATTTTTCTGCACATTCAACGGCGAGTTTATACTGGTTTTGCATAGCTCGATATTATAGTCGTGTGTACTAAGAAAATAGAGGTATGAAAACTTTATGCAGTGTTGTACATACACACTTTGAAATAGGGGTGTCGATAATTTTTGATCCTTGAATATCTGTTCACTGACAGATTTTTATCCAGTAAAGTCGGGAAAAGGTCGGGAAAAGTAAAGTTGATCTTTTCATCAATAAATTGTATGAGATTGGGGAAAAGAAGCATTTAAGCGTCGTGCCTAAAGATCTACATCTTGGATCCCTTGGAGAAAATAAATCACAATGTTTTGATATTGAAATGAAATAAATGTAAGCATAAAAGGAAATAATAGTTGTTGCCCTTTATAGCAGAATATATAGAGAACTGTGGCAATATAATACAATGAATATAACGTTGGCTAAAACAATATTCTATGTCGGCGACCGACGCTCGCGGAGCCTCAAAATTGTTTTTACGATATTTTTATTACGTCCTATGTCAATTTCTTTTGTTCTGTATAAAAGAGAATTTATTTCTATGTTTATCTTGATACATAGACTAGTCTGACTCTGTGACCTTGTTGCCAAGTTTTATTGGAAATAGATACACTATAAGTTTCTAAAGAAAAATAACGTTGCGATTATCTTCGTAAAATGAGTGTGAAGGAAGAATTTTGTGAAATTAATTTCCAAACTAACGTAAGTATTTACTATTTATGTAACTTCTAAGTACTTCTAAGGTATGGAAAAAGGTCTTAGGAAAACGAATACTAAGTAATAATTAAGGTCGTGGAACACTGTAACGGTACGACCACGGCACAGCTGCAGCACGGTGTTTCTGGCTTTAGAAAAGACAATAAACTCTGATCGCGGGCTGAGAACCCACCGTTGGCTTTTTGTATTGACGTGTTTACGACATACGATTTAAAGTTCAAATTTTAATGCCAAGTTAATAATAAGACTTCTAATAATAAGACATCTTTATTTGTCACTCACCAATCAAAGTCAAAGGTCCGAATACAGTTTCGTCCCCCGTCACAGTGCAGTTCCACCTTCTACCTTGGAACTGATACTGGCATTCAGAGATTCCCTGCTTCACTCCAGAACTGACAACTGGCATATGGTCTTTGTGACGTCGACACACTCGACGTTGGCCTGGCGTGAGGCCACGGAGCCGTGCGCAAAACCGGGACTTTTCTTTAAAGAGGTCTGGCTGGTTCGACCATTTCTCGAATTCTAGGAGACCCATGTTGCTGTAATGAGAAGAAATTGTATGGTTACTTTAATTGCTAAGTATAAATCGTACGAACAGTCTCGTTTATGTGACTGTCAATTATTATTATTTTGGTTAAGGGAGGTAGTAAATACATAACATACATAACTTCAAGTCTGTCGCCCATGCGGGTAGGATGAGACTATGGGACGTCAATTGCTACGATTCTTACATAAGTATCTCTTTCGCTTCATCAACAGTCAAATATTCAACTTCAAAGTACTACGAACTGTCTTTGGTATATCAACCCTCTATGGCTGAATAAGTTTAATTTTAATGTCCTTGAAACAATCTACTGCCTGTTATGTGACCTTCACTATGTCCATCATCTATTAGAACCGTCTAATTACAATTAATAACATTTATTGATCTACTATCTATGAATTCCAACCAGACACTTTACGACGGCGACGGCAGCGTAAAATACATTTATCATTCACCTACCAACCTAAGGGACTGAACATTGACAGAGAGTGCACAGCACTGCTCTCTGACAAACCTGAACTCTTTAAGTTTCGATCAGAATCTGCAAGACACTTGGCAACTGTGGAATCTATGGCAAATTCAAATTAAACTCAAACTCTGTATTTGCTTGTTAAGGTAATACATACAGGTCTTATGAAATAACAGGCACAGCTTAACGACCTTTTTCAGGCGTTGCAAATTTTAGGGGTCACCAGCTTATTAAAAATTACATTTGCTTAACATTTATCCATTTGTTTCAAACGAAGCCCATATTGCGATGGGCATTTGGTGTGAAGTGAGTTATCTTGTTTTAAATTGTCAAATAGATTCAAGTAAAGCAATAACAAATAATGGCATGAATCAATAACAGTTACTGGAAACTATTCTAATATTATCATTGTTCTAAATAAATACCTATGTAATAATTATACATCTCACAATACTTGGAACAAAATAATGGTCACATTTGACATTTCCATAACAATATGAGGAAAATACGTCAAACAGAATTGTTATCTTGTACCTACTAGAGATGTGTATTTGTTTGTTTATTATTGTCAGGCTGAGGACTCACGGCGTGATCTTCTCCCGCGCGAATGGAGGTGCAATTTTCAAAACTAACGAGGCCGCAATTTTCTGCGATCCTGTAGCCGCCGCGGTTGCCATTATGGCCTGCAAACTTAGCGGTTGATTATTACAAGACGGGCGGACGGTTAAACAATCAGTTGAGTTCCAGACCGGCCGTCCCATTGCGATCGCGATGCGACCACCGCGCCGGTGCAGCGGAAGCCGCATGACAATCGCAACCGCAACGGACATACGAGTAAAACGCGCCGTGGAAATTGCTTTGAATTTTTACATACATATATTTTTACATACTATTCTGGAACCGCGGCGGGCGAGAGAAAATCGCACTCGCAATTTAAAAGTATTCGGATTTTATAGCTGTATAGGAACAACGTAGTATCCATTCGTTTGTTTTGCTCAATATTGAATTGAAATTCTTCGCTTTATTCGATAACATCGTACCGTTAACAGGCTGTGTCTGTTTATTGGACTATGGGTGATATGCTTTCACTACATAACGACTTTGACGCAATCTCCAGAGATCTCTCATCTAGAGATCGCACCTTAAACGTTCAGGCTTATGAGAAAGCGTTGCTGTCAAACAAAAATCTAACAAAAGCTGCGGTAATTTTATAAAACTCATCTATTCGTCATCAGGTTACAAATTCTACGTTCTACAGAATTGTGACGTTACGTTACATATTTTCTTAACAGATAACAGTAAGTATATTGTTTCGCTTATCTTTTGTTGTTAAATGATTCATCAGTGTGTGATAGCTCACGTGTACAGATTGTGTATGATGTAAAACATCACGCTTTCTTTGAAAGAAATAAGATTAGAATAGAGTATGGTAGGCAGCGAGTCAACCTATCCTTTATACTATTGATATAAAGTCGAAAATCCAATGAATAATTTGACAGATTGCAGTAGGTTGATCTGCTGGCTTTATCTTAATACCCAAAGTTGTTATTAACTCAAAACGCAATTATTTGATAAACCTATAAGTCAGCTCGTCGCGCAGTCATAACTAGGCAACGTTATACTTACCACATACGGAATCCACTAGGGTCGATGCCTGCCAGAGTAAATGACGAAGCTGGTCATAATGCCGTAGCTTTGTTTTAGTTAGAACGGGGTGATTTTTAGTCAGCGAGCGTATCGAATTTTGCAAGTTTATAATTCTAATCGGACCTGGTTTTTGAATACAATGTACATAATACAATTCGACGTTTATTTAGAAATAGGTAGAAGAATACAAGGGTCCGTACAATTAAAAGAGGTTGGACAGCAGAGCTCCACTCTCTGATAAAGCTGAACATTTTGAACTACATCTTCAACCTACTTGTCACCTGTGGAAATTATGGCAAACCTTATGTAGAGAAGACTCAAAGACCAACAGTAGACTTACATTTTTTTATATTTATTAAGAGCGACACTATCCCACCTGGTGGTAAGCGATGATCTACGATGGAGCACGTCGTCCCATAAGCAACCTATTCATTCTGTCCTTGAAAACATCCAGGTGTACCCTTCAGGAAACACAAAGCAAATAATTCCACTCCTTACCAGCACGCGTAAGGAAGATTGATGAGAAGCGCTTCGTGCTGAATGTCGTAGTAGTGCCATGCACTTTTAATGTATTGTAACCATAATAAATAAAATAAAAAAAATTATTTATTGGCATACACTAATTAGATTACATGTAGGCATGGAAGCGAATAGCATTCACATAAACGCAAATACGGCAGAGGTTTCCGTGGGCCCCAAACTAGGCACAGCCTGTATCTTGGTGGCCCCGTGGTAAAGGCTTAGACTAGTTAGTTCTCGGGTCATGGTTGTGACACAGTGCAACTATATAACATAAAATAATTAACTGAAAAATAATAATAATGCGTTTTCATGTAGGTATGTAAGAAAGGCATACAAATATAAGTAAATAAGTGTGGTTGAATCCTTAACACACTTCTTGATACCTGTCAAGCGAGTAAAGATAAAACTGTCACAGCATTACGAAACTAATTAAATATTTTTTGTATGCAACGACCAACGTACTAAATGTTTGAACCGGGAAGTACCTACGTATGTTTGAATTCAGACACTGGTACAGATAAGCAAATTATAAGGTAACTTTGCTTCCTACAGTAAATTATAATACGTGTTTGTACAAGTGACAAGTTTGGTCATACTTCATGCCTCGAGGTTGAGAACATTTTTATTAAACAGCATTTTCTTGTTTTTTTTTTTTGGGGTGCGTAAATTATCCAATGACTTCTCCCGCTTTAGGTTAGGCGAGATGGAGTGTCAGACTCTTACTGACTAAAAACCACCCCGTTCCTCCTTCCGCGGCTCCGTATCGGGCATCAGCGCTTTTGGGCCCCATCTGTGGTGGTCTGATGGCTCTTTGAGGTGCGCGCGGAACGCGACACGCCGTACACACGGGTTTAGTTCTGGTCGGGCGGCGGTTACGGTGGCCGGAGGTCGTCCCGCGATCTCCGACGCCTGGAGTGTCTCCCGCGACGGCTGGGACGTAAGGAGGTTGGTACCCTCACGCGCCCCGCCTCCTTCTTGCCTAGCATGACTGCTTTGCAGAAGGAGGAGACTTACGTCCAGTTTCTGTAACATGAAGTGTGAGTCTTCTTCATGTCTCGAGATTAAGAACGTTTTTATTTAATAGCTCGTTTTAATCTGCAGGTATGGGCTACCTTTACAGAAGAAGGTCTGCCATAATCTCCACGTCTGGTGTCTTGGAGGTAGGAGTTTATCAGAGAGCGCTATCCAGTCTCTATCAAATGTGCAGTCCCTTTATCCCTTAGTCGGTTTTTATTATACCGGCGGGAGGAGTAGGGATGGTGCCAAAAAACTTGATCTGATCCTTAAAGAAAAAAATCTTCAATTTTGCAAAATTTTTTACTTTCATCCTAACAGAGCAGATTACGATCACATTTCTAATTGACGCCAAAATTCAGGCAAATGTTAGAGAGGTTGTCTTACAAGTTTTGAGAAACTCAACACTTTATTGTCATTATGTTGTACCTACCTCGTTACGTTACGTACATTAAGAAGAAGGACGGTTGGTTAAAGTATTATTGGATGTTTAGAATTTTCAGTAACGATCTACTTTATAAGACGTACTCCAGCTAGGTTAAGCGACGATATCCGCTAGGTTGGCAGTGGTGATCACAGATTGCAGAGGGCGCTCTGATTGGCTGGCTTCAATGAACCAACCAATCACAACGCTGAAAATATAAAACAAACTCCTACTAAGACGTCATGATGATGAAGGAAGATCGAGCTTTGTGGTGTATGGTGATATTGGAGAGACCTATGTTCAGCACTGGATGAGGGCTACTGATGATGATGATGACGTTGAGCTCTATGTGTGGCAATAAAGTCCTTACGAATATGAAATGTAACAGAAAAGAGAAAAATTAGCCTTATTATAGGATGAAACCTCTATTATTTAAAGTGAATAGTGCTCAAAATATTAATTCTGAGAAAAATATTTTATGAGTATTTTGATATGGTACACGATGAAGCATTAATTGTATTGTATTGTGGTTTTAGTTACGCCATTTATAAATCGAGATTAGTAGGTACAAATTTCACAAATTGATAAGGTGGTACAATTTGATAATGAAACAAAATCGTACTTATTAAGGTGCACTTTAATAATTTAACAAATTATAATAATAGTAACATTTACATTATAATACTGATCAGTAATTTAATACAAAACAATGGCTAAGAAAGATAAGTAAATATAATTTCATTCGTTATTGTACAATGCTAACTTTCCCGCGTAATTATTAATTTATCGTTTAAAATATCGACTAGTATAAAATTTTACGCCAAACTTTTCAGATTTATTTACAAGTAGAATTATTAAAAAAAATTGTAAATGAAAAATAAAAAAAAGAATTAAATTAAGCAACACGATTTTTGAATAAATAAAAAACAAAATAATGTCAGTCAAGACGAACACTTAATCTTTAAAAAAAGAATATTTGAAAGTGGTCACCTCGAATGGGAATGACGTTTATTTTTATTAATATCACTTTTTTACATTCAGCCTCTTTCTTGAACCTCCGGTGTTTATACGTATCTTCCATAAATTGTGACTGTGAAGTTCAATCCTGATCCTCTTTGGCTCTTCAGCTTGATCTTCACGAATCGTTGGCCGATGCCACCAGCTGAGATAGAGGGATAGCCTCCAGAGCCATCTCGTTCATTGTCCTTGACGTATATAGCTTTGATGTAGGCGTAGTTCTTCTGTCCCTGTTCAGGGTACTCTACAATGCTCGTTCGTACAAATAAGGGGAAGCCATATTTGACCTCGTCGGCTTTGAAAACGATGACGTCACCGTAGGTTGCCTGGCCGAGGATCAGGTCGTGGCTCTGGCTGGCCGCAGCAGCCAGTAGGCAGAGTAGGATCGCGACACTTGATGTTCTCATTATGTTCGTTCGTTTAGCACTGAAGTGATAATTAGATGAAGATGTTTTATATAGAGGCGGGCGGTGTTATGTGTGAAGTGTGCAGTGTGTTTATTAATTAATATTATTTATTAAAATTTAATTGTATATTTTTGTAGATGTTTTGTGCTTAAAATTCAAACAAAAACATAAAGACCGCGATTTTTGTTCTCCTGGTACAAGCAGGGAAAATTTACAGTGCCCTATTTTCCAGTTAGTGGTCCACTGTAATAGGAGATGAGCCAACTATCTAACATCCTAATATACCCTAATTACCTGATTACATGTGCTCAACTGCGTAAAACATTCAATACACTTTTCTACCTTGACCTTTCAATAAAAATAGTAATCTTACTCCCGACTCACACTATGACTTCTAAACGAGGCGCATCTGACATTCCTTGTTTTTTCTTTTGTTTTAATTTCTTGCCTCACTTCTGTATAAAGCGGTCTTTAGACCAAACAGCCTCTGAGTATAGAGATGTATCCATCAAGTGAGACATGTGATGTGACGCGGGTTTGCTCAATGTCATGGATCATGGATCAACAAGTTTACAATACGACAACGACTTCCGTTGTGCAGGGAAATTTTTATTTTTGGTTTAACGTAAAATAAACGTTAAAATAACGTTGGTGTGGGAAATCCGAAAAAGATGACACAAAACAATTAAGCAGTTTTTTACAACATGATCATAAACGCACTTATGGTACCTCTGGTGATGCAGATGTTTACTAAGGCTATTATGTCACTGGGAATTAATACTGCCTAATATGTTTAATTATGAGATTTGATAGTTGCCATTTATTAGTTTTGTTTAGTTCTCATATGATATTAATCAACAGTGCAATCAAGCCTCTACTTAAGAGTAAACAACTACTTTAATTTTGAATCTTTTGATATCCTCATCATTAAGAGTTAATTTCGATCGACACTTGGACATGGGCCTCTCCAGTTACATGCCTTCTCTCCTTCTCTTGGTGGCTGATTCCAAATTGTGTGCTACTACTAAGATAAATGCCATTCAAATCCAGATGGTAGGTAAGTGTGGATTGTGGCCAATTACCTACCTATTGCTATACTGGGCTATTAAAAATATCCAAACATCTAAAAAATAAGGAATCTGACATATTTTCCTTTACAAATTTTCGAAAGGGGAAATACTTTATTCAAATAAAAGACTTAAGAATATTTAAAATATGACGATTTGTAATAAACAGAAGTATGTAGGTATTTATTTATAGCTTAGAATCATCTCAATGAAGACCATTGGCAAATAAACTGAATATTTTACTGAGAACTCTAAACGTGTGAATGAATTGTGCAAATTGGTTGTAAGTACATAATTGTGATGTTTATTGTGTGTTTAACTTCGTCATTTGATGTCATAACAGTCTTTCAGTTTCTGTATCTCAATATACCTATCTCTACGTTCTACGTTCAATAAGTTCCTAACAGTCTTAAACAGTTTTAATGTCTGCATAAGCCGTTTGTAGTTTGGTCCTTTGGTATTAATGTGGTCTTGCGGTACTAGGTTTAAGTTACACAACTAATGTATCTGTTTATTGCAGATTTCTCAATTAAACATTTATTATCTTCATTAAGTTTGTTTTAGCAAACTATTAATATTTTATTGTAGTTTATCCTTAGCTAAAAATCGAGGTTACTGTCTGCAGCCTACAGCTTGCTCGACATCGACATCTCGCGACCGCGCACGCTGCTCTTGAGGAAGAACCTCTCTGTGGTTCGAAACTAGTAGAGCTTTTCAGTTTTTTCACGTGAGTAACCCGCAAGTTTTAGTTATTTTAGTATGACTCACGATAGTTATTATAAAAACAAAGTTTATTCTTGCAGTGTAATGACTGGTGTAGTATAAAGACGCCGAAAAAAATGTTTTTCCCCAAAACAATTTGGAGTATGAAGCTCAAACAAATTACTTAATTATTATAAGGTCGCCACAGTGTTCAAAGAAGGAGTTAGGCACAGGTAAATTAGTAATCTGAGGTGCTGAAATTGCATAAACCTATCCTTTATATCATCGGTACTTTACTTTTGAGTATTTATAGGAAAACATAGAATACACGTCGAGGTTATTATATTTGTTCACGATGATGTCACGGTTCGTGTAAACAGGTGTTTTCCTCCGATCCTTTTGTATTGATTTCCTTGTACATTCACCGTTCAATTGTTTTTATTTTAATTAGTTTTCATGCCCATTTTGTGGACTTTATTTGAGAAAATGAAGTAATTGTAGGTGTTGAACAAAACTAGAATTGTCATAGTCGTGGTTTGTATTACGTTAGTTTGTATACGTGGGCGTACTTTATGCCTGCAGAGGGAATTTGGTTGACGTACTACTTACGTATATTAAGAGGATAATTGTCTGGTCGGATATTTCAATAAAAAAAAATCATCATAGCCTAAAGGTTTTGTGAGTTTTACTATAGACTAGCGTTCTAAATGTTATTTTAATGTCCGTCTGGTAGATTTATTTAAAACATTAAACACATATTTTTTCTTTTCTCACAAAATGAAATACTTTCGACGATATATTAATTTGAAATATCGCGTGACGTCACAGAGTGCTACATTTTGTAGCATATTGTGACGTATTAACTTTATACAAGGAAATAAAAAATACGTGCGTAATACGTAAAATACATGTCTAATATTTTTTCGTTATCTAACTGACGACTAATTAGTTTTTAATTTTTATAATCTGGCAACAATACTAACTATGTAATTATATTTTCAATTTTCGAACACCGATTCAATGTCTAGCTATAAAGTCGATGTTATGTGAAATCCATAACACAGAGTTTTTTTTTAATTGCATGGAGCATGGAATTGCTTCTGATATATGTTAATCTATCACATACACACGCACTCACACTACATTGTTACACACCCACAGTAAATACTCACTTATACAATGTTGTCCATTTTCTTTAGTTAAGTAAATACTTTATATTGTTCAATGTCTCCGGGGGTCACCCGGGCCTGGTGTTCTGTAACACAGGTTATACCTTTAACAGACACCAGTCTCTTAATTGTAACATATTATATAATTTGTATCCGTAGAGTATTTTTGAGAAAATAAAGATTTTTATTATTATTATATTATTATATTATTATTATATATACCTTTATATAAAAGAAAGTCGTGTTAGTTACACCACTTATAACTCAAGAATGGCAGAATAGATTTGGTTGAAAATTGGTAGGGAGGTAGCTTAGAGTCAGGAGACCGACATAGGATACTTTTTGACCAACATTTTTTTTTTTACTTTTTACCGAAAATCACGAACGGGGTCGGGAAAAAATGGGATTGCGCGTACGAAGTCGCGGGCAGAAGCTAGTATTATATATAGCAGCCCCCTTTAACTCGAGTATCATAACATTCCCTGCAAAAAGTGGATGTTACATTGTGTAAAGTGCACCTCTGCACCCCTTTGGGCTTAAAAGAAATATGATCAATATATCAAAGTACGTGTTTATTTTAAGAATGAATATTCCAGGAGTAACCTAGTTAATTGATCAGTTATCGTCATCGTAGCAAACAAACTGAATGACGATTGCCACATGAAAAGTGACAATGACTCATTCACTTCTAAGAACATAGTAGGTAACTAATATAATGTGTTTATTTATTTTGAAGTTATCGCGTTGATTGATGCGATAATGATATGACTTGTGTAAAGAAATGCTGTGTTATTCCAATATTATGATATTTACAATGGTCTTAACATTCATGTTGTGATTTATTACTGCTTGACGAATTTTGATACCAAATCTTTTTTCTTGTTTTTTCCTGCATCATTTCCTGCATCATGGCTATCTCTTTTTCATTCAATAATAGACCATTAGTTACTTAGTTCGATTAGATTTAATGTGGTGTTATTCAGCTCGATACCCGTCACTGGGTGTTCCCTACCATTCCAATGAATTTTTCTAGCATATTCGGAAGACTATGTATGCACATATGTCTGTTTTACTGTCTGTATCGTAGACTTATTTCGTAATTTAATAATTTTAAAATAATTGTGTACCTATGATTTTTAGTTTAATTACCTAAGTATTCATATATACTTTTTTATATTTGATGGGCCGACTTTTCCACCATCCACCATCATCATCTCGCCTGGTGGTAAGCGATGATGCGGTCTACGATGGCGTACTTGATTAACAACTCGTAACATACGCGCGCATCTGGGAAGTGCACTGCTGCTCGACTTTGAGAAGTATTTATTTGAGAAAAGTTAATTTTTCTCTGTTCATCACACGATTCGATTGAAGATAGAAATTCTATTTGTATTATTTTAATTGTCTGTTGTATAGTTTTGATCCATATGGTCATTTTTCAACAAATCTTCTAATAATAAACAGAAAAAAAAAAGAAAACCAAATAATAAAAAAACACAATATTTATTGAATAAATAAAATCATCACAATGACAACGTCTCACGTTTTGATTAACTCCTAAAACTTACGAGGGTATTGCTGCACCTGCTGGGCATCACCGTAGTTAAAGCTGCCTTTGCTGAACAACCCCTCATTGGACGCAAGAGGGCTGGCGTACACTTCTATTTGGAACTTGTATCCACGCAATATTGTGGGACTTTTCAGAGAAATGGTCACATACGGCATACCAATGCCACCACTCGTGATGTACGCTTCTCCATCCTTGTCCTCCCTCAAATCCGACACGTGTATAGAATCTATGAACTCATGAGGAGGTGCTTTGATCGTAACCTCATCTGTCCTCTTCCATAACGCAGGATCAGCCTCTTTCAATTCACTGTAGATTTTTATTGATCTCAAATTTGTATATCCAAGGCGGATATCGTTACACTGAACTGTACTTAAGTACAGTACGAACAAAGTGAACAATACCTTAGCGAACATTTTTAGATTTAAACTAAACTAGTGAATGAAGACTCAGGGCCACCACCGCTTATATACATCTGATACATGTACTCAAATGAGATCATAATACTTCCCCAGCATTGGACAATTTGCACTAACTTGTAAATGACAAAACTAATATAATATTTATGGCGTTTTATATGGACAAATGACATAGATGGCGAGTTAGGTATGGTTCATATCGAGGTATCAAGTCGTGACTGTGCATAAAAATGAAATTTTAACTTCAGGGCTAGTGTAGAATCAAGAAACTGAAGATATTGTAAAAAATTAACAAATTTTGGGATCGGAAATTAAATTCGGGCCTATGTAAGACAAAGACGTTGAAAAAAGGTGTATACAATACAATCTCTTAAAACAACGACTGTGGCACCTGGCTACTATACACTTACACGCAGAACATACACACATTAACACGAAGGACATCTGTTAGTTTCTTAAGTCTGGTGGTAACCCATTACACACGCACACAAATAATCCCTACCATTTTGGTGCTTCAATAATTTCTAAGTGTCATTATGTGCGCCTCTTTTTTCAACGTCTCTCGTTTAACAGTAGATGAATCAAAAGTGCGTTGCAGATCAAGAATTTGAATGATGCCCTACATTACTGTATCTCTGTAATTGTGAACAATACCTTAGCCAGATATGCTAAAAATTAATAAATAAGTAAGGAAATATTATCCATGCGTCTTTAATAGTCGATTGTTCTGATTGTTTCGGTCTGGTCACACTGTTCTATTCACGGAATCAATATTTTACACTTCAATTTACGATACCTAGAATATTTAACGTTGATCTAATGTGCTTACTTCATTGAGGTGTATCAAGATAATGGATTGATGTTTTTTTATGATTGTTGTTTATGAACTTTGGTATTTTATTTATGGTTTAGGATTGTTTGTTCTTTAGGGAATGTGTAGAATGGATAGCTTAAATGTTTCCTTCTTTATTAAATTACCTAGTTGACATATCGGGTGTTATTGTCTCAGATAAACGTTGTGGTTAAAGTTGTTTGTGAATTTGTGATAGACTAAATTATTTGAATGTAAAAATTAAATGTGTTTAGTGAAATTTATTATATTTCATTTAAATATTATTCAAGCCTACCAATAGTTTTTTCACGGCTACTTTCAGTTTTGTACAAAAAGAACTGAAAAGCATAATATTAAACAGTGTCATATATATATAGGCAGAGCCTTTTAACATGGATAGGTGACCTACGTTCAGAAAATCGCCTTCAACGATTTTCTTCGAACATTCAGAGGTACGCCAAATGACTACGTAAATGGAGCAAACGGTAATGAATACTGAATTGATATTTTCCGGACAATCAATGAGTTTGTAAGTATGTATCTTGTTGTTTTAGATTAAAACTAGTTAATGTCCTTGTACCAATATTTCAAAGGTACCTACAAGTAGGGTCCCTCATACCAATCAGTGATTTCCGTTGGTTTACAGCGTAGCCGTGTTGGAAACTAAATAAATATGTGAGGATCAACATCGGTGTCACGTTGATCCTCGCATATTTATTTAGTTTTGTCAACCCGTATAGAAGAAAAGCTTGAGTGTATTATTATGTACTAGCTTCTGCCCGCGACTTCGTACGCGTAATCCCATTTGTTCCCGTCCCCGTTCGTGATTTTCGGTAAAAAAAAGTAAAAAAAAGTAGGGTTTCTTTTTTTTTAAGGGGGGAAAATCATCGAATGACTGCTCCCGCCTGGGTGAGGCGGAGGCGGCGAAAGTAGGGTAAGTGTCCTATGTCGGTCTCCTGGCTCTAAGTTACCTCCCTACCAATTTTCAGCCAAATCTATTCTGCCGTTCTTGAGTTATAAGTGGTGTAACTAACACTTTATACTAAGACTTTCTTTTATATATATAGATGTGTGTTTATACCAGGTTATCATATCATATCAAGTGTGGGAGAGCCATGCTTTGGCACGAATGGGCCGGTTCGACCGGACTGATACCACGGCCGAGCAGAAAACCGACGTGAAACAACATTAGCGTTGTGTTTCGTCGTGTGAGTGAAGTTACCAGGCGGAGGCCCAATTATACCCCTCCCTAATCTCCCAATTCTCCCAAAAGGCCGGTAACGCACTTGTAACGCCGCTGGTGTTTCATGTGTCCATAGGCGGCGCCGATGGCTTACCATCAGGTGATCCGTCTGCTCGTTTACCGGCTTATTACATAAAAAAGAAGTAAGTGATGTGTAGGTCAGTAAGTAATTGGTATGTGAGAGTCAGGACCACTTTGGTCCTTCGTTCAAGACTTAACAAACATGTTTACGTGAAGGAGATTAGTACTTACATTCTTTGTTATCTTCGTAACATAGATTCTAATTTGTACAAATAAACATTGAGTGGAATATTCTTGAAGGATCTTCCGTAAATCTTAAATCGTAAGTGACGACAGTAAATTTTATCGATCAACAGTTCAAAGGCTATAATGGTACCTACTTCGTTACACGTTACTTCTCCTCCCATTGATGTAAATAATCTTACTAATCCTACTATCCTACTTCTATTTAATCCTACTAATATTATAAATGCGCAAATTTGTGAAAATTTATGTGAGTGAAAAAAAATTTTTTTCACGTGAAAATGGCTGAAGGGATCA
The DNA here is from genome assembly GCA_902850265.1 of Spodoptera littoralis. Taxonomy (NCBI): domain Eukaryota; kingdom Metazoa; phylum Arthropoda; class Insecta; order Lepidoptera; family Noctuidae; genus Spodoptera; species Spodoptera littoralis. The sequence continues at coordinate 8,861,166 of LR824555.2, read as the reverse complement.
GGGTGAAATTTAGAACAGGGGTAGAATATGGTCTGGGATAACACAAAGGCTACTTTTTATACCACAGGAACGCGGGCGAAGCCGCTGGCAGAAGCTAGTAAGTTATAAATAAAGTAATTTAACCTCATGTCCGTCGGATCGCAGATCTACACGAGACACAATGTGTTTTCTATTGTGTCTCATATATCGATAGACAAGAGGTTAATACAACTCTGACATAGAAACCTCATTATCATAGGTAATATCAGCCACAAGACGTCCACCGTGTCGCGGAGAACCTAACGGGTAACCCAGGCGGGAGCAGTCATTCGATGATTTTAAAAGCCCCCTTAAAAAAAAAGACGTCCACCGTTGAACATAGGCCAGACCTTCAGATCGGCCGGTTGGAAGTAACCGGCATCGAGCTCCTTAATTAGTCTTAAGTAAGCATAACATAAACATAACATCACGCCTTTTTATCCCCGAAGGGGTAGGCAGAGGTGCACATTTCGGCACTTAATGCCACTGTACAATGTAACACCTACTTTTTACTATTTATGTTATGAGTCCCATGTAATAGGGGGTGAGCCTATTGCCATATACCGGGCACATTTCCAGACTCCGTGCTACTACTGAGATTTTTAAAAACCCAGTAATACTTTGCCCGACCCGGGAATCGAACCCGAGACCCCTTGCGACCACTCGGCCAATGAGGCAGTCTAGTCTTAAGTAAGCTCTTAAGATTTCCTGAATTCCTAGTACAGCATGGATTGGGACATCTATAAGTAGTACATTCCTAAAAGTATTCAGTTCAGCAACATTTTATACATTTTTAGAAGTCGTGGTGGCCCGGAGGTTTATGACGCCCGCGTTTCATGCATGAGAGTGCGGGTTCGTAACCTACCAACGGCAAGGACCAATGTGACTTTTTCCGATTTATGTTTATTACTTCCTAAGATTATTTAGACATCACTGACAAACGGTGAAGGAAAACATCGTGAGGAAAACTGGGCTTATAATTTCTAATTATAAGTTTGAAATCGTCAACTCGCATTGAGCAAGCGTAGTGATTAATGCTCAAACCTTCTACGTGTGAGAAGAGGCTTTGCTTAGGAGTATACATTTATAGGATGATGATGAAGTGCATTTTGTGCAATTCTGAATCTTTACTAACCATTTAGGCATCTCTCGTTGCATATGAAGCACAAAATGTCACGTATAATATAGGTAAGTAGTCTACTAATGTATGACTCATCAGATCACTTAAGGTACACTGGTAAAAATGCCTTAGGCATACGGCAAAAGAATTATAAATGAACAAACAAGGTTGCATTGTTAACGTAGGAACCTCCTATCCTATCTAGGGGAAAATGTTATTTTATTTAGGTTCCTATTGACTTAGTAATTAAAGTATAATTTCCAATTAACTGTATTTATGGCTTGTGCTGGGTGCTAATAAAGAAGAGAAACCGTATTTTACAGGTACACTTCTTACTGCCTCTTAAAGATTTAACAGGCGTAATTATATTTAAGCAATATGTTGGTATTACAGGTCAAAGTATATCAAGTTACGAGATAATATAAACTGAATAAGTATGAAATAACCAAATACATATTTCATGTTGATAAGAAGTCATAATAAGATATTCCAAAAAAAAGTGCTTCGAGTACTATGCACTATAAATAATTCAGTTAGGAGAACCAAAAGAGGGGTAAGTGTGAAGAGATAAATATTTAGGAAGCTTAAGAAACAAACAGTAAAATAATACAGACAACAACAAAATGTAACGATCACTTTAATTACAGAGAGCACAGTTACAACGAACGCACTATATTATTTACTTCCAGAGATGAGTATTTTGACTGGTCACAGCACAAAGTTACGCGAATACTTCAATCAGATATTTGTATCCGGACCCTCTCTCGCTTTTCAACTTGATATTCACGAATCCAAAGCCCAAGCCTCCACGAGTGATGGAAGCCTGCGCTTTACTATCAGTGAGATCCTTGATAGCAATGCCCTTAATCTTCTGGTCACCAGCAGGGTACTCGTAAAATATTTCTTCTTCCCTCTTTATCAACGGAATGCCTGTAGCTTCAACCATTTTATCATACACCTTCCGAACCAAACCAGTTTGGTCGTACACATGGCCCACGAACACACTGTTCGATTGGACCAACACTATCGCACCAAACAAAATCACGATTTCTTTAAACATTTTTGTTCTTGGACAGGAGTAACCTCCACGACTTGTGTGCTTGTAATGTGTTTGTTTAATGCCAGTGTGGGAATGAGACGGATTGATATGCAAGAGGGAAAGGTCAAATGGCTAGCAATTTAGCTCACCGGCCGTTAGAGTGCGTTTACATGGAGTTACGTGGGAATTTTACCTTAATTCTGTTTGTGTATTCTGTATGCACGTGTATCAAAAGAAAAACATCCATTGTACTGTTGTAAACTGTAATTAATCACGCTTTAATAATTCAGGAAGGATTTACAATCAAAACATTATGTAAGTACAAATAAGTACCTGCCACTTTAGTCACAGTTCTATTTACAAAACACAATTACGATGTGCCACATTTTAACAAAATAATAAACACGTTACGCGATATTGTTCTTAAAAAGGAGAAAGGAGGTTCATCCGTAGATTTCTATGAGGAAGTTGAATCCCGATCCTCTTTCACTCTTCAGTTTGAGGTTGGCAAAGTTGAATCCCAGGCCTCCCATGGTGATAGACGGCTCCGCTAAACCATTGTCTTGGTCTTTGATGGCGATGCCTTTAATTTTCGAGATTTGGTCTGGGAATTCAAAGTTCACGTATTTCGTTCTTTTGAATAATGGTATAGAATTTGCTGATACAGTAGTTTCATAGACTTTTCTCACGCCATTTTGTTCCCAAGTTTGACCAACGATGACACTTTTGCAGTGCACCGCGACTACAATAGCGCACAATATTAGTAAATGTTTAAACATGATTGTTTGTCCGTCTCGCGTCGTGGGTAAATCGTTACTGAATGATATTTAGTGCAAAGGTCAGTTGTTCATTTATTTAAGACTGTGTTTACATGAGTGATGATTAATAATTTGTTTAGTGTTCGTATGAAGTGTGTTAACCGCATAAAAATCAATACAGCCAAAGCTTTTTAAGCTGACATTTAAAATATGTTCGCGCCTGTAGTACCAAATATAACGAATGGATAAGATTTGTCCTGTAAATACGTACAAGAAATATGCATTTCTTCTAAAGAAAGCTGAAGATTTACACGAGTAAAAGTAGCGCACATCATATAATGTAGATTACGAAGCGACTAACTGGACTTCATAGAACTTTACGTGGATGAAACCGCTGACAAATACTAGACGATCATAAAAACAAAGATTTTATACTACAAGTAATAACACGGCCTACATACATCAAAATGACATCTACTCACAATAAGCAATTAAATAGCAGACTTTATACGTTAAAAAACCTTGTAGCATAAATTAATCGTAACAAATTCTTTGACACATTTCCGGCTCCATGTAAACCATGCCTAATATTGTTTAAAACACGAGCGAATGATCGTCGACAAGGCTGTAAGGTCACTATATCGTATCTTACTAAACAACCAACGGAAAAACAACCTTATTACCTTAACTTAAGCTACATGGTCGTAAGCACATCTCGGGGAATTTTTAACCTAATAATTTGATACGTAAACAGTTTGGTTGATACTATTTATCTGACGTTACATTATGTTTCTGAGAATTTATGTAATTTGCAGTGTATAAATAGGGAAATTGTGTTCAACTTATAATATGGAGAAGGTTTGATTTCATAAGTTCCCGTGATCAAAAGAACTAAGCACTGAAGTCTAGCTCTCCCTTCAACACTTCAAAGCTATGTTTCTATTGCACGTACAAATCAATACAATCACGTACAATACAATTACACATGTGTTTGTATATATTTCTTCACGTGCATCACGCGTCGTGTCAGCAACGAACTTTGTGAATCGCTTGATTACGAAAGCGTCGCCGTATCCTATACTTTATTTGTATGTGTTTCTTAGTCTGTACCGTAGCTTAAGTACCAGCTACAATATTAGAGGCATCACGAGTACCTTACCGACGACACAGAAGATTGTTACAAATATAGATACCAACCTAAATTACATGAACATAGAGTTCAAATCAGTGAAACTAATTAGTGAAATGGATTTCTACTTGAATAGTCTAGGACTAACCTGAGTCCAGTGCTGAGCAAATGTTTGATTACAATTCAATATTAATCACTTATAGTTTCGGAGGACATTTTAATTAGATTAATGTTTACCGTTTGATTTGATTTCATCATCTTAATGTACGAGTGGCTACTTATGTTTGGGTCGATAGATACTTATGATTACTTCTGATTGCTTGTTCTAATGGTCGCAAACGTGACAATACTGTACAGAGCAGCGCAGACAACAAGAATAGAACACGTTTGTCACCATCTCCGTGGATTTCGTTACAGCCAACTCTAAACTATAACATTCGCCAAAAACTAGACAGCAGCGTATTCAGATGAACCTGAATCTTTTTAACTGCTACCTATTATACCTACCCCGGTTTTCCTGCGCCCTAGTCCAGAGCCCCATAATCTATGTATCTGTTAACGGCCACGGGACGTTGAATTTTTCTTCGGTCAAAAAAAAATCCAATTTAATATCTATGATTTTATAGCACATCGTTGGCAACGAGGTATTAATATCTGTTACCATGTAACTGACCCATAACATAAAGAGTAAAAAGTGGGTGTTACATTGCACAGTGACATAGTGCCGCAATGTGCACCTCTGCCTACCCTTCGGAGATAAAAGGCGTGATGTTATGTTAAAAATACATCAATATATTATTTAGTTTGTAATTATCGAAGGCTATAATATTTATGAATGTGGACATTCATATTGGTTGGAGCTAAATAATTAATCCGTGGCTTGTTTCATTCATATCGTGATATGCACTGATTGCTTATTTATTGGAAACGGAAAATACGTATGGGAAATAGTTACCTGTGTATTATTGCTCTTTTATAGATCATCAATAGGTACGAAATGATTCATTTACCAAAGAGTTTGAAGAGGTAAGTAAAATATGAATGCTGAACAAAATTAAAAGAACATTTCAATCAAGTAATTTTAATCAAGAAACAAATTAATGAACAGTTACTTCAAAATAGGTACTTAGTTAAGAACTATTTATAGTATTTTTTAGCATAGACTTCGACCAAAAACTTGTAGCCATGTCCCCTTGAGCTTTCCAAATGTATCGTCACATCATGATGTCCAACTCCACCAGTCCTGATGTAACACAATCCATTTCCTTCCAAATCATTCACGACCACCGCCTCAATAATTTCATTATTGACACCTTTCACTGTGATATCTTCATCTCTTACAAACGGTATGCCATATTTATAATGCGTTTCTTGATAAATTAAATGGCTCCCAAAAGTATTGCCGATGGATAAGCTGCCGCGACCACGTGCAAGTACCAGGGTCACAGAAATTGATAGAAGTAGAATAGACAAGAGGGCTTTAACAGCCATCTTTGATCGATGTGTTCGAAATATAAAATTGTTGCCGCGTTTTTATAATCTGTTAATGGCGCCTTGTGGTTTCGTCATCTACTTAATTGTTTAGGACATTTGAAATTGTGTAAACGATTAATGTTTGTCTTTTGGATTAGTTGATGTTGTTTATTTGCGTCTCTAAGGACCGCATGAATTGTAAAAATAACGTACAATCTGTAGGGATATGTTTCACAAGGAAACCGCAAATAAGTTCAGTTTGCCAGTTTTAATCGCAAGGATTAAAAATATTATCATGAGGGGTATTCCTGAAGACATAGTTCTGAAGTGATTAATCATCATAACGTAACAGTTTAAACCATAGGTCCATTATCATACTATCTAATCTCAATGTGTATTCATGGTCACTTCATTTGGTTACTTGAATTGAAAAAATAATGCATTACCACCTGTCTCATTGTTTTGTTCTAAATTCTGAGACGGTGTACTCAATAAAAGATACTGGTTTAAAGAGCCTATTTAATTCTAAATTGGTCCAAACATACAAATCTAAAAAGATTTATAGCAATCAATAAAACATTGTCTTAAATACGAAATCAACTGAACCTCTTCACACATACTTTACAGCGCCGATAAAACCACAGATAAGTAAAGACAAAACATTATGGTACCTAACGTCGTAACGACCATAAAGTATACATTATCACCTCTATAAATCCATAGAGTATGGACCATAGACCATAAGTTACCACGTCTGTGAAGGCGCGTGATTATAATGGGCCGTAATAATGTTTAAGTAGGCCTAATGAGATGAAAAGGGATATCGGTACGGTTTTTGTTGGCCGGACCGGTTCGTATCCTCTATTAATTATTCACTTATGAAGCTGCGTTATGCATGCGTCCGTTTATTGTCTCGTAAACTTTGAATATTTATCTGAAGTTTTTATTGGGGATCGTGTGGTAAGTCGGTAATGGATGTGAGACTGGAATTTTTATGAATGATTGTAATTAAGTAGCCACCTTTGTTCGTTTTATTTGTTTCTGAACGTAACTGTATACTGTACTGTACGTGTATTCTTTTTTTAAGGGGGGTATATCATCGAATGACTGCTCCGCCTGGGTGAGGCGGGAGGGAGTGTCAGACTTTTACTGACTAAAAACCACCCCTTCTCCTGCACGTCGAGCCGGAGCCCCAGTAACCCGTTAGGTTCTCCGCGACTGTGTGTATAGTATAGATTTGATTTTAAAGCATTTGACAGGTACTTTGAGTTTGCGACTAGCCTGACCTGACTTATACAGATCAACATTTTATGTTCTCCGTAGTGGAAATAAAAGCTAAAAACAATGCATTTGTAAATATCAGTTATACGTAACTAAATCCTGAAAGCACGTGAATTACAGCTGTGTACACAAACCTTGAATACGGAATACAAGCAATATTACTATGTAGTATCTACAATAGTATCGGGCCGATCAATGAACCAATGAGGAAGTCTGCTCTATCAATATCTAACCCCGTTGATTAATATCCATTATCAATTGCTAATATTCATTTATCTCTGTGTTTGGTACACCCAAACAACTTGGAACATGGTTTAGTGTTCTTTCTACACGAGGCGAGAGGCACAGCGCTGGCCAATCTAATCACTTCGATAGCTATGCACTAATCGCCATATATGCTGAGTAGGTACATTCTGCCACAGAATACGATAACAGCACCACCGATCACGGATACTTTATCACCGAAATATCAATATTTTATCACTAAATATTATTTTAATTACATTCTTAATCAGAACTAATTAATCTTCCTTTTAATACGCGGACGATATGCTCGCCGTTTTAGTTTACATATATCAGTAACGTAATGAATGGGAATATTATAATATTAGCAATATGTGTTTCTGTTTTTTATGTGGTTTGTGTGCATTGTGAACGGAGGAAGCTTCTGGAACCAGAAATTGAAGCGATTGATAAAGATAATGTGGGAAAATTCTTAGGCAACTATCCTAACATGGTGGGTCAGCCCAATGAGGCGGCGCGACGAGTGGACTCCACTGTTCATCAGACTGTCAACAGATATTACTGCTCCTTGGACTCCATCATTGAAGGTGAGTCAATAACAATTTTATTTATTATCGTAGGAAAAATGTGCGCTAAAATAGTTACGTAAACACAACGATTTGAAATTAGAACGTCATAAACTCTTTGACTTTTTTTTTCATCAAAATGAAAGCCAAAGTTTTGGATACTGGGAAATTGGCACTTATATTTTTATATGAATTCTTGATTTGCTTGAATATTATAGAAAGTGTTTGAAGCAAAATAAATAAACTTCACATGTTATTATTTTCTCATACAATTTGGCTGAGGGCACTTTTCCACCATTCACAAAACATTATATAGGAGTATATTACTCGAACACACCCAGAGCTACACTGCTACCTGACTCCGTTGATTAGTTATCATTCTTATCTTACTATGAATAATCATAAAATCGAAAAACACTGACTAGGTATAGGTATTATGTTCTCTTTGCTCTTTATTTACATTTTTAGGAAACATTAGGTACCTAGGTACTTTCAGGTTTGATCATGCGTTGGGGCCTTGGAGCGAGGTAAACTAACTTGATTGATACTTACCTATGTAATGGCGATAGATTCACCTTCAACTTACTGAGACATAATGTTGTTAGGATTTACGAAATGAGCTGCCACGGGCAAAGATGAGTCAGAAGTGGTAAAGGAAGATTTGCGACTGTTTTGTGTCACATCACACCCTATTAGTGGCCACTGCTGATCAAAGGCCTCTTCTCATACGGAGAAGGTATTGCATTTAATCACCACTATGCTCAATGCGGGTTGGCGATCTCAAACTTATAATTATAAATTATAAAGTCTAAATAGTAATCTGCCTCATTGGCCGAGTGGTCGCAAGTGCGACTGCCGGGCCAAGGGGTCTCGGGTTCGATTCCCGGGTCGGGCAAAGTATTACTGGGTTTGTTAAAACCTCAGTAGTAGCACGGAGTCTGGAAATGTGCCCGGTATATGGCAATAGGCTCACCCCCTATTACATGCATGGGACTCATAACAAATAGTGAAAAGTGGGTGTTACATTAATACGTATTTATGTATATAGCAATATGCAGCAAAGATAATGCTATATCACACCAGTTATTCCCCTGCAGTTAAATACAAAGTTTGCCTGAACTGAGGTCCTGTCTAATCTCAAGCAGTACAGTTAACAGAAGTTCGTATATATTTTCCGATTTCTCTTCTAGAAGTTAATTCCTACAGAAAGGACAGAAACAATGTTAGGATAGGGTTAGCCACTCAAGTTATCGATGGACTATATTTCAATTTAAAGTTTTTTTTAAATTTAGTAACCACCTGTAGGTACCTGTGTAGTATAATTCTAACATACTGTTTACGAGCCATCAGACCACCACAGATGGGGCACAGTACGGCTGATGCCCGATACGGAGCCGCAGAAGCCCGGACGGGTTGTCGGGGCTCCGACTCGAAGAGTAGGAGTAGGAACGGAGTGGTTTTTAGTCAGTAAGAGTCTGACACTCGCTCTCGCCTAACCCAAGGCGGGAGAAGTCATTGAATGAATTTCCCTTCTCAATAAAAACATACTGTAAACAAAGTACTTGTAATTATTCACCGGTATATAGGGAAAAATTACATAGCTAATGTTTGTAAGGTAGTGTTGGTAATGTGATATTTTTGTGCTCCAAATGGATCATTTCCTCAAGGAAAATAAATGTATTATTTCCACTAATAAGTCTATACATATAAGTGATTTAATTTTAAACTTAGGTTTAGATCATTTCCAAGAAATAACCTATATTTTGAACAAAATGTATGACGATAAAAATAGCGTTAGTATAACTTATTTTAAATGGGATAAATTATCTCAGAAAATTCAGAAAATTACGATTAGGCTAATTAATAGATTCTGCAGCTTTATTGTATAAGTACAGTAATATTTAAAACTACATTTGTAAAGAAAGAACTTAAGTAGATACTTTCAGGTAGGTACCTATAGAAGAATGACTGGTCTCATCATAACGTGACGTCAGACCACCCAAATTGATATCGATAACATTTTGACAGACGATAACAGTGCCAGTAACACAGATGCAATTTTTACATAACGAAACTTGAAATCGGTAGCCCAATCAAATGTACTTTCAACTCTACGATTTTGTAAATAAGTCTTAAATGGACTGAAATAATTTCTGAAGTAGTTACCTTGATATACTGGCTAAACTACAGTGAAAATTCGTGACATGAAAGTCATCCTTCTTATTACGCAATCGCAATAAACTTATCAATAAGATAAAACTATATATTTTGACATTTTGTTATTTGTTATCAAATAAAAAAGTCATATATGTAATGCTATGTTTTATATCCTTGTAAATTACTCAGCTATTCTTTGCTTGGACTTTGTTACATTCATTTAAAGAGTTACATCAACAGTACTTAAGAATCCACATCCACTGCTGGATTACAGGTCTTCTCTATGTTATAAGGGATTATTTTATACCTAGCAAAGCCAAAGCATATAAAATAATCTCCGCGCTTAACAGGCTGGTTGTAGATAGCAATTTAAAAATATCAGGTTTCTTTATGGGCCAAAATTGCCACAACCTGCCAAATCCGCTGCAACTCCTGAAAGCCAGGATATATAGTAGGTACAACCAAAAAAATACCGGAACACTGAAGGATGGCGCGTCTCAGCGACATGAGTACCTGTCTTGGTTCTCGCAACGAAATTATGTACATAAACATGTATGTAATTTTATTAAAAAATAAAAAAATAATCAGTTATTATAAGAGGAGAAGAAAAAAACGATAGCTTCCACTTCCCTCGATGAATTACTGCAGAAGACAAATATCAGGTTTATCAGGGAACGCTTGTGCTCAATTTAATAACTTGATAAATAAATAAATAAATAGATAGATTTTTTTGCACATTGAGATGAGCAACTCTCTTTGTATAATGGGACGCCCTCTATTCACCAGTTAAGTTTCGGAGTTCTGTAAAATGTTGTAGAAGTATGGCAAGTCTATTGCCAAAATTGATTAAATAAATAAAAAAAATCGAATTAAATTTTTAACTGGATTAAAAAGGATATCGTCTCGTGTCCATACATTTTGGGCCTTTTCTAAAAGTGCCGTAAAATTGATACGTAGGTATACCTAACTAGGTATACTACTACTTCTTCTAACTCTAACTAGAAGTAATTCTTCTAACTAGAAGTAGCCATTTGGATCAATCGTTAATGACGTAAAAGTTGTAGGATCCAAGATGACGGAATTGCGGAGAACCTAACGGGTTACCGGGGCTCGGCTCGAAGTACAGGAGAAGGAACGGGTGGTTTTTAGTCAGTAAGAGTCTGACACTCCCTCCCGCCTCACCTAGGCGGGAGGAGTATTAGATGATTTCCCCACTTAAAAAAAATACCAGTTCGAAGATTCATCATTTTCATACATTAATTGCTTTCTAAAGTGTTAGGAAACGGAAAATATTATCGACATTGTTGAAATAAAGAATCCTTGCCAACTAGTCACTTAGTTTTTTGTCTGCCAACTACCTATATAGTTTTTGAACTGTCAAAACCACAGTTTTCTATGAATTTTGTACGAGATTGTGTATTGTGATGTCATGTTTTTTAGCGTCAAACAGCATAGATACTTATTTATTAAAAAAATGTTGGAAATATAATAAAATTAAGTTGCTCTTAAAATAAATTAATGAAAGGGGGGATTATTTTTTAATATCTTATTATACTGAACAGTCGAAATAATTTATTTTTTATTGAGGAAAGTACACAATTATGATGATAATGCGTAGTTTTCGCAATTGAACTTCAGAAACAAGCCAGTTAACCTAATACTTAGTCCAACTTAAATAAAATACGTTAAACAAATAAATAAAAAGTGTTATTAATTAATTTCCACAGGCAGTCATTTGATGGTGTACGGCTCGAGTGGCTGGACGTTTCCCGTGCAGGATGTGAACCTTACACTCAGGTACCCACCGGATGATAAAGAGGTATCAAACGTCGTTTTTTTTCATTTTACCGGGTGACGGGGCCGGGTGATAGTACCTAGTGTGTGAGTGTGTGAAGTGATTTTCCTGCCAGTCCTCCAGAGATGAGGTTTGCCATGATCTTAAGTTTCCACGCCAGCTTACTGTTGAATCCAATTCCGATCCCTCGACTTTTGTATTGTGAAATTTCGTACCCTTGAGTTGCAATACTAGCACACATTGCATCTGTGTTGCGTGGATATTTCATGAACTAATTAGTATTGAGTTTAGCTTTTATTCCGTACTAGCTTTTACCCGCGACTTCGCTCGCGTCACAAAAGGATAAAAAGTAGCCTATGTGACATATACCAATACACACAGCGCCATCTATACCAATACTTTTGTTTTCCCTCGGAATATCAATTTTTACCGGGATAAAAAGTACCCTATGATTTAATCTGGATTTCTAACTTACTTCTGCAAAAATTCAAAGCAATCGGTTAAGCAGTTACGGCGTGAAAGCGGAACAAACAAACAAACTCACTTTCCGATTTATAATATTAATAAGGACTTGTAAGAATTCTGAATGCTACTTTAACAATTACGCTAGGGGTTGTATAGTTTTAACATTGGATAATTATTGAGATTAGATTGGATTGCAATTGGTTTCAACTTCAAGAGTAAGCACCCAGGTAGGTTGTTGGGAGATCGCAGTTGAAAAGGTGTATCTATGAGCGCTGATCGACTGTCCCGGTGTCTGTCATATGTGTAGTCTCTATGTTGGCTCTTATGATATTGCGAAGACTACAGGTCCAAAGTTACTCAATTACAATTACTGTTGCTCTGCGTCTAATGTACACGACTAAAACTGCTCAACTCAAATCAAAATATTTGTCATAAACGCAATACGTTTTTGTTTAGTCTTGGTCATAATTTACGGGTTTGATATTTACAGGCAATCTTACACGAAGACGATGAAGAGTACATTGTAACTGGTTTCAAAGTAATTCTGTATATAGACGGACCCTCGAGTGAGGGTACATCATGGAAGGCGGTGTTTTACAGGTTAGTACAGTGTATATTTATTTATTAAATAAGTACATGTTGTATCTTTTTTATGGCAAAGCCGGTAAACGAGCAGACGGATCACCTGATGGAAAGCAATCGGCGTCCCCATGGACACCTAGAACACCAGAGGTTACAAGTGCGTTATCGGCCATTTGGGGATTAGGAGTTTGAGGATCATTGGGGATTCAGGGATTGGGGAGATTGGGGAAGGGAAGGGTAATAGTTGTATGAATAAAAATATACATTCTATATGGTTCTCGCCTAAATTAAACACGGTAGCTACGTGGTAGCTACAACGTAACGCCTACAAAATTGTTATAACGCACTGCATCGCGTAATAGTATTGCGTACAAATTTTGCACAGGCGCTAAAATAAATGATTGATGTAAAAGTTTTAAATGCTAACTAAACCTATATCTGTATGAAATTCTGGTAACATTTATATTCAAATTTTCAAATTAACTCAAATGTTTATTTACTAAGCTATTATAAAAGTTACCGTATCAAATTATTGACACTTGGATAGCGTGCCTTACCATTACACAACGATAAATACGCATCAGCAAAAATTGCTATTATTTTTTTTTATCAGGCGACACACTTATTTCTTTTTTATTTTTCAGGACACAATAACGTTGTCGTTCGTTAGCAGTAAGCTCACCTCACTGAGTTACGAGTTCTGGCTGTACGGAGCTAGGAAGGATACGCCCGGCCTGACACTAAACTCACACTATCGTCTGTGTTAATAAAATGGTTGCTGTTTATTAATCCAAATAGGTTCTTTAACTACGCAATCCTAACATTTTTGGCGTATGGGTTTTGGAAACTGGGTATAGAGAGTTGGCCCAAGTTCCTTGTTCCGTTTGGTAGTGACTGTACTCGCCTCTTTTCGAGGACACGAGGAAAATGGAACAGTTTGGAAGTCCGAAGGTTTAAAGAGTATCAAATAAAAAGTTTGTTTTACACTTGTTATCAATTCGTTTCTTTGAGTTGGGATCATGTTGCGATATACAATAAACATACGTAAGTAATATTATTGTTCTATTTGATGACGTCGTAGCAAGATGCGTAGTTTCTACTGCTGGACATTCTGAACTGATGCCACAACCATGATTGTATGCACCTACAAGTACTCAGTTAAACATATCTATGAGTGTGATTTACAACATAGTAATTAAATGCGGCAAATAAATTGCAAAAAGTTGTGAGTAACTTAAATACGTTATAATACCGCTGCCTCCTCGCAACCCAGCCATCGCGAAGGACACACCGGGCGTCGGGGATCGCGGGACGATCTCCGGCCACCGTAAGCGCGGGCCTGCGGACGGCGAGCATGGGTGGCTCCCCGTCCGACCAGAAACAGACCCGAGCGTACGGCGCGTCGCGTTCCGCGCGCGCCCCAAAGAGCCATCAGACCACCACAGATGGGGCCCAATAGGGCCGATGCCGATTCGGAGTCGCGGAGAACCTAACGGGCAACTGGGGCTCCGGCTCGACGAGCAGGAGAAGGAAAAGGGTGGTATTTAGTCAGTAAGAGTCTGACACTCCCTTCCGCCTCACCCAGGCGGGATCAGTCATTCGATGATTTTCCCCCCTTAAAAAATACGTTATAATACGAGCATATATAATACGAGTACTATGGCAAGTTAAAGATCGCAGTTTAAAAGGTTTAAATTTCTCAGAGAGCAGTACTAGCTAATCCCGATTCTATCTTTATTGTGTGGTCACTTTGTTTTAAGGGGGAAAATCATTTAATTGAATTTTGGTGAGAATTGGTGAGGGCACGGCGGTGCTCAGCCTACGCAGTACCGTGTAATCCACCATATCCTCAAGGCGGTCCTCGCAGTGACACCCGAGCGTTTCCTTCCGCCCTATCAGACACAGGTACCTACCGAAGCTCCACTGTCCGGTGAGGACCTGCGTCAGGCGGCAGGTGAGGATGCCGTAGCGTCTCTCAAGCCACTCCTCAAAGAGGGGAACTCACCGCTGCAATAGCAGCGAAACCAAGTGTGTGGTCACTAAGTCAGCTCTTACGCCATCCACAAGAAATGAGGTGGCAATTATATTCTCCTCCGCTTTAAATAATAAAGAAATAATAACACTCTATATAAAGAAGAAAATCTTGCACCTCGTCATGTGTTATTTGCGAAAACAGTTTAATTTCAAACAGCTAGCTACTCAATCGTCGTCACGCCACACCGTCATATAAACTTGAGTTTATTGTAGCTTAGGCCACCTGAGACATGTCTAGACTTGCTATAAAATATGTACACGTAATATAAAGGTGCTAAATCTACAGTACACTAGCTATTTATTGGTAATACAGAGGTGAAGAGATTTTTCAAACGCAATACCACGAGTTAATCCGTGGAACTTGAATAAAAAATCGACGATACAGGCGTTTTGTTTTATATGGCTGTTTAATAATGAAAAGTTTTTAATCTAAGATCAGGCTTCGAAATGAAAAAGTTATGAAGATCAGAAATAGCTTTACGTCGATGAAACTGCAAGAAGAGCCGAGTTGGTCATTTGAACACCTAAAGCTAAGGAATTGTCAGTTAGATTTAAAATATTAACTATATCTGCTTTTAATAGACCCTTCAGTGACTTCAATTACGATTCTCAGGAGAACAATACGCCAGCAAAACTTCAGGGAAAAGATTTGGTCACTTATGTTGAGTTGATACCTATAAAAAATCCAGTTTCTGCAAGCTAAATCTTTTAGTCACAAAGAAAAGGTTACCTACTGGCAGACTGTCGTAAAAAAATATTTAAATAGATACTCACAACCAACTGCCATTGGTCCATGGATAAAGTCTCCGTGTCTCATTCCTCTCCTCAGCCAGGATCCACACTAACGCAGCCAGCAGCACCAGGAACCGAAACACATCAAAAGACGCCATATTGCTTTAAAATGACAGCTGTCACATTATTGAACTGTCACTGTCACTTTTACACATCGTTGTGTCAGTTATTTTCAAAAGTTTACGTTATATGTACACGATTTACGTAATTGTTTGGTTTCCTATAAAAAAATTGTAGATGTGAAAATAAGTTATTGTAAGAAAGCAGAGGTGAAATTTTAGATACACAGCAGATACATTTAATATTTTTAAACTGAAGTTTCATGTCCCATAATAAAGTAAATGGCTTGAGTAAATCATATTTGCATCTAACTTCTACACATTTAGGTACTAAAACTTGAGGGTTGAGTGCGTTTTATTTCAACACGTATGTAATTCTCTTAAACAAAATCTCTTATATGAGCTTGTGAAATCAAGGTCAAATGTTAGAATGGTTTTTATTTAACCCGTTGAAAATTGTTGGAATTCATCCCCTAAATTATGATCATACAAAAGTAGTCTCTAAACATTGGAAATTTGGTCTATAATGTAGTTAGTGGAGAGCTGTCATCGGTGACCGCTTGGGGATATACGGGAAATGAGGATGCTAATCCTCATTTCTCAGCACCTACGAAGTTATGTAAATCAGATTAGATATAAATAAATAAATCTCATTTTGTACAAGTAACTGAACATATTAAAAGATAGCGTTCCAGTGGGTGGACACAAGCAGATTAGATACAGATAGAATTTAAGCTTGTCTGTACGTCTGTTAGATTTGTAGGAGGTGAGATAGTCTCGATCGATACGATACATAGGTACATACTTAGGTTGATTAAGTTCAGGATAGTATAATTAAAAAGAAAAGTTTTGAGAGCCTAAGTTACAATTAATAGTTAGCCTTATGAGGCTTATGTTCAGTAATAGGAGTTTTGTAGCTGATATCATAAAGAACATACAGTGGCATAATGTGCACTTCTGCTTACCCCTTCGGGGATAAAAGGCGTGATGTTATGTTATGTATGTATTATAAAGAAGTAACACTACAATTATATCTTCTTCTCCTAAAATGAGAAAAGCCTAGCAACCTACCCAGGTGCTACGAATTTTGGAATAAAAACTTTTTTGTGCTATAGAATCGTAATATCCCAAACGTCTGTCGTTGAAATTGCATTAAACGTATCGATGGGGTACGCTCAGCATACGTAGGTATAACAAGTATGCGATAATAATAACTTTATACATATAAATTACATTACTTTTATTTTTCAATTCATGCACCTACTAACTGTGTAACGATAATTTAACCGTTCGTTTAGTCATCGTCAGATCAATGCCCTAAAATGTAACTTAATGTCTATCTAATTGGATTCATTTTTAAGTATTTTTTAATCACATTACACGTCGGAGTCTACATAATACATTAATTTTTATGTTTTTTACGGAAAAAACTAAATGATTGGATTATTTATTGGTAAACAATTAGGCGTCTGTGTTATCTATTGTATTGATGACTAAAAATGTTTTATAATTTAATATTGCTATTCACGTTTTAATGATACATTGATTGAATGAGTCAATCAAGAAAACTGACAGTCGGATTTTTGGTAATTTAGAGTACCTATAACAATCGTATTGCGATTCTACGAGCTCAACTATTTTCGAGTCACAGAGGGATTCCTTCTGTGACTTAAAACTACAGTAGAGCTTCCTCTACTCTATAGTAGAAGAACTCTCACTTCTTTCTTCTTTTCTTTTCTGCTCAGTATATTTACGGGAGTAATCAGTTAGTTTTAAATAAAATAATAGTTCTTTATGAACCCTCATCTCGTCTTAAAACACGATGAAACACATATAAAGGTGATTTACTAAAATACTAGCAGACCCAACAGACGTTGTCCTGCATATCCACTTGAATGTATAAACAAAAATTCGTTTGAGAGAAGTTCAGTGACATACACACTCACAGAATAATTATATATATAAAGATTTATTAAATTATACTAATCCCACTGTCCTACGTCCTACTAATATTTATAAATGCATACGTTTGTGAGGATGTCCATGTGTTTGTTACTCTTTCACGCAAAAACAGCTGAAGGAATCGGAATGAAATCTCGAATAACACATAGGCTACTTTCTATCGGACGAGAAGACGGGTGATGCTTTTGATAGAACCTTACCTACTAACAAATATACAGTCAAACAATCAACATTAACCTTTTATGTATCTAAACGTGGATCCACGCGAGACACAATGTATTTTCTATCATTTTTTTTATGTCATAAGCCAGTAAACGAGCCGACGGATCACCTGATGGTAAGCAATCGGCGTCGCCTATGGACACCTGGAACTACAGAGGCGTTACAAGTGCGTTACCGACCTTTTGGGGATTAGGAGTTTGAGAATCGTTAGGGATTCAGGAATTTGGGAGATTGGGGAAGGGGAGGGTAATTGGGCCTCCAGTAACCTGACTCACACACACACACACCTGAAACACAACGCAAGCGTTGCTTCACGTCGGTTTTCTGTGAGGCCGTAGTATCACTCCGGTCGAGCCGGCCCATTCATGCCCAAGCATGGTTCTCCCACACTTAAAATATTCTGTCTCATATACGGGCAAACAAGAGGTTAAAAAATCTCATTTAAAGGATTTAAATCAACGCTATCTAAACTATACCAAGTTACCAGTAGCCAGTTGAAGTGGGGCCTTGTTCAAAGTAAACTGAATAAGTTAAGAGCTGATTAAGTGGGACTACATAACATGTGCATTAGACGCTGATAGTGGAAAGAAAGCCAGGGAGCTGATTAGATAGCGATACAACAGTGTGATTAGAGTTTAAGACCTATTTATAGAGTATTTGAGATGTAAATTGTGTGTAGAATTAAGAATACTGTTATCGTGATATTGAATGAGTGTTTTGTGAAATGGTTTAGTTATAAGTTTGTGAGGAGGTAGGAATTCACGGGTATTTTTGAAGTTTAGTAAAGTTTCTGTAACAATAATACTTATTACGAAATTCAGAATTGTGAACGATTAATTATTATGTATTTCGACTTCCTGACTTCATATCATCACGTAATTATTTGACGAGGAACTCGACTAGTTTTAAGCCATGTTAGAATCTGAGCCCATATTTATGAGCAGCATAATAATTAATTGGGATGATGACAGGGTATGAAAATTAAAAATCTAATTAGTCCTTAAGTTAGGTAATGAAAAATATTAGACAAGTATTTTTTTATTTCGTCGTATAATAAAAAAAGTACTTAGATAAATCGAATCAAAGCTTAGGACTGGGGGCTAAAACGTCATTTCTACGTATAAAATGTGCGGGGCAAAAAACTACGTGTGAAGCAGGCCTGCCAACCATCTATATGATGATTATGATGGGGATGCATGCTGTCGGTATCAGGTCAAACAATTCTTCACAGCACAACTACTACGTTTAATTTTACCACACAATTCCACCTTTGTCTATTTTGTCGTGTGGTTTTACATTAAGTGACTTTCTTGATTTTGTTTAGTTAATTAATTTTGTGGAGCCACAAGTAATCTAGATAACAAAAACTATAATTACCAATTTCTCAACAACAATATCAAATTATATTTTGTCGTCGCGTCGTCGTGTTCGTATCGTTGTTATTAAAAAAACGTTTCGGAAATCATTGGTCTCCCATAGACATATTAGTTACGGTTTTGACTTTTGGTATTGTGTTCGAAATTATAATTATTAGGGGCGGCATGACAGCCGGGTTTGGGTCCACAGATTATACACGTCCAAATCATTTGAAACGTGTTTTTTACTGCAAGAAATCTATACGAATATAAGATTGTGCTTTTTGTATAGTCTATGGTGGAATAGGAGTAAAAATTATTATCAATTGTGTTATGATATTCACTTATAACTGAAGCTACATCTGGTGGTCTTCTCAAGAACTGACTTAATTAAAATAGTGTATCTGCGGTCATTGAAAATTCAAATTAAAAAAAATATATATTTTCATTATCAATTTAAAACATTATTTTGGTCGCCCCGTTAATAGAATTCGACACTCTTTTGCCGGCAGCCGGACTTGAAACTATTTGACAAATGACCCAAGATTGACTTATATACCTACAGTTTTTTTAATGAAAATTCTCATTTTTACCAGAAACAGAACCCACTTCGATGTATCTAGACACCCTTAATACTTCTAGCATTAATCCAACTGTCTTACAAAGTTATTACAAGCCAGATCAAGATTACAAACTAATGATAATTGCTACAGCTGCCCGCAATTAGGGATGTACTTAATAACTTAGATTACTAACTTAAGATCAATCATTCTGAACTGGATTAAGCACTAACTCGTTACTTTGGCTCAGGACTAAGTTATTCGTGAAACTATTTTTAAACGTAATGCGTACATGTTAATCATAGTAATATAATTATAGATTTAAACGAGATTTTTACAAACTCTAATTAAGTAAGTGTGGGAGAGCCATGCTTCGGCACGAATGCGCCGGCTCGACCAGAGTGATACCACGGCACGTCACAGAAAACCGACGTGAAGCAACGCTTGCGTAGTGTTTCGTCGTGTGAGTGAGGTTACCGGAGGGCCAATTACCCTCCCCTTCCCCAATCTCCCCAATCCCTGAATCCCAACGATCCTCAAACTCTTAATCCCCAAAAAGCTGGTAACGCACTTGTAACGCCTCTGGTGTTCGAGGTGTCCATGGGCGACGCCGATTGCTTACCATTAGGTGATCCGTCTGCTAGTTTAGATTAGGGCAAACAGCGCTTAAAAGAGAGGTTTCTGTTCAGCGGTGGACGTATTTCAGTTGATAGTGACGCGTAGATGACGTTATGTTTTAATTTTTGTGTGGAATTAAATTAATTTGCAATACCATTCTTGATCGGAAGATTATTTAGTGTAAGATGCGTATGATATTTATCATATGACACAAAGCATAATAATGATATATAGATACTGTTTTCTATGTAAAAGTTCTTGAAATCCAAAAATATCCTTAGATAGGTATGTTCTTGACGTTATTTGATAAACTGAAGAACCTATTTACGTGACGCTTGTATTTTAATCCTACATTTATAAAAAACAATAAAAAATGTGCCTTAATGCTTATTATTGTGCTTACAATAGTGAGATCAATACCCTTTACCTATCAACTTTTGAGATAAAAGAAATCTATGTATCCAAAACTGCACTTCTACTGAATTCTAAAATGACGTAACTTAAAACACAATTCAAACGAAAATAGCACATAACTGATACAAATATGAAGCACTACACTTAAAATTAAACATTCCACTACCATAATCAAACAAAAAAAAACAAAATCAAAACAAAAAGTTTTGCACTCGCTAACTTAAGTCAAAACTTTAACTTAACTCTCACTTAGATTACACGAAGCACACTTTTATACATCACTGTCAAGTTAGACACTGTTTAAAGTTTATTTTTTGAAGATATTTTCGAATTAAGTTACGACTAAGTTAGGATTAAGTTGAGGTGAGCACAGGCGTGCGGTCTGCGCGGAGGTTGAAGGCTGACTGGCCGGCTACATACAGCCTTAAGTTGAGTGGAGTAAGTTACTTAACTTTAGCGATAAAGGTAAGCGTTCACTTGTAGATATATCTTTTAACCTTTGATATTGAATGGGGAATGATTTTAATCTAATGTAAGAAAGGTGCTTTAATAATATAAGTCTTTGCTCAGAAGATAGTGGTCGTCTTTAAATAGTGACTCGTCTGATCGTTTCTATTCTATCTTCTATCTAAGTTGATTGTTAAGCAATTTGACTGTAATGTACAAAAGTTTATCTAATTGTCAGGTTTGTATGGGGTTTCGGATTTGCTTCCATGGCAAATTACTATAAGTTTTCAGTTTTTACATTCTAAGAGTTCGGTATAAAAGTAATAGGTGTCACTTTCTTTCTTTATAAGGGATACATAACGCAAACCATCATGTTTGATTTCCTGGATTAAAAGGTTAAATCCGTTTTGATACCTTTAAAATTAGACTAATATTGAATTACTTAAAGTTATTTATTTGTCTAGCCTTGTAGTGACTACACTTCAAGAATAATGATGAGACATCAGCTAGACTATTTTGTAACTGTCAATTCGAACTTTCGAAGTAAGCTCACTCGTATTCTCGTCCGTCATTGGTCGAGATTATTCTCACAACCATTGGTAGCGCGGACCGCCTGAGCTGAGTTCACTTTGAGCAGAATAGCTTAGCGGGTAGCCTAGTACAATTGGCTCGAACAGCAGGAGTAGTATCGGGGTGGTTTTGAGTCAGTAAGAGTCTTACACCTCTCGCCTCGGCCAAGACTGGAGAAGAAATTGGATGATTTTCCCCCTCAAAAAAAGTTTCGGGGTTTCTTTGTGCGACGAAATCCGAAATATGGAAATTCGCCATACAACTAGTTGTTTGTTGTAGCTACCGACATAGCTCGCAAAATCGGCAGGCCACGTCGCTCGAAGGACTCACGGCAGATGGGCCAGGAAACGTGGGCAGGCCTCCTGCTAGGTGGACCGACAACATCGCACGAGTTCCGGAGAGCTAGTGGATGCAGGTGGCGAGTTGTCGTTCGACATGAAGGACTAAGGAGGAGGCCTTTGTGTAGCAGTGGACGTTTTTCGGCTGTTGATGATGATGATGATGATGATGATTAGTAAGCTTGTCAGTTTGTTTGTAATGAACAATGCTCAGTGCTTGACAGAGACATCAGACATTGGTGCTGACTGGGTTATTTTGATTGTTAGATGCGAAAAGCTGAAGATCGAGCAGCAATGTGCTATTGGAGAAGATTACGTCCAGCAGAAGGCGGTGATGGTGATGCAGATCCCCACTTAAGCAATATCTAAGTTTTAGAAATAATTTAGTACAGTTGAAACTTAACTTAAACCAATTAGTTAAAGGTTACCTTTAATGAATAAAAAGCTTGTTTTAATAGTAGTCTTACAAGTGATAAGCGATAAAAACTCTCTATAGCCTTTAATTACCGTCTATTACAAGTATTGCTAATTAACAAGTATTAATTGCTTGTGATACTAGCTTTAAATGGATCATAAAATAAAATATGTTAATTAAAATTTTCTCTTATGACGTAGATGCGTTGACAAACGTAAAATTTCATTAAGGAACATAAGTAGGTACCCATGTGTGTCCTACAACTACGTCTAGATATTGTAGCACGCGTATGGGCAGTAACGTCCTTCAAACTTCTCCAAACTGGTCTCCAGATTTCAAGCAGCTTGCTACGTGTGGGAATTATAGCCAACCTGCTCTAAAGATGGAGATGTTTGTTCAAAGGTAACTAGGCGTATTGTGGATGACAATGATGATAATACATTGTGCTTGATTACCAGATACTAAACAGAACATGAATAATGAGTAGGTAGGTACTGTTTTATTTGTTTCCTGAAATGAAGCCTGAAATGGAATATCGAATAAGTAGCAGTTTATTGATCGTTTACCTACCTAGAGTGATAAATAATATTCATGACTAGCATCTGCCAGCGGCTTCGCCCACGATCCCAGGGGTAAAATGCCTATGTATCACTTCAGACCATAATCTACCTCTGTTCCGAATTTCATTCCGGGCCCTTCAGTCGTTTTAATATGACTGAGTAACAAACATACACATAAACTCACATATTTTCATTTATAATATCGAGTCAAGCTAATTTCAACCATTGGCCTTTCAGTTACAGCGTAAAATCTATGAATGAGTATTGTAAACGTTAGAGTAGACAAATACAATCAGAAATCACCCAATTGCTAAGCTATCGGGAGTTTCACGTGTTATTGTGAGTCAACCATAGAAGATAGACATATGCTGTCAAGGAATATTTTTTATATAATTTTAAGGAGAATATTTCCGTCGTACATGATTTCTATGCAGCTTTAACCTATAAGCCTGCACACGCGACGGAAGCTTAAAAAATGGAGTAACTTCTCCCGTTTTCCCAATATTTCCCTTCACTGCTCTGCTCCTATTGATCGTAGCGTAATGAAAAGTATACTATAACCTGCCCAAGAGTATGAAGAATAATTGTGCCAAATTTCGTTAAAATCCATCGAGTAGTTTTTGTTTCCATAACGAACATACAGACAGACAGACAGACAGACAAAAATTTTACTGATTGCATTTTTGGCATCAGTAGCGATCCCTAACCACCCCTTGATAGTAATTTTTTAAATATATTGTATGTACAGAATTGACCTCTCTACAGAGTTATTATAAGTACTAGCTTCTGCCCGCGACTTCGTACGCGTTTTATTCCGTACATGTAGAATTTTTAGGACTTTTTCTGTTCTAAGAACCTTCTCCTGATCATAACAAACGCAACAAAAAAAAAAATCAGCCAAATCGGTCCAGCCGTTCACATATTATGGCGTGACAACGGAAAACGGGATTCATTTTTATACATATAGATAGATTAAATAAGGAAATTTGTTAACAATTAAACGTTGTAAGTAAAGTTAAGTCATGAAGTCACTGAATTTGGTGAGTTAAATAAAACACCATAATAAAGACACATAGGTACCTAACAACTTTCCATAGAATTCAGCGAAATTTTAAAAAGCGTTAATTACTTAATTGAACCAATAAATACAATCCCTTTAATGCAAGTTTAAAAAGTTTGAGAAAATATTTGCAGTCTTATTTTACGCCCAGGGCGACTTCAGTACGTACCTACGTATAGAACGTATATTGTTATGTCTAAGATATATTTAGGAAATGTCATTTAATCAGGTTATGATGAGATAGGAGAATAAAAACTGAAAGCACACTGTAAAAGAATCGACTGACAAAATCGAATAGAAACCATGATCAAGATGTCTTATATTAGTGAAAAATTAACCAAATTTTTAAAAACTGTTTACCAGATACGTAAGTATAAAATCTCCTATTTATGATACATAAAAAATACTAGTTACTTTAAAACTCCAAATGTAGTTGTACTAAATAGAAACCAACTGCATACCTTGACTCACGGCTCTACCTAACCTTTAAAGAAATATAAAAGCTTGATGTTATTAATGCACGCAATAAATTCCGCCGTCATAATATTTATTCGTCCATACACACACATAAATAACGTTTCTATTAGAATATTAGAAAATGTATGAAAAACATATTTCTAACGTTCCAAGCGTATTTCTAATCAGAGGTACTAGGCGCGCATACATACAAGGAGTTTGCTGGTTGCTCTAACGAACGTTGTGTTAATGTTCTAAATACACGCGATATCTATGCAAATGTATGTACGCCGCGTCGCTGTCAATCTGTGACGTGGAATTATTGCTGTATCTAAATGAATACTAGTTGGAACTAGGCTTATAAATCTAAGCTTTAAGAAGATGAAAAAAAGTTAGTCTAGGAACATAAATTGTCGCGATGTTTTGTCGCATAAGTAAAGATATCAAAACATACGAGTATGTAAAAGAGGATATTCATAGATCGGATATATTGTACAGCTTGAACCTGGAATAATTTTAAGGGGTTATTTAAATGTTAGGTAGAGTTGCACATAAATACAATGTAACTAAAATCCAATTTCCACCAGTATTGGTATATACGTAGGTCACTACAAAAGTTTTGTCGTACTCCGTGAAATATTATTTTTTTTCGAAGTATTCTCCATTGGCACTTAGGCAGGTCTTCATACGTGCAAACCACGTATCAAAGATGTCGCTCCAGAATCCTTCCTGCACACTGCTGCATATCTCCTCAAAAGCACCTAAAAGTTGGTCATCATTAGTAAACTTGCGGCCTTTTAGTTGCTTTTTTACATATGGGAACAGGCCAAAATCACACGGTGCTAAGTCTGGGCTATAAGGAGGGTGTCCCAGTAATTTGATCCCAGTTTGACTCAGATAGTCCACAGTTTTGCCGGCTCGATGCGCGGGAGCGTTATCATGATGCAAGAACCAAGTGTCCAGTCTTGAGTTTGGACGTTCATTTTTCAAAGATTCTAAAACTTGAGGTAAACATTTTTCAGTGTACTAGGCAGCTGTCACAGTCTTCTGTTTATCAAGCACAATTATTGATAAAATACCTCTTCTGGAGAAAAATACGGCTACCATTCTTTTTTTGACTGACCGGGACATTTTAACGGACGTCGGAGGATCTTCGTCTTCAAACACCCACACTTTACTCTGGGATTTAGTTGGAACGTCGAAATAATACAGCCAGGTTTCGTCACCAGTGATAATTGAATTCACATAGTTAGATTTGCCGTCATTGAATTTTTTTAACATTTCTTTACACCATTTGACGCGCTGTTCCCTAATCGCATCAGTTAGCAAATGTGGTACCCAAAGTGAACAAAGCTTTCGTACTCCTAAGTTTTCATGAAGAATTCGATGAATAGTTGGTGCACTTAAATTGAGTGTTTCCTCGATCTGACGGTATGTTACATGGCGATCTCCTTCAATCACTTTTCGCACAGCCACAATATTCTTATCAGTGGTTGCGTCAATCGGCCTGCCCGGTCTTGAATCGTCTTCTAAATTAAAATTGCCGCGATTGAATTGTAAAAACCATCTTTCTATAGTCCTAAGGGATGGACAATTATCACCCAACACACCACTCATTTCTTCGAAGCATTGTTGTTTTGATAATCCACGCTTAAAGTTATACAAAATTATCACCCGAACGTCACGACGATTTAAATCTGACATATCCAATTGTTAAAAAATTCACTAAAAAAATACTAAGCTAGTTACTCCAACGAAACTTATGCAAAATATGTTGACATTAGTTGATGTATTAGAATCTACCCTCAGTTGAATTATAACTATTAACTATTTGTCATACGACAAAACTTTTGTAGTGACCTACGTACTTATACCTACCAAGCAAGGGGTTAGCGTTTTGGCACTGCCATATTAACTAAATATTGACAAAAATTGTCTATTATCTAATACGTTGTTTTTGTGTTTGCGACCTACCAATACACCCCGGAACAACCGAAAAAAAAAACAATCAAAATGTTGATAATTCTACTTTATAATCTATCAATACTTAGGCCGTGCCTATTCATTGTGTGTGCCCACACTCCACACTAGATTAGTACCGTATGCGTGAAATCGATTCAAGTTGTCTATTGACCACTTTCTAACCCGTCCCGTCTCTGCATTGTCACACAACTGTCCATCCCGCCAGAGACTAGGATTGAAGTTTGTTGCCTCTCAAGTATTTGCCGTAAACTCTAATCGTTTTGTTCTGTTTCATATTTACTTAATATATCGAGTACTTACGACTTACAGTTTGTTGAGGACAGAGACGTACTGAGGAAAACAAATAGGGAAGACAAAACAGATGTGCTCTTGCTACCGACTATTATTTATTTTGTATTTGTTGACGTTTTCAAAAGTACCTAACTATGGTTTAATTGAAATAAATGCTTTGCCTTTGACTTTCACAAGTAGGGATCGAAATTCTAGATATAATAAAAAATATATGTTTATTCTAGTCTGTAATTTATTTCTGTGCCAAAATATCAAATCAATTCTAGGATTTGCATAAGAGTAACATATGCATAGAAGTTTCAAGCCCCTTCATCCATCCCTTTTCATAACTTTTCGCGTAGTAAGTAGTTAGTTCAGTTGTATAAAGCTGGCTAAAGGTAAACTGGTTGGCTATAAATGTGTTTGTAATTTGTGTATAGTGTGTAATATGTATTATATTTCAAAATAAATAGATTAATTTGTATACCATTTGAAAGGTTGTTTGGGTAAATTTACTTTAACATAATGTTTGTAGGTAATTACAAGTTGTAAATATTTAGTTCGTGAGATTGTCAGTGCATCTCTGTAGCACTCAGCGCCGCACACCGGTATGGGAATCTCTTGAAACTCTCCGGAGGCTGTTATCAAATAATAATACTTAGCAGACGCAGCCGTATTTATATGTACGAGTATAATCAAGTAAGTACCAAACACACGTGCATTCTAAATAAATAAACAAGTAGGTAATGTTTTGTATCGAAACCAATTAGAGTTTAAATAAGGTTATTTGGTACCTAATTGGATTTTATTACAATAGTTTAGTTCATTTCAAAACAAGGTATTATTGTGAATGTGAATAAATTGTAACCTTATGGTAATTAAATTAAGTAGTACCTATGCAACCCGTTTAGCGAGGGGACTGGGATGTCGTCTCCTCCTTTTGCGAAGCAGTCATGCTAGCTAAGGAGGAGGCGGGACGTGTGAGGCAGCGAAGCGCTGCCTCCTCGCAACTCAGCCATCACGAAGGACACTCCGGGCGTCGGGGATCGCGGGACCATCTCCGGCCACCGTAAGCCCGCGCCTGCGGACTGCGAGCATGTGTCGCTCACCGTCCGACCAGAACCAGACCCAAGCGTACGGCGCGTTGCGTTCCGCGCGCGCCTCAAACAGCCATCAGTCCACCACGGATGGGGCCCAATAGGGCTGATGCCGATTCGGAGTCGCGGAGAACCTAACAGGCTACCGGGGTTCCGGCTCGAAGTGCAGGAGAAGGAACGGGGTGGTATTTAGTCAGTAAGAGTCTGACACTTCCTTCCGCCTCACCCTGGCGGGAGCAGTCATTCGATGATTTTCCCCCTTAAAAAAAATGCAACCCGTTTATGACATGCATTTTGCACTGTTTTTCGAAAACTTAAGTTGGTAAAATTGTTTATTCACGAGTTGGCAAAATTGTTTATTTTCCAATCTAAGTTTTTTCAAACTACAATAATTTATTTTAAATATATGAAACGACATAAATATTTACAACTTAAAATTAACTACAACTAAACTATTAAATAGAACGAAAGTAAAAAAAAAGGAAACAACAAAAATAATATACCCTTAATTTAGGCGTCAAAGTATTCGTCCGCATCACTATCACCGGGGAACGTTCCCAGAAGACTAGCAGTATTTTCTGTCCGAAGAAATAGCCAGCCCTGTGGCCACGTGTAGAGTAAATAAGCCTACGGGTGATATCGTTTAAAAAAATAACATGACGCCTTTTATCCCCGAAGAGGTAGGCAGAGGTGTACATGCCACTGTACAATGTAACACCCACTTTTCACTATTTATGCTATGAGCCCCATGTAATAGGGGGTGACCCTATTGCCATATACCGGGCACAATTCCAGACTCCATGCTACTACTGAGAATTTTTAAAAAACCCAGTAATGCTTTGCCCGACCCGGGAATCGAACCCGAGACCCCTTGCCAGGCAGTCGCACTTGCGACCACACTTTAAAAAAATCTAAGTTATTAATTTAAGAAAAAATGATTCATTGCAATTGCACTTGGCCGCGTTGAAGTTATTTAGTTTCAAGAATATATCTCAGTTCAGCGCCATCTATTGATCATAAAACATACCATACGAAGTACGACTAACGCCATCTATTTTATTGAATTGGAACTGTATGACATCCCATTTAAGTTTAGTTGCTTGCTATTCGACAATAGATGTCGTAACAATTACAGCAAATTATATTATCGCTACTCATCAATAGATGGCGTTGATACCCCATAATTTGAAGTAAAAACTAATAAGTTTCTAAATTAATAGTTAGAAACTAATTCAATATAATAGATAGGTCTGCTGTAAGCGTAGAGTAGACTTTTTATTATATTTTATATTTTTTGAAATAATTTCAAAATAAAAATAAAACAGTTTTGAAAATTACTGTTTTGTCTATCATGAGACCGAAATACAATCCGGTCAAAATACAATCATATAACACTTCATAAGCCAATAATTACCACACTCACTTTAATACCTAACATTACCTAATAAATTGAGCTAACAATTTCATACCAAATCACAACACACTACTAAATTTGACCCGTATTAACTTCCCGCTAAGATTAAAAATGTAAAACCTATAATTTGTCGATATTCAGATTTCATGCGATAATAACTTTGCGAGCGCTTTATTTAAAAAAAATTGGATCTTTAAGGCAAAGTTCACAGGTACTCAGGTAGGTGGTAAAAAGTGATCGCAAAAAATTGTTTCAAACATCCTGTTCGTAAAGAAAAAAACTTTAAAATTTGCAATGCAACTGCGAGAGATTTTTACATGATTTATTGTAGGTAACAGTTTGTTTAATCTTCCCAGGCTGTAAGTATGGGAAGGGAGGTATTCTCCTTCAAGTTCTAGACACCTATTTAGTATTTTATTATTTATTTCTTGGACCACTCCTATACAATAGACTAAATGCGTTATGAATTTACCCCCATAGACGTAACTGTAAGAAAATTCTAAAGGAAGCCCTTCAAGACATGTCCTATGAAGACACAGAGAAGTTATTATTAATTCCTAAATAATACTTAAAGTAAGCTCTTAACCTCGTATTTATATACTACATACATACTCTTATATACATACGAAGTAATGAATGTAAGTATTACTTTATATCAATATTCCTATATATAACTAAATATTGTCGTAATTTACCTTAACTTATTAGCATTTAAGTACTTACTTATGATTATATAACAATGTTTATTACTGTTACCTAACCTCGCGTGAAACGCAGGATTTTCTAGTTCAGTCACCTTATATTGTGAACTTTATATAGCTTTATGCAAAACTGTATATTTCTAGACTATTATGTTTGAAAATAAATTTTATTATTTATTATTATAGTACATAGGTATATGCAGGAACGTTAATAATGTACTTATTATTGTGTATAAGTCACAGTAAGTAGGTACAATAATTTCTACGGACTCCAAGGTTTGATGATAAAAAGGTCCCCAACTTGGTGCGATTAGACTTGCTTCTATTGTTAAAAACAATTTATTGTAAAGTATGATAAAGAACATATGTTTTTGCCCGCAAATTGTCAACGTCCATACCATGTTGAAAACACCGGTTCTCGTCCGATCACCGAAGTTAAGCAACATCGGGCGTGGTCAGTACTTGGATGGGTGACCGCCTGGGAACACCACGTGACGTTGACTTTTTTTGCTTTTGAAAAACCAATTTTTTTCAAAGGATAATCCCATTTAGGATTGGTGCACGTCTAAGCTAACTACTGCAATTTATAAAATTTTCGGTTGAATAAGGCCTACTTACTATCCATATTGTTGTCGCGGAGAACCTAACGGGTTACCGGGGTTCCGGCTCGACGTGCAGGAGAAGGAATGGGGTCGTTTTTAGTCAGTAAGAGTCTGACACTCCCTCCCGCCTCACCCAGGCGGGAGCAGTCATTCGATGATTTTCCCCCCATAAAAAAAAAAACTATCCATATGGCGAATGCATGCATTCTTGAATGTCGTGGTGGCCCGGAGGTTTAAGACGCCCACTTCTCATGCATGAGGGTGCGGGTTCGAAACCTACCAACGGCAAGTACCAATGTGACTTTTTCCGAGTTATATGTACTTTCTAATATTATTTAGACACCACTGACAAACGGTGAAGGAAAAACATCGTGAGGAAACCTGGACTTATAATTTCTAATTATAAGTTTGAAATCGCCAACCCGCATTGAGCAAGCGTGGTGATTAATGCTCTAACCTTCTCCGTGTGAGAAGAGGCTTTGCTCAGCAGTGGGCATTTATAGGCTGTTGATGATGATGCATTCTTGAATTGACGCAACGTGGACAGTACAGTAGGCCTAAGTCCGGATAGTCCGGATCCTATGGGAATAAATGCAGTATAGGTTACTATTTAAAAAAAATGCGGTTTAGGTTAGTTTAAAATTTGTGAAAGTTTAAAATTGGTCCAATGGGTAAATTAACTTTCTCGTCACCTAAAGACGGTCAATTGGAAGAAAACATATCTGTCTCATCTCAGTGAAAGATATATCGTTGCAGTCCCATACAGCCTAAATTAATAATTCAAAATTTCTGGATACATAGATCTATTTGCATAAAAAACATACTCAAAGTTCAATTACTCAAAATCTAATTTTATTAGGCGGTTAAATGACTATTTTGCCATAACCGCATGAGAAGAATATTTTTGTGACAAAAATAAACTCTGACTTTGCAGACCAATGTTATGGCAACGACGATGAATAGGGATGATGACAGGGTATGAAAATAAAAAATCTAATTAGTCCGTAAGTTAGGTAGGTAATTAAAAAATATTTGACACGTATTTTTTATTATTCCGTATAATAAAACAATACTTGGATAAAACGAATCTAAGTTTAGGAGTGGGGGCTAAAACGTCATTTCTTAGTATTAAATGTACATAGAAGTGACGTCACGCGACATTTCAAATCAATATATCGTCGAAACTTGTTTCTGTAAGAAAATAAAAAATACGTGTCTATTGATTTAAAATATCTATCAGACGGACATTAAAATAAAAATTAGGCATCTATTGTGGGAACCTTAAAAATAGCTTTCTTTTAAATCATTTTCGTATCAATGTAATTAATAACCTTGGATCATTACAACATGAATTATTATTACAGTTATATCTAAGGGACAGTGGCCACAAAATTTCCGGTTAAAAGTAAACCAATCTCTTGAACTGAGAACCTTTTCTCACGATCCACTTCGAAATTGATCTGATTGCAATATAACGGGTAAAATATTAAACTACATTTTGTGCAATTAACAAGTTTGTTGCTGGAATTGCAACCATTACAGTTGAAAGTGCAATAGAATATTTTTATTTGTAGACAGAGATGGGTAACTCAGAGTTTATAAATTCTAAATAATCGTCATGCTAAAGGACAGAAAATACAAAGTTGTAAGTCCTAATTGAAGCTAGGAGCTCGAAGGCCCGTTAATTTTCTAAACGGCTCGGCCCCGCTCGCCAACTCGCTCGCGTTCCATTCTGGAACACGTTTCAATTCGAAATTCATATTTGGAACGCTCGCAACCGGTCGCCCTTGTAATAGTTGGCTGGTGTTATCAAAAAACCATTTTTTCCTGGCCTGTGTCACAACATGGGGGACTTCTTAACAGTAAGGGATAAGGAACGTCGCGCCAGTTGACAGGGATCTGCTTAAAATGGTCGCAAGTCGTCGGCAAGTGCACCGCGAACGAAAATATACGTCGCGCCGAGTTGTTTTGCCGCCTTATCACTGCTTCCATAGATTGTGCCCGTTGAGTAACTAATCAATTCTGCCTATAATTGACAAGCCTCACAGAATAAAATACAGATTAGTTCTCAGTCATTATGTCGAATAATAAATGTATGGATGTTACACTGGAATATATTGAATCTAGTCAAATACTGTTAATATGAACAAATAGAAGCAAATGAATAAATTACAACTAAATTAGTTTACTATGTTATTATAATTGAGTTAGACATTTAATCGATGTTTAAATTACATGACGAGATTCGTTAGTAAGTATAGAAATTACTACAATAATGTGTATAATGTAATGTAGAGCCGAACTAAAAAGTCAATGAAAAGTAGGTATAAAACAGTCGCATGAAGTGTCTGCACGACTGCATATTCTATAGCGCGGGCGTCGGGGGCCGCGCGGGGCGAAGGCGGGCTCTCGGGCCGGCAACTTAAAAATGCCGCCGCAGAGCCTCCGAATCGATACGACGCGCGTCACGTGCCGGCGACCGCGACCAATAGCCGCGCTCGGGCGGCCGCGGGGTGCCGCGGGGGGGCGCTGCGGGGGGCGGCACTCACCGCCGACCGCCAGTACACGAGGAGCACCGCGCGAGACGGACGCACGCCGCGCGCGCTCCCCACTATACGAGTTTCACCGAAAACCGGTCCGATGCATCGTGACATGTTATAGTGTGCAGTGACGCCGCTATGAGTACGTGGACGGAGGACGTGATGTCCTGGCGGGACGATAGGCTTGGACTTACCGAACTGAGGGAGCCTACTACTAACAGAAGAAAACTACGCAGTGCGCCTTACAGACTACATCGGCCACACTTGCCCGTGCCTCACGTGCCCGAGCCACCGCCGGAGCCTCAGGGAACACACATCTCAAGGTTGTACCCGGAACTGTTAGCTCTCATATTCGAAAGGTTGCCCGTGCGAGACAGAGGCCGCGCGGCACAAGTTTGCCGCGCTTGGAGGGACGCAGCTGATCGACGGTCCGTGTGGCGCGGAGTAGAGGCCGCGCTGCACCTCCGCAGGCCGGCGCCCGTGCTGTTCGCGTCGCTGGCCAGGCGGGGCGTACGCAAGCTGCAGGTGCTGTCGCTGCGGCGCGGCTTACGGGATGCAGTGGCGGCGCTGCCAGGCCTCGAGTCGCTATCACTCAGTGGGTGCTACAGCGTTACCGATGCAGCCCTAGCAAGCGCGTTCGCAGCGGAACTACCAGCACTACGGAG
The DNA here is from genome assembly GCA_902850265.1 of Spodoptera littoralis. NCBI lineage: Eukaryota > Metazoa > Arthropoda > Insecta > Lepidoptera > Noctuidae > Spodoptera > Spodoptera littoralis. The sequence continues at coordinate 8,827,406 of LR824555.2, read as the reverse complement.
ACTAGACCTGTCTCTGTGCAAGCAAGTGACCGACTCATCTCTCGGAAGAATAGCACAGTCGCTGAAAAACTTGGAAGAGTTAGAACTGGGCGGCTGCTGCAACATTACAGATACGGGACTCCTGCTTATCGCTTGGGGCCTCAGGAAACTGCGGCACTTGAACTTGCGATCATGTTGGCACGTAAACGACGCAGGGATAGCACATCTGTGCGGAGGCGGGGAGGCGCGAGGCACTCCAGAGCTCGAGTACTTGGGACTACAAGACTGCCAAAGGTTGACAGATGAAGCGTTGAAGCACGCAGCTACAGGTCTTCCTAAACTCAAATCCATAAACCTTTCCTTCTGTGTCGCCGTGACAGATGCGGGCTTGAGGCATCTAGCGCGACTACCCTATCTCGAGGATGTAAACCTACGAGCCTGCGACGGGATATCGGACGCGGGGCTAGCGCACCTGGCGGAGAGCGGTCGGCTGCGGTCGCTGGACGTATCGTTCTGTGATAAGGTCGGGGATGAGGCGCTGTCGCACGCGACGCTGGGGCTGTCGGGGCTTCGGTCGCTGTCCCTGAGTGCTTGCCGCCTGACAGACGAGGGCCTGGAGCGGGTCGCCAGGCTATCACAGCTAGAAACGCTAAATTTAGGCCAGTGCACGAAGGTCACTGATAGAGGGCTGCGCGCGCTCGGCGACGGCCTCCTCAACCTGAGAGCGATAGACTTGTACGGGTGTACGTGTATCACTCCGCAAGGCTTGGACCACATCGTGAAGTTGCCTCGGCTTAGTATACTTAACCTCGGACTGTGGCATGTGCGGTGACCACACACACACTAGGTAGTGTCTGTGCGCGCGTGTGTGAGTGCGACGGCCATGTTGAAGTGAAGGAGCGCCAAGGTTGTAGGTATACTCTGGACAGTGAATAAAAGAATTAACCAATTTTAAGATATTAACTATCGAATTATTATTTAGGATATGGGGGCGGCTTTCTGTTTACATGTTTCTGTTTTCTGATCAGTTTGTTGTTTGTTGTGTCAACTTCATCTGTGTTCATTGAAAGACAAGTTTTCGTTTAAGTTTCTCGAAGAAAGTTGCCCCAATACCTAGTCGCAATGTTGAGCCAGGCCTTTTTGAATGTTCTCTGTTTTACTTCTGTTTTGTCTCAACTATACTTTGTTATTACTTGGTTCTGTTACATCTTCAACTTTGTTAATATCTAAAGTTGTACAATGTTTAAAAAGGTCTGGTTTATTAAAATAATTTGCTCCATTAGTTAGGTAGGTATTTAGCCATTCTTCAAATTTATTAATGTTTTTAATTCGATCTTGTACGTGAACTTAGGAGCTATCCAAATTGTTACATGTTAGGTTTTTATATTTAATTTTGTGATGGAAGCATGGTTTGGGAGATGTAAATTGTGTTGTAATGAAAAGAAATCTTCCAAAGTGCATTTAGGTGTGAGTTTTGTTTGAAAACTCACAATGTTTGCTTCGATTAGCGGCCTAAAGTTCATTTTTGATATATTTTGATGCTCAATATGAAGTCATCCGCAGATTTGATTGAAAATTAGTTGCGAAATGCTGGACTAGGCGTAGAAGTAACGTAATAAAGAAACAATCATGTTTAAACTAAGACAGAAATCAATGAGATCCTTGTTTCTCAAGTAAAGGAACAAGGAATGAATAGTTATAAACAAAAATCTGTTAGAAATGAATGAAGTAATTGTTTGTGTGAAGTGTTCAGAGATTGAACCGAAGTAATGTTAATACATTTGTGTGTGACGTAACACACAGATGACAGTGATGTATACGAACCATTTATCATGTGGCCGAGTTAAGTATTATAGAAAAACTTTGAACGGATAATGAAATCAGCTGACAATATATTATATTTACTTCCTTTCTCAAAACTATAGCTGAAGACAATCTAGAATATAAACTTGGGAGCAAAGAATCGAAATCACTAGCAGGGTTTCTTTTTCATTTCTTGGTAGATATGTAGATATTTTCCGATACAAGTATTTTATTATTAATTGGTAACGTACGTCGTATAGGAGGCCATTTAGTTACCTTTAAAATGGGAGCATTTTATAATATTTTTTAAAATTTATGAGCGTTCGATAAAAGGAAAAACTACGCTACTGGCTCCGTTTGTTTGCTCCCAAGTGCAGATTGCAATATATTTCCAAGGGCCTGTATCACTACGTCTGGAAAGTCGCTGTGCTACCAGGTTTTGAATTAAGAACGTAATTTGTATGGACTATCTGCCACATAAGTTTATCGTGTACTTATATAGAGGTGGTGATACAGGCGCTGAATGTTCCAAGAGTCCATTTTAGATACTTAATGTTGAAATTGACACAATAATAACTAAAAATAAGATGTTTTTATCTTATCATTCCAATGAATTACGGAACTTATACGTAAATGTGCGATCAATTTATATATGTTTGGTACAATGAGCCAAGTTATTTCGTATGTAGGTAAGAAATGATTGTTTTGTACAGAGACAGTAGCTTTTGTCGTATTAAATATTATGTTTTTTAACGAAGCAATATCTCGTCTATCAATTGGCTGGTTTAGTAGTCAACCAATAGTTTCTGTCTCTGTACTGAATGTTTATTATTTTAACTGCATACCAAATAACTTGGTGACTGTATACACGGCCACACATCAATCTATACAAAACCAGTTTATCCTGGTGTCGCGTCGCATCATCTTTCCGCACATTTAGCGTTCAGTTTATACTGGTTATGTAAAGCTCGATGTGTAGCCGTGTGTACATTGAATATGTCACAGTTCAACGTAGTCTTACACCTTGTCTCGGCCACAGATCGTCCGAACAATAACTTACACGTTTAGGCTTCCATGAACGAATATTTTCTATTGAAATATGTCCCAATTTTAGGATAAATATCAACGATGGCTTCCGATCAATACAGCCTCCATTTTGTATAATATTTTTTATGTGTGCCTCATTGTGAGGATTCCTTCGACGCAATTCTTGGAATCGCTTCAATTTAGTCTCCCAATGTATAAAGATCTCGTTTATACGTAATTTTTGATATTATTATTAGTGTTTAATTGTTTAAGTGACGCGTCCGTATGAGGTCGAATTAAAAAATATAAATACGTTGTATACTTCATCGATACGTTGTTTTTGTACAAAACGAATGTAATATAGGAGAAAAGTGTATTAAAAGTCATCGTTTAAGTTACAAATTACTTTGGACATTTTATTTCTGAACTTATGGTACCAAAATCGGTGGGGTAACACCCAAAAGTGTGGTTAAATATTATGTGATTACAAGAACTAAATACTTACCTTCTACCAAAAGGTAATTGAAAATTAATATCACTGAAACGAATAGCTATAGTTTACAAAATACTACACCTACTGTTTCAAGATAAAAAAAAATACAGCAGATCATTAATACAAAGTTCTTGAAAAACCTAAGAACGTGAGAATTAAATATTTATTTTTGAAACGAACAATGTTAATGAATACTTAGCAGGATAATTGTAGATATTTTTAGACTTTTTTCCAAATGACTGCACGGTTGGTGTGGTGGCTGGGCAACCGGCTGCCGTGCAACGTGTGACGGGTTCGATTCCGGCACGGAACAGTTTGTGTGATCCACAGATTGTTGTTTCGGGTCTGGGTGTAATGTGTATGTGAACTTGTATGTTTGTAAACGCACCCACGACACAGGAGATAGTCCTAGTGTGGGCAACAAAAGAAAAAATATCATAAACGATGGTACAAATCATACCTTTTTTCTGAAATGAGCTAAAATAATATTACAACTAAGCTTTAAGTAAATCAGTTAAACTGGAATATTATTGTTTTAAGAAACTGAATACCTTTATTTGGAAGTGCAAACTAACCGTTTATTTTTGACTTAGTCGACATCCTTATTTTTATATTCGGCGATGACGGATGTAAGCAAGAACTTAGTAACATCCTAAGTCGGTAAAGAAGTGCAGATGACAGTAGGCTACATTTAAAATATTGACATTCCGAGGAATGCGGTTATGACTTACTATTATTGTAGTGTATTACTGTTAGACAATGAAATTTGACCATTGACAGACGGTTTCATGAACACTTAAAATAAAAATTTGTGTTGACCAATAAAATTATACAATTACCTAGACATTGAATTTGTAAGTGTCATAAAAACGATTAATTTAAATTTAATTAACCAACCATTGTATTTTGAGAATGTAAGTAAATTAAAGCATAGAAATGAGGAATTGGCTATTTTGTCAATGGTCCATACTGTCTACCAATAGGGAAAAGGTCGTAAAGTTCTTGAAAAACTAATGACGTAACAACCCAGTTAGTAGGTAATTAGATTATAAACTCTAATCACTTGGAAGACGATCGCAATCAGCAAAATTTATATTGATAACAATAATTTATCTGTTAGCCGTAGATATATTGTTGATAAAGCTGATAAAACATATACATAACGTAAACTATCAGCTTGTACCGAGAATGTCAAGTTTATAAAAGTTTTACGCAAACAAAAACAACTGTTTTTGTTTAGAAACGGATACTATTATACTATACTGCGTAGAGGTCGCTACTACCTTAACTTTTTTTAAGGGGGAAAATCATCGAATGACTGCTCCCGCCTGGGTGAGGTGGGAGGGAGTGTCAGACTATTACTGACTAAAAACCACCCCGTTCCTTCTCCTGCACGTCGAGCCGGAGCCTCGGTACCCGTTAGGTTCTCCGCGACTACTATCTTAACTTGCTTTCTTAATTGGTCAGTTGTTATCAAATATTGAAATGCCCGCTATACCCATATGAAGGCATTTAGGATTAGAGAGAAAGAAAAAATCTTTATTCCACACGCTAAAACACACCTACAGATGACACCTACAGATTTTACACAGAAGTTTATAAATACATAAATAAAATGTCCCAAGTCCGCGATGAAATGGGACCAGTTCAGCATATTTATTTAGATTAGTACCTATATATTTTGGGTGTGAAAATAAATACTATTTAATCTGTAGGTATAGGTATACCTGTATGCTTAGTAGACCCACCCATATTCTATAGAAAAGCAGTCAAATTTCCCCTTCGTTAAAATAGGAAGAATACTAACAAGATTTATTGCATACAAATTGTAATAATAAATTTTAATATTACCCGTTAAAATAGTATTTCACAAATCAATATGAATGAAAAAATAGGAAGAAAATTCAACAACAAAGACGCAGCGCGCGAAAATTATGTCAAAACTGACATTTGTTTAAGCGCCATCTTGGATTGCGATAATCATGAGTCTACAGAGATAGTCGAGGTGACTCGATAACCCACACAACATGTTTATTATAAGGAAAACTGTACATAAACAGACCGACACATGCGATGACGTCATAGGATTACTAAGTCAACTTTTAAGTTGATCTAATACATTTTCATTTTAAATTACAAAACAAATAGGTAACTGAGAATTGTGATCAATGACGTCATACGTGTCAATGATTCTTTGTAGCGACAACATTTTAGTTGAATTTAATAGAATGGCTACTCATGTCAACTTTTAGGAATAAAATTAGTTTTATTCTTCCATTTTAGTTTTTTTTAACCCAATATTTTTAAAGTTCCAGTTTTGTTGCCCGCTTTTGTAACGTTCATTAATTACTGCGATTCTAACCAAAGCGATTTGTGACGTCAATAGCAAGAACTCATCATAAATCAAAATCGGTTCAGCCTTTTAGATGTTGTGTGTAACACAAACATGCACACACTTGAATGCAGCACTTCTTTTTTTATTTATTTGCGCGTTCTGTTGCTTTTATATTTTTTTGATGTTTATTTGTTACATAAGAATTATAGTGCTTGTTGACATATCCCACGGGAGTCTCACATGTTCTCAGGTTGAAAACTAGCCTGTGTTATCGCAGACTATATTGTATACTAAAATTAAACTGTGCCTTTAGCCAAACGCCACTTTAGCGCTTGTCTACAGAGAGAGTAGAAATCAAAATGTATGGAGACGCCACTGACAAGTGTCAAAATTTACGTCAATTCCATATAATTTATGTCGGAATACTCAAACGCTACTCAATTTTAAGTCTCGCTCAAGTATAGTTCTGTCTCCACAAATTCTTTGTAAAATGACTGAAATGGCACGATATTTAAGCACGACTTAAAATTGAGTAACGTTTCAGTATTCTGGCATAAGTTTTGTAATAAAAATTCATGCACAGACCATACAAATCTTAAAATTTTACAATTTAAATTATTATTAGTACCCACCAGTGTCAAGTTCTTTAAAGATTTCCAACCATAACACTTTCTATTAAAGACAAAAACTGATTAAAGAATTGTATGATATCTGGTCCGCATTTTGCCAGTGGACCCCATATCTCTCCCCTACTTAAGAAATTCCCTGGAGATGATACGTAACATGAACTCGCGACCCTACGCCAAAGAGGGTCAAGTTTCAATTGAACAACCGCTCCAACCAGTTAGGATTAAAGTTTTATTAATTTTGAAGTTGTTATTGGTTTTAAAATAAGACTCATTTTATGTCTTAGACAATAGTGGCCGATTCACCATAATGATGGTGCATTTTTAGGTTACTTCGATATTCAATTCCAGATTATGGGTGCCTACTAACATAGTAAAAGTTTAAGTATCTGCTGTAAGTATTTGCCACTGATACATTTAGCTTTAGGTGAATCATCATCATCACCAACAGCCTATAAATGCCCACTGCTGAGCAAAGCCTCTTTTTACACGGAGAAGGTTTGAGCACTAATCACCACGCTTGCTCAATGCGGGTTGGTTTAGGTGAATAGTAATAAAGTGTTTCTTGAGTAAAATTGAATGTTAATCTCTATATGTATAATCCAATCCATCAGACCATCACAGGCCAATAGGGCTGATCCGATACGGAGCCTCGGAGAACTTAACGGGTTACCGGGGCTCCGGTTCGAAGTGCAGGAGTAGGAACGGGGTGGTTTTTAGTCAGTAAGAGCCTTACACGTCAGTAAGAGACTCACGCAACCCCCCCCAAATCTATATAACTTAAGTATGAATAAATATTAAATACAACTTAAAATACAAATATACTAACACCATATTTGACCACACCATCACAAGTATGCCAGTAACTGACAGCCATCAGGCAAAAAAGTTGTATATTGATAGTACCCACAAAAACAAATATCTACGTCCACTTTACGATGATTTTGAACATTTCCTCCAAGATAAGTCAATTCAAGGTATCCGGCTTCTAATCTTAAATGATAGAGAGTGACGTCACAACACAACACAACGTTTCTTTTTGTACGTCTCACCTTACTTGCCTTTGGTTATATTTAGCCGTACCTAGTGTACCTTCAAACTGTATTCTAAGTAAACACTCCATTTGAATTATTACTATAGCTTCTGCCCGCGACTTCTCGTAATTTCCCTTTCTCGTAGAATTTTCGGGAAATTCTTGGTTAACAAGTATCCCATCTCCGGGTTGTAAGCTACCTCCTCACCAATTTTCAGTCAAATCTATGCAGCTGTTCTTGAGTTAAAAATAGTGTAGCTAACACGGCTTTCTTTTATATATACAGATATATTCATTTTTTTGCAGTCAACGCTACGTTTCTGGTTAATCCCTCTTGACTTCAAACATTGGACAACTGCTAGACTATTCTGCAATTTTTTTTTATGGGACAAGCCCATCACCATCACCTGTTGGTAAGCGATCAGCGCCCTTGGACACCCGCAATACCAGAGGAGTCACAGGTGCGTTGTTGGTATATGAAAATAGGCCTTATAATATGACGTGACTCATAATATGTGATATGTGAGTACTTATGTATTGTGTCTCCACCTACTATAAAAAACAGATCGCTCTAAAAACATATACATTGCAAGTCAAACATCTGTTCTTCTTTACAAATAAGCCTCTATATGTAAAGAAGAACATTGCGTAATAAAACAATAATCTGGTCCCAAAACATTAACAAACAAACAGATAAATAAGAACAATACAAAATCCCGTTACCCGTTTACAAAGACGATGCAATAACAGACTGACTGTAATTGCTCAACAATTATTTCTATTGACATAATTTTTTATTTGTTATATTTCTTTGTAAAGGTAGGAGATTTTATGACTGTTTTTAAGGTTGTCTTTTGCTTGTGTAGGTTGTTAGTTTGTCCGATCTTTGAATCTCTGAGAGAGAAGTAAAGACCGCTAAAGCTAATATGAGATGGGTGGTTGTTGTTAATTATATACTAACTAGCGACCCGTCCCGTCTTCGCAAGGGTGCAATATGCATATATTATACATATAATACATCCTTAAGAATCATTCTATCTATTAAAAAAACCGCATCAAAATCCGTTGCGTAGTTGTAAAGATCTAAGGGACAAACAGAAGGCGGATAGCGACTTTGTTTTATACTATGTAGTGATGCAGAAAATATTTTAATTAAACATGCAATTAATAGTTTGTTGTAGGTAAGTATATTATACTAAAGTTCCGAAACCTAGATACTTACTTACAAAGATTGACTAAAAATAATTCGTTTACGGAACTCAAACTTTCCGCAAAAAATAGTAGTGAAAATAGCATCATAATCCGTGTAGTTGTTTTTGGGAGTTATCGCCGCTAGACTGACAGACGCAGGAGAGGACTTTGTTTTACTAGTAATAGCAGTACCTACTCATTCAGATAAATAAAGATTTTTAAGAAAATAAAGATTCAGTAAGTACGAAACAGATAGATGAACTGTAACTGTAAAATCTTCATAATAGAGTTCCACAAATCTCATATGAACCCGTTTAGTTCGGAACTTCTGAACGGAACCCAAGAGAGCGAGGTATAAACTCCTTTGTTGACAGAAATATTCTCATGCGCGACTTTCTAGTTGTTCAACAAGTTCACTTTCGTTTAGTTATTCACATCATCTTGTGTTTGTTTAATATCACGTAATGTTATGATATACTGTTCTCGAAAGCTGGAACATGGTATTAAAGAATGACATCCAGAAACAATGCTTGAATATTCTTTCTTTCATACAATAACTTAACCCATATATCCCCAAGCGGTCACCGGTGACCGCTCTCCACCATCATAGACCTTATTTCCAATGTTTAGATATTACTTTTGTATGAACATATTTAAGGAATGAATTTCAACGGGTACAAGGTAAAAGTTTCGCAACTAACTATATAATCCCCTAGTGAACTACCAAAGAGGATGACTATAGTAATCTGTTCTCTTGCTAGCCTATTCTATGTCCATTCATATTATTCTCGCCCGTCATTGGTCCAGATTATTGTCACGACCAATGACATGGCGGACCGCGATCGAGCTCACGTCCAGAGTTCGAATTGACATCTGACAGATTAGCTTAGCAGTTCAGAATATCCACTATATTCTAAGGATGATTATGGTAATGATGAACCAACATCTTTTTACCTTTAATCAAGAAATGAGATTTTGTTTCTATTGATGCCGAGTAATAGATGAAAAGGTTTGGTAAATATGAAAATTATTGTGCAACGGAGTCATTGTATTACTTTCAAAATGGAATAATTTTAGGAGGAAGAAAAAGTTAAAACATTTCTTGCCGATCGAGTTACAATTTATTGCTCAACAAATGCAAAAATGCAATGTCCTTCCTCAAACGGTAATATTACAATATTTGTCGTCGCTTTGTCATCTACTCCTTTGATCCCTTTCGGCATAACTTTAAGAACAAAAGAATTTTCATTTTTACAACCAATAAAAACATTAGGATACAAGAATGAGCCATTATTATAGTTTTTGTCACCTACCTTTGTAAATTCATTTACAATTTTAAAGAGACCTTAAAACGTTTGATGCAATGTCTTTAACGCATTTGCACTTAAAGTTCAACAAATCCTGAAATCGTTATTACTATTTACACCTCTTTGTTATTTTGATCCTTAATGATTGTGACGTTATCGACTTTAACTTTATTCGTGCCGTTAATTATTTTAGTGTAGTTTTGTTGTTCTATCTTTGTTGTTTTGAAAGTATGTTAGTTAAGGAAAAACTATTTCAAATAGTTATAGTCGTAATATAGCATATGTGTTTCCCCAAATATCGGTAGACATGTGTACATTGACATCCCTATGGAACATATAGTTACCTATTCCAATGTCGAAATGGAAAACCTACGTGGTCAATGACACACATACACCTAGTTGTAGGTAACGATTTGTAGGAAAACTATTTTGTATTCACAAAGTACGGAAAAACCTAAACGGAAATAATGATGAACCATAGCTAAAAATGATGTTCATACCTAAGCATACGTTGAGAATGTTAAACTTCTGTATTTGTGAAATCATACTTACTATACCTTAGATATCCCGAGCGTACGGCGCGTCGCGTTCCGCGTACCTACGCCTCAAAGAGCCATCGTACTATCGTACCACCACGGATGGGGTCCATTAAGGTTGATGCCGATATGGAGCTGCGGAGAACCTAATGGGTTACCGGTTCTCCGGCTCGAAGTGCAGGAGCAGGAACGGGGTGGTTTTTTAGTCAGTAAGAGTTTGACACTCCCTCCGCCTCACCCAGGTGGGAGAAGTCAATCGACGATTTTCCCCGCTTAAAAAAATACCTTAGGTAAACATACATTTTTTCTAATGTACGTATTATAGATGAGAATAAACTTTGCATAGCTAATTCACGTGGGTCATCCCGATCTCGTGAATATTAGGAGTAAAAAGTAGCCTAAGTTGCTTCTTAATAATTAAGGTTTTTTGCGGAAAAAATTTACAAATCCTTTAATTCATTTGGATAAACAAATCAACGAACAGTCACAATCTTTTCTCTTCAAATTAATAATACTGTACATTAATTAATTCTTCGACGTTCATCTTAGGAGGCGGATGGATCAAGGGCCTGATACAGAAGGCTTCTTGAAACGGCACGTATCGTGAAGAGGTTTCTGTTTTCCTAGCTCCCGGTAGCGTGGACCATGCTACTGGTCGGCTCCTATTTTAATTTTATTTTTGAGAATTTTTATAAATATATCATTGAAGTAATACTGATAGATGTAGATATTGATAGACTGTAGATTAAAGATAATCAAAATCATACTCAAGAAATACCTACCAAACCGATTCATATCAAGGCAATGATAGCGTATTTTTGTGTTCATAATATATTTATTTAAACACAATACAAAGTCATTCAATGAGAAATAAAACTAGTTTAATGAACTGTCCTTATTGAAATTTTTAGGTATCAAACATAGATAGGGGCAAAGTCAAAGTTAAAATCAAAACAAATTAATTTAATGAAACTATTAACCGTAATTTTGAAAGTCAACATGCTATTATTATGTTGGTTAGGAAATGTAGTTCATTATCATTGTCATCATAACACCGTTAACCTCAAGACATCGACTGCTGGAGACGAAAGACGAAAGAGAGAAGAAATGTCATGTGACAAACGGAACATAACTATATAGATGTCAGTTTGTTGTTAAAAATATGTAGTTCACCATCATTCTGTCAACTGCAAGACGTCTACTGCTGGAAATATGATTAGGTTGATGATGAAACAGAGGAAAGAACAAATTTCACATAACTGTGCAGTCAGTATTTCACGTAACTAATTATTAAAAACGTACATTTTCAACCGAAGACAAAATTAATTTTAGAAATGTATCTATCAGTTCGTAGTCCATAAAACGTGTAGTCTATAGATTTCTTACATTAGTTGCATAAGGTTAGCTATGTCTATTGTCTATACTACCTAATAACATAAAGAGAAAATATTTGTTTGATTGTCTGTTTGCATTGAATGGCACTGAAACATAGAGAGTAGAAACCTTGCATTAGATATTAGGCTCCGATAGTTTCAGAAACATTCAAATCGATCGACAAATCCATTTAAAATTCATTTTACCATTGCAAAGTTTACTTATAATAAGTACGAATAAGTACCATTTTTAGCGAATCAAGACCTACATGAGAAAATTCTTCTAAATTCGCCACCGCCGCCGCCGAAGCCGCAGACAATAAGCTAGCTTATAATAAACCTCACATTATTATTGTTTCACATCACAGTAAGGTAAGATTACATGAAAGTGATATACGCACATACCCACATCACATAAGCTTGCACAAGGATTTCGTAAACCGACAATGCATTAGAAAAAACAAACGAGCATAGACCACAGACAATAGATTTGCCAAATGTTGTACCCATGAATGAAATTACAAACAAAAAAGATAGTGTTAAGAACTAGTTTCGTTTGTATGTGTAGTGTTCCGTATAATGAACACTTTCAAAAGTCATAATCACCAGATGAAACATGTCCATTTGTTGCACTAAATGTTGCTTCAAGGGTATGTCAAGTATGTTAGGTAGGTAAGTCTGACATTCCCTTTCGCCTCATCCAGGCGGGAGCAGCCATTCGATGATTTTGCCACCTTAAAAAAAATACTTAGGATTTGCTTAAGCCCTAAGTTTGGCAGGCAGTTTAGTAATCACAGTTGAGACACCAAATATTTAGAGATTTATGTTCTCGACACTGGTGCCCAATTTAAACTGTGAACACCGCGAGGACACCGGTGACCGCAACCTATTGTTCTTTAATTGTGTCTATATTGACGGTACTCAAAAGGTTAAGATCCAATAGTCGACTGACCCGAGATTACAATTTAAAAGACACTTTTATGACAATAATTTTATCTAATCATAGCGCACATTTGTAAGAGGCTCCTATCTGTGCTCTTACGGGTCTCTAAAAAGGCAAGCAATAGAAAATGTAATAAGATATGGAGGTTGTAACAATGGAGGACCTTGACACGCCGCTGATGGATGACGTAGAGAGCTGCAATCAATGTCACTGGTACTGGTAACACCAGGGCGAGCGATTACTCCGTGTAATTGATACGGGCCACTGATCAATGGCTTGGACTAATTCTAAGCTTGTAGCCTACTTATTTTAAGGTTAATAAGGTTCATTTTTTTATCGCTGCTGTACGACTTTTGGTCATTTGACGAATGCACGTTTCCTTCAAATAACGCAAGCGAATTTTGCATATTGTTGTTAGGTACACTTGACGTGCGGTTGACGCGACGTTGCCGCAACGTCGTAACAACGTGAACGGAATTTTAATTTTTCTACGCAAGATGCAAGCATTCATCTTCCATTCGTCAATTGACGAAAGCGTGCGTTAATTGATAAAAGATTTGGAATGAGTTTCAACTGCCAGCTATTGGATTGAAAATAAAGATTTTGAGTTCGATCGATACCTATCGATACCAACATTTTAACTGTAGAATGTAACAATGAAAAAGCCAAAAAATTCTGTCAGTGTTAAAACCCCAAAACAACATGCCACACAGATACAGTTGAAACCACTCAACCAACGATTCTGTGTACGGAAAGTTTTAATGCTATAGCAATTCAAGTCAGCGAGATAAATGGCTCTGAATAGGTCCTCGAATTGGCCGGCAGTGTGCGATCATATAAATTGTCGTCATATCGTGAATAGCATTGTAATGTGCAAAAATGTTCCGAGGTCATTAACCCTTACAATGACAGAACTAGTGTCAATTACTATGTTGCACAATGATCTCACTGTGCCCCAGCAATTATAACGAATTAAAGTTCATTTACTGCGATGCTAGATGATAATTTTGTACGCAAATCTAGGAGTAGAAGTGTAAAAATGTTCTAGTTGTAGGTACAATAAGTAGAATATGGATTTGATGTAAGATATTGTATGTCCTTGGCGATGAAGTGGAGTCGAGTCCAGAAGTAACAGGCAAGTAACTGGCAGTGGCGGGACCCGGGCCCTGTTCTCAATAAAAAACAAAAATTCGGATGAAAACCTCTGAACAGAGGCTCTTGCAGCTGGGGGCCCGTGGCATTTTGACGACTTGCCATCCTATAGCTACGCCACTGCTAATTGGCCTGGCCTGGCCAAGCATGTTTTGATGTACGGTGATAGATGATGGTAAGTTTTACAATGTAACCAAGAATCAAGTTTAAAAAAGAAATCCAATACCAAGCAAGACTTCACAATCAAATAGCACAAAGTAATCCCAAAAGAAATCCAAACGATTTGAAAACCTCAGACCTATATAAAGCAACAGTTCTTATTGTAAGAACTACAGCAATATTTAGCTTCTCCATTAAATTTGGAATTCAATAAAAGTACGTTACATGGCATGCATAACTCGGAATACCAACTTATGTATGCCGTCACACTTGGCTCGCTACTAGGGACCCATAAGCGCGCATAATGTATTCATTGGTAATTAAAAAGTTGCGTTTCTGCCCACTGCCCATAGCAGACTGGTTTCGCCTACTTGTGATAATGATCGCGGTTCCATGAGAGTAGATACTTTATTTCGCAACATTCCCTAACGCTGTGTGGCAATACTGACTCACGGGTACCTACTCATACTTTACAGATAGAAAAAAGGTCAAAGTTAGGTTTTAGTTGAAATATTTATGATATATTAAAAGTGTCTATCTGACTATTGCTATTGGATTTTAGACTCTGTTCTCTTCTGTTTTGGAGTACTAACCATGGATAATAAAATCCATGGTTAGGTGTTTAATATGATAGGAGACACACGTTTATAAACGTTTTCTAATAAAAATATTGTTATCTTTCCCTATCTATGATGTAGGATAGTCTTCTTCTATCTTTTCATCAAATACTACTTGATTATTCATAATCTAAAGAAAGTCATATCACATGAAGATTTTCCTTCTTAAAAAATAAATATGAGATTCCAAAGGCAGTGTACAACGGTTGCAGTAGGAGTGTAACCTGCGAGGCCGCGGTAACCTAATAATTTTGGCGGAGTGACGTCACCGGTCACCGTAACCCACCCACCGCGACATTCTTGCATTAAACCAGTCCATAGTTTCTGCTTCAAATATAAATAAAATGTAGCGTTATCATTATCGACATGATCATTGTGTTTTCCCGTTAGGAATGCTAAAAAAATCAAGCTTTTTGGATATCTACAAAAGATCTGGGTCAAATATTCTATGTTTTTTTTTGTTCGAGGCAAGGAAACAAAGATTTGGACTTTAGATAAGAAAGATAAAACCACTCCAAACTGCTAGTTAAACGTAATACTAAGGTAAGAATGAAATGGAAAGTGTTGTTTACAAATATTATGAAAGGCTTTTGTTTCCTGATACAAGTGAATAGGGTATTAAAGTATTCTATTAAAATCTAACAAATAGTCCACAAACAAATACGACGAATTTCATAAATCATAATTTTGTCCTTCATTCAGATTTAACCGACGCAGAAATCCAGCGATTTAAATGACAGTGAGCTAACACTAAACTTAGATCAAGTTTGTACAAAGTTTGGTTCACAGTCCAATCGCAGGTAGACAGTATAACGGTGAAGCAAGCTTACATATTCATGAGTCCCGTCCCTCGAACGGATAACGTCGAGCCCTTTTGTCAGCGCCGACGACTTTTTCCAACATTCCGACCAGACAAGCAAATAAACGATGAACAAAAGTACGAAACTAGAAATGTTTTTTCCCTCCGGTCACTTTCCAACGGCGGATCAAAGTCGCAAGTTTTTGGAAACGGCGATTATTATTTCTTATTGTCAGCCATCGATCATAATAGTCTGACGTTTTGCTCGAATTTTCAAGGGCTTGCGTCTCTAATTAAGGGCCGTAGTTTTTTGTTTTTGAAAATGGGACTGACATTTTAAATGATGGGTATGAATTTTAGAATGGTGAAGTAATAGCTGCCTGTAATATTTTGTTGGAAATAATTACCATTAGAATGTTGATAAAACTAACTAAAGACGGTATTAATACAGCACATCTAGTAACGATAAAACAGAAATCAAATGGGTAATCTAATACAGATAAATACTCATCTTGATCTTATCATTATCTGTCGAGGCTTTAACGCTTCAACAATAAAGGACCCCATCCATGATGTCTCTCACAACCGTCTCGTTGAATCAAAATCCTACTCGGTGTTTGTAAAACATAACTTGGTTTAATGTTAAACAATACTCATTCACCTTTTGTTAAAGCTAATTAACATTACCGTTAAAATTACATAATTACATATTTGTAATTAGACTTGTACATGTGTACGTTCGCCAGACATTTCATGGCGTATTAAATAATCAGAAACGGCGACATTTTTCTTTAGAACAACTATTTGTTGGTAGTTATTGCTTCTTTTAATATATGCGTTTGTTATTTTATCTACGTGTGTCGTTTTACAAGTGTCTTCATTTATTTGTTCTTTACTTAGTATCAACATCTTCTATCCTATATCTTTTATTATACCTAAATATGAAAGTTTAAGAGGATGTATGAATGTATGTATGTTTTATCACACTGATATTATAAATTAATGTGAAAGTTCCTTTGTTTGGATGTTTGTTAGTCAATCACGCTGAAACTACTGAACGGATTGTGATAAAATCTGTTACACAGGCAGGGTATGAGCTGACTTAGGTGATAGGATACGATCGATTTTTTCCCGATTAAATACACACAATGGGATAAAACAGGAATACCTGGGTAAAGCTGCGGGTAAAAGCTAGTTACTCATATACGCAAAGTCTACGTGACGGAACTGAATTATCCACAAAGATAGATTATATTCTGCACTCTTAGAATAGCATGCGTAAATAATTTATAAATAAATACGTTTAAGTAAGTATCTAAATACATAACAATTTATTGTACAGTTACTTTTACATACATAATGAATAGCATACGTGTTTGTCTATTCTAATTTTGTATTAATGAGTTAATTACAGACTGCCAAATGGATAATTAATAAGAATGTTTGAACTTTAATTAGAGTGAAGTAAATTCAAAATTGACATTCAGAATTGATAATTAAAAATATCGGACACCTTTGTTTTGTTCAAAGGAATTTTATAATAGCTTAATATTGAAAGAGAAATGGAAAGAAAACACGCCTTCAGAAAATTCATTTCAATTCAGGATGTGAATAAAGTAACCAACCATACATCAATAAATGATAATTTTAATTCTAAAATTGTGTTAGAATACAACTAATCAGCACTCAATCCAAATAAAGAAGAGACAAAAATGTCAGACAAAGAATTCAACGAAACTTTAAAACTGACGAGACACGCTCTCCTAATATCTGGAATCAAAATATCCAACGAAACCAAGAACAAAGCGTTCGAATACTTCATAAACCACTATTTATTTTATTGTAACTTCATTGCACTGTACACAGTTATATTTGGTGAAACGTACTGGGTAGTGGCAGGCATACGAAACAGCCTGCCATTCGTGGAACTGTCCTTAATATCACCTTGTATCACAATAAGCATACTGAGCACAATAAAAACCTGGTTCCTCTATATAAATAAAGGAATTCTGCTAAATGTGGTGGAGAGATTGAAAGCCATACAGCCGATAGTGAACAATGATGTATTGGACAAGACGGATGCGATTAAACGCAAGATTGTAACAGACTCAATGAAGTTGCTAAAGTTCGTTCACGTATCTCTTATGACGGTTTACATATTCGTCTTTACAACGTTCTGCTTCAGCCCTGCTTTGCTATCTAGTTACAATTACTTCAAGACCGGAGAATTTGCATGTGTTTATCCCTACCAAGTTAAATATTTCTTTGAGGTGTACAATTCTTCGTTGTGGTTTGTCGTGTATGTGCATCAAGTTTGGGCAAGTAAGTAGAATTTTACATAGCACTTTAGGTAGACTTGAGACTCTGGAATTATCTATACAGAGTAATACAATTCGAGTATGTGTTTGTAATATTAAAATAACATGTACAGTCAAAGGTGAAAAGTCCACTGCCACCATGAGTGATGTTCACACGGCAATGTGTATGTAATTTCATATTAATGTGCATAAAAAACGCGTGCATACGCATAAACACACGCACGCGTACGCACACGGATAAAAATATGCGTGTGCATGTGTGTTTAAGCGCTGCAGCGCAACCGATAGTAGTCTTATGGTGGCGGTGGACTTTTGACTTTTGACCGTACATACACATGTAATATTAGTATACGATACCCATACCAAAATAACATGTCTTTCAATGTTTGTCCTTCTGTCTGTTTGTATTGGCTAAACTCTGGATAGACTGAGAATTTCTAGAACGAAATCCTTCAATAACATTAATATCTATCTAATGTTATTTGCAGTGCTTTTAGTATTGGGACCTTGTAAACTAAACCTAGCCACTAGAAATTATGTTCATTACGGAATTATTATTGTGATTAAAACGCTATCGTATTATTATATTCGAAATGCACTGTAATAACGTAATTGAGCGTCATGTAATAAGGTTCATAATAGTTATTGATTAAAATAAGAGCAGGGCTACCTCGTTGGCTGAGTGGTCGCAAGTGCTGCCAAGCAAGGGGTCTTGGGTTCGATTCCCGGCTCGGTCAAAGTATTATTTATTTATTTATTTACACTTCTTGCAATTGTATACAATGGCGGACTTAATGCCTAGTGGCATTCTCTAACAGTCAACCTTAGGGTGATGCAGAGAGACACAATAGTAGGTGTAAACGTTTAATTACTGGGTTTTATTTTTTAATCTCAGTAGTAGCACGGAGTCTGGAGTTGTGCCCGTTATATGGCAATAGGCTCACCCCCTATTGCATGGGACTCATAACATAATTAGTGAAATGTTTGATTTTTTACATCCTAATAAGAAATTATTCTTTCAGCCGCCATCGTTATTTTCAGCGTATACGGATGTGACACTCTGTTTTGTGCCCTATGTGTGTACATTAAAATGCATTTTCGTTTACTCGGTCTTCAATTTGAGAACGTAGTGTCTACTTCTATTAATGAAACTAGGAGGAACTTAGGAAAAGCTGTATTAAGACACCAGGAACTCATTGAGTAAGTATTTTATATGTAAAATCAACTAGGATTGTCCATTTAATCGGAATGTCCTAAGTCTATGAAAGATCATGTTAGAAGAAGGACCGAAAATGGTTGATTAATGACAGAAATGAAATAAAGCAGAAAGGTCGTGGTGGTACGGAGGTTTCAAAGGGTTCGAAACCTACCAACGGCAAGTACCAATGTGACTTTTTCAGAGTTAAATGTACTTTCTAAGATTATCTAGACACCACTGATAAACGGTGAAGGAAAACATCGTGAGGAAACCTGGGCTTATAATTTCTAATTATAAGTTTGTAATCGCCAACCTGCATTGAGCAAGCGTGGTGATTAATGCTCAAACCTTCTCCGTGTGAGAAGAGGCTTTGCTCAGCAGTGGGCATTTATGGGCTGTTGATGATGAGAAAGGCTTATTTGTTCTTAACACATTGGACGCCGTGTCGGACAATGATGACCGACGCTAGCGGAGGATTAGCTTTTAACAGTTTTTGTTGGTAGTTAAAGGCTTAAGAACTAATACAAACTTCAATGAGGTTAAACTTTTTAGATACTCATGCAATTTTTTATTCAAAATTATTTAACAAATTTCTGGATACGCTAAGGACCCATTAACATTAGCTACGTAAGCGACAGCAAACCGGGTGAATGACGAGCAGTCAGTTCGAGTCAATTAAACAAATTACATATTTGTTATAATATTTTTTTTGTTTATAATACAAACATATCGATCAAAGAATCTAAACATCTCCTAAATGTTAAACTACTTACAAATAATCCTTACTAATATTATACCTCTAAATCGGAAAGTGAGTTTGTTTGTTTGTTCCACTTTCACGCCGTAACTACTAAACCGATTGCTTTGAATTTTTGCAGACGTGAAGTTAGAAGTCTGGATTAAATAATAGGGTACCTACTTTTTATTCTGGAAAAATTTTATATTCTCGAGGAAAAACGAAATTATTGGTATAGATGGCGCTGTGTGTATTGGTATATGTCACATAGGCTACTTTTTATCTTTTTGTGACGCGAGCGAAGCCGCGGGTAAAAGCTAGTCTATATATAAAAATGAAACCCGTTTCCCGTTGTCACGCCATAACTTGAGAACGGCTGGACCGATTTGGCTGATTTTTTTTGTTGTGTTTGTTATTGTCAGGAGAAGGTTCTTATGATAGAAAAAAATATCCTGAAAATCTTATGGCAACGGGAGAAAACGGGATTGCGCGTACGAAGTCGCGGACAGAAGCTAGTACTAAATATTGTTCCAAATACATTCAACCTTGACAATGTCATAAAGTGGAAAGTTAACGCATTACCTAATAACCCAGATGTGCACTCGTGTGACTTACTCGGCAGTTCATCATAAAACGTTAAATTAATAACCACTAGCTGTGATTTGAATAAATAAATAAATATTATGAGCACTGCCATCCTTGCCTAGGCTTTGCGTGAGGTGAATGTTAATTATAATGGCCCTTGCTAAGACCCTGTGTGGTCTTTTTTAATAGAGTATGTATTTTATTTTTGCAATAAAATCGGTGGCTGGGCAACCGGCTGCTGCGCAATGTGTCGCGGGTTCGATTCTCGCACGGAACAACTCTTTGTGTGATCCACAGATTGTTGTTCCGGATCTGAGTGTCATGTGTATGTGAACTTGTATGTTTGTAAACACACCCACGACACAGGAGATAATCCAAGTGTAGAGAAACGTTGTTTTTTTCAACGCAAAAAAAAAAACACGTACATAACTTCACTTCCTTCACACTTCCTATGTGGGTAGGCACTAGGCAGAGACTACGAAATGCCCATTGCTACGATTTTTAGAAACCTCTTTCGTTTTATTTTAACAGTCATCAGTATTTTCATGCATGCTCGTCGGTTAAGGGTACTTGTAATTTGGCCCTTCTTCGATATATCTTGTCTCTTTGAGAGGTTAAAGTATTTAAGTCATCATCTGTTTGTTAGTGGATGCAAAGTAATTTTCACATTATTTATTGTGTTTCACACATTTGTGTGTGTGTGAGGTTACCCACAGGTTTGCAACGCACTTGTAACTCGTTTGGTCTGTGGGTGTTTATGTGTGGTGCTGGTCACTTATCATCAGGTGGTTCAATGCTTTAATTGGGTAAAACACTGAATATTAGCGAATCCTAAATCTTCTTGTGTCCTAACACATACAACTACCTAAAAGAACTGCTTACCCCTCGAAGAAGGAAACAAGAATGATGTTACATTTTTACTGCCTATAAAAATCTATATTGATTTTAGTCTACCATGTTAGGAGAAGCCAAACTGGACGATACTACGTCCGTGGCCAACAGCATATCACACTACCCTGAACTGTCAAATTGCTCAATAGAATATGGACACTATAGCAAAAGTATAAAGTTGGAAATCTGTTGAAAAGATATGAAGCTGTGGTATCTGTTTTTGTACAGATCTGGCTACATACAGATCTCATTCCAGTCACCATACAGAGATGGGAAGATAACGCAAAAATGACTGACTATGCTACTTATGGGAACTATCCTTATAAGATCGTGTTCTTATTTTAAGGAAGTCATCCAGTTATGCATTCGGATAAGTACCTATGTTGTATGGAGTTGACTTTGAAAATGTTAAAAGAAAATAAGTCAAAGTCAGGATAGGCATTAAGGATGTTTACTTTGTTTTTGCTATTTTTTCGCTTCTATGGTAATGGCGCTGTTATCGTTTAAAAGTCATAAGGACAGTTAGGGTTAAAATATGTAAACATTAACAATGTGATTTTATAGCGAGAGTCTTGTATTAAATTACGTGTCTTGCATAAGTACCTTGTCGACCATAACCTCGAACAATAATTCACGATGAACTCCCAAACTGAGGATCTAACATAACTGCATTTACAGCAGTTACAGCTACTAAATTTACGTCAGACTATTTCACAAGAAGATTAACATAAGTTACAGCTAGTTAAAACCAAATAGTTATAAGCAGCTTTCATATACACCCGACGCGTTTACTAACACTTTATAGGTATACTGCGAAAAGACTATAAAATTTTATCATTACTGCCTTTATGGGCATTTGAGTGACTGGAATGGTAATTATTTTCTAAGAATTATTCACTATAAAGCATGGCTACTGCTTGGCACCTGAATGGCACATAACTTATGCATACTATTTTAGATTTAATGTGGCAGCACATTGTGTTGAGGTAATGGGATCTTATGACTTTTTTATCAAGCGTATTAATTGGTGCTACAGATTCTGTTTGATTCACAGTTTCTTTTTTAGTTTAAGATCTGGTTAAGTTGTCTGGTTAAGATCTGAGTGCGTATTTTTTATTGTGCTTAAACTGGGCTTGCCATCCTCATCCGTGGGATAATCACTAATCTCCTAATGTTTCAAGAGTTGAATTCATGAATGTTATGAAAATTACCAATTACATATTATTTAATCCTGATTCTGTTGCAATGCGACCGTCTATTTGATAGACTCTATTACAATCGTCACTTAGAAGGACTTATATTTCAAGAAAATCAATGGAGCCGTTTCCGAATTCGTTGAGACTGTTATACAAGAATTGCTCATTTAAAGGTATTACATAGATAATAATGCCTATAATAATTATAATTGAAAGGTTTGCAAGGAAGATAGATGGCAGTTTCATCGCTTAAAATCGGAACCAGTTACATGGAGATGTCATGCACTACAATAGTTTCACTAACAATGTCTTATATTTCAGTCTCGTTAACCAAATGGAGGTTTTATTTTCAAAATCATCCCTGTTCAATATGGTCACCAGTTCGATTCTCATCTGCCTCAGCGCGTTCAACATTACGGTGAATATTTTGAAATTTTTATTTGTTTACTTCTACAGAAAACATTGATCCTTGTTGACTATTATATTATTATTTACACATACGAAAAAATGACGATCTAAGAGTATTATTACTTCGATCCAGGTAGCAGATGAGATGCGCTTTATTCTGGCATTCATCACATTCCTGGTGATGAGTCTATCGCAGATATCACTGGTGTGCTACTTCGCAGACTTGCTGATGATATCGGTAAGTTCGTAAACTCCCTAGAATAATACGGTAGTTGACAGGTAGTCAAATTCAATACTTTTATTGAAATGTTTAAAATGAATTTTTTTTTATGAATTTTGTATTGGATCGCAACTTATGACGACATTTTGAAAAATTCGAAAATTAGGTCAATTATCAAATCAATGGATGAGAGTGATTATTTTATAATAATAATAATAATCTTTATTGTCGCAAAGGTTATACAGTTCTTTGGGTGACTTATATCTAGACACAGGCTTAAAATGTAATGTGCTATAGGTACTGATGCTGTCTCCCAAACTAAGCGAAAGCTTGTATTTTGGGTGGCAGTGTTCAGTCATTTAATGAGGTTCAACGATTACTGCTGGAGATTCAAGAGAAAAAAATAAATAAAAAATAATTAAAAAGATAATAATGCCTATACATGTACATATTACTAATGTGGACCGTGAATTGTTGAGTGAGTGTGTGTAGTGTGGGTGTAAGTGTGTAGGGATGTGTGGGATTTTGTGTTTGTGTTGTATGGGAGTGTGGTGTTATGTAGGTAATGGTAACGTGTGTTTGTATGTGAGGGCAATTATTTAATTTTCTAATTAAATAATTGCATTGAAAAGTTGAAACAATTTATTTTAAACCTAGGATACTAGCCAATTATGGCGTCTAAATATAGGGCCAATAAGTCAATACAAAATTTAGTGTGTTTTATGGGCTTATGGACTCCACAAGTGACCAGAGGGCTGGCTATTTCTTTGGTCAGAATATAAGCTTTGCCAATTTGTCATACAACGTAGCAATACTAGTCTTCTGGGAACGTTCCCCAGTGACATGGATGTGAACGAGTACATACATATTCAATCTATCATTCTAGTAGATAATCTTCCGTAGATTCTTAATCCAGTGCACATAAATTGGTTATCCAATTTAGACACAGAAACTGCAATGGAGCTTAGTCGCTTACTATAGTCGGTCATAGGAGGTATTATGTTAACTGTATTATATTATATGCTCTCTGTTCAAGCACTCAGTTTAATAATGTAAACTAAGTAAAGTCCACAATGTTGGTTCAGATGTTAAGTTTAAAATTAAGGTAACACTTGAAGGAACTGTTACTGGAATTAGTCCAAGGTCTTGTTTCTCTATTAGGTAATTTACTTACGAGTAAAAAATAACATAACATAACATTACGCCTTTTATCCCCGAAGGGGTAGGCAGAGGTGCACATTATGCCACTGTACAATGTAACACCCACTTTTCACTATTTATGTTATGAGTCTCATGTAATAGGGGTGAGCCTATTGCCATATACCGGGCAATTCCAGACTCCGTGCTACTACTGAGATTTTTGAAGAAGCCCAGTAATACTTTGCCCGACCCGGGCATCGAACCCGAGACCCCTTGCCCGGCAGTCGCAATTGCGACCACTTGCCCAACGAGGCAGAGTAAAAGATATTATCCTAAATAGTATATTAAGATATAATAGTTTTTATTTTACAGAGCATTGAAATAAGTGATTCTGTTTACAAATGCCCCTGGTATGAGGCTGATGAGGATTCTAAACGGACCATACTGTTTGTGATACTGAGGTAAGGAGCCTGACTTTCATTAGTCCATTTTATTACCTTTCCTTATACTGTTTTCTTATATCAGACGTCATGGCAACATAATCTTTCTTTTTAAGCGACTTCCCAAAAATAGGGTGGATCTTAATAGTCACCTTTTATTTGTATTGCCAATTAAATTGGAGGTTAGGAAATTTATCGCTCCAAATACCTAACATGCCTACTCTATAATATCTACCTCTCCAAACTACTAGGTTTTTTTAAGGGGGGAAAATCATCGAATGTCTGCTCCCGTCTGGGTGAGGCGGGAGGGAGTGTCAGACTCTTACTGACTAAAAACCACCCCGTTCCTTCTCCTGCACGTCGAGCCGGAGCCCCGGTAACCTTTTAGGTTCTTCGCGACAAACTACTAGGCTAAGCTTCAATTGCGATTAAATTCTTACATAGCTATGATCATAGATAAACTTATTCACCCACAAACTACAATAAGTAAATAACAGGGCTGATCCTAGAAATTACAACTCAAAGTGCGTATTAATGTAATTGTAGCCACCGTACTACTACACCCCGGTCCGTTGACCGTCCTTCATCCCTTACTACATACCTTCAGTACATGTGCATGTCTGCAGGTCCCACAAGGCATGCAGACTGACAGCCTGGAAGTTTGCAGACCTCAATCTAGGGGCATTCACTACGGTGAGTTATTTTTAGTTGCTAACAATCCATAACACTGCAGTGCTCGTGTGACAGGAGGTTGTGTAGAAGTATCATTTGATTCGAAGGTTGAATATGATGGTAGCTTATACTGATAGTCTATTGATGATGTTTTAACAAAATAGTGTACTTGGAAATCTTCTACACTTGTGTCCTTAATAATGGTGACTGATATTGGTGGTTTAAACAAATATTTGGACTTTAAAATGCACATGGTTATTAATGCATGCACAGCTTTTTGTCTTTAAACTAAAGCAAACGACGAGTGAGTCTATCTGTATGCAGAAGTTGCAACACAGCATTATTAAGCAGATACAAAACTCTATGAATCTCTAACAAATTCACATTTGCAATACAAGATTTATTGTCAGACTTCTTCACTACGAAGTTACATCTTTCCAAGATATAAACCTTCTGCTCCAACGCTGCCCAGTTACATTGTAATACCATACTTTTAAAGCCCGTTTTATAAGATGGCTGTTCGATACCGGCTTGTTTTTACGTGTCTACTTAGAATGGTACTGATGTTGCATGTTTATCTTTGCTTCAGTTATTATAGTCTTCACTTTTTAATTTTTTCCCTACACGTGTTTTAAGATTATTAACAGTGTTATTTTATTAATCTCTACTTGTTTAATTTTAATGTGATTGTGTAGATTAGTAGCATTTTGTTCGCATTTATGGCTTCTTTATTAATAAAAAACATGATTAAAACTATGTCATCGTTTCTTTATTTCGCTATCTTAGAACTAATTCAACTGTTGTACATACAAGACGTTCAATGATGGAACAATGTCTGAATTTGTGTTCTGACAAATACAAGTAGTGTTCCCAATAGAACATTTTAATGTCAAATGTGACTGTGTACTTTCAATTAGATACTTTCAATTCAATTAAAGGACTGTACTTGCATCTCCACATAATCTTATTCCTATCGTTTTCTTAATTATTTTCAGATCCTGAGCAGATCGTGGTCGTACTTCGCTCTTCTGAAGACAGTATATAAGTAGATTAAATATATTCCCGAATTTTCACCATGTTATATTCATACGTTAATGAACACATCGAATCAAACAATAGAAGAATAGACTTCAAAGCTGAACATTATCGTTCTGGTTTAATTTGTATAAAAAAGAAATTATGGATGCCATAAAAACATTTCTAATTAATACAAAGAACACTTTAGTTGCCATAAGTTAGTAATAAGGAGGTCTGCTTAGTAGTATTTCACATCAATAGCCTACAAGTGCCCACTGCTGAGCAAGGTTTGAGCACTAATAACCACACTTGCTTAATAAGGGTTGGCGATTTCAAACTTATAATTAGAAATTATAAACACAGGTTTCCTTATAAAGGTTTTTCCTTCTCCGTTTGTCAGTGGTGTCTTAATAATTTTGGAAAGTACCTACCTACATATAACTCGGAAAAACTCATATTAGTACTAGCCGTTGGTAGGTTTCGAAACCGAACACTCATGCATGAGAAGCAGGCGTTCTAAACCTCCGGACCACCACGACGTTAATATTTATTTAGTAATTAGTAGTGTTTACCTAATAGAAATTAAAATTAGATCATAGACCTCACAAATACAAACAATCCCGCATAAATTAATTGCAAGGTGCAAAGGACCACACGAGTCAATGTTTAGCATAGTACTATGTGTAGATGTAGCTGCATAATTTTGAAGACATGTGTTGTCTTATCTCAGTTGACAATGTTGTAATTAGTGAGACAGAATTAATTATAGATAGTAAGCAAGTTGATGAGTATGCTTTGCACTAAAATGTACGCATATCTAAAAATGTAGTGTAACTAGAGGATAATTACAAAAATACAAGATAATTAGTTGGTAAATGTTTTAATTGAAACATTTAAATTTTGTCAAATATGGTTATGAGTCAGAGCTAAATCAAGAAGGAAAATAGTTTATTGATCGTATACAGTTCATTGTGTAAGGGGCTGGCCTTTTAAGCGACAGAACTTATTATGAATATGACGATAATATGGATGGAAAAGAAGGTACCAACAGAAGTATCTGCAAATTATGAAATCAATATAAAGAATCAGCCGGGTAAACATAGACGTACTTTGATATGAAAGAAAAAGTATCAGAAGTAGATATTTTCAATAATGAAACCTTTACAGCAGCCGTTTTGTCTTGCAATAGTCACACAAACGAAACACAAAAGCATTTACGCGCAGGTGAAATGTAACGCCAATATTTCACACATTTTAAAACGTATATTCGTAGAGTGTTAATTATAAATAGAATGGAGGCACAGGTGCGAAGCATCTCGTTCATTCCGACATTAACCTAATTGAGAGCACTCTACGAAATGTTATACAGGGCAAGCATTTTGTTGTTTTTGTGAACTAAATATTAAAATATGTATAACAGAATGTATTTGCGTTTTATTTTCGTCTTTTCAAGTGTTCCTTTAGAGTGGCCTAAGGTTGGGTCTATTGGTGTATTGGATGAATGTTTTTCTTATTTTAAGATGGTTTCTGGGTGACCTAATGTATGTGGTTTGATAGGGGATAATAAAATAAGTAGACACAATGTACCAACTCTAATTAACTGGAGATCAGGGCAGGAAGAAGAAGATGAAGATTGTCTAATCGAAATATGCTTTGATTTCTACTAAGTGAGACTGTAGTAAGTGACTGCTGAAAAGAACCAAAATGGCAAAATTGCTTTTAACACCAGTGATCAATATTTTGACCCGATTTAAACTTCCATTTTTGCAGTTACGTGAACACAAATTCTTACATCAATGCTCGATATTCTAGAATCTGTCTTGCAAATTGTTTTAGCACATAAGTCTTTATATAATCGGTGGCAATAACCTGACAGTGGTCGGTAACGAAGCGTGACATTGTTCACGCTAGCCACACTTATATCGCTTTCGATACAAGCGCTGGGAATTAGTATTCATCCTTCATACGAATGACTAAGAAGTCAGCCATACTCGTAAGTGTGTCGGTGAAATAGTCCACGAAGAACTCCTTTGCATTTTGTTTAAAAGTTATAGGTAGATAGGAATATTTGTGGGAATCGTTTATGCTAAGTGGATACAGGTTGCCTCTAACCGGTCGATTTTGAAGACGTTTTTGGGAGGTCTATATTGTTTATGGCCGTCTTGTGGCTGACATGACGATGAAGTGTTATCAATTAAATGTTTGGATGCTCTAGACTTAGAAATTGTTAGTCAGGCTACTGAGCCTGGTTTAGCGCTGGCCAGGAACATCAAAAGTTAGTTTGGAAAAAGTAAAAAAGGAAAATAAGGCCATCAGCCATTCCTGTTGTGAAACTGGTATACAAAATTTGACAAAAATCTTTGATTTCACACTTTTGAAAGCTTATTTTTCAAGGAGTAACATTGGCTGTTTATCCCTATTAGTAAAATCCTAATGCACTTGATAGAAACCTCTAATGTCATTTGGGTGAAGCACAGCCGCTAAGCCAGTGTTGTATATTTGTGTTTGTTATTATACCGTTACTACGATGACCTTAGAACATGATAAAATGTAACGCATGCGTAATAAGGCGTAACGTGCGTATCTACTTGTATCTATTACTTCGATGCGTGTGCGTAGTTCGTATATGAACATGTTTTATTTTCGTTGTAGTTTCTTACAAATTTATGGTGATGGGAGAATGTATATCTACTCCTTCTCATTCCTCATAAAAGGATGTCCTTGGAACTGACAAAAGGACTACATTATTGACAGTGATTGAGTACCAGCGAACTCTGATAAATAAGAATAGACTCTTTTTGTAAAGCATAAAGTTTATTTCAGAAAAAAGATTACAGTTTGGTTATGCCCTGGCACTCACAAATTAGGAATAATTTATTTGCCAAGAACGGTTATAACAAATATGTAGTTGTTATGCAACTTATGGAGGGTCCCGTGCATTTTGCCTTACGGCATGCAAAATTATTGAATTCATTGAATACATTCACATTAGGATTCCCTGTGTCGTGAGGTCCAGGCTCTTTAGCTCCGTGTATGTCCATCTGTAATCTGTTATCTGAAGATTTTTTACTGTGTAGTCTACAACATTTCGACAATGGCAAACCCTGTTACGTAGCGAATGATGCTTATTGCCACATACTGATGATATTGATATTGATATTTTTGGTAATCAAAAGTCTATTGGCTATTTTGAGTTCCTTGGGTAAAGCTAAGCTAGCAATTACAAGAAACAAAACACTACCTAGTACTTAATAACAACGTTGGAGTCAGAAAACCAAAAGTATGTATGATAATTTCTACCTGAACTAATAATCCTGTCCCTTCCATCTCTCATAGGAAAGAGGGAGATAGTAGACAAAACAGAGCCTTAAATAGTAAGCTCTATAGTTAGGACAATACAAACTATAATTTAGTAAATGATTGAATGTATTAATATGAAATTATCATCACGCTAACACAAGACATGCATAAGAATGTTACGAATAGACAATGCACGGGTGTCTCAGTAAAAACTCAGGTAACTAGCTATTCATAAAGTCAAACCAACTTTTTTAACCCAACCTTAATGTTATATGCATAAAGATCAAAATCCCATGCCTTTAAAATCAAAACACATCAGCATCATACAGCTACTCCTTTTGACTAAAGAGCAATGCGGATATTCACGTCCCTATTACGATGTACTAACTGCCATTTTTGAGGTAATTTAGAGCAAATGCTTGAGATTTACAACCAACTTTTATTTTATGCCAAAGAAAACCTTATTGCTAAACAGTTAAAGGTGGTTATCGAGAGTTTGGAGAGAGGGAAATAAAATGGCGGGACTGCGATGATGCACAAAGTTACGGCTGCAGTTGTTGTCGGTCTTATTGCAAGGTGGTAGGGTGTTGTTTATGTTGGTTCAGGTGTAGGTGGTAATGTGGCAGAGGGACACGACAGCGGCAACCCGTGTGCGACGGCATGCAACGATACCAGGGTTTGTGCTACATGAGATTGGAACGAACAGATAAGTCAACGAACGTAGAATTTTTAATGTAAATACTTAACCTAAGGTTTCTAAAATAACGGTTTTGGAGACTAACAATGAACCTATTTCCATATAATTGTGAATTTTAAATGCAGAAAGTATTTCAAGTCAGAATTTAATTGAATAGATTGAATTGAAACTACCTAAATTAGGGGAAAAAACGTTATGTTTTAAATAGGTTGCAACCTGTTTGAGTAGACGTCGCAAAAACTTCTTGGACATGTAATTGAAACTGGCCACCTAGAAAACCTAAGAAATTCAAAAATAGAATTTGATGTGTCAATTAAATTATTTGATGACGCTTGTAAAATTATAGAAGTCGATGTCATATTGTAGTTTTACCTTTAGATAATTATTTTTTGCCAACTTTTGTTATTCCCACATTTTGCAAACGACAATAGGTAAGCCATAATAGATGAGGCATTCATTGGAGCCTAGAACAGTATAATTATTTAGGTCCGTACAATAGCTAGACTAGACAATGAAGTATTCGAAGGTTATTTACCCCTACAAAAGTTTAAAAACATGCTATCAAGTATAATTTCTTTAATTTACTGTAATTCTGTAACTACTGGTGTGTTATTCGAAATTTTATATC
Source organism: Spodoptera littoralis (assembly GCA_902850265.1). NCBI lineage: Eukaryota > Metazoa > Arthropoda > Insecta > Lepidoptera > Noctuidae > Spodoptera > Spodoptera littoralis. The sequence continues at coordinate 8,796,588 of LR824555.2, read as the reverse complement.
TACCTAGCTTCTGCCAGCGGCTTTGCTCGCGTTCCAGTGGTATAATAAAAAAAAAACTGCATTTAAAAAATCGACTTCAAAAAACCAAAACCTAGCAACAAACAAAAAGTTAAAAACATAACATAACATAACATCACGCCTTTTATCTCCGAAGGGATAGGCAGACGTGAACATTATGCCACTGTACAATGTAACACCCACTTTTCACTATTTATATTATGAGTCCCATGTAATAGGGGGTGAGCCTATTGCCATACACCGGACACAATTCCAGGCTCCGTGCTACTACTGAGAATTTTTTAAAAACCCAGTAATACTTTGCCTGACCCGGGTATCGAAACCGAGACCCCTTGCCCGGCAGTCACACTTGCGACGACTTGGCCAACGAGGCAGTCCTAAAACTAAAAAGCAATAAATAACTATTATTAGTATTGATAGGTTACCCACCCACGGATAGGTTAGAAGTCGGTGCCACACCTTGTGGTAGTTATTATAAACCGCTGAGGAGTTCCCTCGACTGTCTGTCGGCTCCATCATCAAGTCGACTCCAGACCCTTATCAAATTGTAGTGATTAAAAATACTAATTGAAAAATATAATAGAAGCGTTACTCGTCCCTACAAGTTTCGAAAGTTGCCCTCGGTTTCTGTAGGATTCCATCATCAGATCGTGACTTCATGGAAATGGGACCATCTCGGGAGTATATCCATTTAAACAAAACAAGAATTTTGGATATCGGTTGACAAATGGGGGAGAATTGGTGAAAAAATAAAAAAACAAAACAAACAATCAGCTGAACATAGTACCTTCTTTTTATTTGAAGTCGGTAAAAAGTAGCCTACCTAGGTATTATTCTAGATTTCTAGAACATATTCTACCCTTGTTCCAAATTCCCTTCCTCGTTTCCTTCAGCTGTTTTGACGCACAAACCAACAAATATACAATCTTAACTAAAATCACGGTACTCACGTGAATATACTGAGAAATGCTCTACTTGTTTCGAACCACAGAGGGGTTCTTCCTCATGAGCTGCGCGACGTCGCCGCGACCGCGCACGCGCGTGAGTAACCCGTGATTTTAGTTAATTTAGTATGTCTTACGATAGTTATTACAAAAATATACAATATTTCCCATTTATAGTTTTTTTTTGTTTTAAATACATTTAGTTTTTTTTTATTTATTTGTTTATTTATTATATAGGAGTCTAATATTACACTTCTTATTGAAATAAATAATTAAAACTAAAATATTTACACCTTAAAAAATAATAATAATGATAATGATGAATTAATTGATACCTATTAAGTAATTAGTGCAGTGCGTCTACGCGTCGAACAAAATGCTTAAGGCTCGAAATTCAAAATTGACAGGTCACTGGAACGCGATAATTATTAACGGTGCGTTCATTTTAACTTATTTTTTTTAATCTTTATTTGCGTTTAATGTACAATACAAATAATAATATCTATGACTTAAATAATAATAAAAACTAAGATTATATATTTTACAACTTAAAAATAAATGATATGATTTTAAACCTAATTTGTTCGAAGAACAATCTTTCGTTCTACAACTTGAAACATTTCATTTGGGTAGGTTCCTAATTTTTTTTTTTGACGACGTTGCCAAAAGCCACAGCTCACCTGTGAGTGGTACCGTGGCCTATGAACTTCCAAATGACTTTCAAATGATGAATTAAAAATTAAAAATTTTATCAGTATTCATTCGAGTTTTCACAAAATAAGTATTGCTTACTATAAATTAAAGGTTGATGTACTTGTGTATTTACTAACTTATTGAATTTATGACAAAAAACTATTTACATATTTTCATTAAACTGATTTAAATTGCAAGTTCATACCTTGAATGGTTGATTTACAGTATCTTTTATAAATATTTCATCATTTCCGTGTGTATCTTTTGCATAGTATTCAATATTAATTACTGTGACGGATATTAAAACAATAGATAAATTATTTCAATACTAAAATGGATATGAACTGTCTATTTTTTGCTTTTAACCCGAATTAGTAAATCGTCCGTGGATTTATTTTAATTAATTGCAATTCATAATTGAACAATAAGTCTTATTATTATTCATTAATGAAATCAATCCTATAAATTAATTTTTACCATCAGCTGGAATATGAAGATGTTGATCGTATTTAGAAGACCAGAAGCAAGTATATAATTTAGTTCAAGTGTGGAAGAGCCATGCTTTGGCACGAATGGGCGGCTCGATCGGAGTGATACCACATCCTCACAGAAAACCGACGTGAAACAATACTTGCGTTGTGTTTCGTCGTCTGAGTAAGGTTACCGGTGGCCCAATTATCCCCTCCCCAATCCCCGAATCCTTAATAATCTTCAAATTTATAATCCCCAAAAGCTCGGCCACGCACTTGGAACACCTCTGAGTGTTCCAGGTGTCCATGGGCGACGCCGATTGCTTACCATCAGGTGATCCGTCTGCTCGATTACCGGCTTATTCCATAAAAAAATAAAGTATGCTGCTGCTAGTCTCTCAGTGGCTGGCCGCAATTTTAGGACTAATCTGGGCCCAATTTGAAATACTTCAACGATTTGCATGATTTTTCCATCATTGCAAAGTTTTCTTTTTACTTTCAGAACATAACATAGACATACTTTGTATCAGAATATTCTTATAAAGTAGCTACTTCCAAAGCTAGTAAACTATCAATACATCTACATCAGAACCTCATTGATGTTCTTCGTAGATGTATCTCGTGAAATTTGTACCGTGTGTACCAGGCCAGTCGCGACATGAGGCGGGCGGGGCAGTCGACTCTTTTTTTCCTTGACGTTTTTTTCAAACAGTTTTTTCTTCGTGAAATCTGTATTGCACGATACACGAAGTCTTTTTACGTGTTTCTTTGAAAAAAAGGTCTCGAGTTGCAGTAAAAAATTCTAGTACGGATCAAGTAAGTTGGTGAAACTCGATTTTTTTTTTTCGAATACGTAAATTCTTCGATGAGTCAGATCTATTGCATTTGGTATGGGTACCTATCTCAACAAAATTCTCTTGTATTGAATTGATCGTTGGCTTCAATGTTGATATGCATGAACTCAAACGGTCGTAACGAAAGTACTAAGATCTTTGAACCCATTTATGTAGTTGTGTTAACTAGCAACTGTATTTTTTAAACTCTTCTAAACAGTTTATGCATGTTGGTCTTGCACAAACTAATAGTTAGGGCCTGTTTCAAAATACCTATTTGAATAAGTTTATTTTAGTCTAATTGACGAATAGGTAAAAGCAAAAAATATGATAGATTGCACAATACGTATTGTAGCATTCTATCGAAAATTATTCAGTAGTTTTGTAGGTTAACCACAAACAAACACACACACATTTTTGCGGTAACAATAGAAACAATGGACTAAGTTTATTCATCCGCGTTTTTATGCATTATCCCCATACGTGACAACCTACACTATAAAAACTTCTTTAATTGATTTTGAACTTAAAACTTTTGTAATAAAGTCGAAATTTTATTGATTGAATTTGGCAGATTGGTATACGTCGATGTGCAGTTGAGACAGAATTTGATTGGTGTCCCAGTCATTGTTTTGAAATAACTGTGACAATCACAATTATATGCAAATATATGGCTGCCTGAATATTCATACTGTATATTAATTAGCTGGGTACTTTGTTTGCAATTTGTTTGGGAACATTAAAATGGTTATACGGTAAAATTATTGTTTGTATGTATGGTCAATACATATAACCGTAATAAGAACCTGGACTGAAACATCTCCGGAGGTGCACACAATATAACACCTACTTCTCACCCAAATCAAGTTGTATCTCCCATATACGTAAAGTGGGAGCATGTACCCATATAGCCTGTGCCATCATTAGTGTGCCATTGAAAGATATATTATTAAGGCTAATCCGGTCTTGCATATTATCAAGGCGTTTCAGGATTCCTGGGTCGCGACCCAGGATTCAGCATTCACACTAAACATCATTTAGTCATTAAACATCATTTAGTCACAGTTTTAGACGAATTTAGCAACTTCTTTCTACTATCGTCTTGTGGGGAAAGTCAAGAGGCGTGGTACAACTGTACTAGCTCCCTCAGAAGCAATAGTCACGATATTTCGTGATCCGTTTGTCGGTTCGGTTGTAAGCCTATCATGCTTTGGTCAGACCACCCTGTTGCTTCCTGCGTCTTGTTGTAAGCCAGGATTGTTTCCTGATTGGTGAAGAGTTAAGTATTTATAAGGTATAGTGCATCACACACAGTTCAAATAATCAAGAAAATAGTGTATTCCTCTCTAAAAGACCGGCTATATACTTGAAACTCCTCTGATGTTACGTGTTTCCTTGGGCAGTGCTGACTGTTTTACCACCGTGTGATTTACCTGTTCACTATCCTCCTATTCCATTACAAAACAATAGAGAACTAACAATAAAAAGTAGGTCAAATATAAAAATAGATATAGTGACAAAACTAGAAACAATTTTAGAGGAAAACATCAGTGTTGTACTTAATATCTATCCTTTCCTTATCCACTTGCACACTACCTATTCGCGGATAAGGTTTGTTCATTGTTCCAGCTGTGGTGACAGTACGTAATAAGGCTTTGGCTACACTACAGTGTTTCCCTCGAACGGATACCCACTCTAACTCTGAACTAGAAACCGCCGATTCGCACGCACCACGTTATTTACCGAAAAATCGCACGCAATATTTTTAACCTTAGGTGTTTTTATCGTAACTCATTCGTTCTCTAAGAACTACAAATACGGCGGTCTCAATAGTAATATGATACGGTTTTTAAATCCGTATAGCAAAGAAACCGCAAGTGCGGCTACTTCCACCACAGATGGGGCCCAATAAGGCTGATGCAGATACGGAGCCGCGGAAGACTTAACGAGTTGCTGAGGCTCCAGCTCGAAGAGCAGGAGTAGGAACGTGGTGGCTTTTAGTCAGTAAGAGTCTGACACTTCCTCGCCTCACCCAGGCGGGAGAAGCCATTGGATGAGTTTTCCCCTTCAAACAGAAATACGGCTGCGTGTGTCTACAAACTTACGCGGTTAAAAACCGCTTCAGTTTAACCGTAGTGCAGTCTAAGTTTCACAGAGTAATCACATTGATTATGGCGATATTTTCCCTTGATCGTTCATCGGGTACGCTTATGGGAAACGCTGGACAGTTATTGAGGTATTTGATTGATTGCTCTCTGATTCACGACGCGAGCGAATCGAGATAAAAGTATACAACCTCTTTGAAAGAAATGCTTTGTTTTCTAAGGAGAATTGAGTTTAAAGGTATTCAATGGAATACCTCGAAACATAGGGTTGTGTGTCTTAGGTTTCCATGGTTATTGCCCTCTAATATTTATTTTTTTGTAATGAAAAATCAAGTATGTCTTAATTTAAATTGCTAATTGTTGTACGATTGGTAGCTTATTTGTCCGCGGGTCACTTAACCAGTAGAATACTAGCGCAAGGCCCTGTCTTGCATATCCTGAACTGGTCCCATTTCACCGCAGACTTGGGAGCTGAATATGTACCGATTAGTAAATTTATAAACTGTATGAGTATAATCTGTATGTGTCACCTGTTTTAGCGTGTGAAATCAAGTTTTTTCTTTCTTTCTTCTTTCTAATTGGAACATTGCTAAATGCTATTTAAGATGAAGACGTTATGACAACTAATTTCATATTTAGTTACAAAAAGGTCTATTCAAAAGACATGGTTATTTGGACTGCGGAAAAAAAACAACAAATATGATGTGTATTCACTACCATTAACATTAGATCCTAATATTTTTTTTACTAGCAGACCTGCAATTTCAATAGAAAGCCATTATTAAACCAACAAAATATAATTATGTTCCTCAGTCTATACAGTACCTACGTCAGTGACTTCGAAGCAAGCAGTGTCGTCTAACAGCTCATTCCCTTATTCAAGAGATTCTCGAAATGAGTGCCACTTCATAAAGAGGTTTAATTTTCAAAGAATCGACTTGTCACTTTATACACAGAACTCAAAAATGTTAAAGTGATTTTTAACGTTATTGCGTAGGAATGAAGGTTGATAATGTATTCAAGGTGTAGCTTGATGTGCTGTTTCCCAATGTCAAATTCTAGCTACTAAACATCACAGCGTGTTACCATTCTAAGAACTACCTCAAAATGAACTCAATAACGACCATTCCTTGATATTTCTCAGAAAAAATGTATCGCACAGAAGTCAAACTTTTATACAACACGATTTTAATTTCTCTTCCATAAATCATAGGGTTTAAATTACCAAGTTCGTAATCTAATCCTTGCCAAACTATCTTGCGGTTGACCTAACTCTTATTGCATTTAGAATTAGGTAGGTTTTTGTTTAATTCACTTGTGGGTTATTATTGTGGGTATGCTCTATAAATAAAATACGAAATTCTAAGTGACAAAGAACTACCCTCTTGGAACAGGTCCTTTTAATTTATGGGTTGTCAATTTCGTGTGTATGTGTGTGTGCATGTGTGTGTGCACACTTGCCAAACACTGCAGGGGGCTATGACATGCAAGGGGTGTGATGAGCTAGTTTAGTAGGGCTGGCCTAAATAAATTAGTTCCATTAAAAATTATTTCGAGCACATTTTTAAAATTTGGTTTAGGTAAAAATTTAGTAAGTGCATTATTTCAAGTTAGTTTTATGCCAATTTCTTAATTTGCCAATTCATAATTTTGCATTAATCACCTAGATACTGAGATTTTTAATCGGCGACCAACCAACAAGAATGTAATTTCAATATTTTTCAAAATCGAATATCCTTTAGGAACATTCAGACACAGATTCCAATCTGACTGAAGACCTAATTTCCTGAACTTTCTCACTGTCTGCCTAGATTCAGTTAAGGTCGTATATTTTTAAAATGTTCTGATTTATCTAGATTATCATTATTTAGGACCTTTTTTAAGACCATTAAAGCGCTAAATGTTGGAATTTTGGATAACTTTCATTAGTCCTTGATATAAGCAGCAGGTGTTTATCAAGAAGTATACGAAGAATCTGGTCGTAGACAGTTTGAGGTTGTTTTCGTTGAGGTAGTCAAATTCAATATTTTTATTGAAATGTCAAAAACTATACTTTAACCGACGAGCATGCATGAAAAGATTGATGACTGTTAATGAAGCGAAAGAGGTATGTAAGAATCGTAGTAATTGGCGTTCCTTAGTCTCTGCCTACCCCCATGGGAGACAGGTGTGAAGTTATGTATGTATGTATACTATTCTATGAATTTCGTATTGGACCGCAACTTATGACGTCATCATATTTCTGCGTCATATAACATACTTATTTCCTTAAAATTAGCGAGAAACAATCCAAAAGTAAGTAAATTGTCAAATCAATGGATAAGAGTATGATTATTTTTATATTATTTATTGCATTGAAAAGTTGAAACAATTTATTTTAAACCTAGGAAACTAGCCAATTGTAAGGGACGATTTTTCAATCATCAGTCAATTCTTAACAGTAGAACAAAATTGACTTATTTTAGTATGGAAGAATTGTCAAATATTCAAAGTTATTCTTCTGATAAAATTTAACTGAGCATTGAAAATTCGGCCCTATGTATGATTAATTGTTTTATTTATATAAAATAACAAATTGATATAAACAACCGATTCTTTAATTTCAAATGTCGATTCAATGTAACAAAATTACTTAGGTGTTAAAGAACTTCGATTCGATATAATTAAGCATATTATGCGTATGGCTATCTAAAATTTGTTGTTCCGTCACCCAAGAGGTTTGTCGATTGGTAAATGAAGGTACAAAAAATAATTATAACATAAGTTCATATTACATGCTACCTGTATGTAACCTTTTTCTTAAGCTACAAAACAAAAAGGATTTGGGCACTTTCCAATTTTTCTTTTAATTTAAATCACCCAAAAATATTAAACAAAGACTCACAAGGCACAACCCTAATCGGTCTCGCTACGGCAAGCACAGCAGGGGTTGTCGGCCCATACGTCACGGCCCACACACATATACACATCGCACACGCATGTATTATATATGTGTGGGTAAATGCCGATGCCCAGCTGTGGGCATGTGTCGAACAAGTGGAGTGTAACGACTAATTTTTTAGAAATTTTAGCATAGAATATAAAGGTACTGTGGTGTAGAGGTAAGTGTATGTGATTACTTAGATCTAGTACATTTTTTCTATGGAATAAGCCGGGAAACGGGCGGTCGGATCACCTACGTAAGCAATCGTCGTCACCCAAGGACTTCTGGACACCAGAGGCGTTACAAGTGGGTTACCGGAATTTTGGGAGTTGGGAATTTGAGGATTGTGAAAGATTCAGGGATTCGGGAGACTAGGTAGGGGGTAATTGGGCCTCCGGTAACCTCACTCACACGACAAAACACAAAGCAAGCATTGCTTCACGTCGGTTTTACTCAATGTTTATGTCGACTCAATGTTTATGGCGCCTAGCCTGGCAATTGATGTATTAAAAATTATAGCGGCCTTAAAAAATACAAACTCTGTAGGAGACGATGGCATATGTACAAAAATTGTAAAGTCAGTGGCATATGAAATCAGTAGTCCCTTAAGTTACATAATTAATTTAAGCATAAGTGAAGGTATATTTCCGACTGAGCTAAAAAAATCAATTATAAAACCACTGTTTAAGAAACAAGACAGGGAGCAAGTGGAATTTTACAGGCCTATATCACTTATATCAGTAATGTCGAAAATTTTTGAAAAATACATTTATAGGGAACTTAATAACTATTTTGAAAAAAATAATATACTCTGTGACGAACAGAAAGGATTTAGGGAGAAAAAAACAATCAATTTGGCCATATATGATTTCTTGTATAATGTTATGACAAACATGGATAAAAACACACCAGTCTGCGCTATTTTCTGCGACATGACACAGGCTTTCGACTACGTACAGCATAATATACTACTAAATAAACTTGAGGCATATGGTATCAGGGGAAATGTTTTAAATCTAATAACATCATACCTACATAATAGAAAACAAGTAACCCAAATTAGTAGAATAAATGTGAACACTCAACGTGAAGAAATTTTCACATCATGTGCGCGTACAGCTCCTCATGGAGTTCCGCAAGGTAGTGTACTTGGACCGCTCCTATTTACTCTGTATATAAATGATTTCCCTAAAGCCATTAAACATCCGATGACTCTGTTTGCCGATGACAGTACGATTACTATACCATGCCATGAAAAAACTAATTATGAAATGGACATAAAAAGTACTTTAATTGAAGCGGTAAAGTGGCTTGATAATAATTTAAAAATTAATATAAATAAAACTATGATTATGCATTTTAGTCATCGATTATCCTTATTTTCTAATCTTGACATCGAATATAATAATAATAGAATACAAATAGCTGAAACCACAAAATTTTTAGGACTGACAATCGACAAAAATTTAAATTGGAAAGCGCATGTTGAATCTCTAGCCAAACGAATAAGCAGTGCGGCATACGCGTTATATAAATTATCGCGTACTGTAAATATAGAAGCGTTATTGACGGCCTACTATGGTTTGGTTGAATCGGTCATTAGATACGGTGTAATCTTTTGGGGTAACTCAACCGATAGGGATGTCATTTTTAAGAGAAAAAAAAAAATACTGCTTGCGATCTATGTTTAATCTCAAATCTACTGACAGCTGTAAAAATTACTTTATTAAATATCGTGTATTAACATTGCCTTCACTTTATGTATTAGAAATAACAATGTTCGTGAAGACAAATCCACATTTGTTTCCTCGTATGGCAGACAGATTTCCAAGGAATAGACGTGACGATAGCCAACTATGTTTACATACATCAAAAACTGCACTTATGCGCAAGAGTGTATTTTGCATGGCACCAATTATCTATAATAAATTACCCAAAAGTTGGAAAGAACTAACTATACCTAAACTAAAACAAACAATGAAATTGTTTTTGGCACAGAAAGCTTATTATAGTATAACGGAGTTTTTAAGTGAGTCAGTGATTGTTATAAATAAATAACAATAAAAACTAACATTGCCCTAATTAAGGTTGTGTCACAGTGTAGGACACAAAGAAACATATTGTTAATATTATTACAATTGAATGTTATTAAATAATAAGTAAAATATATAATATGAACAAATTAATTAATAATGTATAATGATACTGCAGATATTTAATGTAGGTATAAGTGTAAATTTTAAAATTAATGTAATAATTCACAGTCATTAAAATTTTTTTATATAATAGATATTTGCACGCCATGATAAATGGCAGACATGTCGTAAGCCACTTTTCTCTAAGATCTTGCATGCTGTATTATTTTAATTCTGTATGCACACACATGTTTGAGCAAATAAAATTCTTATTCTTATTCTTATTCTTATTTTGTTTTCTGTGAGGCCGTGGTATCACTCCGGTCGAACCGACCCATTCGTGCCGAAGCATGCTTAACAATACCTAATGTATAATATACAATTTTTGGTCAATATTATGGCTGGTTTATATATTCTTAGATTTGTTGTGAAATCAATATTAGAGCTAGAATGACCCTCGATCGAACAGCATAAAGAGATTGACAAATGTAGATGATGTGAAAGAGGTAGGCCAGAACCGTGTCATTTGGCGTTCTACGTCTCTGGCTACCCTAACGGGAGACAAACGTGACGATAAGGACGTGGTAGATTATTAAAACGAGGCGTTACAAGTAAACGTAAAGGTAGGAGAAGGTAGGAGTATAATATAATCTATATTATTCCAGACTTTTATTTTTTTTCAGTAGGTATTTTTTAAGAGGGGGAAATCATCGATTGACTGCTCCCGCCTGCGTGAGGCGGGAGGGGGTGTCAGACTCGTACTAACTAAAAACCACCCCGTTTCTTCTCCTGCGCTTCAAACCGGAGTCCGGGTAACCCGTTAAGTTCTCTAGGTATACCGTTATGTATACTAATTAAATGTTAATTAAGTGTCAAATCACTATGTTATTTGCGTCATTACTTGCTAAATCCGCATACCTACCAGTTAATTAGAATTACTAAATTTTATACTTTACAAAATGTTTGACTAATTATTTATTTTATCATTAGAATTAAGTAGATATCAATATTTTTTTGAATGTGTAATGATATTCCTGAATCAATTACTTTTATGAATGACAATGATTAGTATAGAATTATGCCTACGGTATTAAGTCCATAACATAACAGCCTTTAATCCCCGAAGGGGTAGGCAGAGGTGCTTAATGCCACTGTACAATGTAACACCCACTTTTCACTATTTTATGTTACGAGTCCCATGTAATAGGGGGTGAGGCTATTGTCATATACCGGGGAGAATTCCAGACTCCGTGCTACTACTAATGCTTTGATCGACCCGGGAATCGAACACGAGACCCCTTGCCCGGCAGTCGCACTTGCAACCACTCGGCCACGAAGGCAGTCATCAAATTTCAGTGTTAGTAATATTAAACACATAATGTGAAACGCGAGGCTTGACAGGAGGCAACACCATCAATGTAATCACAGAAATTAAAATACCTTTTTGATTCCATCCACATATTTAATCCGAAGAATTCTTAACACCTATCTATTTGTTTACTCAAACTGGAATTCACACGACCATACCCAATTTCAGATATTACAATAAACTCAAGGTGTTACAGTTTACAATAGCGGTAATTTTACGTAATTCGTAATCGCCGGTAACTTTACGAACGAGGAGTAAACTCAGTAAATACCGGAGCTGTTAAACGTAACGATAGGAATTAAATAAATTAAATTACTACATAACTTTGTACTAGGTATGTTTGTTTATGTCGAAGATCTTTTTTAAGGGGAAAATCATCGCACTACTGTCCCGTCTGGGTGAGGCGGGAGGGAGTGTCATACTCTTATTGACTAAGAACCATCCCGTTCCTACTTCTGCACTTCGAGCCGGAGCCCTGGCAACCGTTTACGTTCTCCGCGCCTCAGTATCGTTATCAGCCCTATTGGGAGTCTGTGATGGCTCTTTGAGGCGCTCACGGAACGCGACGCGCTTTAAGTAAGTACGTTTGGATATGGTTCAGAAGTCTTAGTACGAGTACGCGTTCGGCGCTCTGATTGGTTTGTTCATTGGCGCCGCCAATCAGGGCGGCGAACGCGTACTCGTTTCGATCAAACTCGTACTAAGGCCTCTGGTACTAAGGCTGGTACTCGTACTAAGGCGAGCTACCAATTCTCGCCATCCGCAGGCCCGTGCTTATGGTGGCCGGAGATCGTTTCGCATGTCGAAGATACAGGTGGATATTCTGATTAGAACTTCGGACAAAGTCATTCATTGTATAGTTTTGATCGCCGTATATCATCGTCATTATCATTTGCGAGACGTCAACTGTTATAATAAAGTCCGCCATCCCGAAGAACAGTTTACCTTTGCATAAGATGCAACTAAGAATGGATTGTGTCGCATTTGGATCTAGGGTCTTAATTAACTAAATGAATCTGTAACAGTACAAACTATGTAGCTAAGAAAAGGGTAAACTATTTTGTCATACAACTGTTTGAGAAGTAAGTGTGGATCACTCCGTTTGTTTCCATAGTTTTTATTCACGAATTTAGTAATCTCAATGAGAATTAAATTAGATCGTATACGTTTTTAACCAACCTCAATAAAAGCAAGCCAAAACTTTCTTTATGAGAAACCCTTTCATTATAATCATTCTATCGATATGCTACTAATATATATACATCACATACAATTTTACTCGCTTTGACGTCTACACATTTTGTTAACGTTGGTGACATAAAAAAAACAAGCTGTGACATGATCCCGTTTGATGTTCGCGCTGGTTTCCCATAAACTAAGTTTCGTTAAAACCTTATTTTCTCAACACTCAACAGATGTCGTGTTACATAAAAACTATGGTGTTCTGTCGCCATACTTTGATGGTATGTGAACTATTTTGAAAACGGCGAAGTCTCGTGAGAAACTCGTAGCACTGAGACGTAGCATTCGTAGCGTTATGCGAATGTAATGAATGAACAAAGAACATGGTGTTCTTGTAACTTGTGGTGGGTGCTACGGGCTACGCTGTAGCTAGGGGAGTGTTACGAGATTTTAGTGTTTTCGGCTATGTAAACTATGTAGCCTATATATTTTATGATTAAAAATATGCCTGCTAGGGCTAATGTACTTTTTTGATTTGATTTTAGGTCTATTACAGATTATATTGGTTGTTGATATTGTTGTTGATGTTAGTTAGATGCAAAGAAGCAGCGCGACAGTCGGCACGTCGCGGGTCGCGGAATGCTGCTCAAGAGTATGAGCTTCTGGTATGGCGAGTTGCTCGTCAATTAACGACGTAAGCCGAAAAACATAATAATTAATTTAGTATGTATAAACTCTGTATTCTATACATCTATTGACTGTTACGACATCAATTGAAGAAACTTTCCTCAGATTGTTGATATTCATAGTTTTGCATTGTAAAACAATAATAAAACACAAACAAACAACAAGTCACTTAAAGAAAATGGAACAAAATTTTAACCGCACAGCTCTCAATAAACGAAAAGATTAAACGTTTACGAAATGAACGAAAATCTCGCGGGCGACCTGTTGCACGAACGAAAAAAATAAGAACGGTGAACGAATGCATTGCCAACATTAATCATTCACTCGGCGTTTGTACGAAAACGACACAAAAGTTCGTATTTGCCGGTCGAAGTGAAGTTATCTCACATTGTTGCCTGCACAGTTTCGAAATAAAATCCGCAAAGTGAATTTATTTATCTTGTTTTATATTTTTTACAGGTTTTATCTGGCGTTTTAAAGGGAAATATTTCTCTTTCACGTTTGGTGTCGAGGTGCGAAGATAAAACTCAGTCACTTTTCATTTTTTTCGAGTGAATTTAAAAGGTGGCGAGTATCGAAGTCACTTTTCTTAAGTTGTGTTTTTAATGGACACATCATTGATGTACATTATTTGAATTGTACAATGATAATGAATTGCAATATCACGATTCCAACTTAAGCACATAGAAAATCAACGTGAAATAACGCTTGCGTTGTGTTTCGTCGTGTGAATGAGGTTACCCCCTCCCCCCCGTCTTTCCAATCTCCGAATCATCCATAATCCTCAAATTCCCAATTCAGAAAAGGCCGGGAACGCACTTGTAATGTAACGCCTTGGTGTTTCAGGTGTCCATGTGCGATGTCGATTGCTTACCCTCAGGTGATCCGGTTTGGTTTACCGGGTTATTCCATAATCTTCGGCTATCTGTTTACATTTTTAATTTCTGCATATAACAATAGCAATTCTAACCAGACAAGGACAAGCGGAAAAGTTAAGCAAAAAATTGTAAAGTTGGTATACGGGCGAAAGTTTTACGTGACAACGACTTTGAGTGGTAAAATATTATGTCTGTCTCTTTCGCTCTTAGGCGGGCTAACCATGCCCGAGTGGAAGGGACGCGTGCCTCTCACTCGCTCTCATTGTGAGCGCATAACGTGAGCGAAGCGTAACGCAGTTTCTTGAAATGTCACCCGGCAAACCAATTTATAAGACGTTGTCACGTCAAAATCTCAGATCGATTGAGTCAGACCTTATAACATTAGATCTCTAAATGTTATGTAACAAGGAAAATTTGCTACGAATTCACACGGGATTTTTTACCTGCAACCTCGAGCTATGCATGAACTATTGATTTTCCTTATATTTGTTTAAATCTATCTTCCCTAAAGCTGACAATGAAACATAGCATCACGCCTTTTTTCCCCGAAGTGTCCCCTGTACAATGTAACACCCACTTTTCACTATTTATGACATGATTCCCGTGTAATAAGGGGTGAGCAATATACCAGGCACAATTCTAGATTCCGTGCTATTAATGAGAATTAAAAAAACCCACTAATACTTTGCCCGGCTCGGAAATCGAACCCGAGACCCCTTGTCTAGCAGTCGCTTTTGCGACCACTCGATCAACGAAACAGACCGGCCAGCGGTATAAACTCCGCCTTATGCATATTTATATACTTCGTATGGGCCTTACCACTGGGCCAACAAGGCAGGCAATGAAACAGAATTCTTAAATAATAATTTTGTTAGATAACTAACGTTCATGCGGTTTATGTCAGTCGTTCAGTCTGGTCATGATAAAGGACTCCGGTTGATGCCGAAAGTAGTCGGATATCCTTGGTATATATGGACCGGATTGAAATGGGTGCCTAAGTCGTCTAAAGCGCAGACTGATCATCTGATGGTTCCAGTCAAGTGTTGAGAATTTACAAGGACGCGTTGGCGGTCATCTGATTTCTTACGATAGTAAAATATATTATTTATTTCAATATTATTTTTACATTTAAATCACAAAGACACACACCTTTACCTAAAAGGTTTTAATTCGTAGTCGCAGAATTGAAGACAATGATATTTTTTTAATACAAAATTTTAATTAAACTGTCAAACACCAAGCGGTCACCGGTGACCGCGACCTATTGTTCTTTAATTGTGTCTATAAAACCGGTACTCGACGAGTTAATTAAAATTAAGACTTATTTTGCACATGGTAGGAAGGTTGTCTTATCATTGATAGAGATAATAAACTTTGGATTTTTGAATGGACAAGACATTTGGTGATTATCATTATTTTTAACAGATAACATCTTAAAGATTGATCAGATTAGATATTATATTTGACTAGCTGTGCCCGCGACTTCGTTCGCGTGGAATAGTGACTATGAGCAGCGTTTTTTTTTAAATATATACTCACGACGTGATTCTTTAATTTGACATGACTTTTTTATTTATGAACCGATTGACATGAAACAAACACTAATAACTGAAGCATACCACAATATATTCGTGAAAACCGCATCCAACTCGGATCAGCCGTTTCTGAGATTAGCGTGAACAGACAAACAGACAAAAAAAAATTTAATTACATTTTTGGGTTCGACATCGACATAACAATAACCCCTACTATTTTTTTATTTTTATTTTCAATGTACAGACAGCACTTTTCTACAATTTTATTATATTTATATAGATAGATAGATGATTTGATCACATATAATTGCTTGGAAACAGTATAAGGTTGCCAATGACGTCAAAAGGAAATTGATTATAGTGGACAAAAATGTCAATTTAATAGTCATCATTATCAACACCTCGTGGAAGTTAACTGTTCAATTATGCGCCTCCTTAAAAACAATCAGGTTCATCAGAAAAACCTGTGTTTAATGTTTAGTCTCTGTCCTTTAATCGGGGCTTACGATAGCAATGAATAATACTTAGATCATAAAAAATACTCCAAAGAACGCCGTGGTTCTTGACTGACATGAAACTTCAGATAAACCAACAATAGCCTGAAACGGGACGAGACAAGAGACTGAACGTTGCACAGTATCGTTTGACAGCACAAGAGACACACAACCTTAGCACAATACACGCACACATTGACACCATCCTTGTATTGATACAGACTCTCACAGAAACACAGCAACAAGTGGTACAGGGGTGCGAGGGATGATCAATTGCAGCTCAGAGGTTTGCTTGGGTGATTTGAAATGTGTCTGAGATATTTTCTTGAATTTTTTCACTTGTTTTTTGTTTTCATACTAAGTAAAAATCTATTAATTATTTTTTTTATTAAATGGTGAGAATAAAATTTTAATTACTCATAATTTATTCGCGCGTGTTTTTAAACGGTTGACATTGAAAATGCAAAATTAATCGCGACAAAACAATTAATCGCAACAAAGTGTCTTGGAAAATAATTTCGCTTCGACCTCGCCTGTCTTTTGACTGTCATTGATAATTGTCTCGTAGTTTTTTTCTTTCAACTCTAATTGCCATTTACACGGCCGTCATTGTGTGCGAAATCTTTTAGACAGTGTATTTTGTGAAGATTTTTAAATAAAATATTATATTTTTGTACAATATAAATGATGTCATGTTTCATCGGAAGTGCCGAAACGATTTTCGTGTTTCTTGAAAAACTAAAATATATGGCAGATTAACGTGGGCAATAAATTACTAATAGTTATGTCGTACATAAGTGACATATCGTGTTAACATCAAAACATTTTAATAATTGTCAAACATGGGTTATATTTATGAACTGAGTGTACAATAAATATTATTTTTTTTACGCTCATCCAATATTTAGGAAAACTGTTTGTTAAAATTATTATTTTATGTATGTTCCTAGTACTACAACGTTACTTGCCTCAGTTATTTTTGAAATAGATGAGCATGGTGTTGCGTATGGTAGGCACACAAGTTATTTTACAGACTATATTACCAGCCCAGTAAGAATCCACTATAACTAACAATACTTTGTATTAAAATACCACCTCACATCTCTTCGCTTCGTAGATCTACTATTGTAGCAGTATTTTTTCTTAGGGAAACGAAATTTTCATTTAATCGAAGTTTCATCGCACAGTCTTTCTGCAGCATTAAAGAAAGGCAAACGTTGCAGAAAAAAAAGTCATCCAAAATGGAAGAAGAACCTCTGTTAATTAATAAAACTATAAAAAAGATTGAAATATGGTTGCGAACCACAGGAACAAATGTAAAATCTACTCCGAAAACGCGGATGGATACTATAAAAAGCCGTGCAATTTACATTATAAACTTTTTCTGGTTGAACATGGACCTGGGTGGGGCAGTGGTCTGGTTCATTTCTGGGATCGCCAACAAAAAGAGCTTCACTGAACTGACATACGTATCACCCTGCATCACACTGAGTTTCCTTGCGAACTTCAAATGTTTCTTCCTATTTCTTAACGAAGATACTGTCGACAAACTCCTTGAAACGTTGAGAGAATTAGAGATGAATGAAAGGTCTCGTCCTAGGCATAAGGATAAGGATGCCATTATGGTGCATGAGCACAAATTTCTCACAAACCTCATCTCTTTTCTGAATGTTTTCTTCTGCGGGTTGATCGTGGCTTTTGCTATAGGTCCTGTGACATTAACGATCTTCATATATGTGACTACTAATGAGGTTGATCTGCAATTACCGTTTCTGATCATTTATCCTTTCGACGCTTTTCAACTAAAATTTGGCCTTGGGTGTATCTTCACCAAATTTGGTCCGGTAAGCATAAAAAAATGAAAAGCAAGTGTATTAAAAGATGAAGTTCAAATTATCCTGTTTCTGTTATTTCTCCATTACTTCTACTTAATTAATCAACGCTACGCATAATTCTAAATAGATTACCAGTAATCTAACGTTTTTGAGAATATTATTTCCGTTCATTTTCTTCTACCTTTTCTCGCTTTACAGAAGTAGTAGTTATAGTGGGTCTCGGTGCAGCAGACTATCTCTTCTACATATTCTGTCAAACATAAGCGTGCAGTTCCAACTTTGAAATATAATATCGAAAATTTAATTCCTGATGATGAGACTTGTGGCCGTTTAGTCAACGTTGAAGAAGTTAGAGCTGAATTTGTTGATTTGATCAAATGGCATCAGGACTTAATAAGGTAGAATATTCAAGAAAGATTTTTTCATGTACAGTATGATAAGGCAACTCGAAATCTAGTAGTGTGTATGACCGATTGAGTAATGAAAGTGTAAGTGCTTATTTATGTAACGTTCTTAACATTACAATACAGTATAATGAAATAGGTGTAATGCAAATAAATATGAAAGTACTTACATTGCAGCTCAGTGAAGCTTCTGGAGATGATATACACGAGATCGACACTGTTGAACTTTGTTTCCAGCTCCGCACTCATCTGTTTGACAGGATTCAATGTTTTGGTAACTAGAAAAAATATTGTCAATTTTAGATGCATGCTAAATACAAATTTTAAATAGTAAAGCGATTGTACATCTTGTGCAACATAATATTAACATAATATTATAATCGAATAGTACTACAATTTTTTTTCTTTTCAGGCAGGCAGTGACTTTGTGTATGTGATGACATTTGTGAGTTTCTATTTTTGAGTTCACTGCAGATATTCTTTCTGTGTTTCTTTGGGGATCTTTTGTTAACTTCGGTAAATATTTTGGTATATATGTGTGAATGAACTATCTTGTTGTGTTTCCAAATATAATTCAGTCCAAGAAGTCCGCTGGCGCACTGCTTGACGCTTTAACTATGATTTTACTTTTCCAGAGCGTGAAAGTAAGTGACGCTGTTTACAATTGTCGTTGGTACTTAGCCGGCACATCTCTTGGAAAGGACTTACTTTTGGTGCAAACAAGGTAGTACATATAAATAATTTTTGTGCACATGCGCAGACATTGGAATAAAAACTGTGTTCACAATAGTATAAAAATTCATTATTTACCTTGTACTTTTAATGTTTTCAGATCACAAACTCCTTGCAAACTGACAGCTTGGGATTTTTCTGAAGTTAATCTTAAGTCTTTTATGACGGTACGTAATTCTCCTTTCGCAATAGATATCTATTGATCTAAAAGTGGAAGTTATATTTTATTATTTTTCGCAGATCCTGAGCACTGCCTGGTCTTACTTCGCTTTGTTGCAAACTTTGTATGGTTCGCCTCCATAAGTCAGAATGAGTAATATTAAAGGTCCCAGAGCAAAGAATTGTTCTGAACAATGTAATACGTGTACCCACACTGTAGCTTTAGAGAAGTGCACAGCTTAAACTTAAGTTTCTTGTCTTTAAACCAATAAAACGTTAAAAAACATTTTCATTCGTTTTATTATAAAAAATATCAAATCATAAAAACCTATCTATATTTAACACTAGCGGCCCGTCCCGGCTTCGCACGGGGGGACTTAAGATTTTTTACATAGTTTTACGTTTTATTTATATTTATTCTCAGTTTTTTTTAGCGACCTGCCCTCCGTTGTCGATGTCGCGTCTTAAGGTAACCGATTGAACAATTCAAAAGTTATCTAGAGCAAACTTTTATAAGGATTGAACCATTCATTAAAACGATTGTTATGGGTAAACTATAAAAGGTAGACATATGCTCTCGCGGACTTTTTTAAAAATAATGTTAAGATAAACAATTCATCTATAGAACATTTTTGTATAACTTTAACTATATGCTCAGCGCACGCCACGGAAGGCCTCAGAAACGATACTTTTCCCCCGTTTTTAAAACATTTTTGGTTACTGCTCCACAACTATAGGACCTAGCGTGATATTATATGTTACTGCCTATGTTACTTCTGAATAATGCAGCTTTCGAATGGTGAAAAAATTATTGCAATCGGTTCAGTAGTTTTTGAGTTTATTCATTACAAACATACAAAAATACAAATCTTTCCTCTTTATAATATTAGTATAGATATAGATATAGATGTATAACTATCACTATATAGACATACTAAATTAACTAAAATCGCGAGTTACCGAGTTACTAAAACCACAGAGTGTGTGTGATTCAAAACTAGTAGAGCTTTTCTCGATATATTCACGTGAGTAATTTAATATTTTTAATTTCACTGCAAACCAATGTTTATCTAATACCGACAAACAAGATCCCGCAAAAAGTCCTCGACCGAAATTGATCGTCCCCACAAGAAGTACATCCCGTACAAAACTGGCAGTTTTGCAAGGCCCCGTCCCGCGCGGGATTTCGTTCGTTCTCCGAATGACTAATGGATCTAGCTCTGTTCCAAATTCACTGGATTTTTTACCACAGCTTTATAGGTCCGTTACACATCGCCATCCAGTTGAGATAACGTTTGTATTAATGTTTTTCGTTTTATGACTTCGTTGAGAGTTTTACGTGAAAATATTTATGTTAGAATCCTAGTGCGAGCGGCGCGGTGCGAGAAATGTGGTAATGTGGTACCATAAAGTAATATGTTTTACTTTTCCCGCGCCTTACATAAGAGCCGACTAACATAAAGAGACAGATAGATAAAATTTTAATTTTGCTAAGGTCATACTTACACTACACACATTACATTACATTTGGACTGCTTCGTTGGCCAATTAGTCGCAAGTGCGACTACCGGGAAAAGGGTTTTGGGTTCGAGTCCTGGAGCGTGATGTTATGTTATGTTTTCAATTAAAGCAGGACGAACAACCGAAATCCCTATGTCCTCCGTTCTCCTAACTAAATGCATGACTTCAGCAATATATGTATGTTTTGAGATTAAAACGTAAAGAGCTTACCATAAAATATACTTTAAGATTCATAATATTAGTCAACATCTCTGTGTACCTATAGAATCTACCTCTGATTATTACCTGACGACAAACCCTTGACAGTAACTCCAAACCGGACTAGTCCGTGAGTCATTTGTCATACCCACGAACGGAAGCTCCCAGCTTCCATACATATTTATGAATGCGTAAAGTGAAGCAGATCAGTATCAGACCATCAGTTGACGAGTGAATCACCCTGTACCATGTAGATATTGAGATAAGCCGTCATTATCAATGGGGTTGATGACCGGAGCCGCATTATGGCATGTTGTATCATCTGGCGTGTTATAGAATTTAGACTGTAGTGGCATGTAGGTAATTCTGGGTGAAGAATGGCACTTTATGTCAAACAGTTTGATGTTGGCAAAAAATAATACCGAGACGTAGGTGTACAATTTGCATATATAGAATGTAATATTAATTATTATGTTTTCGGCTTACTCACGTAAATGTTTGACGAGGAACTCGACTAGGTTCTAGCCATGCTAGTGAGTACTGCTCAGTAGCAGCGCGACAGTCACCGCGTCGCGGGTCGTGGAATGATGCTCATGAATGCTCTAGCATGGCTGGAACCTAGTCGAGTTCCACGTCAAACAGTTACGGGAGTAAGCCGAAAACATAATAATTAATTAGTATGTCTCAGGAAAGTTTTAATATAAACGAATGTAATATCCACTTTAAACCAGCTATGTTATACGAGTTCCATATAATACAGTGTGAGCATAAACCAGGTACAATGTCAGACTCTGTGCTGTTACAAACAGCCCAGTTTTTGTCAGTTTTAACCCGATCGGGTTGAAATTCGGCCTGCAGGTTGATGTTAACAATGGGCTACAACATGGGGTTCTTCAAGAGGGGAGTGAATAGGTTTCTTAAAGGTTGGCAAGACGCATGTAATGCCCCAAGTGTGTCGTGTGCATTTTTGCCACCGTCGTAGTATAAAAAAAAATGTTATGACGTAGACATCCCCAAGAAAAGACTTTTGCGATTACACAACCAACATGCCATGCATACAATTTAAAGGAGATGTAGGCTTTTAAGCCTCGCAATAATACTACACGGATCCCGTAATTGCACAACGAGAATAAACAGAATATCAAGTAACAATATACTCAATTAATACTCATGAAGGTATATCTGTAGCCGAAATATTAATAAGATAATTGCAGCAGTATCATTATTATGCTGCATAATTAAAAAGTCATATGACAGCCAGTCAGGGGATAATTATTAGGTGGTGGTGTAATTTTGTTATAAGAATTTCAGTACATTTCTGCGATCCGTTTGCATTTTAATGATGAACGCTATGGCCATACTGTTTAATAATTGGCCTCGGCCTCGGTTGATAGTATGTATAGTGCGAGAGGTTGGCAAAAAAGGTTTTATGGGAATTTAAAGTATTTTATGGATTGCCTCGTTAGTTAAATAATCAAATTCAAATTCATTCGTTCATTGTAGATGACAGGTAGATACATCAGGTAGATAGATCACAAGAACGACTCTTGTGTAAAGGGTCTAGATTTCTATTGCAGTGTTGTCGTCTTTAAATTCTTGTCATGAATTGTCTGTGGGAGTATGGCAATAGTCAGTAGCTCATCTACAACATGGGCACCATAAGAGGTGACAAGGAGGTGATACTACTTGCTCCTCCTTTTGGGTTGAAAATTAAAGACTATCTAGTGCCTAGCCGTTTAAGAAATAAACAGTATTCAATTTTTAACCCAGTTTTAAGATCTTTAATGGAAAAACCAGATTAAGTAATAGTGAATCTGGATTTTCATTGTACTAATAGGTTAGTCCCCTTTTACGTGGGACTAAACAAATAACATTACTGTATACAGGAAAATTATTAAACATACTCTAATAATTAAAATTATGCAGCTGATGCCAATAACAATATTAGAATCCCAATCACAAAAGGCTTATAATAAAAAAAATAACTTCAAAGGATTGTTTACTTCCAATTATAAACAGGAATGAAATCACAACAATTTTGTTGGGGACAGATGTAGTCGCACATCACACTACCCTCTCTACTCAAATTCCCTCGACAATCATCTTTAACACTTTGAAATAAGGTTGCATATGTAGTGAATAATGTTGACAGTTTAGTATAACTTCATGTGTCTGTTTATGAAGTTATTCAATTGTTTGATGATGTAAGACTGACATCATCGCTGAGTGCAAGCCGAGTACGTTATGACTTGATACGTTTTATTCGATTACGCATACTTGAGCAAAATTGGGAAGCAGGTATCAGTAGGTATGTACCTAAACTATTCAGAATTATAAGAAAGTGTAGGTAAAGGAATTGAGTCCGAATTACGAGTGTAATAAAGCATGTCTTCCATTACAATAGTCTTTACTAACATAAACGAACTCTTGAGTTATTAATCTAAATTACACACAACATCACGCCTTTTATTCCGAAGGAGTAGGTAGAGGTGCACATTACGGCACTTAATGCCACTGAAGTGAACAATGTAAAACCCACTTTTCACTATTTATATTATGTGTCCCATATAATAGGGGGTGAGCCTATTGCCATATACCGGGTGCAATTCTAGGCTTCGTGCTACTACTGGGAATTTTACGAAAAGCCCAGTAACACTTTGCCTGACCTGGGAATCGAACCCAAGACCCCTTAGTCGTCGCACTTGTGACCAGCGAGGCAGTCAGTAATCAAAGTTAATAAAAGTAAATAAATAAATCCACAGTTTAATATTAAAAATCTTTAATGGAAAAACCAGATTAAGTTGGTATTGTTCGTCGAATCACTCAGCCTCATCTGTTAATTGAGCTGACTGTAAACCGACACATGCGTACTGCTTTCAGAACGGGTCCGCTCAAACTGTTGCGGTTCTTTCCTTAAAAGGCCACTACAGAAAGAACTTGCACGGTTCTCACACATAATTTTAAGAAGTTTCTTATAAAATATAAGTAAGGTGACTAATAGGAATATGGAACTGTAACGAAATATGCATAACGTACGTGATTAACGATTTCAAAGAAAAGGTAGTTAGTGATGAGATGACAGCTTTTAATGGTGATTAGAATAGAAAAGAACATACGCAGCCTGTGAAGCATTGTAAACAGCAGGAAGAAGATGAAGAACACATTGTGATACCTGCCTGTGACATAGTTAGCAACGAGAGCAATGTAAATAAAAATCGACCTTAGGCTAAAATAAATTTCCGTACGTTTAGGTGTTTTTGCTATACCTATTATTGGAAGCAAGTATAACAACTCGCACATAAGCCACATAGGACCCATTTAGTTTTTAGTTAAATTTTCGTCGTTCTTGGCGACTGGGCTTCTCCCAGGTGTACAGTCTCTTTTTGTACCTTTAAGTTCAATCTATTCTGTCTCCTGCAGTAATTCATGGAGGGAAATGGAAACTATCGTTTTTTTCTTCAGTGTTCCGGTGTTTTCATAGTTGTATCTGCTATAGATCCTGGCTAAGAGGAGTTGCAGCGGTTTTGAGGGATTGTAGCGGGCTTGTCCTATTATAAAAAAGATTCAACTTAACTTTTGAAACAAGAAGAACATAATAATATTAAAAAAATAAGTAAGTTACATAAAACTTGAAACTTAGATGCAAACTTAGCTGCAAACGGTACGTCTTATAAGCGAATTACGTCTAGTCATTATAGATTTTAGTACTAATTACACAGTGGAGACGAACGGACCTATTAACGAATACATTATTAATATCGTGTCATTACAAATAACATTAATTACTGCAATATTTGTACAAGGATACTTCGTCAAGGTTAAATAGAGTTAAGAAGAATTTTCGTAAAGATAAAGCTGTATAAAGAGGAAACTGACTGACAAATCATTTACGTAGCTAATACGTATAACATTTGAGTCTTAAATGAAGTAAAAGAAACTACAGAAGTTTGGAAAACATCAAGGAAAAACTAATGATGAGAGTGAGAAAATATTATATTATATAAAACATTTTAGTGAGTAAATAAAGAAGTGGAACGGGAGGGCAACGAAATGTCAAACAATATCAGAACTAGAAATAAATTCTCCAATTAATGAATAAACGACGAACGAGTAAGAGAGTTGTGCAATTAAAAGAATAATGGCTGCACTTTTCAATGAAAATACTCGTCTCAAATATAGAACAGCGACAATCTCTAAAATTGCAACAGCAAAGTCCAATAATTTCCTGCTAAAAACAACAAGTTCAGTTAAGCAACCAAAACTAACTGCGAAGACAAAAGAAACTATAAAACTTCCCACAAAAGGAAAAAATAATGAAGCAAGCAGTAAAACGACACGTCTATGCAATACTATGGTCTAGACGTGCTATTGTTTACCCTAAACCAATGTTATGTTTGCTACCACCACTATGACACGAACATTAAACATGGATACATTTATAACGAACTTCAGTAACTAAAACACTCTGCAAGAAGGAACATTCAGAAAAATAAATACATTTCCTAAAGAGATATTCAAGTAAGATGCCCAAACCACTGTTATTTGACGGATCGCTAGACAAACTCGGCGTTCTTTTCCGATATTCGGGAATGAACCTCGAAAAAGACATCGTCACTCCAATGGACACTATTAAACATAGATGGCTGTACCCTAAATTATTTCTCTGTTTTATCAGCTGAAATCGCCGGCATATACTACATCATAACCGGCATAATACAAGGCAAGAGTTTCATCGAAGTTACTAGTGTCGCTCCTTGCTTGACATTTTCTTTACTCGCATTGATCAAATGTTCTTACCATCACATATATGAGAAGGATATTAAAGAACTTATAAATCTTTTAAGAGATTTGGAAAGGAAAGAGAATGATAGGACTGAATGTGCTGATAAGCAAGAAATATAGATGAAGAAGCAGGATTTTTAAATAAAGTGATTAATGTACTGTATGTGCTAAACTGTTGCATGATAGTCGTGTTCGATATGACGCCGATGGTGTTGATAGCGGTGAAGTATTACAAGACGAAGCAGTTTGAAACGTTGCTGCCTTATTTAGATGTGTTTTCATTCATACCTTACGAGTTGGTGTATTGGCCATTTGCATACGTTCATCAGATTTGGTCAGGTTAGTATGAACACAATCTTTTCTAAACTTTGTCAAAATAAGGGATGTTTATAGATCAAGAATTAATTTATTTAACAACTATTCAGATTTGAACTTATGTTTACTCCTAAATGCAGATTTGATGAAAAAAAAAACCGGGTTTGTTTTCTCTTTGCAGAATGCATGGTGCTTTTATCAATGGCGGCCGCTGACTACCTATTCTTCACATGTTGTACTTACATTAGAATACAGTTCAGACTCCTGCAATATGACTTCGAAGGATATTCCAGACAGAAGTGTTTCTAAAGAAGAGAGGTTTGATGAAGCTGAGTTTCGGGATAAGTTCAGAGAGTTGGTGCAATGGCATCAAGACTTAATACGGTAAGACATGTTCAGTTGTCAAATGCTATTGGGTCAATTTTCAAGGAATACGTGGGTGGAATTACTATGAGTATACTCGTTTATTTCCAGATATGTTCCTAGTATCTTTTGGTCAAGCTTATTGCTACATTGAACGTAATGAAACAAGTAAGAGTTAGAAATTATCGCTTCACCAACATTCTGTTTTAAATTGCTAATGTTTTGAAAGTGTTCTGTTTTATCCACTTGGTTTTTATTTCCAGATCAGCTATAATTTTAGACATAATTTACTCCAAATCAACGCTGTTCAACTTCTTGTCTAGTTCGTTGGTCATCTGCCTCACCGGATTCAATGTTACGGTAAATTTATTGCCTATATCATCATCAATTTGGACATTTTATTTAGCTATTGATTATCATTTAAAGATTCTTATTACATTCTTAGCATCTTTTTAATCATGAGTCTATCTGAATCAGCGATGCTGTCTGTCACTTTACACATCTAAGAGGTGACGCCATATTATTCGTCAGAATCATTCATTTGTGAAACTTCATTACAACAATTTCAAACGATTGCATCTATTGCACTACATTTTATTATTTTCCTCTTTCAGATTGTGGACGATATTGTAATAATTGTCACGTTTCTTACCTTCCTATCGATGGCTCTGATGCAAGTCTTCTTTTTATGTTTCTTCGCGGATCTCATGATGACAGCCGTACGTATTGACACACGCACAAAACTGCTTGTATTCTTTTTAGTTTAATTATTTTGATCGTCTTTATTTTGGGCCTACTCTCTTTCTCCTTACTCCTCTTACAATTATGTTGCACTCGTTTAACGCTATTTGTGTGTTCGTGTAACGTTTGGTTAATACCAATCGAAATTCAAAATTATGAATGGTAGAAAGAAATGATATTTATTTACATTTTCTTCTAAAAACTCCTTTCAGTGAAGCTCAAAAAGCGCTGTCTCTCTATCATTTTGGTAAAATTAATTTCTTTCATGCTACTACATTGAGTTTATTGCAGAGTTTGGACGTAAGTAACGCCGTATACAACTGCAAGTGGTACCTGGGTAACACACAAGTTGGCAAGCAACTACTCTTGGTGCAGACCAGGTAAAGATTAGTTACTAGGAGCAAAATACGACTGTTTTAATCTAAGCAAACCAAACACAGATAAAGGAGTATTTTTTTACATAACGTAGTGTGATTTCATATCGGCTTTCTAAGCAGATAGTCGGGATACCAATGGGATAAGTGACATAACATAACATCACATCACGTCTTTTATCCCCGAATCCGAAGGGTAAGCGGCACTTAATGCCTCTATACAATGTAACACCCACTTGTTACTGTAAAATGTTATGAGTCCCATGTAATAGGGGGTGATCCTATTGCCATATACCAAGCACAATTCCAGACTCCGTGCTACTACTGAGATTTAAAATAAAACTCAGTAATACTTTGCCTAACCCGGGAATAGAACCCGAGACCCCTTGCCCGCAGTCGCAGTTGCGACCACTCGACCAACGAGGCAGTAGGACTAGTGGTATGTAAAAAAATGGCGAACTAGTTGAAGTTTTTAATTTGTTACCTCATGGTTTAATTTTGTTTGATTTTCAGAGCACAAGAACCATGCAAGCTGACAGCTGCTGGCTTCGCAGACGTGAACCTAAATGCTTTTATGAGAGTAAGCTTCTTAATTATATTATTTATTTGTGTGGTTAAAACATTTTTCATATCGACACTAAATCATAGTAAAGACAACCTTATTGCCCATTTCAACGTACACAAGTTCCAAAATTGTTGCGAGTACCAACAAAATATTTCTTCAATCTTAGTTTATTTCTCACTAGATGTTGCCCGCTACTTCGTCCGCGTAGAATATGAATTTTAAAACCTTTTTGTTTCAAATTTCCAAAATAAAAGTAGCCCATGTTACTCCTTAGTACATCAGCTACCTGTCAAATCAAAAGTCTTACAAAATCCGTCCAGCCATTCCAGAGATTAGCCAATACAAACAGACACACAGAGACAATAATTTAAAATGTGTCATTTTGGTATGTGTATCATTATGTAAATTAAAATTACAGACACAGAAACAGGCCCAATTAACCCCCCCCCTGACCCCCCTCCGCCCTTCCCCAATCCCTGAATCCACAACAATCCTCAAATTCCTAATCCCAAGTGTCCATAGGCGGCGCCGATTGCTTACCATCAGGTGATCCGTCTGCTAGTTTACCGGCTTATACCGTTAAAAAAAGAAACACTCCAATTTTACTTATCTGTGTAGGTAGGTAGATCTAGATTTGTTTTAGACCTTTTAATACAACCTCTTTGGTTCCTGTCCACAGGTGTTGAGCAGTGCCTGGTCCTACTTCGCCTTGCTGCAGACTGTGTACGGAAGATAAAGTGCCACTATCAACTGAACACTTTCCCTTATAGATAAACTTAGTAGTAGAAGTACTATCGACAAACATTCTTGTGTACTATGTAGACTTTACTGTATTAAACGATGTTTTTTCCGTACAACATTTTTACAATCCTGTTATATTTATTTATGATTTAATGTACTCCATACAGCAGACAATATTACAGACATAGTGTAAAGGTTTCAAACACAAATTTAATTAGTGACTCAATATCTATATCTATATTTATAACTAGCTTCTGCCAGCGGCTTCGCCCGCGATTCCAGGGGTAAAATGCCTATGTATCACTTCAGACCATAATCTACCTCTGTTCCGAATTTCATTCCGGTCCCTTCAGTCGTTTTAATATGACTGAGTAACAAACACACATAAACTCACATATTTTCATTTATAATATCGAGTCAAGCTAATTTCAACCATTGGCCTTTCAGTTACAGCGTAAAGTCTATGAATGAGTATTGTAAACGTTAGAGTAGACATGTGCTGTCGAGGAATATTTTTTATATAATTTTAAGGAGAATATTTCTGATAGAATATTCTCTACAGATTTATTATAAGTATAGATAAATCTGTAGAGAGGTCAATTCTGTACATAAAATATATTTAAGAAATAACTATCAAGGGGTGATTAGGGATCGCTACTGATGCCAAAAATGCAATCAGTAAAATTTTTGTCTGTCTGTCTGTCTGTCTGTATGTTCGTTATGGAAACAAAAACTACTCGATGGATTTTAACGAAATTTGGCACTATTATTCTTCATACTCTTGGGCAGGTTATAGTATACTTTTCATTACGCTACGATCAATAGGAGCAGAGCAGTGAAGGGAAATATTGGGAAAACGGGAGAAGTTACTCCATTTTTTAAGCTTCCGTCGCGTGTGCAGGCTTATAGGTTAAAGCTGCATAGAAATCATGTATGACGGAAATATTTTCCTTAAAATTATATAAAAAATATTCCTCGACAGCATATGTCTATCTTTTATGGTTGACTCACAATAACACGTGAAACTTCCGATAGCTTAGCAATTCGGTGATTTCTGATTGTATTTGTCTACTCTAACGTTTACAATACTCATTCATAGACTTTACGCTGTATCTGAAAGGCCAATGGTTGAAATTAGCTTGACTCGATATTATAAATGAAAATATGTGAGTTTATGTGTATGTTTGTTACTCAGTCATATTAAAACGACTGAAGGGACCGGAATGAAATTCGGAACAGAGGTAGATTATGGTCTGAAGTGATACATAGGCATTTTACCCCTGGGATCGCGGGCGAAGCCGCTGGCAGAAGCTAGTTTTTTAATTTTTAATAATATCACGAAATCTAAAATTGTTTGAATTGGCCAGTATAATGTAGCAATAGGCTCACCTTATATGTTAGTTACATGATGGGATGTATGGATGTACACCTCTGCCTACCTCTTCGAGGATTAAAAGCCGTGAATATCATGATGGAAATATGTAGATTTTCTTTAAGTTTCTAATTTTTTCTGTCTTTATTCATGTTAAACACGAATGTTCAATTAGGCTTAATTTAGTTTAATTTTTAATTAGGCTTAAACTACCAACAAATAATGTTAAAGGCTAATCCTCCGCTAGCGTCAGCCATTATTGTCTGACATGGCGTCCAATGGGTTAATGTTATCCTATGTTCTAAGCGTACATAGGCCACGGTAACCATTTACCATCAGGTGGGCCGTGTGCTTTTTGCCACCATCGTGGTAACAATAAAAATTCTATGTAGGTAGCCAGTAAATTTTGCCGATAGTACTTTAGACTTTAGCACTAGATACATCCATTAGATGTTGTAATTTCGTTACCTTTCCAATATCCAGCTCATATTTATTAGTTCTAAACCTAGCACTAACTGGTTTGTTTTGTTTTAGTTAGTGAATAGTTTGTTAGTTTATTTCAAAACGTTGATTTTGTTATTTAATTCTTGTTTCAAATATGTTTTTCATATACGAATTGTAGTAAAATTGATAGATAATTTGATTATGTTCTTGAATTCAGCATTTTACTGAATAAATGCGAATAAGAACGAATGACATAATTATAGATCTTAAGGCCTAACGGGTTACCGAGGCTCCGGCTCGAAGTGCAGGCTTAGGAACGCGGTGGATTTTAGTCAGTCTGACATTCTGTCTCGCCTTACCCAAGGCGGGAAAAGTTACTGGATGATTTTCGATTCTCAAAAAAAAGACCTAGTTAATAAAGAGTTGCAGATTTTTTTCCAGAATTTGTTTGACCAGACAACCCAAGGACGTACCAGTCCCACGGTCTTTAGAACGAGGGCAGTCACGCTACAAACTTGTATATATTTCCATAAACGATTATGTCACGGATTATAGAAATAAGAAGTGCTCCTAGGAGAATCAAACTGAAGAAATGTCTATCGAATTGCCAGCCAAACAGGTGGGGCCACCGTAAGCACGGGCTTGCGGCCTGAGCAGAACTAACTCGAAGCGTACGGCGCGTCGCATTTCGCGCCCGCCTCAAGGAGCCATCAGACCACCACAAATGGGGCCCAATAGGGCTGATACCGATACGGAGCCGCGGAAGACTTAACGGGGTGCCGAGTGCTCCGGCTCGAAGTGCAGTCGAGTAGGAATGGGGTGGTTTTTAGATAGTAAGCGACTGACACTCCCTCTCAACTCACCTGGGCGGGAGGACATTGGATGATTTTCCCTCCTCAAAAAAATAAATAAAATCCAAACAGGTGGAGCTCCTGTTGTGGCAAAGATTCTATATACCACATAACATTGCGCCTTTTTATCCCCGAAGAGGTAGGCAGAGGTGCACATTACGGCACTTAATGCCACCTTATAATGGCATAAAACCCACTTATCTCTTTTAATGTTATGAGTCCAGTGTAAGGATGGGACACTATTTTCTATACATTATCTTCATTATAATCACCCTCTGTTACAAGGTACAGTACAGTTCACGAGTTATTGCTGATGTGAAGTTAGCCGCAAGTCATTTTCGCGCATGTATATTAGCAAATAAATTAATTAAACAACCTTAAACATAACTACTAACTTTTGTTTGTTCCTGAGAATTAAAAGGTACTTTCATTATTTTCATAATATGAAACAGTAGGTACTCGTACTCCTTGTCTTCATACTCCATGGTTTACATAGAACATAGAAACCTTGTAAGAGGAGGGCAAACGGCTATATTGACGTCAATCCTGAAGTGTTCATGCGAACACTGTTTTTGTGGTACCTACTTAGGTCAACTTACTCTATGTTTTATTTCATTGCATTTTCGACTATAATAACAAAACTATAAAGTTGAAAATCTAATAAAGACAGAAAGGGGTAGGTTCACATGCTGGCTACTGTACTTAATGTATACTTTTTGTTGTAATATTCTGTAACTTTTTTGTATTTTTGACGTAGAAGTTCCGTTCTTGCTAAAACTGATACCTTTGCAAGGCGTACCCTCGACTTTCAATGACAAGTTGCATATTTAAATTAAAAAAATATCGTAAATCTTGTTCTAATAGGTTTTGAATGATTTAAATGAGAGTTTTAAGTGGTTACCTATTTTAGATAAGTGTTTTTCTACTCTTATATTTTTATGGGATAAGCCGGTAAACGATCAGACGGATCACCTGATGGTAAGCCATCGGCGTCGACACTTGGATTGGATTTAATATTTCTGTGATTGGAACACTTGGTTGGTGATTTGGGGATTCAGGGATTGAGGATATTGGAGAGAGTGAAAGAGTCTCCGGTAACCTCACTCAACACGACGTGAAACAACGCAAGCGTTGTTTCACGTCGGTTTTCTGTGAGCCCGTGGTTTCAGTCCGATCGAGCCGGCTCATCCACGCTTAAATTTTAGCAGATTGCCTTTCTTGGAAAGATTAAATTAAGGACCTATAGAAAGGAAATTGCCCCGATAGACTTTAACACTGAATTCCAGTTAAACAGACGTAAGTATGGATTATGGATAGCGAAGTGTCAGTAATCTAGGTTTACGTTTCGGTATGGACCCTTAAAAATGTACCTACTTTAAAGTATAGTAGCTCTTTTTTTTATAAGGGGGGAAAATCATCGAATGACTGCTCCCGCCTGGGTGAGGCGGAAGGGAGTGTCAGACTCTTACTGACTAAAAACCACCCCGTTCCTTCTCCTGCACGTCGAGCCGGAGTCCCGGTTACCCGTTAGGTTCTCCGTGACTCCGAATCGGCATCGGCCCTATTGATCTGTGGTGGTCTGATGGCTCTTTGAGGCGCGCCCGTACGCTCGGGTCTGTTTCTGATCGGACGGGGAGCCACCCATGCTCGCCGTCCTCAGGTCCGCGTAAGTATAATAGCTCTGCGATTAAATTATCTGATGGAAACCGACAACATTACCCATTCGGCACTCACATTCATAATCTACTTATTTTTGATTTCATATAGGCAAGTAGGTTCATAATTATAGCTACTATGTACTACGTTACGTAAGCACCTTTACCCTAAATAAACTAAGTAGATACCAATATAAAACAAATTGTTTTCGAAAACCTTGAGAGTCTCAGGTAAAGAAATTTCACATAGTTGCGTCCGTTCTGCTTAAAAAAAGGTCGACATTTCTTGGAACTACCTTTTACTAGCCTTCACGAAGATACCTTCGCGTTCAATGTAGCTGGCTCATATATTTTCATTTGAAATTAAGTTTTATTTAATTAAGATAAAGTTCTAATTTCAATGGACGATTGGTTTCAAGAATGTGTGGTAGTTCCGTTGATCATGATTCTGATTCTGAATGAGAGTTTTTTGGTTTGTTCAAATAGGTAAGTATTCTTCTTACTTACTTAACTGCCAAAATTCAATCATTTTACCGAGTTCTAATATTAACATCACTAGTCAATAGGAATTATAGCTATGAACTAATTAGATTTTTTGATAAGACACCTAGATGCCCAGTAACTATTAGTAAATACTAATAAAACATTTACCACCCACTAACTTACCTACCCACTAATATTTTTTGAAAATTTTGAGGTTAAGAATGCTAATATTTTCTCTTTACAACATAAAAGATACTCGTATTCGTCTTATTCTAATCAATTCTGTTTTAAATTGTTGCAAAAACTCATGCTTGACCATTTTACAAATTAGGTCAATACTAGCGCCATCTATTATCAGAATAATTTAATAAATTTACAGATAAAGCAGAGCTGGAGAAAGTGGCGCCCTCGTGCTGCTTTACCGACGCAACATTGACTATCTGTCATGGCGTAAAGAAGTGTACATTTCTGTGCACGTAAAACAAAAATAATGATTCTCAGACGATTTATTTTGCGTTTGTGCTTTAAAAACTTTTGTTTACGATATAAAGTATCATGATTAAAGTGTGCTAGTTATAGTTAGACGTAAGTGTGCGTTAAAATGGACAAGAAAAATGCCATTCGGAGAGCCAAAAGGCCGTCTAAAGTGCTCGAAGAAAATTACTGGGATTGCAGCGTTTGTACATACAGAAACAATGCGGAAGCCTTCAAATGTTCGATGTGTGATGTTAGAAAAGGTAAAACAATAATTCAATTCGCGCTACCATTGTAATCCTTTGTGTGGTTAGCAAACGTGAATGACCTGAACATTTTACATAGATATATGGCCACGTAGGTCCTAATATTTACATATCAGTGTAATTATAGTGCTTATATCGCAGTACTTTGGTTGTGGATTGGGATATATGTGCATTAAGTAGGTATTAGGTGTTCGTACAACGTCTGTAAACGAACATAACCTAAAAAGTAGCGTTCATAGTCAAAATCTTGGTATTGATTAGCATTAAAACGAGCTTGCGTCCTTGCCAGTGTTTTGGCTACGTTAAAATGTCTGTCTGGCCTAGTCTGCTTTGTATTTCAAGCATTATCCTTATAGGTATATTTAAAAGTTAAGTAAATTTTCTTATAGGAATTACCTACCTACTTTTTACACGTCGTAACAATGCAATTTAATTCCGACATGGTTTATTAACGACTCATTTAAATTACTGCAATAACCAGGCTTACAGATCTATTAAACTTTATTTTATTGACATTTTATCAATCTGTTCATAAACATGTCTAGCGTAGCACCTGATTATACAACACCAATAAAATCACTGAGATCATAAATTCTCTTAATTACACAGTAAATTACGCGCGTATTAAAACTCTTTCAAGTATGCACAGATAATAAACAAAACAGTTATCTTGTCTTTGACTTTTAATGTAAACAAATCTGTGTGCATTCCGAGTTTTAAAAACAGTACGCTCACTGCTTGCCTATCGTAAAACCCGGCTAAATTGAGTGGTTGGGCTATAACATTGTAGCTTAAACATTGGTGAGACTTTTCAACTTGGCAGGGTTATGTTCGTTGACCTTTGCGTGATGTTGCTACCCTATACTTGAAGGACAGATATAGGTAAGCAGTACGTTTATCTCACATGTTCTCGTTGTTTATGGTGTAAATGGACCTTTGTAGTGTCAGTGGACCTTAGAGAATGTTAACCAGATACTTTTTAGTTTTATGAGAAACTTTGCCGATGCTGTCGTAAGTAGTTCAATAAAATAGCTCTTAAAACACATCTTTTACCTAATAAATCATTAGAGTTGACATAGAACATTGTGGAATAGGTAAAAACTTCTTGGATTCTAACTAGCATTAGCATGTTCCCATATTCTTGGCGAAAGTCAAACTGAACTTAACATCGATTGCGCTGTTTACCCTCCCTATTTCATTGCGGGGTATTGTTAAAAGGCAAGGGTATTATTGTTCGTTGACCTTATAAACATGCGTAACATCACGCCTGTTCTCGGAGGGGTAGGCAGAAGCGCACAAAATTAAGTCTGTTGGGTGCGTCATAACATAAGCCCCATTATGACGATAACGAGTCTTTTGCCGTTCTATAATATCTGCAAAAAAGTTTAAATACATCATAGCTGCTGAACGTAGGACTTCTCTGGTGATGTCCAGATCGGCTGCCGGTTGGATGCGGTCTACACCCAGCAGCTCGGCAGCTTCCTACAATCTTTCAGTCGTCTGTCCAAGTCTAACTAGATTTTTAGCAGTACTTTACAAAAAAAAATTAAGGATTTTTTTAAGCTGCTGATCTTCAGCAGTTTACCTACTGATATGATGATAAAAAAAACTGATATCCTTGTCCAATGGAAGCACGTCTTTCCATGACATTAATGTCTATTTAAATTGAAACCGTTGTCTATGGGTCCGAATTGTGATGACGTCATTTCCTTATAGCTAGGAGCACTGGCATAATTTAAATTTATTGTTATTACCTTGCTCTAGTTACTGGTTAAATTGGGACAAACAAACTGTAGGAATTTTCAGAAGGTTTATAATACGTATAAAGTTATAAACAATACTAGCTTCAGTTAGCGACTTTGCCCGCGATAAAAGAAGCCTTCGGTATTCCGGACTATAATCTTGGTGCCAGTTTGTGCCAGTGCACTCAGTTGTTTTATAATGGGAAATAATCCCACCAAAAACATTATGTAAAAAACTAGCCAAGTCCCGATGGAGCTCTAGCAGCTCCTAAAAGTAATGAAATATACTTAACAAAGTCGTGCCAAGTCTAAGGTTCCTTATTGCGATTTCTTTATTATTACAGTTAATGTTCTGTGACTTTGCCGTTGAGGGGTACACAAGGGTACAAAACCTGTGTGTTGTGCATTAGCAGTAAGATGTTAATTCCTAATTTTAGGTTAATGATAAAAATGTAGCAACAACTGGATGTCCAAATAAATAAATAAATAAACCAGGTATACCATGACACCATTGCACCAATCAGTCGCCAGAACCGCTACCCATTGACGATGGAAAATTGCCACTTGGAAAACGTGTTACCCTTCAACGGCCAAGTGACATATATAACACTAGCTTTTACCCGCGGCTTCGCTCGCGTCACAAAAGGATAAAAAGTAGCCTATGTCACATATATCGCCATCTATACCAATAATTTCGTTTTTCTTCGTGAATATAAAATTTTTCCGGGATAAAAAGTACCCTATTGTTTAATCCAGACTTCTAACTTCACGTCTGCAAAAATTCAAAGCAATCGGTTTAGTAGAATCGGCGTGAAAGTGGAACAAACAAACTCACTTTCCGATTTATAATATTAGTAATATAGTAATATTAGTAAGGATGAGGATGTGAGTGAGCTTACTAATGCTGTAGTCCAAGTCCAAATCACGTGTGTTATCAATATTAGTGAGCGGACAGTGAGAAGACAAATGGAAGAAGTTAATTTAGAACCCACATACAGGCATATCTTTAACCCTCCTGAAAGTCAATTGCGAAATGCAGCACTAAGGCCTTAGGCTCTGATTGGCCGGTTCCAAATAACTAACCAATCAGCGCCGACCGCGGAAACTCTTACTAAGCCAGACCAGAGACAGAGTCGCGGAGAACCTAACGGGTAACCGGGGCTCCGGCTCGACGTGCAGGAGAAGGAACGGGGTGGTTTTTAGTCAGTAAGAGTCTGACACTCCCTCCCGCCTCACCCAGGCGGGAGCAGTCATTCGATGATTTGCCCCCTTAAAAAAAAGCCAGACCTGACCGCTTTGGGACAAAACAACATTCAGGAAGTTTATATCGGAAACACCATCCAAAGTATGCCAGATAGTTATATCCTTTCAGGCGACAATCATGGCCAGGTGGGAAGGAAAAAATTCGTTTTTACTGTTTTGATACAGATAGTCTTTTTTTGTAAAACCATGTAAGTAAATTGTGTTTTTGTCGAGTTACCTATAATTTTGTATCCATTAAATTAAACAAAAGTCAATTAAATTAAACAACTTAAGTCGTTGGCCGAGTGGTCGCAAATGCAACTGCCGGCTAAGCGGTCTCGGGGTCGATTCCCGGATCGGGCAAGGTATTATTGGGTTTTTTAAAACATTCTCAAGGAGTAGGGAATTGTGCCCGGTATATGGCAATAGGCTCACCCCCTAATACATGGGGCTCATAACATAAATAGTGAAAAGTGAAAAGTCAATGTAACAACATTGTACAGTGCCATTAAGTATCGTAATGTGCAACTCTGCCTACCCCATTCAGGTATAAATGGCGTGATGTTCTGTTATTATGTTATGTTTGTGTCAACATCAACCTGATACAATTTTCGTTAAGTTCTTATATCTAACTATGGCCAAGTTTCCGTCCCGGTTGATATAATAGATACCTATAGCTACGTATGTATGTATGTACCCGAGAATAACCCGTCGTCTAACGTCGGCAGTGGCGCCACGTCGGCCCGGGGCGAAGCAATACCCCCTAATGCAGATTCGGTGTTCCTACTAAATTATACCGGGAACGGGCAGCTATCGTATATGCAATACCTATTATATTTTAATCAGAGTTAGCTACTATAGGGAATTGGCAACGTCCAAATGAGATTAAAATATAACGTTTTTCTGTTCAATTAACTAGTTAATGGTGCAGAAAATTTGCTAAAATTTATCCTAAGTTACATATTAACTTAAAAAATATTAAACCTAAGTCTAGTCTAAGTATGAAGTTATGTTTTATAGTTAGCTATGATAAATGATTGGTGGAAAAAAATCATGTGTTGAAGAACCCTGCATCTACATCATAGGGCACTTTCAAGGGTTCATATATTATAGTTCACGCTGGAATGTGCTTAATAATCACTAGGGTAGATGACTAATTTTTATTTTAATGTCCGTCTGGTAGATTTTTAAAAAAAATTATACACTTATATTTTATTTTATTACAGATACATATACTTTCGATGATATATTGATTTGAAATATCGCGTAACGTCACTTCTAGAGACGTTTTATACGTAGAAATGACGTTTTTACTCCAACTCCTAAACTTTGATCCGTTTTATCTAAGTAATGTTTTCTTTTACGACAAAAAAATACATGTCTAATTATTTTTCATTACCTAACTGACGGACTAATTCGATTTTTAATTTTCATACCCTGTCATCATCCCTATTCTACGCACAGATGTCCGTAAAAACTGTAAACACAAAACCTTTTTATGACAGTTTAAAAAGTGGCTCTAATCACCTTTACTTATTTATGTAGTTTATAAGTGGTTTATAAATTCACATAAGCTCCGCATTGAACAAACTCACAAAGGCAGCCAGGGTAAACTTAAACGTGCAGTCACTAGACGACCAAAGGCACCAAAGCGGGCATAAATAAAAAACTTAAAAGCATTTTTATTGCGATTTTTATCTTTATCCTTTAAAACTTTTATCATATAAAGATCAGTCCACTATTTCGCTGTAAGAGTTTCCCTCGACGCTAAGGTAGTATGCACTAAATCCCGATTTACGTCGCTAAGTACATAAGTACTAGTAAATCTTCCCTCGGCACCGTCTTTTGTTTCTAGTACGTTCCACCCGACTGTTTCTCACAAATTCCCGCCATTTCGCGTGTTACCGTCAATTCTCGAAAGTTCGAGACTTGTTTTCGAAATTCGATGCTAATAAGTGAGAAATGCCTTGTTTAACTGTTTTAAAAATGTTGTTTTGTAATACAACAGTTCAATAGAATTTAAGTGCGTTAGTCACGTCTGAATAAATGTTTTTAAAAGGAATAACAGCTACTTAGTTATTCTATTAATTTATAGAATTTGTCAATAATTAATATAAATATAAATCATTTTCAAAGAATTCGATTAGTTAGTTACAGTGATAAGTTTCGTAGAATAGTACGTAAAATCGCTCGATTTCCTTGAGGTAACATACTATTAAATTCACGTTTTGTTATCATTTTATCCTTGTTCCTTTTCCCGTAAGTGATGTAAAGTCCATAAAAAACATATGAAATCTAGCTATATAAATAAAATTGAATTTGATTTGGGTAACTTTGGTCTTGAAATGTTCCTAAAAGTCCAGAGAGGGATTAAAATGTGAAAAAAAATTTTGGTGATAGGTACGAACTTTGCCGGATTAGCTAGTCATTACATAGTATAAAACAAAGTCGTTATCCGCCGTCTGTCTGTCCCTATGTATGCTTATCTACGTCTCTCTAAATCTACGCAACGGATTTTGATGCAGTTTTCTTTAATAGATGCAGTGTTTCTTAAGAAAGGTTCATAAGTGTAATACATGCGTATTTCACCCGTGCGATGCCGGGGCGGGTCGCTAGTTCTGTATCGCCATAATATTATTATATTAAATATTTTTTACCAGATTTAGTATCCACGTAATATACATTCGAGTTCCCATAGTAATTCGTCTGGCAAGGGACGCATAGAGTTCGGTTCCCGTTCTCGCCCCACGGGCTACATGCCCCGTTCATACATACCTTCACAATCTACTATAACGCTTTGATATACTTACTATACGACCTATTTTCAGACAGAAATAATGCTTAGAACTTCCAGAATGTTCCCTATAATGTGTACTGGGTTGGAAACTAAGTCTCGGGTATTTTGTTTTCCGATTTATAGTATAGGTCGTGGTTATTTACTAAGAATATGTACGTGAATTATGTCAAGACTTAGCTAAGGCTTTCACTTAAATCAATTGTTAAAGCGGTTATATTATAGGCACTCCTTTATCTTGGTAATGCCTCCATAAACTCTGAATAGTTTGAGAGACGTTGTGTAATACTATCTTGATAATATTACGAAGGCAAAACGCAATGAGAATTAATGGCTGGATGCAACATTTTCATACAAAAACTAAAGGATCAAAATGAAACATAGCTCTGACTAAGATTCTATTTAACGTTGTTAACGAAGGCACGGCATTGTTAGCAGACGCTAGTACTTATGATGTTCTTCCTCATCTAGACTTTTTTAATATCAAATAGGCTGTACTGTAGGAATAAGATAGGCAATACTCCTCAAGAAACTACACTAACTTTGTGAAATTCTAGAGCAACCACGCAATCAATTCACAACCAAACCCATAATTAAACTATTCCTAATACTCCTGATTTCTCTAGGCACATCGACCCGCAAGCCTCGCATCAACCCGCGCTGGTGGCGGCCCAAGCAGCCGGTACAGCGCCCACCAGCTCACAGAAACGACCGCGTTCCGCCAACTCCCTCAAAAAGAAACGTCGACCGCCCCGATTGAGCAATGTTGACAGAAGCTCCGCGCAGACCAGAGAGGTAGGTATACCATACTTACTTAAATCATCAAGGGTTATCACTATTCTTCCCTTCAGAGTTGTCTTAAGGGTTGCGAAGACAGATGACGGTCGCTGCAAGTAAAATATTCAGTTAAATCTGGTTCATATTCTGTGCCGACCTCAAAACAAACACTCGACCAACTATGCTAAACTTCATTCTTCATTTTGTCCTCAGGGCATTCTCTAATCAAAAGTTTTTGATAGATTGAACATTTTTTTTGTAGCACATTAAAACTGCATAGACTCTTCAAGATAGACGAAGTCTTATTGTCGATGTTACTACCTAGTTTTCGAAGTACTAGCATATCTTACCTGCAACTATGCCAGCTTGAATAGATACTTACTCCAGTTCTTAGACTGCTCTAGAAACACGAAACCTATACAAAAAGCAACCCGTCCCGCACCAGATCTACATTTTTGTCATCTTAACTAACACGTATCTCATTAAATGAATGTGTACGTACACAGCACTAATGCCGTTACCACCTTTGTCGTCCAGATTAGTTCCGATCTAACCAATAGAAATACAGTAAAGCTTTTGTCGTCAGGTGACAGTGAGTGGCGTAACTGTCGTTATAACTGAATACAAGCCTAAGAAATCCGTGTCGAGCAGTTCCAGCGATGTTGAGTCCTCGAACGATGCAAGACCTTGATTCCTCGCCTCAGGCTGATGGTAAAGTGAATGGACTATTACTAGATGGAGTAGCAGTGTTTTGTTTTACAGATTTTAAATTCGTATGACTTCCTTATAAGTATTTATTAAGATTTTTCTCTTGTCGTGTTTATTATGACCACGTTTGAAATAGCATTTGTTATTTTAGAACACCCTGAAATTACATTATTTAAGCACATCAATTTTAATTGTATTCTGTATACAATAATACATTTTTTTTTGATTTAACCCGAATTAAAAATTTATCGATTAAAATTGACTGTAAAAAGTGCTTCAAAGTGTCAGATGCTGTTTCAAATGAAGTCGTGTGGTTTTGTATATATATTCCAGAGTGCACCGTAGAATTTACGCATAATGTACCTATTTATTTGTAAACTAATTGTATCACCCCGTTGAGCAGTCACGTTTGCTCAAACGCATAAATCGTCTGAGTATAAATTCTTATGGTTTTAGTTAAAATTTTGTTGTGAATTGGAATAAAAAGTGCGAAGGTGTGATCAAAGTAGAGACTGTAAGTAGATCGAAGTATAGCTGGCTGAATTATTGCTTTTCAAAATCGTAACTAAGCTTTACTTAATGCCATTAAAATCTTGAAAACTATAACTTATTTTAGGTGTAGGTTTTGTTTATTTTGGTTTAAAATTATATGTAAAGGATTGTTGTATATAAGAACGAGACCAGCTGGTCACTGCCAAACGATGATTTGTAAATAAAAATTTGATGATACAGCTGTTAATGTAGAATTCTTTTTTCGTAATTTCTTACATCTGACGAGCGAGAAGCTAATATCAAAAAGCCCTTTAAAGGACTTAGGGGAACTTAAATTTTAGTTAGTATGTATATTCAGACAAGTAGACATTGTCTATTTATTTAGTAGAAATTCATTTAGGTTATAATTTTAGCTGAAGCGTTGTGTTTAAACGCTAAATACGCGGTAATGGGTCGATTGAAATCGTTTCTTTTAAAAGAAAATCAGTGGTGAGAGTATGCCTTAATATTTTCAATTAGAGATGGCCGATTTTTCGGATAATGCTGAGTATTAATCTACTGGTAATTCATTGCGAGGAAAAACGGATAAATTCTCGGTATTTACTATTTGTCCGAAAAATCGCCTATTTCTATTTTCAATGTGACAGAAAAATGTTAGAAAATCAATAATTTATAATGAAATGTCTAAAATGAACGCACAGTTACTATATTTTTAGATGCAACTAGTTTAGTAATGTTTGACGTAGCCTCCTAGAAGCATATTTTAGTGAAATATTCAGATTTGATATTATGAGCAATCACGAAAGGAAGGTCTTAATTTATTGAGTGAAATATTTTAAAAGTCTTTTTTGGCGTATCGTACTACCGAACAGTCGAGTCGGTAGTAAAAAGTATCGCCTGAAAATGTTCTTTTTGTATCAATAAATGACTATAAAAAATTCTATAAACTATGAGATTTTCCAAAAGAAAATCTACAAAAGAAAAAGGAGCTAAAAAATTGGCTACAGCGTAGCAATTTTTGCTTCTTGATCATACAAATTTTTAATATACGAAGTATAAAGTAGTCTCTTGAAATATTTTCCCTCAATAAACAAGATTCTAAGAAGTATCGTATAAAGTGTACTATCTTGAAAGCCAAAAGAGCTACGATATAATATTCCCAGTACTTTATGACCGTCCTTCGTCTAGTCGGGCGAGGTGCCTTTAAGCCTTTAAAATAATTTACTGGCAACCCAAACACCACTAGAGTTAGTACTAAAATTTAGACCAGATTAAAATTACGTTGAGAGTTAGGCCCTTCGCCCACGACGCCGTGTTGTAAGCGTGTCGACGTTTAATATAAAGCCTTTTTACTTCTCAAAGGAGGTCCTATTAAATACGGGATAGTCAAGGACGTTAAAAATTCTAGTTGTGTGTCGTAGCAAAATAAATGGTTTTTGTTTGTTTCTTTCTTTCTAAAAAAAAGGCGGACGTATTGTCACTTAGTAATGATTGAAGCACCAAAATGTCAGTGGTGTATTTATGTGTGCGTGTACTAGCAACACCGTAATGATGAAGTGTGATGACGAGCCATGCACGCGACAGATGTCCTTCGTCTCAATGTGTGTGTATTCTACGAAGTCTATAGTAGCCAGATGTCTCAGTCGTTGTTTTAAGAGACTATGTCCGCCTTTTTTCAGCGTCCTTGGGATAAGTCTCTTGCTGTACGCGTGGCACCGTTTCAGGCATTATGTAACTACGGACAGTTTTCAAAAATGCCAATAATACATTGCTCAACTTGGAATTCAGCGTCACAACAATACTATTGTAATACATAGAATAAACAATACGTTGTTACATGCGACATCTCTTTGTTTTGCTATCGTCCAAATGCAATACGCTTACAATACGGCGCTTATAAGAAGTCGTGAGCGAAATAGCTTAGGTTTTCGAATAAGGGACGTCTTGAAGACATGTTTAATCTTTAGAGTCTGGTAAAATACCTACGTAATAATCAACAATTTTCAACAAGTTACCAAAAACACATTATTGGCCCTATATTTGTGTTCCAAGCATTAACTAAGTATTTATTGTAGCTTTAAGATTCTTATTAATTTAAGTGCAGTCCATTCTGATATACTACACAAGAAAATGTGTAATTGGATCTTTCCAACAATACTTTTTAATAATAAATCATCCAATATCCAATTATCAACTTAGTTACAAAACAATAGAGTTGAAAATCTATGAATTGATGTGACACTGTTGGGAAATGCAATTACGCCTTGTAAATGAATTCAGGAACTTCAATATTTGACAATACAATCAATGTGTATGCTACGATGTAAAATATTTTTAATGTTTATTTATTTTAACGATACATGAATATAATCTAATTGTAGATGACGATGGTAGAAGTTTTCCATAGGATTATAATCAATTTTATTAATACGTTTTGTTCTGACGTACATATGCGGTTATTCTACGCTAAAATCGAATTAGTGATATGAGTCAAACGTCATTTACTTGTGTTATGACCGAGAGAATAGACATCACAATGTTTTTTTTTTCTTGAATGGCAACCGAGTCTCTCAATCCTTTTTGGAGACTCAGTTGCCAAAGAAGAAAAAAAAAAATAGTCTCTCAATGTATGGGGCTTCATTTAAATTTTTGACAATGTCAGATCTCAAAC
The DNA here is from genome assembly GCA_902850265.1 of Spodoptera littoralis. Classification (NCBI taxonomy): domain Eukaryota; kingdom Metazoa; phylum Arthropoda; class Insecta; order Lepidoptera; family Noctuidae; genus Spodoptera; species Spodoptera littoralis. The sequence continues at coordinate 8,751,621 of LR824555.2, read as the reverse complement.
CCATGGTTTTCTATAGTCTCAGTCGACTTACATTTGGTTCATAGAAATGTAATGCTAAACGTATTTGATTAAACTGTCAAACACCAAGCGGTCACCGGTGACCGCGACCTATTGTTCTTTAATTGTGTCTATAAAACCGGTACTCGACGAGTTAAGTTATAGAAGAAATTATTCTTTGATCAAATTAATTGCGTCTCTAGAATGTCATCAAAATCGTATGTGTACGTCAGAACTAAAAATGCGGACTTAAGTCCTAGGTAACCACAATCTAAAATTACCATGGACTGTAAAACTTTTTACTCCAACTAATTAAAACGCTAGAATCCATTTTGATAAAAAAACCGTTACAAGTATTATTAGAAATTCGAAATGAGTGTTGCCACACTAAAAAAATGTTTCACGAACTTTATTTTTTATACGAAATCAATGACAGGCGATTTAAAATTTCGATTTTTAAAATGAATAATTAATAATATTAAATTAATTATTATAATCATAATTGTAATTGTATTAAAACGGGTGCATGTAAAATTTTGTAATTAGATACATTTGTATGAATTTGTATGTTTTTTAATAATGAAATATAATCGGGACTTCCTAATGTTTCTTCCTCTGAATGGATGTAAGGTTTATTTTATTCATAGAGTATAAAAGCGTCACAGAGTTGTTGGAAGTGTGTTTGCAGCTTTAGTTTTAAAAAGTTTACTAAGCCGGATTAATATGAGTAGTCGGGCTGTTCGGTATAAACGTCGAACATTTTTGTTATAGTGTCTGAGAGCTTACAATCGAGTATGAAGCATATGTTCTGATTTAATATTCATTGCAATAAAATATCAGTCGAAGAATCGGTCAACCATAGAAACAATAAGTTAGCTGTACTGACTTTTATGTGTCGGCTTTATTAAAACAATTCCACAACAAACTCAACTGGGAAAAATAAATAAATAACGAATGTCAGTGGTCAACCAGAGTATGGTAGGCGGCTTTACAGCTGCTTGTAACCAATCTCAATACAAGATCTTTGGATTGATAGCGTTTTTAGACATTAGTTCGGTCACTTTGTTGCAGTGTGAGGGAAAAACAGCGTTCATTTACTTCATCATCATGCTCATACCAACTCCTCTAATCTAGATCAGCTAATTGAAACGCTAGAATCCATTTTAAATAATGTTACTTCCAGTGTTAGTATTCTTGAATCTCAAAATGTAGTAAAATACACCTGAAACAGCTCTGTGGCGAATCAATATGTAACTCCGTCAAATGGCACATTATACATAGTCGTATCAATTACCAGCGGTACACGTTTTCTCTAATGTGTAACGTTGCAGGCTTAAGGGCGTATACAGGCGAGGAACACATATAATTTTTGGTAATTTTGGACCTTATGACCTTTCCACGATGTTATATTCTTTATGCCTGCAACGTTATATCATATGTATTTTGTAAATTTCAATCTTCAGTAGTTAATAATTTGTTTGTTGTTCGATCTTCATTACAAATAGTTGATTTAATTTTAATCATAGACGTGTGATTCCTATTTCGATTAGGTATGAACGTTTTCTCTTTTAATAATAATTATTATTAATTGCTAAATTATAGTCTATTTATTCTATCGCTATGATTTCTAATTTTTATTTATCGTGCGAAGGACTCTGTGACATAACGATAGTGTTGCAAGTAATAAAATACTATTTTTGTACGTTGTCTATGCACAGAGTCCCGCTTGTCTATGGTACGGCTAAATGTTAACTTAATGTGTAACGTAGAGCTAAATGTTAATTATTTTTAAGTTCTATATCAATGTACTGTATTGTATATAAAGGATGTGGAAAGTATTTACTGAGTTTTATTGAAATCTTATCCAAAACAGATATTTCTAAACTCAACTCGAGAGAAGTCACCAGTTAGTTATTTCCATACGTATAACTCATATCTACCCACGAGATGTCTGAAGAGCCGACAAAACATCCCAGTGACAAGTATCGTTAATTAATCAAAATACTTGTGGAATAAAAAGGAGATAAAAGTAAACGTTGACAACCCTGAGCGGTGACGGCGCGGCGGACCGTTTGAAGTGGCCGCGCGGCTTTTTGTGGCGTGCAGAAGGAACGTGTAGGGCTGTGGCATCCACGCCTGACAGATTGAGATTACACACTGCGCGGTGGATAAAGGTGCGCTCTTTATTATTATTTACACACACTGTATATACTCTTTGCGAAGTCGGTACATTGTTTAGCCATACAAAAGGTGTATGCACATTTTTTGCACATCCTACTCGTATAATATTGACATGTGGGTGGAGCAGGTAGCTGTTGCAGACAGATGGTTTAGTGAAGTCGTTGCTACTGTTCACGGTTTAAACATATTTTGAGAATTTAACGTTCGTAGCAAGACTTTCCTAACATATACTTATGTAGATAATTTGGTAAACCCTCTTATGCAGAAGATCCGGTATTTGAATCAATCGAACTGACGGCTCACCTGACGGAAAACAATCGCTGTCGCCCATGGATACTCGCAAGACCATAGGAGTTACAAATGCCTTGCCTGATAGTAGGGCATCTCAACTGTGTAGCACAATAAATCAGATAGGTACCTACCTAAACTATCTCAAGTTGATGAATCAATCATAAATTATTTATTTGAGAGATAGTTCATATAACCCGATTTAATAATTTATAGTTTCCAGGTCAGTAGTCTCATGAGATACCAGGATTCCACCGCGATAAGGAAGTATTGGTAAACAATGTAATGTGAACCACGGGCCAATGAGATTTTTATTTTAAACATTCGAGCGACATCAACATTACAGCCAATAAGAATTTATTACTGGGCCATGGGCGTGCTTTGAAAGAGGGTTAGCCATAAACTCCATGCTTTGTGGTGTTAGGTGATTTGGAGGTCGCAGTTTTTTTATGGGATAAGCCGGTAAACGAGCAGGCGGATCACCAGACCTGATGGTAAGCAGTCGGCGTCGCCCATAGACACCCAAAACACCAGGGGCGTTACAAGTGCGTTGCCGGCCTTTTGGGAATTGGGAATTTGAAGATTGTGGGGGGATTCGGGGATTGGGGAGACTGGGTAGGAGAGGGAGGGGTAATTGGGTCTCCGGTAGCCACACTCAACCCAAACACAACGTTGTTTCACGTTGATTTTCTGCTCGGTCGTGGTATCACTCCGGTCGAGCCGGCCTATTCGTGCCGAAGCATGGCTCTCAAACTTTAAAAAGGGCTGTGCTTATATTCATTACACGGCTCTGTTACTCAGTCTCTTAAATGTCCCTAGTCCCGTAGTCGACTCTTCTCTGCCGGACGGCCATGACAAGAATAAGGATGGATAGGCCAAACATGGAGATTAAAAACACTCTTTTATACCTATAAATGTAGCAGTGAACTCTCACGGAGCTATTGGTGATAAAACGAATCTGTTCTTCTAAACAATCACTAAAAGGGGCACTGTAACACAGCGTTCGAGTTATACAGTGTATGTCTACGTGAGTCCCCTCATGCTTCATACCATATCGGTCTGTGTCTGTGTACTTACCGAGATTTCTCAACAGTTTGCGAAAAAAAACTAATACTGTACATTAACTGCGCTGTATCTAAACTAAATGGTTGTATGGAGAGAGTATCGTATGCGTATCGCTTTGATAAATCATGATGGAATACGGGGAAATAGAAATGTTCTCTGAAAAGTTGCGGAAACTTGATGTAACTAAACATTCAGTTCAGTTACGATGCAAATACGATTTAGTTAAATGATGTCTTTTTAAAGTACCTACTGAACTGATTTTGATGGAGTTTAACATACCTAATAGGCATCTAAACACCCAAATATTCAATTCTAAGTCGCGGTTAAGTATAGTTCTGTCACTGCAAATTCTTTGACCGTGATGCCACGATATTGAAGTACTTACAAGTTAAAATTGAGTAGCCTTTCAGAATTCAGGCGTTAGTACTTCTAAATTTTTGTTGTTGACGTTCAAAAGTGCCTTCCTGGTCTAATTGAAATAAATGATTTTGAATTTGAGGTAGGTAGCCCAAAGTACTGACCAGATTTTGATGGAGTTTGACATAATAGGCGCCCATAGGTAGGTAGTTTCTATTATAAAAGTTCAAAATCTCAAATATCACAACGCTCACAGCATCTAACAAACACAACATTTCTAACCACATCTAACAATAAACAAGGCTACCGACTGAGAGAATCTAACCAACATTCCCTAAGGCTACCTACAACAAAAGGTCCAGTCAAGCTTGCTACGATTTTAGTGTTTCTAAATACCTGAGACGGCCACTGGATTCCTTGTAAGGACCGTCTGTTGCTGCTGGATTCCTGTCGCATTCCCCAACTCCAGACAATACCGTACATCAGGGGTGGTGAACCATTGGCACGCAAGACAATATTTTGGTGACTGAATATCGGCCGGCAGGTAACGCACTTGTGAAAGTGTGACGTATGGTTGGAGTTGCGAGTGCACTTACCTACGATTACCTTAGGTTACACAATAATTTTTATGATATAGGGTACCTAGTGTTTTTACTAGTAAACAAGCAGGCGATGTCGTGATGGCGCCACCCATGAACACCTGTAATATCGGGTTGTAGGTTCGAAGAGCAGGAGTAGGAACGGGATGGTTTTAGTCATTAAGAGTCTGACACTCACTCTCGCCTAACCCAAGGCGCAGAAAATAATTGGATGATTTGTAACCTCAAGGAAAAAAAATATCAGAGTAGATACAAACAAGTTTAGTGCGATACCGGTTGTTTGGAGATTTGGAAATTGTGGGTCCATTACATTTAAGATTTCAAGAAATGTCTTTTAGATAAATAACAGAAAACCGACGTGAAGCAACGCTTGCGTTGTGTTTCGTCGTGTGAGTGAGGTTACCGGAGGCCCAATTACCCTCCCCTTCCCCAATCTCCCCAATTCCTGAATCCCCAACGATCCTCAAACTCCTAATCCCCAAAAGGCCGGTAACGTACTTGTAACGCCTCTGGTGTTCCATGGGCATCGCCGATTGCTTACCATCAGGTGATCCGTCTGCTCGTTTACCGGCTTATGCCATAAAAAAAAAACATTTTCATTCGTAAAGGTTCGTGGTCTCTGTCGTACACATAGCTCGCTACATTCAGCTATGTAGCGCTGTATAAAGCGACATACGTACGCAAAGACTGACTGTAGGAAGCTTGTTATTAGTGGAAAGAATTGTTTGGAAACTTGAAAGTGTGAAATTGTCGTGATTTTCGAATTTACCATGTTTTGGATGGGAGTGTGGATATTTGTAAGTAAATACAGGAATCTCGGTGTGTGTGTGTGAGGTAAACATGCAAGAAACGTCAACATATTATGGGATTTTACTTAATTTACTGACAAACGAATTTGCAATCTGTGGCTGTGGAAGGATGTTCATCAGTGGTTTCGAAGTTTATTGCAAGCTACTCTGAACTCGTTACTTCGACCGCTCAATGTAATGCACCCGTACCTAATTGAAAAAAATCGTCAGATTCGCTAAGTTTTCTTTCACATCGTTGACACTTCATTTCATCAACAGCCTATAAATGCCCACTGCTGAGCAAATCCTCTTCTCACTTTGAGAAGGTTTGAGCATTAATCACCACGATTGCTCATTGCAGGTTGGCGATTTCAAACTTATAATTAGAAATTATAAGTCCAGGTTTCCTCACGATGTTTTCCTTCACCTTTGTCAGTGGTGTCTAAATATTCTTAGAAAGTAGGTACATATAACTCAGAAGAAGTCACATTGGTACTTGCCGTTGGTAGGTTTCGAACCCACACATGCATGAGAACCGGGGCGTCTTAACCTCCGGACCACCACGACATTGACACTTCAGAGATAGGTATAAAACTCATAACCAACTAAACACTAAAACATTAAAAATATTCGATAGCAAAACAAATATTAGCTTTTCCTTAATTCAAAATCCTTTGCGAATGGTTCTCGAAGTCGGCCCATAAGCCCATAACCGGGAGAGTTAGTCGTAAACTGGCCATAAAAAATACTTTTCACTTTAAGACTCGCTCGTTAACTGGCAGGTAAGTTCATAAATAATTTTATGTGTTCACTGTAACTGCTCGGTATTATCGACTGACGGACCGAAGTTGGTTTTATACCGTGGATATGCTTGTGAAGTTTTCAATGTATGAGATTAGGTTGGATTTGTCTATTGCACTTTTTATATTATGTAGCCTTATACCTATAATACCTACTTAGGTAAGTATCACAATAGGATTTTCCCTTGTTTCCTGCATGCGTTTAATTAACTCAGATTGCACTGAAACAATTTGCATTGAAAAATCTTTTACCAGTGCGTGTTGGTTATTCTTCTTTTCGGGCAGTAAATTACTAGGATACTTTTAATTCAGAAGATACATTTTATTCCTTAAGGACCTATTCAGCGTAATTTTGTAATGTACCTATCTATACCAAATATTTTTCTAAACTCCATTAGACTAAGCGCCGGTTTCACCACCTTATATATATATAAGTACCTGATAAACTTATGTGACAAATAGTTGATACAAATTACGTTCTTAATCTGTCAAACACCGAGCGGTCACCGGTGACCGCGACCTATTGTTCTTTAATTGTGTCTATAAAACCGGTACTCGACGAGTTAATTCAAATTTATTTGGGCTATCCAGATGTTGTGATACAGGCCCTTAGTCACAGACAAAAAGCTGATAAATGAAATAGAAAACAAACTGAATGTATTTTCCACGTCAGTCGAGACTACCTCGAGAATCGTCGTTACGTCACATCGCATATTTTTAGAGGGCAATTCGCACCCGCCAGTTTGTACTTAAAGGTACCAAATCCAACGGCTTTCGGACCTTCGGTTGTATGTGAAATAAAAATATTATTACATGAAATTCTGTGTGTTTAACGCCAGTAAAAATGGAGGTTAAAAGTATTTTGTGATTAGGTTACGCCTATCAAAAAGGCTCTAACATAACATCACGCCTTTTATCCCCGAAGGAGTAGGCAGAGGTGCACATTATACCACTGTACAATGTAACACCCACTTTTCACAATTTATGTTATGAGTCCCATGTAATAGGAGCTGAGCCTATTGCCATATACTGGGCACAATTCCAGGCTCTGTGCTACTACTGAGAATATTTAAAAACCTAGTTAATACTTTGCCCGACCCGGGAATCGAACCCGAGACCCCTTGCCCGGCAGTCGCACTTACGACCACTCGGCCAACGAGGCAGTCAAAAAAGGCTCTCTGGACATAAAAATGAGCTTGCCCTCAGACTGAGTGGAGATTAAAGCCTTCAATACAGAAGATTGAGAAGACACAGTGTTCTAACTTTACAAGCTAGATTTACCAGGATGGACGGCGACACCCAACTGAGTACCTAGTGTTATTCCGAGCTAAAAACTGTAAGCAAATAAATGATAATATCAGACAAATCAGTGGCTTATTGTAGTGTACAACACATTGCCGCCTCGCCGAAGAGAAAAAAAATTATTAAAGAATAGGTCTTGGGTCTTATACATAGTATTAATTTCAATTAACTCCTTGATTAGAGAGTTTTGAAACGTAAAAATGGAATTTTCCGTCAGTCTTTCTCTGTCTGTCAGAAAACAGAGTAGAATACAATTGTAACGATGTCACCACACCGACCATCTTACAGTGGTTATCATATGACTAAGGCCGGTGTAAGAAACTACATATTTAACAGAAACCGAGTGGCAGCGCTCCCTGAAAACCTAAAGCGATCTCCAACCCTTATGATTTCCAACAGGTTATCAAAACCCTGTTTAGGTGGAGAAGGTCTAGATAATGCAGTATTGCATCTTATGTTATTATAGCTCAGTCATATAGTCGTCAGTATAGCTCTTATGTTATTAAGGTATTTAATTATTTATTTCTCGCTGTTCATTTACCAATTATCTGTTCGATGACTTTTTTTAAAAAAACATTGCCTCACACTAGGAATTTCGCCTGTGTGACGACACACCCACCCACGGGTGCATATACAAACATACAAGTTCCTATACACAATGACACCCAGACCCGGAACAACAATTTGTGGATCACAGAAAGTGTTGTTTCGTGTGGGAATCGAACCCGCGCGCCACGTTACACGGCAGCTGGTTGCCCAGCCACCGCACCAATCGTGCAGTCAAATTACACTGATATCACAGTATAAATATATTTCTTTCACAGTATAAATATTTTCCTTTCTTTATACTATGCTGATATGATGTGATTTCTATCTAGAACTTCATCAAAATGTTCGTAGTTTAAACCCAGATCCAATCCAATACAGTGACTTTATTGCACGACATTTCCATCGCCAACGCCCACAGTTCAAACAATTTATATATTTTTCTTGGCAAAGGTACATAATAATATTATATCGACTTCCTGCGCATTTATTTACCTCTAGTACTTATAACCGCATGTCAACCCAAACCAAACAGACAAACGAATTCGATCAATTTTAAACTTTCCACCAAAATTATAAGGTTGGAAGTCGTCTACAGAAAGACAGTAAAAGGGTAGCTTTATGAGCTATCCAAGCCTATAGATATTCGTTCAAATAATTCTATGAGAGACAAATAGCTTGTTCGTGCTATTATAACCGTGTTTTGCGAACACATTTATATGTATTTTTGACGGATATATGATGCTCTATGTTATAGTACTCCTGTTATATATTTTATACTCCGCATTAATGTTCAAAATGATTTGTTTGGGAAATCGTTACTTTACATGTAATTTCGTGAATGTCACATGGAATAGGTTTGATGAAATACCTACAGTCAGACGGTCTCTCATCTCTGTGTTTAACCGAATTCAATACATAACATAACATCTCGATTTTTATGCTGAAGGGGTAGGCAGAGGCGCACATTACGGCACTTGTTGCCACTGTACAATGTAACATCCACTTTTTCACTATTTATGTTATGAGTCTCATGTAATAGGGGGTAAGCCTATTGCCATATACCAGGCACATTTCCAGACTCCGTGCTACCACTGAGTTTTTTTTTAAAAACCCGGAAACGCAATAACCAGGGTCGGGCAAAGTATTACTGGGTTTTTTAAAAAAATCTCAATACCTAGTAGCACGGACTCTGGAAATGTGCCCGGCCCGGTACAATGACATTAAGTATGTACCTCTGCCTACCCCTTCGGGGATAAAAGGCGTAATGATATGATGATGATGGATTCTATCGCCTTGCGTTAGGCGAGAAGGAGTGTCAGACTATTGACTAAAAATCTCTCCTACTTCGAGCCGAAGCCTTGGTAACCCACTAGGTCTTCCACAGCTCCGGTACGTTCTATATATGCTTTGTCCCTTATCACATGAAAAAGAACTTTCCTAACTATCCAATACAGTTGTAATTTGCACTACACCAATAGGTACCTAGGTACTCGACTCTCAACTAATCAGTGATATGACACAGCTACTTCCATACATACATATAATAGGTAGATTGTATAGTAGACAATAGTTGCAATATACAGGTTTCATATATTAGCACAGCGCTGGCTTTAATCAAGTCGGAATGAAAAATGCCTGCGGCACCAACGCGGTGGGGACGACCCTTGTACTGTGCGCAGAGAAAGCATTGCACATGTTTTGTTTTGTTATTTTATAGGCAAAATGTAGAAGTAGGAATGATGTCAGTGAACTTAGCTGATCATTGTCCAGCAGATCGAAAATAAATGAGAATTCTCATTGCATGTAGCTGAGTTCTATAGTTCCTGATACCTTTTAGAAATAGTTCCGGCGTTTTTACCTAAAAAAAGACAATTGAAAAATGGGTTGTGATTTTTTTTTTTGCCATTAGGATTTTCTCCTGTGTCGTGGGTGCGTTTACAAACATACAAGTTCACATACACATGACACCCAGACCCGAAACAACAATTTGTGGATCACACAAAGTGTTGTTCCGTGCGGAAATCGAAATCGAACCCGCGACACGTTGCACGGCAGCCGGTTGCCCAGCCACCGCACCAACCGTGCGTCATTTGCTTCAGTTGCTTATTCTGAACAGGTTTTGCTATATGACCTGCAAAAAATTTCGAATAAAAAATAACATAATATTGTCGCCAACAGAAAAACATTTTTGCAGCTTACCACCTACCACATACATTTCTGGACTACCCAAAGGATGACTGGCAGAGAATGCTGTTAGCATTAAGTCTTCCTTATGCAATTGTATAAAACTTAAATAAATAATCGTCTTCCTCATTCACTTTCAGTAGTGCAATAAAAACTCTGAAAATAGAGTTTTTAGAGCGATCCGCAATCCAAATTAAATGAATTAGCGATCTTAAATACATACACGTAACAATTTTCACTTACCGAAATACATGGTATACAAAACTACATAAAAAACTGATGATTCAATGATTGTTTACACTTTGCCTGCTATCCGTACGAGGGTGGCAACGCAAAGGGTTGCAAGTAATGAGAGGAATGAAAAATGGCCATGCTTGCGCGCCGGTATTTATTAAAAACTACAAAATTCTTGGCCCAGCCAGCCGGGCCCCTAAGCCCCGAGCCGCGACCGCTTGTGGGCCTCCTGGGCCCCTGGGCCGCTCTGAATTATGTGGCTACTGGATAGTTTTAGCGCGGCATTATTGTATGTGAGATTACGGGAACACATCAGTAGTTTCTTTGTGTTATGTCTTACAGTATTTTCTTAGATGTTTAATTATACTAAACAGACTAGTTTTCTCCGTTTTCTTAGTCTTCCAGGGAAAAGCAATAAGTAGTTAATTAGTCAGCTAACTGTAGTACTTAATTAATTATTCACATGGTTATTTATACACACATGACTTCTATGCCCGTCCGGTCACGATTCCCCTAAAACCCTAGGTTTTACCGCTGACTCACCCGATGTTATCGTCCAAAAAATTACACGAAACGATACCCGAACCCTTTCCGTGAATAATTATTCTACAATTTCTAGGTATATCGCTAAAATCAACTCGGTAACGTAATAGCAATCGTTGCAACTTAAAAACCAGTGTTTTTAGAAACATCATCACTTGTTTCTTTAAAAGCCATTGAGGTCAGGTTATGATGGTGACTCGTAGCGTGCTAAGATCGTGCGATAGGGACATATTATAAATTGCCCTGTCCGTCTGTCTGTCTGTCACACAGCACGCGATGCAAAAAAGTTCGTTCGTGAAGGAAACTTCGATGTAGTATTAAGAAAGTATAGAGGTGGATATGGCATAATTATTGAAACTTTGTAGTCTCAATTCAACCGTAGCGCTATGTACGATTGAACAAGTGAAGTTGAAAACACCGACATATTGGCGAGGTTACTTGTCACACACTCACTATTTGTTTGTCCCGAAATCAACTGTTCTGAAAAAGCCTTAAATATGACAGCGGGTCTGGGCTCATCATACTTAGCTTACTTAATATAAATTTAGATTTTTACGAACAGTTGTAAAATATTGAAGAATCGGATGTTTCAACGACACTTTCCTGGTTGTGAAGATGTTACTGACCATTTTGAAACGGCAATGCATATGTTCTCTAGTGTTGCGGATTTCCATGGGCGACACTGATCACTCAATACCGTAAAGATGTGGAGAAACATAAGATCAATCGGAAATCTGACTACGTCAAATCAAGCGTCAGCAAAATAGGTACCGCATCCATATTTTTTAATACAACATAACTCAATGCTGTCTGTCAATGTGAGCGGTAATTTTAATTGTGTCCACCGCGCCCGGACCGGGGCCGGGAGTGAACAAACGAACTGATAATTTCGCTGTGTTACTGTTACTCATATACCAGTGATACATACATACAAGATAGATGGAAATATGTGTAATTTAACAATCCAACAAAAAATCTGGACTTGTTGATCGAAGAAACTGGTGTTAAAGTTTTATTAGCGGGTTGTCAAGGGCGGTGGATTCGACCAGTTTGAAAAGGCAGGAGAACAGTTGGTACAGAGGTATTCAGACAACAAAGCCATTTTTCACCACGAAAGAGTGAGTGAGAACACCGGAGTGTCAGTAAGATCACCGGAGGCCTAAGTGCCACAGTCCAACCCTTTCCAAAAAGCTTCCAATACACTTAGAACTTCTCAGTATTACCTTTTTAATACTTCTGTGGCTGTTTCACGTGTTGCAGGTGTCCAGAAGCGGTTCTAATCACTTACCAGATGATCCATCCATTCATTTAGGTATTCCTCTTCCATAAAAAAGAATAGAAGAAAACGTTGCAGCCTCCAGGGTGCTTACTCTTGAAACCAATCTCAATGTCAATGCAATTTTAATCCAATAAAATCTCAATAATTATTCAACATCAACACTATACAACCCCTATCGAAGCTGTTAAAAGAGCATTCAGAGTACGGAACATAAAACCAAACTCAATACCATTTAGTTCATTCAATATCCACGCAATAATATGTAATGGGTAAATAATGTAATGGGCGCTAGTGTTGCAACTCAAGAGTACAAAATTTCACTATAGGTACCAAAGTCGATCGATCGAAATTTGATTCAAGAGTAAGCCGCCAGGACACTGATAGACTGTCTTCGTCACCATCCACATCACAACTGCTGACTGTGACTGCTGGGCTGCAGATTATGGCAAACCAGTTCTCTTGACAGGTTTGCCAGGCAGGTTGGCACAACAGTTTAAACTTTAAAAGGCTTAGGTTTATCAGAGGCTGCTCCTGGTCAAACTGCTAAAAAATATCCCTTAGTATATGATTCCCGCCGGAAGAGTGGAGGTGGTACTCAACAGCATTCCTCTCTGCCTTCTAAACTTAGACTTAGTACATATTACATAGCGTCCAGTACATAGAATAGAGGTCGGAAAGTAGCCAGTGCTGTAGTACGGGCGGCCGCCCCGGGCCTGTTTGCTTACAGCACACAACGTACGTAGCTCGCTACTCATATAATGAACGAGGTACGCTTACAGACAGCGGTGTTAGGAAATTTTAATCAGGTATTTTTTTAATTCTCTCTGGTGTTACAGATAGGGTTGCCACCTTTTTCTTTGGTATTTAAAGTACATTGACGATTAAAGGTAAGAAAAAAAGTACACAGTACAAAAATAAAGTACAATTTATTCTTATTAAGTATTATATTAAAAAATATATTTGTATTGCTTTTTGCAGTTTGTATTAAATTAGTACCTTTACTAAACAATTGCATTGAAATACTAAACATCTTTACTAGAAATTGTCTAAGTGGAGCTGGCGAGTTATCGATTCAACTTAGATCGATAAATATCGATATCGAATCGATAAGTTTACCGAAAAATACTTACGACTTTAATAGAAATGAAGTTTGCAAAAATAAAGTATTTTCGTCTACTTATTATTGTTATAAAGTATAGAGTACAATTACCTCAAATAACGTACAATACTTTATTATAAAGTACGGGTGGCAACCCTAGTTACAGAGGCCTTAGTACGAGTTTGTTTTACGTTCAAAGTACCTATTCGAAACGAGTGCGTACTCGTTCGGCACTCTGATTGGCCGGCTCGAATGAATCAACCAATCACAGCGCCGAACGCGTACTCGTTACGATTATTTTAAACGTAAAACAAACTCGTACTAAGGCTTCTGGTGTCTATGGGCAGTGTTGATTGCTTACCATCAGATGATCGAAAAAAAATGCAGGATTTTCTAATCAGTCTCGTTGGTCTCGTGGTCATGTGTGCAAGAGGTATTTGGTTCGTTTTCTGTACTAGTCAATGCATTTTTAGCGCTTTTCCGGTTTTTAAACTAGGTAGCTTGTTTGTTTGTATAGGTACCCGGTATGGTATGTACTACAACAACAGGATAACCCCTTATCCTGTTACATGGAACTCATATCATTTAGCTGCCAACGGGTGAAAAGTTGTGTGATACAATATAATATTTTGTTATTATTATAGATACCTACACAATTCATTTTCACCGAAAAAAAATCCGTTTCTTTAAAAAGCATGAATTATAAAGTGTATCACCGCTATCCCCGCCAGTACCCCGCGGTATGTATGTAAACAGTATGTTTGCACATCGGTCGGTCGCAGGTACCTACCTGATGTTTCATTCTATACACGCTAGCCCGACTGCACAAAGGAGAGTTGTGTGTTCAGTCCTACCCACTGTTGAATTACTCCAACTATTATAATGTGATGAAATTGTTTCAAAAAGGATTTATTTATTTTACGTTTTAGTTGGTATATGGATCGTATGGTGACGATAGATTATAGGATACATTTCTCACCATCCTAGACGATCTCCGGCCTAAGTAAGGTAAGCGCGGGCCTGCGGTCGGCGAGCATGGGTGGCTCATCGTCCGACCAGAAACAGACCCGAGCGTACGGCGCGTCGCGTACCGCGCGCGCCTCAAAGAGCCATCAGACCACCATGGATGGGGCCCAATAGGGCCGATGCCGATTCGAAGTCGCGGAGAACCTAACGGGCTACCGAGGCTCCGGCTCGACGTGTAGGAGAAGGAACGGGGTGGTTTTTAGTCAGTGAGAGTCTGACACTCCCTCCCGCCTCACTTAGGCGGGAGCAGCCATTCGAGGACTTTCCCCACTCGAAAAAAAAATTATCGTAAGAGTCGACTAAGAAACCATAAATGATCCAAATAGAGAGGTGGCAATGGCAATACTCTTTGATGAACTAAGTAGAAACTTTTAATAAACAGCGATCTCGAAAATTACAAACGAATTGTCTACAGACGCTTTGACTCACCAATCGATGTTACATTTGGACAACTAACGTAGGAGAATAATGAGAACATACCTATGTTTAAAAATAAGATATTAAGTCATAATTCCACATAGATTGTAAAGCTGTATAAGTTAGAAATTGTCAAACTGCCACATTGATGATACATGGCCAGTCCTGAGGGAATGTGGCGCGACTTGAGGCGAATAAATATCGATCGAAATAAATCCTGTGTTTATAGGTCACGCTAGCCACTTGGGTAGCCAAACGCTACTTAGGTAGGTACTAGTTCTATCTGAGATTCATTCATCAATATAAAATTGCAATTTAGTGACGGCGGCGGTTATGGAAACACCACCCTACCAGTAGCCTCGCAAGAATCGGCTATGGGACTACACATATTGAACTAGGACTATGCACTGGACAGTAACTGTGTGGTAAATATGAATGGCCATACTTTCTTATGTAGAGGATACTAGTAGTCCGATAGAAGTAAAGAACTAAAACAGCCTGTTGTTGTTGATATGATCTGTAATGGAAGCTAAAGAAATATCAAATATCTATCTACTTATATACCTAAGTATTTAAGGTGGCATTTTGTAGTTAAGCTTTTGTTCCACGGGAGAGGCAGATACCTACTACGAAGCACCACCTACTACGTTACTACGTCCTACTTTATCATCTTGCGAAAGGCATTGTATAAAGTTTTTGCCAAAGACCACACACGGGCCCGTCAACGAAAACATGGGACGATTCCACGGATTCCCGCCAATCAACACCGTGACAGTTGACATTCCAAACAAAATGGCGAAAGCGCGCGAAACGGCCACAGAGTATAATATTATAAGGCTCTGGCTGAATACGGTTCAACCGCGGTGGTTTTTAACCGCGTGGGTTTGTGCAACAAGAGAACGACAACCTGATTTTGATACCGTCAAAAGTTATAAAATTGTCTCGAGAAAAAAACGACGAAGAAATTGTAGTTCATAGGAACTTAGTAGTTAGTAGGAGTTGTGATTGAAATATCGTGATTTATAACCGTAGTGTCTGTTGGCCACCGGTTTCGCGGTTAACCGTTCGCAGAAAAAGCCACGGTGCGGCCATAGCCTAAACAATGATGCCCGGCAGCGCAGCGATATGCAAAAATTTAACGAAAATAAAATACAGATAAATAAAATAATAAAAAAATATATAAATCCAACCTTTTTGTTTCCCGCTCCTCGGATGGGCTCTCGATGTAAAAAAAGCGCCCGCTTCTAGACAGGCCGTCACTCGCGACGCGTGTGACGGCGATACTGCACTTTTTACCGACTTCAAAAAAAGGAGGAGGTACTATGTTCGGCTGATTTTTTTTTTTTTTTTTTTTTTTTTTTGTTTGTTCGCGCAGTACTCCGCCGTTTGTGGACCGATTTGCAAAATTTTTGTTTTGTTTGAAAGGGTATACTCCCGAGATGGTCCCATTTCCATGAAGTCAGGATCTGATGATGGGATCCTAGGGAAACCGAGGGGAACTTTCGAAAATTCTATGGAGGAGTAATGCGTCTATTATGTTTTTCAATTACGATTTTTAAACACTACAATTTCATATGGGTTTGGAGTCAACCTGATGATGGAGTCGATAGACAGTCGAGGGAACTCCTCGGGTCTGATGATGAAGAAGTGTAATTGGTAAGGGAACTCCTCAACGGTATACAGTAACTACCTTGTGTTTGGGCTTGATTAATTTGTATTGATGAGGACTTTACACCTAAATAGAGTGGGGCTGTCATTAAGGGTCTGATGATGAAGAAGTGTAATTGTTAAGGGAACTCCTCAACGGTATAGTAACTACCTTGTGTTTGGGCTTGTATAATTTGTATTGATTAGAACTTTGCACCTATATATATTATAAGTAACAAAACGGGTATATGTAGCTTTACACTGAAAATGATAAAATAATAAAATGAAAACTGCGTTTAAAAAACCGACTTCAAAAAACCAAAAACCAAAAACTAAGAACAAACAAAAAGTCAAATCTAAAAAGCAAAAAATAACTATTATTAGTACTGATAGGTTACCCCCCCACTGATAGGTTAGAAGTCGGTGCCATAAGCTCATATCATAATGATATAACTTAATGTCCACAAAATTGTGAATAAGGTACCTATTAAGGTTTTAATGAATAATTTTGTATTGAACTTATGGCACCGACTTCTGACCTATCAGTGGGGGGGTAACCTATCAGTACTAATAATAGTTATTTTTTGCTTTTTAGATTTGACTTTTTGTTTGTTCTTAGTTTTTGGTTTTTGGTTTTTTGAAGTCGGTTTTTTAAACGCAGTTTTCATTTTATTATGATTTTTGGAAAATATATTATTTTAAGATTTTCTTTTCATTTTATATGAAAACTTAGAAAGTTGCATTTCGATTTTTATTTTTACTAATGATATTTACCAAGTAGTAGGTAGGTACTCTTTTTCAAATGTGAAAACTGATAGTTTTCTTGATTATTATAATAATGTGAAGACTATTTTTTTAAAAAAAATTATTAACGGTCAAATTAATGAAATGTCATAATTTTGTTTTGAATAATTGTTTTAAAAAAATATTTGTTTTTGTTTCTACTGCGTTTTCTCTTAGCAACATGCATAATAATTAAATTTTAATAGCATACCTATAACCCATAGATATTAATACATCACGTTTATAATAATATGGAAAAAAAAACTGCATAACCTATAATAAATTATATCTTAACAACCTTAACCTCCACGATATAAATATAAATGTTATTATATCAAAGTTATATGGTAGATATAATATTTATTGATCACGGAATGAACTTTGATACAACCTTCACTTTAATGCTATGCCTCAAGGAAGTTCGCAGCTTTGTTTGGCAATAAAAACGATTTCAGGAAGCCACGCGTCGCTCAAGGTTGCTATTTCTTTTTGTAAACTTTTGATGCGTATTCAATCGGTTTTTTTTATATTAACTTTGTAATAAATAGGTACCTATAGAACTCTATACTTACTATTGATTACTTTTTCTACAATAAACTGTAGGCAGGTACGGTGACTACGGCTAATACTACCAATGTGACTTTTCCGAGTTATAGGTACATACCTAGTCAGTCAGTGGAGTGGGAAAGTACCTATGTACTTTCTAAGATTATTTAAAAACCACTGACAAACGGTGAAGGAAAACCTAATGAGGTAACCTGGGCTTATAATTTCTAATTATAAGTTTGAAAGCACCGACCCGCAATAAGCAAGCGTGGTGATTAATGCTCCAACATTCCCTGTCTAAGACGAGGCTTTGCTCAGCAGCGAGCATTTCTAAGCTGTTGATAATGATGAGGTACGATCAAGGAATACGTCGTGATAATACCTAGACTTTATAATTTCTATTATAAGTTTGAAATCGCCAAACCGCATTCAACAAGCGTGGAGATGAATAATGTTCAAACCTCCTCCGTGTGAGAAGAGCCTTTGCTCAGCAGTGGGCATTTATAGTCTGTTGATGATGATGGTGACGGATGTATGCACTTAAGGTTCATAAAAACTGGTAATTGTGGATTTTGTAGGATATTGGTTCGGAGGTATATAGTCGATAGGTACTTACCTACCTAGACAAGAACAGGTGTATTGCATTTAATTAGGTTAGGAATACTATGTGTTGAATCGCGCATTAACTTTATGTTGGGCAAAATAATTATTATAATACAATTTTTGTTATTTGTATTGGTTTGTTGGTTTCACAATCGAACTATTCTTCTATGTGTGTCGCCATAAGACAAATGTATGAGATAAAGTGATAAAGTCTCTAACAGTATCAATATTTCTTTATGACAGAATCTCCATACTTATATAATATTTTCTATAATTTTATTTATATATATTATAATATTTTATTATAATATTATATATAATAAGAATAAAAAAATTCAACAAATTTGACGAACAAAATTAAACTAAAAAATATGTGACGCGTATGCAGTACCGCCGTTATGCGTGTAGCGCGCGATATATCAAAGTGGGCAAAAGTACATTCGCGCTATACCTACGTAGGCGCGCAGCGACCGGGACGCGGGGATAGGTGCGGGGCACACTGAGAGCGAAGCTACATCAACGTATATAGGTGGGTGATGTAAATTATTGGCGGCGCTTGAAAAAACGACCTTAAAATATTGAGAAACATAATGTGAAGTTGGAAAATAATTCTGATGATATGAAACATTGGAGGAATTCAGGTGCTTGAAAGAAAAGATAGTGGGATGTTCGTAAAATGTGATTGATAAAATAAACATTATTGAAAATTGGTTTAGTTATATAATTTATTATTAGTGCAATGTAATATTTGTGGGTGTGTGTTGGGTGTTGTTATATAGTTATAGTTTAAATAAGATATTTTCGCAAAAAAAAACAATATTATTTTGTTAGAATAACGATTGTCTTAAATTTCTATATTTTGTGATAAAATGACGCATTATTTTATTATCTGAAATAAATTGGTATTATTATTATTATGTATGTCTTTACCATTCACGGGACCACAGAGTCCCGGTCATTTGGGAGGCGTACGAGGGGCCGAAGCCAACGGCGCAGAGGCCCTCTAGACAACTTTAATATAAATGTAATGGACACACTATTATTATTATTTTTATTTTCAGCTGTGATATCCTCGTCTGCTCTGTGGATTAAATCCGTAACTTAACCAGAAAATCTCCTGAAGGATAAAGTATTTCACTCGACAATATTATAGCAATCCTTCAGGTCAAACGTAAACAATTCCATACATTTCACTACTTTTGAAAAATATGTCATAACCTCAAAAATCTATGTTTAGCATAAGAAAAAATATATTCTTGAATAGCATTAAAACTAATACAAGTATAACACAAGCTTTATACGTAGAGGAGCGCAGCCGACCGTCGTGCAAGACAAGGACGGAGAATAAGACGAAGGGTTGCTCCGAGACCAAGCAAGTACCGAGTTCCAGCTCCCACATTTACGCCGACAGAAATACGGTTCACTATAGACGTGCACGCCCATAAAGCAGCGCATTTAAAATACACGCCAGAGAGATAAGGAATTTATTTAAGAGCTTTCAGTTTTCAGATGAATCCAGCAATTTTTATATCGATTCTTATACTGAAAAATCGGGGATTTTTTACTGAATACATACATATAAGTTTATATACGAAATATTCTTTGAATTTCGAGAAATAAGCGTTAGAAATGGAGACCAGAGATGGAAGTATTTTCGACCTCGAATGTGGTACTTTATGGGAGCTTCGTAACAATAGCAGCAAGGGGGGAGCGGTGCGCGCATCAAGTACCGTATACCGTTGTTCGTGGACTTTGAGATAATAAATCGTATACTTTATGGACGTTTCGCCTAGAGAGGATATGCCAAGATAACAGTAACTTTGGGGCCCTCTATACATACACTATGTATGGATATAGAGCTTTTTTTACATTGGTCGTCTTAGCCCTAGGCAGCCCTAAAATAATTAAAAATAAAACTTATTACTTATTATTTAGAGTTCACATTTCGATAATTGATGTTGTGATTAGAGTGGACACGCATGTATGGAGATTTCGTATGCCTATTTTGGGACCTAAGTTTTTGTATGAAAAACCTACCTTGTGTAACTTTTGGTGTAAAAGTTGGCATGCAAACATTCTCCCAAATAGCTTAACTCGTCGAGTACCGGTTTTATAGACACAATTAAAGAACAATAGGTCGCGGTCACCGGTGACCGCTTGGTATTTGACAGTTTAAATGTTTTTATGCCGCTACCTCTGTGTTTCTTTGATAGATCAGGAGGCCAAGATCCCTACTGTACCTAGGTATTTTCCCAGATTAGAGTCCAAATCTGGGCTTTCTGTTCTACGGTCGCGTTTCCGAATAAACCCAGCGTATACTAGGTAATAGAGTTATTGTTTACAGTCAATATTTACTGCTTTCAGACGTGTTTGTGTGTTAAACGTGAAATATGGACATGCCTACCCAAGTAGTGATTATAGTCGCTATGGTATAGGTAAGTACTGCACCCACTACCTAAGTCTATACCTAGATACTATTGATTTAAAATTTTAAAATAGTTTTAATAAAGTTAGATGTCTACCTTTGGGGAAGGCCTATGTTCAGCAGTGGTCGTTTTTGTGGCTAATATGACATGATGATGAAATTTCTACCACCCTTTTCTTACTCCTGCACTTTGAGCCAGAGCCCCGACAGCCCGTCAAGTCCTCCGCGGCTCCGTATCGGCATCAGCCTTATTGAGCCCCCCATCCGTGGTGGTCTGATGGCTCTTTGAGGCGTAAGCGGAACGCGACGCGCCGTTCGCTCTGGTGTTCCAAGTGTCCATGGGCGACGCTGATTGCTTACCATCAGGTGATCCGTCTGCTCGTTTACTGGCTTATCCGACAAAAGAACTTTACCTACACTAAACACCTTCTTACATTATTTGTCCAGACTGTCCAGTAAAGTTACAACAACCAAACAATGTTGATACTTGATGTAACAGACTCTACAAATCATAAACAAATTGCTTCTCGTTTTACCTAATAATAACTTTTTTCAAGAAAACTTTTTCTTTTGTTCGAAAAGTTTGCTTTTAGAGTTCCGCAAGTCTGTGAAAGTTTGAAACGTTTTCTGTGCTTGAGTATTTTTTTATTATTTTTTGGACTGACAGATACAAAAATAGAGCGTCATACCTTTTGAACAGGGAAAGGGTAAGTGTGGGAGAGCCATGCTTCGGCACGAATGGGCTGGCTCGACCGGAGTGATACCACGGCCTCACAGAAAACCGACGTGAAGCAACGCTTGCGTTGTGTTTCGTCGTGTGAGTGAGATTACCGGAAGCCTAATTACCTTCCCCTTCCCCAATCTCCCCAATCCCTGAATCCCCAACGATCCTCAAACTCCTAATCCCCAAAAAGCCGGTGACGCACTTGTAACGCCTCTGGTGTTCCAGGTGTCCATGGGCGACGTCGATTGCTTACCATCAGGTGATCCGTATGATCATTTACTGGCTTATGCCATAAAAAAAAATTGGTTGCCTGTAAAGTCGGTATACGGGCGAAAGTTTTACGTGACAACGACTTTGAGTGGTAAAATATTATGTTTGTCTCTCTCGCTCTTAGGCGGGCTAACCATGCCCGAGTGGAAGGGACGCGTGCCTCTCACTCGCTCTCATTGTGAGCACATAACGTGAGCGGAGCGTAACGCAGTTTCTTGAAGTGTCACCCGGCAAACCAATTTATAAGACGTTGTCACGTCAAAATCAGACTCACAGCTGCATACAGTGTATTCAGTGTAACACGCATTTTTCACTCCAATAATTACCAGAGCCGAGAATTTATTATATCTATCAACATCTATCAAAAACAACTGTCAAACAAACACAGAACCAACAATGCATCCATTTAGCATACAGCTATCTAGATCTACCTATGCATACGATGCACACACAGTTGACAGTTACCAACATACTCACATGTAGATAGGTACGTATCTACTACAGAGTCCGGTGTCACGCGCGTGCGTGTCGCCCTATACTGTGTTTCTGGAAGTCTTGATACTTGTCTTTTTTATTTATAATCTACTATATAAAAATAAGTCGGGTTTTCCTTCCTGACGCTATACCTCCAGAACGCACGAACCGATGTCCATGGTTTTGCATGCGTTGGTAAGGTATCCGGCTCCATGAGGATTATAGCAAAAAAAAATACTTTTAATTACCAAACAAAATGTTACATAAAACAAAGCCACCTGGTGGCGAAACGGAGTTCGCGGGGTTTGCTAGTAGGAAATATAATTTGGGTGTCTTCAAGTCCCGAGTGAACACGTTGTTCATAGATAGGCGTGCTCCATCGTCGGCCACATCATCACTTACCAGGCGAAATGGTGGCTAAACGTCGACCTATCAATATTAAAAAAACAATAGTGACAAATGATTCAGTCAATAAATTACTTGCGTTGCGTTGCCTATCTTTTGGGAGGATTGATCATCCGATGGGTGGGATATAATCGCTGTTTTACGTTGGTTTTTTGTGAGACCTATTCGTGTTGTAATATGGGGCTTGTACGTGAACCGTGAGCATAATAAAGAGTCCAACAGTTTCTTTTAAAGCACAGACATAGGCAATAAATAATCAACAAAAGTACCTACTTTTTTTTGAGGGGGGAAAATCATCGAATAGCTTCTCCCGCCCGGGTGAAGCGAGGGAGTGTTAGACTCTTATTGACTAAAAACCATCCCGTACCTACTTCTGCATTTCGAGCCGGAGTCCCGGTAACCCATTATCCCTCCGCGGCTCAGTATCGGCATCAGCCTTATTGGGCCCCATCTGTGGTGGTCTGACGGCTCCTTGAGGCGCGCGTGGAGCGATGAACCAGACCCGTCCGCAACAAAGGTAAACCTACAAGAAGTATCAAATACAACCAAGTATCAGAACTATAAACAATTCGTGTAGTTCTCAGTCCGTCCCACTCCATGGTCCAGTCAATATTACGTGCGCTGTACATACATACGTACATACTTATTTGTATGTAATTGTTATAGTACCTAGCCTAGGTATTTACTAGTCATTGCTGTTGCTTCCAACTTTATTGTACCCAGATTATCAAATTGATCGCGGGAAGCCGCTGGATGCAGGTCACATTTCGCTTCCAAACAGCTGACCGGGAAGTTATTTTTTTGAGGGGGAAAATACTCCAATGACTTCTCCCGCCTTGGGTTGGCGAGGGGAAGTATCAGACTCTTACTGACTAAAAACTACCCCGTTCCTTCTCCTGCACGTCGAGCCGGAGCCCCAGTAACCGTTAGATTCTCCGTGACTCCGTATCGGCATCGGCAACATTTTTATGGCATAAGCCCTTAAACGAGCGTACGGATCACCTGATCGTAAGCAATCGGCGTCGCCCATGGACACACAGAACTCTAAAGGCGTTACAAGTGCGTTACCGGCCATTTGAGGATTAGGAAATTGAGATTTTTGGAATTCAGGGATTTGGGAGACTGGGGAATGGGGGGGGGGATTAGGCATCCGGTAACCTCACTCACACGACGAAACACGACAAAAGCGTTGTTTCACGTCGGTTTTCTGTGAGGCTGTGTGTATCACTCCGGTTGAGCCGGCCCATTCGTGCCGAAGCATGGCTCTCACGCTTAAAATGAGATCGTGATAAATAACGCGATTGTTGCCTCATTGATCGATGTGGTTGCAACTTTGGCTGCCGTGCAAAAGGGACTCAGTTCACTGCTGGAGTATAAGACATCTCCACGCTGGCGGACTAGAGATCGCGCACTATATCCCGGTCTCTGTGGTCATTGTCAACATTATCAATGTAGTCATTGTAGTCAGCTTAGGTTACGACACATACGGGAAGAGCAGCGATGGTCACAAATATACCTCTATCCACCAGGCTCAAGCTACGGTAAAACTACATAAAATATTCGGCATCTTCTATGAAACATCATACTAAATCTTAAGAGCCCTATTCCCTGTCGTATGCAAATATCGTTACACTTTTACCAAAGATGGGTAGGCAGGGACCAGTTTACCGGTGTAGTGAGTTACCGCCTCGTCTTGTATGGTAAATAATGGTAATAGAATATCGAGTTAAAATGGTAATCGTATACTATAAGTAGCTATGGTTAACGTTCAATGGTTGTTACGGAGAAGTTGGGAATGGAGTGCACTTTTTATTTCAAACATGTGATTTAACAACCATCAGTTTCAATGATAACATGTCAGGTGATAGAAATGGTTGGGTAGTGAGGTTCAAATTTGACATGTTTCACAAACGTTTTTCTTTAGAAAACGACATGATGTTCACTGCTGAATGGAAATCGTCCTATTTTGCGGGGTATAACACAATCCCAACGATTAGTAAGCGGCTTTGAGATTGCAGTTAATTCACTGAAAATTTACAGAACGCTGCAAATCGTCGCTCGTTGTCTGGTCGCAGCTTTGGCCATACTTATCCAGTACACGTACGATGCGACGCGTTGGCTATGGCGGGCGTTGGCCCTCAATGACACTCCAAGCTTTCTATACTCCGTGTCCATCCGTGTCTCCTGTCAGTCGAGTGTAACAGTAACGTCTTCCGCGGTGATAAGCTATGCATACATAATATTATACATACAAGTTGATACAAGTTCCGATATAATTCCCATATCAACACTAAATTAATGGCTTCCATGACAGACAAACTGACAAAATATCCCATTAAACAGATGTTTATTTTGATAATTTTTGTGTGTAATGGGTGTTTCTGATGTGATTTCGAATTTCACTATACTGTTAAATGGCATTTCTTGGGTCAATGCTTTTGAAAGGGGCATAAAAGTACCTATGTCATCGTCATCATCAGCTTCTAGTCATTTTAGCCTCTTGCAGTAGGCTGATCTCGATTTCAAACTCTTCACTTCCATCTAACTACAGCTAGTCATAAGTCGCTCCAACAACTCGAGGTTTTTCTTTTAAAAATAATACTATCTGAACATCTAGGTAGTATGATTATTCCCGAAGCTTGCTCAATGTAAAATATCGACCTACATTAATTTAATTAAGTGACGGCTCTCCACGTACTTCATTATACATCTTGCTTCCGATGTTTAGCCTAATTTTGTATGAACAAATTGTTGTGGATTTGTCATAATCGGGGATTAAGAAGGTTTTCTATCTTTTCACGCCAAAACTGCTGAATTGATCAGATTGAAACCTATTATAGTCTAAAGATGTCGTGGTGGCCCGGAGGTTTAAGACGCCCACTTCTTATGCATGAGGGTGCGGGTTCGAAACCTACCAACTGCAAGTACCAATGTGACTTTTTCCGAGTTATATGTGCTTTCTAAGATTAGGTATTTAGACACCACTGACAAACGGTGAAGGAAAAACATCGTGAGGAAACCTGGACTTATAATTTCTAATTATAAGTTTTCGCCAACCCGCATTGAGCAAGCGTGGTGATTAATGCTCTAACCTTCTCCGTGTGAGAAGAGGCTTTGCTCAGCAGTGGGCATTTATGATTGATGATAGTCTAAAGAACATGTAAGTATTGTCTTAATTTTTATCCCGGGTAACTGTATACATCTGGTATGAAGGATGTAGGAATCTAAACAAAAGACAATTGCTCCAATTTTTCCTATAACCGTAATAAGTAGAGTATGTCAGATAATATCCCCGTCCGTTTCTTGGTACGTGTATAATTTGTGAGTAGTTAGGGGTGATCCTAATTGTGTTCTCTGCTTCGGCCATCTTGGCCAGGGTTTGGGTGCCTCAGGCAAGGTTTGGCTGCGGGATTTGTTCAAATTACGGACAGTGGGTTCGACCCACAATTGAGAATTAATATAATATAATAAATATTCGTGAATTTTTAACTATTATAAAGTTCTGTTGTTCTTAACGAAATGTCTATAACATTGTCCAGTACATGGTAACGTTGAATGATGATGAAAATGAAGGGCTTGACTAAGTTTAATTTTTCGATAATTTTAGTTTCGAAAAGCCTGGCTTACAGTGATATGTAATTTCTATCTTTTTACCTCGAAGAACGGTTGCAAAAGCGCTGGTAGAAACTAGCATGCAATCTTATTAACTTTAAAGGTCTAGGTACATTAAAACCTACCACAACACATTGTACCTAAGCACGTAGCTATTTAAACAAATCGATTCAGTATCGAATGCGCCATCGTTAACCGCCAACCGATTAAATCGAATCGCCGCGCGCCGCATCGGATTAAAAACCTATTATAAACGATTTTTTGTGTACGATTCTGATCGATTGTAAATTCGAGCAAATTGCATAATTACAGGCTCAACATGACGGACGGCCGGCGTTGCATAAAATAATAATAACTTACGTGTAATTACGTGATAACGATATTTTTTATAAGACATTTTTTGACCAGTTTTTGTTTCAGGCCAAAAATTCTGACAGGGATCTTCATTTCATTCCTGCTTCGGTAAGAACTGGGAGCTAAAGAATACCCATGAAATCTTCTTAACTACTTGTTCTTTTCCATGAATCAATACTTTGAAAAGAAAGAATAGTATCACTAAAGGGCTGACTGACATACTTAAACAACTGGCGAAATTAACTAAAAATCGCAGGTTACTCACGTGAATTTATTGAGAAAAGCTCTACTAGTTTCGAACCACAGAGGGGGCCTCATGAGCAGCGTGTACGGTCACGGCGATGTCGCGCAGCCTACTAGGCTACTAGGTCGCGACCCGCGATTTTTAGTTAATTTAGTATGTCTCACGCACGATATTTATTAGGTATAAAAAATGGCGAAATGTTACATTTCTGTGTTTCGCCTTGGGAGTGAGGTGACCAGATTCTTACTACTACCCCAAAAATTAAGCACCGTACAACAATTCTGGTTATTCTATGAGCGACACTGATTATTTGCCATCAGGTGATCCAACTGTCCCATAAAACACTCCCTCTTTGGTAAATAAAAGGCGTGAATCGTGATGTTATGTTTAGTTATTAATGTCATTTAACGTTTTAATTCCAATATTAATTAGTTGTCTAATTAATACTCCTTGTTTCCAACACCTGGTGTGAAATCTACGCTTAGCACAGGTGGGCTTGGACCAAAGTTCAATGACTTTAAAGACAAATGTTTGTCGGGATTGTGTGTGACAAATGTTGGGGCCAACATACAATTAAAGTTGATTAATTTTATGAATACCATTATCAATTGATTAACATAACATAACATAACATAACATAACATCACGCCTTTTATCCCCGAAGGGGTAGGCAGAGGTGCACATTATGCCACTGTACAATGTAACACCCACATTTTTATGATATGAGTCCCATGTAATAGGGCGTGATCCTATTGTTGTATACCGGGCACAATTCCAGACCCCGTGCTACTACTGAGAATTTTTTCAAACCCAGTAATACTTTGCCAGACCCGGGAATCGAACCCGAGACCCCTTGCCCGGCAGTCGCACTTGCGACCACTCGGCCAACGAGGCAGTCAATTATCAATTGATTCTATTACAAAATGTCACCAGCAATACCCTGTAACAGTCCACAGCTGGACTCTGAGCCTCCTCTGCATAAGAAAGTAAGTCCTCCTCTAATAAGAGGATTTGCAATTATTATTATTTTTTTGTAGAGAAAATCATCCTTTGGGTAATTGACTTCTCTTCTTGCCTTGGGTGAAGCGAGTGACTGTCAGACACAAATTGACTAAAAACCGTTTCCTATTCCTGTCTAGAGCCGAAGCCCCGATAACCCGTTAGGCCATCCGCAGCTCCGGAGGCCATCAGCAGCAGCGTCATAATCTCTCGCGTGTTTCTCGTACACACGGGTGTACGAGAGAGTTGAGTGCCCATCGCGCAATTGTACACACGGGTGTACGAGAAACGCGCACCGATTGGATATTTTTTCTGTGACGTATATTTTCAAGTTTGCAACTCATTCTTTATTTGATTGAACAGAATAGTTAATTCGCTTTTCTAATAAAATATTTACCCGTGTGTACGAGAGGCGCGCGAGAGGATAATCTACATTATTTGCAGGTGGGATGGACATATCGCAGTTTAAAAGTCTATTTGGTCGTCAGAGAGTTTTTTAGTGAGTATAAGGTAACACATGTCATATGTCAAATGAAAGCATGACAGCTCACACACAATATAGTATTAGACTCGATGAAACAAATCAACGGATGACGTCACAAAATCCTACATCGCACATGTGAAGTTTACATGCGAATTAACACGGATAGAAAATGCCAACAAACTGTTGGGCAGAAAGCCCGCCAGGCACGATCACCTCGCCTGGTCTTTTCCGAACTTAGGGAACTTTACTCTCTGTTCCCTAAAATGTGTATGTTTGTTAATCAATCACGGGGAGTAGAATGAAATTTGGAAAAGTAGGGTAAGTTTATCTGGAATAACAGACACACAGGCTATTTTTTATCCAACGGGAACGCGGGCGAAGCCGGTGGCAGAAGTTAGTACAATTATAATCCTTACTAATATTATAAACTGGAAAGTGAGTTTGTTTGTTTGTTCCGCTTTCACGCCGTAACTACTAAACCGATTGCTTTGAGACGTAAAGTTAGAAGTCCAGATTAAATAATAGGGTACCTACTTCTTATCCCGAAAAAAATTGATATTCCCGAGGGAAAACAAAAGTATTGGTATAGATGGCGCTGTGTATATCGTTATATGTCACATAGGCTACTTTTATCCTTTTGTGACGCGAGCTAAGCCGCGGGTAAAAGCTAGTATTAAAATAAGATCCTTATTTCCATAGATATACAAGACCCAATAACAGAAACTAGATACTTGAAGATAGGAAAAGTGCTTTTATCGAAGGTCCGAGCTGTAATGAGCTATTGAGTTAGTGATGTGACCTCTATGGCGCAATTCGATGGCTACAACTGTATTCAGTAAACTCCCGATGTTACATCGACAACTTATTTACTCACCCTTTTCATCTATACTTCTATACTAATATTATAAAGAGGAAAGATTTATACCTATTTTTGTATGTTTGTATGTTTGTAATGAATAGGCTCAAAAAGTACTGGGCCGATTTAAAAAAATTCTTTCATCAATAGAATGCTACATTCTTCCAATTTGACATAGGCTACATTTCATTTTGAAAAAAATTAGGGATCTTTGGTAAAAATTGAACAATGTAACCGAAGGTGTAGACAAATAAGTCTTAAAATGTCTTTCGTCGAATGCGCTGCCGAAACTACATATTAGCGATAGAACAAAATAATGTACAACAATATCGAAGAACATCATAATGTCTACAAAAAACTCCGCGGTAGCATATGTCCAACTATTGTAGTTATGTCACTACAACAATCCAAATTTCCAAAAATAAATAATTTTCTACCCCGTGCGAAGCCGGGACGGGCTGCTAGTATATTATATACTGATTTGTTTTGGCAGAATATAACGGCTCAGTTTTCAACAGTACCTTATGAGTCTCACGGTTAGGTTAGGTAGGACATTTAAATCAATATATCGTCGAAAGTATTCGTTTCTGTAAAATAATAAAAAATACGTGTCTAATGTTTTAAAATAATCTACCAGACGGACATTTAAATAAAAATTTGTCATCTTCCCTAATATATAAAAACAAAAAATTCTTAAAAAAAATTTGCCCTGCTTGAATATCTTGAACTTAGGGCCCCTACACAAAACTGCGATGCGACGTCGCATCGTAAAAATGTGCGAACTCCCTCTACGCATCGCAAGAACTTGCGAATTCATCAAATTGCATTGCAACTTGCAACTTGAGCATTAATCACCACGCTTGCTAAATGCGGGTTGGCGATTTCAAACTTATAATTAGAAATTATAAGCCCAGGTTTCCTCACGATGTTTTCCTCCACCGACTTCAGTGGTGTCTAAATAATCTTAGAAAGTACATAATATAACTAGGAAAAGTCACATTGGTACTTGCCGTTGGTAGGTTTCGAACCCGCACCCTCATGCATGAGTAGCAAGCGTCTTAATCCTTCGGGCCCCGACAATATGTTACTGTCTTTATATCACAGATACAAACTATTATTAAAAACTTTGTATATTCAAAATTGACGAAGCAAGTGAGAG
Source organism: Spodoptera littoralis (assembly GCA_902850265.1). NCBI lineage: Eukaryota > Metazoa > Arthropoda > Insecta > Lepidoptera > Noctuidae > Spodoptera > Spodoptera littoralis. The sequence continues at coordinate 8,721,328 of LR824555.2, read as the reverse complement.
TATCCCTTTGACCTGCCGATTGCCAACTTCTTTACACAGCTCCCTCAAATGATTATCAACCTTAACCTTAAGAAAATAGAGATGATACCAAGTGCATGTGATGGTGAACATGTTTGGAAATTCCACGTATACCTTCTTCATACGATTATCGACCTTTCTCACTGATATATAGAGGTTATATGAAGTGCATGTAATAAGTTTGTATAGATGTGCACCGGTGCAGTATTGAGCGGAACTCACACGCACCTGCTTCCGGTCGCGCGACGCACTTCCGGTTTGTAACAGCTGGTCGCTTTACTTGTTGTTAGGCGGGAGAATGCTAATGTTACGTAGTTATATTTTAGAATATTTTCATTTAATAAAATTATTTTTAAAGGAGTCTTTATAATTTTGTAGTTCTTGCTCAGTGGTTGAGTGGCTGCAAGCGTGATTGCCGAGCGTGAGTCACCGGCTTCAATACTTTATATACAGACCTACTTCTGCCAAGGTCACTCTCACTCTATTCCGCAATTAGCAAATACCTATATGTAACCTTTGTTTGTCCTTATGGTGATGCACCACAAAGGACATTCGAAAATTTCGTGTTTATTGAGCTATGTATGATCTCTCGATTTTAAGATATCGCAAGTATTTTATGCAGACTAGGACAAGACAATACCTAAGTAATCAAATCGTCTAAAGTGTGGGAGAGCCCTGCTTCGGCACGAATGGGCCAGCTCGACCAGACTGATACCACGGCCTCACAGAAAACAGACGTGAAACAACGCTTGCGTTGTGTTTCGTCGTGTGAGTGAGGTTACCGGAGGCCCAATTACCCCCTTCCCCAGTCTCCCCAATCCTCAAATCCCCCATAATCCTCAAACTCCTAATCCCCAAAAGGCCGGTAACGCACTTGTAACGCCTCTGGTATTTCGGGTGTCCATGGGCGACGCCGATCGCTTACCATCAGGTGATCCGTCTGCCCGTTTACCGGCTTATCGCATAAAAAAAAGTTAACAGGTATTACATGAATGGCCTATTCGACTTCCAGGGTACTTCCACCCTATCCCTTGATAATCAAAATATTTAGAGTAAGTACACCTACACCTTTATCGCTACTTTTGGACTAGGAAAGCAAAGCACGCAATACCTATAAAATAGTTCGCTAAATCGAAAATTTTCGAGAAATTTCTCTGTTATAATTTTGCTTATTTTTTCTGTTATCTATGTTATTGTAATTCACCCCTTGCACTATCCTGCTAGCATTTTGAAGTTAGCAAAAGTTTACTCCGACTGCTGCTAAACTTTTTACAATACTACTAAATGTATTTATAATCTCACTGCTAACTCCATCAATTGTCTGGTAGATGAAACTGGTTAAGAATCATGAAGCTATTTTACTTCCGCTACTCGCCGTTAGATGGCGTTGGCTTCAAATATTCGAATTTGTTACTGATAAATTCGATTTCAGATTAGAAATAGATTTACTTTGGCGGATGTCTGCGGTCTGATGCTCGAATTCCTTAAATAGTTTTAACACGTTCGAGGACGCTACCACTTGAGTCGGGTTTTCAAAATGACACAGTACATGTCTATACAAAATTATACGACGTATCAGTACGTAGTGTCCCATGAAGAAATATCGTTTTAAACATATCATGACACAACCGTTTTATCACGTCAACGTGTATATGCATCTAGGTAAGGATCCGCCTCGTTGGAGATGTCGGAATCATCAAATATGCTTATCTTGTGTCTTATTTTGCGCTTATATCCATCTAAAACACACATAACCCATTAAACATCAATTTCACACTGTAAAATCATTAATTTGCATTTAAAGTAATGTACACAGTGACACAGCCGCGCTGAATGTAGAGCGGCGGGACGTATAACACGTTGTGCGTATGTGAATACCGTAACCGCACACTATCAACGACACTTATTTTAATAGTTCTAAACTTACCCTACGTGACAGTACAGAGTTGGGTATTTTATTGTTGTGACACAAGATACATTTAAAAGGATTTTTACTTGAACTTTCATCGGAAATGAACGTTCTGCCGTATAATTTAAATGTTATTTGAACGTCATCGTACGTTGTGCGATATTAAAATCTCGAACGATGACGTATAATCTCGTTCTGTCCTTGAACGTGTTAAAGGAACTGATCTAATTTGAGCTCACTACGTACTTACCTATGTAGGCTATTCAATAGGTACCTATTTAATTATAAGTAGATCGTAGAGATTACACTTGTATCTTTTTATGAAGTAGAAATAATTGGTCACTTGTTATTTTGATACTTGTTATTTTTACTAGATCGGAAAACCAGTATTGTACCTTTTTACCTAAATATCTATAAAAATTCAATAGGTACGGGAATCGAACCCAAAACCTTTATAACTGCGGTCTCTAAAGCACCTGCTAATCAATGAGCATATAGCATAGGTACTCTCACTCTAATATGGAAGAAGCCAGCAGTTTACTCTGTGATGATGACGTAGCTACTTCTGGCAATGTCAGGGATCCTAAAAGGGTGCATTAAAAGAAAACAAACAATACCGTTCCGTACATGAAGATATTATATTTTCAAAGAACATGTATTTTTTTAATTTCAGCATAATTTCGGTCAATACAACTTGTGAAACAATACGACCCACTGTTATTTATATACCATTATATTTAAGTAACAAGTAACTAATATCATTTACTTCAATACCATAATATTATTGTGACTTGATCATACAATTCAACTACACACTGGAGTCGATACAAAAGGTTAACTCGCGGATGGGTGCGGGGCGTCGAACCAACGACGGAAAGACTTTAAACGATACGTCGACGACGCCGCGACGACTCCGCCACGGAGCGTGAAACTAACGCAAGAACAACGTCGACGCTCCGCACCACCGCCATACATAATACATCCCGCCTACTGTACATATACATACTACATTCAGCGACCGTGTATAAAAGCCATAGAATTTGCCAACACTCTATAATTTGTGATTAAATAATATAACATCTCATATAAATTAGTGGGAGATAGAACAAGGAAGGATATCAACTTACACGCTAAAGGACATTGGACATGAACGAGTACAAACTATCAGATAGGTCATTTGATGCACTTAGTACTAACAGAATGACGAGTTCAAACGTAGGTATAACAATATAACTGAAACACTCGACCAATGCCCCTTAATACACGTTAGAACGTTAAGTTATCGAGAAAATATGCGATATTCGATGTTTCTCAATTCATTTTTATTATTTATTTTTATTAAATTTCTGGAGCGACAATCCAATTTATGAAAATGGGATTTTTATCATTAAAAAACAATTGCTTAAAACAGCAATAAGCTTAAATGGCTTACATACTTAACTAGATGTACAAATAATTATTTTATATCTGTAATTATATATAGATAAGTAACAACGTGTGGAATTTAAAAATATCTTTCACAAATTGGATTTCGTAGACACCGGTTCTATATTATCACAAATACAATACTGTTTTTTGTATAATGTTTTATTTATAAAAAGCTCAAAACACGTAAATATAAAATCACTCGTGTACGTGGGTAGTTCGATAGCTGCCGTAACGGAAAGTAGATTGTTTCCCACGGTTACTCATTTCATTTCAACGGTATCAGTCGAAGAGAGCGGTCGTCCCGACTCTTTTCACTAAGCAAACGAGGCGTTTCGCTTAACAAAAAATATTTAATATTTTTTACTTAGAATGTAAGGCAGTGCTTTTCGACATTGTATAAGCGTCTTGGCTCACCAAAAATATCTCGAACACCGATCTCCTAAAGGGGTTTATGATTTATGAGTAAGAAGCTACTTTATTAAGTCGTAATGATATGCAGACTGTCAGCATTGAATTAATTTTCCCATATAATTTGTGCATGATATGTAAAAATTTATTGAACATTTGTCTGCTAGCAACTCGTTGCAAAACAATTACTAATCTTATGTCAGTGTCTACTAATTTAAATAATTCCACTAAACAAATCCCTAAGGCCGAAATATTTGGGATAGATAGTCCAAAATCCTTTTTCAAGGTGAAAATATTATAATAACTACTGTTTGGTCTTCATACAACGTGGACGAAAGAGAAGTATAACAATCTTATATCGAGCTTACATCGGTACTGATCCTTCCCATCTCTTCACTTGTTAGCTACAACCGCCCAATGAGACATGCCATCATTAAACACTCCAAGTGATTACACCGTCCCTCTACATATAAACCTACGTTTTCCCACACGTTGTATAAAAACGTATAATATAAGTATATTTGTTAAAGCATTAGAACATTGATAGATTTGACTAGTATTAAGTTAAAAATAGACATCGAGTGTTCAACTATAATATCGGTAATTATTGCTCTAATGTAGGTATACATCAACAAGTGCCGTAGCATAGACGATAATATAAATAAATTGGTTCCTTCAATCGTATGAGGTAAAAAAATAATCTCTTACGTTAGAGCACGAAAAGGGGGAACATATGGACAGAGAGAGAAAGAGAGAAGTAGATTAAAAAAGGAAAAAAAAATAAAACAAAAAGAGTAACAAATAAAAAAAAACTTAAACTTTATTTACAGAAAAATTGACATCTTTGGTATAAAATTCGGTTTTAGTTTTAGTTGTTTGACGAAAGTCGTTGCAAGCTGACGTTAGTTTTTTTTGTTGAAATATCGTATTTGGCATTAGATGCTTGAGTGATAAGCGAGAATGAGTTGGTAAGGTAGCAGTGATGGGTGACTAGTGCGGTGATGATGGCTAAGGCCACAAACAGATTTACGTTTTGACTTAGCTGCGTTTGCCGTTACAGTACAGTTGCTGGGATGTCCTCCTCCTGTGGTCATTAGTAAAACATTAGCTGGTGCTCCTTTATCATTACAATTAGCTACAGAAACTACTAGAACAGTTCATGTTGTTTATTATTCCAAAATTTACTTTATTGCTCCGTATAAGATTTTGATTCCGCTATTCACATAGCTACACATTTACCGTATGATCCATTATGGTACCATTATGATTTCATGAAACATAATTATTCGGGTGTTTATGGAATAGGTCTTAAACCATATCCATATTTTTGTTGAGCTCAATGTTCTACTACATCATTGCAAATGGTCTATGTCAAACTCTTACACTTTTTAGCCTTAGGTCTTTCATAAAAATTATACTTAAGAACTTTGACAGTTGATCTTAGAATATTAATTTTAATCAAATTCTTCACCATTCTGATTTGCATCAACATTCTGTTCTTCATTTCCATCGCTAATTGTAACTGCATTCATTTTTAAATCTTATTACACAGCTTATAACATATAATTTGACTATAACCACTTCCTTATCTAAGACGACATACTTACATTAAAATATTAGGCATTTTATAGCTGCTCTAAGTTCATCTATAACCTTACTGTTCCTCCCTAAGTTTGTTTTAACATTCTAGTAATTGCGTACGTTTCTAGTCCTTATATCTCTTCTATTAGAGTTTACTTTACCACGTCCAGTATTAACCAGCTCAATGTTAACATTCCCAATCCTTCTCATGTTATAAACACGATTTGTTTAAATAAGCACACACGCAAACACACTCGCATAATTATCTTTTTATAAATTGAGCAAATTTTATTTCATTAAAATTTTCAATTTTAAATTCCAATTAGTTGTTTCTCAATTTTGGCTCTGCGAAATTCGAAGTTGATATTGTAAAACAGATTATAGCAGCGTGTGGTCACCGTTTTTGGTGGGCATTTTAATATTAGTCTTTAATTTTAAAAGCCATTTTACATCTGAGTCTAATAGGAACTCCATGCAGATATTCAAAGCTATTGTAAAGTGAAATCTTCAAAACGTTATAAAATATGGAAGAAGTATAGTTAAGCTTGAAGCTAGATCAATTTTGTAGACTGGACTTACAAGACTAGTTATAAAACTCTAGACAGACGAAGAAGGACAGCACAAAACTGATAAAGATATAATTGTAGATAATATAAAAGTGCTACTTACACACGAGAAGAAGGAAGAACTATGAAGATAGTCTACCAAAATTGATCCTAGCTAGCATACTAACCAAGTTGAAGTCGTAACCATAAGTTAACCGGCGTCACTCCATGCGTACCACCCGCATTCTCAATAGATGTAGACTATACCCAAACAATTACATTGTCGTCACAGGCCTGCAGTAGCTCGTCAGTCAGGGTCAGGTCTACTGGTAGGGAGCTCTCGGGCGCTGCTTGGGCCACTGGCTCGGTCCACTGCTCCAATTCCAGTATTCTCTCGTTCTGAAATTTGGAAATTTTGGTTAAGAAGGGAGTGAACTTAGTTTGTAATGACATATTTTGCGTCTTTTAGTTATCTGTTGCTGTGGTCTGAATTTCAAGTAGGTAATCAGTGTAATAAACTACACATATGTATGTATCATGAATCATTTGTAAGTTATGAAAACTTTCTTCTTTCAAAGTAAAATGTTGGTTATATGACAAACGCCTTAGACAAAACCAAAAATATAATAAGAAATTTAGCAAAAAGAACCTCTTTACCGAACAATGGCGCAGTTACAAGTTAGCGTTGTTATACAAATAAGAAATAGTGAGAATAGTTACTTAATAAATTATTTACCTCCGTCTTAAGCCTATTGAGCAGTCTATCTCGCTCTGTCTTAAGCGTGTCACATCGGTTGGTCTCACTCTCGTCAAGTACTCCCTTTACCTCCAATTCGGCGATTAGGGAATCTTTCTCGCTGATTAAACCTTCTAGCACGTCTTGGCTGGAAAGACATGAATATTCTGGTAAAAACATTCGTCATACAAAAACTATAACATAAAATTCAACTTTTAGGTATTTTATTCTATTAGCATAGCCCGTTACCATTAATCTAAGTGTTCTAAAAATTTATGTCGTTGAAATTTTCAAACAGGCATGACTTTATAATGAATCTTTACTAAAGACCCAACCCTTTGAGAAATAGTAAATATGATATATGGCGACCAATAAAATCAACGCGATATTTATTAAAGAATGTATTATTATACTCACACGACGTGAGACAATTGCCGCAGTACATGGTCCCTGTTTGTCTGACAGTGTTGTAGTGAGTCTTCAAGCTGCTTCAAGCGCTTTAGCACTGAGGAACATGTCTCACAATTCATCGCTGAAGCGTTCTGCAGGGAACGTATACGTTGTTCCATCTTACCCATCTACAAAGATACAGAATACTTAGAATAGTGTCATTTATTTATTTACTTCCATTGGTCAGATATCTATTCAATAATGTTACTGTTAGAAATCTTATTACATTTAAAAAAGTAATGTTTCTCTCAGTATAAACGTAGGTAATATTTTAATTTCGAGCAAAAAGAACTTAGTGTCTGTGGATAATGCACATGAATCTAATTTAAAAAAATATAATCTTACCCTTCTTAATGTTTCGATCCTTCTCTGTTCTTCTTCATAGAATATTTTCTCTCTCTCTGCTGCTATCAAGAATGATTCCTTCAAAGCGTCCTCTAGTTCCAATATTCTCTTATCCTTGCAGTCGCTCGGATTCGACACGCTGTTCTTGTTCACTATCTGTTCTAGCTCATTAATTCTTTCATCTTTACTTCTTACGACTGCAAGCAACTGCTCAAACTCAGCTATATTGTTATTTTCTCTCAGTGCTTCCTCTAATATCGATATACATCTTTGCTGTTCTATTAGTTTGGAGTTCTTAATCGCCATTTCTTTTGTCAAGTCAGATATTTTCCTCGTTAATTTACTAATGTTCGGTGCCTCCCTCTTCTTGTCTCTACAGTGCATCATGTCTAGCTCGTTGTCACTCCTGCTCAGTCTACCTTTGTCTAGCCTACCTACTACCTTACCACTCTTTTGCAACTCGAAAAAGCTTTTACTTCGTTTAATATTATTCAATTCTGGCCGGTCTGGCAATTTGAGTACTTCTGATAATATAAGCGATGATTCGTTCAGCTCTATCTCTAAGTCTATCACTTTCATTTTGCTCTCTTCCAACTTAGCTGTGAGCACATCTTTCTGTGTGAGAGTGCTCTCCAGCTCTCTCATAGCTGCTAGCTCGCTCTGTCGCGCGCGCGTCAGTTCCTACCGTGTGGGGTCGAAAGATGAAAATAAAATAACAAACAAAATAAAATCAATAAAAACGAATAAGTTTTACTTCAACAACAAAATTCTCATCAACAATATAAACTCAAAAATAACTCGAGAAAGGTCAACAAAGATTTTGTTATATTCATAGTTAGTTGATAGTTCGCATAACAAGATTGAAAGCTGGGTAACATCGACAAGTGGACAACTTACACGATCTATCTAGATACATGTTCACTTAACAGTTTTACAATATTGTATTCATTACTTAAAAAATAATTCCCGCTGAACACCACGATTATTTATTTGTTTTAAACATCACTTAAATTATCGCTAAACTAATAATTATCGTTATTGTGTGCAGTTACAATGTACGAGCGAGGAGGCTCGTACGAGCGGAGTTCAACAACAGATCAATATTATTATCTGAACACTTTGTTATAAGTATAAGATTCGATAACATTACTTAGTACGAAATTGCGTTATGATTGATATCGTTACCGAAACACGTGGAATGGAGGTCGCTTGCGTCGGCGACATTAGAACGACAGGTAAAGAAAAATGTTTAAAAGAAAAGAGCAAATAAATGAACGACAGTCTTGGTGTGCAGGACTAACTTAGAAAAAGCTTTTGAGGAAGCCAGCGGGTCCGGCCTGCGTGGAACAGAAAATGTTAGTTTGGTTAGTACATGCTTCAGTCACAACTTGATCGTAGCTGATGAAGCACCAGACGAATTATGGAAAGTAAAACATTAATTAAAAGATCAATGCTCTAAAGAACAGTTTAATAGTTTGTTTCATAATTCTTTCGATACTTCAGCAGCTACAGTCAATTTAGTTCAAGTTTTGTTACTTCATTTTCATTAGTCACTTGACATAATATCAAATGAAAAAGAAGCATGTAGCTTCTTTTTCATTTGATACAAAATATATTCTTAACTTGAACTTTATCACTTGAACACTTTTGGTTGACAAGATTAATTGTTTTAATATAAGCTAGTTTCTTTGTTATAAAATGTATAAATTTTAATATAAGAAGTGAAACATACCTCTTCTCTTTGTGCTTGTGCTTGCTGCTGACTTTTCAGTTTGGCTTGAAGATTTCTAACAGATCTGCGAACGAATTTTCATATTTTAAATTTCCGAAACAAAACACACACATAGCTTTTCTCAGTATATTCACGTAAGTAACCCGCGATTTTACTTAATTTAGTATGTCTCACAATAGTTATTATAAAAACATAGCTATTTCATTATCCTAAATTCTTTTGAGTATTGGACCACGACCATGTATGTGTGCTTCTTTTAAATACATATCATTATTCTTCATATCCATAATACATCCATCATCGTACTTTATTACAATACGACTCGTCATCATATTATTATCATCATGGTCATCAGCCTATAAGTACCAGTGTGCAGTGGCACAAACAAAAACGGTAGTCTAATTAGGAAGTAAAGTGGGCTGCCAATATCATTAGCAGTTAAGTGAAATATAACCTTACCTGACTTCAGCTAATGATACAGCAGTGATGCCACATCAATGAACTACATACGACTAAGGACATTGGATCTTTTTAGAAGGATCATCGTAAAAGTACTGAAAAAAGAGGTAATGGTTGTGTATATAGGTATACTGACTGTTGCAGTTCGATGATCTGCTTCTCCTTCTGCGCCTGTTCTTCTTGCGACATCTGCACGAGTTGCAGCAGGCGCTCGGTCTCAGCTGTGAGGCGTGCAGCCTCTTCCTTAGTCTGATCGAGCTGCTGCTTCAGCCCGTCCGCGTCCTTCTGCGATTCTGACAGCTTGCGGTTAAGCTCTGATGCCGCCGCTGTGCTGCCGCCGGCCTGAAGTATTTATAATGGTTTGATTTAAATGCTATTACTAATATGATACTAAATATGCAACTCTTCATAAACACAGACAAATGTTTCTGTGATTTTAAAACAATTGGTGCAAAAAGTTAACTTAAGTTTGTTATTAATCACTGACCTTCCTCAAAGATGCTTCCATTTGGTCCATTTGCTCTTTTCTCTTCTTCAGCTGTCGATCTAACTCCGCCAACGCTTTCTCCTTCTCTTCCACGTCTTTCCGTTTGTTCTCCACCATTCTCCTCTGCTCCTCGAACTGTCTCCTCGCATCGTCCAACTTTTTAAATTCCTCTTGCAGTTGCTTCTTAGCTTGGGCTGTGTCTTCCCCAGCTTTGGCGTTTTGCGCGCCCGCAGCTTGAAGTTTCTTCGTCGCTTCTCGAAGATCGAGCTGTTACCGGAAAATAACAAATGTTAACGTACACAACAGCAGTCCACTACACTGCATGAATAGCTTCATACACTCTTACACAAAGCTTAACAAAGCTAGATATACGAATATCGCAAAATTCAATTCAACAAGCGAAACTTTATCTTACAAAATAACTCTGCAAAATATATTTCAGTCGCAGCCAAATAATTTACGACAAATCTCCTCCCAAAATATATTTATTGAGATGAACGAACAATGATAAAAATATTGCAAATATACACAGTACAATAGCGAACGGCTGAAAAACACGAATAAAATTAACATATCCAAGTAAACAAGAAGCGTTTATTGCAATGTTCTTGCACCGGACATTTACTGCCACCATCGAACGGGTAGGGTTGCATTCGGTGCACTGTGACTTGGAAATGTATGGTGCAACAATTTGCTCGTCTCCGACACAAACACATTCCATGACAATCCGTCGCGTAACACTGATGATGAAACTAATAAAATAAATACGAACAATGAGGGGTTGGAGGATGCCCAGCGGGCCGTGGGTGACATGCTACACTATACAACGACAACATGACGACCGGCGATGATCAAACCAAAATATGAACATCCAAATAAAACAATCTACTCGTTACACCGGTGCAATGATTTAAGCAGACAACGTACACTCGCTGCGGTTCAATTGAGTTCGTGAGTTCATGCCAAAATTTAAAACCGAAATCATCCAATTCTCCCAACCAGATCATGCAAGCAGTTCGTGATCATTGAAATCTTTTACTGTGTTTGAGTTAGTGTATATTTTATGTAGTAGATAAGTATGTCATTTCCTTAACTGCTTGTTATAGAGTTCAGCTGCTACTTTAATTTTTACATACATTTGCTTTGATCCGGACCCCGTTTTAAGCTTAACTCTTTTATCAGAGTATCACTCATATAATAAACATGCAACGGCGTCGAAAAACAACTATGTGTATTATTTTCTTTTCAAGAAATCCCAGATTGAAGCAGTTTTATAAAACTGGTTGAGACAATTGGATGCATCATCATAGACAAAATGAAAGAAATAAGTGGTTGGAATTGAAACTCGATTGAACGGGTGGTTGCGGCGTGGGCTTGTCGCCGGGCGATCCTCCAACTGACCTGGCTCTTCTCCAATTCTTGGACGAGCATCTCGAGCTGCGCCTGGCAGCGCTCGCGCTCGACCTGGTGCGCGCGGGCATCGGCCTGCGCAGCAGCCAGTGCGTCCGCCCCGCCGCGTGCGCCTGCCTGCATCTGCTTCTCCAAGTGTTGTAGGCGCGACTGGCACTCAGCCAGCGCGCGCTCCGCTGCAGCCGTCTTCGCCTTCTCCTGCTCCACAACAGCGCGCCACTTTTCAATTTCTCCGACCTTTTGCGCTTCTTTCTCGGCCTTTTCAGCTCTCTGTCTAATTGTCTCTTTTTCTTTATTAACAGCTTGTACCTGCTGCTGCAGCTTAGCGATCTCTCTGTCGCGACTTTCAATAACGCTCTTGGCGCCACCAGAGTCCTGTGCCATCTTTCGTTGTTCTTCTTTTACTTTACGCACTTCCTCGCGCTGCTTCTGTAACTCGGCCTCCGATGCGTTCAGTTCTCGTTGGAAGTTCACAAGCATGTCCTGAGATTTTTCCAATTGTGCCACTAATTGGTCGCGCTCGATTGTAAGCTGTTTTGTATCGGCTTCCAGTTTTACAATCTGTTTTTCTATAGCATCAGCTTGTTTATCTCTCTGTTCTAATATAGAAGCCATCTTCTCTCTGTCGCGAACAGATTGAGCAAGTTCCTGCTGTAATTTTACAAGGGTTTCCTGTGTGCGGTGATCCAGGGTTCTCTGTTGTTGGTCCACGTTGAATCTCATATTATGTATCTCTTGCAACAATGCATCTCTCTCCTGTTCTACATGCCTCATCTCTAAGATGGTTCTCTCGAGACGTTCGTGCATTCTACCAAGTTCATTCGTCATTCTTTCGTATTCGACACGAGTCGACTCGTTGGTCTCCTGATATTTCGAAAGATGCATCTGAGATTTCTCTAGTTCCTTTGCTAAGCGGCCAGCCTCCATTTCTGTAGAATCTCTTGCCTGTATTGCCTTTTCAAGCTTGTCACGAAGCCGCTCGATTTCGAGCCTGTCTTCGGTCCTCGCTTTGTCTCCTGCAACCGCTTGCAATTTCATCCTTTCAATCTGTTGCAGTTCTCCTTTCAGTCGTTCATTATCTTTGTCCAGCTGTTCTGATCGCAGTTTAAGCTTTTCACACCGATCTCTGAATTTCTCGCACTCAATATGAGCACGTTCTAGTTCTGTTCGTTGCTTTTCTAATGCCGCGTTCAACTTGGTCACTTCGCTCTTGGATAGCTCTAATTGTATGTTCATCTCGTGTAGTTTAGTCTCTGCTTGCTCCTTCTCAGCCTGCAGGCGTTGAATATCTGCCTGTGCCGCCTCGTAGCGTTCGTGTTGCTTGTCGAGTTCTGCCTGCACTCTGTTTAGTTCATTAGTCCATTTGTCCTGTTCGAATTGGTATTTACCTCGGACGGCTTCGTGGCGTTCGAGCTCCGAACGTAGACGGGATGCTTCCTCTTCAGCCTTGCGCGCTCGTTCCAGGTCTATCGTGGTCTTCTCTAACCGCGCACGCAGTCGTTCCACCTCCAACTTAGTCCTCTCGTGTTCTTCTTTAGTGTCGTGGTACTTCCCATATCGTGCCGCATATCGCTCAGCTTCTTCTCTCGCCCCGCTCGCATCTTGCTTCACCTTATCCAGCTCGGCTTGAACTCTCCTCAGTTCAGCCGCTACCTTGTCGTGTTTGTCATACATTTTTTCAAGTTCTACTTGCACTCTAGCCATCTCTTCCTGTGTTTTTTCATTCGAAGCTTGCGCTTTGCCACACTGTGTCATTGCCCTGTCATATTCAAATTGAAGTCGTTCGTTATCTGCAACTAACTTCTCCTTCTCAGCCTGGTATCTTCTAAGCTCGATCTGGCTCTTTTCGTAACGATCTCGTACCATTTCAATGTCGACACTTAACCTATCCATGTCTTCCTTGGCTTTTTCTTCCTGTTCTTTAGTCCTGCCAAGTTGGAGTGACGCCCTATCGTACATTTCTTGTAATCTAGCGAGTTCATCTTGTGTCTTGCGTTGTTCTTCTCTTGCTTTCGTCGCAATATGCGCATGCTTTTCAAACTCCATTTCAAGGCGATCTTTGTCTGCTTCGAGTATATCTATCTTGTTTTGAAGTCGGTAGATTTCATTTTGGGACCTGAAACAATAACAGATACTCGTTTTTGTGTCATTCATATGCACTTATATACGTAACACACACTAAGACAAACATCGCCACCAACACAAGACGACATGTAAATCCAAAGGTACCTGTCATACTTCTCAAGCATTTTCTCGTATTCTTTGTGGGCGGTTTCCTTTTCTTCGATAGTTTTCTGTGTGGAGTAGAGGGCTTTGTCTAGCTTTTCTTTCAATATTTCCAGCTCTGTCAGGGCATCGTCTCGTTCCATCTGTGAATAAACGAAAAGAAGTCTTAAGTCCGATTTTTTAATAATCAGTTAATTTTTAACTGTAGAATAAAATTGATATTTGAAAGTTTTAGTATGGAAGAATTGTCAAATATTTAAAGTTATTCCTTATTTAAAATTTTCCTGGTGTTGAAAAAATCAGCCTTATTAGGAAAAGTTACTTTTATCGTTTGCCTACACGTAAATCTGTAGTTTTCTTTTTTACATCAATTTCTAGACAACTTAGGAAGAACTTACCGTTAATTTCTGGTGCTGCTGATGTGCCTTCTCCCATCTTTCTCTAAGGACGTCCAGCTCGGTTGTGGCGCTGTCACGGTCCCTGGCTGCTCTGTTAGCTGCAGCCGCTGCAGCTTCAGCCCTTTCGCGGCAGCTTGCAGCCTCTGCTAGTGCCGTGTCACGTTCCTTCTGGATGCGAGTTACTAATGCCTGAAAAAGAAGATGATTTTGAATGGAGATTGCTTTATTCCTTTTGTTTGTGTATTCCATTACTATTTTATTTTGTGGTTTATTGCGAATGCAGTTCACTTCAAAGATGAAGGCAACCTATATACCTATGTGGGGGATATTTCCACAATTTTGGAAATTGATAAACCTAATGATACTTATCTGGAAATTGATTCAGGGACCTATTTGCAATCCATGAACTAAAAACTTCATCCATAAAATGACATTGTTAATTACAATGAACCAAATTGCTAATTATCATCAGATTTAGTATTAAAACTAGAGTCAGTCAAATCTATTACTGAAATTACGGTAATCTCTATTCAACCGAACCGAAACGTGGTAATTAGTTGTACTCTAATTACGAAAATCAATTAGCCGAATATGAAATCAGACGACAGTCGGAATGTATTAATTAATTTAATTGAGTAGATTACATCAGAGTATTGACTAACGTTACGTTATTAGCATTAAACCCAAATATGAAGAGATCTAACGCCCGTTTTCAAAACCTCTCCTAAATTTTAAGGAACCCTTAAACTAAAACAAGTGACATTTAACGTCATAAGTGGCACCCTAACAGTACCTACAAGTAAGGCGTTGGTTTAGGTGCTGAACAAACCAATTTTATTTACTATATCACGCTAAGTACCCTTTAGTTAAGAGATCGTTTAGACCTCTTAAGCGGTCGGCGAAAACATCCATACGTTATATTAGAAATGAAAGTCTAGCACACAGATTTAAATACAAAGTTCCCATAGTCTGAAGAATTTGGCAGTATTCCACCAAAGTTACATGTTAGAGCGACATCAAGTAGTATTCGCGTCTTTATAGCCAATAAACAAGGGCCGAACTTGGCAAATATTGAAACAAAACCTTTTTGTTATTGCTCGACAATTTTATTGTATACCGGAGGACGAGTGGTTTATTGCTGTCCGCTAGTCTGTATTTTTAAGATACTGTTACACATGCTAATTTGAAGCACGAAGGCATGCTTCAATTGAGTCCTTGTCACTTAGTAGCATGTGTGCATAGTGTGTGTGCATTCAGTTATGTTTGTGAATCGACAGGCGTTCGGTTTTTGAAAATTTTTGAGCAAGCTCAGTAGAACAACTTTTAGCATGCTATTTTTTAGTAGTATTTTTAGTAGATATTTACTGACGCTTAAAGTGTGGGATGACGGCAAAGGAGGCTTTCAAAAGGCGTCTAGTTTTGTGGGGAGAAAGACAATGGAGTGTGGGATTCACTTACAGGGGCACCGGGTCCTTTTATGGATATACTTCGGAGCTCCCACGGTGCAACGCCGATTACAGCACATCCTAAGGGTAACTATCACCCCAAATCTTCCCTCAAGTGTCATAAGTGCCCAATAAATTATAATTTACCTTCTGACAACCAATGTGAGCAATCACTAGCATCGAAATTCAAATGTAAATCCTTATCCAAATACAACCTTACAAAAGTCCGACAAGATTCCAAATAGAGTAGGTACTAAGTCAGCTACGGAACGAGTTGAATGCCCTCAAAACGGGGAACGACAGAAAATCTATCAAGTTCTATCATGCTATCAGTCTGATCAAAATACAATATCGAAAGCAATCCTTTAAAGTTGATCAGAAAATGTTCAGTCAGATCAATATCGCTGGCTAAGTGGAGGGCCGATTCCAATTCTATCCGTTCGATTACCGATTCAATACAACTGATAGTACCGTCTGACCGGAATATCGGTCGCTGATCTACTATTTTCGAAGTGACGTTTTTGTACGTACATATTTTTAGTACACAATGAACACTTATCGTAGGTGTTGTAACAGCTACGTATAGGACAACTATATTATACACAATTGAAAATTTCAACATTTTAACCGAGAATAATACTTACATGCGATAATTAAAGTTACGAGTTCATTAAGACCAATCATTTTATGCTTCTAAAGAGTCTGCTCATCTATATATATAAAAGAAAGTTGTGTTAGTTACACTACTTATAACTCAAGAACGGCTACATCGATTTGGATAACAATTGGTGGAGAGGTAGATTAGAACCAGGAGACGGACATAAGATACTTTTGTATAGAATTTTTTTTTTACTTTTTACCGAAAATCATGAACGGGAACGGGAAAGAACGGGATTGCGCGTACGAAGTCGCGGGCAGAAGCTAGTTTATTTTAAAGAAAACGATTAAGTGTCTTAGGTACTCGGTTTTTTCGATCTACGATTTGGAACGACCATCTTGTTCTACTGACAGGCGGATGATAGACAGAATGATAGACACTTCTATTTTGCCAATTCGAAAATGTCTAAGAATTAAATGAAATAAAATGCTTAGATTATAACCTAAAATATAACCAAGAATTGGATTGTGAAACTGATTGAAAAGGAGTAACCATGAGGTTTCTTGGTCGTTCTTCTCCATAGGAATCTACACTTTGGTACACGCAAATAGCTTTAGTTACCATAGGACTAACGGATATTTTGACAATTTTTATATAGTTTAACGTTCAAAAGTGCCATATATTGTTGGTTGCTAATTTAAATAAATTGAACAGCAACGTATTTGTGTTGCGAGTAGGTATCTGTGAATGGCACCGATTTTTTATGAGCTAAGCCGGTAAACGACGAATCACCTGATGGTAAGCAATCGACGTTGCCCATGGATATCCGGAACACCAGAGGCGTTACACTTGTAACGCACTTGGCCTTTTGGGGATTACGAATTTGAAGATTGTTGGGGATTTAGGGATTGGGAAAGGGGAGGGGGGTCATTGGGCCTCCGATAACCTCACTTTAACGAATAAACACAACGCAAGCGTTGTTTCACGTCAGTATTCTGTGAGGTTAGGATATTCACACCGGTCAAGACGGCCCATTCGTGCCGTAGCATGGCTCTCTCAAACTTATTCATTGCTTGAATTAGTGGATGAGTCTCGATCGCCACCCAATACTTTAAAAAATTAATATGGGTAGGTAGTTTTACTTCGACTTAAATCAGTTTAATAATATGATCATTTCAAAGAAAACTCATTCCAGATTCTGGGTACATCTAGTTTCATATTATAACAGTTCTTAGAATACTGGGAAACGAGCGAATAAAACCAACGTCAGATTTCATTTGACGCGATGTTACCAGAAACCAGAAATATGTTGACACAATGTTACCAGTTTATGGCGCCTTTTTAGTGTGACGGTGTTTTATTAAATCTGTTTTATTACGTGAATTTAAACTTTAAATTCAATTTTCAAAATATTCATCTTCGCAATAAAAGTTTGAAAGATGAAAACTAAATGAAATCTTATTGAAATGGAAATCGTTATTAACTCAAAGGAATTCGTGTCAGAAAATAGACAAGTAGGCAAAATTAATTACGATATCACATAAAGACTAAATAGTTGATGATTTATCTAAAGCTCGACTAACTCCGTGGAGATAATACGTTAATGAAAATGTTACCGCGTTTAGCTCTCTGATAGGTTGATTAAATGCAGCCAATCAGAGCGCACATAAACTACATCACACTGGACACTCAGTATTTCAATCGGGCAAAGCAAGTATCATAAAATTCTAAGATTATCTCGTACTATTTCAATTTCGGATCATGTCAGAGACGCTTAGACATGTTACATAAAGCGGGGTCTAGACGGACGGGCGCCACTGAAGTTTGCTCGCTTGATTTACGATAGAACATAACTGTGTGACGAGATCTTTGCGAACGAATATTGGAGCTCTGTGAAAGATTTGTGAGTGAATTTTCTTGACAACGCGGTACTAGGTACCCCGCTGTGTGCTCCAGGGTTTATTGCTTAGAGTTCGATGCTCTCTCTAGTGTTTACTAGTTATTTTTTCTCGTTTGATCTAACACAATAAATAGGGACATTCTACTACTATAATGGTTTTGGGTTTTTGATATTCAAACAAGAATTAGAACACAATCATGTTGTAACGTCTGTTTTGGTTTGAAAATTTTAATAAATATTTATCGTATCAATACATGATTAATATACCAAAAACTATATGTTTGCTAAGCTTACATAAACTCTGGTTTCGCCACGAGCTTCGGGGAACAATAAAGACTAATTGTCGGGTCATAAAGTTAATGAGTTAGTTAACGCCTTCAAATGTATTCAGATAAACCTGTCAGGAAACTGCCCACTAAATATATGCGTTCTATTAGCATACTTTGCCTATCAGTCGTGAAGTTATTTAAAGTGAATTTTCATTCAGTTGGTATTATTAGCCATGTTTTTGAGGGGGGTGAATCATCAAAGGTCTCTCCCACCAGGTGAGGCGACAGGGTGTGTCAGAGTCGTAATGGCTAAAAATCACCACGTGGTGGTTTTTAGCCGGTGGTTTTAAAGAACGGTCCTACACTTGAATCTTGCCGAAGCCCCGGTAACCCGTAACACATAAAAACATTGTGAGGAGGTCCTGGCTCATTGCTTCATCGAAACACAGTATGTCCTCACATTTTTGTCGTTCAAAACAATTCTGGATTTTCATTAAAATTAGTCGACCCAGTCCAACTGTTAATGATATTTAACATGGAATAGAAAAAGTAGCCTGAAATATACTCTACACTAATGTAAAATAAGTCCTACATAATTTGGAGGTTATTGGGCCTCTGGTAAACTCACTTACACGACGAAACACAACGCAAGCATTATCATTAAGATCTACGTTATGATTTTGTCCATATAGATACTGGACACATTTCTAGACTCCATCTTTATACATATACATTATGAAACAATTTTCTGAGAAGAAGTAACATAAAAAGAGAAGTTACAATCACATCTAAAAGTAATTTGTGTTTCTACGAAAATCGGAATTGTTTCGTCAGTAATGAGAGTCCTCCGGTTTTATTAACCAAGTATTTAATATTTATTATCAAGTAGAACCTCAAGGCCAACTTGATTTGCTTCGGGTTTCAACCAATAAAATTGTTCTTAGAGAAGTTATGTTTTATATCTATCAATTGATTTTCATTCTTACTACTTTGACATTAGTGTTTTTAGACATCTTCAACGTATCAGCGAAAAGGCATTCATCGTTAAACATTGCCTTTATTACCAATGAGAACAACAAAATTGGTTGCTTAAAAGTGAGTTGAGTAAAGAAAATTCAATAAATCTGAGGAGTCTGGAGGAGGGCAGAGCTAACTGGACGACACTGAGGTCGGACGTGACGCGTTACTTAAATATTATTTTCTTCTACCTACGTTTATTATATTAAGTCAAGATTATTCAATATAGAATTATTTTATTGTATTATCCATCGAAACATATATATCTAGTACTTGCGCGGCTGTTAAAGTTTATAACAATTTATTGTATCGTTTTCACCCCGAATCGGGGTTCACCGCTCCGGTGCCGGACTTCGCTGGTATTATTTGGACTACCCTACAACAAACCTTCCATCTACGCTACGACGATCACCGGACTACCCTAGTGGCCGACAACGCATTCGCCGATCTATCAGGGCAGTGGTATTGATTGATGGACTTTTCATGTGTTGGTCTTAGTGAATATTAAAGAACCCACTGTATTTCGCTTGTTCTTATATCTTCATATTTTATTATACCTTCCTATTATTATAGCAGCTGTTTTATTTATCTAACGAGGAAAAGTTGTTACACTGCGAGCAGACGGGTCGCCTGATGGTAAGCGACGATCAGTGCCGCTCATGGACGCGATGCAACGCCAGAACCTTGCGAACTCTTGTCGAGAATTAAAGAATTGATTTTATTGATGTAAATATGTTTGTATGTTATTAACATTACTCATAACGACTTTGCAAAGAATCTTACAGGCACTTCATAATAGTACCTACTTTCGTAAAAAATTCTAAAAACTAAAATTCCGAGTCAAGTATAGTAAAAAGGTAAAAGGTCAATACAATAAAGATAATTATATACTTAGATATAAAGTCATATCGTAAAGAATAAATAATCAAAATTCGAGACTGGAAGTTAACAAAAGAATGGAAAGAAATTATATAGGTACAGCAAAAGGGAAAATATTTCTATCATAATTGGAACGAAGAGTTTTTGTCAACCAAATCCAATATCTGGAGAATTGTAATTGAGAATTTTTGGCACAAAGCTCTTTATATTACATTCTTTATAATGTATTTCGTAACAAGACGTCTTTTAAGCTCTTAAGGGGTAGCAGAGATGTACTTATACAAGGTAACACTATGCGTTTTCACCTGCTATGTTATGAGTCAAATACTATAGAAGGGAAATAACAAAACTAGGTTTAAAAAATCGAATTCAACCTCTTTCTTTTTTGAAGTCGGAGATGTCCGTTAATATACTAAAACCACTCTTAACAGCCTTACCCAGAGTCATTTAATGGCTACTTAACCTAGTCCTTAGCAATTGTTTTCGGTACAAAATCGTTACTAAGGAATAGTTTTACTTAAACTATTCCTATAAGCGTTAAATGTCTCTGAGTATCTCAGTAAGTATAACAAATCGTTTTCTGAAAAGCACATCAAAATCGATTCTGCCAATCCCGAGATAATCACGGGCCTATGCACAAACTGAGGACCTCCTACTATTTTTATAAGTTGGTTAAACATAACAATTGTACTTTGCTGATCCCAAAAAATTTAATTTGGTATTCGCACTGGAATATCTATTTATATATATAAAAGAAAGACGATTTAGTTACACCACTTATAACTCAAGAACGGCAGACTAAATTTGGCTGAAAATTGGTAGGGAGGTAGCTTAGAGCCAGGAGACCGACATAGGATACTTTTGACCAAATGTTTTTTTTTACTTTTTACCGAAAATCACGAACGGGGACGGGAAAAAATGGGATTACGCATACGAAGTCGCGGGCAGAAGCTAGTACAAAATAAAAGCTTTAACCATGTTTTAAAATAACAAAAATCTCACTGAAAACGTCCCTGAAAATATCGATATTCAGAATTGTAAATTGTATTCCATATTCAGCTTTAAAATGTACTATTCAATGTTAATTTTATAACAGTCGTCTGAGTCTCGGTTGCCTACATTTAGGCTTTAAATTTTCAGCTGAAACGATCAAATATTCAGTTGTATCCGTTTACGTACTCGTGTTTCAGGTTCGACAGCCTTTCGGCTAAGTGAAGTTTCAGGCGAATCACGTACCATATTTTTCACGTTAAAAATGGATTTTAAAATTTCATTTTGGTGCTTTTTTATGTTTATATTTTTTTATTACCTTAATATTGTTGTTTTTTACGGAGTGTAAAGTGTAGTTAATTTGTGGTTAGCATGTTTCATGTGTCAATTTGCGCACACAATTTTTGTTAGTCATTTTATGAATATGAATAAATTTGAAAGAGTGTTTGTTTGTTTATCATAGACACCAGTGTCATAGAGGTTTTCTTTTTCAAGTGACTGAAACCGTATGTAAATTCCAGCTATATTTCTATCCACTCAACACTACATTTTATTTTCATCACGTCTTAAATATAATTATTTTAAAGCCTGCTGTGCCTGTGTTTTCCATATACTGCAGAGACTATATTTACTCCCACTAAAAGGTTATAAACTCTCTTGAATTGTTAAACATTTTAAAAGAGTCCTCGTCGTTTGTTTGTGAAGGTTTTTGTACAAAAATAAACTTTATAAAGCTTTAGTTGAAACTAAAATCTACTTTTGCTTTGTTTCTCCGCTAGAGTGACAATAGCGAAATACAATGCAAGCGTTGTTTCACGCTGGTTTTCGTCTGGCCGTGGTATCACTCCAGTCGAGCCGGATCATTCGTAATTAAACATGGGTCACCTTACACGTGAATATAGCATAAATTAAATTTTATGGAATACCAGTCTGAGTGCCTTTTCACGTTCCGATTACCGGGTAGCTAGCGCCGCAGTGTTTGGCCACTATAGCTTTCACGTACCGGCGTAATTTGTATACACTGCGCCGGCTACTATGCGACCGGGACGTGTGAAAAGGCATTAATGGTAAGTGATCAGCGCCACTGCAGGCCTTGTAAGAAGGAACTTTCTCTTTTCTTAAAGTTTTGGTTTTAGTTGAATTTATTTATTCACATAATTTTATTACCTGTGTTACCACCAAATATTAGAAGAAGTAGTACCCAAATTCATCAATAAAGTTCCACAATAAAACCTGTATAAACAAGGCCAATAAAACAATGAAACTAGTTACTGTATCTTACCTGTGATTTCTCATACTTGTCTCGGAAACGATCAGCCTCCAGCTGTGCCGTGTCCCTCTCCTTGCCGAAGCGTGCGGACATGCCCAGCGCCTTGTCCAGCTGCGACTGTAGCGACTCGAAGTCATACGCTTGCTTCTCTCGGTCCACTTGACACTGTGAGAAAGTAGGAAGCATTAGAACCTTGCTATTTATGTTCCTAATTGGGTTTGGGTTAGTCTTAAAACTGTTGACAGACACCAGAGAAAATTAAGACATGTTTGTGCTACGTGGAAATTGTCATTCAACAGTAGACTATGTTTTCCTAGCACTGGTATTTCTATGTGCGTGCATGCACAAACGAAAACTTCATATATCTACACGTTCAGAGCTAAAACAACAACTAGTGGTATGATCCACAAAATTATTCAGTATTCTAAAACAGCTGGTTGCCTAATTGCACCGCTTTTATTATGAATTTTGAAATGCAGTACGTGTTCCGAGGATGTAAATCAATCCTTATCCTTGAAAGTACATTGATAATTCTTGCATAATCAGCCTCTACGTCCTTTATATTTGGGCCACTGCCCTACTCTCAGAGGGTAAAAGTAATCCACGCAGGTCAAGTGCGGATTAATGGATGTTTCCCTACCTGCCAACTTTTAACTTTTATATCAAAGACTTGTCAGTAGCGACGTCGTCCATCCGTAACGACATTGAGGTACCATTTGAATTAAGTGGTGTTTAAATAGATCTATCAGTATCTTTTTTTATTGCTGATAAGTAATTATAAGCACTATAATGTCACTAATTTCACCAACCTATAAGTGATCCCTTATAGGTAAAGGTAAGTAACTCTTAAGAAATAATTTAGGGGTGGTTGGCAAAGGCGAAGAAAGAAGTTTTTTTTATGGAATAAATCGGTAATCGACCGGACGAATCACTTAATTCACGTCGGTTTTCTGTGAGGCCGTGGTATCGCTCCGGTCGACGCATGGCTCTCTCACACTCATAATTCATTCATTCATTCAAAGTTGTCATGCTTAGAAGCATTAAAACAAAACAACTAAATACACTACTGAGACCAACTTGCTCACATATTATTCTAATTGTATATTCTAGAATTTCGTTGACAAATAAGTTAGACACATCTACATTCTAACTTCGGAAGTATTGTAGTTTAGATTTGCAGTGTCCAAAGTTTCTGCATATCATTGCTCTAATTTAATATTGTGTCTGCTATAGTTTCGCTCGGCAACTTGTCTATGACATTTATCGCAGTATTACCTTCTGCCATTGGTTTTGCCCGCGTTCCCGGGGTAAAAAGTACGCCATGGTTATTCCATGAATTATCAGATCTACTTCTGTACTCAATGCGGCCTACCATATTTTTTCACCAGATGGTGCTAGTGTGAATCTCTCGTTCGTCGTCCAATAGGGAATTAGTTAGTATCACACCGTTGAATGTTCAATATTTGATAACCATTGTGATTGGACTGAAAATCTCGTTCTACTTTCTACGACGCCATCAGGTGACCAAAAATACGGTGGCACTCATTGAGTGAATTTTGCGTAAAAAACTTCTCACAAACTTTCGCATTTAAATATTATGTTATTGTTCTACTGTTCGTTAGTAGTAAATTGATTCGTCCAAGATATCATGAGATAAATGAACAAGACAGACGTATAACAGAGTGATTCTGATATTAGGATTCCAATAGACTTATCTAATAAACACCATAACCTCTTGTCTGTTGAAAGTTGCGGCCATAATGTGTTTTATACCGGGAGCCGGTGTTTCAACAGGTAAGGCATCGTTATCATCATCATCATCCGCCTTGCTTTCATATCAAAATTGGTCAAAACATCAGCATTTGTTGCAATCATTCCATATGCCTGATATAACTTTAGCCATAAACACAATGCGTTTAGATCGTCACAAATAGTATTTTATGGCCTCTATCAAACAATCGTAAACTCACTCTTAGATCGGCTATAAACATCAAACTATACATGGAACACTTAACCCTGTTACTAACAGAACTTTATAAGGTCAAATTAAGAATTCTTTACATTATAAACTAGGTAATTAAACGTAGGCTTTTCTAGACCTAGACATAGTTTTATGTACAGTATGCTTACTATTGCTAGTTCTGTTTTAGTCCCATGGTAGTAAGTCGATGAGTCTATACTTAAATTCTGTCTTTATATTATTTGTGAGTCCAATAAGTCTGATTTATCCATTCTCTTCTATCAGACTTCATCCTATTATCTTTTGTATCTTTTCCTATACAATCGATAGACTGTTATGTTTTTAGTCCTCCTCTTATGAGGATAGAATTCAATCATTTCATTGTAAAATATTGCACAATTCCGAACTCTAAATCGAACGCTCTCTTTCTCGAACCGAAAATCTCATTATAACTCCTCAAAGGTGAACAATATTATACCTGATGAAGAAACAATATTATTCAATAGCTACAGACTCCGTTCAAAGTTCAAGTCATAAATGTAAAAATGCTAAGAAAATCTTAATGTCCCTTCTTTGTCTATCAGCCTTTGTTCCAGATAACCTTTCTCCTTTATAGTTTCATTAATACTTCGATATCAGACAGTGTCATAACATTTTATTTCATAGTTCCTGAGTTTACATTTCAGTTCTCTTTCTCTCATTCATCAACATTTAAATTCATATTTTCGGAAAGATAACTGAGTGCCAACTCAAAAACTCAGCCGCGCAAAGTGTAACTCAAGCGCTCTTGGAAAATTTCTGGTTTATTTTCATCATATTTCTTCCATATTTAAGAAGTATCTACCCTATGAGAAAATGGCTTATTGAAGTTTATAAACGAAAGAGTTATATCTAATAGTTCTCGTCTCGTCTTACATCTCAAAACCTTCAGCTATGACAAGATTGATAAGTACACATATAAAAATACTAATAAAATAAGAAAGTCGATAAAATCGGTTTCGTCACAGAACTATGACGCAGACCTAGACTTTGGACAAGACTTTTATTATTACCAGACCTAAGTTCAAAATTACCGTAAAACCTATAAGAATTACACAAATGACTCACCTTCCTAACTTCAGCAGCAGCTTTGTCCAATTTCTCTTGCAGCTTATCGATCTCAGAGTGAGCGGCATCCAGCGAGGCTTGGAGTTTGTCCTGCTGCAGCTGAGCCTTGCCCAGAGTGGCCTGGGTACGTTCCAGTTCCTCCCTGGCTTTGTCTAGTTCTGCCACAGCCTTATCTCGCTCAGAGTGGAGTCGGCTAACTGATGATTGCACCCTAAATAAAATCATCGAAATTTAAGCAAAAATAAAGTAGAAACATGAGAGTTTCCAAACTCTCAAGCAGTCTCAAATACTAAACTCAAGTTACGGAGATAAACTTTGATATTACAAGAACATAAATAAAGAAAGTTATGAAGTGCGTACTTCAAATTTTGTAGCTATTTACGTAGACTTATATCAGAGAGATTCTTTAACGAATGTTTTCCTTGTTAGTTGATATTTATCTCAGAAGGACTTGGTTCAAATGACTCTCAATTCGCGTAAAACTTAACAACTACTAGTTTTACTTAATGCTTTGAGAGTCCTTCAAGTATAACTGCAGTAGAAGTTTAACTTTCACAGAATCCAAGATTTTTATCACCTCTAAAGACAACGTGACCTATATAAATTCCAGCGTAGAAGTTTGTTAAACCAAAACACAGTAAAAGTTGAAAAATAAAGATATGATAGAAAATTTTCTTCACTTACCGATCGTATTCTTCCTTCAGGCTATCCTGTTCTGTTTGTGCATTTTCAAGCTTGGCCTTCAGACGGTAGACTTCACCCTGTGACTTCTCCAGTTTGTCCTGCAACGCACTGGCCTCAGATCTAGCCCTCTCAGCATCCGCCTGAGTCACTCTCAGTTCTGCCAGAGTTCGTCGCAACTCTGCTGCACTCTTATCAGCCTTCTCTTGAACTCTGTCTAACTCCTGTGACGTTGTTAAAGTGCTCCTGCCGAACGTTGTTTGAGACCGCTCCAGTTCATGTTTGAGTCTTTCATTCTCAAGCTCAAGTCTTGCCAAGCGCTGTTTGGCTGCCTCCCAATCAGCGCCAGACCTACCAACTTCGCTGGCAGCTTTGTCCAGCTCTGCCTTAGACTTACCCAGTTCAGACTGTGAGCTTTCTAACTTAGCTTCAAGTCGATCCTTCTCGGCTTGTGCTCTTTCGAGTCTAGCACCAAGTTTTTCTACTTCGCTCTCAAGCGCATGGAGTTTCATTTTATATTCGGCTATTTCGCGTTCGTGCAATTCTCTCTCTTCGTTCTTTTCGTGTTCAGCTCTATCTCTCTGCTCTCTCAATTGCTGTATTTGTTTCTCTTTATCTCCAATAACTTCTTCGAGCGATGAAAGTGCACCTTCAGAAGAACAGTGATGTGCTTGCATGGCATTCAGTCTAGCTCTCGCCATATCAACTTGATTATCTTTTTCTTTAAGGAGATCTTCTAGATTTTCAATCTGAAAATGATTCAATGTGTAAAATACTACTCGTGGTTATACTTAGAGCAACAAAAATGTACATGTATGCCAAATGTGTATTTAAGAAAAGCAAAAAAAGAAACAAAATAAAACATACCTTCAACATAAAAGACGAACATAAAATCACTAGCAAAAGTAACAAAAATTAAAATCACAACACAAGTAGCTTTATAAAAAATACAGAAATAATAGATGATATTTCATTAGAAATCAAAACACCACTACGGAACAAGTAGGCTGCAATCAGTGTAAAGAAGTTTGCCGAAATCTTGTATTCACAATTAGCAAGATTACCCAAAATACTGGTACTGCTCATAATAGCTTAAACAAGTAAATGGAGCAAGTATTTGAGAAGCAGTAATTAATTGGATTAAAGTCTGTATCGGCTGTTTGTGTAGGTATTCGTAGCGATAATGAAATTAAATTTCGCTTACAACAACTTTATTTTACAGCGCATATTACAAAGGGAAACAAGCATTGAACAAATAAACAGACATGTTTAATAACCTTTCAATAAATATCTATGAGTTCGAAGCAAACAGTATTAAATATTCAAATCATGAACTCATTGTGAAACCCCGTTGGGAGTGTTCGATAAACTATTTCAATGAAATTATCTGGGAATAGAAAATTAGCTTAATTGTACTATTGCTTCCTCGTACATTAATAATTCCGTAGCTACATTGGAGCTATCAGGGAACTGGGACGGACACGAATTGGACGACTGACCAATAGCCACACAAATATAGATGATCCCCGTTTGATGTTAATGGTCTTATATCGTGTTGCTAATGCAATCGACTGAGCAATCAGCCAATGCATATTTTGAAATCAGTTGACGATTTCATAGAATCGAACGTTTCACTCAATAAATATTGTTTCAAATTAAACTTAATTGGTTGGACCTAAGCGACCATTTTTGAACCAAAAATAAAATAAGATATGGAAATAAATGTACATGTATTTAAAAAGCAAATATAGCTAAATAAAATAAATACAAAATAAAAATGTAGATATGAAAAATAATTTCAGTCTTAACGTACTTCTAGCTAGCTAGAGAACACGGGAGTAGATAAAGATAGCGTACAACATACAATGGAATATAGTGGAACATTTTCAGGTGAATTGACAGATACAGTATTGAGGTGGGGTTAAAAAAGGATTCAATTTATAGAAGAACAATTTTAAACCGATTGTATCGATTTGCAGCATAAAGTTTAGAATCGTACAATTTCGATCTACTTTTAGCATTGACAAAAGCTTATGTTTTACCAAAGATTGAAAAGCATAATAATGGGCGCATTTTGGCTATTTCTCTCCATGAGACAATAATGTTCTTCACTATTGTTATCAAGAACAGAAATAATTGACTTTTATATTTATATCGAATCCTTTTTTAATACGTCTACTGTACAAGAATGGTTTGTATATCCTACGACCAACTCCAACACCTCCAGTTTCTATTTACCTTGCGTTGCAACACGTTGATCTTCCTATCCTTGATCTCGGAGTGGTCTCTGAGCTCTGCGAGCTCGTGCGTGGCTGACAACGCAGCCGCCGTTTTCTTCTCCACCAGTCTACTCTTCTCATCAAGCCGGGCTTTCAGTTCTTCCACCTGTGCATGGTAGTAGTTCTTTGTCTATTTTGAAGTTAACAAAAAGTTATGAGTTAGGCAGGTCCTGTATGTATCCATTGTTAATGTAAATCGATAGTGCGTCACTACTTGTTTAAATTGTGTTTGTGCCACTCGATTTGTTCTGTGTGATACATTATCTCAGCAACTAAGATAATTTGTACAGGATGTATTTTTTGTGATAGAACGTGATAACTTACGTCGGTCTGCAGCATACTGTAATGTTCTTCTTTAGCGCACAACGATTCCTTTAGCACGGCAATGTGCCGCTGGTAGTCCTGATGTTGCTCTTCCAAGGCCTTCATCTTGGCGGCCATCGCCAGGATCTCCTGATCTCGACGCTGGATCTCCAACCGGAACTCGTCCAGCTGCTCATCATTTCACCATCCATCCAAAAGTCGGTATAGAATTAGATAAATCCAAAAATTTCGTTAGTAGAACACAAGAAATGGAAGACTCCACAAATAGATAAACCAAAGAAACTATCTACGGAGGCAATAGTGATGGCGGAAATGATACGGATGTTAAAAACTTCAATCTACTCAATAATACTGATCCACAAATGATCATCAAGTAAATACTGGTTAGTGACGTTAGTACCGAGCTTATGACAAGCGACGCAAGCTTTTTATGTCAATATTTGTTAGTACACAGGGCACGAAATGTTTCCAGCACTAAAGTAGTGAACACGGGTAGGAGCAGTGCCATGGAAGACATTTCGATATTCTCACACGTTCAAATATTCGACATGCAATCATAAATCGTATTCATCGACATATAAATATTTATAAATCGTACCGAACCACCAAATATTACGTGGATATTTACACCTGGAAAACTTTCTATACTAATACTAATAAATATATGAAAGTCTGAAGCCTCGATGAGGGTTGTAGAAAGTTTTCCAGTAATCCAATATCTAATGAATATAGTTAATAAGTACCAAAGTAGTTCGACAGTAAACATCGTCAGATGCACGGGCGCCTACGTTGTGATACACTTATCTACCGTGACTGTGAGAAGTCTGATGGAACATGACCACTACATGAGAGAGGTCGGGTCGTGATGGGCTACTCTAGTTGATGTTGATGACGGGTGACGCGGGACAAGCTGGAGCCGGTACTGGACGATGACTTGCGATCAACACCGAAAGCACAATATGATCAAATCAGAAAACGATCAAGGAGGTTCACAGGAACCTTGACATGAGGGTAATGTTATATCGTTCGATGCATTCGACCTCGACAGTCTTTATTTTCATAACAGTCTATCTCTAAATCGTTAAATTTGGTGTCAACGTAATCAACCTCACATGT
The DNA here is from genome assembly GCA_902850265.1 of Spodoptera littoralis. NCBI lineage: Eukaryota > Metazoa > Arthropoda > Insecta > Lepidoptera > Noctuidae > Spodoptera > Spodoptera littoralis. Next base: position 8,691,361 of record LR824555.2, on the reverse strand, counting down.
TTCATCTAACCATACAATTTTCATCTAAATTTATATATTCGCTTTGTCTAAGGCCCTATTTAACAAAAATATTTAAATCGACATCTTTCAAGAATATAATTCCTCTTATTTTAATAAAAATAGCTTTAACAACGAACAAGTTTACACAAAAATATTACGAGTCAACACAGTCGGCGACGATTTCGGCTAAGTTCGGACTTAAAGCGAGAAATTGACACGGTACTCGTCGGTCGTCGGCGACGGAGTCACAGAGTCGTGGCACTATAGTAGGGCGAGGCGCGGGGGTGCGCGTGGCTTGAGCGCAGCGCGGGCCGCGGCGTGCGCACCGGCGGCGGCGGCGCGCTGAGCCGCCCGTCCTTCATCACCCGCACGTCGTTCAGCAGAAAACTTACTTGTCTCTTGAAGGGAGGATCGGCCTTATCGTAAAGCGAGGCGTGCGAGGGCGCGAGCGAGGGCGGCGGCGGCGACACGAGCGCGGCCAGCTCGCCTTCGAGCAACGCGACCTGCCGCTCGAGCGTGGCGATGCGCGCTTCCTTGGTCTCGAGCACCGCCGTGAGAGTGGCGCCCGCGCTGCCGCCCGGCAGGCCGGCCGCGGCCAGCGCGCGCTCCAGCTGCACCTGCAGCGCCCGCAGCGTGTCCGCCGTCGCCTTGAGCTCCTGCCAGTCACGCGAGTCGGTCAGCCGCCGCCGCCGCCCGCCGCCGCCAGCACCGACGGCGGCTCCGCTCAACATACAACCTACCTACGACCGGCGACGCGTCTCGTCCGCGCCTCGCTGGGGCTGCGTGCCGGTCGGACGCGACACGATACTGCTACTGTGAACTAGCCGCGACGTGCGACAATGGGGTCGCGGCTACGACAAACAATTCGCCATCGACACGACGCAGCCCCAGGTGAAGGCGGTACAAATTAAATTTTTGCTTCTAAAAACAATGATTGCTCAAACTGAATGTCCAATAAAATTTATACGAGACGGTCTTCTCTAAGGTTCATGTGACGGGGACATAATGAGCTGCTAAACATGCAATGTCGTGATTTAGTTTGTGTTCGTGTCGATATTTTCTTTTAATTTTTCTTTGTGTTGGAGGCCGAATTAGTTAATACGTCTTTGATGAAATTTTAAAAATTATGTTTAATGTTTGTTTTGTATCGTCGACGTGTAGGTGGCGGGAAGAGGGAGTAAGAAAACGGTAAATTGGTGCTCAGGACTCAAGCTTTGACAGTGTCACAGAAAGGTATTGAAAGACCGTGGGAGTGAGAAGCGAGATTTGATAAAGAGTTTATGAAGCCAACGAGTGTGATCGATCAGTTAATACATAAAAAGGCGTCGCGACAGTCACATTCGGCTCAAGAGTCAAGAAATGAATGAAATGAAACTATCAAGAGCAACTCTAACAGAAACAGTGACGATGATAAAGGTATCACAAAATAAAACGCCCATGTGGTACACAGCACTACTACACTAATACAGGAAGCAGAGTGACGTGCACAATATACCGCTACGCTACACAGTGCAGGAAACCGCTACGAAGTAACAAAATTTCTAATAAATCGCTAAGAAGTCTCGGCTGAGCATTAGAAGTTTTGCTACAGACACATGCACACGAGACACGCTAGACATTGTTGCGACAATTACCTGTTTTTGCGCCATTGCTTGCATCTGTTGGAACATTTGACGCTCTTCTTCTTTACCTGCAAGTTATCGGATTTTTACTTCTGCTAAGCGACTACGGCCGACGGTAAGTACACAATACGAATAAACTTTCGTTACGTACCCATCCCCTTGTTTTGGAGCATTTCAAGTAATTTTTTGATGCTCTCATCCCTGGCTTGGAGTGTTTGTTTCTGTGTTTCGATCCTCAATTCTAGTTCCTGTTTGCAAACGAAATTGGTTTGTTAAATTTCTAATGGTATTGTTCGTAGTATCTTGGAGGTTGTGTTAGCTCTAAAAGCAAGCTAGGGATTGTTTGAAGTAATCTGTAATATTCCCAATGCACTAAAAAGCTACTGCCGTTATCCTAATGAGATCTGACATTTAATCGATAGACCAGTCACCTTTTGGGTCCGTTATAGCAAATGGTCAAAAGCTTACTTTATCTTCTATCTCACCTTTATTGTATCTCTCAATATTGCTATCTCTCTTTGTAGATGTTCATTTTCAGAAAACAAGGCTTCCAGCTGTTGTTGTAATTCAGGAGCGGGTTGACGCATGCGCAGTCTTAGTTCTTCTTCCAGTTGTCGTACGAGCATTGCTTGTTTCTGTGGAAGAAAAAAATTCTGTTATAATATCTTACATTGAGCAATGTTATGTCAGTGATTAGGGAGATTTTGATAATTCCCATACTAGACGAACAGCTTAGGGATCGCAATACGGTCATCAAACATTCTAATTAATTGTTCTTCTCTCTTAATTATTAGTAATAACATTAAGTACCGCTCTGGTCAAAATTTTACCGCCTTAGAATCAATAACTATGGTTATCAATGACTACGTGGCGTATGAGACACATATTGAGTAAGTACCCTCTGAAATCAACAGGACCATACGAACGAATTTTAAAAAGTTGGACTCTATTTCACGTTGTTTCATATACAATGTACCTATATAGAATTGTCGTGTTTGTATGTCGATAAGTCGTTAACTTTACATTAGCAACGAGAAGGTAAATGTAACCCACATGTACCAAATACGTCAAATAATAAACCCAACTATTTGCTTTGATTTATTCGTTGAGTCCGATACCTAAATATTTTTCTAACAGGACGTTCGCACGCAATTCACGACGCCGCCGACTTGGTTTTAGTTAGTCCGTATGGTTACAGAGGATTCTGAATACGAGTTTTAATTTTCAAATGAGTAAGGGCTCGTGGACAAAACTGCGACGCGATATCGCATCGCAAAAAATTAAATGTGCGAGCTCCCTCTACGCATCGCAAGAACTTGCGAATAGATTTGCATCGCGTATCAAAATCTTACCTTCCCAAAATCTTCTTTGATTCTTTTTCCTGTATCTCCTAAGCAAGAATATAAGTGCACACTTCTTTTTACGATCCATGTCACGACCTAATTTTCAATTTCAAATACCTTTAGTACGGTTGACGGTCGTCGAAGGAATGGCCGCCTTGGGGCGGTCTCCCAAGTGTCTTTTGACCGACACGAAATCCGACAAAAATGCAATTTTTTGCGTTGCGAATTCGCGTCGCATCGCAGTTTTGTGTATGAGCCCTAAGCAAAAGTGCACATATAGGTACCTATAATGTAAAACACATTTTAACTCTCAGATCTGATATATGACTTACTTACTACCTACTTCTGTATGGTTTAACCCTCTCTGTTCAGCTCCTATTGCTCGCATCGTAATGTTTTATAGCTTTAAAGAATTTTTCAAATCGTACCAGTAGTTCTGGAGATGGGCGCGTTCAAAAAAAGAACAAACAAACAATTTTTTCAGCTTTATGGTAATAGTATAATATGACAGTACAGGTAATTCCAAAGACAAAGGTGTTACTGAATTTGTTTTTTTAAAACATTGCCCTACACTATAATTTTCTCCTGTGTCGTGGGTGCGTTTACAAACACACAAGTTCACATACACATGACACCCAGACCCGAAACAACAATTTGTGGATCACACAAAGTGTTGTTCCGTGCGGGAATTATTTCGAAGGAATGACAAAACCCAAAGATCCCTTGGAGAAATATTAAAAATTTATTCTAATTCCATGGATTGGTGATTTTGCCATTGGTCCCGATTACCTATGAATTAGAAATGACTCGAGGTTCAAATTAGTTTGATGATTAATAATTTACCAATTAGGTAACAACGAGAAAAAAAAAGAAAGCGTTGTCGTTGTCATAAATCACATCACACTGCTAAAACATTTAAAAACTCCAAAAGGCCAGATTTAGGAAATAAATACCCAATTTGAAAGCTCCCATTATAATAAAGATGCAATTGTACGTGGATTTTATTGTCCGGAGCGTCATGAGCGGTACTGAATGCAATGCAGTTTGTCGCAATATAATAGTGATTCCAGTAAAGACTTGACTGCTCATTCTTAGTACATTTATTCTCGACACTAATTTGAGAGCTCTCGGGCGCTGAATGAGCGGAAAAATTTTATTTTCTCCCTTAATTAACGTTTGGTAATGACTTGGAAAGCTATTGTAAGTGTTATTTAAAAATATTTGAAGCATGTGTATAAATACATCATGATAACATTACTCATTGATGATGGCTAAGTCGAATACAATAATTGTCACATGCCTTAAGTGCATGTCTTAAGAGTCACGTAAGGGATTACTAATTTTACAGAGACTGCAAAAGAACAATTTATTTTAAACTTGAGTCTTTTAAACTGCGATCTCTATCTCGTCTTTATTTTTAAAGGGACAAACCCAATACGACCTCCCAAAACCGCTGCAACTCCTGTAAACCAGGATCTACAGTAGATACAACTATGATAACACCGGAGCACTGAAGACCGGCGTCGCAGAAACTGCCTCTTTGGCCGAGTGGTCGCAAGTGCGACTGTCGGGCAAGGGGTCTCGGGTTCGATGCTCGGGTCAGGCAAAGTATTACTGGGTTTTTAAAAAATTCTCGCACGGAGTCTGGAATTGTGCCGGTACCTATATGGCAATAGGCTCACCCCCTATTACATGGGATTCATAACATAAATAGTGAAAAGTGGGTGTTACATTGTACAGTGGTATAATGTGCACCTCTGCCTACCCCTTCGGAAATAAAAGGCGTGATGTTATGTTATGTACGAGAAGAAAAAAAATGTCAGTTTTCTCTTCCTCTATCTCGTCTGCAAATCGTGCCCATTATGACAAACTATGCAGAAGTAAATCATAGTCCAGAAGTGAAGCAATGTTGATGACAATGTTGATTCTGATCTAAAAATCAAACAAAGACCTCCCAATACATCGACAATCCACACTACTCCCATTCTGGAAAATTTACAACCATTTTAGAACCGTACCTACATATCTTTCCAGTTTTCGACCGCCATAAATGATACGAGGGTGGGAATCCGACCGACACGAGAGCGGGTACAAATATTTTGTATTCCGTTTATGCTCACTCACTGAAGTTTTATTAGTTCGCTATCTGACTGCGCAATGTATGTAATATTTATCGCGTTACCTCGGATTTTGGGTACGGATTTTTGAACCGCAAAATGATGCTTACATCTTTTTGATTTTACGACTAACGTACGAGATGAGTCTGTTCTGTTTTATTACTTTTGTCTGGTCGATGGTTGTTTAAAACTGTTTTGTGGGTTGAACTCTGATTCAGTGCGTTGTTTTATAAACCTAGATATTATGTAGGTTTGAAGTTCTATGTATTTTATTTTATGTAGGGAGGCCTTTGCCCTGCAGTGGGACGATTATGACTGAAAATAAAATAAATAAATAAACTGAAGTTCTAAAGAGAAAAGAATAAACTGTCAAACACCGCGAGGACACCTGTGACCGCAACCTATTGTTCTTTAATTGTGTCTATAATGACGGTACTCAAAGGGTTAAATCGTTTCAGACACCTTTGAGACATATTTCTTGGAGATCGATGAAGCTGAAGATGAAGAAATCATTTCTTTGATTTGTTTTATTTCTCTCTGTTCCAAACTAGAGAACTTGAAAATCGCATAAGTAAATTGTTTGTTCATACATCTCTCACACAGGCCTTCACGGGAACGATACGAAGTTTGACAGCTAGCTATTACAAGGTGAAAGTTCCACGTAACATTTTCATTCATGATCAAGTAGTAAATTAGCCGTTATAGTAACTCAGACAGGTAACTAGCCACCGGCCAACGAGCCGACCACCCACGAATCTGCATAATAAATTACGCTTCTACTAAGTTTCATATCAAATTATTGTTCACTTGATACCTTGTTTAATATGGATTGCATTTGTAATAGAACTCTTCGTTTGTTTCATATCAACATTGTCTTCTCTAAGTACTTACTTATGCAAAGAACATCTATTTTTGGGCATGTATTGTTAATTATATTTGACAACATTAAAAGGTTTAGATTTATCAGAGAGCGGTGTCATCCAGTTATTAAGGAATGTGTAGTCCCTTGGTAACATGGATTCCATCACTATCACATCGCTAAATTCAAAAGACACGAATTGAAATCTAGAAAGTTCCATTGCCGTTGCGAAAACTCGTGTAGTCTGACATTATCATCTACTTGATATCGTAAGACATTTTGATAACATTTAGATTGAGACTTCCTACGCAGAGAAAGCAAAATATTAAGACAATCGTAATGATCAATTAAATTCCTATTGTTAGACATTGGAGGTAGCCCCTTGTCTTAATAATAATAATAAAGCGATTTGTCTTGTTACAGAAATCATAACTGATATAACAAAAGGTACAGGAATATTGTTGTACTTGTAGTTGTAGCACTCGATCTGAAGTGTAGTATTGTGTTTATCACACTGATTATACAAATAACTGAGCAGTGAGCATCTAGATGAAGAAATTGTGAAGAAGACTTTCGAGTTATCTAAGGAGCCATACATTGAGAAAACATAATATTTAATATTTTGTAAATACCTCGTTGGCCGAGTGGTCGCAATTGCGACTGCCGGGTAAGGGGTCTCGGGTTCGATTCCTGGGTCGGGCAAAGTATTACTGGGTTTTAAAAAAAATCTCAGTAGTAGCACGGAGTCTGGAACTGTGTATATGGCAATAGGCTCACCCCCTATATATTACATGGTACTCATAACATAAATAGTGAAAAGTGGGTGTTACATTGTACAGTGGTATAATGTGCACCTCTGCCTACCCCTTCGAGGATAAAAGGCGTGATGTTATTTTATCTATACTTGTAATAAATCTGTAGAGAGGTCAATTCTGTACATAAAATATATTTAAAAAATAACTATCAAGGGGTGGTTAGAGATCGCTACTGATGCCAAAAATGCAATCAGTAAAATTTTTGTCTGTCTGTCTGTCTGTCTGTATGTTCGTTATGGAAACAAAAACTACTCGACGGATTTTAACGAAATTTGGCACAATTATTGTTCATACTCCTTAGCAGGTTATAGTATACTTTTCATTGCGCTACGATCAATAGGAGCAGAGCAGTAAAGGGAAATATTGGAAAAACGGGAGAAGTTACTCAATTTTTTAAGCTTCCGTCACGTGTGCAGGCTTATAGGTTAAAGCTACATAGAAATCATGTATGACGGAAATATTCTCCTTAAAATTATATAAAAAATATTCCTGGACAGCATATGTCTATCTTTTATGGTTGACTCACAATAACACTTGAAACTCCCGATAGCTGAGCAGTTCGGTGATTTCTGATTGTATTTGTCTACTCTAACGTTTACAATACTCATTCGAAGACTTTACGCTGTAACTGAAAGGCCAATGGTTGAAATTAGCTTGACTCGATATTATAAATGAAAATATGTGAGTTTATGTGTATGTTTGTTACTCAGTCATATTAAAACGAATGAAGGGACCGGAATGAAATTCGGAACAGAGGTAGATTATGGTCTGAAGTGATACATAGGCATTTTACACCTGGGATCGCGGGCGAAGCCGCTGGCAGAAGCTAGTGTGTAATATTTTGTAAAGTTTAATTTAGAAATTGATTGATACAATGATAAGATATAGAAAGGACTTTATGAAAAGAAGATGTCTGATGGGGGGAGAATGGAAAAAGAAGATGTATTGACGTTGTGTGGCATAGAATGAGGTCAGAAAAAAGATGATGGGTTTATCACAAGTGTGGGCTGAAGCCTCACTTAAAGTACTCTTCCAATGGAAAATAATGAAAGTGATGAACCTTCTAAAAAAACAAATTACACATCATTGCTTGCCATTATTTATATACGAATAATACAAAAATCTAAATACGGTGATACTAAAATGTTATAACACTACTTATGTATGTATCTTCAACCCACACTCATATAAATATGCTACGCGAATGATGTCAGATGAACCAATTCTTTGCAAAATGACGCAAGAAGAAATTGAAAGTACTAGGATAGCATATCCCACAGGTTCTACCTACGTAGTAAACTATCTGTCGCATAACAATAATAATGTGGTTCCTTCAAACAAGAGTAAGGCGAGGATTCATTGTCGTCTTAGTACTTTCAAGTTAATAATAATTTCGCTCGGTTTAAATTTTATTTTCAACGTCATCTGAAAACAATTGAGTTATTATTTTTTAATGATAATTTGTTTAATAGTACTCTTTAATAGTTCAATTCGATCGTCACATTTGATCCAGTAAAAACTACATTTAAACTAAATAAAGTGGAACTACATAATAATATGAAGAAGAACGTAACCTCATTTAAAGTACCAGGAGAGCAGATCACGTAGGAAGCCATTATGATTTGTATTATTATTCTAATCCTTGCTACAAGGAAATAAATACATATTTAAAAGTCTTCCTAATATGAAGAATATTGTCACAAGATTACTAGGAGCGCAGATCACGCAGGTACTGTAACAATCTGTCGTATTCCAGATTTTTATAATGACGGGATTCATTTCGATCTTAAAATTCTTTTTATTATAAAAAATAATGTAACTTCTACAAATAAAATTCTTATAGGATCGTTAGGATTCAAGTGATTAGATTTACTGTTTGTGGCAGAAAAAGAAAAATATAAAAGTTCAAATAAATATAAGGGATTGAAGAACATTTCGATAATTTGGAAAACCAGCTGAAACGAACTTTAACGAGCAAGAAATAAAATACTAATTGGTCTTTTGGTACCTACACATGACAGTAGACCCACTAAAATATTTCAGAGCAATATATTAGGGCAAAAGCTTTCCTACGATAAAGAAATCAGCAAAACAAACACTCATAAGACCGAAGATCTCAGATAAACCAATAGAAATGATCACATTAACATAAGTCGCAAAATCTGCGCAGATAGAGGAGAAAAACAAATGTTACGATGCGTCAACTGAGGGCTTGTAATAAATCAAATACATATGTGTAGCAACAAAAATATTTGTGTAGAACATTCACATAGAACTAATAACAATGTAGGGGAATGCGGAACATGACTCGACAACCTCGCTTTGGGTTGGAACATTGTGCTAGCGCCCGCGATATTTGACACTAGCGTGGATTAGCGGAGTAAAAATATCTTGTGTGACTTAATTCTGATTACAATCTTTTTATGTGTAAAATTCTGTTTCATTTTTCATCATCATAACATTCTGTAACTGTCGAATACGCACTGAACTATTCTTTACAAAAGAGAGTTTGCTAAAATCATTGCATTTCAAGGGCTTGGAGATCAAAATTTTAACGGTTTAAGATAATCCGAGGTTGCAAATAATGAGCAATTGTTTGGTTTAGTGAGTCGGAACGGGATTGTTTTTAGTCAGTAAGAGTTTGCCACTCCCTCAGGCTTCATTTAGGGCAGGGAGAGGCACTTGATGATGTTCCTTCCATAAAACATTTTTCATGTCTATTAGAGAATGCTGATGCCTAGTCTCTATCTATATCTGCGTAATGTGCGTTCAACGCAAAACTATGCTAGCTAAGTTGATATGTATGGATAACTAGCTCAACTATACAAGTTAAACTAACTTATAGCTGGCGGTGGACGTTCGGCTTGAATATCAATCAAAATACTATGGTTTCCATGTTCCTGACCCATTTAAATGACCCGGTCTGCTACCCGCTACATCATAGCCACTGTGTCCACTACCGACGCGACCCTTCCGCATCCCTGCGCCCCATTTGTTCCTTAATTTCAACCGAATCGATATTTTCAAGGCCTTCAATCGTTTATTCGTATCAAACATTCATGGCTTTCGAGATCTTGTACAAACATTTTATGTTAAACACATTGGTGTAGACTCTTTGTGGGATTAGGCTTAAGTTTATTTTAGTTTCAGGCCTCGTTGGTTGAATGGAGTAAGCAGTTTTATGCCTGATTACCAGGAATGCTAAAGTATTCGGACTCATCTAGATTTTTTAATTTTGACATGTAAATGTGTTGTTTTATAGCCTACTAGCAAACCCGGCGAACTCCGTTTCGCCACCAGATGGCTTCGTTTTATGTAACATTTCTTTTGGTGATTAAAAGTGAATTTTCTTTGCTACAAACCTCATAGAGCCCGAGACCTTTCCAACGAATGCAAAACCTTGGAAGTCGGTTCGTGCGTTCTGGTCAGGAAAGAAAACCCGACTTATTTTTATATAGTAGATTAGCAAAAACACATTCATTGTCTCATTATTTCTGACTTAGTCAAAATTTACAATAGTCAGTGAGTTTTCGGAGTATGCAATTACGGTCAGTTTTATTTTTTAACCAACTTCCTAAAAATGGAGGATATTCTCAAATCGTCTATATGTTTTTTGTGTGTGTATGTTATCACCAGTTCTGTTTGGAGTATAATGATGAGATTCATAGCATGGCTGGCGAAAGTTAGGTTATCGTTGGCAATTTCCCGGCAAAATCAACAATTGCAGAGGTAAAAACTTATTATTTGATTTAATAACGATGTTTAGTTAGGTTATACTAGTTATTGAGGTTACGAGAATAAAATGGCTCCGTTGGGGGCTAATTAGTTTTGTATTGTAATTTCTATCAAAATTCAAAACACACCTTTCCCTCGAGAGGTCAACAATAGTAGAGGAAGGTACGTTAATTTACCTATGTTCAATTTCCATATCGATTTTCAACTTTATTACAAAATTATACCTTTGAAATTCCATTAAACATTTAGAGGTAGCATTATGTTCTGGCTATCATATAGAGAAAAGATTTGATTATGTTCTGATACTACTGGACCGATATGAAATTGCATTGAATGAGATCCGACACTACAGGGTCGATTTAAAATATGCTTTACCATGAGAAAGCATAGTTTACAGGGAGTAACATTGGTTACTTTATTTCTAAAGAATCGGAACCTACTGAAAAGAAACCTTCTATATTTCAAGCTGGCGGAACTTCAGATAGAAAGCTAGCATCATCATCATTGTCAATATTTCAATAATCCGTAAGAGTGTACTGCTGAACTATGGACCTCTTCTATGAAAGAGGGGTTTGCCACGCCTGACAAGTGGCTTGAAGGTCGCAGTATGAAAGTATAAGAGTATAAGAGTTAGCAGAGAATACTGTTGCGTTTTTTTATCGGTTAAGCTTGTAAACGACCTGACGGATCATAAGATGGTAAGCAATCGGCGTCGCCCATGGACACTCAAAACACCAGAGGCGTAACAAGTGCGTCACCGGCCTTTTTGACGATTGTTGGGGATTCGGGGATTGGGGAGATTGGAGAGGAGGATAATTGGGGCTTTCGGTAACTTCACTCACACGACGAAACACAACGCAAGCGTTGTTTCATGTTGGTTTTCAGTGAGGCCGTGGTATCCACAGAACATATAAAGAAGATGTGGTACTTATCACTCCGGTCGAGCCGCCCCTTTCGTGCCGAAGCATGGCTCTATCACACTTAAAGTATGTTTGTCTAGTTGTTATCAAATATAGTCCGTTATTCTTATGCTACCCGCGGGAAGACTAGGGTGGTGACAAATGGATTCTACTCAGCCCGTAATAATTCTATTCTGGTGTAACAATAAAATTTCAACTTTAACACAAAGCTATTACAGTATATAATGTAACTCACATATTTTTCAGTAAAAAATATGAACTATGAGTCATTGTAGTTGCTATATTTCTATGCCGAGGCTTGGTTGGTTAAAAATAAACGTGTTAGTAAACGCTGGCGTAATCTTTAGTTTATTTATGTTTTTGTTATAGCCTTGCCAAGCTGGTTGGGTCGCAAAATATATGACTTGTGAACACGAGATCTAGGGTTCAATTCAATGGAGCTGTGTTATTCGGAGTTTAGATTTTGAGTGCCTCGTTGGTTGAGTGGCTTTAAGTGTGATTGTCTAGTCTAGGGGTTTTAGGTTTGATTCCCGAGTCGGGTAAAGTATTATTGGTTTTTTTTTAAGTTTCATTAACAGTCGGTTATATTAAAAGTTTTAGTAGCACTAAGTCTCAAAATGTGTCTGATGTATTACATTATAGGCACCCACTTATTACATATGACTCAAAAGTTGGTGTTACTGTAAAAAATTCCAACTCTGCTTACCCCATTACAATTTGAAAGACGTTATAATAGTGTAACATTATAAATGTAAAAATACAACATCAAGTTTTCAGTTGATTTAAACAAGACTGTAATGTAGAAGTAAATTGGACGAGTACAGCGCTGAAAGTTTCAGAATACGATCATGATAAATTGTTGTGATTTGTCCATTTAATGTCGCCTCGTTTTCCTGTAATCAAGCTGAAACTGGCTGAAATGACTGAACCATTTTGTTTTCTTAACACTCCAATCTCTTAGTTGTGGGCGGGTTTGGTGCTAATTGTTAGTTTATTGGTTTATTTTTAGAATTCATTTGTTGATTGGGTGGTCACGAGTGGAATTCGGAAGCAAAGGCTGAATAGACGCTGGTATGAGTGCTAAATTCTATTGATTCACCGTTTCTCTCTGAGTGGAGCCCACTCAACGTCAGTAGACGTCGCGGCAGGCCCAATAGGAGATGGCGGGACGAATTAGACATCTATGACAAGGATTGGCCGCAAAAAGCTTTACATAGAGAGGAGTGAAAGGAGGCTAGGGAGGCCTTTGCCTTGCAGTGGGACGATCATGGCTGAAAATAAATAAATAATTATTCTCGTACGACGTTGTATTGGTTGAATTTAGCTGTTAAGGTAAGAAATCATTGTTGTATTAGCATTTACAAACGTTGCACATAGCCTCATCGGTTGCCATTTCTGATCTCAAGGTACAAGTGTATTTATTTCTGCAAATAGGCTACAAGGCAGCACTTTTACACGTCAATTTTATCAAGCGAACGATGAGATCGACATTTCATCAACAGCCTATAAATGCCCACTGCTGAGCAAAGCCTCTTCTCACACGGAGAAGGTCATCATTAATCACCACGCTTGCTCAATGCGTGTTGGTGATTTCAAACTTATAATTAGAAATTATAAGTCCAGGTTTCCTTACGATGTTTTCCTTTACCGTTTGTCAGTGGTGTCTAAATAATCTTAGAAAGTACATATGACTCGGAAAAAGTCACATTAGTACTTGCCGTTGGTAAGTTTCGAACCCGCACCCTCATGTATGAGAAGTACGTCATAAACCTCCGGGCCACCACGACATTTGCTAACTGACTATTTTGATAAGTAATGCTGAAACAAACTCAAAGGTCCGTCTCTTTTTTTTCTGGCACAATTCTAAACTAACGAGAGTATTCTCGTTTGAGCACTTAAAACACCTATATCTTAGGCCCCTGCATGTTGAGCACTCATGTTATATAGGTATATGGATGGGTGCTCAAAAAGTGGTTGGTCCGGTGGCTGGGCAACTGGCTGTCACGCAACGATTCTTTGTGTGATCCACGAATTGTCATTTCTGTGGGCTTACTCTTGAATCCAATTCTGATCGATCGACATTGGGTATTGTGAAATTTCGTACTCTCGAGTTTCAACATTAGCGCCCATTGCATCCGTATTGCTTGGGTATTTAATGAACTAAATTATATTGAGTTTGGCTTTATATTCCTTACTTTGAATGCTATTTTAACAGCTACGATAGGGGTTGTATAGTTTTGACATTGGATAATTATTGAGTTTTCAATGGATTGTATTTGCATTAACATTGAGATTGGTTTCGAGAGTAAGCACCCTGGTCCGAGTGTCATGTGTATGTGAACTTATATGTTTATAAACGCACCCACGGTATAGGAGAAAATTCTATAGAGGGGCAACGTTTTATATAGGTAAAATAAAATGGGTGCTCAAATGCGAATACTCCAAACATCTTCATTCATTCATAAAATAAATATAGAAGCAGTATATTCGAAAAGACAAATGGCGTATCATTTAGTTGAGTAGCTATATTTACCTACATACATACCTACGTACACCTGATTGTCAAGCGAGTCAGATTACATGAGACGGGTGATTACTCCATCATACGTCACGCAGAGGTGAGACCTCCCCTTTGGGGTGTTAGGGTGAAGACCTTGGGTTGTTGTGTACCTCAATATAACCGCGAATGGGGTCTAAAGGCATCTGAATTGTAAGTAGCGTTTTGTATCTTTGAGATTAAGTTTGGGAGTACCTAGCCAAATGTTTTAATTTATAAATGTCCGATTATGAAAAATCCACAACATTTGTTTAAACAAAAGTAGTCTCTAAACATCGGAAATAAGGTCTATAATGGTGTCAGAGGAGAACGGTCACCGGTGTGCTGTTTTTTAAATATAATATTTAGCGGATATCTTTGGAAAAGGATTGTTATTAAATATATTTACAGTCAAAACCCGGATTCGCTTCTTATTACGTCCAGGAATTTTAGAAAACTTTATACTTACGTTCGAAGACCAATTAATCAACAAGATACTTCTTCATAACAAAAATAGTGAAAATTGGGTGTTACATTGTACCTACCTGCAGTGGCATTAAGTGCCGTAGGAAATGTGCACCTCTGCCCACCCTTTCGGGGTTAAAAGGCGTGATGTTATATCCTGTATGTACACTTATTCATTAAACGGTTTAACCCCTCGAGCGTCCTTATGAGCACCCGGTGGATCATAAAAAAATGCTCCATGCTGCTTTCTCTTTTATAAAATCTATTATTAATGTTTTGTTTTTATTTTGACTGTTTTATTTCTATTGGAATGATCCTTGTTTTCGTGTGCCAATGGACAAATAAATGCATTTTCTTTCTTTCTTTCTCCAAATGTCACGTGTGCACCCGTTGGATCATAAGAAACTCGGACGCTCGATGGGTTAAAAATCTTTTGAAAATACAGAATATTACCATCCTCTATAGATGACCTATGTTAGTTTATGACTAGACTACTTCTCTCATTAGGGAACCAGTCTCCCGTACTTGACATCACTCATGCCCCAGTTTGTGGTTTTATTTTAATCTCAGAATTATGTCAATTACTTGCAATATTGGAATTGAATCGTTCACCGTTGTGAGGGTGGATGGGGAGAAATCTCTGTTCTTCCATCTGAGGTCACCATTCAGTTGGCGACACTTTAATTCTCAGCCATATCCATGTAGGGTTGTCTAGTAGATTCAATACCAGTAACAGTTTAACTAAGATTAACAAAAGACGGCTATCAGGTCAATTTGACTGCACGGTTGGTGCGGTGGCTGGGCAACCGGCTGCCGTGCAACGTGCCGCGCACCAAGTGTTGTTCCCGCACGGAACAACACTTGGTGTGATCCACAAATTGTTGTTTCGGGCCTGGGTGTCATGTGTATGTGAACTTGTATGTTTGGAAACGCACCTACGACACAGGAGAAAATCCTAGGGTGGGGCAAAGTTTTATTAAAAAAATATATATTATTAACCAACTTGAAGAAAATTGGATACCTACGAGTTGCAACTTATCTATCCCTAAGTGCAAGAACAGTCTTGATGACTTTCAATGATAAATTTTATCAGGTTCATAATAAGTATATTAGTAAAACAAAATCTTAAAAAGATTGACACAACTGAGTTAGAACCATGCAAAAGATTAAACAAAGCAACACAATTACAAATAACCAAAGCACTTCAGTTACAAACCATCACAAATAGCTCCCTAACAAATGGTATAAAAAATTTAAATTACGTAAAATGACAGCTGATTATTCCGAGCACTCCGGCGAGAGGGTGGGAGGGCGGGAGGTTCGACAGCTTCCCTCCATCCCTCCTTCCTCTCGTACTCCGTCTAGTAACTCGTGATCGTATCGATTTTACGATGCCCGTACTTTATACGTATCGTGGTACTGTAGCGTATACGTAAATGCATCTGTGAAGCATTCAGCTGTTGAACTATAGTGTAACAATGTGTTTGGAGTGATACTATTGGTTTACACTTCTAATGCGCTCGTTAAATACCTCGTATGTAGTTAGTAAAGGCTTGGAATTGAGAATGGCATTATTGTCTAATGCAACTTTGGACTTTACTTGTATTAAGTGCTTATTTAGGTGGATTAATTTGGAACAACGGCTGTAAAACTTAGGCGACTTAGCCGGTGCTACTGACCTATTATTTGTACAGGTAATTATAGTCTAAGCTGTAATAATGAATGTCTTCTTCTGTCTCTTATCCTACGTTACTTTGAGTCAGCTCTATATCTTTTCCTTCTTCCTTTCTCTCTCGTTACTACGATGAAATTCTATTACAGACTCTTTTCATTCATGTCTTTCCTCAGACAGTTAATTATTATCCCTTCTCACTACACATGCTCCAAGAAACACGGACCTTTAAGCTTTTGGTAATTGGTGCTATTTGGTAAAAGGCTATCTCAAATATTTTAAAACAAAAAAATAAATTAAATTAAATTAGCCAGATAATTCAGTTAGCAGACAAACATTCTTCATTTAAAAATTTAAATCAACATTTTGAAACGTACTTAACGTTCTTTTCTGTCATTTTAATAAAGCCGCCATCTTTGTAAGCGCCATATGAATGGTTGCCTCTCGTACACACGACTACATGAAGCTATGCAAACCCAGTATAAACTGACCTTGAATGTACGGAAAGATCATACAACGCGGGACCATGATACACTGGTTAGTATAGCTGTAATAGGAAATATGGCAGTCTTTTAGTTTGTCAGTTTATTTCTTGAGTACGAGCAGAAAATGTTTATATTTTTCGTATAAATCTCTAACGACAACGTTACACATTCGTGAAATATGTCATTCGATAACTTTCGTTAGGGTACGATATGTTCGAACGGATATTCGGAACGTTATTATTATTATTCGATATCAAAGGTTGATTTTCCGAAAAATAAAACTTTCGTGAATACTCTAATGGTGATAAAGCTGCAGTTTATTTATTTATTTTCCGGCATTGGATACCCAAGCACCAGTGAAGATACAAGACCGTTGCCGGCCTTTTGAAATTATTTTCTGCTTGTGTTTATTTGTTAGATGTTCAGAAGTAAACAAAAGGAAAAGGAACGTTTGAATAGTTTATAGTCCAATCAAAATGCTCCCTTAAATTAATTAAACCGTTTTCATTAGACTTGCGGCACTTTCCACGACCCATTGAAATTTTAATCCCTCAAAGTAATCTAAAAGACATTACTAAGTTAGCAGCACTAGTAAACATGGACATGTGATACCCAAGAGACGTTGATTAATTCGTCGAACACAATTTTAGAACGTCTAGACCAGGTTACGGAGAGGTCGTTGCCCGCTACCCGCCACTAGATGGAGTTAGCGTCGCAGTTTCATTGATCGAGAGCCGAGTGGTGGTTCGGCTCTGAAAATAGTATTTGGTTACGTAACACGGCCATTCAAACGTTTACACCATTTTTTTTTTGTTTTCCTTTTTTATTTGGGAATAAATTATTTGTTCGATTAAATGATGGAGGATTTAAATTATGGTTTATAGTAATATTGTATGAATAATGAGTTGCGGGTATGGGCGTGTCCTCTCTCGATGTACTGTATTCAATTATAGCTGGAGACTTTATCATTGAGTAGCATTCGCCATAATGTACATAATTGTCTTATTGTTACGGCGTTGGCCATGAAGCAAATATTGGCACATGTGACTTCGAACCACGTGGTGGTCGAGAAAACAATCGAATAACGGTTTACGGTTAATATCGGTTTTCCGAACCGCGATTTATGTAGTCTGTTTATTTATGTCAGTTAGATCGTCATACAAGATTTATGTATTAAGGCTAGAAGTACTTGAAGTCGGGTGGTTGCAAGTGCGACTGTCAGGTATGGCGCCTTTTTTTTTTTTTAAGGGGGGAAAAATGACTGCTCCCGCCTGGGTGAGGCGGGAGGGAGTACCAGACTCTTACTGACTAAAAACCACCCCGTTCCTTCTCCTGCACGTCGAGCCGGAGCCCCGGTTACCCGTTAGGTTCTCCGCGACTCCGCGACTTAGGTGCCCTAGTTGGACAAAGTGGCAATAGATACAATTATTGTTTTTTTTTTGCAAGGAACATGCAATAAGGTAGATGCCTAATTTTTATTTTAATGTCCGTCTGATAGATTATTTTAAATCATTAGACACGTATTTTTTATTTTCTTTCAGAAACGAATACTTCCGACGATATATTGATTTGAAATGTCGCGTGACGTCACTTCTATGTACATTTTAAAGTAAATTTTTCAGTAAATATCCTAGTAGCTATTTATATTAAAGTTATTCGTGTCCAAAGCGCCAGTGGTTATTTTGAGAATTTAATACCTATATGCCTAAATATAGAGCACAGTTTTATTTGCGCAGCTATCAAAGGTAAAATCAAACCTTTTGACTTGTAACACCCACGTGAATTGGGATTTGTCCATAAAAAAGGACTTAAATAAAATCGATACAGATGAAATGGCATTTTGAAAAGGTATCGAATTTAATGTCTATCTGAAAATAGAACTTTTAAAATAATGAAATGGCTTTTAATTCTAGAAAGTAGGAGCACATTTTTTATCAGTTTTGTTTTTTACAGTCCCATAGGGGGTGAGCTTACTGATTTATATTTTAAGCTACATATTACTTAAAAACAGAAAAACCTCAACGATAGATACTTTACAGAACCTGGAATTGTAGGCTGCGCGACATCGCCGCGACCGCGCACGCTGCTCATGACGAAGAACCCCTCTGTGGTTCGAAACTAGTAGAGCTTTTCTCAGTATATTCACGTGATTAACCCGCGATTTTTATTTAATTGTCTCACGATAATTATTATAAAAACACCTGAAGTAGATTTGCAACCACCGAACTCGAGAGTTAACTGAAAAAAACATGACATAATAAAATAAAAACTGCGTTTAAAAAACCGACTTCAAAAAACCAAAAACCAAAAACTAATAACAAACAAAAAGTCAAATCTAAAAAGCAAAAAATAACTATTATTAGTACTGATAGGTTACCCCCCACTGATAGGTAAGAAGTCGGTGCCGTAAGTTCAATACAAAATTATTCATTAAAACCTTAATAGGTACCTTATTCACAATTTTGTGGACATTAAGTTATATCATTATGATATGAGCTCATGGCACCGACTTCTAACCTATCAGTGGGGGTAACCTATCAGTACTAATAATAGTTATTTTTTGCTTTTTAGATTTGACTTTTTGTTTGTTATTAGTTTTGGTTTTTGGTTTTTTGAAGTCGGTTTTTAAACGCAGTTTTTATTTTATTATTTTATCATTTTCAGTGTAAAGCTACATATACCCGTTTTGTTACTTATAATATATATAGGTGCAAAGTTCTAATCAATACAAATTATACAAGCCCAAACACAAGGTAGTTACAGTATACCGTTGAGGAGTTCCCTTAACAATTACACTTCTTCATCATCAGACCCTGAATGACAGCCCCACTCTATTTAGGTGTAAAGTCCTCATCAATACAAATTAATCAAGCCCAAACACAAGGTAGTTACTGTATACCGTTGAGGAGTTCCCTTACCAATTACACTTCTTCATCATCAGACCCTTAATGACAGCCCCACTGTATCTAGGTGTAAAGTCCTCATCAATACAAATTAATCAAGCCCAAACACAAGGTAGTTAATATAAACCGCTGAGGAGTTCCCTCGACTGTCTGTCGACTCCATCATCAGGTCGACTCCAAACCCATATGAAATTGTAGTGTTTAAAAATGCTAATTGAAGAACATAATAGACGCATTACTCCTCCATAGAATTTTCGAAAGTTCCCCCCGGTTTCCCTAGGATCTCATCATCAGATCCTGACTTCATGGAAATGGGACCATCTCGGGAGTATACCCTTTCAAACAAAACAAAAATTTTCGAAATCGGTCCACAAACGGCGGAGTACTGCGCGAACAAACAAAAAAAAAAAAAAAAAAAAAAAAAAAAAACAATCAGCCGAACATAGTACCTCCTCCTTTTTTTGAAGTCGGTAAAAAGGCCACGCTATTGCTACAGGGAACCGGTATTTTTCTCACTGAATGCTCACTGAGAAGTTGTCGGAATAAACTCATTGGTTCGAACTTAAGTACAGTAAATATTGAAGCCTTCTTTTCGTACTATTCTTTCTCAATGAGAATCAATAAGGATATTTACTGAAAATGCGAAACTAACTTTGTGTGTTACGATTATCCGTTATACCCAAACTAGTTACATAATGAAAAGATATTAATAAAATTCGGTACATTGATGAAATGTGGCGAACAAAAACATAATGATAAAGCTAATAAAAAAAGAATTATAACTATCGGCATAGAACCTGCCTACCACAGTGAAATGCATTTGACCTATAGAAAAGAAATATGTTATGATAAAGATAAAATAAAAAAAATCTAAAACTAAACTCAAATTCAAAATTTATTGCGTTATATCATGTGTACAATAGGTGTTACATAATTAGGTACAGTTACAACATCAAACTACTACTATCGTATCCAAGGTATCTTTCACTCATCTTTCTAAATTATACAATCAGTCACCAAGTACTGCTTAACTCTGCTACAGAACTTTAGTCCAACATTTGGAAAATGAAAAGAAATCTTTAGCACTTTCATGGAAGTGTGTATAAACAGTTGAAATCAAAGAAATGTTGATACTATAGAATTAATTAGTGTAGCGCTAGTGGGTAATTTGTTGACGGACGACCTGTCATTAGAGCTACCATTAGCCTACTGGGTACTATTATTATTGTAGCTTTGTGTTTATAAATCGAACGAATGGTTGAATATATCTGTTGGAGAATGATTTAGCACTTTGGGTAAAAGAATGGAACACAATGAATTTCTTATGGTATAAGCCGGTAAACGAGCAGACGGATCACCTGATGGTAAGCAATCGGCGTCGCCCATGGACACCTGGAACACCAGAGGTGTTACAAGTGCGTCACCGGCTTTTTGGGGATTAGGAGTTAGAGGATCGTTGAGGATTCAGGGATTGGGGAGATTGGGGAAGGGGAAGGTAATTGGGCCTCCGGTAACCTTACTTACACGACGAAACACAACGCAAGCGTTGCTTCACGTCGGTTTTCTGTGAGGCCGTGGTATCCTGTCGAGCTGGCTCATTCGTGCCGAAGCATGGCTCTCCCACACTTTATGTCATGTGTTTTAATTTCCAGAGGGGTGACAGTGCACATGTTTATTATAATACCTATTTTTCTCCGGTTATGTTTTGATTTCCTTGTAATTAGGTATCATTGAGTCTAGTGCTAGACGCAGAGCACAATTTTTTTCTCTGTGAATTACTTATTACAGAGAAATTCTAAAACATTAGAATATTCTTGTAAAACCAAACAAATCATATCGTGTCATATTATTATGTAATAGTAATCCTTATGCGTGAAGGTGCGGGTTCGAAACCTACCAACGGCAAGTACCAATGTGAATTTTCCGAGTTACAAGTACTTTTTGAGGTAATCTAGAGACCAATGGTGACAAACGGAGAAGGAAAAACATTGTAAGGAAACCTGGGCTTATAATTTCTAATTATAAGTTTGTAATCGCCAACCCGCATTGAGCAAGCGTGGCGATTAATGCTCAAACCTTGTGAGAAGAGGCTTTGCTCAGCATTTATAGGCTGGTGATGATGATGAAAAAAATGGGATATAAACAATGCAACCAATAAGTTACTTTTATAGATAACAACTCCTTTAAAAGTATATTAAAACGTTACCAAATAACGCCACCTATTAAAAATCCGCTCAAAATATCTCGATTACCACAAACAGCCGTCGCTATAAACGTTATTTACCTGAATAGCTTTAAAAAAGCGAAGAAATTCTAATACAAACTCTATGGCATGCGTAACGGAAATGTCAGTGTTATGTCGCGTATTTACACACACACACATGATATTATTAGCTCATCTTAACCTAAGAACGAAAATAGAATATGCACACACATTCTTCCTAATATTCTTCATCATATTACGAAATGGGATAAAAACGTTAGTATAGATAAAGTTAATAAGTTACCTACGGTTATGAATATAAAGCATAACATAAGTGGTAAGAACCGAATGGCATTTAATTAAGCACTTGTGTAATGAGATAATAGAAAACTCAGTACGTTTGACGTACATTTTGGGACGGTACATCAATTGAATATAGACATTCCATACTTTGAGCTTTATATATATTTCACAGTTTTGGATTGATACTGGTTCAAAGACGATGAAAAAAAGTCGGACCTAGTCTCTTGAAACAAAGACTGTGGCGCCTGGCTACTATACACTTACACGCAGAATACAAGACACTAAATAAGGGTGGACAATTCTGGGGATGGTAGGGAGTATTTAATGGAATACCTCCTGAAACACTAAAGCAACATAACATCTGATTATGACTGAATAGCTGATGGCAGATCGAAATAGTGTTCAAAACATTTAGGGAACAGAGAGTATAGTACCCTAAGATAGGATCCTCCGAACAGACGAGGTGATCGTGCCTGACGGCTTTTTGCCTAACAGTTGTTCGTTGGGATTTTCTATCCATGTTTATTTGCTTGTAAACTTTACATGTGCGATGTAGGATTTCGTGACGTCATCCGTTGATTTGTTTTTATCTATGTGTGTGAGCTGTCCGTTTGACGTGTGATATGTGTCGTCACAAACACATGGACATGAAGGACATCTGTCACTTTCTTAAGTCAGGTAACGTGGTAACCCATTACACACGCACACATAAAAACTACTGACATTTTGTTGCTTCAATCATTTCTAAGGGACATTATGTCTGCCTTATTTTTACTTAGCTTATAACTTATACGTCATTTGGCTACTAGTACAGCGTAGATGAAAGTGCGGCTGGATATAAAAGGGTTCAAACAAAGGAGTAAGATGTACCACGGAGTCTGGAATTGTGCCCGGTATATGGCAATAGGATCACCCTCTATTACATGGGACTCATAACATAAGTAGTGAAAAGTGGGTGTTACATTTTACAGTGGCATTAAATGCCGTAGATAATGTGCACCTCTGCCTACCCCTTCGGGGATATTATGTTATGTTATGTCAAAAAAGGATGCGTTTTATAAGTCTTTCCGGATTTCCAATACAATCCAAAACATCCCAATAAAATTACAGAGCCTAAAATTATACCCAGCTTACATTATCACCAGACTCGACCCCATGTCTAGCCAAGAACCGATCAATACTACATTATTTATTTACCTTCATTACCAGTCTATAAAATAATTTACTTACAATGAATATTATTCTAGTCCAATGTCGCGTGACGTCACGCTTCAATGAGAAGCTCATGTTACCAATAGAATACAATATTATGTATATTCTTCCTTCGTATGTAAAGAAACAAGTCAATGACCATGATACAGAAATCATTGAATTTCTTTAAATTGTATGCATGACTGACCATCTATCCTGTGATTGGGTAAAGACATAACATAACATCACACCTTTTATCCCCGAAGGGGTAGGCGGATTCACACACAGAGTACAAATTCACATACGCATGACACCCAGACCCGAAACAATAATTTGTGGATCACACAGTGTTGTTCCGTGCGGGACCGTGACACGTTGCTCGGCAGTCAGTTGCCCAGCCACCGCGCCTATCGTGAAGCTCTCTAATTTATGTCTGAAATCTATAATTAATACGAGTATACTCCCAAAACTCGCGTCATCTATTTGTCTCCAAACCTACTCATTCATCAACACCGTATCATTTAAGCTGAGCAAACATTGCGATTACACCCACGCTCTCTGTAACCTAACCCTTATCAGTTTCATCCTTTTTGCACTATCAGTACTTTATTTAATGACAATATTGTTTGAACGAGCAAGTTTTTAGAATAAATTCGATATTACCGTTACCCTTTCAAGGGTTTAAGTTGAAAATAAAGGCTTAACTCGGGTCGTGTCCAAAAAATATAAAGGAGAATTTTCTAAGAGGTTTTTCTAGTAAATTTCGGTTATGATCTGACCGTACTTGATATTGTTTGGAGTTTTTTATGACCTCTTCTAATAGTTTGTGGAATTATTTTTATCGTTTTGAGCCTAAGAGATCGGATTGTATTCAAGAATTAAGTGTGACATTCAGTATTTATTGTGGACTGTTCGAGAATGCTCAACTTGTTCCAGACTATGACCGTCATCTTACTAATTTCGTGTTTTTTGAGAACGTGTTTACCATTTAGATTAGTAGGTACCTAAGGACCCGTTTGAAAGTATCTCATTCTCCGAACCACAAGAGCTTGATCCAGGCTATTATGTTCTATGAAGATAATTTATGATAACAATAATGTTGTCATTTGGAGTAATCGAACACACATATCTAACGCTCTACTAGTATGTCTATTATCTAATCAACGTTGTCTAACGTGTACTTGTACTCATAGGACAAACAGAACTCAATCAATGGAACGATGGCATAGACTCGTACCGAATTAGGCTATGGCTCCAGCTACGAAAAAAGAAATACCTTTTATTCAGGGAAAAATGTCTTACCGGGCTTATCAAGGAGTGAAACCACACATAACATATAACATCACGCCTTTTATCCCCGAAGGGGTAGGTAGAGGTGCACATTATGCCACTGTACAATGTAACACCCACTTTTCACTGTTTATGGTTTGAGTCCCATGTAATAGGGGGTGAGCCTATTGCCATATACCGGGCACAATTCCAGACTCCGTGCTACTACTGAGAAATTTTAAAAAAAACCCAGTAATACTTTGCCCGACCCAGGAATCGAACCCGAGACCCCTTGCCCGGCAGTCGTACTTGCGACCACTCGGCCAACGAGGCAGTCACTCGGCGAACGAGGCAGTCTAGTGAAACCAATAGATTACCATACCAAAACACAAATCACAATACAATAAGAAGAGTAAATGGGACCAACATGCTTGAGAATAAAGTCATAAACGCCATACTTGGAGAGCAGCCATCGTCGACCAATAACGCAGGTCATTGTCAACAGTATGAAGCACATTAGCTTCAAGACCTGCAACTATTGGTTGCCAGCCAAGTGACCATCAGCTTAAGCTAAAGCACAGAATATAGCCACCAGTCTGCCATTACAGAGAGGCGTGTGTTTTGATGATTAACTTTAGAATTCATGATTAATAGGTAGGCTTAATAACCTGGGGGATAGACAAAAGTCAGTAAAAGCTGATTGTAGAGCGTTAATAGAAAATGAAATGTATGACTTTCGATAAGTTATGTCAACGACTAAAATTTTCTACTAACTACATATCATATCAACAGCCTATAAGCGCTTACTGCTGAGTAAAACCTCCTCTCACACCGATAATGTTTGAGCAATAATCACAACAACTACTGCTACATTCTACTTACTTCAGCTAGTGTCAATGCAATGCAATTAGTCTAGGAAGGATATCTACCAGTTGGTTATCAGTAGTACAAAAAAGTCGCTATCCGCCGTCTGTCCGTCCCTATGTATGCTTACATCTTTAAAACTACGTAACGGATTGTCATGCGGTTTTCTTTTAATAGATAGATTGATTCTTAAGGAACGATCATATGTATAATACATGCATATTGCACCCGTGTGAAGCCGGGGCGGGTCGCTAGTACAAGATACAATTTGGTATGAAGCTTCTGTCTAATTTGTATTTATAGTAGGCTTCATGGATAGAAAAGTGATTGATGAATTCACTATTAATAAATGTAAAGAGTATATTGTAGATTGTCTTTATTTTTTTTATACTTGATTGGGTGACGTTAGGCCACCATCTAGCCTGGTGGTAAGCGATGATGTGTACAAACAACAGTGAATGCTTCAATCAACTGGGCCGTAATGTTGGTCAACGTAGCCATTTCTACGTTCCGAAAATTAATTATACACTCTCTTTGAATGAAATAATATTATTCATTCATTAATGAGTTCTATTTTAACACAATTATAACTGTTCCGTAAATACAAACGACTAACGAAAAAAAAAAATCTTCCGAGTTCCTTTGTTGGGGATATTGTGGGTGAAATATAAATACATAGTTCGGTTTTGTACACTGAAATATTGCGGAATGAACAGAAAATAACAATTAGGTACAATGATAATGCTACTGTTTTTTTTTATAATGGAGGTTGAGAACAATACCTATGTCCCATTTTCGTCTTTTTGTAATCGCGGTTATTGAAAGTATGTTAAGTATGTTATGATCAGGAAATACGCGGTGTTCTAAAATATCTAATTGGGTAGTTTCCAGGGTATCAAAATTAAAATATAATTAGTCCGTCAGTTAAATAATGAAAAACTATTAGACACGTATTTTTTTATTTTCTCGTATTAAGTTGTAATACTTAGATAAAATGGCGCTAAGTTTAGGAGTGGGAGGTCGTTACGTCATAACGTGCCACAAAATGTGGCACGCTGTGACGTCACACGATATTTCAAATTAATATATCGTCGAAAGTCCACCTACGGACATTAAAATAAAATTTAGGAAACTATCATATTGTGTCTTAAGTTTATGCCTGTGTAAGACGTATCATTATGTATAAAATCACCAATAAAATATAATATTTTTGTGAACTAAACTCAGAAAATAATACCAGTTTTACCTTTAATACAAAGGAGGCGCCCCAATTAATTTCGCAAGAGATACAGAATCTTTCTCCATTTACAATAAGTACGAAATTAATTTTGATAAAGCGCTACCTTCTAATTGAATCTCCGAAGAAGATTAATTTATTAACATTGAATTAAGTAATTGCTTACCGAAGTTAATTCTGTAAACATAATCCATTGCGCGTTTTCTTTGATACGATAGAAAGTTTCTTTGATAAAACAAGCAATGATTTCGTCTTGATTCCTTTCGATCGGGAACAAAGTGGCCAAACTTGTGTTTTATAAATGAGAAAAGTTGAATATTGGAGTACTTATACTTATTGGCGTAACTTTGTAGCGATTTTCGAAGATAACGGGAACACCATTCGATATAACAAGTTAAAAGTCAAAGTGTTTGTGTGTGAGCGTTTTTTAAATGGGTTCAGTGGTTGTGTTATTTCCTGACGAGGATGGCATAGATCATAGTACTTTCACCAAATATAATGAATGGTTAGTTACCACACGAGTCGGAGGACAGCATTGGATGCATAAGTAGATATAAAATAATAAATATTTCTGTGATTGGATGCAAAAGGCACAACGTCCAATAACCTAGAGGGAGCTGGAGTCGACAACATATGGCTGAAGATGAAGATGAAATTATTATACACCGGACACAATTCTAAACTCAGAGCTGTAACTTAGGAATCTGAAATCGAAATCCAAAAAGAATTGTCCGATGTTCGCACCGAATTCTAAGCTATTCGAAAAATATTTGTATTTACCATCAAGGCTTAAATTTTAATTACAATACAAAAATGAATAGAAATATGGAGACGTTTTCTGAAAAACGTGACAAGGGTTTGTTACAGAGCGCAAACAAACGTTGTTTACACCCCTTATTATTTTAGGCTCAATGTTTTATTACGAAATTTCCAAAAAAATGGTTTGTAACTCCATCCATTTGAAAATTGTTAGACGCCTTAATTGTGTTTTCATATTTAAAAAAATATGATATATATACAAGGTACTTACACCAAAAATTTGTCACAATCCACTGCTTGGCTAGGCCTTTTCTACATAAGAAGGTTTGCCATTAGTAATAATCTTCAGGCTTGACAACCGGGTCAGAAAAAGCAATTTTAAAAGTTCAAGTTTAATAGGGATTCTATTGCGTGCTGCGGATGACCTATAGGGGTTACCGAAAATCAAGGCAAGAGTATGAAATGGGGAGGTTTTTGGTCAGTAAGAGACACTTTCTCTCGCCTACGACTGAAGATCCAAGACTAGAGAAGTCATTTGATGATTTTCCTACTAAAAAGGTTATCAGAAAGTATTGTTGCTGACTCTTTCAAATGTGTCCGTTAGTTGGTTGCTACGATACCCGTGGAAAGAGTCACTAAGGGTGGTGACTACTCTACAGTTACCACACGCTACATGTAATATTTTGAAATCCTGTTGAATCTGGTTAGGACTCAATCGTATTTTTAGTCATCAGATGGCGCAAATGTAGAGAGAGACTTTTATCCAATCATAGCAGTTGTCAAATATTAAACGTCCAATGACGTGGCACTAGCTAATTCAGGAAAGAAAACGAGAGGTTTACACTAGTGCCATCTAGTGATCATAAATACGGTAGGCCTCATTGGGTGTCAATTTTTCACAGCATGTCCAATGCGTTTTTGTGACATAACATATCGTTAAAGTCTGTCATTAACAGAGTAAGAAGTTGCCAATGACAGGCGGAGTAAGCGGCCATATTTTATTTTATTTAAACACCTCTGAAAGTGACAGTGTTTTTGTTGGAGGCACATTGTCATCGTCGTCAGCCACAAAACGTTTTCTGTTGGACATGGAACATGATGGTTCTAGAAAGGATAAAATAATGCTAGACGATCATAAAAATGTATATCACTACATAATATAAAACAAAGTCGCTATCCACCGTCTGTCTGTCCCTATGTATGCTTAGATCTTTAAACTACGCAACGGATTTTGATGCGGTTTTTTTTAATAGATAGAGTGATTCTTAAGGAAGGTTTTAGTGTATAATATAAGCATATTGCACCAGTGCGAAGCCGGGTCGGGTCGCTAGTTTTTAAGATAAGATTTTAAATGGGAACACTATTACTAAGACTGCGCTGTCTGTCTATTACCATGCTGTCTGTCTCACGAACCATGATAGTTAGACAGTTAAAGACTTAAACGTGAAACGAGCTCAAAAGACTAGTGTGGGTAATGTATATAAATACACAATATCTCAATAAACTGACCAGACACCATTGAAATAGCATCAATTACCGAATTACGCCACCCAATGAAATATTAATAACGCTATAAAATTTATCGTTTTCCCAAAAAACGGAATAAAGACTCGATTGGCTATAAAATGGTATTTCTTATAGCAGCTATACATATAGGGTAATGTCGCCTGTTCGCGTCCATTTTACTGATCACCATGAATGTAAGATACTCAAACTGTGTAAGACCACTAGATCACACTGCTGGTAGTAGTTTTCTTATTGTATTGTAACTTTTGTGAGACATACTAAATAAACTATTATGTTTTCGGCTTACTTACGTAGTAATTTGACTAGGAACTCGACTAGTTTCAAGCCATGCTAGAGGCTCATGAGCAGCATTTCGCGACCCGCGACGCGGCGCGACTGATAGTCGCTGCGTCGCGGGTCGACGAAACTAGTCGAGTTTTTCGTCAAATAATTACGTAAGTTAGCCGAAAACATAATATATTATTAAGTTTTCTTATTTTCGGAAGTTTCTAAAGGACGTTCCGTAACATGGATGCTAACTGGTGGGTGGCCGCGACCATGCGAATTTACCCTATTGGTACGAAGACTGTCGGCTACACGTACTAAGATAAAACAGAATATTTTAAAAGGGTACCAAGTCCCTTTAATGTTGGCCCTAAGTGATGACACGTACAGTCGTGTACAGAATGCTTAAATGTGAATTGAAATATTCTTTTTTGAGAATATTTTTTTTATTTTTTTTTTCGCGAGTTCCGACTACAAATTATTGTTAGCATGTGACGTGTTTCCGTAGCAACAAGGGTTTTTGTATGTTTGTTGTAACAACTCGCTCATATAATATGTAAATGTGACAAAATAGATACAAAATGTATGTCGTGGCGTGACAAAAAATAATAGAGAAAGTATTATTTTACTGTTAAATGCCGATACATAAAAGCCTTTTACTCACAACCATTTTAAAACCCCACTGATAATGCGTTTCAATAAACCAATAACCTCAATTCAGAAATATGTCAATTAATTTTATTCCACAAAACCCATCACACAATGTATCATAGCTCGTCGATGAACGCGATACCGAATGAAAATGATCCTTTATTTCCATCAGTAGAGTCTATATTTGCATGATTTGAACCAGAACGTTTCAATTAAGGTAGGCATCGCTAAGTGCCTGAGTTCCACGCTCCGTGTCTGCGTGTGGCTTAAATTGTAGACGGATAGACTTAAATGGTGAATTTTCAATTAACATTTTCTACTTTGAAAGTTTAGACATTAGAGATTATAGTATTTTGCATTCCCGTTGCGAAGAGATTAAAGCATCTGTAGTTCTAAGTGTGTACCTGCCTGTTAGATATTTTAAAAGATTTTTTTTTGTCTAGAATAAGAACGACTGCTGTACAAGGGGTCTCGGGTTCGGTTGGTCGCAAAGTATTACTGGGATTTAATAAAAAAATTCTCAGTAGAAGCATGGAGTCCGGAATTGTGCCCGGTGTATGGCAATAGGCTAACCCCTTATCACATGGGACTCATAACATAAATAGTGAAAAGTGGGTGTTACATTGTACAGTGGTATTAAGTGCCGTAATGTGCACCTTTGACAACCTTTTCGGGGATAAAAGGCGTGATGTTATGTGTGCGATTACGAGTTTAAGCAACGTCTGTAAAGACAGACACTTCACGCTATATAGACGGTCTACAGCTCAAAGAATAAAACGGACATAATACTAAAAATAATATTATATTGTACCTAGATACTATTCTTTTGTTTCACAAGAACACAAAGACTAATAGTCTTTAGGCCTTGGCGCCCACTCCATCTTCGGTCGACGCCATACAGTCTGCCATCTTAATATTTAATCTGTTAACAAGCCATGCCTCCATAACGCTATAACAAATAGCCTACATTTATCTAAATATCGATCCTGTTGTACATAAACTATGTATGTATTTAAACGTGGTCTTAAAACATTAAAACAAAGACTGCCTCGCCGGCCGAGTGGTCGCAAATGTGACTGCCGAACAAGGGGTCTCGGGTTCGATTCCCGGGTTGGGCAAAGTAATACTGGGTTTTTTTTTAAATCTCAATTTTTTTTAAGTATCAGAGTCTGGAAATATGCCCGGTATATGGTAATAGGCTCACCCCCTATTACATGGGATTCATAACATAAATAGTGAAAAGTGAGTGTTACTTCTGTATGCACCTCTGCCTACCCCTTCGGGGATAAAAAGGCGTGATGTTATGTTGTTACGTATTAAAACATTTTCAATCTTGTTTTCTAAGTAGGGATGTCTTTAGTTCTTCGCTATATGAATGAAAATGGTATGAAGACAACGTTTAGTCCTTAATTATCGTATATATCGTATAATTATTATAACTTCACAGACATAATAATTTCAGTTCTTGCCTGATCGGATGTATTCTTAAAACACCATAGCTTTTTTTAATATTTGATGACCGACGTTTGACCACTATCTCGCCTGGTGGTAAGCGATGATACGCTCTATGATGGAGCACGTCGTCCTATAAGCAATCTATTCACTCGGGCCTTGAAGACACCCAGGTTATACCATTCAGGAAATACAGGATTCTCAGCAAAGAATTCGACTCCTTAGCAGTATGCACAAGGAAGTTTGAAGCTTCAAATAGTTAATATTATAATTTCTATTCCACTATATGGCAATAGGCTCACCCCCTATTACATGGGACTCATAACATAAATAGTGAAAAGTGGGTGTTACATTGTACAGTGGCATAATGTGCACCTCTGCCTACCCCTTCGGGGATAAAAGGCGTGATGTTATGTTTTGTTATGTCTATTCCACTATACGATTCGTCGACTTTACTAACTTTCTAGTAACATTTCCCTCACACAAATTATAAAAAATCCTAACTAAAAATTTAAACCAAAACGTTGCAGTTTCATATATTTTTTCTATGTAGGTAACAATTTGGTTATTTAAACTCGTAAAATTCGTTAATTATAAAAGTTCTGCGGCGTCCGCATGCGGCCGTAAAACTTTGTACTCGCGTTACGTGTAACAGACCCCCACCTACGTCGGCAATTCTGCGTAGATTCCACATTAACATGTTAATTCTACTGAACATGTACCCTTGTATCTTGTCTGAACTTGTTCGTTTATTTCTCGAACAGAATAACTTAGAAACAAGTTGGTACTTAAGTTATTTCATTAAGACCTAATGTTATTAGTTGATAGACATGTAAATTATGTTTTTGAGTTCATTGTCATACTCTCGAGTAGTTAATTTCTTGGTAACATACTAAGACAAGTGTGTTATATTAACAACACAGTTACAAACAGTTGCTATAATATTCAACCGCAAAGACACAACGATTGAACAATACCTACGTAGGTATATCTATTTCGATCCACATTTAAAACTCACACGAACCAAAAAACAAGTTTAATAAACGCTCAAAAGTCAAACTCAACTCGAAAAGTGTAAAATAAAAATTGACAAAATGATTTTGTAAAAAAATTGTACCTACTAAAAATTTTTGTGTTAAAAATTTTCGCTCGCGATTGTACCTCGGCGCTCGTTTGTACGCGAATAAAAACGCTCCACGGAGGTCAAGCCTCACTCAATTGTTGTTATCGTCTAGGAACACTACACGCGCTTTATATAACATACTTTTTACAGGCATTTTAATTAATACCAATAGGTTTGCTCATGAAATATCTACATAGAAGCAGTTTTTTAATTGGCATCGTTTATTTCGAGGACATTGAACTTTAAACCTAAATGTGACCATAATAAGCAGTACTTTAATATAACACTTACGACGTTTGTTAGGACAGATAGGAAGGATAAGTTTGAGTTGGTTTTACTTCTTACTTGCGTATTAGTTATTGAATTTCACAAATGTTTAAACAAACTGGCCTTGATATAAATCACCAACATTTTCTTTGGCACTTATGGAATTCGCAAATTGAACGACACGAGAGACGAGTCAATCTCAGAACATCAAAATCAAGTATAACATAATCATGTTCCATTAAAATTACTCCATGAATATGAACAACCTCATAAAATAATGTCTAAAACAGTACCAAAGTACGCAACGCCACTAAAAGCCAACGAAAACAGTATACGTATAAAAGGCAGAGAATTATGAGCTATTGGCACGTTCTGCCACGCCACTCCTATACTAAAACACTTCATACAAGACTCTCAAGTCATCGAGTGTTTATGAGGAGAACACGAGAAAATATCTGACAAATATACATATACTACACATCTAATAAGACGTTCCATGAATTCTTTGCGCCTTTTTCTAAGAATTTCTGGGACTGTATGAGGAATGCTGTTGCCTGTATTACTGGATTTTAATAAGCAGACTCTCTGGTATTTAGCATTTCGATATTTTATTATTTAAGGTAGATAAGTCTGTTTATTGGATAATGGCTAAAACTACTGGGTTTATTTTGAAGAAATATATGTGTTAACTGAAGGTTTGGTATGTGTAAGAGTCCATAATCTAGAGGTATATATATAAAAGAAAGTCGTGTTAGTTACACTATTTATAACTCAAGAATGGTTAAATCGATTTGGATGAAAATTGGTGAAGAGGTAGCTTAGAACCAGGAGACGGACATAGGATACTTGTTACCCAATTCTTTTTTTTTACTTTTTACCGAAAATCAAGAACGGGAACGGGAAATATCGGGATTGCGCCTACGAAGTCGCGGGCAGAAGCTAGTAAATAATAATTAATTTAACTGTCAACTAGCCTCGAATAAGCCTAGGATGGACAACAGTTTTGTATAAGCTCATGTTTTAACAACCGACCTCTAAACGGCTATCAATAATACAATTGCAAAATTTGAGTTGCAACGCTATAAAATGGTTGAAGGCAACTTTACTCTTTTCATCAAAATCCAGTCATTACCATCATTCCAAACAAAGTTTCAAAAATCAATTTTCTATAATCCTTCCTGAACAATGGGAGACTACTAAGAAAAGTAGGTCACTTTCTACGTACATAGAGAGGAGCGCTTTAAGATAAATCAGAGTATTCCCCTAGGCAAAGCAAGTTGCTAGAAATACTAAGTATAAAGTGGTCTACTTTAGACCAAACACTTGAAGAAGTTAGAAAGAATTATGTCAGGACGCCCGCTGTGCTGCCAAGTTGTAAACTCCTTCAACTTGGAAGTTTTAAACCAATATGTCGCTATACATGGTTCTAAGGAGTGCCTTGTTCCGTATTAGCGTTTGTAATAAAATTGCATGTTTTCATAATATAAGTGGATCACATAGTGCAGGTATAAAGTAAATGAAGCCAAAGTTATGTAGAATACAATTGTCACCATCCTTATTCTGTTAGTGTTGTCAAAACCGAGCAGTAGCGCTCTCAGATGAACTTAAAAAATTCCTATACTAAAATTTGTTTTTCAAGGGTCGGCAAGGCACATTATAATGCCCCATATGTTGCAGGCGTACATAGGCCACGGTAACCGCTTACCATCAGGTGGGCCGTGTGCTTGTTTTGCCACCCTCGTGGTATAAAAAAGACTGCAATCTTCAACCCGAAAGGAAAGCGCTCATAGTCCAGAACTGGACAATCACGGCTGTTGATAATGATGGTAGGTAAGGTAAAATTTTTTTAAGTGTAGGAGAGCCATGCTTCCGCACGCATGGGCCGGCTCGACCGGAGTGATACCACGGCCTCACAGAAAACCGACGTGAAACAACGCTTGTTGTGTTTCATCGTGTGAGTGAGGTTACCGGAGGCCCAATTACGCCCCTCCTCCCCAGTCTTCCCTATTCCCGAATCCTTTACAATCCACAAATTCCCAATTCCCAAAAAGCCGGTAACGCACTTGTAACGCGTTGGTGTCTTAGGTGTCCATGGGCGCCGCCGATTGCTTACCATCAGGTGATACGTCTGCTCGTTTATCGGCTTATACCGTAAAAAAAAAGTTTAAAACACATCAAAATAAGGTAAAGAATTGGATGTAGAAGGCGCAAAAGGCACATTCGAAACTCTTGCCAATGTCAACGTAATCCTTTGAAAATTGTCGAAGGAAAATGATAATAGTTGGTCACAAAAGGACATTGAAGCCGTACCCGAGATTACTGAAAGATATTAATCTATTTAGTTAGAGGAATCGGGACTTACCTTACAGAAATCCCTTAGAAATTATAGAAAAGACATGAAAACTACTTAAATAAATTGATTTACTATTGTATGTACGGGTTTCTGAGAGTTTCAATTTATTGTGCTCACGACTTCAGGTCACGAGGATATTGATATTGGTTTTCTAGGGTAAGCGTCGGTTTTTTTCTTGGAATGATCAATTTACTAATAGATGGTGATATTTTATCATCTTCTATCATGTTATAGTTATGAATCTCTTAATTTTTTGGTACTCAGTATTGAGCATCATTTTATACCTTCAAGTCTAATGCATAGCATTTTGCTTTACTTTCAAAACTTATCAACCGGCAGTCGAAGACTATTTCACTTGATAGCATGGGATATTATAGAAGGTAATGTTTCTCTTTAAAAATCATTGCTGACCTCTCAATTAAACAATCAAAGACATTCCAGCTTATGAGACGAGAAGACAATAAGCGCGCATCATTAATTAGAGATTTGCAAGCGAACAATGCAGTCAACAGGTGAACAGTAACTAGAGCGGTTTGTGGACGCCACCTGACAAGTTCGGACCTTGGCCTCGTGCCAAACTGACGACGGTAATGGCGTCAAACTTCAAAATTGCCGTAAAAGTGATTGCAGGCTTCAATTCTTCTGTACGAGCAACTAGGCCTTGTTTGCCAGAACATTTCTTGTTGCTATTTGAGTTCTCTTATTTACATTGCTTCGGTAAATATTTCTTCTTCATTCCGTTTGAAGATCGTTGGCAAATATCAGATAATGTTACTTTTCCTTGGAAGGGGTTTTGCGAAGTTTTTGGCAACTGTGTGGTAAAGAAGTTCTTATGTAGAGAAGATTCAATCTTACTATATAAAAATAAGTCGGGTTTTCCTTGCTGACGCTATAACTCCAGAACGCACGAACCGATGTCCACGGTTTTAATGCGTTGGAAAGGTCTCGGGCTCCGTGAGGTTTATAGCGGAGAAAATTGACTTTTAATCACCAAACAAAATATTACATAAAACGAAGCCGGTGGCGAAACAGAGTTCGCCGGGTTTGCTAGTTTTCTATAAAAACTGAAGATGATATAGATTAGATCTATGGGATATTTGATCTAAACTATAACGGAAACCTTTAAAAAACTTGGTTAAATATACTGTCTCAATATAAAACATGAGAGTCATCTGTTGTACTAATACCAATACTCCAAAAAAAAAACAAATTCAAACTACTACTGGTACATGCCAGCCTTTGTATATGACATTTCCTTTCATCCGCACACAATACACGAGAAAATAGAAAAAAATCAGCAACATTTTTAAAACACGCTAGCGTAAAATCCGGACATTGAATTTTCTATCTGCCTGATTGGAAAAGCCGGGAGCTAGCACGAAAATGAAATAAAGTTATCAGTCCATACAATTTGCAATTAGCAGTTATTCAATTGCTGTATTGCAGTACGGGGTCTGAATAACAATGGCGTCGGCAATCAGACAATAGGTGAACCTGATCTCCTGCATTGCAGGTGGATGAGATCGCTCGTAATGACCCCTTTTCGCGACTCGACTTCACGCCCCCAGTCCGCTCAATTAGTGAACCGCGCGGATTTCGCTACTTATCCTTTTAAAATAACTGTTTCATTTCGAAATTGCTTAACCTGTTACATTTGGAACGTTGTTTTATTAGTGGTCAAAGCTAAAATTAGAAGAAGTTTTTCACAGTGGTATAATGGCTGTTTTAGAACAAGAGTTATTTAAGTTTGATCTCGTTTTTCTACATGAGATAATAAATCTGTCTTTTCTACGAACTACAAAGGAAGTAGAATGTCCATTTGAATTTATTTATCGCTCTAAAAGATGCTTTATATATTTTAATATGTACTTAAATAAAATCTGACATAAAAACCAAGACGCGCTGGGATTTAGGCCAGGGACGGAGTTGGCAAAAGTATGCCCTATATTTAAGAGGTCGTTGCTGCCACTTGCCCATAAAATACAAGGATTCTTGCCAAACAGAGAAGTAGGACGGCAAAAAATTTGGTCTGATCTAGGTCCTCGGTCTGACAATGTGCCAATGGCTAGATTTGGCACTAGGAACTGTCTAGACTAGACTGACATTAAGGATAACTAACATGCCAATAGAGGTCACGAGAATGAAACATTTAACATTTTTAATGGCGAAAATATTTTAATGTCTTTGAATATCTCAAGAACCTTTTCACTATGTTAACTCAGCGACCCAACATGCGTCTTGACCTCTCACACGAAAACATGACATTTTAATTTTTGTATAAGTTCTACAATTACTGCATTAAAAATGGTTTTAAGACTTCTAATTGGCAACTAGAGAATCTTTTTTTAAAGAAGTGTTTTAGAAGAATAAGTTTATCTTTCTCGTTTTAAGATGCAAGTCGATAAAGATGAATGACATCTCATATAAGGAAAAAGCAAAGCATTTTTTCTCGCAGTGTACAATGATGAATGGGTTCTATAATAATACTTTCGACACCTACACAAGTAGGTACTTTGTAAGAACATTTTGTCCTCTAAGAAGAAAATATCTTTATTCTTTGAATGTTATAAAAAGACTTTCTAAAGGAAAATTCGTTATTTTTTGCGTAAGCTATTTTTAGCGACAGAAATATTAGGATTTTGTTTAGAAAAAATACTGGCTGTATATTTCTACATCCTTTTCTAGAGAAGCTGTTATATTTTATGCGAAAATTATTCCGTAGCCGTGGCCGTAGAGATCTTGAATAAATTGTAGACACCAGTATTTCAACCTACCCCAAATTGTCAATTAATACACGGAACGGATTTTAAACTTTAATGCAGATTTGTAATATTGACTCTTTACAGCAAGGGGTACCTTGATGTGCCCATTATAAGTATTATTCCCATTATTCCTACACAAGTACAATTGATAGGTGTGAATTACGACCCACTTTGAGCAAAATTTTACAGACATTTTAATTATAATTAGGTTGACAGTTACGACGATATATCGTAATCGTCACAAAATATATTTTGTTTTCAATAATTGTCCGTCGTTGATTGTAGATGATTGTCAAGCTTCCTTGTGCGAACCGCTAAGAAATGGAATTCCTTGCCGGAATCTGTGTTTCCTGACACATACAATTTGCATGTCTTCAAATCCTCCCTCCATCGTCGGCCATATCATCGCTTACCACCAGGCGACATGGTGGCCTAACTTCAACCTATCAAGTTTATAAAGAAGTGGTGTAGTGGAACAACTAGTACTTAGTTAGAGTACATCCTACCATAACTACGTACTAGAACTTCCCTTATCAAACAGTTAGATACTTTAGGCTTTAATAAGTAAAGTCCCTAATTTATCGGCCGGAGTTCCGTCTTGCGAAAACTAAGTTTCAAAACCAAATCGAAGATTTCCGATATGAAATGAACCGTTGCGATTATAATCTGATCGAAAGTTCTTCAGGAACATCTCTATTTAATGTTCCAAATGGATTTTTGGAGGTACCTGGTTGTTAATTTTGATCGCTTGTTCTTATTCTCATGGCATGATAACCGAGCGACTAGTTTTGTGTTTTCCAAAAAGAAGCTCACAGTGGAATAAACCCAACCCTTTAAGAGCACGCAAAACTATCGATTCTCCTCGAGACTCCTGTCTTTTCATCATAAATGTCCAGAAGCTCAATCTTTAGATTGTGATCGAGTCGTATAAAAAGCTATCTAAATTAACTATCTAACTGGACTAGTTATTCATCTTAGGGTCCTCCGTTTCAATAGTAAGAGAATGTGCAAATGTACGATCGGAAAACTCCAAAATTATCCCTACATGGTTACACTTATCGACCGTAGGTAGGTAACCCATAAACTCTAGTAAAGTACGCTGTACAGGCGACCTATTTCGATCTATAGTTTTATTCTGTTTGCGGGACCCAGATTAACGAGAACTGACAGACTTTTAAATAAGTTAAATGAAAATTAACTGGATTGAAACAAACGGGCGGTGCCGCGGCGCCATTGCTCAGAACTTTGTAGTTGAACAAAGTGCTTTTATTAGGTTCTGAAGTACGTACTTCAAGATACGAAGGAAAATCTTTGTTCCCGCATTTTTCTTTTGTACTAAGCGGTACACAACTGAACGAAGTTGGATATAATTCTAGAAGTGGTTAGAGTTTTCAACCTAGTGAGAATTAAAGGAGTTTAAAATGAAAGCCATTCGTGAGAGTTTAGAACCAACAGAAAATGGGAGATGAAAATTGACTTCAGTCTGATATTTCGATAAAAATAAAGCTATTAAATGTTAGAATACGAGTATTTTTCGAAAACATTTTAAGAAAAATATATGAGTGAGAGCAACATTGTGGTGGCTTTTAATTTTTAATGGGATAGTCGCCACATAGACAGGCGTATCACCTGATGGCAAGCCATCGTAGAGTAGAGGAGTTACATGTCATACAGGATATTTTTATGGGATAAGCCGCTAAACGAGCAGACTGATCACCTGATGGTAAGCAATCAGCGTCGCTCATGAACACCCAGAACACCAGAGGCGTTACAAGTGCGTTACCGGAGTTTTGGGAATTTGAGGATTGTTAGGGATTCAGGGATTAGGGAGATTGGGGAGAGACGGAAGCGTTTCACGTCGGTTTTCTGTGAGGCCGTGGTATCACTCCGGTCGAGGCAGCCCATTCGTGCCAAAGCATGGCTCTCCCACACTTAAAATTTTAATTTTTCCTGAGATTAGATTGAAGATTTATCTTCTTCCCATAGAAATTTAAGTACCTACTACGCTCTTCGTACTGTTAATAAAATCTAACTAAATACGTACCTGTCTATCATTAGATACCACATTGTCTAATTTTATCAACGCTAGACTAAATAAAAGATTACGTTTTGCGTGGGCGGCCAAAACAGATTTAGATTGTTCAAAGTAGCTACGTAATTATCCTCTTTGAATAAACAGATACTCTTCTTGAAGCTAACTATTAAATGTTGATTCAGAATTTAGCCACTCTAAATAATTATGTACTTTAGACGGCTACTATACTTCACTTGTGTGCAGTAAAGAGATTTTATTGAAAACTTGTATGCAGAAAAGAATGGCCTCGATTAACATAATATTGCGGACCCGAATGTTAGAAGACCGACCGAAAAATACCATAGAAGTAATTTTTGTAATAGTAAGGACCGTTTAGTTTATTAATCATGACAATGCAAGCGCTGCAACTGATGATATTCTTATTACAATAAAAATTGATCCAGATGTCGAATATTTTAATGCCATCGTTGGATCTTGGAACTAGAATTGTAAAGGTACTCTTTTCTATAAAACATTTTATATCAAGCCCAGTTCTTTATTCAGCCATTAAAGAAGCGTCTCTCTCTCTTTTACAATAATAATCAATATTAATAAAAGTAGAACATTGCATTACAAAATGCCCTTAGCTAACCTCGTACATTAATAACCAGTTTATTGGGGTCTCGCTTTCTATGATCTTTGCGCACACTCTACGATCAGTTTCACTGGTTTTGCATAGCTTGATGTGCAGGTGTCCGAATTTTTCCGAGCGTGCGTGTGACGCAATAAAGCTCGGAAGATCCGTATCGAGCCGGCTCTGAGTCACCACTAGTGTTTATTTTGTTCCAGAGTATGTTAACATTCTCAGATAGTAAAGCTAAAAATATTAAGTTTCATTATTCGCGACTGAGTCCTTGTTCTTGAGATTTGAGTTGGGCAGAACTTATTATTTGCACTTAAAGGAGTTTGCTTTTAGTGCAATTAATGTGGTCGACCCAAAATTAATAAAGTTTATCGTATTGTTGTTACAAATTGTTGTCCACTGCTTAAGCACTGCTTAAATGATGAAAATGACACAATGATTTTAAAATCATTGTGTCATTTTCATCATTTTTTCCTATAGTTCCGATTTCATCAATTTAATAATGTTTAGCTATTAGTACTTGAAAATATAACGTAGATTTAGTCCTTCCGTTGGTCAATGCAATATTATCTTCATAAATAAGTAAGTACGATTGACTAATATTAGTTCTAAGTTAGAAATTCTAGCTGTTGTCAAATATCCAATTAAATAGTTATCAGCCCTCGTGTCAATAAAATGTCTTCGGGCGAATCTGCAAATAAGTCCTAAGTACATCTACAGATAGAAGGGCGGCAGGCACAGAGAAGGACGGCAACAGAGAGAGGAAGAGCACTTCCATCACGCGTCAGATCTTGTGACAGAGAGATAACCTAGATTTACATATCGACTAATGGTAGATAAGCTCAGTGAAGAAAGGAAATACATAACAGCTTCCAAAGGATATTGCGAGTAAAAGGAAATAGAGGCTACACAAGTATAAGGTACAGAGTGCGAACTAACCTGGTTCTCCTGGTTGAGCAGTTTTAGTTGGTCGTTTATAAGGCTGTACTTAGCGCTCTCCTCTTTCCTCAACGCCCGCTCCTTCTTCAGTTCAGGGCTCCAGAAGGTCTTAATGCTGTGCATGCTGGAGCCGAGTTTCTGATTGGTCAATTCCAGTTCTTTCTTAAGGTTCCCCAGCTCCCGGTGCAGATCGGAATTCTGAGATTGCAGCTCTCCCAGGAACATACCGGGCGGTTGCTCGCGGCGGTAGTAGTCATCCTCGGGGGGCGGCGGCGGAGCGTACGAGCGGTCATACTCGCGCTCGAGGGATTGGTAGCGGAGTGGACGAGGACGCGCGCGGTGGTGAGCGCCGGCCGAGGCCGAGCGGCCTCGCTCGTCGGGCGCCGGCGAGGGCTCGTCATCTCGTGTCAGGTAGGGGCTGCGGCGGGACGGGCTGCGGTCCACCTGGGGCAGGCGGGCGCGCGCGCCACCACCGCCGCCGGCCCAATCCTGCCGGCGCCACTCCTCCCGGCACGGCGGCCGGTCGTCCTCCGCGGCGTACTCGCGGAGATACAGCTTGACTCGTTTCCCGCGTCAGTGGGGACGCATTGTGCACTGGACTGCGCGACGGGTACGCGACCACTGAACGGAACGCCCGCCGCATCGATCGCTCTTCTGTTGCGCATGCGTGATTTGTGCACAACTTAGCGGCTGGAGCGCTACCGATTGATTCCCGGTCGGTGTTTGTCGCGCGCCGGGATACAGTGCGGCCGCGAAACTCGCTACTAATTTAATTAACATGATATGCTATTTTAGGATACGATCATCTTCGATCAGTATGTCGAGTTTTGATTGCGATTGTAACACGCTTAATCAATTACTGAACCCGACGGCCCTCGATGTATTGATCGTCGCGTCGTTACCATTCAGCTACACATTGACACCCAAAACTGAAACATCCTGAAATAGGAAACATTCATTGAGATTCCTCAATTAAACTACTAACGTGGTTTGATATGAGATCTCACGAAATTTTCATACACAGAACATAAATTAATTGCTCGCAGTGGGACCTATCCTCTCGAAGTCTCGAAATAAATAAAGCATCGACCCACCCACGACTACTTCTACGAAAGTTAATTTTGCGGGCAACTATAAGTTGAGATTACTTTCAAATTCAATTAATAATAGTTAACTTCCAAAAAGAAGGGCCTAGGTTCATATCTATTTTTAGACCACTGTTTTCAACCACCCATTTCCCTGGAGCCGTGTTTTTCAGCGTTTCAGCGCTTAATAAAAGCGGTAGCACGGAGTCGGCTCTCATCCCGTGACCCACTTACATTTTTTGTCTCGCTCGCGTGTGAGTATTCGGTGTATTTGTGTCCCTGTCTATATTAAGGTCGACTTATGTCGGTCAGAGCCGCTGGTAGTGATCGGGAGAAGGCTAGTGATGGGACTGTGTCGATGGAAGAATGTTCACCATATCTACTCCATGACAGTGACATGTATGAGATGTTCCAGTACTTCCAATAAGAATTTAATATTAACTTGAGTAGGTAAGTAGAACGTCCACGTTCTTGAAGTAAGTAATCTAATTGAAAGCGAGGCGGTTGCCGCGGCTTGCTCATTTCATAATACAAGTACCTAGCTATTATAACTAAGTAGGTATGTCTTGAAGTTCATAGAACCCCAAGGTACTTAAGAACCACGAGAGGTATACTCGTATATTTTATTTAGTACCAACTTATTCAATTAAATGGACTTTATTTGAAATTGTCAACGAAGTTTTTAGTCCAATAAAAATAAATAGGTACGTTTTTTTGCCTACACATTGTCTTATTTATGACAAACCTCCCATAGTACTATCAGTAGATTATTGTCCCCCTACTTGCCCTAAAACAAAGGCTCATTTATTAAAATGACAAAAATCGAGTTCCATATATTAAATTTTTCTGTTGTCTTAGTACTTCATGTCAGTGGGTCGTCGACACAACAGGCAGCACTACATACGAGCGCAGGATGAATGAAAAGCAGGGAATCTAACAGCGCGCGCCTCGTAAAAAATTACACCGTCGTTTGCCGGTCGCGGTCGTTAGAGGCGCCACCGTCGCAATAGCTCCTCTATTGGTTTGCTCAGCGTCAGCACTCTCCGCGTTTTATGAAATCCTGGTACCTCGGTTGATTTTGCAGTATGGAAAAAAACGATAAGTACGTAACAACGTAGTGAGATAAATAGGTATGTACCTACGTTTTTCCAATTCAGTCCAAAATTACGATTAATAATTTAAGATTTCGGTTTTCCGTTACTTACAGGTATACCTACCTACCTAGATGTAGGTGTGTAGAAAACAGAAATAACTATGTTGATAATTCGTTTTAGTACGGTCTCAGCCATTTATGTACTTAATTAATTTAAAAGCACATGCCTTTATTCTAATAGGTACCCTATGGAGAATGTGATAAATGGTGGTTGTCACTAAACTTCCTAGCCTCTAATTTAGGTATCGAAGCTGTGCCTACTATTTTAAACAACACTATAGGTGGGCTACATACATA
This sequence comes from Spodoptera littoralis, assembly GCA_902850265.1. Classification (NCBI taxonomy): domain Eukaryota; kingdom Metazoa; phylum Arthropoda; class Insecta; order Lepidoptera; family Noctuidae; genus Spodoptera; species Spodoptera littoralis. The sequence continues at coordinate 8,647,533 of LR824555.2, read as the reverse complement.
ATTATCTACCTACTAGACTACATCATCTCGATCTCCAGCCACAGTGACCGCGGGCCTGCGGACGGCGAGCATGGGTGGCTCACCGTCCGACCAGAAACAGACCCGAGCGTACGGCGCGTCGCGTTCCGCGCGCACCTCAAAGAGCCATCAGCACACCACCACGGATGGGGCCCAACAGGGCCGATGCCGATTCGGAGTCGCGGAGTACCTAACGGGTTACCGGGGCTCCGGCTCGACGTGCAGGAGAAGGAACGGGGTGGTTTTTAAGTTTTTAGTCAATAAGAGTCTGACACTCCCTCCTGTCTCACCCAGGCGGGAGCAGTACTTCCATGAATTTACTCCCTTAAAAAAAAACTAGACTACCTCAACGCCATCTCAAATAATAAAGTAACAATCTATTCAATAACAATTTAAAATGATTATTCGAATTCGGAAGGTACTTGAACTCTTTCAAAGTTACCTACGTCTTATTGACGCAAAATGTTTTTCGTCTTGAAATTAATGTAGTCAAGAAAGTGTTATCACTTTCTTGACTATTTTATTGAGTTATTCAATAACAAGATGCATATTGCTTTATTAACAATTTTGAATAATTGATCAGTCCAGTTTTATATTAATCAATTTTTTTTTATAAGTTAAATATATAAAACTTTTGGTTACGGAACTTGACAGTAAATACATAACCTCTTATTTCCGAACGCGAATCAAAACTTCATGTTGTGTTCCCATTTTGAGGTTATTTTCTGTTATTGATATTGTGTTAGAATAAATAAATTACATAAATCTGAGAAATGTCGTTGCCTCCAGCGAGTGGTACCGGCAGATATTTTGCTAGAGCCGCAAAATCTATTCGTTTGATACGCCAAGGATGTACGAACAGACCTTTCTTTCATATTTCTGTTACCCATGTAAGTAGTCATCATTTTTCTTAATAAATTGTGGGCCTCGCATTTATTGTTTAGTAAAGTATCTAAGTAAAGGTACTTCGATAGAAATCGACTTCGATTCACTTCGTAACACGTCTATGCCAATTTCATAAATAAAATTTGAATAGTTAACTTCATAAATTGTTTACTTTTTTACAGCGAAGGAGACTAAACAGTCAGCCAGTAATTGAACAGCTAGGCTCTTACGATCCCATGCCTAACATAAACAATGAGAAGCTAGTGGCTTTGAATTTGGAACGAATAAAATACTGGCTGGGCCAAGGTGCTCATGTCACAAATCCTGTTGCTGAACTTCTTGGTAAGTTACGACTAGAATCATAATAATGATACTGAAAGATCAAGAGTAGAATACTTACCAATTACCATTTACCAATCTTGAACAAATTACTTATGTTGAAATATGACAACTGCTTGGTGTTTTTTATACCATACCTCATTTTTTAACTACAACAACTTTAGTCTCTCATCAAATCAGTTACAAGACATCTTCTGCTAGATATAAACATTACCCAATGACTTCAAGCAGGCAGTTAGTCTAGTTGGAAACAACCTCTATGAATGCTATTGTAACAACATTTTCTATGCAAAATACACCAGTGATGCTTCCAGGAAGTTGATCAAACAATGTAAGTCATTAGTATAGTACAATATTTAAAACTATAATGTTTCTTTTTTCCAGGACTATCTGGCTTCTTCCCCATCCACCCTCGCTCCTACATGACAGCTTGGAGAAACCGAAGGACAGAAAGAGAGAACATAGCCAAGTTAGAGGAGCAGAAAGCTAAAGAGAATACTACTTCATAACACCTTATTTATTAATTTAGTACCTATATGTAGATTATTATAGTGAAATAAATGTTATTGTGAAATTGTGTGTGTGAACAGTTTTATTTTCACAACTAGTGACTGGTGCAGTTTCTCTTGCTCTGCTTAGCTCCTATTAATTGTAGTGATGTTTTATAGTCTATAATAACCTTCCTAGATAAATGGACTGTACAATTTGGATCAGTAGTTTCAAAGTGTTCAAACAAACAAAATCTTCAGCTTAATACAATATGGTAAAATGGGTTGAATAGGGTTCGAGAGGTGAATAGGGAAAGAAGAGGGGGTGAATTGATGCTATGAACAATTTCCCAATATCTATCCACCCCTCTTCTGTCTCTATTCACCTCTCGATCCCTATCCACCCCATTTTACGGTAACTAGCTGTTGCCAGCGACTTCGCTCGCGTGGAATTGTGTTTCACAGCTCCTCCGCTGTAGATGATAGCGTGATAATATGTAGCCTATATGTTGACTCGGCCTGTTAGTAATATCCATGCAAAATTTGAAGTAATTCCATGTAGTACTTTTGAAGATCATCCCGGACATACATACAGACAGACAAAAATTCTAAATATATTTTTGGCTAATATTCTTTTTAAAAATATTCAATGTACAGTTTTGACTTTTCTATAATTTTATTATACATATAGGTATTAGGTTTTAGGGTTACTTGTTTTAATGAAGAGTATGAATTCTCCATTGGTATCTGTAAAGGTACCAATGCTTCCTTGTCAGCTATAACTCCAAACTTGTTGTAGCTTCACCAGTCTAACACCTGAGACTCCTCTGGGCGGCGCTAATCGCTTACCATCAGATGATCCGTCTGCTTGTTTGCCACCTATTCCAAAAAAAAACGTTTCCCAATTCTTTAAATTAGACTTAGCATACAATGACAGATAACAACATTAGTCAAACTTCATCAAGTGTTGTCATAATCAGCATCAACCCATTTCCATTCACTGCTGACTGCTAGACATAGGCTTTACTATAGAAAACCACGGAGTTCGATGTTCAACCCTTCTCATCCAACTACTGCCGCTTTGCAGATGCTAAACATGCTTTTTTTTTTAAAGGGACAAGCCCGCCACAACCTCCCTAAACCGCTGCAAATACTGTAAGCCAGGATCTACAGAAGATACAACCATGAAATCACCGGAACACTGAAGTCCGGCGCGTCCCAGGGACATGAGTAACTGTCTTGGTTCCCGCAACGAAGTGAATCAGAAGATATTATAAGAGGAGAAGATTAAAACTATAGTTTCCACTTACTCCTGCAGTAATTCACCAAGGTATTAACCTGCTTGCTAACTAGCTGGCGGATCCCTTAACCCCTTGCCTGTCTATATATGAGACACAATAGAAAACATATTGCGTCTCGCGTCTCTGCCCTCCGGTACTTTACATGTTAATAGTGCATTTAGGGTAAATGAATTAATTATTTGACTTTGATTCATAGGCAATACTTATTCTAATTATTTTAAACAACTTTTTCACCTTAGCCCCAATAGAAAGAGTCCACAACCAATAGAAAAGTACCTACCATTAGGTAGGTACTTTTCTACCTGAACCTGGTGTGAAAACTAGTCAAAATCCCCAAAACTGACAAAGATTAGGAAAAACATTGTCAATAAAGAACAAAGAATACAATGAATTCCTTTTATTATGTGAAAAATGACAAGTATAACAATTCCTTGAGTGAATACAATAATGATGGCAGCCAAATGTTAAAGGCACATAACATGGATTTTTCACATCACAAGCATAACACCAAACACTTAAAACATGATTATTCTATGAAAACTTTGGGGTTTCTCTTGTTGGTACTATATACCACGCAGACCAAGCCACGAGTACAAGCTAGGCTAGCATTATTAAAATTGTACAAAAATACATCTAAACATTTCTTACTTGGTTTTGGAAGAGGTACAGTAATTTTCTTGGTAATATGGCAACACGATTCTATATTTTGTAGCTGGCAACACTTGAAAAACTATCAACATTATTCAACCTTAAAAAAAGACAAACTTAAACATGACAAATTACTAACATTCCTTGAGCAAAATCTAAATGTGCAATAACACAGAGCATTAGGAAATTCATTGTTCCACAAAAGAGATCTTAATATAGGGAAACTAAAATACGGGGGCTTTACTTACGCTTCTAAGGATTGCAATCCCTACAAGATCATACAAGCCAGGAAAAGATAGATTCAACTAATAATTTTAAAACTAAGAAGTATAAAAAATGTGTCACGATTATAAACAACTTAGCTAATAATACAAGGTCTTTCTAAAATAATATTAAAAAAAAACCAACATGCCCTTGACTACATTAGGAAAATTACATATTTATCAATATTTTAAAATCATTAATTTTATTTGTAATGGTCATAAATTAGATGATTTCAGGAGGTCCACTGCCTCAGTGTCAACAGTGTCACGTTTTGCAGTGGTATAAGCCTAAACTATTCAACAATTCATTTTTAATCAACACTCAATTTGTTGAAAGTGTTAAAAACTTAAAAATAATGTATATTCCAATAGAATAAACCGCGAGGAATGTTGATCACAAATGATTAATTGACATTTTAATGAACATGGACTGCTTACTTTTGTTCTGTTAATTTGTATTATTGTATTTTAATAATTATTATATTCGGTTGGTGAGAGTGCCGCGAAGCTCGTGAAAGCAGGTGCAGAAATAAATTTGTACTTTCGCTTCCCACAGAAATTTATTTTTAATATTTTATTATTTTAGTTGTTCTTCCTTACTGCGTCTGCTACCAAGCGGCTGGCTGTGGAACAAAGGAAACGAAAATATAATACACAGACTATAAAAACATGTATTGTATATCAGTATGGGACGGTCAACAATCTGTGGCTTTGCGGGTTAACTCGTCGAGTACCGGTTTTATAGACACAATTAAAGAACAATAGGTCGCGGTCACCGGTGACCGCTTCGTGTTTGACAGATTAAAAGTATAACATCAACTTTTGAGGTCAAATGCATTACCTATTACGAGTCTCTTCAAAAGATTACTAATAGGATCTGACATTAATTTTGATTGCATTCGGTAATTAGGTGAGCAATAATACATGTTTGTATTTTTGTGTGTTTCTGACTTCAGCAGAGTAGAAAAAATACATTTGTCATATCTGTACACCTCCTAAAGGTGCCAAAGGTAGATGGGTTCCAAGGTAAGAGTTGGCTAGAGACTACATAGTTGACAGACTGGGCAGCAGCGGTCTCTAATAAATGAAGACCTTCAATACGTTGATATATCGTACCCAAAATTTGTCATACAAAAGTAGTCTCTAACCATCGGAAATAACGGTCTATAATGGAGTTAGTGGAGAGTGGTTACCGGTAACCGCTCCGCTTAGGGATTAAGCAGTTACCAAGATGATAATAACGATATCATAGCACAGCTAAACTTTTCTGTAACTTCCAATTCGAAAAATCGAAATGTACTCGATTACAGTCTGCCATGTCATTGGTTGTGCGAATAGTCTCCATCAATGACGGACGAGAATGCGATCTAGCTGATATCACAAGTTCGAATTAACAGATGCCTTGCTGCAGTGAATTTGTTAAGTGCTGTTGATGGCGATAAAATTTCTGATTAGAAACTATAAATGTTTATTTTTTTACCAATTGCATATTATTGTCTTGTATACCAGTCATTAAAAGCAATCAAAATATGATGTCAAATCCTTATCGCTAATGTGATCTATTCATTGTAGTTTTATTTTTTTTTAATATACGGAAAATCACCACAGATCATTAAGATGCAACGTTTATGACGTCACAATACTAAAATGACATCAAAACCTGCTTAGTCATTTGTTTGAGTATAAGATAAAGTTCTAAATACATTTTAAGAGCTATTTCTATCAGTAAACCGCATGTAAAACCCATTTTATAATACTTCTATGTTCTACATACGTAGGTACTGAGAAAATGCTACTATAATCGGTTTTTAATACATACTTAAATATTGCAATCAATACTAACAGCCAGTTAGGTACAATATACCTAAATATCTGGATTTGCTAACAAGAAATACTTTGACATAGTTTACAATTATGGAGTTTATGTCAAAATTCTATCTTTAGTCTACAATACTAAATAATAAAAAAATAAGTGAAGGAGAGCCCTGAATCGGCACGAATGGGTCAGCTCGGCCGGAGTGATACCACAGCCTATCAGAACAGCGACGTAAAGTAACGCTTGCGTTGTATTTCGTCGTGTGATTGAGGTTACCGGAGGCCCGATTACACCCCCCCTCCCCCAATCGCCCCAATCCCGAATAATCCCCAAACTCCTAATCCCCAAAAGGCCGGTAATGCACTTGTAACGCCTCTGGTGTTCCATGTGTCCATAGGCGACGCCGATTGCTTACCATCAGGTGATCCATCTGCTCGTTAATCGTCTAATGCAATTGGCCGTAAGAGCCATATCTATAAATAAATTGTTTATGATATACTCTTCATATTATTGCCAGTAATATACCTACTTATTAACAACAAGATGCTACTTTAATCATCTAAAAAAGATCTACATAGATAACGCATTACCTAAAGGCAGATGCAAGTTAATTGCACATACGGTGGTAGATTAGTGACTGGACACAAGCATAGTTAGGAGCATTACAATACAGAATAGGTAAGTCATATTAGTATTAAGTGACATCTAAAACTGTTTGTGAATATAACTGGCAGAAAATACATGTTTCGTACAAAATCTATGCAACTTGAATTACGAGTATCGTGCACGAGAACTCTCGACGCGATATTATGGGTCCCTACCGTGGCTTGAAACTAATCGAGTAAATAATTTTATGAAATATCCCCACCCGGTAGGTATCACACAAACATTGATAGATTGCGGAATATACAGACATCACATAATTGTAATGAAGTTACACACACAGATAAAAAAGTACCAATGTTTCCCCCGAAGCTTTGAAAGAACATTTCAAAAACCCACACCTCTAAAACTATTACATTTAAATCTTAATAGGCCAGATGCCATAAATTATAGAAAAAAAACTATCACATCTCAGTTCCGATGCAAGGCATGCATAATAAATAAGTGATAAGAACTCACATAATAGACAACTTATCAACAAGCCATTGTTTAAATATTATTTATCAATTTAACTATTATTACAAGTCTTTCTCCCATAAAATATTTCCTGCCAGCTACTCACAAACATGATCACATAAAGTCTGTTTGACAACTTACCAACAGTTGAATTTTGATTGCTATGTCACTTGCTCTAATCTTGTTTACCTATAAACGAGTGACTCGTGTTAGGATTGGGGCTACACACAATAGGGTTGTTTCCTAAATTTTATTTTAATGTCCGTCTGGTAGATTATTTTAAAACACTAGACACGTATTTTTTCTTTTCTCACAAAATTAAATGCTTTTGACGATATATTGATTTGAAATGTCGCGTGACGTCACAGCGTGCTACAAAATGTACCACGTTATGACGTAACTACATCCCACTCCTAAACTTAACGCCATTTTATTTAAGTATTGTAACTTTAAACGAGAAAATAAAAAAATACGTGTCTAATATTTTTTCATTATCTAACTGACGGACTAATTTGATTTTGAATTTTCTTACCCCGGAAACTCCCCTATTACAGAATGGGGCTTTTGTCTACAGGGTGTCCTGAATATATAAAGGGTGTACAAATACGGTTTTATTGGCAGTTTTCACCAAACACTCCTAAATTGTCGCTTAACGTGACTTAAAGTTTGTTTTTAGAAGAGGTTGGTGAAAATAGAGGTCTTAGTAGGAGTTTCATTGAAATGAGTACGCATTCGACGTGCTGGTTGGCCAGCTCCCATGAACCAACCAATCAGAGCGCCAGAATTGCTTGCAACGTAAAACAAACTCGTACAAAGGCATCAAGCATAATTATACATATAAGTATCTTAGGGGCAAGGAAATTATGTTTTTTACATTCTTCTTAGATGGGTAAGGAAATATTGCGATCTCTGTCTATATAGTATGAATAGAAAGAGATGGAAGATTATTACAAATGTTATTAAACGTTTTATTGAATTTAGACAGATTTCCGATATGCTATTGGTTATTAGAGATTTATTAACAACATTACAAACCATATAACCGTTTTAAAATATATTACTGTATCTAATAGTGCCTAGAAATAAGTCGGTCGGATCGGTAGCGATTTATAAATGAAATATAGACCCACGGTATAAAATGATGGCGATATTTTAATACAGGTTAAAAGGGGGACATCAGAATATAACATTGGAATTACAAAGGTCTATCTTATATGATTACATAGTGCAAATTCTAAAAATAATTCCAAAAAATCTACAACAAAATAAAAAACAAATAACTAAACGAATCTATCAGCTGTAATCCAAACTACAAAAGAAAAAGAAAGAATCTAACATACTTTGTTCTGCAAAGCTATATTAAAATCTTGTCTGTTTAACCTTGATTTAACCTTCTTATTGAATGCTCTATCTTGTTATTGGCACCCTGTACCAGCTGTTGCACATTTGCTGTTGTCGTATAAAAAAAAATAAACATAAATACTCTTTTCAAAAAAAAAACTTTTTACTACTCTACATAAAAAAAAGCTAAACGTCAAAATCGATTGACGTCTGGCGGTCAGGATATAAAACCTATTTGCTTTGAAAATTAGTTCTGATAAGGAAACAGTAATATTATTATAATAATTGTTTTTAAAAGGTTGTGTGTGATGGCATTCCTATGTGACATTGTTGTGAAAATAAAGATAATTATAGTTTTTAGATTCGACGGTGCGAGAAATTAAAAAAGACACTACTGAAAGTGGATCTCATTACTATACACCGGTAGAAGATAATTTATGAACAAAATCCCAAAAATAAAATGGTGCCCACTATATTCTGTTTGTGTAGATACATAATATAATACTCCACCCCGAGTCCAAAATATGGACAAACTAATGACCCGTGTTACGTCACAAATGAGCAACATATAGTATAGCAACAATTTATATACACGGTGTTTATACCCCTCGCCATGCAAAGCTTGCTTAGCGAAAATGTACTTTATGTACCTGTTTATAAGTCCTTCATTGCTTTGTTAAAAGCCTTAATGGTTTTATCAAAATGTTTGTCGGCAGACTTCAGAATTTTCTCCAAACCTAAAATATTTTAATTTCAGTTCAATTTCAAAGTGATTAAGTCGCATTTTTAAGTGTCACATATATATTTCATTTGTTATTTTATTAAGTACTTGGATTTTATTAGATTTTTATAAAATCACGTCACAAATCTTTAATGAGTAAATTGTTTCCTAAATGAATTACTATAAATTGGGCCGACTGAGATGTTTGAGATGCCTCTTTTGATTACAAACTCAAGGGCATTTAGAAATAAACGAACAAAAGAACTTGTACAGTATTATTTAAGAAAATGTAGATTTTACCTAATATATGCCTTATTACTGGAAGCTTTAAGGTTTATTATGAGTGAAACTGTCCTTACGACCTTTTTAAAACTACACAATTTTTTTTGGCAATGTATTTCTATGTAGATATGTGGAACAAAAGCTTTGTTTTAAGTTAATTTAATCTGGATGGATATAAAAATAACAAGTTTCTATGAAGATGAGTATATTTTTTCTCTCATAAATATCTAAGAATAGCTTTTTATCATATTATTTACATTTATATAGCAGTATAAAGGACAATGCACTTTGAAACATTGTAAAGACGAGTGCTGATAAACAAAAAAGAACTTTTGGTCCTACAGGACAAAAGTCACTTTAGCATACTAGTCTGATTTTGGGGAAAATCTGTGCAAGTGCAGAATAATGGCGATGTTGGACAAAAGGGACATTTATACACACGGAATAGGGTTCAAATTACTTCAAAACATTTGGGGAATTAACAGTGCAAATCATGCACAAACAAAAATGATTGTATTGTATACCTACCTATAGGAATCTACTTACTACCTACATATTAGTAAAGCCTAATACCCATCAATAGAATTTAAACCTTATCGCATAGCAATAGAGTGTTAAATTCATTAGACATTACTTTAGCTTGATGTGCATGTATAAAGGGGAACACATTCCTACCTACATGAACGTATGTTATAGTTATAGTTAACGTATGGTACAGCCTAACAAGCCACCCATCTTCAACAGAAATTCGACTTTATCACAACGCAATAGAGCTGATAAATCTATTAACCCATCTTCAATAGACATTCAACTTTATTACACGACAATAGAGTCGAAAATCAATCACAGATAGAGTAGCTTGATGTTCTCTAAGAAGTATACAATAATATATGCAGTTACGCACCGAGAATACGTACCAGAGTTGGCAATGTCATCGATGCGGTTGTGGTGTTTCTGGTAGTATGGGCGGATGATGCGGTTGTAGATGATCAGCGAGCCGTTGAAGTCCGTCGGCAGGTAACACCATATGACGAAGATGCACTGCGGAATGTGAAAATGGAGGGTTACGACAAGGCAATCAATAATTTCGGTAAAAACTGTAGAGACAAGAATTGGCTTTCTAGGTAATTATAGTCCCTGCCTACCCCCATGGGAGACAGGCGTGAAGTTATGTAGTGACACAAGCGTAGATAATATTTATAACCACCCTTATTCTCTTTTTTAGTCAGTAACTGTCTGACACTCCCTTCCGTCTAACCCAGGCGGGAGAAGTTATTCGATGATTTTCCCCCCTTAAAAAACCCTTATTCTCCTACTGGGTGTCGTTATGTCGAAGAGCCGACTTATGCCCGAATACTGAAACGCTACTAATTTAAAATTGTGCTTGAACATCGGGTTGTCATTTTACAAATAATTTAAAGTGATCGAACTATTATTGAGAGCATTTTAAAATTGAGTGGCGCTTGAGTATTTGACCATACTATCCTTACTAATATTATAAATCGGAAAGTGAGTTTGTTTGTTTGTTCCGACTTCACGCCGTAACTACTAAACCGATTGCATTGAATTTTTGCAGACGTAAAGTTAGTAGTCTGGATTAAATAATAGGCTTTTTATCTCGAAAAAATTTGATATTCCCGAGGGAAAACAAAAGTATTGGTATAGATGGCGCTGTATGTATTGGTATGTATATGTCACATAGGCTACTTTTTATCCTTTTGTGACGCGAGCGAAGCAGCGGGTAAAAGCAAGTGTATTATTATTAACTGAGGCCGGATAACAGTAACAAAATTTACACTAATAAATGTACATTTTGCTGACTGCAATATTCAACCTACCTACCAAGCATAGAGATTAGGGCAAATTCTTCTAAAACGGCGGTCCAAAACGTCTGATAGTAGACTATCACAAAGGTTTTTTTGTTTATTCTTAGGTGAATAAAGGCCATAATGTTACAACATTTATGATCAATAAAATTTACAAGCACATAATATCAGAATCAGAACACTTCTTATGATGTGTGAATAAGGGGATATTTACTACATTGTTGTGATAAAAAATCTCTATAAAACGTTTAATACTCAATGGCGCTATAGCGCATGGCGTCAGAAACCATTGAACTTACACTACAAGAAATTAGTTTTAACCGGAATGTCATATTTTAGTTTCGAAATCAATCATTAATGGCAATCTGCCAGTGAGAGTAAAAAAAGCTTTAAAAATTACTCGTTTCAATAACCCTGTCATAAACTCGAGTAGAATGCAAAAAAAAAACATTTTAATAGACATGGCAAGGAAGTACAACTAGTGTGTGATTCAGAAATTGTTGTTCCGGATCTGGACATGCTTTTGTGTTGGACAAGAAAATATACTAGGATGGCCCCCAAAATAGCTTTTAGCTCGTCTTTTGTTTTTCGAAGAGTTATGCAGTTAATGTAACACCCACTTTTCGACATATTAAGTGTGGGAGAGCCATGCTTCGGGACGAATGGGCCGGCTCGACCGGAGTGATACCACGGCCTCACAAAAAACCGACGTGAAGCAACGCTTGCGTTGTGTTTCGTCGTGTGAGTGAGGTTACCGGAGGCCCAATTACCCTCCCCTTCCCCAATCTCCCCGATCCCTGAATCCCCAACGATCCTCAAACGCCTAATTCCCAAAAAGCCGGTAACGCACTTGTAACGCCTCTGGTGTTCCAGGTGTCCATGGGCGACACCGATTGCTTACCATCAGGTGATCCGTCTGCTGGCACGAACCTATCAAAAATGTGAACTACAATAAACATTTTAAGTCTTTTCGAAATCGATAAGACATCATAAATAGGTCATTTTCTATCTATGAACCGCATGTCAAACATACATAGAAGTGCTAACAAGACGTTGATAGCGATAATAATGATACTAAGTACAACGTTTACGACCATGCACTGTGCATACAATGACTATGAACAAAGAGTGGCGTTAAGTATTCTCATTGTTATAATGAAGCACTGTAATGCAACGCATTCTGGTTAAAAATAGGTATAAAACACGTAAATTAAGGTTCGGAATTGCGTACACGTTTTTGTTTCTGTACTATGGTCATTATTGGAAAAAAATTGACGTGTTGTGACGTCATATGGTAGCTACAGTTCGTAGGAACATACAATTTACAACTATATGAAGGTTAAGAGGTCTTTCATAAGATAAATCTTTGTGTGATTGTTTGGAATCACTGAAGAATATGAAATTTTTGGCACAATGAAGGGCGTCCACAGCCAAAGCCATAATGGGTTGAGACGAAAAGAAAGACAAAAAAATACTAATGGGAAATTCAAATCGATGAATTTGTTATTGCTACAGTGCACCCTTAATAAAGGACCAGTCATTTACGTCATTCGAGGTCAATAACCCTTATTTGATCACAAGTTTTGAGAAGGTATTCATATAAAAGCTATTACTTAAAGCTGGATCCCAAAAACAATCGTAATCGATACAGTATTGATAATTTCAACTAAAACAACTTACTGCATTGCATTATCGTTTTGAAATGTTTGAGTTCAACAATACAATTTATAATTTGGAGTTCAAAGTAATCTTCTTCAATGAAATCCTAAAATTCGCACAAACTAGTGCATAAGACAAGGTATCAAAGAACATTTTTTATTCTAATAATTTGTGGCAATTGCCGCCATGACGTGGGTCGAGTGGGGGCGTTAGATATGTATCATACTGTTTTTCAGTGATGCAACTGGAGAATTTTATTTTCAACTTTGATGTACACTTTATACTCATAACTAATAAAAAAAATTATGTATGCATGAAGCAAAGGCTTGCAAATATAGTACAGTACACAATGTATCATACATTACATATTATGGGTACATGATTAGATTACTAAAATATTGAATTCAAAACCATAATTGAGAAATCTAGTAGGTTTCAGTCAACATATCTTTCAAATATCCGATTGTAACTAACATTTGAACAAATATTTGTGAGCAAGTCGTGATATCAAGAGAAATATTTAAACAACATTTTATATCACTCAAGCATTGGGAATGAATTTAAATAAATTGGCTTAGATATTGAAATTATTGAAACGCTTCTACTGCATCTTGTATCTGTCAAATTTTGACTAGTCTTTGATGTTTTCCAAAACATTTTGTTACTATGATGTTTCTGTACCTATCTTCCCCGCTGTTTCATTCCTCTAATTTTTAAACCTTGCCACATACTAGACTACTAGAACTCTCCCTTCTATAATCTCCAACTACAACTTGTTACCTATATCGGGAACAACAATTGTCCCATTATTATCCTTGATATGACTAATGCCGTTCCTCAAATAAAGGACAACCTAATACAACAAAGATATTTAAAACTGAAAGCCCCAGAGATAAGACACTATTTGACGAAACAAAGCAGCAGTGTTGTTTTTTTACCATATATACCAGTAACTGTATCTCTCTCTCTTGCTAGTGAATGTTAAGTATCAAATTTCTTATGCCTTTATTTTATTTTATAGTGGTGAAACAATTACCTAATCTAGAATTCTTTACAATGATAGACTACAGAAATTCTGTCACCAAGTTAGACATTTCATTATCTGATTCTAAACTTTCATAATATTATGAAATACGTATCGAAAATAATTCAGAGATCCAAGCATATCTTTTAAAGATCAAATATATCATTTTACAGTCTGCTATCTAAAATTTGGAATAACTACAGGATTTTTTCAACATGTAAAAATTTATAAATTAATTTAAATGCTATAAATATAACTATGCTATACTGAATTTATGGTATTCTCTACAAAAATAGACATCTTTTTTTACATAAATGTAATACCTTTTAATAGTTTTTGGCAACATACCTACTATTTCAACTATATAGAGTTCAATAATCCTTGGCAGTAACTAACAATGACTTCAGTTATTGGAAAATGATGTAATTAATCTTGTAGCTTTATTATCTACATGTATATAGCTATAGATTACAGGTATGTACTGATATCTAATACCAATGTAAGATAGGTATCAGGATTTCGTCATTTCTTTTTTTAAAAAAGCACATGTTTAAAAGTATTTTTTTTTTGTTTTTAGGTGTGCAACTGGTTGTCACAAAATGACAACTTTGCTGACAAAATATTATTTACACTGGTTTCGTACTAAAACTGTAATGTAATGATCAAACAAACTCATGGCTTTTTTTTTATTTGATGGACTAACGTTTGACCTCTATCTCGCCTAGTGGTAAGCTATGATGCGGTCTACGTCGTCGATGTATGGAGCACGTCGTCCCATAAGCAACCTATTCATTTGGGCCTTGAAGAGTATAGGTACTTTTCGAAAAGTACAAGCTGTCTAAGAGGTGAATAACAACATTGCGAGGAAACTAACCACCAACCCACTATTGAGTTTACAATAGATGAAACCAATATCCTTAAGTTCAAAATGAAAATTTCATATCCAGAGCCCAGGTATAAGGTAAAATTATTATTTGAATACCATACATGAAAACAATCTGCTTGAAATAGACACACAATTGACAGTAACATTTATAAATTGAACTTTGAATTGTTGTATTAAATTGATGATGAATCAGAACCAATCTACCTTGCTTGATTCAAGTTTTTACATTATCATGCAGAGTAAGCATTGGACATTACAGACTTAGAATCATAATTTATAGAAATATCAGAAATATGATACAACAGTATGATCATAACCTGCATTACAATGCTGATAATTTTATTAATGGCTGTGTATGTAATCAATACTAATTTAAGAAACAGGATAGATTTTAGATAGCATCGTCATCAACAGCCTATAAATGCACACTGCTGAGTAAAGCTTCTTCTCACAAGGAGAAGGTTTGAGCATTAATCATAACTTTTGCTCAATGCAGGTTGGCGATTTCAAACTTATAATTAGAAATTGTAATCCAGGTTTCCTCACAGTGTTTTCCTTCACCATTTGAAACAAAGGTTACTTTTTATACCAATATTTTTTAAGGATCAGTATCTAATATGCCTAACCAAGACATAAATATCTTCTATTCCTAACAGACATGGCAACAGACAGAATTCTATGTAATTCAAATTTATACAAACATGCATTAAAATTATGATAACATTGTTTGTAATAAATATCTAATGAGGTGCAAATGCTAGGTGATTCATCTGCATTCATGTTAAATCATGTGCCATGTGAATATATATTTTTATATATAATCATACTTCTTTGTCATTTACCTACTTCAATATTGTTTTTACTTAATATTGTATACTCTTACATTTACAACACATTGACAAGCAATGGGTGTAAGTATAAAGTAATTGTTAGTTGTTATAATTAAGTCCAAACAGGATACTGATAAACAAAGCTATTTATGACAGCAGGGAAAAATTAAAATCTATCTCCTAAATACTGCTATTACTATTGTTACTATCATGTCAACAGTAAACCTATCAAAGAAATAGATATATCCATAAATTACACTAAGTAAACTCGTTATAATAACATTAAGTCTGTACCAAACATCGAGCACAACGTCAGACTATTATGTAAATATTGACAGTTCATTATGGAAAAACCCAACTGCACTTTGTTAGGTCCAACCAAAATTGTGCATGTGGCAATGAATCCATACAAATGCCTTTGCATTACACTAAAGAATACCCCGCCTAAATTAACCCTTACATAATAATTTAGCTTTCAACACATTGACACAACTGATCATTCAAGCATGGTTGAAATGGTACACTTTTGAGCACCAATCAAAAGTAAAATCTTATCACTAGGCCTAAGAACCATGCCTAAACCCCATACAAGTGGCTATTAGACCAGAGTAGCAAAATATAGCCTTGGTTTACTAATAAAACAGAGTTATAGTGTTATATACAGTAAAAACTTTTAACCTAATTACTGGTTCAAATACTAGGTTAATTAAGCTTAATGAGTAACTATTATATATCATAACTACTTCAGCCATTAGTTCAGTGTAAAATGTAGATAAAATATTCAATTTTGTATTTATTTTACTGTGACTTTGAACTTGTAAAACCTTATCAGTTTTAATCAATGATATACAATATGTGACATTATCTTGCAAAGATAAGGCGTCTAGGATGCAAATTAGCATACCTATACTCCACATAGATATTCCACTGCTGTTAAGAACACAATTATTATTCTAACAGGAAAAAAATGGTTGAGGCCCAGGTAGTCCTCAAAAAACCAGTAAGGGTCAATTTTTTTCTATGCATGTTTGAGAATGCATATTGCACTTTATACATTTGTTATAAGGTCTAGTTTTGAATGGTTTATAAATAGTAGAATAGTAGAGAGCAGCTGCATATGTAGTTAATTAATAAGTTAATGTTATAACTAAGATAAGAATGTCTGTACCTACTGATGAAGGTGAAAACTAACATTGTCTGGTGTCCATCTTGAGAATACTAAAATTGTGAAACATTGTATACAGATAAGAATAAAGAGATTATTTATCTCACGCAAGTACCTAGTTCTCGCGTCACTGATACTGAATTGTGAAAGGTGCTTCAGTCACCAAAATGAAAGTAATATTTCGACAGTATGTCATTTTCAGAGAATATTCTGAAATACGTGTTATTTCGTGAATAGTATTCATTACGAATGATAATAATATTCACGACCACAACTGTTACTTACGATGGCGTAACGACAAGACGCGGCGAAGCGTGCTCAAGCATATGGAGGATGGTGAACTAACCTTTATGAGCCAATACAGAGGGAACCATCCCACAATGAAGTCCGAGAAGTACTCCACAACTGAGAAGCATGCAAACACCACCCAGTACGTCAGCCATTTAGTGTCATCTTCTTTATTCGGCGACTCTAGGGCCCTCATAGACATATACGCCGGGTACACGAAGCCAATCGAGTTGCAAATCAATTCAGCTCCAAACCCGAACACTAAATATAAACCAGTGAACGCCACCATACCTGCATAACACAAAATAAAACGTCAAAACCACTGCTAAAGATATAAATAAACGTGAAATAAAAAACCCTTAACGTACCAACGAAGATATAGACTCGGTTTACGCCGGTTTTTTGTTCAGCCAATTCGAAATATTTCGTCCATGGCTTTCCTTTGTCGTTGAGACTACGCTCCAAACTATCTTTGTAATCTTGGAATTTAGCAGACATTGTGAGAGTGGAAATTATTTAATTGTGGAATTATAAATTGGCACTGTAGCAATCTACGACCACGGCTCGTTGACAAGACAATGACAGAAAATAATGGCGGAGCGTAATTTTTTAAACGGTGTTGCCACGTTAATAACTGGGTTTCCATTTTATGGGTAACAAAAATTATTCATTCAGACGACATGAATAAAAAGAGATTTCTTAAGAGCAAACTATATTAAACTTTGATGACAAAACAGATATCATTTATGTATTTACAAAATAAGATACAAGATAATATAAATAATCAATATTTTTCAACCATTCTGTTAACGGATCTTGAGAAAATAGTACCCCTAAAAATGGGAGTTATTCCCACCTAATTTTTGAATTATTGCCAGCCTTTGAATCTTTTTCCTTTTAAAATCAGTTTGTGTTTTTGCCACCTCAATCACAGCCACATTGAACTACGACCAAAATATTCTCTAAGAAATGTTGCCAGTTCAATTATTACTATTACAATGTTCGTAGATAGTAGTTAGTTCTGGCGGAAATTCAGTAGGTACTGTCAGTACCTACAGGGCTGAACCACAGTATAAATATATACAGTAGGTTATCTAAAGCCGCCCGCCGAGTTATTAGCCTACTCTTGCGTTGATCCCCAGGGTTGTCACTTTTACTTTTAGTTAATATTTTCGAACAAGCAGCACTTGATCTAAATTTATGAAATGAAAAGCATATTATGATTGAATATTTTATCAATTTATAAATTTAGTAAAAATAAAAAGCTTATAAAAAGATTATTAACTTCTTAAAATAAACTTTAGCTCTATACATAGTATTCAGAAAGTAAATTTGGGAATACATTTATATGGAATAATGCGACACGGCTACGCTCTTAACAAATCAGATAAACTGTGAAATAAACAATACAATACCACATTTTTTTATAATATTTAAGTATAGTAGGTAATTAAATTTCTGGTTGAGTAGGAACTATGAAGAATGATAAGAGTAAGAATAAGTAAGTAGGTATCTCATCATCAAGTACCTACAAATTATATTATGCTAGAAAAAGTGACTAGCTTACCTTTCCTGTTCAATAGGTAATCTAAACAGAGACAGTTCTGGAATCGATTAATTATTAAGACACCCAAACACACAGCAATACGTTCTTCTACTGTTATCAGACATTTTTTATTTTATTTAACAGTGCCGAAAAGTGATGCGCGCGCGAACCTCGTGCAGTGTTAGCCCTGCCTGGCGCACTGAGAAACGGGTCGAGATTTTGTTAAAGTGTGCGTGCGTCGACGCATAGATACTATGGCGCACACATATAAGCCGCGCGCGGAGCATTTGTATGAAGATAACCTACTTTGTTCTTTATACTATGGCTGAACGCACCATTCTAATGTAAAATTAGATGCACAGTAGGTACTTCAAAATGTCATGATGAAAAATAACAATTATTTGTTGGGAAAAATAAAACACACAAGATATATTATCTCGTCATTATTTTTTAATTCGTTAAAATATGAAAGCGTTAACATGATTATATTTGTGCTTCATAAAAATATCATATTTGATATATTGAAATGGACAGGAGGTAATAGGTAACTTGGTAAGCTATTTTAAGCATACATTTTGATTTCTGTTGGATTGAAGACAGCGGAGTTTGCCAAGGACCAGTAAGTAATTTATTTGGTACTCAAACAGGTATGTTATTTTTCTTCTTCGTAACTTTATTATCCGAATTCACATCTAAGTAAGAAGTTTAAAAAAGATTATAAGATTAGTTAGCAGAAGAGGTCGCTGTGGAGGCCACCATCATAAGTTGTCTTATTTTAATTATTCAAGTATAGCTGTCGCATTTAATTTTTAGATTGATGAATTTTCATCTTGCAATAGTTGCCTACATTTCAATCTCTTTTGCTACCTGTAGAAAGAGAAAAGGGCTGAGAAGTGATCAATCACAAGTAATAAAAATACAATCTGTATTTCAATCAACAAAAATTTGTAATTTTAAATGACAACAACTAGACATTCATTCAAATGGGTCGTCGTGATTGAACGGCTCTTTACCCTTTGAATAAAATTGTTTAAATAGATAGGTAGGTACTACGAATTGTACATCGTTTCGGTAGCTTGGCCACCCTTAAATACCGAGGACAGATTAGCAACAACGCAATAATAATAATTATATTTGTAACAAGAATATTATTATTGTATATCACAAATACACTGGTATATAAAATATATTTAGGTAAGTTAATGACATGTGCTTAGTGCATTGTACCATAGAGATCTGTGCAGGCTGTGCAAGAATCTTAAAATTAATCTTAAAATCTAAGGCTCGTTGAATACGAGGCTAGTAGCGAAGACAGTACTACAGATAAAAAGCTAGTAAAAGAAAATTAACAGCACATTTATCAGAAATTCTAATAACTGAAGTGCGTTGTTCTACGCCATTGAGTGATTGGGCTGGCTAGCTAATTGAATCTCAACGTTGATTACGATAGAAGTTTGGTCTCTTTTTCTATATTTTCAACCCTATTCGTTACTTATAGAGTTACGAATCTATAAACTGACTTAGCAACCGATGTCTCTCGTATTCATAGCCCATACTTTACACTCAGATAGGTACATACTTGCGTACTAACATCGTAATTTCAACGTAAAAATCAGGAACATAGTCTTGAAAAAGCGAATGACTAGTTTAAAAATAATTGTCTCTTTAATTAGTTGGTAAAAGTCCAAGTATTTTATTAATGCGATCGTATCTATGAAGTAATTAACAAAATAATTATTGCCAATTTTAAAATAATGTCATGGCCATTTGGTTAGGGTTTAATCGCACAAGAAGATAATTTACATAAAGAAATTAATACATTTATAGATCTGCCCTTTGTAGAAATTCTATCATTAACTATGATTATGTTGGGTACAAAGGCTTGTTTGATAATTTTATTATCATTTTCTTATATAGTATGTATTTAATTTACTCAAAACAAATACCAAGTACCTACTTAGATGGAGTTACTTTAAGTAGTTTTAACCAAGGTCACATACAAGATACAAGTACAGCTAAATAGAAAAGGAAAGCGTTTTAAGCTTTCAATGGTTAATAATTTTGCCTCGCACATATTTTGCACATTACATTAACCCAAGTCTAGGTGACTCTTGTAACAAACTATAATAAGTTACTGTTGGCAAGATTTGAAAACTAACTAGGATCGAAGACATCACAGATTTTTATTTGAAAGAGACAATTTTTGTGCATGATTGTGCGAGAACTTCAAGACAAATACTTAAATCATTTAGACATTCACAATGTGACACGGTTGAAGACATCAAGAAGAGAATTAAGTAGTAGTGGGTGATATTCTAGAGGCTCATCCACGCATTTCCAGTCCTTAGTTAACGTTAGCATCGTTAAAACTTAACATTTCGAACTGTCAAATTAATTTAAATTATTATGTAGACGTCAACGGCCAGTGCTTCGATAGAGTTGGTTAACATAGACTTGATATTCACTAGCAATACAAAATATATAGCAATACAGTCAACCAATCTTTCTAAGAAATGACAAAAATAACTCGGTTCTAAAGACTGGAAATGTATATACCGTTCTTAACACTAAACTAGATTTAGTTAAATTGGAATGAGAAACCAGCTGAAGTAAAGCTGAAATACAATATAGAATCCATATAGTTACACAGACAAATCTACTAGAATAAAAGTACAAACATGGTTTTACTATCCTCTCAAGTAATTTATGAGATTGGTCTCAGTCTTATGCTATAAATATTATATTCGTGGTGTGAAGAGGAATGAACTATACTATAATGTTCTTGTTCTCATGTTTTTAAAATATTATCATTAAACACAACAATGTAACATCTCTTACAAAAATGGCATCATTAAAAAATCCTATCTACGTGTTTAATATAATAATCTATTGGTTTTTATACAATTTGGGACTTAAATGCAACGTCTAATGAGGAATTTTGGAGCATATTTTCGAATAAAATCGTTATTGTGACGCAGTGGTTGCTCCAGTTATGTATTTACATCAATATGTTCATTTCGCAAATTCCGTTATGTATTTGAACATACACGCCAGTGTCTTATATTGTTTTCTCTATTTTAATGAAAGAATTTTTATTTCTGTTTATTCTGAAGACATAATTCGTTATACTCTACAATGTCGTTCGTTGGGAAATACATAACTTAAATAGTTAATTAATTACTGTTGCCAACACACAGGTATCTCAATTTCTACTAAATTAGGTCCAAGGTCGTTGAAAAAAAGGTTGACACAGTCTTTTGAAACAACGGCTGTGCCATCTAGTGAAAATGACGAACAACTTCTGTCATTTTCATAAGTCTGGTAACTGGTAGGTAACCCCACTTATTATACTCTTTGGGTAACCCATTAGACACGCACACGTAAATAACCCTCTGACATATAAGTGCTTCAATCAAATCTAAGTCCGCCTTTTTCAACGTCCTTGATTCCTTCAATACCTAAACTAATTGTTATCAAAATTGATAGGCGTGTAGTTCAAATATTTAACAATCAATTTGTAACTTTGCTTGTCTTGTACACAACAAACATTCAAATAGATTTCAACTAGCATGTTCTAGCTAAGAATATTAATTGGAAAACAATGGAAGAAACATTTATTTTACTTAATTATAATTATTATATTGCTGTTCGCATTATATAATAAACATTGCTTACAAACTCACAATATTTGGTGTCATAGTTATTATTATTTAAATAGAAAACAACATTAACATTTGCCATTACAACAGATCATAAAAAATCACAGACTTTTCCTAAAATAATATTTTGTTCAAATGATTGTGTTTGGTATTTATTTACAAATCGGATATATAAAAACTGAGAAGCAAATTATAAAGGAAATTAGGGTAACAATACATTTTAATTGGCAACACATTTAAACGTAACAATACAGCTTGGCTGCCTTTTGTGTTGCCAATTATTTATTAAAAACTTCCAATTCTAAATTTTTGTCTAGTTCTACATTCTTAATTTCGACATTTAATTTAATCTCGACAATAAGTATTTATTGCTTATCCCTCAAATAGAGGCTAAGATATTTTCATACAGTCCCCTACACTTACTCTCATAGTTCGCAAATTGTAAAGGTGCTAATACAAAAATTATATTCCACATACAAATTGACTCATTTTTCTCACAGCCATACTTAATTTTGAATATTCTCCGTTCCTAGCTTGCAAAGATCTTAATATTACGTATGCGGTTCACCAATTTTTGTAACAGCACCTGTTACAATGTATATTTTGGCCACCTTAAGTATCAAAAGAAATCTTACATTATAAGAACACTGTGTAGATAAAAAGGAATAAAAAACCAATTATTTTGTTCTGTTTTCAAAAGTACTTTACTGTCTATTTTCAGGACGTC
Organism: Spodoptera littoralis; assembly: GCA_902850265.1. Classification (NCBI taxonomy): domain Eukaryota; kingdom Metazoa; phylum Arthropoda; class Insecta; order Lepidoptera; family Noctuidae; genus Spodoptera; species Spodoptera littoralis. The sequence goes on along the minus strand of LR824555.2, from coordinate 8,624,702 downwards.
AAGTGACTAAAATCACCGAACAAGGTTGACGGACGATACATCAGCAGTGAGACTGACGGATTCTTAGTCGACAGAAGTGCCACCTAGAGGGCACAAAAGCAATTTTGCTATACTGTTTTACCTACACAATGTTAATAAAATGCAGTCTACAAGTATGTAGGAAAGTAAAGATTCTCATTCTAAACCTGACACTGACCAGCAGTTTCCCAGTAATCTCCTAGAGTTCCTAGTCTATCTAGCTAGATCTATGTATTATACTTATTGCCGAGATTCCTTACGTAATGTCGGACCCGTTTGCGGATCGCCTTCGGACTGTGTTACGAAGGTTTGTGCTTCTTTCTTGCGTCTCGTCGGTGTTCGTTCGCTGGGTGTGGTTTTAGTTCTCGGCAGTCCAACTGTAATTTAAAGGTAGGTAATTAGAGGTAGGGGTCTCATCAACCATGGAAACAATTTAAATCCTAGGTGCTTACTCTTGAAACCAATGTCAATGCAATTTAAATCCAATAAAATCTCAATAATTATTCAATGTCAAAACTATACAACCCTTATCGTAGCTGTTACAATAGCATTCAGAGAACGGAATGTAAAGCCATACTCAATACCATTTAGTTTATTAAATATCCACGCAATACGGATACAATGGGCGCTAGTGTCGCAAATCAAGAGTACGAAATTACACAATACCAATGTCGATCGATCGGAATTGGATTCAAGAGTAAGCCCCCTGGCGTGTTTAAGATTGTTCATTGAATTCGTTGGATTGGTACTCAGGGTTGAAGTCCATATCATGTTATGTTTTGACTAACTAAAGGTACTTTAAGACTTCAGTCTATTTACAGCCTTAAAATAAGTTATATAGTGTTGGTTATCTAATAAAGTTTAGTAGTTAACCCACCAAAGTTTCATCATCTGGCACCCTCGATAGTAGGTCTAGCACTTCATTATTGGGTATCGTGTGTGGTCGAAGGATTTTCCTTGTAAACTTATTTATACCTGGAAATTAATAACACGTAAGTATTTATGGTCCTGTACCTACTCGTGGATTTGGAGTGTATGAGCGACTCAGGAACGGCAATATTTGCTACTGTTTTTCCTGATCTACGCTACCATATTTATTTGTTGACTTACTAAGACTGGTAGACTGGCTGTCGTATGTCAGAAAATTATTTATTGCAGTCATTTTGCAAGGTAAATTAATTCTTTAGGTATGAAATATATTTTTTGTTATTTAGAAGTGGTTTCAGAAACTAGCGCCATCTACAAATTGACGCTTCCGGTAAACTTAATAAATAATGTTGTCAGAGATAATATTTTAAACAAAATAATGGGAAATGGAACTCACCCCACGCCATAAGTAGATACCTCAAAGGTATGACGTATAACACGATCATAGCTCCTAATAACATTATTATTGCTAAATAACTTAGATATGGCACTGTGAAGTTCGTCAAGCTGAAAATTAAAAATATTTTGGTTAGTTGCAGTTACATGTTTTTGCAACATTACATTAGGTTTTAAATTAAAAATAACATTCTAGAGACTTCAGCTTAACTTTTTAAAAATGATCCAAATAATTTGTTCAAGATATATTTCATAAAAATCTCATTACATGAAACCGTCAAAGAATAAAAAAAACAGATGTATTATTTCTAGTTCTTTTCTTAACAGTCTAATACAGTGTAGATAGAAATATTTTATTATCTCACTTCTTAACCGCTTCTCCTAGGGCGGCGACATAACCGATAGCATTTTGTACAGTTTGCGTCACTTCTTGAATCGCTTGCAGTCTCTCTTTCAGAGATTTCTTCTCCTCCTGAGAAAGTAACAGAACGATTGTCAGTAATCTTAAGAATAAGAAGTAATTTTGGCTTTAATGTAAGTTATTTAAAGATATAACATAATTTATATAACTACATACATATTTACAACTTAAAATTAACTACAAGTAAACTATTAAATAAAACGAAAGTAAAAAAAAGACAACAACAAAAATTATACCCTTAATTTAGGCGTCAAAGTATTCGTCCGCATCACTATCACAGGGGAACGTTCCCAGAAGACTGGTAGCATTGCCACGTTGAATGGCAATGCTTATTTTCTACCGAAGAAATAGCCAGCCCTTTGGTCACGTGTAGAGTCGATTAGCCTACGGGCGATATCTTTAAACACAAAGTGTGCACTAGGACCCCATGGCCCAAGTGTTTAGACCCCAAACGGCTCAAAACAGTAGTTATCCACTAGATTTGAAATATACATTTTAACAGTAGGTACCTTATCTGCTTCGTCTTCATCATCTTCTTCAGCTAAAAGATCTTCATCATCAACTGGCACCAGTAGGGGATTACCTCCTGTAGTTACAAGAGGAGTACTTATTAAATAAGAATGTGCGAAGTGGATACGTTAACAGGTCAGGGTCCCTAGACAAACGCCATTTATACGCTAGTCGAACGAGTGACAACAAAAGTTATTGCATGGGATTGACATTAAGTTTTGATAAAATAATTTCGGGTACTTAGTCTGATCGGCCTAAAAAGAATAGCAGGCGGGCTATTCGACAGTAAACTAAATTCGTCTAGGTACACACGGTCACACATCAATCTGTACAAAACCAGTTTATCCTGGTGTTGCATCGCATTTCCGTTCCGCACATTTAACGTTCAGTTTATACTGGTTATGTAAAGTTCGATGTGTAGCCGTGTGTACGTTCTAATAGAATATCCAATTTCAACGTATGTTAAATGGCATTTTGTCTAGCGGCAGTTGAGACACACAGACACCAGTCAAAGCAACAGAGACTTTAATAATTCATGTTAAGACATCTTCGTTTTATTTGGAACTTTAATTTCATTATTATTATTGGTTGCAGATTCCTAAATTGTGAAAGTTATAACAAAATTAGTGAAAAGGTTAAACATAATGGATAAGCATATTATATGTAATCTACCTATTTTGGTTAGATAGAGAAGGCACAAAACTTATCACATACGATTGCGAACAGGTAAATACGCAGCTGGAATAGATACAAACAACAAACAAACATACAGAGAGACGTAACATACAACATCCAGACTTACTAAGAAATAAATATTTAAAATAAGCCCACGGATCACTTCGTAAACATTTCAGGAAGTATTTGACTTTAACTAAAAATTAAATAAAAGTTACTAAACAACGAATCTCATGAACAGAGTCCAAAAAAATAAAAATAACGTAAAGAGACAAATACATAATTAAAAGCAGATGTGATAGAGACTGCGATAAAAATAAGAAATTAATTTCAATTAAGATAGAAGAAGAAAAGATGAAAACAAAATTCGAGAGAGAAGAACGGATAAATAAATTTTGCATTAATAAATGGACAGATCTGCATAGCAACGGGATAAGGTAAAAAAGAAATAGCATCAATAATTCAAAAAGTAAAAAAAATAATGTACTAAGAATTTCAAAGGGTTAAAGAAATAACAATACGTACCAGTAAGTCTATAAATAAGCCAAGCTCTGCCGAAGAACATTAGCATCAGTAGAGGCAGCATCCACATCTCATAGTAATAACAGAAGGCGAGCCATAGTAACAGGCCTAAAAATGAACGTATCCTCGATTCCCATTCAAAACAGTCTCTGAAAGAAAAAAGACAAGGTTCATCTTTGTTCTTCGAATGAATATATCATCAGTTGATATCATGAATTTGTAAGGAATGAAAGGAGACTTTCGTTCACGCAAGCTATGAAGAATTTAAATAGAAGGGTAAGTATTGCGGCTATAATTGTAGTTCAGATAATTGTTTACCATTGGTCTTTACCATTGATCATAGTATCATAGACCAAATTAACGTCAATTCTATTACAGAAATTGTTTTGGTTATCCACGCTTTAAAATCTGAGTATGAGTTTCAATTTAGGTACTACACTAAAGATTTTATTACGATTTTCTTTATAATAGTCTTTATCATTTCCATCTAAATGTTATCGAACAACGAATCCTAGATTAGTACTTACTGTAAAATCTTCCCAACTTCAATAAACCACATGATGATAGCTTTCAGTCTCATTACGTTTCGTATAAACAGTTGTCTCTTGAACTTGGCCTCCTGATGCATGTATTTTGGTTCCTTCGGGTTCACCGCCCTTATCGCTGCCTTCAACTGTAACAATATTAATTGTTGCTTCTTCATTATTGTGTTTGTTTGTTTTGCATATGTTTATTCTAGTACTGAGTTTGTATCTTTGTTTAGTTATTTGTAGGTTTTATATAAACCACATTTTATTTGCCTCTTTTATTTGTTATTAAACAAGGCATATATCGAGAAACTTCGTGTATTCAGAGTCAAATAAACTCTATTAAATCTTTAAAGTTCATGCAGGAAGATAATAAGTTTTGATTATGATTTTATTACTATTTATGACTATCAATTAGACTTGAAAAATATTTGTAGAGTGTCTTCTAGTTCACTTTGGGTATTGATTTCTTACAGAAAAATAAGCATTTAAATAAGAAAGTATCGCAATAACTGACCGGATTCCATATGACCAGCATCTCCAACAATATCTGCGGAAAGTTCCCCTTCGCACGCGCTCTCATCTTCTTGTCCTTCAAGGCGTACCATCGCTTCTCCCCGTTTCTTATATTCAGCAGTGGAACAGCCAGTTTCCCGAGGAACTCCACTTTATGATCGTGGTCTTCATCGTATACTGTTATCTCCAATATTGATGTGATGTCCTTCACTGTACTGAGGAGTGATAAATAATTATGAGGTAAATGAGGAGTCCAGACAATTTTTCGTTAGTTTCGTTGCCGATTTTTTTTTATATATTTTTTGGCCGACGTTTGGCCACTCTCGCGCCTGGTGATAAGCAACGATGCGGCCTACGATGCAGCACGTCTGACCATATAAGCAACCTATTAACTAGGGCCTTGAAGACATTCAGACAAACACAGATCCGAGCAAAACTTCCACTCCTTAACAATACGCACAAGGAAGCTTGATGCGAAGCACTTCGTGCGTGTGTGAATTACTATGAATCGGTGACACCTCGCCCGTTCATAATAGGTCATCTTGTGGTACGATGATGGAAAAGACTAGGGGGTATCAAGTTATGCAATTCCTCCGCACACTCACCGAACCTTTTAGCCCTTTCCTAACTGAGTCTACCATACCATTTAGTCCTTAGAAGATTTCGTAGAACATAATGCTAATTTTATAATAGAACCTTAACCTTGGTTGTGAGTATTGTCAAATGCTTTGGGCATCTGCCGAGCCTTAACGACTTTCATACATAACTACAAAAGTTCCACTTGATGTAAATCGATTGACCTTATTTGATTCTTGATTTACGTACAATATGTTCGTTGTCTAAAACTGTATAGAATAGGTAACAACTTCAAACTGCAGACTGACGTAATTTAGTTCAGCACAGATGTTGCAATACATGTCTTGAATACAAGAGAATGCTACATATTTCGTTGTACTCACACAAGCACACAATGCTTACTGAAAGGATCTTTCTGGAACTTTGTATAAACTTTAAGAACTCCTTGAGATCTTCGTTTAAGTTTCTAAAGAAAGTAACCGAGGCAAGTTATTCTTGATGTTATTGATTGGGAAAATGTTCCAAATGAATCAAAATAATGAAAAGAACATGGAACTCATAGCAGTGAAACATTTTTCGGTTACGAGACTTTGATGGATGTGTACATGTTACTCACGCAACTGTTTGAGGATATCACTCGACTGGTTTCAAGCCAAAATAGGAGTCCACATTCACGACCTGTTCACATTCCATACATATTCAATAAAGTGTTACACACTTTAAAATTGTTTTTAAATCTACTTACAAAGTGAATATCTTCATCCAGTTCGGTGTCAGCGTCTTGTACTCCGTATGTGTCTGTAGCCTTGCGTTCCCTAGTTCTAACACACAGAAGGGGTCAGATTTACCCCCTAAATCTGCAGCTGCTAGCCCTTTAGCTCCATATACTTTGACACAGAGCCAGCCAACTCCACTTGATTGTTCATTTAGATTGTACCACATCTGTGAAATAAGGATTTCAATATTTTTAATGCAATTTTAAACATGAAGCAGTCGATAACTCAATGTTTTTATTTAAAGTGAGATTATTAATTTGCATCAGCTTACACTAAATTGGGACCAGAACTTAGACTAGACTGATTGCCGTCTTAATGATATTCACACAGTTAAAGTTGACCATCAGGGGGTCGGTTTGAGAGATGTTTTACATACTGAAAGAAACAAAACTACTCTGGTATAAGCCATTTCACTAAAAAATTAAACCACTTACATATCGCCTTTCAACAATTTCCCTATCTCTTGGGTTCTCCTTATAACTGCTGAGGTCTGTAATGGTTTCCGACTGTGTGGTGCCACTGATGGTCAGCAACAAAAATATTTGTCCGTTCCCATCTTCTAGATCCTTCCATATGTTGTGCGTTTTCTCTCTTTCTAATCTAGATAAGTCTATTGCACACCTGTGAACAAATTTAAAATTACTATCTGCGTTGTGCCGACGAATGTGAGGGTTATGGTCAAGTTCTTTTTTTAAGGGGAATCATACAATGACGTCCACCTCTTGGGTGAGACGAGAGGGAGTGTCAGACCCCTCTTACTAACTAAAACGAACTCTCTCCCTCTTACAAAATAAAAGCCTGGAGTGGCTTTGATCTGGAGCCCCGGTAATCCATTAGGTTGTTCTGAATTTAAAATTTTAATAAAGACTCATAACTTTATCAGAGACTCAATGGCAGCATTTGGTTAACCTTAACAGACTGCACGGTTGGTGCGATGGCTTGGCTACCGGCTGCCGCGCAACGTGTCGCGGCTTCGCTTCCGACAGCACAGAGCAACTCTTTGTGTGATCCACAAAATGTTGTTTCGGGTCTGGGTGTTATGTGTATGTGAATTTGTATGTTTATAAACGCACCCACGACACTGGAGACAATCATAGTGTGGGGCAACGTTTTTTAAAAAAATCTTTGAAAAACCAGATGATGTACTGCGATCTCCAGCGTCATCATCCACCTGTTAAGTACCTATGGACGTATACAAAACTTTTTTATATAGGAGGTTTATTATAGTCCAGCAAAGGTATGTCATAGGCTGTTGATATTGACGATGATATCTAAACGACCTAATTATTATGTAACGTGTGATTGCAAATGACCATATGGTACATAAAAATTAACACTGTCGTGAAAATTAGCACTGTTATTGTCATTAGCCAATTTAGCCCCCACGAGTTCATTGGCCTATACAAAATAAACCCGTCGACCCAAATCTAAATTGCTCATAACATTAATTAAATAAGGTAACACTATACAATTTGCTCTTGTAATTAATTATCTACTTTCTCTGGTAGCATTTTGGGTTCATATTAGGTAGATATATTTTGTTTTGGATTACTTGCTAAATCAAATATCGTAGGTCCACCTACATAGTATTCAGGTCATAGTTTTGAGTGGGTAGATTGGGTTATTTAGGTGTACTGTAACAGCTACATTGAGACTCATTTAGTTTTCTGTAAAATTTTTTACTTGGCTATCTTAATATCTTATTGATGTTTTATGAAATAGAAGACCAACAGAAGACAACTGAGGTTGGTTTTTTTCAGCCAGCCAATCAGGAGCGCCTAACGCGTACTCGCTTCGACTATCTGTCGACTTTGAAAATCTTAAACTTTTGCCTAACAACTTTTCTAAAACAGATTCAGGTTTGAACTTCGATTTGGAGAAATACCTTTTTTTTGATGACGGGTGGAAACCTTCGGCGCCTAGCTTTTTGAGGAGAAATACTAGGGAGTGTGGTATTTGTACCTCATTAAAACCACCCCGGTGCCCACCTTCAGCACCTGTAAGGGGCACCGGGTCCTCTGAAGAGACCTGCTCCGGAGCCCCCTTGGATAAATACCTACCTATTAGCATTTTTTTTTTTTTTTTTAATATTATAGATTATTTCTCCACGGACTCTAGGTCCGTGCCCTTGTCATACAGTTTTTTAATTATAATACATCTAGTCAATTTTTATAAAGTAAAGAGGGAACCTAGTTACATACTACAATTAACTACATCTATAATTATTAGCAAAAGTATAGGTTACATAATAATTAGGCACTATTTATTTATTTCTATTTCAAAGGCTTTATGAAACCAGCCCACCAACAAGATGGGAGAGCCGACCTGACCCAGCAGAAGGCACCCGTTCACGAGTATGACGTGTGTGTCAGCAATTGGTCCGGTCAACCTTTTTATTGGGAACGGAACAACCCAACACACAGCGCCACCGACTGTAGGACATTTATGTGTGCATGACGCCTCAACCCCTGCCACATGGGCCGATTCCAATAAAGCCATAGTCCAAAGTCAATTGGTCATATTCTATTTCTACATGTTTCTGCACACACATTTCCTCATGTTGCATTCGTTCCATCACAAGCAACACTCCCCGCCCAAGAGAGCACCCATGACTGCCGCGTCCCTGTGTCTGATAGCCATTTTCAGGTTGTAGTCCTTAATACCTTGCTCACCCTCATCAGCCGCCTTCCTGATTAGTTTGCTTATCGCGTCTTCACTGTTGTCTGTGTAATAGATGCAACCATACGTGTGACGCGATATTGCTACTACCGCGTGTGGTACGCTGTCATGTATTTGATGTTTCTTTGTTGCTGTGTTGACAACAATCATATTCGCACACGAAAGTCCCTGTGCCTCGTGTATCGTGAGCACGCGTGATCCCACAGTCGACCCGTATCCCTGGTTCTTAATGGATTCCTTCTCTGCCTGAGTGTGTACCAGGTATAAAGTGTCGGGGAGTGACTTTGGAATCATCGCCCCCGAGAACCTATTAGTTTACAAAGCCTTCTGAGGGCTCGATTAGAAGTTGTACTACCTTATACAATACTAGACGTTTTCCTTTATACACTATAAACTTTTTATTGTAGAGGGTGCATCGTAGCGTACCCCTATTACGTTCCCTTCGAGACACTATAACGGCTTTAGTCCTAATGGTCCACCATTGTAAAGGTTGTTAAGTAATGCAATTTGTGTTACAGCTTCGAATGTGATGAGCAATTTGCTCTTTATGACTGTGTTCAGGTAAGACAAGGAATTAAAGCAATGTCCACTTTCTGACCTTCAAGGTTGAGTTCAAAATCCTATGAAGATGTTCTGATGGATGGAAAAATAACTTGTTTGTTTTTCTTCGTACGGCTCTAGAGTGACCCAAAAGGGAATATTGTTATTCTTATGTGTTACATAAAATCAGGAAGTGTAAACTTATAGAGGAGGTACTTCTTATTGATCACGGCATTTGGCAGGCGGCCAGTTTCTATGGGACTAGTACAGAAAAATATTCAACAAAAGAATATTTTTAGAAACATCACAAATGCCGGAATACTGAAACGTTACTCAATTTTAAGTCGTGCTTAAATATCTTGCCATCTCTGTCATTTTACAAAGAATTTGTTGAGACAGAACTATAGTTAAGCGCGTCTTAAAATTGAGTAGCGTTTGAGTATTCCGACAAAAGAGGCGTAACTATCTACTAATTTAAAAAATCACTCGGTATCTTTACTATGCGTCTTAATTCCTGAAATTGAGACGACTGATCCACAGAAATTGGGACCTGGATGCGGATTTTATCAACGTTTATAAGTTTAAGGATTTGATTAAGCCACAGACCTAATCAGCATTTCAGCTTGGATGGGATACTTACTGCGCTAAGACGTATAAGCGTTCTTTCTGCCTTATTTCTTAGTTATTTTGTTACTGTCTTTAACATCTTAAAGATGTAACCTACATATACATCATCATCAACAGCCTATAAATGCCCACTGCTGAGCAAATTCTCTTCTCACACGGAGAAGGTTGGAGCATTAATCACCACGCTTGCTCAATGCGGGTTGGCGATTTCAAACTTATAATTAGAAATTATAAGCCGAGGTTTCCTCACGATGTTTTTCCTTCACCGCTTGTCGGTGGTGTTTAAATAATCTTAGAAAGTACATATAACTCGGAAAAAATCACATTGGTACTTGCCGTTAGTGGGTTTCGAACCCGCACCCTCATGCATGAGAAGCAGGCGTCTTAAACCTCTGAGCCACCACGACAAAACTACATAATTACATATAGATGGTATTATATCAACTCACCTGCCAATAAAATCATCTTTAGACTGCTTATCCTTGTCCCAGACTGTGACTTCTAGAATTTGCTCCTGGTCATCATACAAGTGCAGGTCAAACTGCTCCAACCACGATGGATGTAAAGACTTCCAAACTACCTTACTTTTATATTTTTCGTTACCTAACCTGGAAGATAAATAATTGTTTAGATCGAAACTACGATTAAGATGGATTCCGACAAAGATGCACATGTAGGTATAAATAGATTCTCTGGCATTGGTTGATTGGTATTTTCTACAGTTAGCACATGCTTTCTCTTCAAAGCCAAGGATAGACTAACGTCCAGTTTCAATAACCTTACAGATAAATCTACAGATAGATAGGTTATTGAAACTGGACGTAAGGGATAAATATTCCACGACATGTGTATCGGTGACATGTCAAGCGAAGCCTGCCGACTTCGCCTGACAAATATGGTGACAACGCGCGAGGAAGAGACCTGTGTCGCGCTATGTTGCCAGACATATTGGGCGAAGTCTGGCAACGTCGTGGTACCTTACCCAGAGTTGCTGGCGACACGTGTCACAGGACATATTTTGTGCCCTAGTGGATCTTTGGTTTAAGCCACAGAATCAGTACATAGTGTAAAACAAAGTCGCTATCCGCCGTCTGTCTGTTCCTATGTACCTACCTATGCTTAAATTTTTAAAACGACGTAACGGATTTTGATGCGGCTTTTTTAAAAAGATAGTATGTTTCTTAAGAAAGGTTTATATGTATAATACATGTATATAATGTGATGTCGATATTGCGCTTATATTGCAAACACTGGCTAAACCCTATGATATAGACCAAAAATATTTACTACAGTATAGTCCACCTTAATTGTCTAATGACAAAAAAGCTGTGAACGTTGTGTATGAAGACATTCTGTAGTAGGTATATTTACATAAGCATTGCACCCGTGCGAAGTCGGAGCGGGTCGTTAGTGAAGGATAAATGGAAAATTGACAAGTTAAGGTAAACTAATCAGCATATACCTCTGAATTTTTTCACATGAACCATCAAAATATGTTTTACTTACGGATATCAAAAAGTATAATCTATTCCTTGTATTCTTTGTTGTTTAACATAAGTAAGTGGTCTACATAATTTCGTGGAATTTTTACCAACAGATTTAAAACTTAAATAAACATTATGACATGAATTAATGGTTCGATGTTCTATTGCGAAAATCGTAAGACAAGATTGAAGTTTTAAATTGCATCGCAGACCAGCGTCGGTCGATGTCTGCGTATTCTTCAAGTGGTGTAAACATCTTTGTTTGTTGCATTGAAAAGTATTTTGTAGCTGTTTTGAATATATGTTTGTTTACTTTTTAATATTACGGCTTATTCACGTGAACTATTCGAGAAAAAATTTACTAGTTGGCTGTGTGAGATGCCAGCACGCCACTCACGCTTCTGTCGAATAACAGTCGCCACTCACGCTTCTGTCGAATAACAGTCCCGGTAAGATGTGAAGTTATTGTCAAATAATTCAAATGAGCAAGTTGCTATCGTAATTATCTAATTCAGTAGGCATGTCTCACGATAATTTTGACAAAGAACCTATAGATACCTACTTACCTAAATTTACAATAAGGGTCGCTGGATCTAGTATCTAAATCCATTGCAGGAAGATTCTTAGCTTCAACCAGTACGATGGTGACTACAGAGCTCCATATTTGCGCCTTCAACCGCTTGTTCACGTCACTTAGCCTCGTGTTCTTCAGTAAATACTGGAAAAGAAACATCATTTAAATTATGAACACAATAAAACAAAGTCTTCTCTGGTCTTTTCCCCTGAAAAGACTACGGAATCCCGGTTGGTATGAGATCCGAAAATCAATTGCGCAGATGTTAGTAACCCTTTACCTGACTAGGAAGCTGGGTACTGTTTCTCCTAAATGATATGAGGACCCACTGACAATTATCCCCAATTATTATGGTTTGCTTAATGAAGTACTGTTGTGGATTTTCACTATATTCTATTAGTTAAGTAATAAATAGTAACGACGCGCGAATTTTTATAGTTTTAAAAAATCTTGTTTTGTGAAATTCAATAGGACATTCATTTTTGCGACCAATAAATACCACATAATAATCAATATAGTGTAGCATCATCAGTTGCTGAAAATGAGAGTAGGCTTTCTCTGATTTCTAACATACCTACATAGTTTGGTTCTGTGCAACCGATAGCCTAGTTCCTAGCGGTTTTATCTATTTGGTTTAATAAATCAATGTACTTTATTGTCTTTTCGAGCAAAATAAATGGCATTCTGATTGTCTTCAAAACTCTAAGGCATTTGATAAAATTAAAAATCAGCTCAATAATTTTGAAGGTATTTGACGATGAAAATTTCACCTTTCCGCCGTATTTGAAAGGGTTTTACAAGATTTCAGACATTGATAAGATATTTTCCACAAAAGTTAAAATACTTTAGTTTTAAAACGATCATTTTATTTTTTCTAAACACCCAAACCTTTCAAATCGTTTCAAGGAACAAAGTAACATATCAATATAGCTGATTGAATGCTTAGTTTTGTGATAAATTGACAAGAACTTATAAACAACCACTTTAAAGTGTTTGCTAATAATTTGTGAGAAAGACAAGCTCACAATAGGTCTTCAGCCTCAGAAACGTTTTAGAGAAACGTAAATAAACATGGTTCAAAGTCTAGTATTAAGACGTCAGCATAACACGTTATACCTTGAACCACAGAATTTCTTTTCGACTTTACTAGAGAGTGATAAAGACAAAAATCTATCACACCAAGCCATTAACTAGAATTCACGCGCACACTGCTCATGAGGAAGAACTCCTCTGTGGTTCGAAACTAGTAGAGCTTTTCTCAGTATGTTTACGTTAATAACTCGCTATTTTTGTTAATTAAATATGTCTCGTGATATTTGTTATAAAACACCAAGCCATATTACACAAGCTACCCCTGTAGTTACTGTAATATAATTTAGTGTCTTCTCGCAACTTCGTTCATTTATTGTTTGTCAGTCTCATTGAAGTTATGAATTTCTTTGTTATTTTTAATCGTAGCATGAATTAGAAGAACCGTTATCCAATCACTTTTGCCGGTAGCAACTGTTGAAGGTAGATTCTCTGCTAACGCTGGTCACCAAGTCATTGGCATTAAAAGGCATTTAACGTGTTAATAAATAAATTGCAAATACCACAATGTACCTTGTTATTAGTTACCAAAAAAATACACACATAAACGAACACCAAATACAGCTAAATAATATTAGTGAGCACCACATATATTACGCACCCACACACACACACACATTTGGTTCTGCAACCTTCCGTAAAAGGAGTTTCGACGTACGAGACCCAAATTAGTCTTATTTAGTGTTTCGAGAGAAAATGTAGGTCCATATATAGCGCTATTTTTCCTTAATTGTGCTCCCAAATTGAGTTCATTAATCTTTAGGATTCCAGCAATGTACGAATGGAATGAATAGATGGCAGTATAGTAGATCAGTCCAGACTATAATTTCCTGTATGACTGCGAGAATCTAGATATAAATGGCAATGAAATATGATATTTATTGTAGGTTGGCATAGAGTTTCAAGTACCTACTAGGTATTAGGTACTGTAATTTGTTTGTTAGCAAAAATATAATATCGAAAGCATGGACTTCAGACATCAAACTACCCAAAATAACGAAATCACCCTTAGGTAGTTATAGGGTAGTAGATTACAACTAGCAGTACCTTTGCTTCACGTAAAATTGTGAGTATTTTACGTGGAAACAACATAACATAACATCACGCCTTCTATCCCAGAAGAGGTAGGCAGAGGTGCACATTATTACACTGAACAATATAACACCGAGTTTTCACTATTTATGTTACGAGTCCCATTTAATAGGGGGTGAGCCTATTGCCATATACCGGGCACAATTCCAGACTCCATGCGACTACTGAGATTTTTTTTTAAACCCAGTAATAATTTGCCGAATCGAACCTGAGACCCCTTGCCCGGCAGTCGCACTTGCGAACACTCGTGGTGACAAATCTAGGTAAAACTCAGTGCTGATAGGCTATTCTGTAAGATGTCAATTTCAACCCTCGAAGTTAGGTCGATCGCGGTCTGCCATGTCATAAGTTGTGGAATAATCTCGACCAATGACGGGCGAGAAAGCGATCGAGCTCATTTCAATAGTTCAAATTAACATCTTATCAATTACCCTAACAACTAATTGGAAAGACCAGTAGAAAGAAGTCTGAGTTAATAAAGTTAGCAAACAACTCCGTCTGCGTTTACCTGAAATAAAAGTAGCCTATGTTACTCTTTAGAAAATTAGCTACCTGCTAACAAAAGTCCTGTCAAAATCGGTTCAGCCATTTCAAAGCTTTACAAACAGACAGACAGAAAGACGATAATCATATACATGTAGTAAGTAAAAAGCTGTTATTTCAATGTTGCAAACAGACACTCTCATTTTATTTATCTGTTTAGACTATTATCATCCCCATAAATCAAAAGCTATACTGTTTGTTGACAATGATGTAGTCATCAATCGATAGAACTAATGGCTCGCGTCGACTCATCAATCAACTTAATGAAAGATGCCAGTTGATGACCTTAAAACAAAGGGCGATGAAGATTTTGATAATTACTTAGCTATAAGCAAAGACTTTGATAATAACCCGGACGTAATGTCACATAGAAATGATTAAAGCACCAAAATGTCAGTGGGCTATTTATGTGTGCGTGTGTAATGGGTTACCACGTTACCAGACTTAAGAATATGACAAATGTCCTTCGTGTCCATGTGTGTGCTCTGCGTGTAAGTCTATAGTAACCAGGTACCACAGTCGTTGTTTCAAGTGACTTTTTTTATGGCATAAGCCGGTAAACGAGCAGACGGATCACCCGATGGTCAGCAAACGGCGTCACCCATGAACACTTGGGACACCAGAGGCGTTACAAGTGCGTTACCGGCCTTTTGGGGATTAGGAGTTTGAGGATTGTTGGGAATTCGGGGATTGGGGAGATTGAGGAAGGGGGGGGGGGGGTTCATTCGGCCTCCGGTAACTCACTAACACGACGAAACACAACGGAAGCATTGCTTCACATTGATTTTTAGTGAGGCCATGGTATCACTCCGGTCGAGCTGGCCCGTTCGTGCAGAAGCATGGTGAGCCCACACTTAAACTGACTGTCTGTGTCTACCTGTTTTTCAACGTCTTTGGCTATAGGTACCTACTTCTGTAGGCCTGGTCAATTTGTTTTGATATTTGTTCTAAAACATTTATTAATATTAATATCAATTATTTAATAGGCATTAAGGAAATTGCATTGGCATTAAAAAGCCTAATTTCCGGGTTCGTCCCGGCAACAAGGTAAACCGCTATTTCTATTTAAAAGGTTTAAATTTATCAGAAATAAATTTTTGCCAGCAGTTTCAACCGCGTTTTCATGGAATAAAAAGTAGCCTATGTGTATTCTAAGCCCATTCCAGACCATGATTTACCCTTGTACCAATTTCATCCCGATTCCTTCAGCGGTTATGACCTAAAGGAGTATCAAAGGAGGTAAGTTAAACGTTGAATCTCTTAATCGGCTCAGACGACGCAAGGTTGAAAAAATATAATCTATTCTATCTGACGTCACCACCCTATTTATTATTATTTATTTAATAATTTATGTACACACAAACAGCACAGAGGATAACACATATATAAAATAAGAGTACAAAGGTGCTACTTATTCCTATTGGAATTTCTTCCAGTAGACCTGAGACAGGAAATGTAATTAAAACAAAAGACACAGTGTGTAACAGAAAAAATTATGTATAAAAAAAAAACTAAAGCCAAATAATGACTATATTATAAATAAATCCTTACTAATATTATAAATCTGAAAGTGAGTTTGTTTGTTTGTTTGTTTGTTCCACCTTCACGCCGTAACTACTAAACCGATTGCTTTGAAATTTTGCAGACGTAAAGTTAGAAGTCCAGATTAAATAATAGGGTACTTTTTATCCCGGAAAAATGTGATATTCCCGAGGGAAAACAAAAATATTAGTATAGATGGCGCTGTGTGTATTCCTGTAGATGGCGCTTTGTGCCGTCTAAAACAATTCAACGAATTACCTACTAATTGGAAATTTCACGCTTTAATCTATAGCGCTTATTTGGTGTTAATCTACACTTATTCAGTGCGCTTTTCGACTCATTAATTGCTATTTTTATGTAAAAATACTTAAAAAACACAACGTGGTAACGTTGTGTAGTAGTTACGCTACTTGGCGATAGATGGCGCTGAGTGTTTATAAAACGGGGTAGCGTTGCGATTTTAAAGTACTTTTATCGCTTTTAAATTTTGGTTCCTACCATTTTACATTGAATTGTGTATTTTATAGATTTTAGGTTGTTAAAGGTACATGAAATTGGTGTCTATGTAGTAGTTACGCTATTTTTTAAGTATTTTTCGCTTTTAAATTTTGGTTCTAACCATTTTACATTAAATTGCGTATTTTATAGATTTTAGGTTGTTAAAGGTACACAAAATTGGTGACTATGTAGTAGTTACGCTACTTGGCGATAGATGGCGCTGAGTGTTTATTATTATATATTAAACAGAGTAACGTTGTTTTTTTAGTATTTTTATCGGTTTTAAATTTTGATTCCTACCATTTTACATTGAATTGGGTATTTTATAGATTTTAGGTTGTTAAAGGTACACGAAATTGGTGTCTATGTGGTAGTTACGCTACTTGGCGATAGATGGCGCTGAGTGTTTATAAAACGGAATAGCGTTGTTTTTTAAGTATTCTTCGCTTTTAAATTTTGGTTCCAACCATTTTACATTAAGTTGCGTATTTTATAGATTTTAGATTGTTAAAGGTACACGAAACCATAGTGGCACAATACTCAACAATTAGCAAATATATTGTACGCTGTTGTTTCAACGCTCGATAGATGGCGTTAGGATCGAGTTAGATGGCGCTATGGTTTCGTTACCGGCGAAAGTATAGGTTCCGGCCTTCCGTATCAACTATATTTTAGGGTACGCATCTAGCGTTTAAATTGATTATTATTTGTTCGATTTGTAGGTTTGATTAGTCAAGTCTTATTTTTTCTAGGTAGATATTTAAAGTACTATAGTAAATTTTTTTCGTCGTTCTAAGACGCTTTGTTCATTGTTTACGTTGATTGATACTGTAGCTATATTAGTTAGGTTAGATTAGTGAAGTGGTTTATTTCTAAGTAGATGTCTAAAGTAGTTAGGTTTTCGATAATAAAACTTATAATATAGTTTACCACTCAGTTTTGGTTTAGCATTGCAAATATAACCCTTATAGGAAATAGAAGTCTTTTAAATTAAAATGGGAGGAGGTATTTGTGGTAATGCGAAAATAACTTCTTCTGTTCTTTCACGCGGCTGAATCGATTTTGGTATAAAGGTAGTTTGAGTCCTGGAAAAGCAAGGCTTTACCGCGGCAGAACTTCTCATTCCCACGGAAAAATCTAAAACGCGCGTTATAACCGAATTCCACGCAAGCGAACAGCTGTTTGTTTGTTTGCCTGTCTTAAACGGCAAAACGGAGGTACTTAACGTGATTTTTCAACTGAAGGTAGTTGAAGGGATGGGTAGTCACATAGGCTACGTTTTATCTTTTTGTGACGCGAGCGAAGCCGCGGGTAAAAGCTAGTATAATATAAATATAAATACTTAATATATAATAATAACAATAAATAAAATACACATATAGAAAAAAAAACGTATTGCAGTACTCATGAAGATAGATTTAGCGTCTCGAATGTTAGGCCCTACTGCATCTTCAGAGATAATTCAAATCGAAACTACCAATATCGATGAGGGTAACATGTTAAAGAGCAGGTTTTTCGTTTTTTGTACCCAGAAATCCGAGACCGCGGTGATTGGTTGGTTTATTGGATGCGGCCAATCCGAGTACCGAACGGTCTCAGTTCGATCTCGTTCAAAGAAGACAACCTCGTACTAAGCCCTTTGGGATGCTAACTTCCCTCAATCAATGTGAACATTTGAATTTTCAAATCTATACATTCGTGTAGGTAAACCAAAGTTATCTACTTACGTACTTTAACAACGTTCACCTCACTGAATGAGGTCTGAGATTCTAATCTAACTTTCAAATCGTTTGCATATGTATGAGTGGGACCCATCTTATTGTAAGGTCTGTATTTACGAAAGGGATCCATGAAAATTACTTAGGTATCCTGATGTCTCTAATCGACATCCATTTCTGTATTCAAATGAGAAGATGAATAAATAAGCATATTCTTGTGTGTATTGACGTGTGACTGTGTGAGTCAAAATCAAAGTCAAAGTCAAAGCATTTATTTCAATTAAACCATAATTTGGTACTTTTCAAACATCAACAAATACAAAATATATAATAGTCTGTCAGTCAGTCCGTCAGTGAAGCTAGGTGAAGCTAGGTGCTCATTCCAAAATGTAGATTCGAATGGAGAAGAACGAGCAAGAAACTCCATTCGTTACTCTTTTTAAAAAAGTATGAGAGTGACTGAGTGAGTAAGTATAATGCCGTTTTCAGTATAGGAGAAGTGACAAAATAATCAGCAGTGATTGTATGTAAAGAGATGAAGATCGATCGTCAGTGGCGTGCATTCAACGGTAACGGGCTAAAGAAGATGATCATTCAATCAAATAATCTCGTTGGTTGCAAGTGTCATTTGGGACTTTTTCAAGATAATCGTAAAGTTCTAATTACCGTATTTTTGGCCACCAGATTTACAGCAGTTGTTAAATACGTCCAATGGCGTGACACTCGTTAATTCCCTATTGGTCGAAGAACGAGAGGTTCACACTAGTACAGTCTAGTGAGCAAAAATACGGTAAATCCCATTGTACGAGAAAAGAATGACACCCATCACGAATTTTATTAAAACTAACTTAAATTTAAGTAAACTCTATGACTGCATGGTTGGTGCGGTGGTTGGGCAATCGGTTGCCGCACAACGTGCAGCGGGTTCGATTCCCGCACGACCAACTCTTTGTAGGCCCCACAAATTCTTGTTTCTGCGTCATGTGTATGTGAAATTGTATGTTTGTAAACGCTTCCAAGGCAGGCAGGCAGGAGAAAATTCTACTTTGGGGAATCTGTTTTTAAACTGTCAAACACCAAGCGGTCACCGGTGACCGCAACCTATTGTTCTTTAATTGTGTCTATAAATACGGTACTCGACGAGTTAAAGAACAGATAAGCTAAATTCTGACCTATGTCGCGGAGAACCTAACGGGTAACCGGCTCGACGTGCAGGAGAAGGAACGGGGTGGTTTTTAGTCAGTAAGAGTCTGACACTCCCTCCCGCCTCACCCAGGCGGGAGAAGTTATTCGATGATTTTCCCCCCTTAAAAAAAAACTCTGACCCAAGACCTCTTCTTTATAGTATACGAACTTGATTATATATTCTGTAGTGAATAACTCAAGTTAAACATAATACCGTGTTTATAGAAGCTAAACTATTTGCGGCTACTGGTGTTAAACTTAGGAACTTTAGTGATACGAGATCAATGACGCATTGTTGTTTGTCCTTCTCCGGTCTAATGGGACAACGGATGTAACATAGCTTAAGACGGTAGATCGTTCAACCCTATGTATCTTAGTGCTTGGTATTCTCCAAAGGGTTAGCCGAAAGTTAACGAGATGAGAGCCTTGGTCGGCTTCTTTTTGGAAGTGCGGTATTCGCACTAATGGTCGTGTGATAACCGTTATCTTCGATATTATGTACTTTCATAGGCATAAGAGAAAGCGAATTTCCACACAGATCAAACACAGTTACTAGCTGATTTTAATCCATTTCGGTTAGTTTGTATAAAAAACACATCCCATTAGAGCGAGCTACATCCATCCATCATAATTTATTTTTATTTTCTGTTGTTTTCTTTTTTAATTTCGCTATCACTTCAACGGCCTATATGTGGCCACTGGTGACCAAAGGCATCTTCTACCACGGAAAAGGTTTGAACATTAATCACCACTCTTGCTCAATGCGGATTGGCGATTTCAAACTTTAAGCCCAGGTTTCCTCACGATGTTTTCCTTCAGCGTTTGTCAGTTGTATCTTAATAATCATAGTAAACACATATAACTCGGAAAAGTCACTTTGGTACTTCCCGTAGGTTGGTTTCGAATTTCGCTATAACTCAAAGAGCGTTAATAAATATTGGCTTTAAAACATTTGTATAATATACGCACCAAGAAAAGAGGTGAAATTAAAATTAATCACTACCGCTTGAGTGAAATCACGAGAAACAAAAGAGGGATTACAAAAATATAGTTTCCGAAGGCGACCAATACGATGTCATAAATGAAATTGGAATTGATGTTCAGTGGAATTGATTATTCCAATCGTGACATCACAATCTACAAGCCGAGGAACGTAGCGTCGCCTACGAGTCTACCATAGAATCCAATTTTCTATGCGACATTTTCATTTTCATCGCTGTAAAAGCGAAGACATTTCCGTGAAATCTACAGAGGAAATGAATCCGTATTCACTTTTACGGTCATTTGAGGAATAACATTGTTGTTATTATAGACTGAGTTTCTGTAAATTATTTTCCTTTCTAGATTTGGTTCTATGAAATTTTGACATCGTATGACCGTGGACTTTTTGATAATACAGACCAGCATTTAATCAACGCATAGACCGAAATGTTATCGCTTGTTTAGAGCCTGTTTAAAACAATATAAACTTACGTTAACTTACCTGTCGCATATATTTATTTCATTTAGAAAATACGTCGAAACTATCAATCATTAAAATTATTCAAAACAAATTGTTTAGTATTTACAAGTTAGTCTTACCACATTTAGCATGCCATAAATTAAACCTAATACATAGATCTTTGCAAATCGTGATTAAAGAAACTGAATACCAATAAATTACTGTGTCATAGTACCTACAGCATAAATAGTTATCAATAATACTAACGACACCACTTAACAAGATGAAGATGAAATATTACCCCGTGTTTAGAAAATAACATAATTTCCATAAGTATTAGTAATTTTAATAGTAGTCCATCGTATTTACATAATGTTAGTTACAGCAATGTACATACAGCGTAGAAAATAATAGACACATCATCCATTGCCAAGTTAGACCACACCACAGATAAAGGAAGCGTACAAAAATCTCATGCTATTAACACCAACGCTAAAAAACCAAGAATACCCTATGGAATCTGTCGCCTTGACTCTTGAATTTTGGAAATTTGTTGCTGAACTTCTCGATGAGGTCGGAGCAAACGAGTAATGGTGATGGTTGGTCCAAGGCAGCTCCTGGAGGAAGACTGCCAGCTCTTGGGCGCGGTTCTGATGTTCTGTGGTAATAATTCAAAGAAATAAAAAAAAACTAAGTCTGCAGGTACCTACCTAATGCTTTAAGAGAGGAGAATAATGTAATTAAAACTTGTATCAATGAAAATTATATTCTTTTTATGACTTCTTCTAAACACAGTGTACTTGTGGAATATAATGATCGTTGTCATAATAAAATTGTAATTAAAATTGAGGAGGATATTAAAATAAATTAAGTTCTATGTAGGAAGTAAATAGAATTAATTATTATTTTGGTAATATTTCGATTAAATACAAACTATGTTGGGGAAATCATGGGTAGCAAAACATTATTGGAATATACTGGAATAATTATAAAGGAAAAAAGTATTGTAATGTTTAACTGATGGCCAAATAACCACAAAGTTCCTAAAGGACAAGTTCAAAATTCAAGAACAAAAGTTGAATTTCAATTCGATTACCTTTCTCTTTCTTCACTGGACGATAAACACGACAAGCAGGATTCACTGGAGCTATCATTATTCGTATCATCGTACGCGAGGTTGCAAGCCGAGCGACTTTTATAAAGTACGGTGCCTGTGCCTTGTTCAACTTTAATGAATTCCTTGCAGATATCCTTTGGGTTTTCATTGTCTGCCGGTCCATCAATAACAAATGAAGGTATAGTTGGATTCTCCTTACCGACGTCTCCTTCACTAGAACTTAATTCAACACTTTCTACAGAGTTGTCATCAACTGAACTCCTAGTTTCTTCAGACAAATTAGATATAAACTTCGATAGCTTTGACCTTTCTATTTTATTCTGCACCTGGTCTTGTAGTTCATCCATACGATCTTGTATTTTCCCTTGTAACGTCATGAACCGATTTTTCAACCGATCCATTTTTTTCTCAGTCATTTTTGCACTTTACTTCACTTTTGTTCTTATCATCACATGTGTCTTCTATCACGGTAACGTACTAAATGATTTTTATTTCACTTTCAACTCTATCAAAGTTAAAATAAGAACTAAAGTTATAATCTAAACAGTTAACTGATTCCCAACATAATGTACATTCTAAGAAAATAGTTTGTTGAATTTATAGGTGTTTGGAACTTCGTTAATTCGCGGTATAATTAATGAAAATCTGAGTTCAGGAACATCAAGTTTGCTTGAATTCGCGTGAAACACTGAACTAACAATTTGGAAGGCGGAAAACAATATAACAGATATTCTATGAAGGTATATGTATGTATTTTTGGATGTAAACAGCAGATGTGAGCTAACAAGAAGCATTACTTCTCGCGTCGGATAATAAACACAATTTGTTTAGCGTTGTCATGATAAAAAACATCATAATAAAAGAATCGTGGACTTTCTGTTAGAGTAATGAAAATACTAATCTTAGTAATCGATCAATCCCATTATTCTATGCGTCTGTATTATTTGAATTCATTTTTATATCACCTTCTGTACTATTTCTGTAAATCAATCATGATTAGTGACGTCAGGACTTTCAAAATAGACGACTGGAAAAGAAGTACCTATTGGTATTTCTAATGGACGCCCAGTATCCTATATTTAATTTTGCTTCAATATTTTTGCTTGAATAGCAAATATTTAAACTGTCAAACACAAAGCGGTCACCGGTGACCGCGACCTATTGTTCTTTAATTGTGTCTATAAAACCGGTACTCGACGAGTTAATGCAAGAAATCGTAAGACAAACAAGTCTTTGAAAGATAGTTCATTCTATTTTATTCATATACAGAATCGTCAGACTGCTTGGGACTCGTAAATTACAAAACTGATGCGGTCTAACATGGCAAAATAATAATACAATCAGATATAGCTATATAGAACACTTCTACACTCGTTTCTGAATTCGTTCTTAAGTCAAAACGTCCTAATCTACATCAAATCGAGCAAAAAATAACAACACAAGTAAAGTACCAGCCAAAACCGGTTCGTTTGTGTCTAAAAATATCAGGAACGAATAATATACAAACAGCCGCACATGAACCTATACCAATCTATCAAATTCCAACAATCTAATCTGAACTTTAATTCACAACGGCAGAGTTGACAATCGGTTAATAATTGACGGGTATTGGAGCAGTGTTACAGTGAGTATCAACTATGAGTCACTCTAATAGTCGCGAGATTGCCGATCGTCTATTGTTAATGGTGGTTTTACTAGACGACTATTGTGACTGCCTCGTTGAACGATCGCAAGTGGGAGCGAATGTGTGGAATGCTTGCAGTTATAATTGATCGAAGAATGCTTGGTCGGGAAACTGGTTCAGACAAAGTGTTGTTGGGATTTTTGATAATATTTTAAAGTTTCGAATTGTACCTATTCAGTTTAATATGGGAATAGTCTCACCGCTAATAGGGATGATGACAAGGTGTGAAAATTAAAAATGTGCTTAGTCCGTCAGTTAGGTAATGAAAAAATATTAGACACGTATTTTTTTGTTGTATAATATAATTAAACTACGGGGGCTAAAACGTCATTTCTATGTATAATATGTACATAGAAGTGACGTCACGCGATTTCAAATCAATATATCGTCGAAAGTATTCGTTTCTGTAAAAAAATTAAAAATACGTGTTTTTAAATAATCTATCAGACGGACATTAAAATAAAAATTAGTCATCTACCCTATTACATGGGACTTGTAACGTAGCTGATGGGTGTTACATTGTGTATGTGTAACTACATATGGTGTAACTCTGCCTATTTCTTCAGGGATTATAGGAAAAGAAAAAGTACCTGTATTATGGTCAAGTGTTTATGTTTATAAAAACCCCTTTTACCACAGATTTTTTCCCTGTGTCATACTTGTGTTTGCAAACGTTTATGATGTTTGTATAAAACCCAGACCTAGAACAACAATTAATGAATTCGGTGCACTTACATTGTAATTGTAATGGAATAATTTACATTTTATCTTAAGAGTCAAATTGATAAACAGAAACAAACAAATAATAAACGATTTTTGCGCTCAAGCGCCTACCAAAAATTTTTTTATATATTTATTAGGTGGGCCGACATTTGGTGACTATCTCGCCTGGTGGTAAGCGATGAAGCGCCTAATTAACCTGTCGAGCGTTCTTTTCCTTATGATCCAACGGGTGCATATGTGACATTTAGAGAAAGAAAGAAAGAAAGAAAGAAAATGCATTTATTTGGCAATTAGCACACGAAAACAAGGATCATTACAATAGAAATAAAACAAATACAGTAAAAATAAAAACAAAACATTAGTAACAGATTTTATTAAAAAGCAGCATGGAGCATTTTTCTTATGATCCACCGGGTGCTCATAAGGACGCTCGAGGGGTTAAACACCACAAAACGATTATTTACCGACTCAAAATACTTAAGATCTGGGTTATCCAATGTTATGTACTTATTCGTATTTTTTATTCGAAATATTATTATTTTCTTCCATGAAAAATATATTTTTTTCAGAAAGCCGTTGAATAAGATTCAATTGAACTTTTGATTAAATCTTGAGTATTTCTGTTCTCAATCTTAATTAAAACTTTCACGAGTGTTAATGAAAAACCATTTTAATAGCTTCGCGAAACGACCATTTTAAACAATAAAATTGGAAAGAAACATTTATTTGTCACAATCATTTTCTACAATTAAAACATTTTTCCACAATTTTCTTTATATTTTTAAGGTCATCTACAAACTTTTTTTAACCCACTTTTTGCCCTGTATGTATGTATGTTTGTGCGCAATTATCTCGCGATTGGTTGAACCGATTCTGATGCGGTTTCAGAAGTGGACGGATCACCTGATGGTAAGCAATCGGCGTCGCCCATGGACACCTGGAACACCAGAGGTGTTACAAGTACGTTACCGACCTTTTGGAATTAGGAATTTCAGGATTGTTGGGGATTTAGGGATTGGGGAAAGGGAGGGGGGGGGGGGGGTAATTGGGCATCCAGTAACTTCACTCACATGACGAAACACAACACGACACGCACGACGTTGTTTCACGTCGGTCTTATGTGAGGCCGTGGTATCACTCAGGTGGAGCCGGCACATTCATACCGAAGCATGGCTCTCCCACACTTAACACACACTTGTTACACTTTGGAGGTTTAAGTATATTAACTTCTTGTCTGTCGGAACACAGATCAACGCGATACATAATGTGTTTTCTATTGTCATATTATATCGACAGAAAAGAGATTATTAAAGCGACCTCAAAAAACGAGGGGGATTAACTAGGATTTTTAAACGTGGTTTGTAAAAAAATATTTATTGTCGCATAATTTAAATGTATTCTGGTTCTAATTGTAATTTGGATTTCAGTTCTGGTGAATTATCCATCCATACCATTTGACTGTCGCGGAGAACCTAAGAGGTTATCGGGGCTCCGGCTCGACGTGCAGGAGAAGGAACGGTATGGTTTTTAGTCAGTAAGATTCTGACACTCCCTCCGGCCTCACCCAGGTGGCAGAAGTCATTCGATGATTTCGCCCTTAAAAAAATACCATTTGACTTTTTTGTTACCAGTGCCACAGAATCACAAGATTTACGTACATTTTTCATGTTTCCTGAATGAAACGAATCATGAAATCAGACTGTTTATATGTTAATGCCTAAATTATTGCTATCAAGAATAAGTTTTGTGTTTTATTAGCGTGTGTTTATTCCCGCTGGCCTTGATTGTGAGGGCGTACAGCTAACATATTGTATGATTAAAATATTTTTGTAATAGTGGCTTACATGTGTAATTCGGGTTATTATTACACATTCATTTCCGTAGGTTGTGGTGTATTAATAAAATAACGAACGCGTGGTTGCGATTACATTATTTTGCATCTATTCTTTAGTTATGTAATAGGGGATAATCTCATCGTACATTTTGTTCTATTTACATACATACATACATAACTTCACGCCTGTCTCCCAAGGGGGTAGGCAGAGACTAAGGAACGCCAATTACCACGATTCTTACATACCTCTTTCGCTTCATTAACAGTCATCAATCTTTTCATGTATGCTCGTCGGTTAAGGGTACTTTTAATTTGGCCCTTCTTTAATATATCGATTTGTTCTATTTCTAAATTAATAAACATTTCTAACAATACTTTCAATTTATAAATTTAACCCGAGAACCTTTCTGTAACGAATGGAGTTTCTTGCTCGTACTTAATTATGGTTTAATTGAAATTGATGCTTTAACTTTGACTTTGACTTGACTTTGACTTTAATCCTCTTGGTCACGCACCAGATGTCAGAGGCAGCAAGAATGCTTTTAATTTCCTACTGGTGCATGCAAAATCTTAATCATCAAGCCAATTGACACTATCAACAATATTAGAAATTATTTTTTTGAAGTCGGTTAAAATAGGTCATTTATTTCTGTCTTACTGGTCTGTAAGAAGAGTGATAAAGTTTTCGCATGTCGAGAATAATTTTAAGGAATAAATGGTATTGAATTTGGACTTGCAATAAACTAGTGTTTACTGCTGCGTAAATTCCCCCAAAAACCTATTTGTTACCCAATAATTGTCAATTAATCAACTTTATTGGCCATACGAACGAGTATATAGCCCACTAATACCTAGTTACGTCTAATTGATTAAATCCATAGTAATTCATGGAAACACTGTTCACAAGTCCATAGGGGGCGCCTCATACATATGTCTACAATTAAATGGAACCGAGTGGGTGAAGGTTAGATGGATATCTAGCTGCTTTCAGCTGGATTTCCAACCTTATTACTTTGGTTGTGTAGTTGATTTTCCATTGTAGTGGTGATTTTTATGATGATTGGTTAGTGACTGCAGTAGATAGGTACAAGCTAGGAACCATGTTGCCTTTCTAATTGATGTTTTGATATGAAGTGTGGAGGTATTTTCATTTGGAGTATTGTGGTTGTGTGTTGCCAAAAAGATGAATAATCCGCCTTAAGCCGTAACCTCAGCTCGACGGACAACTTGCTTCTTGAAATACCTTCCCACCGCACCTCTTTTATTTCTAACTAGCTTCTGCCCGCGACTTCGTACGCGTAATCCCATTTTTCCCGTCCCCGTTCGTGATTGCGGAAAAAAGTAAAAATAAAATTTTTGGTTAAAAAGTATCCTATGTCGGTCTCCTGGCTCTAAGCTCTACCAATTTTCAGCCAAATCTGGGAGGTCCCTACCAATTTTCAGCCAAATCTATTCTGCCGTTCTTGAGTTATATGTGG
Source organism: Spodoptera littoralis (assembly GCA_902850265.1). Taxonomy (NCBI): domain Eukaryota; kingdom Metazoa; phylum Arthropoda; class Insecta; order Lepidoptera; family Noctuidae; genus Spodoptera; species Spodoptera littoralis. The sequence goes on along the minus strand of LR824555.2, from coordinate 8,596,990 downwards.
TGTAACTAACACGACTTTCTTTTATATATATAATAGATTCCTTTAGTCCCGTCATTATAGAAACAATTAAAGAACAATAGGTTGCAGTCACCGGTGACCGCGCTGTGTTTGACAGTTTAAACTTTGGAACGCGCGCACCCTCAAAATAAAAAAAAAAAAGATTTTTTTAAAAACCCAGTAATACTTTGCCTGACTCGGGAATCGAACCGGAGACCCCTTACCCGGTAGTCGCACTTGCGACCAATCGGCCGGCGAAGCAGGCCCTCTTAAAAAAATGCGTATAAGGCTGGTTTTAGAGTCGCGCTGACTGCAAGCTGATCGTCACTACTGACAACCGAAATGTTTGAACTTCTTTATAGCGTGTTAGAATAAAGCGTTCTTTGGTCAGCGCCGACGTATAAAGCTACGGCTTGGTTGTCTTCTGTCAAACTACGCGCTGAGCTATGAGCGCTGACGGTCAGCGTGAGACTAAAATCAGCCTAATGAAAAATAGCGGATTAGTTAATCCTATAGGTAGTATTAACCCATCCACTAATGACGTGAGACCACATAATTCACTAGTCACCTCATAAAAGAGACTTTGCGTGCGTTTAAAGTAAATATATGATTGTTTACCTGGCTACGCGTTACTTTGTCGCCTATACTAGTGTGCAGCGGGTCAAGCTTCTCTAAACTGTCATTTTTTTCCATAGGATATTCGACTTTATTTCATAACGATAGCGTTGAAAATGTATTAAAGTATGGTGTAGGTTTACCTGCTGGTTTGAGTACATAGACGAATCTTAAAGATAAACCGTGGTTAAAAGTTATTTGCTAATAGTTTCGGCCTTCAACTAGAAAATGTGTTGATGAAGAGATGTGGCACTGTTCTTTAGTTAAAATAGGGAGATAATGATACTGCTACATTTTATCAGTTTTATAGTTTTATATAGGAATTGGTTAGTTTCCTAATTTTTATTTTAATGTCCGTCTGGTAGATTATTTTAAATCATTAGAAATCATATTATATCGACTCACTAAATTAAATGCTTTCGACGATATATTAATTTGAAATGTTGTGTGACGTCACAGCGTGCAACAAAATGTAGCACGTTGTGACGTAACTACCTCCCTCTCTTAAACTAAACTCCATTTTATCTAAGTATTGTAACTTTGTAAGAGAAAATAAAAAAATACGTGTCTAATATTTTTTCATTATCTAACTGACGGACTATTTTCTTACCCTGGAAACTACCCTATTGTTGGAGTTAAAAGTGATTGTGATGATGATCATAGACCTTACATAGATTGTTATAAGGCCCTATTTAGCGCAATTATATGGGTCTTTCTTGCGACGTCGCATGTCTGGCAGTTCGCGACACAGACACACACTCTAATCATGATTCTTGAGGAAGTTTTAAGGGAAGTCTTAAGTACCGGGAAGTTGTGGGTGGAGCATTAATAGGTACCTATGTAGGGCATTATACTTGACACGCCAAAGTACGTAACATTGAATATGTGTACTTTACCAAACTCATTAATGAAGTAGATTAGAGAAGATATATGTGGGGATTATCACAGCTGTTATTTATAGAATAGATTACGTATATTAGTTAGTCCATGAATAAAACGCAAAAAGCTAAACTGAACTTTGTTTCAAAGGGTATAGAGGTTTACATTAGCGATCACTCAAAAAATGATGCAGTTTTTGGTAAACTACATAATATTACTCATTTATTCATTTCATTTATTTAAATAGGTATACCAACGGCTTCTGTATACATAGTATTAAGAAATAACAAAGGTAACAATAGGTATTAGGCCTATACAGTCGCCAATTATAGGTTAACCAACATTTAATTACTACTCAAAATTATTATTCAAAAGTAGGTCCTACCATAACAAATTAACCTAAATTCTCGATGTTTGTTAATAGATTAACAACTTTAAAACAATAGGATAAGGTAGAAAATCCTACAAAGAAACATACAGGTGCAACAATGAATCCTCGGGAGCGAGGTCGTTGTAAAATAATGTACCGGGAATGGTTTCATTCTATACTCGTTAGGAATTACATTGGAGGTAAGAACTGTTAGGTACACAATTTTCAATTAGATACCTTCAGGTATTTCTGTTTAGTTAGGGTACAATACATTATCATATTATACACTAGCGACCCGCCTCGAATTCGCACGGGTGCAATATGCATGTATTACCCATATAAACCTTCCTTAAGAATCACTCTATCCATTAAAGAAAACCGCATCAAAATCCGTTGCGTAGTTTTAAAGATCTAAGCATACATAGGGTCTGACAGACGGCGGATAAAGACTTTGTTTTATACTATGTAGTGATAAAGATATCAAAAACATTGTCAGGATTTCATTGTGTGACGTAGGAATATCCCATTTTTTAAGGGTGAAATATAGACGAGTGACTTCTCCCGCCTGGGCTTGGCGGGAGTGTCAGACTCTTACTGACTAAAAACCACCCCTTTCTATATCCCATGGGACACAAGTATTTTACTTGTAGTTACATCAAATTCAGACCCGGTATTCATTGTATGATCCTCAAATTGTTCGTTGTTCGAATCAACCACACTTACTTAATTGCATTAATTTCATTATTATTTACTAGCTTCTGCCCGCGACTTCGTACGCGTAATCCCATTTTTTCCCGTCCCCGTCCGTGATTTTCGGTAAAAAATTAAAAAAAATTGGTCAAAAAGTATCCTATGTCGGTCTCCTGGCTCTAATCTACCTCCCTACCAATTTTCAGCCAAATCTATTCTGCCGTTCTTGAGTTATAAGTGGTGTAACTAACACGACTTCCTTTTCATAGATTTAACTTCTATGAGTCATTAAAACTTAGACAATACGGAATTTGTACACAGTAAAAAATACACCTTTTCCATGAATAAACGATGATTATTTGACCTTTTTAAATATCATTATTTTAATAAGGTCAAGGTACCCATACTGTCCTCGGTACCGCCCCTTAAAATCCAACTTATGAATTTTTAAATAATTGAGTGATATAATTGTTTCCTGTTTTCTATTGATTTAACGAAATTGTCTTTTGTTCCGAAATATAATTGGGACAAAACAAATGCCTTTTGATATCAATGACATAATTATGTAGAAAGTTAAGAATTGGAATTGGGACAAACGGTAAATAAAACGTTTGGTACATACGCCAACAAGTTTGGTATCAGTTTTCAAATAAATATTTAACTTGGTAGTCAAGGTCGATGAAAAAAAGGTTTTATATTATTCCTGTGGTCATGCCATGGTTGTTTTTGCCCCGGTGATAATCTACAACACCAAGTATCTAACTTTTAACTTCATATCTAGGGTTGAGTAATTTAAATTTTTAAAGCCTTTCAATATTCAAAATTGTTTGAAACAACATAAGGCGACATAATAATAGGCACATTGACATGGCTCGTTATACCTGACGGTGTTGTAAGTACACGCACACATAAATACACCACTGACATTTTGGTGCTTTAATCAGTTCTAAGTGACATTACGTTCGCTCTTTTTCAACGCCCTTGCTGAGAACCATACATATTATGTATATTTTTAATTATTACTTCAATTTCAAAAAGCTTCTAATCCACTAACCACTCGGCATGAGGCAGTCTCCGAGAGAAATATTCAAGGTAATAATAGTAAGGTCGCAAGTGCGACTGCCGGCAACGGCAGGGTTAGATTCCCGGGTCGGGCAAAGTATTACTGGGTTTTTTAAAAATCTCAGTAGCACGGTATCTGGCAATAGGCTCACCCCCTATTACATGGGACTCATAACATAAATAGTGAAAACTGGGTGTTACATTGCAAAGTGGCATTAAGTGCCGTAATGTGCACCCCTTCCGGGATAAAAGGCGTGATGTTGTGTGTGTGTGTGTGTGTGTGTTATTTCTTTCGGTTTTAAATAAAGACTTAATTCACACAAAACTGATGACCTTGTGATCGTCTTTTTCAGTGTGTTTCAGACCTTATGAAGCCTACGAGGCACTTGACAGTCTGTTAGAGAGGCTTGTCAGCAAATTTCCAAGTGTTCATTTAGGACAAGGGTCTTGAAGTAAGACAACGTCATTGCTTTCTATATTGTTATGACTTTTAGAAGCCTAGCTTTTTGCCTGCCATGAATATATAACACTTCTATCAATTGGCGTCCAATCCTGATGCAACATCGAGATTAAAAAAACGCGAGAGCAAAACGTTGCTTTTTGAAAATTATTTTCTATAAGTGGTATAAATCATCAAGTGACTTTTCCTGCCCTGAGTGAGGCGAGAGGTATTGTCTGTTACTGATCAAAAACCACCCCGTTCCTTCTCCTACTTTGAGCCGAAACCCCATTTTCCATTTTGATAGATTCTTGTCATTTCTTGGGGCACGGCCGTTAAAGAGTAACACCACGTTTTCCAAGTGGCAATTTTCCATCGTCAATGGGTAGCGGTTCTGGCGACAGATTGGTGCAATGGTGTCATGGAACACCTGGCTTTGTACCCTTGTGTACCCTTCAACTGCAAAGTCATACAACATTAACTATAATAATAACGAAATCGCAATAAGGAACCTTAGACTTGGCACGACTTTGTTATATTTCATTACTTTTTAGAGATAAAGTAGCAGCTCCATCGACACTTGGCTAGCTTTTTACAGAATGTTTTTGGTGGGATTAACATTGACATTTTACAATTGGCCCAGTACTATCGCAGCCTATTCAATGCGAAGACGCAAAGGCAATACTTCAGTATAGTTCTATGTAATGTATAGAACATATTTATGCTAATGCTGCCTAATGGAAGTGTAAACAAAGCTTGTTACCTGACGGATGGTAATTCCTTGTAATCATTTACGGAATTCTACAATACGTTGCCCTCGATATGTTTAAATGTAAACTAATGTAAACTACTTAGTCTTCTAATAGAATACCAATAAAATTGAATAATACATTGAATATGTCAGTTCTTATTTATGGGATTTTTCGTTATTCAAATAGTAATTGTGACTGCCGAATTCTCGAGTTCAGTGCACGATTCGTTTAAATTGTGGTTCGCATAAAAAATAACGAAGTTTTTCATAGTTTTTGCCATAACAAGATTTTAGAATAGTTTTTATAATAACTATCGTGAGACATACTAAATTAACTAAAAATCGCGGGTTACTCACGTGAATATGTAGGCTGCGCACGCTGCGCATGAGGGAGAACCCCTCCGTGGTTCGAAACTAGTAGAGCTCAGAATATTCATTTGATTAACCCGCGATTTTTAGTTAATTTAGAATAGTCTCCGGTGAAGATATGACAACAAACATTAACACAGAATTTGATATTAGGTATGGACTGTTTACGAAAACTAGACATTTCGTAATACTTATCTCTGTCTACCCGTTCGTGGAACAAAACGCATAAAGTTATACAGACAAACATTAAACATGTAAACACATATTGACGAGCGCTCAGAATTAGACCGTAACTAATTAAACACTATCATTAACTCGCTAATTATATCTACACGTGAATTCATCAGTTACATTGACTTTAAGACATTTTGTTTACAAAACATTAATATTACAACATACTATATTTTAGTAATTAAAAGATAGATATAACACAACATAACATCACGCCTTTTATCCCCGGAGAGTTAGGCAGAGGTGCACAATACGGCACTTACCTCTCGCGCGTTTCTCGTACACGCGGGTGGTACACTCGAAGATACGCGATATTTTTTCTGAGACGTATATTTTCAAGTTGCAACCCGTTCTTTTTTTGATTGAACAGAATAGTTCATTCGCTTTCTATTATAATATTTACCCGTGTGTACGAGAAACGCGCGAGAGGTTAATACCACTATACAATGTAACACCCGCTTTTCACTATGTATGTTATCAGTCCCATGTAATAAGGGGTGAGCCTATTGGCATATACCGGGCACAATTCCAGACTCCGTGCTAATAATGTTTTTTTTTTTAAAACCCAGTAATACTTTGCCGACCCCGAATCGAACTCGAGACCCCTTGCCCGGTAGTCACACTCGCGACCACTCGACCTACGATGCAGTCTAAAAGATAGACAGTGACTTAATAGCTGGCCTATTGTCATGGAATTTTCCACATGAGATGTGTAACCTTCATAGCTATCAGGGGATTAAATGAGATCTTCTTTATTAAGGTTGAAAGCTTATTTTTGACTTTCATGAGTGTGTAGCGACGCGCATAGAAGATTAAACGATCAAATGTACCGATGACGTCACAAAGCCGATGACCTTATAGAACTTTCTTTTCAGCAGCTGTAGCCAAATGCCATTTTTCGCTTTTTTTTTTTGTCTTTGGCAACCGAGTCTCCAATACGATGTTGTCGACTATACTGCCAGTGTCGAGTGGTGACGGTAGTTAATGCACCGTCGAACTTTAACTTTTTGGTAGTTGTTAGTAACGTTATATTTTAATACAATTTTCTTTAATAAATTTGGACAGTCTACATGTTGAGTAGAAAACTAAATTATATGGAATTGACGTAAATTTTGACACTTGTCAGTGTCATCCCCATACATTTTGATTTCTACTCTCTGTGTAGACAAGCGCTAAAGTGGCGTTTGGCTAAAGGCCATGATCTTATGAAACTTTACTCGCTGTACCTACCTTAGAAGTGCAATGTGGTCTATATGCACTGTGGCATGAGTGCTGATGTCTAACGATAACGTAAGTACTGTATTTAATATCTAAGTAAGTAGGTACTACAATAATCTAAAATCCAAATAAATGTGTACCTACATAACACGAGTTTTATACCGTTATACCGAGAATCATCTCATATGCTTCTCATATGCCGAGTGATAGGTTACCCACCCATTGATAGGTTAGAAGTCGGTGCCGTAAGTTCTTTACAAAATTATTCAATAAAACCTTAAAAGACACCTAATTTACAATTTTCTGGCCATTAAGTTATATCATTATGATATGAGCTGTTAAACGTCTTCATATAAAAATACGAATTAAAAAATATAATAGACGCATTAACCGCTCCTACAAGTTTCGAAAATTCCCCTCGGTTTCCCTAGGATTCCGTCATCAGATCCTAACTTCATGGAAATGGGGCCATCTCGGGAGTATACCCTTTCAAACAAAACAAGAATTTTGGAAATCGGTTCACAAACGGCGGAGTACTGCGCGAACAAATAAAAACAATCAGCCAAACATAGTACCTCCTCCTTTTTTTGAAGTCGGTAAAAATAATAATCTCCCCGCAATTAATTTGTGTAAATTAGTAATCAATAGTAATAAATAATATGTCAATGATTAATGAAGACTATTCATTTGTGCAATCCAATATATCCGCGCATTGTAAGTACTTGCACACTATTATAGTCTGTCAATAGACTATTGTTATTGTTTTGTTTCTAAAAATGGCGGATGAAAACATTACTTACATAATAATAGGTAATAGACGGCTTATAGACAACAATAAGTAACATTATTATAATGAATGGTTTTAATATAAAGTGTTAGGAATGAATGAGGAAGGAAAAGAAACACGAGTTAAAGTAGGTACCTAAGATCTATAAGTTCCGTTCATTATTTTCAAAACAATATTATTATGGTAGTATTGATTGCAAAAAAAATTATCCAATTTGAATGCAATATTAAACTTTAATAGTTTCATAATTTAATATTGCATTCAAATTTTCTAATTATAGGCACAGTGTAGGATATAGTCTCTAGAAACAACGGCTGAGGCACCTGGGTACTATAGACTTACACGCAAAATACACACACATTGACATGAAGGACATCTGTACACTACTATTTATATACACTACTGACATTTTGGTGCTTTAATAATTTGAAGAGAAATTACGTCAATGTCCTTCGTCCTTGGTCGTTGTCTTAGTCTATTATATGTATTGAGGAAATGAATATATTGGATAGCCTGATCAATATTTTTAATTTATAGGTAATTTAGCTGGGATTAAAAATGTGTATGCGGTTTCTCAAAATTGTCTCAGTAATAACACGGGGTCTGAAATTGTGCCCGATGCCCGACACTCCCTAGTGAAAAGTGTGTTACATTGCATAAAATTACCTTTACCTATCTCTTCGCCATGTATATCTAAGTGAATATTGTAGTAAATAAAGGAACTTTGTACATTTATCTACGTCATAGTGTACGTCTAATAACAGTGCGTTCTATGTTCATGACTCCAGTAATAGTGACAGATAACCTTTAGTTACGTCTGACCTTCGTTACAATATTTCTAATACAGATATCAACGTGACAATACGGTAGGTGACAACTAGTAAAATTCAATACTTTTAACGAAACGTCAAAAACGATACTGTTCTATGAATTTTGTACGAAATACCGTCTTATGACGTCATTATATTTTTGAGTCAAATAGCACACTTATATTTAAAAAAATGCTAGAATAAATAAAAACTTAAGTATATCATCAAATCAATGAATGAAAGTGTATCTATTTTTCAATATTAAATTGGACTGAAAAATCAATACAGTTTATTATTGACCCAGGAAACTAACCAATTTCATATCTTTGTCGTCATACGAAGGTATAAAAGGTTATGGAAATACAAAATTATTGCCTGACCTTATTATGAGTCAATATCTTAATTTATGTCAAGTTAATATTATATTTTATATGTGTTAGGTACAAACATTTTTCTAACATTTTCACTGTTCAAAATCGATTCCAATCGCGAGACAATCACATATGGCGAATGCGCTGTGAATGCGCTGTGAATGCGCCGCGAATGCGCAGTTCGCAATCTGCGCGCGTGCAGTCACTACAATAGTTTGGTGCTCAACTCATACAAGGTTCATATAAATAATACCTAATTTTAAAGGCACACGCGCAGCTCGCGGGCTGCTCGCGGGCGGTTCGCGAGCTGCGCGTTCGCCATAATAATATGTGGACGCACCCTTATGTTATGACGTCGATTGTGATTAGTATTGAAACTAGTGACATTGACTTTGATTTGATTAACATGGAGTTACTACCTACCCTGTACCTAAATAGGTATAATTATCATCGTTCTCAATGAATAACTTAATGGATTCGTAATATCTCATACTTACTATATTCAAGGAAAAGATTTGTTATTATTATTTCTAGTTTAATAAATTAATAATAAGTACTATTAAATGTCAGTGATGTCACCTTGTTGTGTTGCAAATGTTTTGTTTAGTGCCATAAATTGTTTAATTTTCTTTTCTTGATAAAGGTCACCGAAAAGGTATTTAAATATTTACCGGAGTTTCTGGAAATCTTATACTACATATTATATAAAGTGGAAGAGTTTGTCTTTTTGTTTGTTTGTTTGAACGAGTTAATCTCCGTAACTACAAGTCTGATTTGAATAATTATTTTTGTGTTGGATAGCGCATTTATCGAGGATGGCTATAGGCTATAAAACATCATACTACGACCAATAAGAGCTGAGCAGACCGTGTGAAACCGCGCGGGAGTAGCTAGTCCTTGGATAAAATCTTATACGGACATAAGTCCGTCGCCTGGTTCTAAGTTACCGCCCCACCAATTTTCAGCCAAATGAATTTAGCCGTTCTTGAGTTATTCACTAAACAAAACTTTTTTTTACATAGATTTAGTTTTACGTCTTTTTAAATTACTGGGTTTTTTAAAAACAATCTCAGTAGTAGCACGGAGCCTGGAACTGTGACCAGTATATGACAATAGGCTCACCCCCTATTACATGAGACTCATAACTTAATAGTGAAAAGTGAGTGTTACATTGTACAGTCATGGCATTAAGTGCCGTAATGTGCACCTCTGCCAACCCCTTCGGATATAAAAGACGTGATGTTATTATGTATCGTTCTTTTCGAATTTAATTGTTGTCTGAAGTTGATTGAAATGTGCCTAGTTCGAAGATAGAGGATATTTATGTTTTGTTAATTAATCAATTAAAAGAAACAAATTAACCTTCGCATTTGTAATAATAGAGGTAATTTAGCGGGACATTTTTATAAATAACTTTTGGTTAATTTTACTTACGGAATCATAAAAGATCAAACACGTAGCGATAAGTAAAATAAATAAATATTACACAATAGTGTAGTGACATGCTACTGTTGTGTTTTCTTTGTAAAATTATCGAGATAAGAAACGTTGTTTTATTTAATTAAATATTATTTAATGTACACAGATAATTTTGTTTGTATCTTTTAAAAGTTTTGTATTTTTATTTTTATTTACTTACTTTGGAATTTATATACTTTGACTGCACCGTTAATGCGGTGGCTGGGCAACCGGAGCAAGTTTTTGTGTGATCCACAAATTGTTGTTCCGGGTCTGGGTGTCATGTGTATATGAACTTGTATGTTTTTAAATGCACCCACGACACAGGAGTAAACACTATGTGGGTTTAATTAATAAAAAAAAATGTGTAGCATTAATTGCTTTCGGTTCTGTGATTCTCAATATATTTAATTTTTCTTCGCAATATGTAATATTTGTGAGACCTCTTACGTAACAGTGAATGATAATGAACAATTTCGTTCAAACAGTAGCATTTGCAATACACTTGCATTGCATGACGAGATGTCAACGACCTTAGTGAATGCAAACTTCAATAATTGAATGATGTAAAATCAAGTTTTTTATCTTTACGTACGATTTTAATGATTGAGAATCAGTTTGTTATAAACTTTAGTTCTAGATTTAACTCAAATCTGATAAAAATTAAACAATTTTGTGTAAAACATCTTACGTCAAACCATTTTACAAACGCATCCAAAATAACAATACACTTTCACAGATTATAAAACTGAACTTGCAATAATAGAACACAATAACAATAAAATTACTGGCACAAAACACAACACACATAAACAGTCACATAAACTTTTTAAAATTTCAAATTCCGAATATCAAAGCAGGCCGGTTATAAAAAAATCATGGCCGCGACCGCAAAGTTTGTTTTGTTTGCGCAAAATTTTTGTTTCTATCACATTCGCACGCGCGCTCGCTTTGGCGTCTGACGCTTGACTAAATAAACTAGGTTAGCACATGTATTCGTCATTCATTCGAGGGTGATAGTAATAAAATAATGTATGTATCTTAATAGTGGCTTTGAAGGACGTCCGTTGAATGCAGGAAATGTGTTGGTCTACTGGCATAATGGAAGTATGGATGACCTTGACAAAACATGGGACGCTATTAATGTGACACTAACGCAGTACCTACTGTCCATCAGACGATAGCTATTAGGTTTTGTGTTTGTAGTTTATTTACATTTTTAGTTCAATTAACTGATAATAATATAATATTAGATTAATATTAATATTAGATTAATTAGTAAGTAATATTCGATTAATTAGGATACATATCGGTACGGGATACGTCTGGATTACGGGATTTCGCGGATGGATTACTGGATGCGGTTTTCAGAAACCCCATTTACTGTTCTGAACTCCTGTTTGTACAGTTAGGCAGATATCATTCGTGTGGTCGGTACGCGGGACAATCCTTAGTCCAAATGTCAAAATAAATAAATTTTTAACCGAATTCAAAACGGAGGTGCATACATATACACAACAAATAAGTTTGTTTATATTTCCTGTTAAACCTGACGAATTGATTGTACAAATATAATTGAATTACACGATTGGTCGAACTATTATTAGGTATTTCAATTAAATACGAAGTTCTTAGTAGAAACTTGTGAGGTACTTGGAATTGAGTTAAGGTTTATCGATTGAGTTATAAGTAATGACTTGTATTTACCATTCAGGGAATTATGGACGTAAAATTATTTTTGTTAATGAAAACTGCATGTCAGAAACTACTATCATTTTTCACGCGCCTTAAAGACCTTTTAGATTTACCGGCACAGACAGGTCCTAGTAGGGCTAATGCTCGATACGGAGCCGCGGGAAATTTAACGGCTTGCTGCGCGCCAACTCGAAGAGCAGGAGTAAGAACGGGTTGTTGAGTCTGACATTCTCTCTTACTCAAGGTGGAAGAAATCATTGGATGCCATGGCTATCCCCTTGAGAAAAAGCTACCAACATTTCTAAATGACCTTTATTTTCATTAAAACGATGTATTTGTGTGTATGTATTTTTTGGACACAGCTACGTTTGTCCTGGCCGCAGAGTCGACGCCCGTGCTACTGCCGAACAAAAGGTATCTGGGTCCTGGGTCGAGCAAAGTCCCATTGGGGGCATTTAAAAAAAATGGTAGTGTAATGTATCAATGCTGTGAATTGCCAATGGTTTACTCCCAACACTTATGGCTCACTTATGACAGAAATCACAACTGAGGTTGGTTAGCTTGGAGCAGCTAATCAGAGGGCTAAACGTGGTAACGTAACGTCCCCATATTGTAACTTGCACTAGGCCCTCTGGTGACCTCCGGGACAGGTCTGTCAGAGAACATATTGTCCCTGACGGGTGCTGAAGGTCACCACCGCGGTGGTTTTTGTTAGGCAAAACTCCCATACTCCCTAGTCTTTCTCCCCAAAAAGCTACCGCGGTGGTTTTAGATAGGTAGCCTTTTTTCCCAAAAAGTTAGACGCCTTTTGAAGGTTTCCTCGCGTTATCAACAAAAGGCCCTCTGGTGATGGGTAGGTGTTACAAACATAATTGTGTGGTATTCTTCTGACTCCTTTGGGGTCAAAAAGACATGACATTATGGTTGTATAGCTAAAGTTATAAACAGTTCTCTATAAATCATAACGTGATTCCGTTTATTTATGTAATTATTGAAATTGTCGTATGTAGCTCACGTTTTCTTAGTAAATAGCCGTGTTTTGTGTCGTGTGGGGTCGACTGTATCGTATCTATTCCATCATTGATGTATGCAATGATTAACGTAATGAGGGAAGATTACGCCTTAATGACGTAAGATTGTGTATTTGTTGGCTATTTCTAGTTGTGTGTGCGTGTGTATTGTTCATGTATTGTACCTATACGTAAATGTGATGTATTATATTATTATCATCGTTATTGCAATCAAAAGCCCGTGACTGTTTGTTGGTGGAATATGGGCCTCCTCAAGATGAGTTACGTATCTACATATAAAGGATCATATATAATTAAATATAGTAGCTGTTGCCTGCGACTTCGTTCGTGTGAAATATGAATTTTAGAACATAACTTTTTTTGTTTCAATTTTCCAGAGTAAAAGTAGCCTATGTTACTCCATAGTACATCAGTTACCTCCCAATAAAAGTCTTGCAAAATCGGTGCAGCCATTCCAGAGATTAGCCAGTACAAACAGAGAGACAAAAATTGTAAAAAATGTTTTTTTTTTTTTTTTTTTTTTATTTTATTTATTTATTTATTTAATACAATTACTTTGCCATAACAGATAACTTAACCTAATTCGACATAGTAACTTAAAATACGTTTCCTAAACTATTAACTATATTTAACTATAAACTATATTTTCTTACACACTATAGAATAAGTGGTCCTTGTGAACTCGCTCAGTGTACAGTTAAATATGTCTACGACATCAGCCACCGTGTTAAGAGTGCGCAAGGCACGAGTGAGCGGCGCGCGCTCCAGCAGGTTGGTGCGCGCCCGCGGCACCACCAGCAGCCGCGGCCGGCGCCGCCGCGCCACATAGTCGTCCGGCATACAAAAACCTATCTCTGAAAGCATATCAGAGTTTTGTATGTTACCTCTTAAAACCTTCAGAAGATAAGTTGCCGATGCTACTTCACGCCTGACTTCCAATTTGTTATTTTGGTATGTGTATCGCATGTATATTATATGCATGTAGTAAAAAACAGTTATTTTAATATTATAAATTACAAACAGACACTTTAATTTTCTTGATCTGTATATGGTCTCCACGCTTGGCAGGCAAGTTGGAAATTACGGTTGATGTGATGTATGACATTGAATAATTTTAAAAAGGCTACTGTTTATGTCTTACATAAGAGCCACATTATTATTCATAAAAAGCCAGACTCCTATACGTATTCTCATTCATTAAGTTAGTGTGTATCATTATTTGTGTATTCAGTCGCACAAACCCCTAATGAAGTTAGCAGACCGCGAGAGCGTGGGTAATTCCATCAAAATCATTCAGTTAGCGAGCTCAAAGTAATTAAAACAAGTTTCTTGTTAATTAATTTTCTTGCAGCTAAGTTTTATGAGAGCCTTTCGTCTGTATACATTTTCTAAATTTAAGAGAAGCATACGCTTGTTGCTGCTCAGGACTATTCAGAAGGGTTAGACAGATCTAGACACCTCTGCCTACCCCTTGGAAGAGTAAAAAGTGTGATGTAATGTTTTGTAATAGTCATAATGGTCCTAAAATATAAACATAAAATTCGGGACATACTTACCTGTAATTTTGTAAAAGCACGTCCATTAGTTTAATGAACATTTGTAAAGAACTAAAAAAATTACATTAAACTATCATCCCTTTTATGTTTGCAATTCATTCAATGATGTCAACCCTAAAAATATACACGGAGCTACCAGGGCGCCATCGAGCCAGGGAGTGCCGCCGACGCCGCTAAAGTGAAATGCTACGAGTATTGATGTCCAAAGTTATTTTCAGCTAGAACGAACCTCAATATTTTAGATTTCGAATTAAAAGCCGACTAAAAAACTATTAACATTTGACAAAAACTGGACAGTAGCATTTTCTGACAAACTTGAACTGTTTATATTGCGATCTGCCCAGAGAAGAGATTATGGCAGAACTTTATGTAGTAAAGGAGGCTGATTGTCCAGAAATCTTGTCACAGATTATTGGTAAAAGGAAAAAAGTAAGCAGTGTTTATGACACTTTTATCGACTTTCTTACACAAGTAGACAACAACCCCTTCTGTGGTTTGAAACTAGTAGAGCTTTTCCTCAGTGAGTAACCCGCGATTTAATTCATTTAGTATGTTTCACGATAGTTATTATAAAAACAAGTAGAATTGGTTTTAAAACTTCGTTCACGAGGTTTTTTCAATGCTTGAATGAGTTTGCTCTTTTTATATTGTATGCACATGTGACTTATAAAAGTGCTTGTAATGCTCTGATGGAGATAAATGCTTTAACCTTGTCATTGAATCATAAGAGGTAGGTACTGAGATTGGATATTTAGGTATTTATATAGTACATCACAGTGGCATTAAGTGCCACATTGTGCACCCCTTCCGGGATAAATGGCGTGATGTTATGTTATAGAATAGAATATAACTTTATTGTACACCATTTATAATACAGTACATACAGAAAAGGAAATGACAAATATAAATAAAAATAGTAATGGGCACAAAGGCCTGTTATGTATTTATTTATTTATAAACACATGCATAATTTTACAGCACAAGCCAAAACTAGTTTAATTTAGTACAGATGTAGATGTAACGATACAAAAACAGTGCATAATTATGTTATTATCTCAGGTAGCCATCTAATATTATTATTACCTCTGGATATGAGACACTTAAAGGCAGTAGCGTGACGGATTGCAAGTGACGAGTTGCGACGCAATAGGTACGGCCCGAGCGTGACGCCTTGCGGCACGCCATGCAATGCAAGATTATGTGCAAGCATGTGCCGCTATCACCTTATTTATTTATGTTCTTGAGTACGATTAACTCGCAGAATTTATTGTGTCAAGAGTTAATAAAAAGTTCTATAGGTATTAAATGAGGTTTAAAGTACGTTAATTGATTGGAAGCTTTGTTAAAATCAATGCAAATATTTATAACTGAACGTCGACCACATCATCGCTTACCACCACCACGAGATAGAGGCCAAACGTTAAACTATCAAGTATAAAAAATAAAGTAAGTTTGACTTATTATCAATTTCAATATTAAAGTGTCCATAGTCCATATTCATTTTATCAAAACAAACAATGTAATGCACTCACAATAAGAGTAGTATTAGTTCTTTTTTATTAAGTCATTTTTCTAGTAATAAGACAACGTAAACGACTTTTGTTGCTCAATAAAAACCCACCTTGACGACATAGCCACATAGTGCAATTTTATTTGTGTGCTTTGAGGTGGGTGTAGCGTTAGTCCATTGATTAAAGCTTAGCAGGTTCACAGAGGACAGAGTGAGGTCAAAGCGGTGGAGTAGCAATATTGGTGTAATTTTGTTTTATTTTGTGCTCGTGCACATGTATCTTGTTTAACAGGATTACGATAGAAAGAGATGGTGGATATGTGAATGAAGAAGTTACAATTTAGTAAAATCAGCTAACTAGTTTACTTTTCCTACTTTATGGGAAAGCATGCTAGCAAAAGAATAGCAGCTGATACAGATTTTTCACAAAATAATCTATTTAACAACACAAATGGACGCATCGTTAAAATTTTACAACTTCAATAGTTCAAATCCTCTGTGGAAGGTCGCAATAAAATTTTATATTGTACAAAATGTTCGATAAAACGTTACGGCTTCAAGCCTTTGTGATATTTGCCTTTGGATAAGCGATCCAAAAATTCTAATACTTATTCATATTCAGCCAAATTCCTTTTTTGCTAAAATGAAAATCAGCACCGTTTCAGACGTGTATCAAGAATTTTATTACTTTCAAGTTGCACAGAGATTACTGTCAATTGCTTCAGATTCATCTATTTCGTCACCGTAACCTAATTTGCGTAATCATCTTTAAATTGACGTACACATACAGATTATTCTCCTTTACATTTTGATACATTTTCTACGGCAAGATGCTTAGGTACTTACCAAGTTTTAGCTACCTTTATTGAAATAAAACCAACTCCACAACTGTGAATGCCAATAATGTACCAACGAAAGAGAACTCGCTTAATATTCCGAAATGGCAAATCCTATTTAAAAGTTTCGTATTTGTTAAGAGTTATCTAAATCCGTGGTTTTCAGATGAAAATCTTTCGTCTAAATTGCTTGCAAAATTCATTGTGTGTACTAAAAACTTTGTTACCGCCATTTTATGATTATTTCGCTCTTGGGAAGTGTGCTGTTGATAGACTCGTTACTATATTTGTAGGTAGTGTTCTTTATGCTATTATTTTAATCTATCTATGTACTTATAATAAATCTGTAGAGAGGTCAATTCTGTACATAAAATATATTTAAAAAATAACTATCAAGGGGTGGTTAGGGATCGCCACTGATGCCAAAAATGCAATCAGTAAAATTTTTGTCTGTCTGTCTGTCTGTCTGTATGTTCGTTATGGAAACAAAAACTACTCGACGGATTTTAACGAAATTTGGCACAATTATTCTTCATACTCATGGGCAGGTTATAGTATACTTTTCATTACGCTACGATCAATAGGAGCAGAGCAGTGAAGGGAAATATTGGGAAAACGGGAGAAGTTACTCCATTTTTTAAGCTTCCGTCGCGTGTGCAGGCTTATAGGTTAAAGCTGCATAGAAATCATGTACGACGGAAATATTCTCCTTAAAATTATATAAAAAATATTCCTCGACAGCATATGTCTATCTTTTATGGTTGACTCACAATAACACGTGAAACTCCCGATAGCTTAGCAATTCGGTGATTTCTGATTATATTTGTCTACTCTAACGTTTACAATACTCATTCATAGACTTTACGCTGTAACCGAAACGCCAATGGTTGAGATTCGCTATTATAAATGGAAATATGTGAGTTTATGTGTATGTTTGTTACTCAGTCATATTAAAACGACTGAAGGGACCGGAATGAAATTCGGAACAGAGGTAATTATGGTCTGAAGTGATACATAGGCATTTTACCCCTGGGATCGCGGGCGAAGCCGCTGGCAGAAGCTAGTGTCTTTAATAAATATCGTAAAGAACTTGTTCGAATGCATGATTTGTAATATAATTATGTTTTCCGTTAATCATGCGTTTGATCATTAATTACTACTACCATTAAGTACATAGTTCTATATTGATTTATTTTCTTGGTAGAATATTCTTCAATATACATTCGTAATCTTCAAATACAAACGCGTTACTCATGTCTAATTTTTTAATCTAAAGTCACTTATTTAGAAACACTCCATAATTTCATAACCGCAGCGTAGTAATCATTTTGTAGATTTAATAATTCCTAAAGCTAGTCTGGGGGAATATTCTCAGAAAGAGAATTTCAGATGTCTCATTAATATGTTCATAATCTTCAAATTGGAACAATGTTTATTAAAGTACGAACACATCACACGCCAGTCAATTATATCACACGCCAGTCAATTATAAGATGAACTGGATAATATTTCTGTCGCTTCAATCTGCGTTTTAGAACTAGTCAGGAGTTCGTCTAACAATTATTTTTATTCGTTTGTGAACTACAGTCTGTGGTCTATTTGTGTCTCATTTAGGATCCTACGGAATTTAATATTTGGAAAGTAGATGAACGACCTATCGACATTTATCTTAAGATTATGATTGTTCTTGATAGACGTGATATCTTAATATTTTATTAGGTACTTCAAACTTCAGAGGATAAAGTAAAATCATTGAAAGCTTAACCTCCGACGCAAAAATATGGTTATTTATTTGGTTGCCATTTATAAATATTTTCTTTCGCCATTATATCGGGTCCTTCGAAATCAATCCTTTCACTATTTAGTTCCATATGAAGATAGTTTGCTCCAACACTAAATTAAACCTTAATCATTTTTAATCTTACCTGTTCCTTATCTTCTTGGGACTTTGGCCACAGTGTCACATTCAGCACGATCTCTCCCATATCTTGAGTCGGCTTCCCAGGGTCTCGGAGACACAGTACTAGGTCCTGCGTCCTGCCAAGTTCTAGGGCGGTCAGGTCCAGGTGACAGGAGCCCATGAAGTCATCTTGTAGACCCCAGTCGTAGTCGAAAACCTGTGAAGATTAGGAGGTGATAAAAACAGTGAGTATGATTTAATCAAAAGTATAGTACAAGTTTTTGGGACTTTCAAATTTAAAAAAAATTTCAATCATGCCACACGATACGGAAGATAAGACTATTCCCTCACCTGAGACTGATAACCAGCTAAAAACAAAACACTTCCTGAAGTCGGATAAAAGAGGGTGTTTCATTTAGTAATGTGCAAGTCTGCCTACTCCTTTGGGGATAATAACGTTGAAATTAAAGTTACTTTAGTCTCGAAACAAGTTACGACTTGTTACAAAAACATGAAATGGGCAGTTGTAATGTAATCAAATAACAATGGGCGAAATAAAATTATTTAATCAGAGAGTAACAAAAGAGTGTAATAAATGTCGTTCTTTCAGACTAGAGGTCGCTGACGTAACTGCTAAGCATGAAAGAGTGTTATTAAATTTTTTTAATTACAAATTCTGAGCAGAATTATGTAGCTTACGCTGTAACTATTTGGAACAATCCTTATGATTTTGAAACATGAAATGAAAATAAACTGGTGCTTAAGAGTAACTCAAGTTCTTGTTTGACTTTAACCTTTAATTTTTTTTAAATAGGATTGAAAATGCCTGGACTTAAAATAATTTATATAAAAAAATATAATTTTGTTCGACACACGTTTCAAATATTACAGTTATTTCGCCACTGTACCAGCTGTACCTACCCACGTTATCATTGATAGTTATACAACAAAAATAAATAGAAGTAGGTACTTTTTCAACTTCTTTGTCTGCATATTCAGACCCATATAGAATGGTAGGTTTATAGCAAATTCTTCTTAGTGTCATATTTAAGATGCAGACGGCTTACTAAACGTATGTACATTAGCATAATATTGATTTTATAAAGACTCGGAACGAGTATACGCTTCATTTCAAGTATGAAATTTTGCTAACTGAATTGAAGATTTAAGTTGGCAAAATGTAGATGTTTCTGTATTTTTATTTGGATTGGATCAGTCCAACGAATAAATCTATGCAATCCAATTCAAGATAACAATAACGAATAAGTTATCGTGAAAAGATTATTACATAGTATACATAGTACAGTATATAAACTTGATATTTGGATTTTTGAACAACTTGCACTCGGTTTATTTCGAAATTAGCTCATGTTACTTAGCAAAGATAAAGCAAGAAGAAATTATGCAGAAGACCATACTTTTAGTCACGATTTTTAGCATTATATGGTAAGTTTTCACCTTTTAGATGGACTAAATAATGCTCTAGATGTAAAAGTCCTCGACTGACTGCCTCGTTGGCCGAGTGGTCGCAAGTGCGACTGCCGGGCAAGGGGTCTCGGCTTCGATTTCCGGGTCCAGCAAAGTATTACTGAGTTTGTTTTTTAAATTCTCAGTAGTATTCTCAGTTGTCACATTGTACAGTGGCATAATGTGCACCTCTGCCTGCCCCGTCGGGGATAAAATGTGTGATGTTATGTAATGTGAAAGTCCTTAAAAGATCAAAAAGAAGAATTATAATTATCTACGTGTATTTCAGAAAACGTACCCATACAACAGTATTCTACCTTCAAAAGGATATAACATCTGGAGTTTCACCTGCGGAAGTAAATAATACCTGTCTTACGTAACAGGGGCGTACTTATATTACTTCAACGTCGGATTTCTAAGGGTTTAGAAATTTTGCTCAGTGTAGCGAATAAAATAAATTGTGCGGTATGAAGAAGTATTCTCAGTTCTGATGCGACATGATCGAGTAGAAGCACATATAAGTATTTGCATTACATTTTTAAAGTATTACATTTAAACAAGTACCTTAGTACAACAATAACTTAGTACTGTTTGAGTACGGTGTTTTAAGAAGTGTTGTGCAAAGCAATAAGATCTAAAATTTTGAAAATTCCTATATTGCCACTCATTTGGCAAGACAAAATACAAGACTGTGGTTCTCTGGCTCGAAGGAGGAGTAGGAACAGGGTAGCTCTTAGTCAGTAAGAGTCTAAACACTCTCTAGCCTTACCCAAGGCGGGAGCAGACATTCGATGACTTCTCCCCCTCAAAAGCCAGCGTGTGTGTACTCTTGGTTTTCTTTTAGGCCTTGGTATCACTCCAATCGAGCGAGGTTATGAGGGTTACTTATTATATTTTATTACTGATTTGGATTGCAGTTTAATATCCTATATTCTCTTTATAACCTACTAGTTTTATTGCTGTTAGCCTCAATGGGATTTTTATATAGATAATGAAATTGAAATGGGCTTGTTACGACTTACTTGTTCATGATGAGTATTTTTATTATTTTGTCTTGTTCTAACCTTTTTTCCGAATAGGTTAGGTATTGAAATAGATTTCTTCAAAAAGATTTGGGCGATATATCATCCCTGATTTGATCTACTATTAGATATTTTATTCTGGCGACTTCATATCGTAGTGAAATTTGGAAAATGGAGTAGTAGTTAGTAACTAAATCTTTTCTAGTCTTTTCTTTATTTTTCTGAACAGTGTTGAAAAGGACAATAACATATTTCTATAGCTCAACAGTAAGTACGTACTTGCAGAGAAAACCACGAAGCTGTTGAACATGATTTTACTTATAGCATAGAAGAAAACACTAGTGGGGTTACGCTAATACTTCAGAAGTAGTATAGTATCTATCAAAACAAAATTCACTCACCTTTATCTGCACCGGCTGGAAGGGATCTTCAATAGGTACAGTGAAGCACTCATCCCACACTGGATTCAGGTCTCTGTACACTATCCTGGATTTGTGCAGCAGTCTGCCCCCAGCTTTAAACTTGACGTAGGGATCACTCGTGCCTGACAACAAACCTGGTTTTGGACCCCACAAAACACTACAGTTAGAAGAGAAAAAAGCAAAATCAAATGAAAAACCTAGGTAATGTAAGCTACTAGGATTGTTTCAAGGTAAATATGGGGTTGAAGGTGGTTTTGTTAGCAAGAATCTATCGTAAACTGTAGATCATGGGTATTATATTATTCGTTTCCTTTTAGTCTTCAATTTGAAGACAAACATATTATATTTTACATTCTTATAGAAAACGTAGATCTAAAAGTCCTTAAGCGCTTGTATGCCTGTATATGAGACACTATAGAAAATCCATTGTGGATCCACGTTTAGACACACGACGGGTTAAAAGAAAGCTATGCACTAATTATTCAGCAGTAAATCAAGTTATAATTTGGGTAGTATTAGAAAACTACTTAGATGCGAATCCACTATAAACTCATTTCAGTCGAAAAGTACACGAATCACGCAATCTAAGTTCCGACATCAGCCATTGATTGTCTCATCGCAAAGTTTGGTAAATCCGATTGGATTATTCCATGTGGTGGCCAATAGAGAAGTTCATTTTCAAAGTTACTTTAACTCGGTGTGACGTCTCACCTAGTTAGAAATGAAAGAGTGGATTGTGAGTCAATAAATTCAAGTGGGATTTAGAATGTGTTTCTAGACGTTTCTTTTACCTAGAAAGGACCCCTTTAAAAGGTAAGCCGAGTTTACATAAATACCTTGAGTTACATTTAAATTTAATCTTAGTTTTTACGAGATTGTACGTTTCATTTGACAAAATTGTAAATATATCTTTGTATCAAATTCTTAATAAAAAAATTAGTGAATCCATTTTATCTGTTCTTTTCATTTTAATCAGAAATAAGTCCTGCACGTTGTTTTACTACCACACTCCTCTGAGTGTCACAGACATTTATTGATAACTTAAACTATTTCTTAGCAACGATTTTGTATCGAAAATAATTGCTAAGGGCCTCGGTTAAGTAACCATTAAACGACTCTGGATACTTAAGACCTTTTATCACTAAGGTAAGGTTCTTATCTATTAATTAAGTTAGGATTCTACAGGTGAACTTATGGTAAGAAAGCATCAAGCATTATTTGCGTAAATCAAACAAAACAATACATGCAAAACAACGATAAAACTATCTTTGTGTAGTGTAGTGTTGTGTGGGGTAGTTCATTTAGCGAAATAATTTAAAACTATGAACACGAATTTTGCTATGGAGCTGAATTTGAGCAATAAATTCCAACATTGTCTAGATAAAAATGATTGGTTTGCTAAAAATGCAGTAAATATTATCTCTTTCCGTGCAAGAATGAGTCTACTAACACAAGAGTGGTCAAAATATTGAGGTTTAAGAAAAGCTTCTAGTGTCAATGACAGCAATATTTATGTTAGCAAATAATGTTGCTTTAAAGATTTTCCTGGCTTCATAATAAGTTATACTAGATAGTGTTTGTGCTCTTCAATAATGAAGGGACTTCAATAATGACTGAGTCGGATACAAAATTACTTTACAAAAACTGAGTACCTTCGTATTTATTCAAAATCCAATTTCAGTTGAACAGTCTGGACCTAACATAAGTGTCTATGTCGGAATACTGAAACGCTACTCAATTTTAAGTCGCACTTAATTATAGTTCTGTCTCAACATATTCTTTGTAAAATGACAGAGACGGCACGATATTTAAGCACGACTTAAAATTGAGTAACGTTTCAGTATTCCGACATAATAAGTTTGTAAATCTATTGCTCAAATTGAAAATATGTATATACAATCCCGTTATAAAAATAAGTGCCAATAAAGTGTCGTATTAAAGTATCTGTAGTCCATCAATACTCGAATAGATTTAGTAAATTCATTTATTGAAATAAGTTGTGAATAATAAATCGTGATTTAGTAGGTATATAAATACTTTATTATTTTATTTAAATAAATATTCGTATTGTTATGTGAGAAACTATTAGCATTATTTTGTGTTAATATTAGTTGCATTTGATTGCCGTGCACCAGTTAGCAGCCATGTTTTTGTTTTGCCGCCATATTGTGACATTTCAACACCAGCTTCTGGGTTTGAAAAAGAGATGGAGCCACGTGTCTTAATATATTGCCGTGCTTTTTATTGATAACTTTCTGTCACAATATGAAAGCTGGTGTTTGTGATAGTGTGCCAACATACCATTTTTGTCCATAGCTACTAAGTTTTGGCCTCTTTTCAAATGTACCCTCAGTTGGAAGAACGAGAATGTTCGCAATTGTTGCTCTCTTAGTCTTTGACCTTCGTCTGGTTCCTGAAACGAAAAATGTAATTTAAGGTAAATGTTCTTTGCATTACTTGAGAACAAAATAACAACCGGCAACTGGGTTTAAATTACTTATTTGAGTTTGCTACAGTTTAAGGAAAATTATTGGATATTCTTCCGTGTCGCATAAATACGCCTATGAGTGAATATATCCATTAAACTACATTACATTCACATGGTAATGTAATTATTGTAAGCGCCTGAATGAAGTTTAATAGCACATAGTCGCGTAAACGTGTAACTGTACCTCATTTTCTTATCAGGCGCATTATCTTGATAACAACAATTAAGTATGTTTACGTTTCTATTATGACATTATCTTCTTTTATTAGTACTATATAAAGTAAATTATCCTTAAAATTGCTACTTCAAAGTATCCTCTTAACATGAATTTAAATCTATACAGATGAACGAAATTGTAGTTTTTTTTGTAATATTAAATAACCTCTTTTTATTACATGTATTTGAATAATTAATATGATATTAATAGTAGAAATGCAATAAAGCAAATGCATTTGAATTAGTTATGTACTAAAATTCATATTCTACACGGACGAAAGCCGGTAACAGCTAGCAATATTTACCTATAAACATTACGTTCATAAAGCACAAAACTTAATTAAAAAAAGTGTAACAGAAAACCGCATCCCAAGCGACGCAGTTTAACGAATTATGCAAATTAGCTAGCCTGTTACCTAACTGGAATCTTCGCTAAAGTGCATTTTGAGCCTTAATTAAAATGGAAGCAAATAGTAATTAGGCGTCATTTCCTAGGAAGGCAATTAATATTCACTTAGGTCCATTTTTAATCCCGTCGGATAAATAAAGATCTAGATATTAATAATAGAAAACTTCTTTGTGAACAAAAACGAAGGAATGGAGTGTCGAGCTACTGACCTCATTAAACCTCCTTTATCTAAGAGATAGTCTTTGCGGTACAAAAGAAATTATATCTACGTTTATATGAATAACAGGCAATTGAACTTCAATGTAGAAATATGGAATTGACCATATAATAAATACTAACTCACTTTTTTTTTTGTTAAGGGGGGAAATTCATCGAATGACTGCTCGAATGACACTTACTGACTAAAAACCACCCCGTTCCTTCTCCTGCACGTCGAGCCGGAGCCCCGGTAACCCGTTAGGTTCTCCGCGACAAATTATAACTCACTTAGAGCTAATATTTTGACTGCACGGATGGCGCGGTTGAGTTCGATTCCCACACGGAACCACTCTTTGTGTGTTCCACAGATTGTTATTCCGGGTCTGGGTGTAATGTGTATGTGAATATATATTTTTGTAAACACACCCACGACACAGGAGAACATCGAAATGTGGGGCAACATTTTTAAAAAAAGTGGAAAGACGGATTGGTTCATAAAAAAGGTGGATAGATTGTGTGAAGAATGTTAAAACTCAGAAAGGAGTTTGTGCTAGAATCACGTCTGACATGGGAGAGTAGAAAAAGAAGATATGTACAATATTTTGAAGTCTTCAGTCAGAAGATCTGTCTACGTAGACAAAATTAAAATCATGTATGCATTTTCCTCTTAGGATTCCCTGTATATTTTGTGTTCAGGACTTCGCATTAGTACTTGATGGTATTCACTTCTGGTCCATAAAAAAAAATTGTATGGTATTATAATTTAGGTGCATAACTTTGACAGTTTAATAGGTAACAATTTTGTTTAAATATCATCATCATCGCTTACCACCAGGCGAGATAAGCCGAGATAGTGGTCAAACGTCGACCCATCAAATATATAAAAAAAATCTTGACAAAACTCCATGATAATTGCTAGTTTTGCTAATTTGACTTAGTATCTACAACAGAGTAGCAAACTCCATGACAAATAGTGTCCAGTAAGCAGTACCCTACTATAAACATAATCGTTAGGTTTAAATACAATTAGTGTAAAATGTAGATGGCGCCACTATGTCGCAGTTACAATGTTCCTAGGGTGAGGCACTCCATTCAATGACCGTGGCTACACCCATGTCTAAAAGGGTTTTTATACAATTAAGCTGTTCGTTATGTTATTATATGATAAGGTATAATATTCGATAGAAATAAATTATGTTTATACGTATTATAACTTTCGTGACACATAACAAATTGAACCATTATACCTATTACACCTACTGTTGCATATCTCTGCATCACCCTATGGTTGACTGTTAGAGAATGCCACCCGGCATTAAGTCCGCTATCGTATGTTTATTATACAGAAGTGTAAAAAAATAATAATAATTTATTGCAACTTGACTAGTTTAAAGTCAAACTGCGACAATCGCCACATCGCGTGTCGAGGAATGCTGCTCATGAATATGAGCCTCTAGCATGGCTTGAAACTAGTCGAGTTTCTCGTCAAATAGTTACGTGATAGAAATTATGGTTAAAAAATCTCGTTATTTCATGTCTTTAAGGTGTTTAAAGATCATTATCTAGTTCAGACGTCTGCATAGTCATATTGAATTAATCAAATGCCTGTTCAATTAAAAAAAACTTACCAATTGCAATAATTCGGTAGGTGGTGGCCGAGGGTAATGCGCAGGAGTGCCAGAAGTGGACGGCGCTGGATCAGTCGACACCTGACGGGTCACAGACTCTGTAGACAAAGGATAACACATGATTAAGTACGATGAACATATTATTATTTCAAGGTAAGTGCATCAAGTACAGATGGCACCACATGCCATGTCAAATTGTCAAGTGTCCACCATATTAGTTACGAAGTTTACTTCTAAAAGTACTGGTTGAAGTATTCTATGAAGAAAATAATTATCAAACAGTTTCCTAATATATGTATGAGGAGACTGACAAGTCTATAGTCTGCCTGATGGAAAGCAGTTACCGTAACATGAACACGTCCATAACGCCAATGTGTTACTGATTTTTAAATTTTTTATGAATAATGCAATCAAGCAAAACCTCTATCGTTCTTATAAGACCAGAAGATATACATACGTTTTCTGCTCGTGAGAAATAGAATCTCTTATGTAACTCATCGGAAATCTATCACAGCATCTGCAAAAATTGCAAAAGCAAAAAGAGTTTCTTTCAACCCTTTTGAGTTCCGTCGTTATAGACACAATTAAAGAACAATAGGTTGCGGTCACTGGTGTCCTCGCGGTGTTTGACAGTTTAAACCCAGTAATTTTTGATACATCTGACCAGCAGTAGGTACAACGACCTTACCAAAGTATACTTACCATCTCGTTTGCGGAAGAGGCGCATTCTCCGCCACTTCCTGACTGCGGATTTAAGTTTCTTCATCAGCACACAGTTTAGGAACGCACTGGCTATCCTTCGGCGCCATATTGTGCACATCTATTGTCTATTGCTTGGTGTATATTGGTCCCATCACTATTTTGTTATGTTGCTACATTTTTCGTTTTGTTGTTTTGAAGTGAAGCTAATATTTTGTAATTTTAAATAGAAAACAATTTTAAGGTTTAACTTGTTTAAAGAATAGTTATGGATGCTTGCTTTTGTTTATGTTCAATTTGCTTGTATCACATAAGCCCTTTACAGAATAGACTGACCATTACACCCACGTTTCACGTACCATGTAGGGGTTGAACGTATTGCCACAATCCTAGACTTTATGGTATAGGTACTATGACATATCTATGATAGGTGCTGAGAAATTTCCGAAAAACCGAAAAAAAAATTATACTCTTCGGCCGACCACTAAACTAATAAGGTAGTCTAAAATTTAGAAATGTAGAAATATTATAATTTAATTCTGAGGGCCGATTTTTATACATCAGTTTAATTCTTAACTGTACAGTAAAATTGACATTTGACAGTTGTTTAGTATGGAAAAATTGTCAAATATTCAAAGTTATTCCTCTGATAAATTTAACTGAGCATTGAAAAAGCGACCCTAAGTACGATATGAAACAAGAGAAAATTCTGTATCAAGAAACAACACAAAAGGGGCACTAAGCAGGTCGTACACTCATACTCCAACAGGACTTCCAAAGGCGTCTTATTTCATTCCTTTGTGCTTGTGAACAAATTCCTACATCTTGCAATTCAATAGCAGGAAACTTACTTCATTTCCTCAGACGGAAAAGCACATCTATACTTATAATAAATCTGTAGAGAGGTCAATTCTGTACATAAAATATATTTAAAAAATAACTATCAAGGGGTGGCTAGGGATCGCTACTGATGCCAAAAATGCAATCAGTAAAAATTTTGTCTGTCTGTCTGTATGTTCGTTATGGAAACAAAAACTACTCGATGGATTTTAACGAAATTTGGCACAATTTTTCTTCATACTCTTGGGCAGGTTATAGTATACTTTTCATTACGCTACAATCAATAAGAGCAGAGCAGTGAAGGGAAATTTTGGGAAAACGGGAGAAGTTACTCCATTTTTTAAGCTTCCGTCGCGTGTGCAGGCTTATAGGTTAAAGCTGCATAGAAATCATGTATGACGAAAATATTCTCCTTAAAATTATATAAAAAATATTCCTCGACAGCATATGTCTATCTTTTATGGTTGACTCACAATAACACGTGAAACTCCCGATTGCTTAGCAATTCGGTGATTTCTGATTGTATTTGTCTACTCTAACGTTTACAATACTGATTCATAGACTTTACGCTGTAACTGAAAGGCCAATGATTGAAATTAGCTTGACTCGATATTATAAATGAAAATATGTGAGTTTATGTGTATGTTTGTTACTCAGTCATATTAAACCGACTAAAGGGACCGGAATGAAATTCGGAACAGAGGTAGATTATGGTCTGAAGTGCTACATAGGCATTTTACCCCTGGTATCGCGGGCGAAGCCGCTGGCAGAAACTAGTACTTAATAATTTTCCTTTTCTTGGATCTTTTTTATGATTATAGATGAGTTAAAATGCACTTACTGGTTTTAGCTCAATGAAAGGCAATAAATCATTATTAATTTTTTATTTAATCCAACCATGACATCATTTTAGTCACCTCAAGTTACATCTTGTGATTACGATATCCTTACTAATATTATAAATCGGAAAGTGAGTTTGTTTGTTTGTTCTGCTTTCAAGCCGTAACTACTAAACCAATTGCTTTGAATTTTTGCAGAAGTCCGGATTAAATAATAGGGTACTTTTTATCCCGGAAAAATAGATAAATAGATGGCGCTGTGTATATCGTCATATGTCACATATGCTACTTTTTATCCTTTTGTGACGCGAGCGAAGCCGCGGGTAAAACCTAGTAGTGTCTATAATTACAGAGTTTGGCAACGCCCAACGAGTGGCGGGTTCGATTCCCGCACGAAGCAATTCTTTGTGTGATCCGCAAATTGTTGTTTCGGGTTTGAGTGTCATTTCCTTATATGTGAACTTTTACGTTTGTAAACGCACCCACGACACAGGAGAAAATCCTAGTGTTGGACAAAGTTTTTTTTAAAAAAAAGAGTAATTCAAAGTACACATTTTCATGGCACATCATCATCCATTCATATTCCGTTAAGTCTTCTTTCCTTTTATCCATTAACATTACCATCAGTTAGTTTATACCTATCTTCTACTGGACATACGCCGCTTTATCTCATGGATGTACCCTAAATCTATTATTCACAACACCCCACTTTAAACTACTTACGTAAATCTAACCCATTACATAATTTCTAAGTTTGTGCTAACACTTTATAATATATTGTTACAACTGTAGAACTAACCGCCACATTGAACCGGCGAGTATCTCTGTGAATTATCTGTTACATCCCGGATTTAGCTCAGAATACTCTGATATATTGTTGGTACTGATATAATAACTCTATCTGGTTTATTTTTGGTTATTAAAATATTAACGTTGAGTTTCAATTCGTATTTATAGCATAACATAATGATGTTTTTGATCCAGAAAGGGATTGGTAGAATCTCTATGACAATATCGATAGTAGCGCTTCGCTTCAAGCTTTTTTGTGTGTACTGCTAAGGAGTAGAATTCTTTGCCAGAGCTTGTGTTTCCTGAAGGATATAATCTAGGTATCTTCTACGCTCGAGTGAATATATCGATAAGCAAGCGTGTTTCATCGTACCACCAGGCAAGATAGTAGCCAAACGTCGACCCATCGAATATAAAAATAAAATAAATATGTAACTAACAAGACCAAGTAAAACACCGACTGTATGTTACAAGTCGCAAATAACAGCAGATGAATACTGAGTACAATCCCAGATTCCATACAGTTACTGGAAATTGTGAAATATACGAAAAATTCTAGTAATAGTTCGCGTTATACATGACAGAATTAAAACGAAACTCATTGGTTGATAGTCGTATTTGCAATCAATCGATTGATATTCTTCTGTGGTGAAAAACAAGATTTAAACTACACAACTAAGGTATTATGAAACATCCACCAGACTGGACGTGACTCTATGAAGAATATAAAGATATGTGAAATATCACCATGCCGACATTGAGCGAGTGCCAAAAAAGTCAAGGTTTAAAACTGCAACTTTATTTGCAATCTATTCCGATAGGACAGATAATATTCAGTGGTTTATTATTTGTATGTATTTGTCATGTTTTTTTTAAGGGGGGGGGGAATCATCGAATGGCTTCTCCTGGGTGAGGCGGGGGGAGTGTCAGACTCTTACTGACTAAAAACCATCCCGTTCCTACTCCTGTACTTCGAGCCGGAGCCCCGGCAACCCGTTAAGTCCCCCGCGGCATGTGTTTGTTGTGTAGTTTTGCACTTTGGATTACTCCTTCTCTTCACGCAAATGTTGTCTGACTATCAAAAGACTACACATTTGATAGAGATTAATAAACATGAACCGTTTAAACAACGGTCGTCTTATCTCGCCTAGCATGAAGATTATAGCAAAAGGCTCATAGTCCAACAGTGCATTTCAAGATTACCCTTATTTTACTAAATAAAAAAATACAATTGTCACAAAAAGCAGTTATTTGACATTAAAGTTATTATTTTATTACTTTTTTTGTTTTTTTATATTGTCATTAATTTAAAATAACTTAAGTATGAATAAATATTAATTAATTAAAAATTAATTAGTTTTTGGCCTGGCCAAAGATATTTTTTTAATTTTTGAAAGTGCATAACGATGGAGTTTCTTGCTTGTTTTTCTCTATACGAAATACACTTTGGAACGAGCGCCTAGCTTCACTAACAGACCGACTGAGCGACAATTCAATTTTGATGTTTTAGAAGTGCTTAATTAAGGGATAATGAAATAAATGCTTTGTCTTTGAATTTGTAGTCAACAATTACGTTTACGACGAGACAAACGAGATAGTTTGAAATACAAAAACTTATAAAACAAAACTATATCACTAAACACAAAACAAAAGTTCACACAAAGTTTACCAATAATACCTAGGTCGTCACTTTTACTAGAATGGTCTACAAATTCACAGACAGACAACAAACATTTCGGTATATTGATCCAGAGTTAGGGTAGCCGTCCTATTTCAAGGTTTAGACACAAACAATGCTATGTGTGGTCTGTGAGAACTGATTGTGTTCAGTGGTCGCCTCGTGAATTTTATGTCTTTGTTTTCATAGATGCTGTTGTGTATCATACTTGGGGATGAGCCTTTCATTTGGTTTTCGTAAAAAAAGAAATCGTAAAGAGAGACAAAACCATCAATCTTAAATGATAGGAGATTAGGAATTGTTGCTTTGCTTTTTACTTTCAGAAGACTTCCTTTTCGATGGGGTTGACGTATCCATATGGATAAAAACCCCCTAAAACAATAAAATAAAATAGAATAAAAAAAAGACTTCCTTTTGTTAGGTTTTTTTATGTCACATGCAATAAAAGGTGTGTCAATTAGCGATATGCCAGGTACAATTAAAGATTTTGGCCAATCATTGACAATTTTAAAAAAATTAACCGAATTAATATTCAATTTAACTATTTTAGACAAAATTTTGTCCGAATATCGTTAATATAACGATATTCGGACAAAATTCTTTCTTCTTTAATCTTAAAAGTTATACTAGTATCGTAACAATAATCAATTAACTATGACCATTTATTGACTTTCCATGTCAATTGTTTTTTTTTAAATAAATATTTGTGATTATATTTCGCAGGAGATATTTGTGTAGGTTCGGTATACGGGTTTAGGAACATTTCTTTGATATTTATATCAACAACAAACATACATTTTCCATTCTAGAGAAATCCTACACAAAGAAAATCCCAAGGATTACAGTGTCAACTTGAAAAAATAATGATAAATTGCCTTTAGGTTTTGGAGACGTTCCTACTTATTTATTGTCAAGATATATTGTGTTTATTTTGTATTAAAATAATCATGCCGGTCTTGTTATAAAAGGCTTAGGAGTAGACATAACATTACTACAACGTGAACATTACTATAACAAATAAAGTAGTTTTCTTCAACAGACAATCTGGCCATGGGAACTTCTTCAGAAAATATAGAAATATACTGCGAATCTAGAAATAATAACACTAAAAATCTGGAATAAAATTCCCTAAGGTTTATGACTCTGAACTCCTATTGGATTGAACCCAAGTGGATCCATTTATCTATATCTTATATGTTCAGAGATAGGATTAGATTATATACGTGTATTTATGACTAGCGTTACTTATCACGTTCAGCCAAAAAACTAGACAAATCTTCGAATATAGGCTAACAATAAAACATGGACAACGCCCATAAATTATCGATATTTCGATTCGATTATTATTTATTGCAAATTATATAAAAGTTTATCGACCCAAATTAATTAAAAGTACGGGTTTCATCAACAGCGTATAAGTGGTTCTACTGAACAGAGGCTATTTCTCACACGGAGAAGGAATGACCATGGAACATTACTATAAAATAATATTTTTAAACTAAAGACATAAATAGGACAGTCACGATAAAAAAAACAACAAAAAATTTCCTCTAACTTAAACCATGTAAGTTCTTAATAATTCATCATAAAATCAACATGTAGGTAAGTTTGGAGTAAAATTCTAAATATACATAGGCTGACCTTGTTTTGCCCATAAAACGAGGTAAATATATGGTTGTTGTGGTTGTTGGGTATAGGGGAACGAGCCATTTCCTGGGTATAAACGGTCTTTTGATTCGATATTGATAGAGCTGAAGGCCTTGCGATTTTAGAAATCAGGTATTATCGGATCGGATATTCTAGTAGTTTAGGAGGCTTATAGGTATTTTATTTTAAATAGTCTCTAGCTTAAATTTAATTTTAAAAAGGTTGTTTTGTAGGATCAACCTTTTTTCTCTTACTTTAGCCGTGTTCTTAATTTAAACTTGAAACAAAGGGCTGACGATCAACCTCAAAGGTGTGCTGTCGAAGACGCTTATCTCTATCATTGGATGGAAATAAAATACAAAAGCTAATAGGTACTCACAGATAGATAATGTCTATATTGACCACTTATATATCTATGATATTGACACTGGCAGTATAGTCGACAAGATCATTTTGGAGACTCGTTTACCAAAGAGGGGAAACAAGAAAAAAAAATGTCTATATTCCTACATGTTGATTAAATTTAGATGAAGAACCTTCTTAGTGGTGATTAAGTAAGCTAGCAAGCATCAATATTAGATCGAGTTATTTGTAGACCAAGACAGCAATCTTGCGCGTAGAGTTCGTAGCACTTTCGTAGCGGCGTAGCACTTGGCTACGATTAAAAATTGACTACCTTTCTCGCTTGTTGGTTTAATATGTAACTTCTTACTAATATATACTAATACTAGCGGACCCGACAGACGTTGTCCTGAATGTAAAAATGCATTCAAATTAGTTCAGCCGTTTAGCTAATAACCTAGAAATCGACTGCAGCGCCATCTGCCGGGCTGATTTGTAAATCAAAACCATTCCCAGATCCCCTTGAACACACAAAAAATTCATCAAAATCGTTCCAGTCGTTTGAGAGAAGTTCAGTGACATACACACTCACAGAAGAATTATATACCTCTATATAAAGATTATAAATGCGAAAGAGGATGTATGTGTATGTGTGTGTTTGTTACTCTTTCACGTTAAAACGAATGAATGGATCGAGTTTAAATTTATAACAGCGATTACGGTCTGGAAAAACACATAGGCTTCTTTTTATCGCTCGGGAACGCGGGCAAAGCCGCTGGCAGAAGCTAGTGTTCAATATAGTTGTTAAGTTCGTTAATTTTTATACAAAAATCACAATTTAAAAGTTGATATATTCATTGTCTTTAATCTTTGCGACAATACAAAATTGGGTAGTTTCCAGGGTATCAAAATTAAAAATCTAATTAGTCCGCCAGTTAGATAATGAAAAAATGTTGGCCACGTATTTTTTTATTTTGTCGTACTTACTTAGATAAAACGGAGTTAAGTTTAGGAGTGGGAGGTTTTTACGTCATAACGTGCTACAAAATGTTGCACGCTGTGACGTCACACGATATTCCAAATTAATATTTCATCGAAACTATTTAATTTTGTGAGAAAAATAAATACGTGTCTGAAGTTATAAATTAATGTACCAGACGGACATTAAAATATTTTTTAGGGAACTACCCTATTGTCAATAACAATATAGGACATTTTCGTAATAACATTGTTAACAATTCTCTGTATATCTAATCTATGTGAAAATATATAAAAGCTGTGCTCATTATATGCGGACACAGTCCCCCTGTGCCGTGACATACTTGTGTCATTATGTGTGACGGTGTTAACATGTCTATGTAGGTTGGAGATTAGATTATAACATTATTGTATGATGTAGAATATTATGTAGGTACTTTATATAATCAATATCACTTACGCAATAACCGTGTAAGGTTGGGTAAATGTGTCACAATATTCTGGTTTGATTACTATAACAATGGCTTACTATAATTGAGTTATCTATATCTATATATATAAAAGAAAGTCGTGTTAGTTACACTTTTTATAACTCAAGAACGACTAAATCGATTTCGATGAAAATTTACGGGGAGCTTAGAACCAGGAGACGGACATAGGATACTTTTTATCTATTTTTTTTTTACTTTTACCAAAAATCATGAACGGGAACGGGGGGAAAATGGGATTGCGCGTACGAAGTCGCGGGCAGAAGCTAGTAATATATAAAAGAAAGTTGTGTTAGTTACACCACTTATAACTCAAGAACGGCAGAATAGATTTGGTTGAAAATTGGTAGGGAGGTAGCTTAGAGCCAGGAGACCGACATAGGATACTTTTTAATCAACATTTTTTTTACTTTTTACCGAAAATCACGAACGGGGACGGGAAAAAATGGGATTACGCATACGAAGTCGCGGGCAGAAGCTAGTAGTAAATAAATAGGAGCTTTACCAATAGAATAAAATCCTTTTTTCACCAGCCATCCTCTTTCTGTTAGTGACGTAGGAGTCAACTGAGAGAAAATGAAGAGAGAGACAGGAGTAACACAGAGGTGGAACACGTGTTTTGTAAAAAAGTGCAGTCTCGGTTTTCTCGCTCTCTCCTAGTACGTTTCGCTCTAATCCAGTACGACAGTAACTTGACACGACAAGGGAGAACTTAGGTTGAAGTTATAGTGAAGTTGCATTAGAAAGTTTCAGTGTACATGAATTAAGTGTTTTATTTCATAAATGAATTATGTCCAAAGAGTCCAAAGTGCACTAGACAAACAAATAATAAATATTTGGAGTTTAGTATAGTATTAATGAATTTTGTGTAAATCTATTATTATGTATATAAAAGAAAGTCATGTTAGTTATACCACTTATAACTTAAGAACGGCAGAATAGATTTGGCTGAAAATTGGTAGGGAGGTAGCTTAGAGCCAAGAGACCGACATAGGATACTTTTAAACCAATACTTTTTTACTTTTTATCGAAAATCAAGAACGGGGACAGGAAAAAATGTGATTACGCGTACGAAGTCGCGGGCAGAAGCTAGTTCTTCATATTTATCGTTTAGTTACACAAACGAGTAAATGTTTTTTTTTTAAACTACGCGTCAGAATTCGTCAATAATTTGGTAGTCCATCGTCTGCTCGTTATGCAGAAGAGTTTATTTAAGCCACTCAGTGCTCTTAAATAAATGGTTAAATGCCAGTTGATTCAAGTGAATCAAATAGTCAATTCTAATTTATATCGATAGGTGTGACATAATTTCTCTGATACATCAATTTTCCTATTCGTTCGAATAGACTTCATGACATCCTTTGTTCTGCCATATAGCACATAGAACATGATGTCTTAGGTGCATTTAAATCTGGTTAATGTTCTCCGAATGTATAGTTCGCGAGGTGTTTGCGAGTTCCTGCGAGTTGCAATATGGTGCGCCTCTTTTGTGCAATTCATGTTAAGCCTCGTATAGTTAAATAAACTTTTTAAATGCACACGAGCAGCTCGCGGGCTGCACATTAGTCAGATGTGGACACACCCTTCAACACTGATTGCTAATCGATTCGATGAAAGCATAATGTCTACATTTTGCAGGATTTGTATTCTTTGTCTATTCCATACAAAAATGCCTCAAGGAAAACCGGTCTCTCTAAGCTGTCAAAGAGTGTAAAAGAAAACAATCCCTATGATGAAAAATCTTCATAGTTTCGAGGTACATTTTTCATTGTAAAAGCTCATATATTGGCACGGTGCGGCTTTGTCACGCCTCTCACGGAACTACGCTTTCCCCTTGATTACACAACACACTGTACAGTTACTTTGTAGAAGGTAAGGTCTTAATTTTTCTATTGATTTGCATTTGTAGCTGAGTGCAATAATTTATTTACATTGTATAATAATCCCTCGTCGCTATTTAGAAATACTTTGTATGCTTATTCCAAACAAATTTAATTATACAAAAGTAGTGTCTAAACATCGAAAATAAGGTCTATAATAAAGTCGGTCAGAGAACACATCGTTGACATCTCAGGGTGTTTTAGGATAAATGTGTAACTATAATGAGTTTCAAAGAGAAGTAGAACTTACAAATCGTCGGTTATGATATTGATATTGTCTTGAAGCAACATTATTTTTATTACCAAATACACACCATTATGCTGATACAATTTATGATAATGTTAAAACATAGCAATGCAGAATAGGTCTACTGTAAATATTCTGTTCAATATAATAGTTTGTAAAATGAACGCGTCGCCGCCATTCCGTTTTTGAACGGCTTCAACGGTTATTGGTGCTGTGACATTTACCGCCATTTTGAACCACAGATAATGAATATTACAGACCAACTAATGTGGTATTTGACGGCTAAATATAAAATTGTTCGTTGTATAAAAGTAGTTAGTTAATTGAATGTCCAGTAGTAAATGATTTTAGTTATTTGTCACTGAATGGTAAGATCATCAACAACCTATAAGTGGCCACTGTTGACCGAAGGCTTCTTCTTACATGGAGAACATTTGAGAATTTATCACCACGCTTGCTCAATGCGAGTTGGCAATTTCAAATAATCAGATAAAATATTCTAAGATCAGCATACTCATTTTAATTCCCAAAAATGTCTTATTATCTCTGATAGAACAAAAACTTCATTATTTATTTGTTTTCTACATAACGTATCGAATATATCAGAAGATACGGTTCAGTCAGTCATCCATCTAATTGAGTAGCTAGACCCAATTACACGGTTGATTGAAAACGGATTTAAGGCGTATAATTTGTAAGTACATAATTGAATGTATGCTGTAGTATAGTACGAAAATAGCTTAACTGCCATATTTGAATAATTTTTCAAAGAAACTTAATTTTTACAACTTCGTAAATACTAACATAGATATAAAAAACGCGTCGACGCGCATATAAAAACACAGCAATGATTTATTAATAGTTAGTAATTGTCCAACTCCGTTAACTTGTCTGGTAAGCGATGATGTAGCTAACGATGGAACACACCCAGCTATGAGCAAGCAATGACCACTGCTCATAGTGCGCATACTGCTGAACATAGGCCCCCCCACTGACTTCTAAACTGGCCTGTTGAAAGCACCTGCATCCAGTGGCTGCCCTTCTCAGGTCGTCTATCCGTATCATCGGTCGTGGTCTCCACTTAATAACCGCAATATGCAACCTACTTACTCAAATTCTTCCTGGCACGTCTCTATTTCGTGAAGTAATCTCAAAATAACCAATATCTCATAATTAATTCAAAGTATTGAATACTCATATAACCTCTAACTAAGCCTTAATAAAGAACCGATATAATTTACTTCATAAACCTATAAAAGGATGAATCCCAAAAGGTCACTTTTATATCGTTCATAATAAATTGTAGACGCGGTTAGAATACAAATACTTGGGCATTGCGTGCCAAATAAAGCCTTATGAAATAGTAATCAGGGTATAAATTCTAATGGTATAGGCTTTACGAGCAAATGTTTTACCGTAGTTCTCTATGATATTACTAACACTTATCGTGTTTTAGTAAATGGTAGGTAGAAGTGTAAAATCAATTGCGTTTTAACATGAATATTAAGTCTGTCACAGTCCACAATGAGTTGGACTATGGGTCTCGTCTACGCAAAAGAGCTTTCAACGCTAAGCAATCTGTTCCAAAATCGCAGCTTAAAGTCTGTTTCCCTGTTTTTGCCAAACCCTTAATCAGATTTTAAGACTCTCGCAGGAAGAATAGGAGACACAGGTGTGTAAGATGTTTTATAATATAATGTGCGTTATTACCAGCCTTGTGTTAGTCGCCTAATAATAATGACGTTTGACACAAAGTGGGACAGTAACAGCTGACAGCAGCCCGCGTTTTTTGATGGAATAAAAAACCTCGGGTTTTATCTATATAAGTCGTGTTAGTTACACCACTTATAACTCAAGAATGGCAAATAGATTTGGCTGAAAATTGGTAGGGAGGTAGCTTAGAGCTAGGAGACCGACATAGGATACTTTTTAACCAATTTTTTTTTTACTTTTTACCGAAAATCACGAACGGGGACGGGAAAAAATAGGATTACGCGTACGAAGTCGCGGGCAGAAGCTAGTAGAAGAATAGTTAAAGTGCTTGTTGAATTGATTAATGTAATACAGTGTCGATCAACTGAAATATTGGAAGCAAAAACCTTTAATTATCGATTTCTATGTTTTTGGTTGGTATTAGTAATGTGTACATGTTTGATCTTAAGTTTAGTTAAGTTACAAGCATTTCGACACACATGCTATTAAGAGCTTGTGTGTCGGAATGTTCCTCGAAATTAGCATGCTCACTTCAGGTATGATTTGAGCGTGCTCAACAGAACGCTTTTTAAAATGATATTTTGGAGCATATGTATGTATTTTTATAATAACTATCGTGAGACATACTAAATTAAGTAAAATCGCGGGTTACTCACGTGACTATCAGTGAGCTGCGCGACATCGCCGCGAGCGAAGAACCCCTCTGTGATTCGAAACTAGTAGAGCTTTTCTCAGTATATTCACGTGAGTAACCAGCGATTTTACTTAACATATGTATGTACATTGTATCTTTATGCTAGGATTGTGTCTGAATAACTAACCAATAACCTGCTCGAAGTGCAGGAGTAGAAACGGGGTGGTTTTTAGACAAAAAGAATCTGACACTCCCTCTCGCCTTGCCTAAAGTCGGAGGCCCTCTTTTATAAAACTAATTATTTACTGGAAGTCAGTATTTGTGTCTTATCTATTTTAGAGAATAAAAGGCCTAATGTTAATTACATTGTTACAGTATTAACGTTCTTTTGTTACATTACACAAACAAAAGGGTGAATGGGTCAATATTTTGTCGCGGGTCGCTGACGACATGTTAATGTATGAGGCGCAGTCAACATTGTTGATGTATTCAGAGCGGCCTAACAGATGGATTGTACATAATTTTTGTTTGCAAATATATGTTGACATCACGACATTTATTTTCTAAAGGTTCAAAGTTCAGGCAGAGAACATTTATACTCCTATAATGTCATCAATCATCAACAACAGCCTATAAGTGCTCACTGCTGAGGAAAACCTTCTCACTCGAAGAAGGTTTGAGCATTAATTACCACGCTTGCTCAATGCGGGTTGGCGATTTCAAACTTATAATCAGAAATTATAAACCCAGGTTTCCTCACGATGGGATCACGTTCCTTCACCGTTGGTCAGTGGTGTTTAAATAATCTTAGAAAGTACACATAACTCGAAAAAAGTCACATTGGTACTTGCTGTTGGTGGGTTGCGAACCCATGCATGAGAAGCGGGCATCTTAAACCTCTAGGCCACCACGACATTTATCCTATATTATGAGAATAATAGTAATAGGAGAAAACCATTACTTTATCCAAACAGTATTCTAGTTTTCTAAAGTCAAAAATGTTTAATTATTACTCGGTTGCAAATGTTCTTGCCAATGAACCAAACACATCCTACTAAAATATAAATGAAATGAAAAAGTTTGTATGTCTGGTTGTTTGTTACTCCTTCATATATAGCTGTAGGCATCGAGATGAAATTTGGAACAAGGGTAGATAATGGTCTGGAATAAAACATAGGCACCACAAAAACATGGGCCAAGCCGCAGGCAGAAGGTAGTTTTTAATACGAGTATAAAGTGTCTTCAATACAAAATCACGATTTTTATTCCCCAAAGCCACAGGACAATAAGTATCACCCAATTTTCAGCAGTTTTTGGTTTATCGTTTTGGTCACTATCTCGTCCAGTTTCACTCGACCAACGATTTTAGGGTCGCTGACATCGTGTAAACGTATGAGGCTCGGTCCATTTTACTGAATTGTATTCACGCAATTTTCACTAAATATTTATTTTAATTTATCGAAGAAAACGAATATTTAAATGAAATTATTTAAGAACGTTGAAAAAGAGGCCGATATTATGTCGTTATACTCAAACGCCACTCAATATCAGTCACGCTTAAGTATAATTATATCGCTACAAATTCTTTTAAAATTACACAGATGGCACAATATTTAAGTATGGCATAGAATTGAGTAGCCTTTCAGTATTCGGGCAATAATGTCACTTAGATATGATTGAAGCACCAAAGTGTCAATAGTTTATTTATTTGTACGTGTGTAATGGGTTACCGACGTGGTTATCAGACTTAAAAAAATATACAGTTGAATTGAGAACCTCCTCCTTTTTTTGAAGTCGGTTGAAAATGATAGATGTCCTTCGTGTCAGTGTGTTTATGTTCTGCGTTTAACTCTATTGTCAGGTGCCACAGTCGTTGTTTCATGACTACATCCACCATTTTTTAATGTCCTTTAAGTTAACATTGAATGGATGTAAACGGTAACAATCTTTTCTAATCCATTATAATTGTACGTATTACCAACATGAAGAATCAAATAGAGAATACTACGTGACTGCCACCAAAGACATACTTTTTTTTTTTTTTTTTGAGTGTGGAAAATCGTCGTGGTGGCCCGGAGGTTTAAGACGCCCACTTCTCATGCATGAGGGTGCGGGTTCGAAACCTACCAACGGCAAGTACCAATGTGACTTTTTCCGAGTTATATGTACTTTCTAAGATTATTTAGACACCACTGACAAACGGTGAAGGAAAACATCGTGAGGAAACCTGAACTTATAATTTCTAATTATAAGTTTGAAATCGCCAACCCGCATTGAGCAAGCGTGGTGATTAATGCTCTAACCTTCTCCGTGTGAGAAGAGGCTTTGCTCAGCAGTGGGCATTTATAGGCTGTTGATGATGTGTGGAAAATCATCCAATGCCTTCTCCCGCCTGGGTGAGGCGGGAGGGAGTGTCAGACTCTTACTGACTAAAAACCACCCCGTTCCTACTCCTGCACTTCGAGCCGGAGCCCCGGCAACCCGTTAACCAAAGACATACTGCCACAGGGTCCCAACTTAACGATTCGAACAAAGCTTTATTCTACTATCTGTGACTGAGGCACGTGTGTAAATAAAGTCAAGATAAAGAGGTTTAACATTCTGGCTGAATTTTCAAACACCTGTACATAGTTTTTAAAAGTAAAAGGTGTACGAAAAATAGGAATGAGATTCTTTCGACAAATATTGATATTTTAAAAAGACTTAGCCAGACTTACTTTTCTATTGTAATATGTGTGGGTTTAATAGGAACTACGTGTGTTTGTTTCTATTTTTTTTTGATATTACAAATTATTCTAAATTGGATTTAAAACTTTTTGGTTTTACTACCAAAGTTTATTGTTATTCCAAATATCGATGTTTAACTTCATTACAACTTCACAATAACTTCACCTATACCACACACAACGACAAAAAATCTCCCTAAACCAATCGGATCATATAAAACTGTATCTCCACATCCCTTCAAACTGTACTATTGTTTGCAACTGCGATCAATACGAAACTCAATCAAGGACCAGCCGACAGTTTTAACGAAGCCTTTTGTGGACGCTGTGTGAGAGCGACCCGGTCGACGGAATCAGACGGCAAAGACGTCGTTTTTTTTCCAATTTGAATGAGTACGGAAGTCTTTTTATTTTTGCTGTTTTTATAACCAACTTCAAAAAAAGGAGGAGGTTCTCAATTCGACCGTATTTATGCTTTTTTATGTTTGTTCGCTGATATCTTCGTTATTTATGAACCGATTTCGATAATTCTTTTTTTGTTGTAAAGGAGATAGTCCCAGAATCATAATCATCATCATCAACAGCCTGTTTTCGTCCACTGCTGGACATAAGCCTCTCCAATGGCACGCCACTGAGCTCGATCTTCAGCTCTACGCATCCAACCACTACCAGCCGCTTTACGTATATCGTCACTCCACCTAGCTGGAGGGCGCCCTACACTACGTTTGCCTAGACGCAGTCTCCACTCTAGAACACGTCTACTCCAGCGGTCATCGGTTCTTCGACAAATGTGACCGGCCCACTGCCATTTCAGCTTGCTAATCCTTGGGGCTACATCGGTAACTTTAGTTCTCTGTCGGATCACCTCGTTACGGATCCTATCCTTCAGAGATACTCCGAGCATAGCCCTCTCCATAGCTCGCTGCGCCACCAGTATCAATGTTAGTGTCCACGTCTCGGCTCTGTATGTCATGACTGGTAGGACGCACTCGTTGAAGACTTTCGTCTTCAGGCTTTGCGGTAGAGTTGACGAAAAGACCCGACAGAGTTTCCTATACGCCGCCCAGCCAAGCTGTATCCTTCTACGAGCCTCCCTCTCGAAGCTGTTTCTACCAAACTGTAGGGTTTGTCCTAGGTAGACATACTCCTGAACAACCTCGAGAGTAGACCCATTCAGGGTGATCGGCTCCGGAAGAACATCACCTTCGTTTTGTCTAGTTTCACCCGGAGTCCAATGCGAGCAGTAGAATCAGCCAGGCCGTTCAGCATACATTGTAGGTCTTGCACGGTTTCAGCCACGATGACGATGTCATCTGCAAATCTCAAGTGTGAGAGATACTTGCCGTTTATATTTATGCCCCGTCCCTTCCAGTGCAGCGTCTTGAACATATCCTCCAAAGCATTGGTAAAAAATTTGGTAGAAATAACATCGCCTTGTCTTACCCCCCGATGCAGATAGACAGGTTCAGACTGCTGGTTCTGTACTTGGACGACCATAGTTGCAGTATCGTATAGATCTCTCAGCACTTGGACATATCGCCAATCGACTTGGCACCGTTGCAAGGACTTCAGAACAGACCAGGTTTCAATAGAGTCAAAGGCTTTCTCGTAATCCACAAAGGCTAGGCATAGGGGCAGATTATACTCTTCAGTCTGCTGTATAATCTGCCTCATTGTATGTATGTGGTCTATGGTGCCATATCCTCCTCGGAACCCAGCCTGCTCAGGGGGCTGAAACTCATCGAGTCTTCGGGCGAGACGGTTAGTGATGACTCTGGAAAACAGCTTGTAGACATGGCTCAGAAGGGAAATAGGTCGGTAGTTCTTCAAGAGGGTTTTGTCTCCTTTCTTAAAGAACATAACGACAACACTCCTGCTCCACGCCCTTGGAGTTCTCCCCGAGAAGAGATCGGAATCAAACATACGTCGGAGTCGCTCAAGCACCGGTTTTCCACTTGCCTTAAGGAGCCC
The DNA here is from genome assembly GCA_902850265.1 of Spodoptera littoralis. Classification (NCBI taxonomy): domain Eukaryota; kingdom Metazoa; phylum Arthropoda; class Insecta; order Lepidoptera; family Noctuidae; genus Spodoptera; species Spodoptera littoralis. The sequence continues at coordinate 8,553,095 of LR824555.2, read as the reverse complement.
CGTCGTGATTCCATCCTCTCCGGGGGCTTTTCCATTTTTAAGCTGCCCCAAAGCCACCGCGATCTCACCTAGGCTGATCTCTGGCAACTCTTCGGTGAAGTGGCGGACAAGTGTGGCTCTGGGATCCCCCGAATCTGAATGAGGACGGGGTGCTTTTGACGCGTACAACTCACCGTAGAAGTGGCGAACCTCCGGCCCAGAAGAAACGACTTTCCCACTTGATGTGGTCAGCTTCGTCAGATGACTTCGACCCAATTGCTGGATGAAGACTTTGGACCCCCGATTTTGCTCGATTGCTTCTTTTATTGCGCGTGTATTGGCGCATCGGAGGTCGCGTTTGACCTCCGATTTTGAAATCTTTTCGTTAAGATCTGACGAAGCGACTGTTTGGTTTTCCCGTCGTCTCTCCATTAGCTGCAGAGACTCTCCCGAAAGCTTGGCCCTCCGTCCGGTATTCTGCGTCCGGCACAATTTTGTTCGTTCATCCCGGAGGATCCCGACTATTTGCTCAAGTTTCTGGTCAATATCAACGTCATTTGTGGTTTCCAAAGCAGCAAACCGGTTTATTTTTGGTGTAAGTAATTCGTTTTTTTGTTTGAAAAATATCAACTACGATACGTTTGTATAATTGACTAACAGCCCGTCCCGGCTCCGCACGGGGTAGACAATTATTTATTATTGGAAATTTGGATTGTTGTAGTGACATAACTACAGTAGTTGGACATATGCTACCGCGGAGTTTTTTGTACACATTATGATGTTCTTCAATATTGTTGTACATTATATTGTTCTATCGCTAATTGTTTCCGCAGCGCATTCGACGAAAGACATTTTAAGACTCACTTTTCTACACCTTCGATTACATTGTTCAAATTTTACTAAGAATCCCTAATTTTTTTCAAAATGAAATGTAGCCTATGTCAAATTGGAAGAATGTAGCATTCTATTGATGAAAGAATTTTTTAAATCGACCCAGTACTTTTGAGCCTATTCATTACAAACATACAAAAATAGATACAAATCTTTCCTCTTTATAATATTAGTATAGAAGTATAGATACAGATATAGATGAACTGAATAAATGTTTTGCTGTTTACAACACTATCGAACTAAGCCTACAAAAACCAAGTGATCTACATCTCTACCGAGGATAGACAGACAACAATGACGTCATTACAGTCTCATAACACCGACTACTTTATGAGACACCATTACTAGACCGCGGGGTGTCATTCCAAGCTCCCTTGTTGGCCTCACTTTAAAAAACAAATTGACACGTTTCGGTAACGACCCGTAAAATGTTACAATGTTAATGATATTTTATGGAATGGAGACTCGTCAGTCTGGGTTATGTGGTTTTTGACGAAATGTCGTGGACTAGAATAATTTAGTGTCTTTTCGAGTAAGAAAACTGTATAGATATACCTAATATTCACGACAATAACTAGTAGACATACTAGTCTACTAAATTAAGCTGTATTATAGCTTAAAACTAGTCGATTTCCGTGTCAAATAATTATGTGAGTAAGCCGTAAATATGATCATTAATTTAGTATTTAGTATCAGTAGTGTTAAATAAAGTAGTAGTAGTGTTAAATAAAATACTAAGAGAATTTAACATTTAACTCGTTTAGATTTGAATGGCAATTCTATTCTTAAACGCACGTTCAGTGTTACCCATAAAATATTTAGAGCGTTTATATAAAAGGTAGTGTGGCTACTGAAAAAATAATAAGCAATCTTTTTTTGTGTGTTATATATTTTTGTCACAACCCACAGGGATATAGTCTTGCCTTGATATAAATCGCAGTCCCGTGGGTGGATACTGGCAGAAATAAAAATACCCACTGTTTTACTTTAGATTTGTGTGAAACTACTATTTGAAACAATAGGAATCTAGAACACTATTAGAAATAGAATAACCTAGAGGTATATCTGACTGGAACAACAACAGTCAATGACAGTCGATATTTGGACTACATGCAAGCAATGTCAAACCAGTTTTAATAAAGGGTCATTTGTAACTGAATTTAAAAGATTGCTAAGTGACAATTCACAATAAATAATGGTTAAGTATAAGTACTAGGCCTGAATTGCTTAACAACTTCCGTACAACGGAAAGCCTCAATTAACATGGAGAATTATTCAGGCGAAGTTGAATCAAAATTATGTAATTCGCGTCAGGTTTTATGATCAGCTAAGACCGGACTTGAAGTGTAATTTACCACAAAAAATATAGATTTTCCACACATTAATGTATGGAAAAATAATTTATTTTCTGCTACCATTTACTCATGATTGCAGTGGCTTTAAACTGTCAAACACCGCGAGGACACCGGTGACCGCAACCTATTGTTCTTTAATTCTGTTTATAATGACGGTACTCAAAGGGTTAATAGTAATACTTTAACTCAGACTATAAATTTAGACACCACTGACAATTAATAGTGAAGGAAAACATCGCGAGGAAACCTGGGCTATGATTTTTAATTTTAAACTGTCAAACACCGAGCGGTCACGGGTGACCGCAACCTATTGTTCTTTAATTGTGTCTATAAATATGGTACTCGACGAGTTAAAATGGTTAATCCGCATTGAGCAAGCGTGGTGATTAATGCTCAAACTTTCTCCGTGTTAGAAGAGGCTTTGCTCAGCAGTGCGCATTTATGATGACTGTATAGTAAAAAGTTGCAACGACACTATTATAGTGACGTAACTGGCTATATTACATCCATATGATCATTTAAAACCTTACTTTTACATTAGCGGTGGCTTATAATACTATATCTTACTTTTGGATATGGTATATGGCAATAGGTTCACCCCCTATTACATGGGACTCATAACATAAATAGTGAAAAGTGGGTGTTACACTGTACGGTCACATTAAGCGCCGAAATGTGCCTCCTGCCTACCCTTTCGGGGATAGAAAGGGGGGATGTTATGTTATGCTTTCTTTTGGAAGTAAAAAAAATCCTTCCTAGTACTTTTACTTCCAAATAGACCAATCAGAAATCTTTGAATAAGCAAAAATATCTTTGAGCCAAAACTAGAACAATTCTATTGAATTTCTTCACACAACAAAAATGTAAGGCAAATGATATTACCTCTTACAATATGTACAGATTACTAAGTAAGGCTTAGAGTAAGCTTTCAGGAATATTACAATGTTTGAAACTTTTCCCCCTGAAAATCTAGACTTCAGTCACGTATTTTGGCTAAAAAACTGTAAATGAACGAAGGAAAACTTTGTAATCATCGCTACCTTTTACATTCAAAAGGAAGTTATCAAACAAAACAAACAAAGGAATTGTGCCCGATATATGGTAAAAGGCTCACCTCCTATTACGTGGGACTCATAACATAAATAGTGAAAAGAGGGTGTTACATTGTACAGTGGCATAATGTGCACCTCTGCCTCCTCTTTCTATACTAATATTATAAAGAGGAAAGATTTGTATTTTTGTATTTTTGTATGTTTGTAATGAATAAACTCAAAAACTAATGAACCGATTGCAATAATTTTTTCACCATTCGAAAGCTGCATTATTCAGAAGTAACATAGGCTATATAATATCACGCTAGGTCCTATAGTTGTGGAGCAGTAACCAAAAATGTTTTAAAAACGGGGGAAAAGTATCGTTTCTGAGGCCTTCCGTGGCGTGCGCTGAGCATATAGTTAAAGTTATACAAAAATGTTCTATAGATGAATTGTTTATCTTAACATTATTTTTAAAAAAGTCCGCGAGAGCATATGTCTACCTTTTATAGTTTACCCATAACAATCGTTTTAATGAATGGTTCAATCCTTATAAAAGTTTGCTCTAGATAACTTTTGAATTGTTCAATCGGTTACCTTAAGACGCGACATCGACAACGGAGGGCAGGTCGCTAAAAAAAAACTGAGAATAAATATAAATAAAACGTAAAACTATGTAAAAAATCTTAAGTCCCCCCGTGCGAAGCCGGGACGGGCCGCTAGTCAGGGATAAAAGGCGTGATGTTATGTTATGTTACCAAGGAGTCTAAAATTCTCACTCTAGCGATGACTAGACTATCGAGGTAGAAAAAGCATTTGGTATAGAAAATCTACAATCTATTCTCTTATTCCGAAGCCTAACTATTTATTATTACCTACCATTAGTTCTACACACATAAACGACGTCTATAAATTGAAACTATTCGTTTTCTAAAAGATTATGGTGAAAACTAGGGTAGTTGCCGTCTAGGGGAACATTTTAGACTATTTCTAGGTCAGACTAATCGACTAGCTAGACTGAATACAGCCGGTTGTTTCAGGCTATTTTTATTCTCCCTACGGCTTTTACTAGGAATATCTATAGACGTGTTAAATTGTTAAGTATTTATGATGTATGTTGAATATTGATTGTTGAGTTAACTTAATTCGACAATCGAAGGCTGAAAGAAACCGATACTTTTAAGTACGTGGATTTTTCTATAGGTACGACCGTATTTTTTATGATAGTGTATGTGACTACTGTAGGTATAATTTGGTCACGTTGCACTAAACTTCAGAACTACTACCAATCTGACTGAATAAGGAAGCAATACGGGATATCTTCAAAGTAAAGTACTACTACACAAAAACCACTGAAGAATATAAATCACAGCGTATATTGAACAATTTTTCCATATTTTTCCATTTTTTTTTCATATTATAGGTGAAACATCAACAGAGAGTCGGCGGAATCGGCAGAAAATCTTGACACCGCGATTCAGAAAATGGCAAAATATACCAACGCCATCTAGTTTTCTAAAATAGGAACTACTTTTACTTAGAACTAATTTAAATTACGGTGGACGATTAAATAACTAGCCACCAAAGAACAGGCAGCTTCTATACTTTTTGGTAACCAAACACCGATCTCCAAGATGTCTCATTATCAACAGCCTATAAATGCCCACTGCTGAGCAAAGCTTCTTCTCACACGGAGAAGGTTAGAGCATTAATCACCACGCTTGCTCAATGCGGGTTGGCGATTTCAAACTTAAATTTAGAAATTATAAGCCGAGGTTTCCTCACGATGTTTTTCCTTCACCGTTTGTCAGTGGTGTCTAAATAATCTTAGAAAGTACATATAACTCGGAAAAAGGTATATTGGTACTTGCCGTTGGTATGTTTCGAACCTGCACCCTCATGCATGAGAAGCAGGCGTCTTAAACCTCCGAGCCACCACGATAGTTGTCTATCAGAACGTTATTTAGCAGCAAACGTATTCTGGCTGATGCTAATATTTAATGGACTCTAAGTTTGTTATGTAAAATGTACGTTATTAGCAGAAGAAAACAAGGCAAGGGACTGACTTTTAACTGACTTTGTCTTCTAACCCATGAACTACAGAAATCATAACCCCTATAATAAAATGGATCGCGCGAATATTCTTTGTAATCTAGGGCCAACTAGCACGCGAACTACATTGATTTGAGTTTCCAAGTAAAGTCGGTTATTGGTCTACATTGAGATTATCTGACAGTTAACCCAGACAAAGCCAGGGGGAATACTAACGACCTAAATGTTCCAGCGAACGAGTGCAGCGCTTTAAATACGCTGGAACCGCTCGCAGGTTAAATGTTTAATTTCTATTTTCTATCGTATTGTTTAAAGAACGACTATTGTGGGAAGGTATACATGGTGTTGATCACTATTTTTCAGTGATTTGAAAATTGTAACCGAAAGGTTTTCTTTTATGGGCCATACACACTTCATTTCTATATATCTACATTCAAATTATTTATGTATGCTAAAAATCTTACTAAGTTTTTCTTTCACAGTCTATTCTGAGTATTTTGCTTAATTCACACACACACACACACTCACACATATACAGTGACGTGTAGTTACCATCTGTCACTGGGGATCGGTTGCAGGCGAAGTAACTTGCTTGTGGAAAATACAATTTTCTGCTACAGTCAGCAAATAGAGAGATGTGTTTATATTATTTGCATTGTATTAAGATATTAGCGTATTTGACAGGCGTGTTGTGATGCTAGAAAAGAATATATTTGTCTATACTTCTTACGGGTGTCGTAAGAGCCTGCAGTAGGACCAACTGACAAATCTGAAGGTTTTGAACTGTGATCTCTAAAATTGTGAGACATTATGACCATTCCATCCCATGCCAGACGAACAAACAAGTCAACCCTGGAACAGCTAGATATAAATACTATATAGACTGTCGACCGTATGTTATCAGCGAATTCTTAGGTATTTCGGTCACATTGCCCGCCACCAGTCAGATAACCTCGACAAATTGTTGGTATGGTGGAAAGAAACAGATCACGTGGCCAATCACGTAGCCAATGGAGTGACCAAGTTACCAATCACACTGGACTCTCTGTTACAAAAGCCCTGAGAGAAGCCGAAAACAGGAACAGGAAGGGAAATAACACAGATAGCAAGGGCACGACCTTCAGACACCGATCGAGAAGATGGATAATTTTCTTATGTAAATGCACATAATCCAGCAGTATGCTGTCACGTTATGTTATTGTTTTGCTTTTACATAATGATGTAACATCCCATTACAACGCAACATAAAAGTTGAAAATTTAATTAACTAAAATCGCAGGTTACTCACGTATACTCAATATACTAGAAAAAGCTCTACTAGTTTCGAAGCACAGAGGGGTTCTTCCTCATGAGCAGCGTGCGTCGTCGCGGCGACTCACTATTACAATTACAAGACTAACTCGCGATTTTAGTTAATTTAGTATGTCTCACGATAAGTGAAAACTTATTTATGTATAAAATTGTGCGAGCAATGCACCTCTGTTTTGTTGACTCTATTTACAATACAAGCGCTAGTAAAATTTTCGGATCTAGAGTTAACTGAAGCGGATCTAATTGCCTTGGTTTCCTTTTCTATTTATTCCGGCGCTAAGTTTAATTTGCCTCTTGTTTTTACTACCTCATAACAACCTAACATCACACCTTTTATCGGCGAAGGGGTAGGAATCGGTGCACATTATGCCACTACAATGTAACACCCACTTATAACTATTTATGTTATGAGTCCTATGTAATAGGGGGTGAGCCTATTGCCATATACCGGGCACAGTTCCAGACCCCGTGCTACTACTGAGAATTTATTAAAAACCCAGTAATACTTTGCCCGACCTAGGAAACGAACGAATATTTACTACATAATATTACGATTACTGCCATATTCTGGGTACAGCTGGTCTATTGTCTATCAATTTGAAAGACAAAGTGAACTCGATCGCGGTACACGTCATTGCTTGCGAGAATAATCTCGACCAATGACGTATGAGAATGCGATCGACCTCACTTGGAAAGTTCGAATTCAAAATTGCCTATCAAGACATATTCTTAACACTTTGAATCTCTCAAAAGGACAACTGTAACAGGATCGAAACTCGTCCCTTGACATTCGCGAGAGAGCCATGCTTCGGAATGAATAGGCCCGCTCGACCGAAGTGATACCACGGCCTCACAGAAGACCGACGTGAAACAGCTTGCGTTGTGTTTCGACGTGTGAGTAAGGTTACCGGAGGCTTAATTACATCCCCTCCTATCCTCAATCTCTAACAATATTTAAATTCCTAATTTCCAAAAGGCCAGTAACGCACTTGTAAGCACTTCTAGGTGTCTATGGGCCGTACCGATTGCTTACCATCAGGTGGCCCGTCTGCTCGTTTACCGGCTTATCCAATCAAAACAATTCGTCTGCTCGTTTCCCGCCCTACGTCATACAAAATGTATAAATGCAGCAAGTATTTACCTACATACACGAGAAACTACAGAATAATCTCAGTTATAAAGCCACAGTGACGAGGAGTTCTCGTTTTATATGCGACGAGGGTGTGTCAGCGTATACATAATGTTCTAGTTCACTGCACTACCTCTCAGGCTCTCACCGTCGTTCTCAGCTAGTTTTCTATCTGTCAGGTTTTATTTAACACTAGAAGGAGTGAACTGATCGGATTTACTTTGGGTTTGACTAACTGAAGAATATGTATCCAGTTAGTACCTTAATTTTTCCCTATATTAAATTTAGGTCTACTGCGTAAGTGGCGTTTTCGTAAAGTCGTGAAGTCGTCGTCATCATCAACCTATCAGTAGCCACTGCTTCTTCTCACACGGAGAAGGTTTGAGCATTAATCGCCACGCTAGCTCGATACGGGTGGGCGATATCAAACCTATAATTAGATATTATAAACTGGGTGAGGCGGGAGTCGGGAGTGAGTGCCAGACACTTACTGACTAAAAACCACCCCGTTCCTTCTCCTGCACGTTGAGCCGGAGCCCCGGTACCTACCCCGATAGGTATAAGAGTATAAAATTTAATCTATGCTTATGTTATACCTAGCTGTAAGTTTTCCTAAAATTTTGAAATAAAATAAAACGAAAGATATAATAATAAACGCAATATAGTTTTGTTATTATAATTGCGACTATATATTTGTTTATATTGTATTACTTTTTCATTTACATTGTTATACTTAGTTGAAATAGTAAGGAGAAGAACTTTGGCTATATACAAGTAAAGCTGCTGGTACTAAACTAGTACAGAATAAAAGAAATAAACAAAGTTGGGATCATTGAACTTTCAACAGACTAACAAAAAGGTTTTAATTCCCTCTAGAACTATATACTATAATCTTTGGCACCATCTCTTTTCACAAAGGCCCGGCAAAACACAGCGTTCTTTTGTTTACTTTTAATTAAATATTGTTAAAGGCTGGCAGTATTGACGTCGTTATGCAAAGATACATTGTGACAATTGTTTATATGTATATTTTGTATTTGTGTGCCATTGAACTCTTGGATGATCTTGTGTAAAGTTTAACTGACTTCTTAACATATCGTTATTTCTACTAATCAGAAATATTAACTCTTTTCATCTGTTATGTAATAACCGACGAGCATGCATGAAAGACTGATGACTGTTGATGAAGCGAAAGAGGTATGTAGGAATCGTAGCCATCTGCGTTCCATAGTCTCTGCTTACCCTCATGGGAGACAGGCGTGATATTATGTATGTGTGTATTTAGCAGACGGATCACCTGATAAGCAATCGGCGCCGCCCATGGACACTCGAAACACCAAGGCGTTACAAGTGCGTTACCGGCTTTTTGGGAATTGAGAATTTGAGGATTGTGGAGGATTCGGGGATTCGGGAGACGGGGTCTAGGTAGGGGGGTAATTGGGCCTCCGGTAACCTCACTCACACTACGAAACACAACGCAAGCGTTGTTTCACGTCGGTTTTTTGTGAGGCCGCGGAACTCATAATAAATCGAAAAATCCGAAAATATCTAAATAATATTTTGCCTAATTCGGTCAAAACTATCGATAACTATATTTTAAAAATATATCCTACAGTAACAATAACTTCGTGTACAAGTCCAATTTGCAACGACTGGGTTCAGTTCACTAGTGAAAATGAAATTGAGTCCGTGTGAAGCCGAGGCAAATCTCTAGCAATAAAATGAATATAAATACAGCGAATACAATGAAATGCAGTCGCTCAATGTTACGTAAATAATTGGATTTATATTTATTAGCCTTTACGTTTCCGTGAGATATTGAATTAGAAAAAATCTACACCTACGTACGCGGCAGTGATTGTCGGTAAATGCAATTATGAAGAGTAGGTATGTAGGTACGTTCTCTGATGCAGAAAATGAAGGTTGTCCATAGTATTATGACAATGTTAGTACTTGGTAATGGTACAGTTTAGGGATCATAGGTCAAGGGAAAATTTATGTCATAATATATGTTCCGTTTTCTACCTTCAGTGTTTAATTTTATTTTATTAAAGACAAGCTTCTGTCCGCAAGTTCGTACGCGCAATCCTGTTTTCTCCCGTTCCCATAAGATTTTCAGTATTTTTTCTATTATAAGAACCTTCTCCTGACAATAAAAAACTCAATAAAAAAACAGTCAAATCAGTCCAGCCTTTCTTAAGATATGGCGTGATAACGGGAAACGTGTTGAGGTTATTTAAATGCCCTCGAGACTGTAGCATAGTTACTAAATATAGCAGTTTGTATATTAACAAATAAATCCTAAACTTTTAATCTTACTGCTCTGATATGAAAAATGTAGAAAAATATTCAGATTTCATCTCGCAGAGTTCGGTTCTATCTCTGTCTGCAATCAGCCCGTAAAAGTTTTTACGAAACATGGGACTAAACACAAAACAAACTTTGATCATTATCAGGTATGTTCAACTAAATCTATAAAATCCTAATACGACTTAGCTTTATTTAAGATAGGTTATGGTATTTTTAAGGAGGGAAAATCATCGAATGACTGCTCCCGCCTGGGTGAGGCGGAAGGAAGTGTCAGACTCTTACTGACTAAAAACCACCCCGCTCCTTCTCCTGCACGTCGAGCCGGAGCTCCGGTAACCCGTTAGGTTCTCCGCGACTAGGTTATGGTATAAGTATGTATTATATCATAGATCTGAACATACTGTATTTTGTTGCCGAATTTATTAGATACCAATATTGACCTTCAATTCTAATTTATAAGTAGGTTCTTTATCATTATCCTGTTTCCGAACATTGTCGAACATTGTATTTCTATCAGTCCAAATAAAAAAATAAATTAATAGTAATTGTAATTGTAATTTTCACAATATTGCATGCTAAATGTCAGAATGTAGCTGATCAAATTATTTTATAATAACTACAATAACATCTACACTTGAACGATTTGAATTTGAATTTGAAAAAATAATCTGCACCATATTCGATAATACTATGTTTTTGTAGCTCTTACATACAAGAAGAAGGTTGTTCTTCGTATCGCTACATGTGCAAACGATATATACGAACCTTCGTATACCTATAAAAATGTCGACAAAGTCATGGGAAAGTAAGAAAACGGCACCAATGTAAAATTGTATAATAATAAAAAAAAGAAACAACAATCAGTCAAAAACAAAATACTACCCATAAAAAGCATCCATCAAAACAATACGTCATCTAAATACTAAAATCACAAACTCATAAAGGCAACAATTAAGACCTTATACCATATACCAGTTGCGGAGAACCTAAAGGGTAACCGGGGCTCCGGCTCGACGTGCAGGAGAAGGAACGAGCTGGTTTTTAGTCAGTAAGAGTTTGATACTCCCTCCCGCCACACCTAGGCGGGAGCAGCCATTCGATGATTTTCCCCCCTTAAAAAAAAACCTTATACCAAGTTTGACTACGCCCCGTTTGAATCTCAGATCATTAATGGCGCTCTGCCAAATTATACTTCTGTTCTTCCAAAATGGTTACATGTCGCGTCTCCTAAACGATCATCATTAGATATGGTGGCTGACTGCCGCGAAGATTCTGGCCTATTAAATTTATTAACCTCTGTGATGTGGACCTTGAATGAATTAGTTGGGAGCTATGATGTCATCGGGTAATGTCATGGTGTTGGAAAACGGCGTGATTAGAATTGAATTTTATAATGGTATGTAGAAGATTATACGTCTTTATTAAGATTATACTAAATATTATATTATACTAGCTTCTGCCCGCGACTTCGTACGCGCAATCCCATTTACCCCCAGTTCCCGTTCGTGATTTTCGGTAAAAGTAAAAAAAAAAAAATTAGATAAAAAGTATCCTATGTCGGTCTCCGGGCTCTAAGCCCTACCAATTTTCAGCCAAATCTATTCTGCCGTTCTTGAGTTATAAGTGGTGTAACTAACACGACTTTCTTTTATATAGATATAAAGGATATGTAGTCGTCATGCATGGTGGCCCGGAGGTTAAGACGCCCGCTTCTTATGCATGAAGGTGCGGGTTCGAAACCTACCAACGGCAAGTATGTACCAATGTGACTTTTTTCGAGTTATATGTACTTTCTAAGATTATTTAGACACCACTGACAAACGGTAAAGGAAAACATCTTGAGGAAACCTGGACTTATACTTTCTAATTATTAGTTTGAAATTGTCAACCCGCAATGAGCAAGCGTGGTGATTAATGCTCAAACCTTCTCCGTGTGAGAAGAGGATTTGCTCAGCAGTGGGTGTTTATAGGTTGTTGATGATGATGAAAAGGATATGTAGAAGAATTAATTGCAATTTTGTTATTAGTTGTAAAAGGAAACAGTTACCTTAAAGTCCTGTCCTTTATGAAAAAGGAATTTAAATGCTATTATTATGTTTAGAAGCGTAAATGTTTGACACTGGACAGTGACATTCGACAATTATGATAAAACTTATGATAATGGCCGCGTCGGTCGCGGAAAGCTGTTCATAAAAATGAGCCTCTAGCATGGCTTGAAACTAGTTCAATAAAACTTAATCCCTGAAAATCCGCTTCAGATTCGGTACAGCCGCACAACACACGTATAAATAGACACCGGAGTTCCTCGTCAAATAATTACGTTAGTAAGCCGAATAATTAATTTAGTATATTCTCACGAAAGCTATCTAGAGGTATAATATCAAAGCTTATGTTGTGCAAGCTTACTTACACATTTTTTTATAGAAGTGATAATTCTGTAAAGCAAACAAATTATATTTGATCACACTAACTAAAATCTCAAACATCGGACTCAATCAACGCTCCAAATAAAAATAATGTATCGTTAAAGAAAAAAAAGGTAATCTTTTATAACAGAATTCTCAGCACGGAGTTGGATTACAGCTTAATGTTTCGTTGTAAGCCCTCTCCTTATTACTTGGAAGGTACGTATTTAGATAAATGGTAAAATGTGGATATACTGAGTATACTCATTACTACAACTAATTATATTTCAGGGGCAAAGCACCTTTAGCCAGTGTACTTGTATGAATAGGTATATGAATGCGATGGTAGCTAAAGAAGTATGTATGTAAAGGAAAGTACCCGAAGATACTCTATGGTTCCAGTCTACTCTCATGAGACAAAGCCGATTGTGTACTTATAACTCTCGCGTGTTTTACCCACATCCCATATCTTTTTAAAACAATCATTTTTACCAACGAGATTTTCTCGAAATAATTGAAACGATAAACACATTTTAACAAGATTTCTCGGTGAATTCAGCTTTACCTCAAAACAACAAACGATTTAATCCTTATTCACTAAATAAGTACACGGAACTTGTAACACTTTTACACTAAAATATTGTTATGAAAGGCCATTCATAAAACACTATTCATTCACAAAATTTTCACCCACTTGACACTAGAAACACGACTCTTTTTCTACCAAAGTTACGTTTAAAAAACTATTTTATTGACATAAAATACTGGATACGGCATCAATATGCAAAATGAAATAAAAAAAAGCGCGGTAAAAATGTGGCGGGTAAATTCGATTCGTATTTGGAAGCGACGCGTCTGGCTCGCGCGGATGGCGGGCGACTACTGGCGAAGCAGACGAAGCTAGATTTGAGGGAGTACTATAAATGTGTGGTGACCTATGTTAGCTTAGGACCCTGTAGAGCTCACAAAACTATGCTGATAGTCGAGGGAAAATAGCTTCCTTTACATTTCTAACCAGTTCAATACGATTACTTATCTATATTACTATTTTTATTTGGTACGTGTTAGGGTTTCTGTTTGCTATTACCCTTATCCAGTTCCTAAAAAATGTGTCATAAGGAATCACAACTTCACACTATTTATTCTCCAAGGGGTCAGGTCAAGGTGCACGTTTTTTAATCTAACATCCCCTTTAACCAGTCTTGTTATCAGTTCTCTAAACAGTGGGTAAGCATATTGTTACTGCTATACATTTTGTTCAGTCCAAATATTCCCAAATACATTTGACCTTATGCGGGAATTAAGCCTGAAACTTAATCGCATGTGGTTACTCGACTAAGGAGGCAGTAATTGCCATAAAAGACCAAAGAAGACAATCGTTTTTTACTCACCGAATGGAGCTAGGGTGAAGCTCTCGTCTTTTCGTTCAATAGGGAATAAGCTACTGTCACACCATTGGTTATTCAACTTTTGACAGCTACAGCGATTGGACAAAAAATGTCTTACCGCTATCTAGTGAGCAAATATTACTTCTTCTTGTTAATTAAAATAGTAGGTTATTCAGAAGTCATTTCATGTGAGATTTATATTATGTGCATTTACTTAATTTATTTGTAAATGTAAAATTTCACTTTCAGTACCAAATAATAATGTAACATGATTTGGAAAAGACAAGAAAATGACGGTCAATACAAAAGTACTCTACCAGTTTAGGTCGCTAGCTTTGTGTTTCGTCGTGTGAGTGAGGTCACCAATCTCCCCAATCTCTGAATCCCTAACAGTCTTCAAATTTCTAACCCCCAAAAGGCCGGTAACGCACTTGTAACGCCTCCGGTGTTCCGGGTGTCCATGGGCGACGCCGATTGCTTACCATCAGGTGCTCCATCTGCTCGATTACCGGCTTAGCCCATAGAAAAAATAAGTAACCCTTTGAGTTAATTTTAAGCTAACTGATTAGCACATTGCAATCAAATAAGGCGTTTGAAATCATACCAATTTATATTTGACAGCTCAAACAAGGAGTGTATTATAGAGTGTGTACTTTGGATTAGTTTTTTGGTTTGTATGTATATTTTGGAGTAACATTTTGATTTGGGAATTTTTTTATTAAAAATGTCCATATCTTATACTTCTTAACTATTATACAAATAAAGCGGAAGAGTTTGTTTTTTGTTTCTTTGTTTGATCGCGCTAATTTCCGTAACTACAAGTCTGATTTAAATAATTATTTTTGTGTTGGATAGCGCATTTATCGAGGATATCTGGAGGCTATAAAACATCACGCTACGACCAATAGGAGCTGAGCAGAGCGTGTGAAACCGCGCGGAAGTAGCTAGGCCATTAATAAAAGTTAAATGTTATGTATGATATACATATTATATATTAATAAAATCGAGGGAAAGTGAAAACTGTACATCGAATATTTTTTTAAAGAATCTAGAGTCGATACCGAAACCAAAAATATGGTTTATAGAATTTTTGTCTGTTTATCTGTTTGTCTGTATGTATCTCCGGGATAAACTCAAAAAGTGCTGCATGGATTTACTATTTCAAATTTTTGCATGAATATTCAACATATAGGCTACATATTATCATGCTATCAACTACAGGGGAGGAGCTGTGAATCACTATTCCACGTGGACCAAGTCGCGAGCTCAGCTAGTAATAAATATTTTTAGTCAACAAGAGTTTGATATTTCTCTTTGCTATTCTTCCCTGGGCGAGGGAGATCCATGAACATTTTCCACCTTGTAAATATTTGTTAGTACGTCTTGTCAAAACAATAAAATGAAGTCAGTTGTAAGTTATTGGCTACCAAAGGTTACCAAACTCGATAAAAATCAATCGCCTCAATAAACAAATGACTGAAGTAAAGCTTAGCTGTTGTCAACTAAGATATAGATAATCTAGATTTGGTTTCCTTTTTTTTCTTGTTTTAAAATTTTTTAATCTTTGTTATAATATATTACAGGGTGGTGCAGGGTACAGGGTAGTTATAGTAAAGAAATGAAACAAAACACTTAGAGTAAATAAATATATTATTATCATAATTATTACAGAGAATACCCGTCGAAAAGTAAATGTATTATAATTAGACACAGACTTCAATATTAGGTGCATGAGATAAACGTTAAATTTTATACCACATTTATTTTTCCTGTACTGAAATAACTGTAATTATTATATTTTCCTATATGTATGCGAGACATACTAAATACGTACGCTTGAAGACAAATAAACTCAAGTACAAAAATCTTAAGAGATCGTGGTGTACATCATTATGATAACGACTAGTACGCTCAAGTTGAGCTTGGCGTATCTAGGCAAGCGTTATCTTTAGTTTCGCTCGATATCATTGCGTTCGTCGAAACAATTTACCCATGCAGTAAACAAGTTTCGCTTTATAAATAGGTAAGTAACAGTTTCCGAATAAGAACCATTTGATTTTCTTTTATTTTTAGTCTACTGAGTTGTTATGTCAAAGTTCTTGGTAAATAGCAAAACCTGCAGCTGTAGCCAAATGCCATTTAACGCTTATCTACATGTAGAATAGAAAACCAAATTATATGGAATTGACGTAAATTTTGACAATTTTCAGTGTCATCCCCATACATTTTGATTTCTACTCTCTTTGTAGACAAGCGCTAAAGTGGCGTTTGGCTAAAGGCCTTGGTTTGCATGTAACATAAAGCCTATGATAGGCTTTCGACACTTTCGGAGATAAAATCTCTGAAAAAGACGTATCTATTTAATTATACTCATTGGCAATGACTGCCTCATTGGCCGAGTGGTCGCAAGTGCAACTGCCGGGCAAGGGGTCTCGGGTTCGATTCCCGGGTCGGACAAAGTATTACGAGGTTTTTAAAAAATCTCAGTAGTAGCACGGAGTCTGGAAATGTGCCAGGTATATGGCAATAGGCTCACCCCCTATTACATGGGACTCGTAACATAAATAGTGAAAAGTGCGTATTACATTGTATAATGGCATTAAGTGCTGTAATGTGCACCTCTGCCTAAAGGCATGGTATGTTATATCTCCCTACTACATCCAGTATAATATTTGTGATATTATTACAACATGTCCTTAACAATTTAGTAGCAGTAGCGATGCATGTTTGTTTATCTCTCGTACTGATTCGTGGACAAACACAAACACTATTCAATGCTCCATCTACCGCGCAATAGTAACGTTGTTTACTTTCTTGTGCAAAGGGAAATATAAATAAGCACTTAAAGATGTGTATGTACTAACTGTATTTACTATAGAAGACTGTTATACAGGGTTTCTGATGTAGTCATAATGTACCTATGTCATCTTTAAATCTCCCAAAGAAAAGGTTGAGGTGTTTTTTATTGGGATAAGGTAGTAAACGAGCAGACGGGTCACTTGATAGTAAGCAATCGGCGTCGCCCATGGACACCTGGAATATCAGAGGCGTTGCAAGTGCGTTACCGGCCTTTTGGGAATTTGAGGATTGTGGGGGATTCGTGGAATGGGGGGACTGGAAAGGGGGGTAATTGGTTAAAAACTTGTTCAAAATCTTTATGAAAACTTAGAACCTGCATTAAATATTCTTCAGGCAAAATAAATTTTCGATGACTAAATAATATTCCTTCAAACATAACGATACTTTTACGTAACTATGAAAGAAGTAGTAGCTATTAGCTAGCACTCGAGTTGGCAAGTAATTGGGTTCATTTCTCGGCAAAGTTGCAACGCCTTCAAGTTGTACCGTCTATCAGAACAAACATAAACTTTGGCTATTACTGTATTAGTTTGTATAGCCCACGGCCCTCGGTTCGCACTTTCGTAATAGAATAGAGTTATTTGAGGACAAAGTATAAAGATTTCTTACACTTTACAAAATAAAAATTATATAAAAAACCGATTATTACTTGAAACCCTCATTTTCCTGGGTTATTCTAATTACAGCTTTACTTTTTAGATCAAGAAAGGAGTTCAGTTAAAAGTATTTTCCTAATATTGCTTGACGCGAATCGTGCAACCTATGACCCCTTGATTGACTGGTACGTCGACAACATTCGAGCTACAAGGACGCCATCATTAATGGAAGTACGTTAGATATAGCTACTAGGTGTCTATCCTAACAATTAAGTCGCGGAGAACCTAACGGGTAACCGGGGCTCCGGCTCGACGTGCAAGAGAAGGACCAGGGTAGTTTTTAGTCAGTAAGAGTCTGACACTCCCTCCCGCCTCACCCAGGCGGGAGAAGTTATTCGATGATTTTCCCCCCTTAAACAAAAAATCCTAACAATTACAAAGCGAAATTATGCTCAGAGCTCGTACTGCTTATTATTCTGGGATTTCTGGGCCTCTTTGGCCCAGTGGTTGCAAGTGCGAGTGCCGGGCAAACGGTTCTCGGGTGCGATTCCCGGGTGGAGGAAAGTATTACTGTTTTTTTTAAATCTTGTTATTAGCACGAACTATGGAAATGTGCCTGGTATAAGGCAATAGGCTCATACATGGCCATTACAATGGACTCATAACATATCATAAATAGTGAAACTGGGTGTTACATTGTACAGTGGCGTTAAGTGCCGTAATGTGCACCCCTGCCTACCCCTTCGGGGGTAAAAGGCGTGATGTTATAATGATAATACCTGGGCTTAGGTTAAAAACCCGAATAAAAGGTATTCCAGACTTATATTTAGGTTTTACAATGACAGCAACCAGCGTCCGCGTCCATTATTCTCTGACAGAGACGCGGTACCATTACCAACTTTATTATGGATACACTCTGACCTTTCGAGGTCATAAAGTTATATATAGGTACATACACGAGTTGCAGGAAAAATAAAAGCAAGTAAACTACTACCTAAATAACTGGTAGTATCTAATTGTAGTGTTGGTTTTGTCAAATGGATCGTTGGTTTAAAAACTACATTGAATGTTTTAGTTTTAAACATTCAGTTGAGTACAAGAATTAACATATTAATTTTACTAATATTCAACGTTAATTCGATATTTAAAAAAATGGTTAAGTAATTAATAATTCATCGGAAACTTTTTGTTACATTCGTTCTGAATTACAAGTTGTGACAGTAGCGCCATCTGTTACTAGAAGTGTAACTTATAGTTACTAAGTGCCACACTAGATGGCGTTGAACACACTCTACTAAATGAACTTAATAATTGTAAAATTTGTTTAAAAAATGTAATTTACAACTTTCTGCCTATAAAATAAAGATCAAAATAGATCAAACTTTATCGTAAGGGCGTAGCAAATACAAATAAAATGACAAAAAGAATCTCTCCGGCGGGGAATCGAACCCCGGTCTCCCGCGTGACAGGCGGGGATACTGACCACTATACTACCGAAGACTTACTGACACGTGACGAAATTATAGACTGGTTTCTACATTACTAGTTTATCAATCGAATTAGTGTTCCTTTGTAGTAATTCTGTGTGGTTCTGAATCATGTAGAGGTGACGTCATGAGATGATAATGTTGAACCTTTTGAAAGAATTCGTCTGCAAACTTAGGTTGCTATTAAAATTCAATTTGACAATAACAAATTATTCATTTAAAATACATAATTATCATGTAGCATGTGGCCCATGTAGTACCCTACTTACAATATTTTTAAGTACTTAGATATAAAATATTTAGAAGAGGAATGAAATTTGTAAGAGAAATTGAAATACCAAGCACCAAATTGTACCGATATTTCAACAACTTTACTTACAGTGAAAATTTAAACCTGAATCGAAAAGCATTGCTATAACTTGAGACCTGTGCAAACACTAAACGGTTCTAGATTCTTAATGGAAAGCTAAATTCTTTTTATTTGATAGATACTCGCGAAGATTCTGCTTGAGAAAATGCTATCCTTAAAATTATTTTGATTCAGTGCAAGTATTGAAAGCGATACTCGTGGGCTCACAAGCTAAGTATCGCTTACAACTACTAATTACCTAAGAACATGTTTAATAACAGCTTAGAATAAAATCATAAATTCTTTTTACCGAGTACCAGGGCATCAGGAGTTCCTAGAAGTTTATGTTAAAGCTCAGGGATACAGCCATTCATACTTTGTTACATTGTAGTGTCTATTAGGTTTATCGAGATAAATAAAACTAATGCACTAACGTTATAAAGTCTATATATTAAAATAAGAAATAAATATACAATAATGATCAAATAAAGTTACAGTTATACAAAACGAGAAGAGAATAATAATTTCGATGCGCGCGCGATCGCTAGCCGTGGCGGACTGTCTGGGCGAGCGAGGGGGCGCGTGCGGGTCGAGCGCGGGGAGGCGACGGCGACGACAGCGCTCGGTGTGTCGATCGGGTGGCTCCACGAACACGCGAGGCGTCCGAGTCCATCAACGCGGGCCGGGGCTCCGCTAGCGGCCAGGCCGTGTGTAGGTATAGCTAAGGGTGTGTACAAGCGTGCGGAAGCATAAGGCCGTGTACAAATGTTGTAAAGTTTTAAGTGTTATAGTATGAATGTGGGTGTATGTGTATGTATGTATGTATGTTTTATGTAAGTATTTATTATGTATATTATCTTGTACCTTAGCTATATCCTACATCACTCCCCCGCTGAGACCGGTTCACGGTCGATAGTGAGAAAGGTGCTGTGGGAACCTCACAGTTCTCCCGCTTCTTGTGGTGGTCTTGGGTTGCAACTGTAGCTGTGGTGGAACTGGCGATGGGGCAGATGATGGTTGTGGTGACGTCGATGGAGCAGATAACGGTTGTGGCGTCGACGATGAGTTGTGTGCCAAGCCATCATCATTGTTTGCCATATATGCTGGTTTAAGCCTGTCAATGGTTACTGTCATGTGTTTCCCTTGGACGTCTATTATGAAAGTTTTTGGTCCTCTTTCAATAACTAGATGTGGACCAGAGTACGGTGATTCAAGTGACTTCTTCAAAGGTCCCTTCCGCAGGAATACATGAGTGGCTGTATTGAGATCTTTGGGAACATAAAATACTTTCTCGCTATGACACGTAGTTGATGCAGGTGACAGTTTAGAAATATGCTGTCTCAGTCGTGCTGCGAAGTCTGCTTCATCAATGCTGTGGTGAGTTATGGGTTTTAAAAACTCACCAGGTAATCGGAGTGGCTCGCCGTATACCAGTTCGGCTGCAGAGGTTTGTAGATCCTCCTTCCAGGCACTCCTCATGCCAAGGAGAACAAGAGGAAGTGTCTCCGACCATTGTGCGTTGTTGTGGCACATGATGGCGGCCTTCAGCTGTCGGTGCATCCTCTCCACCAACCCATTGCACTGCGGGTGGTAGGATGTCGTGGGGCGATGGTAAGCGCCTATGATGTACGAGATGCTCTGGAACAGCTGCGAGTCAAATTGCTTGCCTCGATCCGTGGTGATGGTTTCGGGGCACCCGAAACGAGCAACCCAGCCAGCAATGAAGGTACTGGCGCAGGTCTCCGCTGAGATGTCAGCGAGAGGATACGCCTCTGGCCATCGAGTGAATCTATCGACGGCTGTAAGGCAGTATCTGAAACCAGAAGATAGT
Organism: Spodoptera littoralis; assembly: GCA_902850265.1. Taxonomy (NCBI): domain Eukaryota; kingdom Metazoa; phylum Arthropoda; class Insecta; order Lepidoptera; family Noctuidae; genus Spodoptera; species Spodoptera littoralis. The sequence goes on along the minus strand of LR824555.2, from coordinate 8,532,119 downwards.
GGCATAGGGCCTATTATGTCAAGGTGGACGTGGGAGAAGCGATTGGAAGGAACAGGGAATGAGGAAAGAGGAGAGTGAGTATGACGGGTGACTTTGTTTCGTTGGCAATCTGTGCATTGTTGAGCCCATGTTCTGCAGTAATATTTGAAATCGCGAACTGTCCTTCTATTTGCGCGAACCAAATCGCGGGCTTCTCTGGCCAAAATGGCGGAACGCGCACGCCGACACGAAAAATGTCTTTTGAATCCGTTGAAACGGTTTTCGTATTATTCTCGGACTCGCACATTTTTGAAATCACGTATAGCACTTTTATATTGTCACTGAGTCACTAGTTACTAAGTTTATTAAGTTCACTGCACAGTAGGTAGCACTAGCACTTGTTAGGTACGTGTTTAGTTCGGGGTCACCAATGTAGTGTCTATTAGGTTTATCGAGATAAATAAAACTAATGCACTAACGTTATAAAGTCTATATATTAAAATAAGAAATAAATATACAATAATGATCAAATAAAGTTACAGTTATACAAAACGAGAAGAGAATAATAATTTCGATGCGCGCGCGATCGCTAGCCGTGGCGGACTGTCTGGGCGAGCGAGGGGGCGCGTGCGGGTCGAGCGCGGGGAGGCGACGGCGACGACAGCGCTCGGTGTGTCGATCGGGTGGCTCCACGAACACGCGAGGCGTCCGAGTCCATCAACGCGGGCCGGGGCTCCGCTAGCGGCCAGGCCGTGTGTAGGTATAGCTAAGGGTGTGTACAAGCGTGCGGAAGCATAAGGCCGTGTACAAATGTTGTAAAGTTTTAAGTGTTATAGTATGAATGTGGGTGTATGTGTATGTATGTATGTATGTTTTATGTAAGTATTTATTATGTATATTATCTTGTACCTTAGCTATATCCTACAACATCATTACATTATTACAGAGTATAAAACAAAGTCGCTATCCGCCGTCTGTCTGTCCCTATATATGATTGTATGCTATTAGATCTTTAAACTACGCAACGGATTTTGATGTGGTTTTTTTTAAATAGATAGAGTGATTCTTAAGTAGGGTTTATATGTATAATACATGGATATTGCACCCGTGTGAAGCCGGGGCGGGTCGTTAGTAAGAAATAAATAAATGCTATAAAAATAAACTAAACAAATTAACTAAACAAATATTTTATATGTATTTATAACCAAGTACTACTAAATATTTGAGAGGAAATTCTGGTCATACACAGTGCAATTCTCATTAGCAAGTACTAGGATATCACAATTCCTCAAGAGCTTAGTTTACGCTTCACGTACTTACTTAACGTAACCAAAGCACGCATGCGTTTTATCCTACTTAAATATAAAGATGTCTACTTGTCAATCGAGTACGAAACTCATCAATCATTGTGAATGGATGATTGATAGGCCAGATATAAAATAACATGGCTTAACTGTTCACACCCGTACAAGACGCTTTCGCGCGAATTTTAATTGTTTAACGTCTTTGCTTGTGTTAATATTGAATGTTAATATTAATGAAGGTGTTAAAAACGTGTTTAGAAATATCATCTCCTAAATTTGTTCTTACAAAACATAACATAACATCACGCCTTTCTTCCCCGAAGGAGTAAGCACATGTGCACATTACGGCACTCAATGCCACTGTACAATGTAACACCCTCTTTTCTCTATTTATGTTATGAGTTCCATGTAATAGGGGGTGAGCGTATTGCCATATACCGGGCACGATTTCAGACTCCGTGCTACTACTGAGAAATTTTAAAACCCTGTAATACTTTGCCCGACCCTGGGATCGAAACCGAGACCCCTTGCCCGGTAGTCGCACTTGCGACCACCCGGCCAACGAGGCAGTCTGCTTTAAGATTTTCAATAATCTTTAGAATGTATACTTACGTCCAAATCAGGGACCTAGAATGTCCTAGGTTAAATTCAAAGCATTTATTTCAATTAATCCTTTATTAGGCACTTTTGTTAGATTAGGTTAGTAATAGTAAATATCTTCTCTACTAAAATAGTCGTTAGTCTTAGCTACCAAGTCCCCTTTAGAACCGTCTTTTTTTAAGGGCTTTAGAACCGTCTTAAGCTTCATCTAGAACACCTGTTCCAGAATGAACTCAGATGATCTTAATTTAAATACCAACACGATGTCTTCTCAAAATATCGCCCATAAATTGTCAGCCATATTAGCACTCTTGCGAACTTTAAGTTATGTTCTCGTAAAATATGATAAAAGTTTTTAAAGACATCAAATTCCTATCAAATAACTCCTGGATTTTACCCAATGAAGTTAAGATGGATACATCTAGTTAAAATTGTTGCTATATCAACATTGTGAGTATTCTAGCCTTCAAAATATTAAGGGTTACAATATTTTAGTTTGCAATATCGAAAAAGATTACCTATGTTTCTGGAAATCATTAGAAAATCATTAAGTACCGTTTCTTTTGTGGCATAAGCTGGTAAACGAGCAGACGGATCACCTGATGGTAAGCAATTGGCGTCGCCCATGGTCACCTCGAACACCAGAGGGGTTACAAGTGCGTTACCGGCTTTTTGGGGAATTAGGAGTTTGAGTCCTCGTTGGGGATTCAGGAATTGGGGAGATTGGGGAAGGGGAGGGTAATTGGGCCTCTGGTAACCTCACTTACACGACGAAACACAACGCAAGCGTTGCTTCACGTCGGACTTCTGTGAGGAGGTGTTATCACTCCGGTCGAGCCTGCCCCTTCGTGCTCTCCCACATTTGTTACGCACGTGTAGGTACTTCTCGTTTGTACCATCGAGCGATTATTACCCAAGCACGTTTCTTAAAATAAATAATTATATTAGCACGTGGAACTATTCTTTACTGCCATTACAGAATATCTAGTTTCGCTGGTTTGAAGTCTGCACTTTACTAAACTTGTTAGAAAAGAGTTTTCGACGTAAAAATACTCTTTTGACACTTTTCTATCAAAAACTTTGCAACTGTATACCAACACTTTAAAATCGACTGAAAATCTTCGAGAGTAAAAATTCAAACGGGATTTTTAAAAGTTGACTCACAAAGTAGACGATTTGCATTCGTTTATCCAAATAAAGTATGTTTTGGATAGGTGCTAAACTCTCAGGACGGAAATTTGAATATTTTTATCCTGTGACGTCCGCACCTTTTTTAATGTTTTAAAGAGGGAGTTTAGAATTCAAAAAAATGATATAAATAAAAAATATTTATTACCGAGAATTATTAAATGCCAAACCATTTCACTACCAAAGGATAACTGTTTATATAAACAGTAATAATAGTGACAACACTAAACGACATTATGATGACATAGCGACATCTCTTAGTTAGAACCAGAACTACAAATCAGGTTACAGAATCACGACTCAATGCTTTTTATTACACGGACCTAAGTAAACAAGCAAAGATAAATCCTTCTCTGTTTAGTACTGGAGTAAACAATAGAATAGCTAAGTAGGCTAGATTAATTCTGTTACTGTCAGTACAGATGTCACTTAGGCTAGACTAATATAATTAGGCTCCTGTTTTCGGGTAACTTGATTTAAATGTTACCGGGTTTTGTACTTACATCGTAATCTGGTTTGTTAATAATGGATTTGGTGCAAATACAATAAATAAAAAAAGGCACGGTAACGAGACACCAATGTTTTTTCGGTCGAAACACCAAATATTTTGCCCGATACTACAAAAGCAATAGTGTGAACACTCATCAATGGGGTGAGATTTGTTTTCATAAATAAACATTTTTTTTTACTATTTGATTTACATTACCAACGTTAGCTTAAATTAATATTTAGGTAAGAGTGATGAAAACAAACTCAGAACCTTATCTAATTATGAGTCAATTAAAACAATTTCCGAACAAACTTCAGGGTTGGAATTTCATGCCCAATTTAACGGAAACCTTTTCTCTGGAAAATTCCTAAGTAAATAAAATGTGGCATTATAAAATCCATGTTGTTTGAAATGCTCGGCGACCGCAAATGCGAACTCTTGCGTACAATTTTAGGGTTCTAGATCAGGTTTGCCGCGTGGTCAGTGGTGACGCTCGAATAGAAGAAATTTGTCATCACTCCTAATCTTGTTGTTCTCTAATAAACTTGAACTTTTCAAGTACATACATACGGCCACACATCAAGCTATACAAAACCAGTTTAACCTGGTGTTACGTCGCATCATCTTTCCGCACATTTAACGTTCAGTTTATACTGGTTATGCAAAGCTCGATTTGTAGCCGTGTGAACGATCTCCAACCCGTCTATCAATTAGGAAGGTTAAAGTTATCCCTCTTATGATAACGATACGGAGTCGCGGAGAACTTAACGGGTTACCGGGGCTCCAGCTCGAAGTGCTGGAGTAGGAACGGGGTGGTTTTTAGTCAGTAAGAGTCTGACACTCCATCCCGCCTCACCCAGGCGGGAAAGTCATTCGATGATTTTCCCCCCTTAAAAATCTCTCTTATCATGAGGAAGTTTTTAGTTTTATATTAAGTAGTGGACTACACGTTGTTGATGATGATTCCTATTACCTTTATTATCTGTCTAGAAACATTTTCAACGGTACCTCTAAGAAAATCAAGAGTATTTTGTACTATACATACCAGTAAATGGTATACCTAAGTGTATAAACGAGTACCTAAGTAATTTACATATTATTCGTACGATAGTCATGACAATACATGTTACCTAGCGTGACATTTCCAATTCGGATTTACTTGTGGAAGTTTATTCTCAACGTAATATATGCAGACACTGACAGATACTTGCACTATCTGGCGTATTTATCTATGTTAAAATAGATTCTTTATAATAGTCAAACTATTTTACTGAAGTTTTAGACACAAAAATATCATGAAAATCAGCTTTATCCGACATAATAATATTTTTTTGTTCATGGAGTAGAAAAATCTTACTGACAGCTAAGGTTGAATCGAGAATCAAATTAATGGTTCTTTAGTCTATGTAACAGTCGCACTTACAACCATCCCATTAAATCGTTTTTAACATTAAACAACATACCTGTAATTTTATCCAAAGCGTGCACTAATTTCATCATTTTCACTTATATACCAATCTTGCACCGATCACCAAAAAACACAATCAGTGTGTATTCAACTTAACCTCACTTTCAATAGGTATTACACAAAAGTTATCAAACTGACCACTAAATATGGCGAGTAAATAAAATTAAAAAAAGAACATTGACGGGAATAAAAATTATCACAACTAAAAATTAGATGAGTAGGACCAAGAAGTTTTCCATTAAATTAATCAATGAAATAATAAAGAGTCAATCATAAATGAAAAAATTATGTATCTTTTTTCAAAATTTGGTGAAACATAGTTATACTAAAATGGCTTTACTAGACGTGTCAGTGCGATGAACACATTGAGTGTAGTTAATTGAAGCTGTTTGGTGCGCCCACGTTAAATGTAATCTCTACCAGGACATGTAGATAGTGCGTACCCACTCCGTATGTATACTATTTTATACATTGTTTAGTATTGTGTTCGTTATGTTGATGTTTTTAGCTCATTTTGTTTCTGATAGCATTTTGAAGGTTAGCTTTTTTAATTTTGAGAAAAGTAGATAATTCTTACCATCAAGAATTTTGACAACACTACTGGACTGATGGTGGGTGATATACCTAATTAAGTCATTGTGTTCAAAATAAAATGTCATGGGTACGTAGATAGAACCAAATATTTTTAACTTAACCTACCCTTTTTTGTAATCGTTTAGAGAAATTTTCCGCTCCTATCCAACTTCCTTGTGAAACGTTTCCTAAAATCTCGTACGAAATTTAAACTGAAAATGTGAAAACTACATTGCTTCCATTCCTTTGGCATTATGCCAAGATTTCATAGAATCAGCTTTCGCTTGTGACTTATGACGATGTATAATAAATTGTTCAAACGATATGATGCGATACAGAAAAGTCAGCGGCATGCTTTTGGAAAATGTATCTAAAAATTTTATCCAATTTTACCACTTAAAAAAATCATCATTAGCCAGAATGTGTCCACTATTGACCGAATAAAGGCCGTCTTCCATGTTTTCCTATACAATAGACCAATAGGAGCCGAGCAGCCGGCGGAATCGCGTGTTGCGTATACGATTACCGTATGAAATACTCGTACCTATCATAATATAGATAAAATCTAGCACTGGCTGTATAATGTAATGATGATCCCAATAAATAAAAGCTAAGTGCAAGTAAAGTACAGAAGTTTGCAATCTTTACGATCCATTAAACAAATAATCAAATATGAAAGACCGAAAGAAGAGCCCTATTTTGATATTTATCACCTCTGAAACCGTAAAATGCGCCAGTGGTGTATACCAAAAACTTTGTTTTATTGTACTTTGTGTTTTATTAAAACGCAATAAAGTTTTGTTTTGCAGGAAATATTAAAGAAATAAAAAGGGAGCCGAGGTTTGGTGTGAATATGAATGAAAAGGAATGCCTTTGGTCTTACAAGTGTTTTAGTATTTGGTCGCCGAGATTTAACCTCTGAATCTTTTATAGGATTCAATCCATATGACGTGTTCTTTTGACAGGTACCGTGAACCGTTGTCATTTTAATACATTGATTTTTCCATAATTTAGGATTACAATCACAATTGTGACTCCATTAAAGAATTCTGAAATTGAAAAACCTACTTTTAGTGACTTTGCCCAATCCCATGTACCTCTATATACTCAAATAACTGTATATACATCATGTGTGACAACGTCACTTGTAACTCGACCTACTTTATCGCAATTTAAACAAACTGAAATAGCAATTGGAATGCATATTGATCGTGTGATAGTAATCTAATCCAAGGCCTCTCAATGTATTTAAATGCAAAATCCATGTCGTTACACTTGTGTTGTGAATGTCGCCAAGCTTTGTTGGGCGGGAGGCAGATCAACATAATTTGGATACAAACAGTTGAATTTATGGTAGGTATATTCTCGAGGTAAGGAACGATGACATAATGAGTACTGAAATTTAAATAGAGATGAGCTGAAGAGTAGGTTCAAAGAAGAAAAGAGAAAATACTGTTTCGATGTTTTTCATCACAAAATAGGTAGTATATATACATACATTCTATTGATTAAAGTAGTTAATGAGGCCATAATTTTTTTTTTCTTTTACAGGTACGTTGCCAGTCTTTTAAAGATTAAGAATTTGAGGATTTTTGGGGATTCGGGGATTGGGGAGAGAGGTAATTGGGCCTCTGGTAACCACACTCACACCACTGTCGTCGGTTTTCTGTGAGGCTGTGGTATCATTCCGGTCAAGCCGGCCCATTCGTGCCGGAGCATGGCTCTCCCATTTATAAAAACTACCAAAATACTATCCTCCACTTCAGTCTAAAATTTAATTTCAAAACACAAAGTAAATAATGATGAGATGACTATTCATAGTCACAATTCCAGACAGAATCTCAGATAGCTGTAAATTTATTCATGCTTGCTGTCTATTAGTTTCAACTGAAAAGGTCAATTGCCAAGACTCGTCTGTTACCAGTCGCCCGTGAAATGATGTAATTCTGAATCTTTTGTTGAATGATAGAATTAAAGGAGTCTTTGAATGCTGTGTTGATGTGGGTGTGGTTGTTTTTGTAGTTGAAAATAAATTCATTTCTTCATGTTTCTTCTAGTTGGACTTCTCTAAGTCCATATATATACAGATACTATCCTATCTATAGGTGTTTGTTGGACGATGTTATTCTTATGTAGGTAGCGATGAATATACAACCGTAGATACTTATTTAATAAAGTTTTTTTTTTAATATGACTGCTTCATCTATCTTTAAACTGCATCTGAAAGTTGTCAATTGTCACTGTCGACTGTGTTGGTAGGGCATCATCGACATATACTAATGGACATGCCGTACGCGTATAATCTGCAGTAATTTTTTGGTTTGAAAAGAGTGAGAGAGATGGCCTATCCTTTCGGTCTAGCGCTATCTTTTTCCCGCTTATAACGTCTTAACTACGGTACTATTTTGAGAGAGATAAAGATGGACCGAAACTTCGTTTCCTCTCTTTCTTTCGGAGTGCCACAATTCTCATCTCTAAGGCATGTCCATTAGTATATGACCCCACGGTCCGTTTCATCACAATACTTTATACCTAACTTAAAATTACTTTAAGATTAATGAAATAAACTAGTAAGCTTAAATAGAATTAACATTTTAGAAAACAGATATTTTTAGAAAAAATATACTGACCATTAATTTTAGACTACCCGCGTGGTACGGTGACCAGAAGATCAACTTATCCTTTTCTATCTATTACACCTTCAACTTTATTGTACCTACTGAGATAAAGTCGCAAATTCAATGAATAAATTTGACAGATTGGAGTAGACAGACCTGGCCCCTGTACGTTAAGGTAATCATGTTAATCTACTTTTTCACAACCTATAACCTTTTCCCGACTTAAGGTTTAACCGATGACGTCATACATCTTTAATTACAATCTTAATAATGACTGCTAACGTCATAAACAAATTTTATGACACCAATAAAGTTTATTTAGGGCGAACATAGTTAGGTAACTGTTACGTAACTGGATGAAAGTGTACGGGAGAGTGAATAAGTTAAGAGCCACGCAGACGGGATAGTTTGGACGTTGTGAGTTTATGTTGAAAGCTATGATTGTTTTAGAAAGCGCACGGTTTAATAGTTATCAGAATTTACAGTGAAAGAGCACGAGCAGGCTTGATTTTTCAGTATTGACCAAGTATGGAATTATTCTCAGGGTATGGTCGTAACATGACAAATACGCATCGCATTGATCATGCATCTTTGCTTACTCCTTCGATTAGTCTTTCAGTCTTCGATGATGACCTGGGTATCTTTAAGGCCCGAGTGAATAGGTTGCTTTTGGGACTACGTACTCCATAGACCGTATCATCGCTAACCACCAGGCGAGATAGTGGTCAAACGTCGCCACATCAAATATAAAAAAGAGTAAAATCCAGGCAAGGTCCACATTTCTAAAAGCTGAAGAGTTGGTTCGTTTTAATGCTATGCGTGTTGAGTTGGATAGTCCATTTATTGAAGGCTTCATGCCATGATTCGAAACATCATGCTTCGATCAATACGAGCCGAGCAGCAAATGAAAATGCGCCGGATTGGCAAGTATTATTTCACACATGTGTTGTCTATTCTATTGTCTAATTGATATAAATACTTAATGGAAATTATCATAACAATTATTGTAGTACCACTGTTAAGAAATAGATGCCGTTGTGCCGTGACGTCATTTTCTGTATCGCGGTGTCGAGATTTTCCGTCAGTTCATGACCTCGGCAGTTTTCATGCAATAAATTTGTCTTACTCTGAATACGTTTGTGTTATTATTATATTGTGTTGTGTGAGATATTTTTGGGACGTTGTACATGTGTACAGAAGAAGAGCCCTAGAGAAATATTTTCACAGAAGGCCAATTTTCGCGTAGTTCAATAATTTTCGTCTGTTATTTCACTGTTCACTGTAGGCGTACAATCATTTACGTTGGATTTATTCGTACGTTTAGTTAAATATTCATGTATTACATGAGGTCTATGTAAGATAAAGCGATGAATAATTCATTCATCTAAGAAAAATAACGGGTAGGTGGCATCCAAACAGGCGGTACCTTTGACGGTGCGTATATTTACCTATGGTTATTTTTATTTAATAAAAAAGAAACTGCAACGTCTTTAGCTAATATTATATCTTTCGTGTCACATACTAAACTAATTATCATGTGTTTCGGCTTATGATGATATGTTTGTTTGATGAGGAACTCGACTAATTTCTAGTCATGCTAGTATTGTTAGTCTGTGGTTTCTGACTCTAAGACACAAAGAGACTGACTACGTAAAGTTATGCATGTACAGGTTGGTGACAAGCATGTCACAATGAATTGTAAAATGTATATCGTTATAAGTATTAAGACAAAACAGTATTATTTCATCAGGTATTTGAAAATATAAGCTAGAAACAATTATTTTAATTATTTCCTTAAAAAAATTGCCCTAATACTAGATAACCCGAAAGCCTTGAAGTTACCTAACAACATAAAGAACCGTTGCTTATTTGACTCTTTCTATCATATACCAACAAGAAAATCTTGTTCTATTAATCTTCAGACTAATAGTGCCATCGTTTCAGCATTTCGTGAAACAACAAGGCTGAATAAGGAAAATCGCTACCATTTCCCCGTACTAGCTTAGAATTTAGTAACGGAACTGAAAACTAGATGGCGCTGATTTCCACGGTAGGTTTGAGTTATTGCTTTACCATATTGATACTAGATGGAGCTACTGAGCGTCTAATGCAGAGAATAAAACAGTCAAGTAAGCATTATTTTACAGCGTGTGATTAGTAAGTAGTAGTACTCATTAAGAGCAAATAATTTATTTTATATATAAGTAGGTACTAATGATTTCACAATAGGATTTTCCATTATCAACGTCTTTATTGCCAATTTTAGTTGAGTACACACAGAAAAATCCCCTAATGGCCTATTATTAGTTGTTACGTAAGTGAGTTTACATTTAGATATTACATATTCAATACTTCTGCTTATTTCATAATAAAATATTTACCAACTTTGATACTAATTTCTATGTAAAACATGATTATTTATTCAACCATAATCATGTTCCACATCCTCGTGAACACGGATTCTTCGAAGATATAATTATTTTTAATAATCTCAGTAGAAACTGATAGAATTTTCGGTACCCAATAATTTACACTTTGGATTTGAAACTAAATTACTCAAATCAATGAGAACTTTCCCATCTGTAAATAAAATGTAGATACTATCTTATAATCTGCTTTCAGGAATTAAATTAAGTCTTTCGTCGGAGCTCTTTGTTTCTGCCTCATTGCTTGGCCAAGTGAACACAACGTGGAATGATTAGCTATAGTTTTTGGATTCTCGAAGAATTAAATTATTATTATTGAATTATATCAAAGTTATGTAATTTACTGCTCGTTGGCCGAATGTGATCGCAAGTGCTACTGATGTGTAAGGGATCTCGAGTCGATTCACGGGTAGGGTAAAAGTTTACTGGGTTTTTAAAAATTCTCAGTAGTAGGCTCACCCCTATTGCATAGGACTCATAGCACAAATATTGACAAGTGGGTGTAACATTGTATAATGGCATTAAGTGCCGTAATGTGCACCTCTACCTATCCCTTCGGGGATAAAAGGCGTGATATTATAATGTTATGATTATGTAATTTGTTAGACTTTTCTGTGGCATACAAATAAATAAGTAAGAATTATGTATGTATACGCCTTCATAATAAAGAGGGCGTGATGATAATTTATGGGAATAGAATGCTATAATTAGGTGCACGAAGGGTATATTTCAGGGTCATAGTCATTCTGGAAATTTATAAATCAATATCTAATATTGACACATTCAAGTCAAGTAGGTAGGTAGTACCTAAACATAACGTTTTACCTTCTATTCCTTGAAGAGGTGGGTAGAGGTGAAAAGGTGATGATGGCAGGTCTATTACGAGTCCCATTAAATAGGGGGTGAGTTTATTACTACCACACATACCACAAGTACAAATCTAGAATCATGATTTTACTAAATAAAATTCAAAACTTAACTAAGTACAAATATAGTTAATAATAGTATATTAGTTATGTAAAATAATTATAAAACATGAAAAAAAAAACATAATTTGATTGAAAGGTCTGATCTGTTTTGATTAATGTTTATATTAAATCACATATTGTGATCAATTGATTAATCGTCATCATCAACAGCCTATAAATGTCCCCTGCTGAGCAAAGCCTCTTCTCACACGGAGAAGGTTTCAGTATTAATCACCACGCTTGCTCAATGCGAGTTTCCGATTTCAAACTTATAATTACAAAATATAAGCCCGGGTTTCCTCACGATGTCATCCTGCACCGTTGGTCAGTGGTGTTTAAATAATCTTACAAAGTAGGTACATATAACTCGGAAAAAGTCACATTGGTACTCGCCGTTGGTAGGTTTCGAAACCGCACCTTCGTGCATGAGAAGTGGACTTAAGCCTCCGGGCTACCACGACTTATGATACATGCCCTTAGCAACATTAAAAGCCCGGAAAACTGAAATAAATTTTATTTTCATACTAGCAGCCCGTTCCGGCTTCGCACGGGGTAGACAATTATTTATTTTTGTAAATTTGGATTGTTGTAGTGACATAACTACAATAGTTGGACATATGCTACCGCGAAGTTTTTTGTAGACATTATGATGTATTAACAGTAGCAATATTGAAGAAATATTGTTGTACATTATTTTGTTCTATCGCTAATAGTTTCGGCAGCGCATTCAACGAAAGACATTTTAAGACTCATTTTTCTACACCTTCGGTTACATTGTTCAAATTTTTCTAAGGATCCCTAATTTTTTCAAAATGAAATGTAGCCTATGTTAAATTGGAAGAATGTAGCATTCTATTGGTGAAAGATTTTTTTAAATCGGCCCAGTACTTTTTGAGCCTATTTATTACTAACATACAAAATAGGTACAAATCGTTCCTCTTTATAATATTAGTATAGATATACAATAGGTAGCTATTTTCTCCAAACAGAAACCACTTTCTAACTTCATAATTGTATTAACATTGGTAGACCGCACTACGTTAGTATTCCGTCCTTATTCAGAATGGCAAACCCGCAGGAGTGTCTGAGTACATAACAATATGCCTTTATATCACCGAAATGGAAGGTAGTGGTGCTGGTGTTGAATGTAACACTGAGATATCATCAGTTATATTATTATGTAACTAGCTATAACTAGCATAACATAACATAATGCCTTTTATCCCTAAAGGCAGAGGTGCACATTACTGCACTTAATGCCACTGTGCAATGTAACACCCACTTTTTACTATTTATGTTTTGAGTCCCATGTAATAGGGGGTGAGCCTATTGCCATATATCGGGCACATTTCCAGACTCCGTGCTACTACTAACTACTGAGATTAAAAAAAAACCAGTAATACTTTGTCCGACCCGGGAATCGAACCCGATACACCTTGCCGCCGTCGTACTTGCGATCACTCGGCCAACGAGGCAGTCAACGATCTGTTTAAAATGAAAAGTTCCTGAATAGGCGATACCCGCGGGTAGAGTAGGGTTAGTGATAAATATATTCTAGTTTGCTGTCACCAATCACCAGTTTTCACCTTAGGTATTACAAGTCACTACTAGAAACATATACACTCGAAGTATCATATTCATTACAGTACGAATCCACAATAATTAGTTCAGGAGAATTCATCAAATATTTATTGTATACATGGTACAGTCAGTACCAACATGTTGTCACAAATATCTAAGAAACGATTTCATATTTCAGTTCAAAGAAGTTCGGATCGATAGATTTATTATTAAACATGAAATTAAGTACCTACAACTGATGAGTTTGTTTCTTTGTACGTGTTAAATATTTTGAATTGGAGCCAGGGACAAAACTTTTATAACTTTTCATTTCTGCTTTAAAAATAATAACATGCTGTTTCTTCTTTTTTTTTGAACTTAACATCACGCCTTTGATCACTCAAAGGGTAACCACAAGTCGCGGAGAACCTAACGGGTAACCGGGGCTCCGGCTCGACGTGCAGGAGAAGGAACGGGGTGGTTTTTAGTCAGTAAGAGTCTGACACTCCCTCCCACCTCACCCAGGTGGGAGCAGCCATTCGATGATTTTCCCCCCTTAAAAAAAAGGGGTAACCACAGATAGACGTATGTATGTATATAGTAGAGAGAGCACGCCGCCCGACCAGAACTAGACTCGAGCGTACGGCGCGTCGCGTTCCGCGCTTACGGGGTTCCAATAGAACTGATGCTGATACGGAGCCGCGAAGAATGTAAAAGGTGAACGGTGCTCCGGCTCGAAGTGGAGGAATAGGAACAGGGTTATTTTAAGTCAGTAAGAGACTTAAAAACACCCCCTCTCGCCTAACCTAAGGCAGTAGAAGCTATTCCATAATTTACTCCCCTTAAAAAATAAAAAAATAACTTAGGTACCTAGTCGTGTTTATTATCAAAACAAAACATTGTCGGTTTATCAATTGAACCGTTCTAAGTACCAGTTAATACATTATTCATGAAGTAATGATAGCTGTTTATTAAAATATCAAACGTTTGTCGCGTACAATACTAGTACAATATATACAATAGCTATTAACATTGTATAGTGAATTGTCAGTAAATGTATTTCAGTGAAACATGTCATCGTAGATTTTTTTTATACTTGACAAGTCGACTTTTGGCCACCATCTCGCGTCATGGTAAGCGATGATATGGCCTACGATGGAGTACTACCTATGAGCAATTTACCGAAAATCACGAACGGGAACGGGGGGAAAATGGGATTGCGCGTACGAAGTCGCGGGCAGAAGCTAGTAATACATAGACAGTTCACTAATGACAGACCTCCTCTACATTTGGTAGTTTGCAACATTGGTCCTCGCTTTGCAAATGCGTTGGAGATCTCAATTAAAAATATATAACAATCATCTACCATTCTTATCGTACGCCATACCAAATTCTAGTTCTGACTGTAATATTACAAAGGTAAATTAATTAGGTAGGTATTTGTCTTTGGAGGATTCCACTAGAATATAACAAGTACAAATAGATACTTTGTAGTTACTACCTACTTCAAAGAAACAGCAAATAACTTTAAGACAATAATGCCTATAAGCATTTAACGTTAGATATTTTGAAAAGGAATGTCTTCATAGCAATTTACGTATATGTAACAGTATTATTTTTAGGACCATATTTATATAACAAACTTAACAGGCTGTTAAAAGTTTATAGTGTAAGTTTATATAAGTGTAATCTAATACTTACAGAATATTTACAGTCCCTCAATTAATTAGTAACGGAAAAATTACTAGAAGTGTTAAAATAAAGTGCTTATTTTTAGTGTCCTTGCTTGGTCTTTAAATAATTATGTAATACGATTTTTACCGACTTCAAAAAAAGGAGGAGGTACTATGTTCGGCTGATTGTTTTTTTTTTTTTTTTTTTTGTTTGTTCGCGCAGTACTCCGCTGTTTGTGGACCGATTTCGAAAATTTTTGTTTTGTTTGAAAGGGTATACTCCCGAGATGGTCCCATTTCCATGAAGTCAGGATCTGATGATGGGATCCTAGGGAAACCGAGGGGAACTTTCGAAAATTCTATGGAGGAGTAATGCGTTTATTATGTTTTTCAATTACGATTTTTAAACACTACAATTTCATATGGGTTTGGAGTCGACCTGATGATGGAGTCGACAGACAGTCGAGAGATCTCCTCAGCGGTTTATATTAACTACCTTGTGTTTGGGCTTGATTAATTTGTATTGATGAGGACTTTACACCTAGATACAGTGGGGCTGTCATTAAGGGTCTGATGATGAAGAAGTGTAATTGGTTAGGGAACTCCTCAACGGTATACAGTAACTACCTTGTGTTTGGGCTTGATTAATTTGTATTGATGAGGACTTTACACCTAAATAGAATGGGGCTGTCATTAAGGGTCTGATGATGAAGAAGTGTAATTGTTAAGGGAACTCCTCAACGGTATACTGTAACTACCTTGTGTTTGGGCTTGTATAATTTGTATTGATTAGAACTTTGCACCTATATATATTATAAGTAACAAAACGGGTATATGTAGCTTTACACTGAAAATGATAAAATAATAAAATAAAAACTGCGTTTAAAAAACCGACTTCAAAAAACCAAAAACCAAAAACTAATAACAAACAAAAAGTCAAATCTAAAAAGCAAAAAATAACTATTATTAGTACTGATAGGTACCCCCCACTGATAGGTTAGAAGTCGGTGCCATAAGCTCATATCATAATGATATAACTTAATGTCCACAAAATTGTGAATAAGGTAACTATTAAGGTTTCAATGAATAATTTTGTATTGAACTTATGGCACCGACTTCTTACCTATCAGTGGGGGGTACCTATCAGTACTAATAATAGTTATTTTTTGCTTTTTAGATTTGACTTTTTGTTTGTTATTAGTTTTTGGTTTTTGGTTTTTTGAAGTCGGTTTTTTAAACGCAGTTTTTATTATTTATAATTATATCCATCAAATCATTTTTTTATATTCATAGCCTGAAACACAGGTTTAAATAAACCTAGTTCGGGTAGTCCCTATATATACTTAGAACGTTATTTCCTCGCATGTATATTGTATTTTTTTTAAGGGGGTGAAATCATCGAATGACTGCTCCCGCCTGGGTGAGGCGGAAGGGAGTGTTTTTTATGTTGTTTTAGTTTTTTTTTTATTCTATCCAAAAAATTGTTGTTCCGGGTCTGGTAGTCATGTGTATGTGAACTTGTATATTCGTAAACGTACTCACGACACAGCAGAAAGTCCTAGGTAGTGTGAGACAACGATATTATGCCATTCATTAATCGAGATTTGTTAACGTGATATGATGTATGAGTTCATGAGTTTAATCTATGTGTCTATAGTTTCATTTAGTAAGATGAAATGGTTGAAAATCTACGAAGGTATGACTTAATGTGGCGATAGATATACTTTTCTGTTTTGTTTTGTTTTTTTTTCTTTTTATAATTATTTAAAATGTATAACGCCTTGGTTTTATGACTGTAATGTTATACTATTTAATCGAAATAACTAAACAAATAAATAAATAGATATTTTTAACCGACTTAAAAAAGGAAGGAGGTTCTTAGTTTAACCCGTATGTATGTTTGTATGTTTGTGCGCGATTATCTCGCGATTAGCTGAACCGATTTTAATGTGGTTTTCCGAAAAGTGTGTGTTACACTTAGGAGAAGTGACGACTTGCTCCATCATAGAGCGCATCATCGCTTACCATAAGGCGAGATAGTTGTCAAACGTCAGACCATTAAATATGTCTTAAAAAAAGAGGAGGTTGAATTTAAGTTTTTTAAATGTAGTTTTTCAAAGAATTTATTATACATACATACATAACATCACGCCTTTTATCCCCGTAGGGGTAGGCAGAGGTGCACATTACGGCACTTAATGCCACTGTACAATGTAACACCCACTTTTAACTATTTATGTTACGAGTCCCATGTAATAGTGGGTGAGCCTATTGCCATATACCGGGCACATTTCCAGACTCCATGCTACTACAGAGATTTTTTTTAAAACCCAGTAATACTTTGCCCGACCCGGGAATCGAACCCGAGACCCTTTGTCCGACAGTCGCAGTTGCGACCACTCGGCCAACGAGGCAGTCATTTTGTCAATTTATTATGACTGTAACATTATACTCAAACACATGTATGATGGTATGATAAGCAAGTAGCTTTACTAAACTATTGATTGAATACCCTGGCCGTATATGACTGAGCTGTGGTTCCACTGTTCTAAACAATGGGCTATCGTGTCTGACAATGATTGGCGTTTAATTACTCACAGGGTTCGGTTCAAGACGACCCCTGTGGGAAGAAACAAGGGTAGTTTGAGGATCTTGTCAGTGGGTATTGAAGCATAACATAGTTCTTATTAACATAAGACATTAAGGTACTCTTATATGAGGTTATTTTTTCTGTAACATGTAACTACACACATCGTCATATGATATATTAGCATAATATTAGCCGCAAGTCGAACATGAATACCGTTGAACATAGACGTCCCTCAAGGACTTCCAGAAGGACAGTTGAAGACGACTTTTATCTAACGGCTTTTTTTTTTGAGGAGGAAAATCATCCAGTGTTTTCTCCCGCCCGGGTGAGGCGAGAGGGAGTGTCAGACTCTTACTGACTAAAAACCACCCCGTTCCTACTCCTGCACTTCGAGCCGGAGCCCAGGTATCTTGTTAACCCTCCGGGGCTCCTTATCGTTAGATAAGGTTTTGTGCAACCATGTTGCAACCTGGTTGCAAAAAAATGTTTCGATTAATGGTTAGGATATCACTGCAGTGTCACATGGTAATGTAACTCATTATCAGACATAAAATCACACCTTCTATCCCCGAAGGGGTAGGCAGATGTGAACATTACGACACTGTTATGAGTCCCATGTAATAGGGGGTGAGCCTATTGCCTTATACCGGGCACAATGCCAGGCTACGTGCTACGACTGAGATTTTTTTTTAAAACCCGGTAATACTTTGTCCGACCAGGGAATCAAACCCGAAAGTTCGACCACTCGGCCAACTAGACAGTCTTTTTGTAGAGCTGTATAGTTTTTGTTGGTAGCAGTGACTGGTTGCGTCATGGTGTCCCGGTGGAATATAGCCCTAATGTTACCGGTCACCGCATATCGTAGGTACATAATCGCTTGTTATTCCACGAAGAAGGGGATATTAAATGTAAGTTACACCCACTCTTCACCAGTTGATTTCCATGTAATATGCCGTAAACGTACAACCATATTATTATACTGATAGCATTATAATTACAAAGTGTTGGGAAATTGAAGAACTCTAATAATAGATTTACTGAAATAGTTTTTTTTTTATATTTGTTGGGAGGATGTTTGGCCACTATCTCGCCTGATGGTAAGCGATGATGCGGCCTACGACGGAGCATGCCTGTTCATTCACTAGGGCCTTGAAGCCTATGCTCTTCATGAAATACAGACTCTGGCAAAGAATTCCACTCCTTAGCAGTCCGAACTAGGAAGCTTGATGCGAAGCACTTCGTGCGAGTGACATCCACCATGAATCAGTGATGAGTGTATGCCGCACTTACAACCACGTTCAAAATTTCTTTTTATTTTATTTTATTTAGTGCATATTAAAGAAAGGATCATTAAAATTATAACTTGCAATATCTACATAAGATATAATTGGATGAATGTGAAGCGGAATCTTGGAACTGAATTTTGAAGTCGATATACCTGAAATTTTGCATGCATCTTTAGTTTGCATGACCATAAATGCCAAGTTTAATAAAAGCTTATTCTTAAAAAGTATGGACCTTAAATTTATCATAAAGTTTAACTGACTTTATTCATTCGTAAACAGCATTGACGAACTAATTCGCCATTGAACAGAGAAGGTCCATAGACCATGTATAACCATACCAACCATATAAACATGATAATCCATGGTGTGTTGACAACGCTATTGACATCTAGAAGAATAAAAAGAAAATAACTATTTATTTAATTTAATCAATAATCTATTTTAAGACCTGCCGCTTCGTATTTACTTTATTATGAGTACTTATATAGATAAGTTTGAAAAGTGACACAAATTGTATAGATAAGGTTCGATTCTCAATACACAATTAACACGCACCATACAATGGTCGTTGAATGAACTTAAACAATTATTTGTAGCTTGTACTTCTATTTTTACAAAGTAATGTATATTAAATTGATATAAATTACTGAATACTTGATTGTATAAGTGATTTTTGATACTTTAGTACTCGATTTGTTAACAAAGTTATTGAACGAAATCAAAATCAAAATCTAAAAAAGTCGCATTTTTTTGACGAAAGCACCAACCATTAACCTTGTCCCGAAACACCTCTAGCTTACCGTGAACCAGATTTGAATGTTTATATAACATAAACATAACATCACGCCTTTTATCCCAGAAGGGGTAGGCAGAGGTGCACATTATACCACTACAATGTAACACCCACTTTTCACTATTTATGTTATGAGTCCCAAGTAATAGGGGGTGAGCCTATTGCCATATACCGGGCACAATTCCAGACTCCGTGCTACTACTGAGAATTTTGAAAAAACACAGTAATACTTTGCCCGACCCGGGAATCGAACCCGAGACCCCTTGCCCAGCAGTCGCACTTGCGACCACTTGGCCAACGAGGCAGTCAGTTGAATGTTTAATATAAGAATTAATATTTCATCTACGAAAAACATGTATTCCTAGTCCTCTAAAGACAATAAGAACCTTATACAAGTTTGGAGTCATGATTACAAAACAGAAGATGTTCTTTAACGTCCATCGTCGCAATCGTAGCCACTACTTATAATTTAAACACCAGTAGTCCAAGACTTTACTTCCATCAAAACTAAGTGTTTCACAAATTAATTAAGGACAGTAGATCAATATTGTCTTGTAAAACATTTACCGAGTGCCTGGGGACTATTAAACAAGAGATTAATCAGATAACACAAGACTTGGCTGTCCGCCAGAACTTATTGTAGCTACCAACAAATTATTGCGGGCCCAATCACGCTGACGTCACGAAACTTTGTCCAGACGTCTTTAGAATTCTGGATAGAATGTCAAGTCAGAAGTTTTTTTTCTTTTGTTGTGAGGCGTTAAAGTATAAAATAAAGGTTTTATTATCTTTTGTAGAACAAATTTATGGGATGATATTTACAATGGCTGTTAGATTTCCATATTCTGCCAATGGCTTTGCCCGCGTTCCCGGAATAAAAATTAACCCATGTGTTATTCCAGATTGTAATTTATCTTTGTACAAAATTGTATTCAAATCCGTCCAGTAGTTTTTTGTAAAAGAGTAACAAATGTACATCCTCACAAACTTTCACATCTATATATAAAGATGAATCCCTTTTCCCTTGGTCACGGCATCACGCGTGAACAGCTGGACCGATTTCACTGATTCTTTTTTTGTTATATTTGTTATTATTAGGAGAAGGTTCTTAAGATAGAAAAAAACCTGAAAATACTACGGGAACGGGCGAAAACGGGATTGCGCACAAAGTTGCGAGCAGAAGCTAGTTTTAAATATTTGTAGGATTCCTTAATTTCAGCTTCGAAATTGGCAAATGCAACGAGATCCGCAAATGCTATGAACAACTGTCAATACTTTAAGGTTTATGCTAACCAAAAATTCAATTACACAAAATCGAAAATGAACACAAAAAACCCAATAAACAAAAACAAGTTTTCCAATTACATTTTCCTCGTATTCCTTTTCAATGACAATTGGAAATGCAAATAACAGTGTTTTGTTTAGTGTCACTGTGTTGTGGGGTGTTTTAAATTGAAGTCGTTCCTGTGTCAACCATTCTGCTTTAGCAATTTAACTTCGTTGATGTGTACAATTGACTTTAGAAGGGTTTCTTTTATTTTTACCGACTTCAAAAAAAGGAGGAGGTACTATGTTCGGCTGATTGTTTTTTTTTTTTTTTGTTTGTTCGCGCAGTTCTCCGCCGTTTGTGGACCGATTTCGAAAATTTTTGTTTTGTTTGAAAGGGTATACTCCCGAGATGGTCCCATTTCCATGAAGTCAGGATCTGATGATGGGATCCTAGGGAAACCGAGGGGAACTTTCGAAAATTCTATGGGGGAGTAATGCGTCTATTATGTTTTTCAATTACGAATTTTAAACACTACAATTTAATAAGGGTTTGGAGTCGACCTGATGATGGAGTCGACAGACAGTCGAGGGAACTCCTCAGTGGTTTATATTAACTACCTTGTGTTTGGGCTTGATTAATTTGTATTGATGAGGACTTTAAACCTAGATAGAGTCGGGCTGTCATTAAGGGTCTGATGATGAAGAAGTGTAATTGTTAAGGGAACTCCTCAACGGTATACAGTAACTACATTGAGTTTGGGCTTGATTAATTTGTATTGATGATGACTTTACACCTAGATAGAGTGGGACTGTCATTAAGGGTCTGATGATGAAGAAGTGTAATTGTTAAGGGAACTCCTCAACGGTATACAGTAACTACCTTGAGTTTGGGCTTGATTAATTTGTATTGATGAGGACTTTGCACCTATGTATGTATATTATAAGTAACAAAACGGGTATATGTAGCTTTACACTGAAAATCGTAAAATAATAAAATAAAAACTGCGTTTAAAAAACCGACTTCAAAAACCAAAAACTAATAACAAACAAAAAGTCAATACTAAAAAGCAAAAAATAACTATTATTAGTACTGATGGGTTACCCACCCACTGATAGGTAAGAAGTCGGTGCCATAAGTTCCATACAAAATTATTCATTAAAACCTTAATAGGTATCTAATTCACCATTTTGTGGACATTAAGTTATATCATTATGATATGAGCGGTTTTTTAAACGCAGTTTTTATTTTATTAGGTATTAGCTCTGTGTCATTGTTTGTTATTAGAAAGTTCTTTGTTACGTTTAGGGTTTTATTGAGTCAAAAGTTTGTTAAAATATAAGGGGTGTGCTGAAATGTAAATTCCAAATTAGCTGGATTTCTTATTTTCTTTCATAGTAGGTGAGTGTGGGATAGCCGTGCTTCGGCACGAATGGGCCGACTCGATCGGAGGTCACGGTCTGACAGAAGACCTACGTGAAACAACGCTTCCGTTGTGTTTCGTCGTGTGAGTGAGGTTACCGGAGGCCCAATTACCCCTCCCCCTCTTTTCCAATCCCTGAATCCCCAACAATCCTCAAATTCCTAATCCTAAAAGCCCGGTAACGCACTTGTAACGCCTCTGGTGTTCCAGGTGTCCATGGGCAACGCCGACTGCTTTCAATCAGGTGATGCGCCTGCTCGTTTACCGGTTTATGCCATAAAAAAGATAATACCTAATATTCTACTTTTTTTTCTGCAGGCATTATAAGATTCGACAATAGAACTTCACGTTTAACACAGACCGGATAGCAGCCTCTATAAGCCTGAACTGAATCTTTTAAACTGCGATCAAGAATTCATCTGCACGACTAGGTAATTATAGCAAACCCTCATAGAAGGTCCATAATATAATAGTAGATTGGCTGTTGAAGATGATGATGAGATGTTCTTGTGAGGATTATGCAACGGTGCGCACATACGGTATGTTGTAACATAACATAATATCAACCCTTTTATCCCCGAAGGGGTAGGCAGATTTGCACATTATGCCACTGTACAAAGTAACACTCACTTTTCACTATTTATGTTATAAGTCCCATGTAATAGTGGGTGACCCTATTGTTATGTTATGTTAAAACCAAACTTGTCTACAACTTTTGGTTTCCGTGTATCGTTGCATAATTCCTGTCAATATATGACAATAAGCTATTCTAGCTAGGCAATAAGTATATGGGACTCATAACATAAATAGTGAAAAGTGGGTGTTACATTGAACAGTGGCATTAACCCGTCGTGTGTCTAAACGTGGATCCACGCGAGACGCAATGTATTTTCTATTGTGTCTCATATCGGTGCCGTAATGTGCACGCCTGCCTATCCCTTCGGGGTTAAAAGGCGTGATGTTAAGTTTGGTATTATTGTTCTGCAATTTGGTCTTTGTTGCCGTACAAAATACGCCATGTTTGCTCGAGCATCCGTTCAGTTCTACACAGATACCAACTAATTTTGGCTCTAAAGTAGGATAATTTTCTTGTATACATCTATATATATAAAAATGAAACCCATTTCCCGTTGTCACGCCATAACTTGAGAACGGCTAGACCGATTTGGATGATCTTTTTTTTGTTGTATTTGTTATTATTAGGAGAAGGTTCTTACGACAGAAATAATCCTGAAAACGGGAGAAAACGGGAATGCGCGTACGTAGTCGCGGGCAGAAGCTAGTACAAAATAAATGTACTTTGATCAATTCAAACAACCAAAAAAAATTAAAAACCTCCATTCTCTTCATTTAAAAGTCTTTCCCTACGTGTGACTGAGTGATGTGGAATGTGGGTGCGTATAAAATTTATTGACTGACAGACAACGTACGGCACGGTACACATCTTAGACAGCTTTGACAAGAGTCATTTACCAAATATGATTCCTTGGGGAGCATTAACGACTCCTTCACGAAATTCTTTCATAAACGAAACAAATTAGGAATAGGGTAAATGCCTAATTTTTATTTTAATGTCCGTCTGGTAGATTATTTTAAATCATCAGACACGTATTTTTTATTTTCTTACAGAAACCAATATTAACGACGATATATTGATTTGAAATGTCGGTTGACGTCACTTCTATGTATGTACATTTTATACGTAGAAATGACGTCTTAGCCCCCAGTCCTAAACTTTGATTCGTTATATCTAAGTATAATTTTATTATACGACAAAATAAAAAAATACGTGTCTAATATTTTTCATTACCTAACTTACGGACTAATTAGATTTTTGATTTTCATACCCGGTTATCATCCCAATTGTAGGTATGCATGCATGAAGTCGCAAGCAAATTCTAGTACATTTTGTAGAGTCGAACTATGTTTTGTTTATCTTTATAATTGAAACAGTGATTTCATGTTCGTGCCTTTAAAAGCATTAGGAGGCTTAAAATAATAAATTCGTTATTAATGACTAAAATTGATAGGTCGTTACCAAATCAATTATCGAGCTTTCCAAACAAAGTTTTGAGATTAGCCCTAACTTTGTAAGGCTTAAATTAATGCCCCTATACTAAGAACAGATTGAAAGTAGTTTTAAACCATTTACTAGTAGTTGGCAAAATTTTATCTCAATCGCTAAATTCTATCCTAAACTTTTGTAAAGAACAGACATGTTCAGATATCAAGCTACACCTGTTTGGCGAATCTGTTAATTGGATGTTCAACCTTATCAATTAGGAGTAAAGTTGAAAAGGATTTGATAGTTGAGGGCCGTTTGATGTACTGTATGAACTATTGAGCGAATTTTAAGCACCGTTTTCGGTGGAATGTTTAAAGGTTGATTAAAATAATTTGTGAAGGCACAAAGGCGTTTCGCTAAATAGCAGCTATAAGATTAATCTGTAAGTACGTATATGTTATGTTTAAAAGAAATATGTGTTTGTACGTAATCTACGTCTTTTGAAAGTGTGTATGTTAAATGGTCCAAAAAATTATGATAATAACTGGATTTACATTTGGATTTTTTATTTATCGAGCTTTGTATTTGTGGTTTAATTTTAAACGCAATCGATAATACAGATTTACAAGGCTACTAAGAGAGATACAGATTTTCGATCTATAAAGCCAAGAATACACTAAGGGATAAATATCCTGCGACACGTATCGCTAGCGACGTTGGATGAAGTAGCGTGACGTTGTCGACATGTCTGACAACATCAACGTCGCTGTGGACGCGTTGTCGCCATATAATAAGTCGGGCAAAATCGGCAGGCTTCGCTTGACATGTCGTGGGACATCCTTGTTGTCCCCTAGTATACCATTGGCTTAAAGGTAACATTAACAAAAAATCTATTATTATCCTGAAAATAAATACAACATATTTTTGTCCCCTGACTTTCCTAAGTTCCAATAACTGCTTTCCACCAATCTATTAGTAAAATGCAAGTGTGAAGGGAAATCTATTAGCCAAAACATACTACAAACTACTAACCTCTCTTTATCCTATGTCGTGGCGAGTTGGCAGGCGTACTGTGCTCCGAGCTCTGGTCTCCAGCATACTCTGTACCACTGCTGTCCGGCCCCGGAGCGAGCGTGAAGATGGTGCCGGCTGGACATCGCTCGCGACTGCGGCTGCGTTGCCAGCGACTCTAAGGATGAAAGGATATTTAAGTATAGAACTGTGGAGAAAGAATCTTTGTGTAAGTCAAAGTCAAAATCATTTATTTCAATTACACCTGGGAGGCATTTCTGTCAAAAAAAATGTTTAAAAATATGTGTATGAAGCTCTAATGAAGCGAAGGTAATGTCGACTCTTTCATCAAGTAGTCGTTATTACGACTACTGATCTTGTTAGGCAAATAGATTACTAAGATTTCCAATTTCCCAAAATTCGCAGAAATAGCACAGAGGAATTGTATTTAAAATAGGCTTGTACCTCAAAGGAGGATTGTAGAAAAATGAGAATGTTGAAGAAATGAACTTGACCTTTAATTATTACTAGCTACTTCCGCGTGGTTTCACACGCTCTGCTCAGCTCCTATTGGTCGTAGCGTGATGTTTTATAGCCTATAGCCAAAACACAAAAAGAATTATTCAAATAGGACTTGTAGTTACGTAGATTAGCGCGTTCAAACAAACAAACAAAAAAACAAACTCTTCCGCTTTATATAATAGTATAAGATTATAATTTGATACACATGACGTACTTCAAGAAAGACCAATATGTATTTATATGCGCTTAAAGCATAGAATGTGAACATTTCTTTATTTCGTTATTTGGATGTTTGTCCGTCAATCACACTGTAACTGCTGAACGGATTTTGATGAAATTTGGTATAAAGGCAAGGTATGGGCTGATTTAGGTAATAGGATTACTCTTTCTCTCGATTAAATGCGCGAATTAAATTTTACGCGGAAGAAGTCTCGGGCAACAGCCTTACAATCTAAATCCACATCTCATTTACAATCCATTACTGGCTCACGATGACTGAGCACAACCAAATAATTCGCGGCCGGCGTTGTATAGCAAATGATACTATGATGCTATCATTATCTGATAATCGTCGAACACGCTGCGAGTTGAATTAATCATTGCAATGTGAAACGTAATGTAAATTATTATTATGTTCATTTTAAAGCATCGCAAACTTTTTGAATCTTTGTACTTGAATGAAACACAGAGTCTGGAGAAACTCAGTTATTTTGGTTGGTATTTCATATATAGATTTTCACTAATAATATAAATAAGTTATACAAAGATTGAAAGACGATGTAGTGACAAGGATTGAAAAGGGAATGTTACGCTGGTTTGGACATGTAGAAAGGATGGATGAAAGTAGAGTAACGAAAGAAGTATACAGAGCGGATATGAATGGAGCCGTCGGTAGAGGGCGCCCTAGACGGACATATAGTGACCAGATTGGCGATATATTAAAGAAGGGCCAAATTAAAAGTACCCTTAACCGACGAGCATGCATGAAAAGATTGATGACTGTTAATGAAGCGAAAGAGGTATGTAAGAATCGTAGTAATTGGCGTTTCTTAGTCTCTGCCTACCCCCATGGGAGACAGGCGTGAAGTTATGTATGTATGTATGTAAGTTATACAAATTGGTATTTATGACCAGTGGTAGTAGAGCTTTTCTCAATATTTTCACGTGAATCATTCGCTATTTTTAGTATGTCTCACGATAGTTATTATAAAAAGATTAGGTAACGGCATTATCTACTATATAAAAATAAGTCGGGTTTTCCTTCCTGACGCTATAACTCAAGAACGCACGAACCGATTTCCACGGTTTTGCAGTCATTGGAAAGGTCTCTGGCTCCGTGAGGTTTATAGCAAAGAAAATTAAGGAAAAAAATTTTTCTTCATCTTTTAATCACTAAACGAAATTTTACATAAAACGAAGAAGAAACTGGTGGCGAAACGGAGTTCGCCGCGTTTGCTAGTTTATCGATATAATCTTAACTATCAATGTCGATAAAAAAAAAATCACAATATTCTTGAAATTCAACAATTGAACATCACAGCGTTGTTCATCAAACCGTTGCGTTCAGAATGACAAAGAGACTCTTTCATTAATTGATTGTAGTCGTCAGCTGACTGCTCGCGTTGGGTGCAATCATCTGGAAATGTGTCGAAGTCATCGACAGCTGACATGGATCGGACAATACAGTTTATTTTTATTTATTTATTCCACTTACATTTATCTTTACAAGGTAATACCTAATGCGATAAATGTGAGTATCTTAATATCTATAGCATACTAGCAAACCCGGCGAACTCCGTTTCGCCACCAGATGGCTTCGTTTTATGTAACATTTCGTTTGGTGATTAAAAGATGAAGAAACATTTTTTTTCTGAATTTTCTTTATTATAAACCTCACGGAGCCCGAGACCTTTCCAACGAATGCAAAACCGTGGAAATCGGTTCGTGCGTTCTGGAGTTATAGCGTCAGGAAGGAAAACCCGACTTATTTTTATATAGTAGATTACATATAATGCATTCCTTGTGAATTCACCCAGAGTACAACAAAATAGGTCAGTTTCATTAAAAAATAAGGCTGAGCGTGCGAAGTGCACGCGTCAGCGGCGCTTCCCTTAATAGATTGGTCCGACCGCGGGGCTCAGCCAGCAGTGGCGGTGGCCGGCGTCGCCACACGTACCTACTCGGAACACATAGACTCAGCTGCCCTAAAATAACTGCATTGTGCAGCTTTCCTCTTAATATCTTAAATAGTTTTCAGCTGGTATTGTTGGTCTATTGGATAGCGTTAGATAATGTTTTTACTTTTTTATTGGTCCGAATATTATTAAAAGGCACTATAACTTATAATGACGTCATACCATTGAACCTTCGAAGGTACACAAAGGCACACCGAAAAATTACAAAAAAAATGATAATATGTATACTGAAAATACTCCAATTATTATGTATGCTTATATTTATACTTTGCCCGACCGAAGATATAGATAGGAAGACCCCTTGTTCAGTAGAAGCGCTTACAGTCACTTAAAAAACTAGGCTGTCGAAATATCCAGCTGTTCTGTTTAACACTCGATATTATCAAATATACGCCTTCCAAACAAAACCAGTAATTCTCAAATAGCGTTAACAGTTCAACCGAATCCTGTAATTAATTTCTGCCGCAGGTCTTATGAATTATGCTATGTTTGCTAGTTCAAATTGCAAACATTTGCTGCATTATGTGGTCCTAAAACTGTGCATTAGATATGATGTGTAATATTCATATTCAGTCATTATAGAGATCAATGTATTGAACCAATTCATAATCCATGACCCACAAATTGTTGGTCGTGATTGGAATCACGTACGTTCAAGTGTAATGTTTAAGTCATCATCATCATCAACAGCTTATAAATGCCCACTGCTGAGCAAAGCTTCTTTTCACATGGAGAAGGTTGAGCATTAATCACCACTCTTGCTCAATGCGGGTTGGCGATTACAAACTTTTAATTAGAAATTATAAGCCCCAGGTTCCCCCCACAATGTTTTCCTTCACCGTTTGTCAGTGGTGTCTAAATAATCTTAGAAAGTACCTACATATAACTCTGAAAAAGTCACATTGGTACTTGCCATTTGTAGGTTTCGAACCCTTATGCATGAGAAGCGGGCGTCTTAAACCTCCGGGCCACCACGACACAATACGACGATATGTTTTATATGAAAGTGTGTACAAAAGCTTCTACAGGAGAAAATCCCAATTTGAACACTTAAATAAAAAAAATATAACTATCTACAAAAAAGGGGACAAATCAAAAGCCTGATTAACAGCCCCCGCATGACTTCACACGACTCTCGAATTTATTCCGAACCGCTAACTCACGTTGATCGATCATCCACAGAGGGAAAGTTGAGAGACGTGCCCCGCAATGTCACATTATAAATAACAACACCGAAGGGGTAGGCAAAGGTGCACATAATTAATCTTTATACAAAAGTATAATTTTTGACATAAAGTATTAAAGCTAGTTGTAAACTATCGTATTTTTAAAGCCTAAATGAATAGATTGCTCATGGGACGACGTACTCCATCGTAGACCGCATCATTGCTTACCACCAGGCGAGATTGTGTCCAAAGGCTATTCATATAAAAACAATGTAACATCCAGTGTACTGTAGATCCTGGCTTAAAAGCGTTGCAGCGGTTTTGAGAAGTAGTGGTGGCATTATCGATTGTTCTATTTAAAGAAAAACAATGTAATATCCAGTTTCGTTAGAGTGAAACTCGACCAGAGTGATACCTCTGCCTCAGAGAAAACCGACCGACCGTGAGGTTATCGGAGGCCTATTTGGGCCTCCCTCCCCAATCCTGGAATCCCCCTCAATACTCAAACTCCTAATCCCGGTACTTGTAATGCCACTGGTGTTTCGGGTATCCATGGGCGGCGCCGATTGCTTACCATCAGATAATCCATCTGCTCGTTATATTTGAGTTAGTAAATCGTTTTTTTTCACATTGTAAACTGAACTATGTGCTATTATTGATTAAATCGAAAGACCCTCACTTTTAACAATTCTATTATTTGTTTGCGTGTTTATGAAAATACCGGTCGTAAATCGTAAAAGTTGATTTACAGTAAATGTTCGTGTTAATGTCTAAGAAATAACTTGAAAATTAATTTAGTAGCAAATTCTTTTCAATCTAAATGCTGGCTTAAAGCAATCTACAGCCGTCTTGGAAAAGTTTGAAGATTTATGTTTCAGTATAAACAAGAGCCTGGGTTAGGCCTACATTTAATTTAGGCTTTTTATTTAAATTTATTTTTCTGTATTATTATAATCTAGAATTTGAAATTGTGTAAATAATAAACTTTAATTACCGACTTCAAAAAAAGGAGGAGGTACTATGTTCGGCTGATTGTTTTTTTTTTTTTTTTTTTTTTTTTTGTTCGCGCAGTACTCCGCCGTTTGTGGACCGATTTTGAAAATTTTTATTTTGTTTGAAAGGGTATACTCCCGAGATGGTCCCATTTCCATGAAGTCAGGATCTGATGATGGGATCCTAGGGAAACCGAGGGGAACTTTCGAAAGTTCTATGGGGGAGTAAAGCGTCTATTATGTTTTTCAATTACGAATTTTAAACACTACAATTTGATAAGGGTCTGAAGTCGACCTGATGATGGAGTCGACAGACAGTCGAGGGAACTCCTCAGCGGTTTATATTAACTACCTTGTGTTTGGGCTTCATTAATTTGTATTGATGAGGACTTTACACCTAGATAGAGTGGGGCTGTCATTAAGGGTCTGATGATGAAGAAGTGTAATTGTTAAGGGAACTCCTCAACGGTATACAGTAACTACCTTGAGTTTGGGCTTGATTAATTTGTATTGATGAGGACTTTACACTAGATAGAGTGGGGCTGTCATTAAGGGTCTGATGATGAAGAAGTGTAATTGTTAAGGGAACTCCTCAACGGTATACAGTAACTACCTTGAGTTTGGGCTTGATTAATTTGTATTGATGAGGACTTTGCACCTATGTATATTATAAGTAACAAAACGGGTATATGTAGCTTTACACTGAAAATGGTAAAATAATAAAATAAAAACTGCGTTTAAAAAACCAACTTCAAAAACCAAAAACTAATAACAAACAAAAAGTCAATACTAAAAAGCAAAAAATAACTATTATTAGTACTGATAGGTTACCCACCCACTGATAGGTTAGAAGTCGGTGCCATAAGCTCATATCATAATGATATAACTTAATGTCCACAAAATTGTGAATTAGATACCTATTAAGGTTTTAATGAATAATTTTGTATGGAACTTATGGCACCGACTTCTTACCTATCAGTGGGTGCCCAACCTATCAGTACTAATAATAGTTATTTTTTGCTTTTTAGTATTGACTTTTTGTTTGTTATTAGTTTTTGGTTTTTGAAGTTGGTTTTTTTTTATTCTACCCATGACCCAATATGACCTCATACCCGGGTCAAATAAATATCGTTTGCACAAAAAGGGTCGAAATCGATCCAAAAACTTGGGCAAAACTCGTTGCTTGTGACGCAAATTGGATGAAGGTTCCTTCACTTAGTTCAGGTCGACTGCATAAATATTCATTCGGGTTCTTACTCTTGGTTAATTTTTGATAATAATTGTACATTAATGGTTAATTAAGTGGGATAGCAATATACAGGTAATTTCATTGCAGATATCAATAAGAAGTCGGTGCCATAAGTTCCATACAAAATTATTCATTAAAACCTTAATAGGTATCTAATTCACAATTTTGTGGACATTAAGTTATATCATTATGATATGAGCTTATGGCACCGACTTCTAACCTATCAGTGGGTGGGTAACCTATCAGTACTAATAATAGTTATTTTTTGCTTTTTAGTATTGACTTTTTGTTTGTTATTAGTTTTTGGTTTTTGAAGTCGGTTTTTTAAACGCAGTTTTTATTTTATTATTTTACCATTTTCAGTGTAAAGCTACATATACCCGTTTTGTTACTTATAATATACATAGGTGCAAAGTCCTCATCAATACAAATTAATCAAGCCCAAACTCAAGGTAGTTACTGTATACCGTTGAGGAGTTCCCTTAACAATTACACTTCTTCATCATCAGACCCTTAATGACAGCCCCACTCTATCTAGGTGTAAAGTCCTCATCAATACAAATTAATTAAGCCCAAACACAAGGTAGTTAATATAAACCACTGAGGAGTTCCCTCGACTGTCTGTCGGCTCCATCATCAGGTCGACTCCAGACCCTTATTAAATTGTAGTGTTTAAAATTCGTAATTGAAAAACATAATAGACGCACTACTCGCCCATAGAATTTTCGAAAGTTCCCCTCGGTTTCCCTAGGATCCCATCATCAGATCCTGACTTCATGGAAATGGGACCATTTCGAGAGTATACCCTTTCAAACGAAACAAAAATTTTTGAAATCGGTCCACAAACGGCGGACTACTGCGCGAACAAACAAAAAAAAAAAAAAAAACAATCAGCCGAACATAGTACCTCCTCCTTTTTTTGAAGTCGGTAAAAAGTAACGAAACCGGTTACCGGATAGACAATTTTTATAAACTACGCCGATAAGCGATCAGACGGTCACCTGATGGTAAGTAGTGGGCGCCGCCCATGGACACCTGAAACACCGGAGATGTTACAAGTACGTTACCGGCCTTTTGGGTTAGGTATTGCTGTTTTTTTTGTTTTCTTAAAAAAACACATATGCCAAGAATTCTAAAGCCTTTCTTTTAATAAATCCTCAGTTGTGAATAAAAATATTGAAGGAGCGAAATGATATTGTTCCTTCCACCTAGGATTCCTTTCGTATTATAAAACCCTTTTACGAATTAAAGATGTGCTAATACGACGACATGACTATAATAGGCACCTACATCTAACTTTTCTACCTAAATAGCTAAAGGCTGCCATTGCATCTAATTTGTCTGCTCTCAGCATAATGTTCTGAGCGCTCTCTCGTCGCCTATTGCGAGCTCCTAGCAATTTCTACACACAGCCAATTTCATCATCATAGTCCTTAGTTTTGAATTTAAATTAGAACTTTAAGAGGTAATAATTTCTTTGCGGATTTGTTATTAATGCGCATTAACACCTAAGATAGATTGCCGAAGGATGCTTTTAAAATACCATACCTTATTTATTTAAAAGACGGAAATCTTAGTGACTTTAAAGGCAAGATGTTTAGAGCATACTACTGTTTAAAATGCCGACTACGGGCTTGTTACTCCTCTGGAGTGAAACGGGTATCTAGAGGTATACGGTGATTGCTTACCATCATGTTGCATATGTCGACATTTTAATTTTTGTTTTGTTAATATCTTGACAATAGTCTATAACATTTTTTAAATAATCAAATGATTGTAACTTATAAATTTTTAGTATTGACAATACTTAGAAATAAATTAATGATTTTTGTTATTTTTTAAGCAGAGTAAGTACTTTTGCGGTTCCCAAAAGGGGCTATAGTTGGAACACATTTTGTCAAAAAATTGTAAACCATCCTATGTACTATAGATGCATTAAAGTAATTTGATTTGATTTGTCTGCTCGTTTTCCCCTTTATGCCATAAACAAGTTTATGGATACTGATTGATGAAGATTGTTCCTAATAAAATTTGCCTAAAAATTTGGTCTAGCTGTAAAATAGATCATCTTACCTTTAAATTAGTGAAGAAATGTTGCGTCCTATGTACAACTGAGAGAGGTGTATGGTGATGAGCGGAGCGGGCGCGGGGCGGAGAGGCGGTGGCGGCGGGCGCGCATGACAGCTCTGATGCGGACTTTGACAGCCGCCCGCTTAGTGCCTCTGAGCGTTCTGAAAAAGAAACTTAATGTTAGAGCTGATAAAGTTTGTATTTGCATTCTAGTAACTGAGAGTGTATATTTTATATGAATGCTGAATGGCTCAGAAGAAAGAATTGCCACCGTTGTGGTAACTTCACCACATTCTCAAAATATCTCGGATACTACAATCTTCCCCTAAGACCTGAAAATCCATGACTGCAATGTGTGAAATTCCACAAGCCATAGTCTATTAATTTAAGAGTAACCTCAAATATTCTAACGTTATTGTAATTCATTCATAAAATAAGATCACAAATCTATATTTAGCCACAACAACGGCTCTTTTAACAAAAATACATTTTCATTCTTCTCAGAAACAATTGTTCATTCACTCTTCAAGCTTCATAAATAATTTAACAGCGGCGAGTCAAGTCTGCGGTTTAAAATTATATTTCTCGTCAAAACGCTAACGATTATGCGGGAGGGACATTTTCCTCTTAACCGCACTCACTCCTATTTCGTCAGAGGAGATTATCACACGACACGATGCGACGCTACATGACACGCATTTCATCAGAGAAGAATAACACACAAGACACGGCACGACGCGCATTACATCCAAGGAGATTGATACTCACGACACTGTACGATACGATACGACACGCCACATAAACTCGGTTGCAAACCCATTTGCATATAAACTGGTGTTAAACTGACTTATAGGTTTTTTTAAACGAAGGACATGTATGTGGTCGGATATGGTTGATGTCGGTTACGGCTAGATGTAAACGTAAAATTTTTTACCAAAAAATTCACAATGTGGCGTGTTCTTATCCCTAAAAGAATATACAGAAAAACATATACAAAAAAATAACATAAAAAGCATAACGCCACGCCTTTTTATCAGATTTAATGCCACTGCACTTAATGCCACTGTACAATTTAAGACCCACTTTTCACCTATTTATTTTATGAGTCCCATGTAATAGGGGCTGAGCCTGTTACCATATACTGAGCATAATTCCAGACTCCCTGCTACTACTGAGAATTTATTTAAAAATTCAGTAATTCTTTGCCCGTACCGGGAATGGAGCCCGAGAGACCTTGCCCGACAGTCGCCCTTGCGAACACACGGCCAACGAGGCAGTCAAAAATACAATATACCATCAGTATCA
Source organism: Spodoptera littoralis (assembly GCA_902850265.1). Taxonomy (NCBI): domain Eukaryota; kingdom Metazoa; phylum Arthropoda; class Insecta; order Lepidoptera; family Noctuidae; genus Spodoptera; species Spodoptera littoralis. The sequence continues at coordinate 8,497,398 of LR824555.2, read as the reverse complement.
GTGAATAGAGGGTGTAACATTAAACAATGTACACTTCTACTGAAAATGTGTAGGCACACATTACACAATTAAATAAATCTTAATCCGACAAAGGTCAACGACGGTCATCCTAGCTAAAGCTTTAATCTCTAGTAAAAAAAAAAAAACAAAACTAAATCGAACATCCCAAAAGTAAATGTCAACCGAGAATTACTTACACAGAACAACTTTTTTCAGAGAAACCTTAAACAATATTTATTTTCGTAAATGTATTTACAGAACCTTTATATTTACTGTACGGATTCATTTTATCAAAATACGTTGGAAACCAGGGTAAACAGAATTTCGAACTTTGTTCACGACTCCACATCGAGTTATACATAACCAGTGTACCGTGGCCTCCATTTGTATGATCTTCCCTAACATTTGAAGGTCAGTTTATACTGGTAATGTATAACTTGATGTGTGTACATTACTCTATAGAATGGAAATGGGATCTCTTTGATAGCAAGGAGCGAGGTAAAACGGCTTAGACAATTTTAATAATTTTACTTTTGTGAGAATAATATGGAAAACCACGCTTAACATTTTCATAAAATTCGGTGAGATATAAATCATTGACGCTTTGGATAATGGCTTTGAGATTATTACGCATTATTGACTGCCTCTTAGGCCGAGTGGTCATAAGTGCGACTGCCGGGCAAGGGGTCTCGGGTTCGATTCCCGGGTCGGGCAAAGTATTACTGGGTTTTTAAATATTCTCAGTAGTAGCACGGAGTCTGGAATTGTGCCCGGTATATATGGCAATAAGCTCATCCCCTATTACACGGGACTCATAGCATACATAAATAGTGAAAAGTGGGTGTTACATTGTACAGTGGTATAATGTGCACCTTTGCCTACCCTTTCGGGGATTAAAGGTGTGATGTTATGTTATGTTAAGTGACTAGTGATGAATAAGCTCGATTAGGACATTGTCGATGACTTCTAGCGATATTGTCTCCTCCCTAGTTCACATTACATAAAAATGTTCTATTAAGTAACTAATTAAGTTCTAGAATTTTAATGAAAAACCTAGAATTAACTTGAGTACTTATAAAGGTCTTGTTCTAAAAAATAATTAAGGTTAGTTTTTTCAACTTTTACAATTTATAAAACTAAACGGCGCATCCAATAACATAATTTTCTCTAAGCACTTACCTAGAATTACCTCACTTTACCTTACGTCAAACACAATATGAAACATCAAAGAAACATTACAACTCAATAAACATAATTACAAACGAATAATTCGAGTGAGGCATTTGATTGATGACACGGTAATTCGTGTAAATGTTTCTATCAAATTTTTTGATGTGCCGGTTAGCTTTACTACTCTAGTTGTAATTCGATTTTCAAAATTAAAGCTGGTCTGGCCAGTCACATCAGGGCATACGACAGGAGATAGCTATTAAGGGTCGCCGTTACCAAAATCGGTAAGGAGGAATATAGAGTCCTCACATATAGCTGTTGGTATATATATATGCTCGTACTTATTGACTAGGTTGGTAGGCTAGGTACTGACTTCTTTTATTAAACTTTAAGTGTGGGAGAGCCATGCTTCGGCACAAATGGGCCGGCTCGACCGGAGTGATACCACGGCCGAGCAGAAAACTGACGTGAAACAACACTTGCATTGTGTTTCGTCATGTGAGTGACTTTTCAGTGACTTTTCCCGCCTTGGGTGAGGCGAGAGGGAGTGTCAGACTCTTATTGACTAAAAACCACCCCGTTCCTGCTCTTGCTTCGAGCCGGAGACCTAGTAACCCATGTTGTCACACAGGCGGCTCTTAAAACACCTATGGCATTGCTGGTAACAAATCTATACTGCCGTCATTAAATGGCTGGTACTCACACAATATATTTTCAACCTTAACATAAATACTGTTAAGGTCTACAATATATCTCAACGTAACACGGAAACTACCAATTTTGTGTCTAAGATAGAATATATCGCTCTGCGGTGAATTGGAGAAAGCGTTTACGTAGCGCTTGCTACGAACTGCTACGCGATGCTACGGCGTAGGACTCAGCTTCATCAGCATGTAGTGCGTTTACCAATATTTGCATATTGCATTATTTCTGAATAATGTTAAGATTGACAATCTAATACAACAGTATATTAGAAGTTAGTCTAACTAGAAGTTTAGAAGTTAGACTTTATGTTATTATTTTAAGTTTGTAACTCCTTTAACAGCCTTTTTATTAATCTTTTCACTCGAGATCTTAAGTGGAAAAATCATCGAAGATAGTGCACGGTAGTTAATCTATTGCTTTCAATAAAGTCGTTGTGATAACTGGTGGGACGTGAATATTACATTCAATAAGCCCTACGCTTAGATATGAACGTGTTTAGAGGCTTACATACATAAGTTCATTTCAAGAGATCTCAAAATAATTTATAGCCACAGAATAAATTCACTTATTATGAAAGTATGAAAACATTGCCCTCATTTCAGTACAACCTTCATAAAGCCAGTACTGTACAAAAAGGAGCGCGGGAACCTTTTCACTGAAAACAAGTGGTTTTTCAGCCGTGGCCTCGGACAAAAACAAGCTGCACTGAGTGTCGGGGGCTGTGTCACAGTGTGGTTGTAAGTAGTAGGTCAAAGTCAGTGAGATGAACTTGGAAGAGAATTGTAGATGAATGCAACATAGTTCTTGTTCTGATCATTATCAGGTTTCCAGTGATACATAGCTTTAAACTGTCAAACACCGCGAGGACACCGGTGCCCGCAACCTATTGTTCTTTAATTATGTCTATAATGACAGTACTCAAAGGGTTAAGCGATTCTTAGGTGAATATTCGTCATAGCTTTCAAATTCTCAAATCAGACATAATATTTACTACATAAAACAAATGACGTATGAGCCGTCTCAATCGAACTGTATCACAGAAAACTAAAATAAGATAACAGTTCCATCGTATTTGGTCAAATGCAGTTCACCCACCAGAGCTCCACCACATACAACTCGTTTGGTGTTGCAAGTGACCATTAACAACACTGATTACTTGCCGTCAGGTGATTCGCTGTAGCCCATAAAAAATAATGCGATGAGACTTGCGTCGCCGTTAACAAAGTTACTATGACATTGTGTTAAACACCACACAAGGCAAGTCAGTTAATTGTCTGAAGTAAATACATACGCGTGACTTTTGACTCTCAACTTTACAAGTACACACATTTTTATGTATTTTTATTTTTATTTCTTACTTTATGTTTGGGTATTACAAACATTCGTGTTTACTTTTTCTACTTTCATGTGTTTATCAGTGTGGAAAGTTAAGTGCCTTTTTATATATGTATTTTTGCTTACATAATTATATTATTCAGTTTTGGACTTAGATGTAGCATGTAGCGTGGTTTGAATATAGTCGAGACACCGCGTCAAACAGTAAATTCTGTGTACTACTCGTACAAACAAACAATCGGTCCATTAATGATGGTTGTATGGATAACGCAGTGTTATCGGATATCACAGTAAATTAATAAGTTGTAGGATAGAATAAGACTGACGACAGAAAATAAATAAAACAAACATTCGATGATTTTCCACCCTTAAAAAAAAAATCAGTAAGTTAAAGGCAAGGACGTTAAAAAAAAGGTATCCATGTTACCAGAGAAGTAAATGACAGATGTTCTTCGTGTCAAAGTGTTTATGTTCTGCGTGTAACACTATAGCAGCCAGGTGCCACAGTCGTTCGCAGGAGACACTCCGGACGGTGACGATCTTCGGCCACTGTAAGTGCCGGTCTGCAGACAGCGAGCAATTGGGTAGCCGCCCGACCAGACCCGTGCATGTGTCTGCGTCGCAATCTGCGCATGCCATCAGACCATCACAGATAGGATCTAAATGTCCGATACGGAGCTGCGGAAGGCCTAACGGGTTGCCAGGAACGGGGTGGTTTTTAGTCAGTAAGAGTCTGACAGTCTGACACTCTCTCGCCTAACCTAAGGTGGAAGAAGTCAGTGAATGATTTTCTCCCTCAGAAAAAAGGCACAGTTGTTATTTCAAGAGACTCGGTCCGCTTTTCTTTTAACGTCTTTGGTTGAAGGTATAAATAGACATGCATACAATCTAACACCTACTTTTTACTAATTATATTATGAACCCCATATATAGAGTAAGCCTATTGCCATATATCGGGACAGAAACATACTGTGTTGTCACTGTAAACTAAGATCAAGATCCCTTTGGCTAAAGTAAATACAAATGACGTCACGCTTAAAATATACTGAACTTTAAATTCACTTTATATAGAGTGTTTCTGAAAATACGAATCGAACTGAACACAAGTATAGGAAAACTCATTTTCATTTGAAGAAGAATTACACTCATAGTACAGATATATTTAGAAAATTCTAAGACTTACAACATGAAAGACTCGACATCCTTTAAGCCTGTACATTGTAAAGAGAACACGTACTACATAAAGTAGACATTCCGTATCTTATCTTCGGCACGTTCAATGGGTCGGGGATAAGCAATATCGAAAGGTTAGGATTACATAATGTATCTTTAAAATATTACTATGATAAAATAGGCGAAGTATCCCTTATATCTGGATTTTTCTTAGGTTACTAATTATAGTTCTGTTTGACTTAAGACTTAAGTACCTATATAACGTTTAATCTACGACGAATATACGACGTTTAAACGTATAATTCGACCACTTTGGTATGTTCCATGGCTTTTACTACAAAAGATTTGATTATATAATTATTTGGTTTAACAGAAACATTATTCAAAACAGATCAGACCTTTGACTCAAATTATTACTTTTCACGTCTTGTTAGTACTACAAATTATTTATTTAACGACAATGACCTTTAAAGGTTATAAAAATCAAAATAAAATATAAATCTATTAAATTTCACAAAAGAAAGAAGAATATTCTCAACGTTTTTTTCAATTACAAAATTGGCCAAAAGAATATCATTTTCCGCTCTCTCCGCCTTTGATTGAGTTAAGACCATTGTACGGTGATCAAATTAACAATACCAATTTGGGATTGATAAAACCCCACTCGAATGACCAAATCGCTTTGCCAGTAAGACACGAGTGGCAGAATATTGATCCAAAATAGAACAAATAATGGACGGATAAGTGGCGGACTGAGGATCGAAATTATTGTCCCTTAAAAGCTTTAGGCAGCCAGGAAGTAGAATTGATCATAAATGTGGTTTATGACTTTTGTGGGTGTTGTTCTGGCTTGTTAGCTGTATATGGTCAGAGAAACATAGTTACATAAGAATACGTTAAGATTCTCATATACCTAGGTAAATGTCGAAAGAGTTATCGTTCATTTATATTTACGTTTAACCCGTCGTGTGTCTAAACTTGGATCCACGCGAGACACAATGTATTTTCTATTGTGTCTTATATACGGGGATGCAAGCGGTTAAATTTATGTCTATAAGATTTTTTTTTTCTTAAAAACGACCCGTAACAACAATCTATGGATCACACAAAGAGTTGTTCCGTGTGGGAATCGCATTTGCAACACGTTGCGCGGCAGCCGGTTGCCCAGCCACCGAGCCAACCGTGCAGTCAATTTACTCGAAGTATTGATGCTGAATTTACATATTTTACATAACGTAAGCAGACGTGCACATATTTTAAATGCAATACCCACTTTTTACTCGTTAATGACTAGTAGATAATTGTGGAGTACGGTCGCTATATCAAGCACCATTTCAGATTGCGTGAAATCCGAAAAAATCAATACAATCGATCCGCGAATCGAGCACGAGATCCTTTATCAGGTATACCGTACTTATGACCGCTCGGCGCACGACCAACGAGGCAACATGTAGTGAAAATAATCTCTGAAACAAATGCCCAAAGATTATTATATTGTTAGAAGCATAGACAAAAAGGAACGAAATGTCATCGCGTAGCGGGAAAATTAATCTGTGGTTCGAACAATGAAAAAGAAAAGATGGCGGGAACTCGGAAATTATTGAGACGGTGTATTTGGTGTTGAGGGAATTTTATTCTATTTGAAAGTCAATTTGCCTATTTATGTGTTGTTGTCGTTGTTTTTCTTTCCAATTAAGTTATGGTTTAGCTAGTCCTGATTTTGTAATTTGATTTCGATGTTAACAATATAAGGTGCATTGTAATGGTGGTACTCTTATTTTCCTGCCTCCTGAGTTTTAAATCCAATGTGGTTAAAACTAAGTTACTAATATCAAGGAGTGGTGAACTCTATGACAGTTTTTAAGTTTTCTAATATCAGAAGTGGGATACGATTATTTTCCATGCGTTCTGACTTTCTATGTAGATAATACTTACATGATACGGCAAATTGACTATTCAAAGTTTTTCATTTGTTTTATGTAAGCTCGTATTCATGTACCTACTTAGTAGGTACGTTGTGATCGAGTTATTGTGGCAAATTGTGGTAACGTATAACTATGACTGAAACTTACGGTGAGTACGTTCCAATTCCCGTTTGAAAAGCTATAATGCTTTTGTGTATTTGTACGTGTAAGCTACAAATAAATAAAATTGTGAACTCAATGTTTAAACTATTCCTACTAATTTTCTTTTAAGTTAAAATCTTTAACAATCTCAAGTTCTGTCATTGTAATTTGTTATACCTACCTATGTCCTTTACTGTTACAAACAGTAAGGAGAGACAATTAATGTCACGTAGGTACTGAAGTGATTCTGCTAATATTCCTAGGCGATTCTGCTAACATGGCTTGTGTAAAGTAAAGTGAACTGAAACACTAAATTTTGATTTGTTTGACTGCATGGAGGAGTGATGCTGCCAATTGCTGGTGAGGAAACGTGAGCTCAACACCGGTGCGCCTGCCTGTGCTGACGTCGCTACAGCTACCGTTCATGACTGCGGCAGTAGCTGAGCGTCGATGGTTGGTGGCAGTAGGTGAATTGACTTCGCTTGGACTGCTATGCAAGCTTGGCTCACTGTGTTGTAGAAGCAATACATTCAATGACCAGGCTGGTGAGATCTAATCTTACTTTTATATTTAGTATTCTTTATCTGCTAATTTTTTTATCAACAATATAGACAGCAGACCTGGTATGAAGCAGTAAGATACTAAGAATATAAAGTTTGAATTATTGAAATAAAAATGAGTAAATGTTTTACAACGGCAACTGCTTAAAAGCTAAGTCCAAGGCTCAATGCATGGGTTACCATTGGTTGTATTTAGAGTAATGTGAAGGATTAGTTTGTGAAACGTTTGTGCTTTTGAATACGTTGTACGAAGTCATGAGTATGAATACTGATCAATATCCAACATATGAATGCTGAATATGCTTATTGATTACTGTTAAAAGTTACAGTTAAAGTTAATGGGTCGATGATAAGCATATTACAGCAGCAGTAAAATTGAACCAAGTTTCAACTATAAGTTGTTGGTGTTGTTTGTTACAAAGCAAAATACATTAACTGTTAACAAGTTAACTAATATTAACATTGTTTGTATTCTTATGTTATCAGGCATTATTTGTTATGTTTACACTTGAGAGAGGTCAATACATTAACAAACTTTTACTTAACTTAATGTATGTATTGTGTTTGAAGTGGCATCTTGCAACTGAATTTTGAATCACAAATCTTTAGCCGATGGAGCTGAAAATTTTTATGTGTTCAGGTTTAGCTGTGAATTCAGCTGAAGTTTTACATCTTTAATCAAAGTAATGTAATCCAAAGAATAAAGATTATAATCAGAACAGGAGAACTGCTGTATGTTGATGAAAAACATATTTCTCTTCTAATATGCACCATTCACCACAAGTTAACAACTTGTGCAGAATTGTGAAAAATGCTACATGTTACTGCTTGAATCATGTCTTAGGTAGTTGTACAGGGAAGTACTGTTGTTATAATGGAAGACAGCAGTATGTGTATGTTTCTCCTTAGCAGCATTACCCTTGATAGAGTGTTGATGTGGTTGTTGTACTGTAGTGAAGGTGGGTTGCCAGTATGCACCTCACAGTTACTGTAATCCATAATATGTATGTCCGTTCTGCACTTGTTTAGCAAATTTGTAAATACAGACTTAATTTGGTTTGTGCACCGCATGAGTAACCTCTTGGGAGGCAGAGAGTGCTTTCTACTACCGGTGAACAAGCTGCTGTATGGATGTAGTTTTTTTGGGGAAACACTACAGATAGTGATATTGCTTTTAGGGCACAAAAACGATGCGTACGAGCTATGTTTGGTCTTCAACCAACAGACAGCTGTAAGCCGTACTTTATCAGGCATGGCATCCTTACACTTCCGTCTCTGTATATACTTGAGGTAGCAATGTTTGTGTATAGAAATCCTCACCTTTTCGAACGGCTGCGTGATATTGTGCCGCGAAATCGGCGGAACAATAATAAACTGTGTCTTCACACAGCAGTAACGAGTCTTATGGGAAAGAGTCTTTTATGTATGGCGCCAAAAATATACAATAAAATCCCAAACAACATAAAACATTTCAATATTAGTATATTCAAAAATAAATTAAAATCAATTTTATCCAAGAAATGTTATTATAATGTAAACGACTTCTTTAATGACGGTAATTTGTAGGACATTTATAAGTTTAACTTTTATTTATTTAAGCACTGACATTTTAATGTATTATACTATGACATTTTTATTTTATTTTTTTTTTTTTTTTTTTTTATTGTGTACCTGTGAGGGCAGATTTTGGTGGTACTATCTTAATACTGTGATCATAATTATTTACCCAAAATGTAATGAATAAATGATTTTGATTGATTTGATCGGTTGTTCCTCCTAGAAACGTGACTAGACTCTGAAGAGTGTCAGGATACATCATTGTATGTTGAGAGATGATGCCTAATTTGTTAATCGTTTTGTTGCTTAAAATTTCAAATATGTACACAACCCAGTTTTTAGTGTTTTAATCGAGTTTGTTACCTTGATATATTACTTGAGAGGGTTCATGCTGGATCTTATGAATACTCTCCTTATTTTTAGCAACACCGATGTCCACGTATTGAACCGCTAGTGTTACTTATGTTAGCTGCCTCGCGAGAAGTAAAACGTTACTTCTTTACCAGTAAACGTACTGGTAGGCAATGTTTTACATACTGACGACATGAGTACCATGTTGATTGCGTGATAAAAAATTGAAGTAAGTTTTTCCGATGATCAATGATGATGCTGATTCGGTGATAATGTGGAAATTTACAGGATTCCATAAAAAAAAATATTTAGGATGAACTAAAAGTCATAGTCAGGTGTGTCCGAGCGGATACAGAATGTCTTGACAAGATCAACTCAGACATTTGTAGCCCGTATATTGTGGTGAAGTCTACAGCGCCAAGTGTTACGACTGCTAATAGCAGGCAGACCCGTGTGAACACGCGACACAGATTGTGGCGGAGTTCATAGTGCTATGTGGATAGCATATAATTATAGAAATGTGTGCTGTCTTCTTTGAGAATTACCTTCCCACACAATATGATACGCTAACATTGTGTGATATCTGATGTGTATTGTGTGTGTAATGTGCGTTTGAATAATATGCTAACGTAGGTATTAATTATGTTACACATGTGTTTGAGACTCATGATACGCTAACGTAGTGCCTATGTCATGTAGTCGTTATAGCAGAGATAGCTAACGTCGTGCTTCCTCTCTCAGTATGTTCTATGATCGTGAACTATGCTAACGTCGTGCCTATGGTTCACCATTGATTGAGTTTTTTCCTGTGTTCGTGACTCATGATACGCTAACGTCGTGCCTATGTCATGTAGTCGTTATAGCAGAGATAGCTAACGTAGTGCTTCCTCTCTGAGTATGTTTTATGATCGTGAACTATGCTAACGTCGTGCCTATGGTTCACTATTGATTGTGTTTTTTCCTGTGTTCGTGACTCATGATACGCTAACGTCGTGCCTATGTCATGTAGTCGTTATAGCAGAGATAGCTAACGTAGTGCTTCCTCTCTGAGTATGTTTTATGATTGTGAGCTACGCTAACGTCGTGCCTCTAGTTCACTATTGATTACTTTACTGTGTTGGTGACTTATGATATGCTAACGTCGTGCCTGTCATGTAGTTGTTATAGTAGAGATAGCTAACGTAGTGCTTCCTCTCTGACTATATTTTGAATTATTATGGATCAATGTGTACATGTAGTTGTTTGTGTTGGTAACCAACGACATCCCGATACAATTTTTATAATTTCAGGTGCAGAAGGTATTGAACTCACACGTCACGTTTTTGGTAATTGATAAGATTAACGATTTAATATGGGTCGATGTGTCTTCGGAAAAAACCGGTGTCCCGACCCAATCCTTATGTTCTCAAGTGATGATTATGTTGTTTCCATGGATCATGTGATACGGTAATATGATGCCTATCATGTGGTCCACATTAACCGAGATAGCTAATGTTGTGCCTCCTCTCTGACTATTTTTTGTGACCTGCGCTAACGATTTAAAATGGATCGATGTGACCGCCGGTAACCACCGTCGTCCCGATCCAATTCTTATGTTCTCAGATGCAAACAGTATAGAGTTCACAGCTGAACAAGCTGCCAGAAGCCGCGGTGATGTCCCTGCTACGGAGCGTGTGCTGTAAATATGCGACAGAGCGACACAGGAGCACGAGGACGTGCTCCAGTCAGGAGAGGCCGTGTTAGAAGCATAGACAAAAAGGAACGAAATGTCATCGCGTAGCGGGAAAATTAATCTGTGGTTCGAACAATGAAAAAGAAAAGATGGCGGGAACTCGGAAATTATTGAGACGGTGTATTTGGTGTTGAGGGAATTTTATTCTATTTGAAAGTCAATTTGCCTATTTATGTGTTGTTGTCGTTGTTTTTCTTTCCAATTAAGTTATGGTTTAGCTAGTCCTGATTTTGTAATTTGATTTCGATGTTAACAATATAAGGTGCATTGTAATGGTGGTAATCTTTATTTTTCCTGCCTCCTGAGTTTTTAGAATCATAAGTGGTTTGAAACCAATAAGTTTCTAATGTCAAGGAGTTGGGTGAGCTCTATGACAGTTTTTAAGTTTTCTAATAATATAATATCAAGATAGGCTAATGCGTTGTCGACCTGTTAACATCGTGATTCTGCCAACATGAATATTTAATAAGTTGATACCTCCGCGGGTCTCAGCTCAGGAAGGCTTACGGTTTAAGATCGCTGAATTTAATATGGCTTATCTATGTTTATTTGGATTCAGAAGTAGGAGAATAAAATGTATTATCACTTATCACGTCTCTATGTTAATATTGTAGACTTGTGTACGCTTAAGTTATTGGGACATTTTATATTCAACTAGCAAACTCGGCGAACTCCGTTTCGCCACCAGATGGTTTTTTTCGTATATGTAACATTTCGTTCGGTGATTAGTGAATTTTCTTTGCTGTAAACCTAACGAAGCCCGAGACCTTTCCAACGAATGCAAACCCATGAAAATCGGTTCGTGCGTTCTGGAGTTATAGCGTCAGGAAGGAAAACCCGACTTATTTTTATATAGTAGTATATGTATATATGATTTTGATATCTGTTTCGATCAGTTCTCTTATTTTATCGACTTCAAAAAAGGAGGAGGTATTATATTCGGATGTTTGTTTTTTTTTCGATTACTCCGCCATTTGTGAACCGATTTTCAAAAGAGTCCTATTATCATCAGGTCAGGATCTGATGATGGAATCTTAGGGAAACTGAGAGGACCTTTAGAAAATTGTAAGGGCGAGTGATGCGTCTATTATGGTTTTCAATAGAGATTTTGGAACACTTGAATTTGATAAGGGTCTGTAGTCGACCTGATGATGGAGCCGACAGACAGTAGAGGGAACTCCTCAACGGTAAACAGTAACTACCTTGTGTTTGGGCTTGATTAAATTGTATTGATGAGAAATTTACACCTAGATGGTGTGGGGCTTGTCATTAAGGGTCTGATGATGAAGAAGTGTAACACATTTATATATTCTTATACATTCACATTTATATAGATTAGATACATTAAAAATACTAACTAATAATAAACTAGGCAGATATCTTCGTATATTATGCAGTACATAGGTAACATAAAAGATCTCAGAACCTCTCAGACATCCACTATGAACTTAAACACACTGTGCGAAAAATTCGTATCAAAGATAAAGTCACATTCAAATGGGATGCGAAATAAAATATGTCGATACCTAATGTTTCACGTATTTCAATAGAAAAGCCTTTTCGACTTGTATTACTTTTCGTTCGTATGTAGGTACTGTAACTCGCCGGTTTTTGAATTTATTGTAGACTAGCAACCCGCACCGGCTTCGCACGGCGGCAATATGCATGTATTATACATAATATAAACCTTCCTTAAGAATCACACTATCTATTTAAAGAAACCGCATCAAAATCCGTTGCGTACTTTTAAAGATCTAAACATAGGGACAGACTGACGACGGATAGCGACTTTGTTTTATACTATGTAGTGAATTAAATAGACTGAACCTGTTTATATACCTTAGCCAATTTATGTTGGTTTTATTTAAATATTTTTACCGTTTAACTTTCACGGATATGTTATTTCTAGATGATGATCTCCTTGGAATTCCTGAAGAACTAATGAATCACTCGGCGATTGTGCGAACTACAAAAAATAATCTGTGCGGGAAACGGCTTGTTGCAATAGTCTATCGCTTACCCAGTAAACCAACCGGTTACTCAGTGGTGTAAATTAAAAAAACATGGCTCAATTTCTGTACTACTTATAGTGTCAAACATTTGACAGAGCCGAACGTACGGTGCGTCGCGATTCGTGCGCGCCTCAAAGTGCTATCAGACCACCACGAATGGGGCCCAGTACGGCTAATGCCCGATACGGAGCTCCGCAAGGCCTAACTGGTTACTAGGGTTCCGGTTCGATTATTTTTAGTCAGTAAAGTGTGGGAGAGCCATGCTTCGGCACGAATGGGCCGGCTCGACCGGAGTGATACCACAGCCTCACAGAAAACCGACATGAAGCAACGCTTGTGTTTCGTCGTGTAAATGAGGTTACCGGAGGCCCATTTACCCTCCCCTTCCCCAATCTCTCCAATCCCTGAATCCCCAACGATCCTCAAACTCCTAATCCCAAAAAGGCCGGTAACGCACTTTTAACGCCTCTGGTGTTCCAGGTGTCCATGGGTGACGCCGACTGCTTACCATCAGGTGATCCGTCTGCTCGATTACCGGCATATGCCATAAAAAAAGTAAGAGTCTGACACTCCCTCCCGCCTCACCCAGGCGAGAGAAGCCGTTCGATCATTTTACCCCCGTAAAAAAACCATTTGTCATTTTTTCCATTGGACAAAGAATAAACCTTAATGACGCTTAAAGAACGGTAGCTTCCATTTACAACAAGTTCCATTGTACCACTATAACCTAATTATAAAAAGGTCAGACGAATGAAGAATGTTTGATAATATTTCAATAATGTATGTATACCGTAAAGGAGTTTCTACGAGTCACTTCTACTTGAGTGCGGTTCGCGAACTTTGAGTGTTCAACCTATATAGCAAAGTTGACGATTTGAATCTCAACCAACTGCGGGACCAAAATAAATTTCTAAAGAGTTAAAATTATTCCTTTTGTAGTACCTTATGTATATACATAAAATTCTTTGAATAGATTAATGCTTGAATCAATGTTTGAAGTACATACAACTGTATGGAATTTTAGGTGTGACATCGTTTGGGAGAATAGAATATGACGACATTATCCCGTAATAGTCTTGTAGTAACTTAACTTGGGATAAAAGATCGAATAGAAATCTATCTATATATATAAAAGAAAGTCGTGTTAGTTACACCACTTATAACTCAAGAACAGCAGAATAGATTTGGCTGAAAATGGGTAGGGAGGTAGCTTAGAGCCAGGTGACCGACATAGGATACTTTTTAACCAATACTTTTTTTCACTTTTTACCGAAAATCACGAACGGGGACGGGAAAAAATGGGATTACGCGTACGAAGTCGCGGGCAGAAGCTAGTTAATTATAAACTACTCCATATCGCGCATTCCGCTTGTAGCGTACTTAACCAATGCGCTGCAACGTAATTGTTATTCGTTCCATGTTTTAAACGTTGTAATATACCTAGTTTTAATCTCCCCCATGTAATTATTACAACGACGGTTCAAAGCAATGCTTGTAAAACTTAAGTGTAATATAATCATCATTTACAAACTTTGTAACTCTCAACAAAACATCACATAAAACTTCAGATAATCTAAGTCACAGATATTACAGTAGTTTCCCTTCACACTCAGAAGGCTAGAAAGCGTATAAACTTACTCCATTTTTCACTGAACCTGTCTTAAAGTCTCGTATCACGTACAACATCGAGCTCTACAAATCCAGTTTATCATGGTCCCGCTTTGTATCATCTTTTCGCACATACGACGGCCAATTTACACTGGGTATTTATATCTTCATGTGAAGCCGTATGTGCTACATACACTTTTGTAAGAGATTCCTTGATATACGAGATACGACGATTTTATTTGGAGAATTTATAGCGAAGTGGGAACATTAATTTATTTTTTCTCTAGTGAATTCTAGACCCGAGACTTTGATGTGTAGCAGTAGTATAATAGCAGATGTGAATAGAAGTCGAAGGTAGAGATTTCTAATAGTATTAGTAACATTGGGAAACTGCCTCGATGGCCGAGTGGTTGCAAGAGCGACTGCCGGGCAAGGGGTCTCGGGTTCGATACCCGTCGGGCGAAGTATTAATAAAAATAAAATAAAATAAGCCTTTATTGCTGTAGTTAAAATAAACAAAAATTGAAACCAAAGTTGTAACAAAGTTAAGAAATAAACAAACATGCCAAGCCATGTTTCAAATCAATATATCTTCGAAACTAATCCGTAAGAAAATAAAAAATACGTGTGTAATGTTTGTAAATAATCTACCAGACGGACATTAAAATAAAAATTAGTCATGTACCCTATTAAAAGTGTTTTTGGTTTATAAAAACCTCAATTTAGTCTTGGTACTTACATATAGTATTAAAATTCGACCATGTAATGAGTGCAGAAAGTACTAATTCATTTCCATTTTGTAAAGATATGGAGTAGGCACAGTTTCAACACATGAGCATAAAACTCTAACATAACATCACGCCTTTTATCCCCGAAGGGATAGGCGGAGGTGCACATTATGCCGCTGTACAATGTAACACCCACTTTTCACTATTTATGTTATGAGTCCCATGTAATAGGGGGTGAACCTATTGCCATATACCGGGCACAATTCTAGACTCCGTGCTACTACTGAGATTTTTTTTAAAACCCAGTAATAGTTTGCCCGACCCGGGAATCGAACCCGAGACCCTTTGCCCGGCAGTCGCACTTGCGACCACTCGGCCAACGAGGCATAAAACTCTACTCTTTTTCAATCAGTTTCGAAAGTACCTTATTATGTTTTAACGCTCGGGGATCTTATTTTAGTAAACGTTATTTATCGCTGACCCTTATAGCTTATAAGCGAAATTAAATATTAAGGACACACGGCTCACTGGTCAAAGGATCTAGGTCGTGTTAAATAGAACCCTTTTGAAGGATTAACACTGAATCTATTGGATTTGATGATTGCCTGAAAATGATTTAGTGAATAAAGGGCGATAAAATGTGAATTACATTCGTTATGTATACTTTTGTAAGGTAACTAAGTTTTGAGTGGATTTTGTTTGTGAAATTGTTCTTATAGTGTACTGTTTTTGATAAAGGCTTGATTTTAGAGCAAAAAAGCAATCTTCGTGTTATTTGAAGTGGAGTTTGTATGATTGTCGTATCCTTACTAATATTATAAATCGGAAAGTGAGTTTGTTTGTTTGTCCCACTTTCGCGCCGTAACTACTAAACCGATTGCTTTGAATTTTTGCAGACGTGAAGTTAGAAGTCTGGAATTAATAATAGGGTATTTTTTATCTCGGAAAAATTTTATATTCTCGAGGGAAAACGAAATTTTTGGTATAGATGGCGTTGCATATTGGTATATGTCACATAGGCTACTTTTTATCCTTTTGTGACGCGAGCGAAGCCGCGGGTAAAAACTAGTAGATTAATATTCGTTACATAAGTTACCTTGAGGATGGTGTATTTTTAAGGGGGGGGGGGATCATCGAATGACTTCTCCCGCCTTAGTGAATCGGGAGGGAGTGTCAGACTCTTACTGACTAAAAACCACCCGTTCCTACTCCTGCACTTCGAGCCAGAGCCGTTAATCTTTTACGTTCTCCGCGTCGGCATCAGCCCTATTGAGCCCCATCCGTGGTGGTCTGATGGCTCTTTAAGGCGCACGCGGAACCCGATGCGCCGTACGCTCGGGTCTGATTCTGGTCGGGCGGCGAGCTACCCATGCTCGCCGTCCGCAGGCTCGGGCTTACGCTGGCCGGAGATCGTCCCGCGATTCCCGACGCCCTTGAAACTGGTTTAACACACACATGTGACATGTGACACACAAGCAGAAGAGGTACTTTATAATTTTATTTTACCCAGTTTTGCTTATAGGTTCTTTCTACAGTAATAATGGCGCATAAATAACAAGTGTAAACTAATTAAACCCTTAAGTACGCGTCCCCACCCCTTCAGGGAAATAGCTCGCATTCAGTACTCACATTAACGCCTAGACCACAATAGGAATGCTAATAATTTAATCTACATACATATACTACTATAATAGGGATGGCGAACCTTAGGCACGCAACATAACAATTTTAACACGTAGCAAACATTATATATAGAGGTACATAACAATATGTGATGTCTCTAGACCTGCAGGTATCCTTAGGCTACGCTACCATCGAAAGGCTTAATCTGTTTCTACTAATAGTTATTGGTAATAGAAGGTGTAGTTACATCATTCAATGACGCACTACCGACCCAGTCCTAGCTTCGCTAGATTGCTATTTTTCGGTGTTGCCGATTTTCTATCATACAAACGTGTCTATCATTTTTTTATGGCATAAGCCGGTAAACGAGCAGACGGATCACCTGATGATAAGCAATTGGCGTCGCCAATGGACACCTGGAACACCAGAGGCGTTACAGGAGCGTTACCAGCCTTTTGGGGATTAGGAGTTTGAGGATCAGGATCAGGATTCAGGAATTGGGTAGATTGGGGAAGGGGAGGGTAATTGGGCCTCCGGTAACCACACTCACACGAAACACAACGCAAGCGTTGCTTCACGTCGGTTTTCTGTGAGGTCATGTTATCACTCCGGTCGAGCCGGCCCATTCGTGCCGAATTATAGCTCTCCCACACTTAATTTTATTTCTTTGTTCTATGGCCCTAACTATAAAAAATAGCACTCAGAATAACTATCCAATGTGGTCAAGCAGTTCGGGAGTTACTACGTATACTTTAGTGAACTATATAGATAATAGATCTGTAGTATGACATAATTATTTTGAGAATAAAATGGCATGTTGTTTTAGAAAAGTTCGCCATCCCTGATCATCGGTGTTACAAAGCCTAGTGCACATCACGCGACATTACGTGTTACTCAGTTACAGGGTTGTCACGAATGTTAGAGTGCGTTTACCTTTCACCTGACTGTTAATGTTATTTAATTTATGCACCAGTCGTAAAGATAAAAAACGTATTAAGTCACGCCTCTTTTTTGTTACTGCGGAACTTGTTGTGCATTTGCTTTAATAAGTCGTGAATGTATTGTTACCTCGTTGGTGTACTGAATAGGGTACTTTCATAAATCATCTGTTCGGTGTTCTATTTAACACTAAACACATTTTTTGATAACGCACAATTTCGCGTGCACTTGAATAATATTCAAGTTTTCAACATTAATATTATCAATGTTTACTTATTAATTTTAGTACATTTTTCGGAAGCACCGCGACCGGTTGTGCGTGTGTACATCATATTATTAAACTATTTAAACTGAACATTAACGACTTCATCTTTCTTCCTCTCCACCAACAATCACTTGGAATCCGGCTTGAATGCCTCGTAGCGATATAAGACACAATAAAAAGTACATTGTGTCTCGCATGGATCCACGTTTAGACACGATGGGTTAAAAGAGATAGGCTGTCGTGCTGCCCATCAATTTGATGGTAAACAATCGGCGTCGCTCATATAATACCCGTAACACAGAGGAGTTTTATTGAGTTTTGAGGATTTGGAGTTATGAATGGAGAAAGAGGAATTAGGCCTTTAACAGCATTTAACAGTCTTCCATTTTAATATAGAAAAAAGTGAACCGTTAAAGAATGGAATCCGTCGCCTGAATCTGTGTTTCCCGACAAATATAACTTGGTTGTCTTCAAATCCCGAGTAAACCGTTTGCTTATAGGTAGGCGTGCTGCATTGTTGACCACATCATCGCTTACAGAGGCGAGGTGGTGGCCTAACGTCACCCTATCACGTATAAAAGAAGCTTATTGCTGTTCCTGATAAGTTTATCATCTTAAAGTTAAACTTAGACAAACCAACAAACTTATCTACTTATTCTGTTGTCTAGGACAGAACTTTTTTTTTCGAGGATAACAAACAGCGGTATAGGTATTAAATATAACAAGAGTGAGTAAAATAATAGACTTAACAAATACACTCCTCACGATGCACGGCGACAATACGCTACTAACTATACAAACATAGGATAAATTTAAATTAAAACTTAATAATATGTATATGGTAGCTTCGACCTTAGTCACTATAAATAAAACAAACCCCAACAACAGGGTGATAAATAAAACGTGTAAGCAATGTTGTCGCCTCTCGGTTTACAGTGTAAAATAAACCGGCTCACGACCGGATAGCAACCGGACGGTGACCGGACGCGTCACTGCCTACATCGAGATTAGAGTACACTGTGTCATAATAACCCGGTTTTGTGTCACGTGATTTATATTTTACAGTGCGATAAATATTTATTCGCGTACTAGTTCTATAAACATAAAGCGGACAAAGGAGCCTCTTTACGACTACGTTCATTATATTTCCTTAAATTCTCTATTAATTGGGTATCAAAAATAAATTATTTCGACTGTCAATAGAATAAAACATTAAAAAAATAATCACACTTTCATTAATTGATTTTATGACCAACTTAATTTTAGTATTTCTTACGGACACAGATACTTTCGACGATATATTGATTTGAAATAACGCGTGACGTCACTTTTCTATACATTATATACTCAAAAGTGACGTAGTTAGCTCCCACTCCTAAACTTTAATTCGTAACACTTAAGTATTGTTTTCTTATACAACAAAAATACGTGTCTAATATTTTTCATTACCTAACTGACGGACTAATTAGGTTTTTTATTTTCTTAACCTGTCATCATCCCTATTCCAGTAAATGATACCTTATGGTACGAGAAACCAACCCAAATACCCAAAATATTGAAGCCGATAGTAGCTGACTAATAAGATATACAAAGCAAGCAAGGCATAAACTATGTACCCATATCCACAAGCTTTATCTTTGATCCTTGAACCCATCTCTATATACGTCAAATTACGTATTGATAAGCAAACAGATGTGGCATTAGATCCCCATTACATGTAAGATCTCATTTGTGTACAATATAAACATAACATAGTACGCTGTGGCCTATAAATAACCGACCATGCTCGAGCAACTATGAATAAACCATAAGCCATTATACATACATTATTACAGAAGGTCCATCATTATCTTAAGGGCCGATTTTCCAATCATTACTTAATTTTTAACTGTAGAATACTATGTCGTGGTAGCCCGGAGGTTTATGACGCCCGCTTCTCATACATTTGGGTGCGGATTCGAAACCTACCAACAGTAATTACCAATGTGACTTTTACGAGTAATATGTAATTTCTAAGATGATCACCATTGAAAAACTGTGAAGGAAAACATTGTGAGGAAACCTGGGCTTATAATTTCTAATTGGAAGTTTGAAATTGCCAACCTGCATTGAGCAAGCGTGGCGGTTAATGCTCAAACCTGCTTTCGATGATAATTACATTGATTTGAAATGTCGCATGACGTCACTTACATACAATATACACGTATAAATGACATTTTAGTTCCCACTCCTAAACATTGATTCGTTATATCTAATTATTGTGTTTCTTATATGACAAAATACGCATGTGATATTTTTTCTTTAACAAATGACGAACGGATTAATTTTTTAATTTTCACACCCTGTCATCATCCCTATTCCATCTTGTGATTGATAAATAGTGTCATAAATAACGCAAAATAAAATCAAAGTACCTATTCCACGAACCACAACTTCTCTTCATTTCTCCATTGAAACAGGCAATAAATTAAATTGTCTTATTAACAGCTTCAAGTGTTCTAAGCTCGAATAACTTGACACTCGTAACTTAGGAGTTTTAAACTTGTAGCGACTGCTAGAAGTTTGTGATTCAAATTAAGTCGAGATTAATTTGTTACGTCAAGTTTTAATAACGTCTGTGAAATATTTTTGAAGTTTAATTGGTTTATTACGTTCTGACTTGTTAGTTATACGATACACGTAAATAGCGATTTTGTTTTTACGATTTACTATTTTAATTACAGAGCCAATGCAGTCAGAAATTTCTTTGACATCAGACTCTTAACTTAATGAGTAGATTACTGAATGTATTGGTTTTACAACGTAAATAAATTAACCTACGATTTTTAGAATCTTATTTTATCTAAACAATGAAACTTTCATAAGAATCTTATTTATGTTTTTATTTTTGATGGGCCAACGTTTGACCTCTATCTCGCCTGGTGGTAAGCGATGATGCGAAATACGATGGAGCATGTCGTCCGGGCCTTGAAGACACCCAGGTTATACAATTCAGAAAATACAGACTCTGACAAAGAATTCCACTGCTTAGCAGTACGCACAAGGAAGCATGATGCGAAGCGCTTCGTGCGAGTAGGTGGGATAGCTAACATGAATCGGCGACGCTGCGCCAAATGTCTTGTAGTACGATGATGGAAAGGACTAGGAGGAACCCAGTTATACAATTCTCATGCAACTCACCGAAATGTATCCGGTAGAAAATCTGTGCAACTTAGATCATTTTCCAAAATTCAGCCAACTTTTTCCTCAAAAACTTACAAAATAGAACTTCTGATTTCTTCTTTTACAGTAAACCTATCTCGCTTGAACCCACCGTTTCACCGCCACGACGTTATTATACTGAATGAAAAGATTTCACCCGGGTACCTGGTATCAGCCATGTGCCATGTGGTCCATGTAAACAGTGTCTCATAGTTCATTGAAAGGTTTTCCTGTTGGATTTGTAATGACGGCTTCAAAAATAGTGAAAACTCAAGCTTCAAAGGCAAGGCTTGAAAAGTTTTATGGAGAATGTGATATGAAGGTTTTATGGCCCAAAGTTGTCTACGGGATACCTACTTATATTGTTACTTAATGATAATATATGCGTAAGTGTGATTGTCTTTCTATCACGTCGCAATGGAGAGGTTTTATTTGAGATAGGCAATGGGGTAGACGACTAATTTTTATTTTAATGTCCGTCTGATAGATTATTTAAAAACATTAGACACGTATTTTTTATTTTCTCACAGAAACGAATAGTTTCGAAGATATATTGATTTGAAATGTCGCGTGACGTCACTTCTCAGTACATTTTATACTAAGGAATGACGTTTTAGCCCCCACTCCTAAACTTTGATTCGTTTTATCTAAGTATTGTTTTATTATACGACAAAATAAAAAAATACGTGTCTAATATTTTTTCATTACCTAACTTACGGACTAATTATATTTTTAATTTTCATACCCTGTCATCATCCCCATTATGGTTTACGTCTGTAGATAGTAAAGAGGTTGTATTCCATTAAAGGTTGATTTCTAGATGAAGCCGAAGCTGGTACGTTCGTAAATAAACATCTTTATCCTAAGTCGGGCATATGAAGTCATACGAGCACGCTGGTTAAAAGTCTACCACCTGGCCTTTGTTCAGAACTTTTTTTAACCTTTCTTTAGTAGAACCGACCTTTTTTAGACAGACATGCGTTTACTAAGATTAAAAATACTTATTTTTATTACTTCTATACTATAAATGTTCCACAGATTATGATTTAGAAAATCACATTTATTCTCGACGAAGCCGCTACGAAATATAAAAATTATAATTCAAGTAAAGATTTTCAATCACTCTATTACAAAAACTATATTTTTATCTAGATTACTTTATTCAAAGAGCAGTATTACATTTTTTTTATCACAATCGATATTTCTTAGCTTCAAATATTCTATGAAGTATGACGTAATTTATGCTAAGTGCGTGTTTATAATGTAAGACCTAGTACTTTATTTTAGCTTAGCATTTCTTTTGAACGCTAATGTTTTATCGTGACTTAAAACCGCCTTGGGGGTTACATTTTGTTTTAATATTTAATAGAGCAAAGAAATCTATTACAGAGCATTAATGTTCAGTATTTTATAACTGCTCTGGCTGAAAACATTTTTCAAACATTTCTCAATAATAGCCTTCTCCTATGTAGTTTCAATTTCCTCAGTGCTGAGGGTCGTGACCACCACCATTATCTTATCATGGAGGACCTTCCTCCATCTATTTCTGTCTCTGGCAACGTGGAGAGCATAATAACACGGAGTCTTTAATTGTGTGTGTCCATTACATTAAGATTAAAGTTGTCCAAATACCTCTGTGCACTTGGCTTCGACCCCTGTATGCATTCCAAATGACCGGGACCCTGCGGCCCCGTGAATGGTAAAGACACATGGAGTCTTTAATTGTGCCAGATATAATTATGGCTATACGCCACACTATACCGGGGTTGCAGATAACGGTACGGCTTGCCGGGTTTCAGCTTAAAGCAGGAATTTGAACGGGGTGGTTTTTAGTCAGTCAGTCGGACACTCTCGCCTCCCGAGCAGAAGGACTTATTCGATGATTTTATTGTAACAATAAAGGCTTATCTACTGTTTAATGAGCCGCATGCCAACACTAGTAAAAAGTTGGTGTTCGATTGGTATAAGTGCTTCTTTATCGTCCGGGTATTAAAAACTCATTACGGCGTGCAATAAAAATTACAATAATATTCCTGATATTTTTTTTATAATATCCCATCCAGGTGTCTCAGAAACAGTAAAAAGGTTGTGTACATAATGTGAGTTGACCCCATTGACCCCGGCGAGGGCACCATATAAAACATTTGCTAATTAGTTCCGCCGAGGGTTACGGTTGTTAGTTCGCTCACCGCTTCCGAGGAGTGGTCGTTGTTAACTCTTACGCTATTAACGCAATTGTATGGGTTTTGTAATTAATTTGTTTGTAGTCATCATATAGGAAATATGTCCGTAAATTGTAACATGTATGAGTAATAAAATAATACGATTTGTCCACTACCAAGCCTAACTAATAGCGGTGATAGAAGAATAGATTACACTTGTCACCTGCCCAATTCTTTTTGTGGGAGTCGTGACAGTCGACTACACGTCTAACAAAGACTGAAAAGCAACATTCTCTGATCTGACATTGGCACAAACTGAAAATCGTGATAAAACTTCGTGTAATTATGATAAATCTTGCACTAATTTGCACAATATACGAAAACAAAACATGATATTTAATGCGGCATACTACGGAACACTACTAACTTTGTTCCACTTCATGCATAGCGTTTTAAACTTCACCTACTTTAAAACTTTGCGCCACGCGTGGCTCTTTAAAAATAGACCATTAAGCCCTTCCCTAGAGATCGTTAAAGAGTCTCACTTTAAGCTAATTAAGGCGCAGTGTATTCACAAATCCCTAGTTCATTAGGTGCTTGAAATTCAGGGTGCATTTAGTTAGTTCCCTTTGTCACGCAAATTAGGCTGGAAATACGAGGAAATTGAGAGGTGCAGTGTCGTGTGATGTTTAATGGCAGTGCTCGTTTTGAATTACGGTATGCCCGCAGTGCATAATAATCAGATTTTTGATATTCCGACCATGCTGCGCTTATGATAGTCTGTAGGATAGTAGAACACCGTTGGTTTTACGATTCAAAGGTGACCAATACCGGAATCTGTACTTTTTCAATTTACCTGGCAGGTTCTAGCCTGGTCAATGCTCTCAAAAAGGAAATATGTAGCAAATAAATTTTAATAGTACAATAAGTAAAACATTGAGGAATTTGCATCGTTTTAAATTCACCCCATTCAACTCAATTTCGTGCCTAAAATTACCCTTAAAAACTTCGATACTTAACATTCTGTTGAAAATTTAATGCTGGTCGAATTTGAATGTCGTGGCGAATTCGGTGGGAACACAAATAAATTTAGTTTTAGTTGGAATTTCAATTAGATTGTCGTGTAATTCCTATGTTAATGTTGAGAGAAAAACCACACTGGCGTTAATTGTTAGTCCCTTTAAATTATGTAGGTGGGAATAAATTTTGGTTTGAATAATCTGTTTGTTCTGTCTAGTTTTATGATGCACCATTTTTTCTAAAATATCTTTAAAGTCTTATAAAAATATGAAGAGTATTCATATCACTATTTAACTAAGGCACGGGTAAAAATAATACCCCATTCACAGCATAAAATCTTGAATCCTATTTAAAATTAAGGGCCTGTTTCGTGATATCTGGTCCCGCCGCTATCTACCACATAAAATTGAATTAAGAACGTAATTTGTGTGAACTATCTGTCACATAAGTTTATCAGGGAGTTATAAGGAGGTGGTGAAACCTGCGCTAAGGGTATTTCAAAAAACTGAAATCGTGAAATAAACGTTTTAAAACTCCAATCTGTTCTCTTTAAACATTTTTTCTAACAAGTATTTAAATTAAGTTTTTTTCTGGCGGTAGGTGCGAAAAAGTTAAGACGTGTTTTGCTTAGCTCCACAAATTTAATATTTATTAAATAATTGTATACTGTTATATAAGTCACAGTGTAGTAAACCCTTATAGTTTCATAATATGTATTAGTGTTTATGTAGTACTAGGCCTATTACATCACCACCTGCCAGCCACTTGCACTAGAAGCATATCCATATTATAACACACCGCATAACACCATGTCTCAATCTGAACTAGCAAAGGTTCAAGCTGGCCAGAAGAATTTGGAGGCTGGCCAGAGGAGCTTGGAGGAGCTTGTTTTGGGCAAGTTTAAGGAGATGGAGGCTCAGTTCCAGTCTCCTAGTTTGGATAAGGCAAACACGATTGCCAAGCTGGCAGCTGAGTTTCGTTGTTTCCAAAAAACTGGTGCTGAGCATGCTGAGTCTTCTGCGGAAACAAATTCAAGAGTTCTCCAACATAGCTGATGCACTCAACATGAGGAGCCGACGCAAGGCACTTATTTTCACTGGATTTCCTGAAACGGACACGGAGAACTGTAAGTCTATGATTTTGGAGAAACTGCACTCAAAGTTATCTTTAAAAGATATCACAGCTGACCACATCAAACAGTGTCATCGACTCGGTGAAGCTGGTGAGGGCCGTGCTCGCCCTATCTTGGTGAGTTTGTGAAAACCGAACTTAAATCTGCTGTGTGGAAGGCTAAACCGGGACTCAAGGGCTCTTCTATTGCCATTAAAGAGTTCTTGACCAAGACCAGGCAGACAGTGTTTGGCAAGGCTCGGTTGCATTTCGGAATGCGGTCATGCTGGACGCAGGACGGAACTATCGTCATCAAATCTTCGGACGGCAGACGGCACAAGATTACAACTCAAGAAGAGCTTGGTCCACTGATGGTAAAATACCCAAAAGGGCCCACTGAATCAACAGTTGTGTCTCGTAAACCCTTGAACAAGCAGTAAAGTTGTATTGTGTGCATAATTTTACTAACATACGGAGCTAATTTTGTCACAATTTATACAGTTAGTACTTTTATGGATCATCCATGGTATGTATTTGATGATTTCATCTCACTTCGTTGATAGCGTTGACGGTCAGCTCTTGCTTCGTTTGACTAACCCTCATTAATTTAATTGAGTGTATTTTCATCATATCATTTTTATAAAACCACCGGCACATAAACTCTTAACTAAACTAAACAGTTAAACAGGTAATCCTAACTAAATAGAATAAACATTTTTAAGTGAGGGTTGGTCAATAATTATTGGTTCTGTCACTGTCTGTCAATTGTCATATGTCATTACACACCTGATGTTGATTGTCATCCCATTGCGTTTAGTTGCACGAAATTGTGAGGTTATTTCTGTCATTTTCTGCAATCTACATTATTTTTCTGTGATGATCCTGTTACGTTTCGTTGCACGCAATTTATTATTTTTTTCTGCTGTTCCCTTTTTCCTAATGTAATTTCCTTTTTTCTTTTTTTTTTTTTCTTACTTAACATAAAATGCACTTCGAATAAAGACTTGTGGATTGAATAATGTTTCCTCAGCTCGCCATCAATTTTAATTTACTTTTATGTTTATGGATGTGAGTTGATTCTGAAATTTGTTTTAGTTTTAAGTATAGTTAAATATTGTTAATTAACTGGTGCTGCTGGCGGGTGGTGCAGGGATGTGCTGACAGTTTGGTACTGCACCATTTTATTATTAATAATAATTCATTTATATTAATTATATTTATTCTTATATACTTATTATATCATATATTTTTAATGCAATCAGATGAGGATTCTTTTCTTTCTGCCAACAATTCCATAGACCTTTCGAACGCGAGTTTCTCCTCTTGTACACTTGGTGAGCACTTGCGTCGGACTTTCGGCCATTCAAATAAAAATTTGTTAAACATTTGTCATATTAATGCCCAGAGTGTGCCCAGCCACTATAGTGATTTGTATGAGGCTTTCTCTGATGGCAATATTCATGCGCTCCTGATTTCCGAGAGTTGGCTCAAACCTCATCTTCCTTCCACCAGCTACTCCCTTCCGGGTTTCATACTGATTAGAAATGATAGGCTGGGAAAGGGGGGCGGCGGTGTAGCCATTTATCTTCGAAGTGTTTTTCCTACAAAATTCTAGCTGCATCGCCTCCGGATTACTCTTCATCAGCTGAATATATTTTCCTTGAGGTATGTATAAATGGTGTTAGGGCTCTCATCGGTGTGGTCTACTGTCCTCCTGCAGTAGACTATTTTCTGACCTTGAGTTGGCTTTGGAATCCATTGGATCTATGTATGAGCATAACGTCATCATGGGTGATTTTAACACAAACCTTTTGCATTCTACCTACCGTTCCCGTAAACTTCGTGAGCTCATCGAGTCTGCCAGTCTCCATATTTTGCCACTCCAAGCAACTCACTGCAGCTCTGGAGGTGAGGATACGTGGCTTGACTTGGCCCTTACCTCATGCCCTTTTCATGTCTCCTCTCATGGTCAATGTCCTGCCTCTTGTTTTTCCCATCACGACCTTATCCATTTATCCTACCGCCTTAAGCCCCTAAACCTATCCCTAGGGTGCTGCGCATGCGTTGTTTTGCGAAATTGGATGTCGACAAATTACGTAACAATGCCGCCGGGCTCGAGTGGGAATCACAGGTATCCAATGCCTCCTCTGTCGATGATAAGGTAATCCGTTTTCAACCGTTTGATAAAAAGTCTATACGACATTCACGCGCCGATTAAATCAATTACTGTTAAGCGTCCACCAGCTCCATGGATGTCGAAAGGTGTACGTATGGCCATGAGGCGAAGAAATCGAGCCTTCAGGAAATATAGACGGGATCGGTCGGATGAGAATTGGGTGCTCTACAAGTCAGCTAGGAATCGGTGTAATCAGATGATACGTAATGCTAAACGCCGACACATTCTAGAAAATATCACTTCCACCTCCGCGGCTGACATCTGGAAGTTCCTTGGAACGCTGGGTATCGGCAAACAGGGTCATGTGGACCTACCTAATACGATTGGTTTGGACGATATCAATCGCCATTTCACCACTACCTCTAGTTTGGATCGTTCAGCCATTCGTCAGACGGTGGAGTTCATCACTGGCCTTCCGCGGCAGAGTACAGACTCTTTTAACTTTTCTCCGGTAGCCCTGGATGATATCAAAAAGATTATCCTATCAATCAAATCCAGGGCCGTTGGCTATGACGATATAGGTCGTAGTATGGTCATCCCGATCCTTGATTATATCCTCCCATCGATTACCCATATTATTAACTTTTCCTTGTTTTCAGGACAGTTCCCTTCCCTGTGGCGTAAAGCTTACGTCCTTCCACTACCTAAAATCACAAATCCTACTCTCCCTACACACTTCCGTCCAATCTCGATCCTTCCATTCCTTTCCAAAGTGCTGGAAGCTTGTGCCCATAAGCAGTTATCAAGTTTTATAGCCCGTCACAACTTTATAAGTCCACTGCAATCTGGGTTTAGACCTGGGCACAGCACCGCCACAGCACTTCTCAAAGTGACTGGTGACATTAGAGAGGGGATCAGTGAGTCTAAAGTTACTGCTATGGTCTTAATAGACTTCTCAAATGCCTTTAATGCTGTCAGTCACGACATCCTTGAATCCATCCTGTCCTATCTTATGGTGTCGCCTGGGGCACTGGATTGGTTTCAGTCTTATCTTCGTGGGCGCCAGCAGGCTGTGCGCAATGAGGAGACGCTGTCGAATTGGTGTGAGCTTGCCGCTGGTTTCCACAAGGCGGTATTCTTTCCCCATTATTATTCACTATATTTATTAACTTCATCACTCACAACCTTCAGTGTGCGTATCATCTTTATGCTGATGACCTTCAGATTTACGCTCGGGCTCGCCGGAAGACTTGTCAATGGCCATTGACAGGCTTAATAAGGACTTGGAGGCTATAAGTGGATGGTCTGGCCGGTTTGGTGTGGCAGTAAACCCCACGAAATGCCAGGGTATTATTATTGGTAGCCCCCGTATGATGAACAGGGTGGTGATCGCACATCTTCCTCCCATAACTCTCGATGGTACGGTGATTCCTATTGGTTCAAGTGTCAAGAATCTCGGTCTGTATCTTGATGCTACGTTGAGCTGGCGGACTCAGGTCTCCAGTGTCAGCCAACGCGTTACTGGTGCCTTGCGTAATCTGAACCGGTATAGAAGGTTTCTACCACCCACGACCAAGGCAATGCTTGTGCAGTCCCTCATCTTTCCCATAATCGACTATGGTGACGTGTGCTATTACGATCTCGGCTCGGACCTGCTCAACAAGCTTGATCGTCTTATCAACAACTGCATTAGATTTGTCTTCAACTTGCGCAAATACGATCATGTTTCTGAGCATAGGTCTGAGTTGAAATGGATGTCCATCCGGCAGAGAAGGGCTCTCCGTGTTTTGACAACCCTTTTCTCAATCCTTCATTCTCCCACTCCCCCTTCGTATCTGACTCCTTATTTTCAATACCGTTACTTGGGACACTCCAAAAATCTTCGTTCTTCTCACAATCTTCTTCTTCACTGTCCTTCTCACAGTTCCGATACTGTCCACTCATCATTTCACATCCAATCTATTCTTCTGTGGAATAGGCTACCCTTGGAAGTCAGGAAGTCCGCCAGTAAGCAGGCGTTCAAGGTTGGAGTTCGTAAGTGGATTTCGGGTGGAAAGTTGGTAGAGTCTTCATAACCTATCTCTTTTATGTTTGAATATTTGATTGCACATATATATATACATATATACTTATTTATTTATATATATATATATTAATTTATATTAATAAAATATTTATATTTACAATATTGTATGTATACTGTCATTTTAAAAATTATAATATTACTAGTTGTCAACTTATTGCACCGACCACGCTCTCACTGCATCACCTAAAGGTTGGCTAGTAAGAATGCCCATGGCATTAAGCCCGCCTATGTACTTTTGTTGCATGAAGTTAAAATAAATAAATAAATTAAAGGAATAAATTACTTCGCTCATTATACTTGACTTAAGCTCTGACCTTGGGATTCGGCTCTTAGTAACTGGCTGTGAGCCAACTAGAAAATCCTTTCCACCAAAATCTATGTTAAGTAATCCTTTGGGTTCTATTAACAGAGCACTGAGATAAAATACTTTTGGAAATCCAGCCAATTGTCTCGACTAGCTGTATTCTCAATTAAGTTGGAAGTAGAGGTAATTGCAGATACAACTAAGGGTAATATACTAATCTCAAATTGAATATAATATATTTTGACTGCAGCGCAACCGACTGCCGCGCAACATGTAGGGTTCTATTCCCTCACGGAGCAACCATTTGTGTGATCCACAAATTGTTGTTGCAACAGGAGAGAATCCTAGTGTGAAGCAAAGTTTAAAAAAAAGACAATGTTCAAATGTTTTTCATTGTCATCATCACAATGCTACTGCAAGACAGTAGGCCTCGTCTATATCGGGTTAGCTATAATCGTTGACGATCAAAGTTTCCGATCAAGTTGGCTTACAAGGTGTAGTTTTTTAATGCAGTGAATCGGAAATCTCCTCCGTATTTAAATTCGGTTAGAACAATCTAGTTTAGAAAGCTACTTAGAACTTTAACACCTACTGCGAATGTCCCAATTTTGGGACTTAAGTAAGTGTCTCACAATGTGACAATAATAATTCTGAGAAGACAAACTCAACTAGCAGTTATAACTGTCTCACAAGTTATTCAGAACGGCATATTCTAGATGTGTGCAAAGACGATTTAGAATCAAGAACACTAAAATAGACTTTGTATACAAGCAGTTAAGACATCGTTGTGGACTGTAGCAGCTCTTCAAAAGCTGTCAAAGAAAATGGCAACGATGAAAGCTGTTTGGAGAGTCTTGATTGGCTATTTTATGTAGTTAGGTAAAGTACGGTATATCTTTAGTGGGTACAATGGTCCACTGCTGGACTATTGGCATTCTATTCGTAAGAGTGGTTTGCCATAATAACTGCTAAGTTATTATGTCGGACATTCCAGTTGAAAAGGTTCCGGTTTATAAAAAAGTGCTACTGCCTGATTTCTGTCAATAAATATATAGAGAATATAATAATGGTTCCGAAAAACAAATTAATCTCCAGCGTTCTGTGGCCGACTATAAAAATGGATCTTCGAATAACAAAACTAAACTTCCGAATAGAATATTGAAATTCCGACAAAATTACTAAGTTACCGACAACAGACGTTTTAGTTTAGGTTAGGTTAGTATTGTAGCAATAAACAGTCATGTAAAGTAGTCGGAAAGTTAGTATTTTAGGCAGTAGATTTAATATTTTCAGTAAGGACAATTCTTCTTTTCTTAATAAATAATAATAATAATAAAAATGCTAAGACCCTTCACAACCGTGAGGTGTGCAGCCTCAGGGAATATTTCCTGAAAGTCAACGAGGGTATGCATCGAGAAGTAGCAGCGGTGGACAATGGATTCACTCCACTATCCTTGGCAAAAGAGAACTGGCGCAAACCTGTGGTACTGAGCGTCAATGATCGCAAGGAGG
Organism: Spodoptera littoralis; assembly: GCA_902850265.1. Lineage (NCBI taxonomy): Eukaryota > Metazoa > Arthropoda > Insecta > Lepidoptera > Noctuidae > Spodoptera > Spodoptera littoralis. Next base: position 8,466,063 of record LR824555.2, on the reverse strand, counting down.
TATGGCATAGCAAGGAGCTCCACGGACGCTTCTTCCGGGCCCTTCATGGGCCCAGTGTAGATTTTCTAGCGTCCGTATCTTGGCTACGATTCAGTAATCTCTTTGGAGAAACTGAAGGATTTGTCTGTGCAATTATGGACGAAGTTATCCTTACGAATAACTACCGGAAATATATAATTAAGGATGGGACGGTTGACATATGTCGGGCATGTCATAGTCCTGGTGAATCCATTAGACATATTATTCTGGTTGTGGTCGTTTGGCTAACAGTGAATATTTGCATAGGCATAATCAAGTAGCCAAGATTATCCATCAGCAACTTGCTTTGCACTATCGACTTGTTGAGTCTGAGGTACCGTACTACAAGTATGTGCCCGACCCAGTTCTGGAAAATGACCATATCACGTTGTACTGGGACCGGTCTATCATCACTGACAGGACTATTATAGCGAACAAACCTGATATAGTGGTGATAGACCGACAAGTGCGCCGCACGATGATAATCGATATCACTATTCCTCATGATGAGAACCTCGTGAAAGCTGAAAAAGATAAACAAATCAAATATCTTGATTTGGCTCACGAGGTTGTCGACATGTGGAATGTAGATTCGGCTATCATTGTGCCGATAGTCGTGTCGGCCAATGGTTTAATCCCTAATAGCCTCGACAACCACCTTAGGAGGCTAGCGTTAGGCAGTTGGGTCAAGGGCCTGATACAGAAGGCAGTTCTCCTTGAAACGGCGCGCATTGTGAGGAGGTTTCTGTCTCTGGAGCCCTAACCACCGGTAGCTTGGACCATGCTCCCACTACTGGTCGGCTCCTATTTTTATATTTTTAAATATTATTTTTATATTGTAGTATTTAAAAATGTAATTTTAGAGAAAGTTTAAATAAATATATGCAAAATAATAATAATAATACGTTTATTTGTTAGAATATTGTTACAAAGGTGTTACAAATAAATTAATGTTCTGAATATTCTGCTGTTTCCAGCGTACAAATATTAAAAGTTAGAATTAAAATAAGACAGGTAAAAAATACAATCAAAAATAAAAAATTGCATAATATGGACGATTAGTTATCACAATGTAGTAAAATTATTTTCGGTACAAAATTAAGATTATTCTTACAATTTATTTGAAGGATAATAAAAAGTCGTCTAGGTTGAATTTAGAGTTAAATTTTTCATTCAAAAAATCATTTGTTGAATAATAACATTTATGCAATAGAAAACAAAACAGCTTCTTTTTAAATTCTATAATATTAAGGCTTTTAAAATCATTTGGTAATTTATTATAAATACGAATTGCCATACAGTATACATTATTAGAAAAAAGTTGAATTCTTTGTTGTGGTACACATAACTTATGAGTATGTCTGCTTTTTCTTATTACAACATTATTATGTGTTTGAAATAAACCTATATTTTTATGCATAAAGATACACAGTTCGAATATATACAGAGATGGAAGTGGTAGAATTTTTAACTTTTTAAAGAGTGGAACACAGCTATGTAGTTGGTCGACTTTACACATGGAGCGAATACATTTCTTTTGGGCTCGGAATGCTTTAATAATGTCTACGGAGTTGCCCCATACTATGATGCCGTAGCGGAGAATAGATGCTACGTATCCGTGATAGGCACAAAGTGCTGCATTGAGACCGGCTATCCGTGTTATCCTATGTAAGACGAATACAAATCTTTGTAGTTTAGTGCATAATTTGTCAATGTGTATTTTCCAGTTACAATATTTGTCCAATGTTATACCCAAAAATGTTGTAGCTTCGACTTCCTCTACAGCGCTATTCGCATATTTTATTTCCAATTTCTGACGTTTATTATTATAAGCCTGGAACTGTATAAGTTTGGTTTTACTAATGTTGACGTGTAAATTGTTGTCTTTAAGCCATTCTATTAATTTGTTTAGTGTTTCATTAATCTCCATTTCATACTTTGTGATATTGTTATCTGTGAGTTCGATATTAAGAGTGGTGTCATCAGCGTATAAAATGCATTGATGTGGTGTAACATTAGGCAAGTCGTTGATATATAATAAAAATAGAAGCTTGTCGGAGCTTTACTGCTACCTTTATTACTACCTAATATTTAGTTCCTTAATCGGCTCTTATAATGTTAATACATTCGTAACAAATAATGTATTCTGCTTATGTTCTATCGTCACCATAATATGCAACATGTTACACTCATAAAACTTCAAATAAACACATTGCACTTGTTCATTTTGGCACATGGTGAAACGGCGACAAAATTCCTGCCATTCTAGTTTGCGACGGGACGTGCCTCGCGCGACAATGCCAGAATATCTTCACACGGCTACATTATAGGCAAACAAATGTTCCCTACGTGATGCTAATGTTGGGATAATGAAAAACGTGGTGTCATAATGTTATATGGATTAGAAGATAGATGATGTAATCATTGCTGAAGAGTGTGGCGTCCAATTTCGAGTACAAGTGTAGTATTTGTCATTTTTGCTTTAGAATCTAAATCTAAAGTTTAGATATTGAGAGCTCCGCTGCCTAGTTGCTGCTGGGTTTTGAAAAATTCTCATTAGTAACACGAAGTTTGGAATTGTGCCCGGTATAAGCCAATAGGTTCACCCCCTATTACATGAGACTCATAACATAAATAGTGAAAAGTGGGTTTTACATTGTACAGTGGCATTAAGTGCCGTAATGTGTACCTCTGCCTACGTTATTAGCTAAACTGTGATGTGACAACAGAGTAGTTGGTTTGTCCCCACCCCATGCGGGAGTGATCCGCCATATTTAATAGAGTTTGTGCAATTTTCCTAGAGTCTTTTATTGTTTACGCAGTGATATCCAACCCGGTCTCCGATCGAATCTTCTTTCGTAGAGAAGGCGTATCTATTACAAACTGTCATGCAATATGGCTGAATTTTTAAATAAATTGTACATTTTTGTGAAAGGATTAGTAAGCTAAGAAGTGGCAGTGGGCCGGTCACATTTGTCGAAGATCCGTTAACTGTTGGGATATACGTATTCTAGAGTGGTGAACGCGTTAAAGCAAACGTAGTGTAGGGCGCCCTCCAGCTAAGTGGAGTGACGACATCCGCAAGGTGGCTCGCAGTGGTTGGATGAGAAGAGCTGAAGATCGAGCTCAATGGCGTGCTATTGGAGACGCCTATGTCCAGCAGTGGACGAATACAGTCTGATGATGATAATATTGTTGTGTGTCTTAAAATTATGATTAGTAGACGTTAGTCTACTTATGACATGATGACGTGTGTTAGACGTGTAAACGTCTGACACAGACTATATACTATTAGTGTGGAAATTATTGATGTTGAAGAAAAGTAATTACTTAGATAATACTTTTTACATTCAGCTCTTATCGTAAAAAGCTATTAGCCTAAAAAACCTTACATTAATCGGTTAATTGCGAGCTTTCAATTACGACCTCTAGACATCCTACGATAATATGAATTAAATTCAATACTGAATTTTACTTCAAGCTTAACGATCCATACATACACTGTATAACTACACTTAAGAGTAAAGAAACGTCGAGTCACCAGCATTTACTTTTTTTTATTTCCATCGACCGCCTATAAATGCCCACTGCTGAGCAAAGCCTCTTCTCACACGGAGAATGTTAGAGCATTAATCACCACGCTTGCTCAATGCGGGTTGACGATTTCAAACTTATAATTAGAAATTATAAGCCCAGGTTTCCTCACGATGTTTTCCTTTACCGTTTGTCAGTGGTGTCTAGATAATCTTAGAAAGTACGTATAACTCGGAAAAAGTCACATTGGTTCTTGCCGTTGGTAGGTTTCGAACCCACACCCTCATGCATGAGAATTAGGCGTCTTCAACCTCCGGGCCACCACGACACAAGAAGACTTTTTCATTTTATCTCACTTTAAAAAATATCCTTTTACACCAAAATGTTCTAATAAACCTCTTCAGACTTCTTGCTTGGCAGTCATAATTTGTTACCATTGAACCAAAGAGGTAGAACAAACAATTTCATTTATCAAAATATAGACACACGAACATTGTATTTAGGCAAAAAGTATTTTTTATTCTATCTACAGCCCGTATGTCTCTTTTATTTTGATTACATTCAAATGAAAATGAAATAAATATTGTTATTTGAAAAACTAGGACACATGCGTGTTACACCAAACGAGCTTGTTAAAAAAACTCGTCATTGTTTTATTCGCAACTTGTTTTTTTTTTAATGTTATATTGTAGTTGTAGGACAGTTTATATTGATAGCTAGTCAAGTCATGTATGTAGTACATTGTTAACTACACAAAATAACGCTAACAGGGTATAACCTGGGTTTCTTTGAGGCCCGAGTGAATGGGTTGCTTATGGGACGACGTGCTCCATCGTAGACCCATCATCAAACGTCGACCTGTCGGTATCTCCCTCTTACGGTAGCGGGTCAAAACAGCCTTTTATGTGCATTCGATATACCTACAATTTTTTAGGGGAGTATGATCACTAAAGGATTTCTAAAATGTCTTACGGTAGCAAAAAGTCGTAACACATTATACGCGTCATCATTAAAGCTTATCATCATTTATGTACTAGTAGGTCATATTTCGCTCTATTCCACCGAATATCATGAAGTCTCTTCTATAATATTTCCTCCCCTTACCATCCATGACACACTCACAAGTAGAATTGCGAAGTGTCACGGCACATAGCGTGCTTCCGCTAATTAAGTTAGGCGTGCATTTAAACCGAGAGAGCGGAACTGTGTGTATTAGGGAATAAGTGAAGTGTGGCAAATTGGGGCGGAAGGCTATGTCAGTGGTGGTAGAATGTGTGTGATGGTCACGTGACATGTCATTGGTGGTAGAGTGTATAAATGTACCGTACCTTTTGATGGCAGTAAGGTAATATAATAGCGGTAGAAAATAATGTGATGGTGGTGTAACATGTCAGCGATGGTAAAAAATGTAGCGATGATAAGGTACATTTTATACCTTCACCATCATAAGTATTTGAAAGCGGTTTTTGTTTTTTCGGTACTATTGTTTGCATTATTTAGTAACACTCTGTAGTTATAGTGGTAAAACGTAAAATATACTTAAAATTGTATTTATATAATTTCGATAATAAGTGTCAATATATCAGTCTGTAAAACGAAACAAATTTTTTATTATATTAAGTATTCATTAGTTTTCTCAACATTATTTGGACCTTATAACTAAAAACTTATTCTGATCCACAAACTGTTTAGGTTTTACCTTAGATTCTTGTACTGCTCTTTATTACTTCCTTTCATTCAACTAACGCCACAAAAAACATCACAATAAACACGGAATTAAAACACAAACGACTAGATGAACCTCATCTACTCTTTGAATGAGCGAAATTAATGAAAACAATGTTCCATTTACGTATTCTCCATGGTAGGTAAGTTCGATAACAACGTATTACATATCGTAGGGAAAGGCTGTAACAAGGAACATTATAGCCGTTCTCACACGAAGTCTAACTAAACTCGATCGTAATACTACACCACTAGGGATCGTTATCGGTTCTAGGTATAACCTTATTCTTTGTATAGTATTGTGAAGGTGCTTGAATTTTATAACCCTTATTTCAATACCCAAAAGGGAGGATTTTGTTAAACATTGGATTTAGAAATACTTATTAACTTTTTCTTTTTTACCTTCATGAAATGTAGTAATGGTACATTAGGATTTTTTCCTACGTCGTAAAAGCTGAATACTCATTTAAAACTATAGCTTTTTACATAGGACTTTTAACACATGTTTAACATAAAATAATATTACGCCTTTTATCCCCGAAGGGGTAGGCAGAAAAGGCACACACAGAAGTAACACCCACTTTTCACTATTTATGTTATAAGTCCCATGTAATAGGGGTTTAATGTAATATAACATAACATTAGTAGGGGTAGGCAGAGGTGCACATTACGGCACATAATGCCACTTTACAATGTAACACTCACTTAGGGGTGAGCCTATTGCCATATACCGGACACGATTCCAGACTCCGTGTTACTACTGAGATCTTTTTAAAACCTAGTAATACGCTTTGCCTGACCCGTGCATTGAACCCGAGACCCCAACCCGAGAAGGTATCAACATTTTTGAAGCACATTTGCTGAATACTTTGGTAAATAAAAGCCAAATCTTCGACTGGGTATTCAAAATAAATACAGCTCTATTAAAAAATGTGTAGTGTAAAGTTTATTTTGAAAACGAAAACATATTGAAAAATCTACCACTTTCGAACTGAATGAAAGAGTTCCATTTCCACACGTACAGACCAAACACCGCGTGCTAGATTCGTTCGATACCAAAGTTCTCCTCCATTTGTAGGATTTGTTGTAAGACCGTAGCATATTGCACTCGGCACGAGTAGCCACGTACATAGTGTCGACATGCGAACTTTTCAAATGCAGTGTAGCTTCAAAACTTATAAAATTTTAAATTTTTTTTCAGTAAAAGAATAAAATATCGAATGCACTACTTACTTTCTTGGTAGTATCTTAAAACATTATTCATTCGTTTCTATAAACCCCGCTTTTTTGGGTTAATATTGAAAAGTTGTTTCTAAAAGAAACGTTAAGCCCGACCATTTTTATAAGCACAAGATAAAAACAATATTTATTGTACCGTTTATATATTCCAAACAACACTGGATGGCTAAACTAGGAAATTGCTACGAAGCCGTAGCATTTATCTACGTCATCTGGACCCTTTGATGTAGCAGCGTAGCCTCGTAGCCACGTAGCGCGTAGCAAGCGTAGCCGCGCTTCGAGATAAATTATCTTCCATTTTGACGTTCAAAAGGTGGTTTAAGATAATATTGATTGATGTAACCTTTGTTATGTCAACATTTGTGCTTGGTATCGTTAAGTTTGGGCTGGTTGTGTTTAATTCAGAAAATGTATTACTGTTTTTATTTCGAACAATCCACGTTTAACGGAAAACGTAATCTTTATCCTATCGTAAAACTCATTATGATAAGGATTCATAATTATAACATGCAGAATCCTAACTATTCAAAGTCATAATACATTTTTGAGTTGTTATACAGTAGTAAACAAAATTATGAGAATCCAACTTTTACGTAAGCTAATATAAATTAAAATTCAGCGTCTACTTCAGCCCAAAAAAGTACAGACATAAATAAAGACTCACTATAATTTTTATTTTAATAAATTAATTAATCCAGGTCGTTATGTTCCACGAATTTTCATGAAAGTAATTAAGCTTAGTGATGTAATTCTTGATACTTTTTGTAATATAGTATTTTTTACTTGAATTTAGATTTGTGAGTTATTTTAGTGTATGCCATAATTATAATGACTTAAGGATTTATTCCCTGCAGAGTAAACAGATGCGTGTCAGCGTGTATTGAATATAACACTTTACTTTTTTATTAATCAAAAGTCTAAATAATTCTTCCTGTGCGAACCTGTATTAGCTCACACAATAGGAATGTTACCTGAATAATAATTAGAGAGAGTTTTTAAAATAAAGTAAACGTTAGTACAGGTTGAATGCCTATAATGCACTGTCAAACATGCGCTTGTAAAATATACAATTGTACATGTTTAATTAAGTCGATTGGGCAATAACAATCAACTGACATTGTAGAACATACTTTTTTTAAAAAGAGTAACGAATGGAGTTTCTTGCTCGTTTTTCTCCATTCGAATCTACTTTTTGGAATGAGCACCTAGCTTCACCTAGTTTCACTGACGGACTGACTGACAGACTATTATTTATTTTGTATTTGTTGACGTTTCAAAAGCACCAAACTATGGTTTAATTGAAATAAATGCTTTGACTTTGACTTTGACTTTGAACTAGTAAAAAATGCAAACAAACTCATGATAATTAAGGAAAAATGGCTAGTATACTTCCTTTGACCTGGAATCCCAACTTGGGTTTCCATGCTTGGTAGTCACGCTTGGATGGCTTGACTACAGAATCAGTTTTGAACGAATGTGTCAACTTTATTTCTTTATTCGTTCACCTCTAGGAATATTATAAGGTTGTCTGGAAGAAATCGCCGCGTGTGATAAGACCGCCCATTGTACTTTAATTACTGTTGCAATGTTTACAATTTTTTTCTGTGTGTGCAATAAAGTATAAATAAATAAATAAATATTATGATGAATATGGTGAATATTATTCAAAACAAATAGTATTTCATTGTGTCAACTTAAAATAGGCTTAAGATTAAAAATACAGCATGTAAATACAACTGTAATTGTAGACATTACTCCCTCAACTTTAAACTCCTTATTGCGTGACTCTGCAGTAACGTAAACGGTTTAGCGTGCACCACTTTTAAAATTACCTACATTTCAAATAACAACCACGTTGGGGGAATACGGCTAAATATTTACGTCGATCCTTTTTCAAGTTCTGGACCAGCACACATTGGTTAGAAGCTAATTCTTTAGCTCCATTTAAAACTTATAATGGGTAGACAGCGTGTAGATGTAAATATCTTCGTCACTTTCTATCCTTTTGCCATTAAAGCATACGTAAAAAAGAGCAAGTCTATGGTTCTACATTGGTCATAGTGTCAGACTCAATGCTATCGGAAAGTTTCACCCAAAAGTACCCAATACCTAATATATTTTTCGATCAACGGTTAACTCGTTATTACTGGAATTAACAACGTATTCAGTAAGCAAATAAATATATTTTTCATTAAAACAGCAATGCATACATTGCACAATGAGGCACTTCATTTTCGTATAATGCGCCTGAATGCTATAAATTACGAGTACAACTTAGACGAGAGCTAAATTTAAGTTAAAACTAAGTTTATCCTTAAGTTCTATTTATGTTTCACTTATTTTATACATCCAATGTTAATGAATCAAATAAATTGTTTCGCTTCCTCCCAAGCTGTATTAAATTTTCGTCAGTGAATTCACACCCACCAATAATAAGTATGTAACTCACATTATACATCGATTACATGATAAGCGATGTATATTTTAGGAAATGAAGAAAGCCGACATTGTTGACACTAATATTAGATCGATTTTTCTGAATTGAAGACACTTTAACTTACAAAACTGTGTATGAATCGTGTTACATGACAGCTAATATTAACTATTAATAATGTTTAACTGAAACCGTATAGTAACGGCAGAGCAGACCACCCTTACTCTCGTGGGTGGGTTTCTTGCAAGATCTGACCAAGAGACTACACATTTAATAGAATGCAAAGTTTAAAAGGGTTATAAGCACTGCTGCCCAGTCATAGTCTTAGTCCCATGTTGGATGGAATGTTTTGAGCCAACTTCCCAATCTGGTAATCGGTAGTTACTCATACGGCACATAATAAAATTACCAGTACTTACTAGGTTGCGGCGAATGTTTTTTAGTGGACATGACGTCATTCAGCTCATGTCAGCTGTCACAGCGTACGCACGCGATCATTGAGTACGCGCGGACGCGCCACAGCCGGCGCTTGCGACGCCAGCCGCGCAGCTTCTGCGGCACCGCTTGTGTTCAACCACGAACTCCGTACACTAGGGACAAAAGAGAGAAAATTAATTAACTGTGAATTAAAGAACACCACAATGACAACACCAGCTTTTTTCCATGATAGAGATGCTCATATTTATTCCACCACTTTCATCGGATATTCTATGGATTGATATCGGGTAAAATTCGAGAATCTGAATTTTTACCAAAAAGTTTCATTGAACCAAAAACCCAATACTACTTAGCCGCCCGACTTGTGAATCAGACCCATAAATATTTGCTTGTCAGTCACGCATGGAATCAATCAAAAGATTTTTTTTTTACTTTCGTTTTAATTATTAGTTTAGTTGTAGTTAATTTTAAGTTGTAAATATTTATGAAGTTATGAACAATGTATGAGAGCTTCACTTCTAAAATAAATTGTGTTTTTTTAAGTATTCGTTTCATCAACTGATGAGACAATAGCGACAATCTGCAACCTGATATAAAACGTTATTTGATGTTTAAGAGACACATTCTTGTAGGTAATGTATTACTTTAGTAAAAGTATTGGCAAAGCCTGAACAGCCCTAAAAATATGTAATCAATAAACCTATAGTTAAACCCTTCTAATATTTCTCGAAGTGTGAACAAAATTTCCACATGAACAAGTTCAATTTCAATAAGAGCGATATTTTATCGAACGATGTAACAGGGTAATACTTTGAAAATGTTAGCTTAAAACTCGGTAAAGGAATTCTGTTAAGTATTTCAAATATGTTTAAAGAATTCTTCATATAATTGTCGAGATCCTCTATCTTGATAATTATACCTACTATGGCAAAGATCCTAGGGACAGTTTCTGATGGGGCGGGAGGAAACGCCCGGGTGTCATCACTGCGAGGACCACCCTGAGGACACGGTGGAACACACTGTTGCGGAATGCCCTGCGTGGGCTGAGCACCGCCGTGCCCTCAGGGAAGTGATCGGCGATGGAGACCTCTCGCGTCCGGGCCTAGTTCAGGCCATGATGCGGAGCGAGGGGGACTGGGATGCCGTCTCCTCCTTTTGCGAAGCAGTCATGCTGGCTAAGGAGGAGGCGGGACGCGTGAGGCAGCGAAGCGCTGCCTCCTCGCAACCCAGCCATCGCGAAGGACACACCGGGCGTCGGAGATCGCGGGACGATCTCCGGCCACCGTAAGCGCGGGCCGGCTCGACGTGCAGGAGAAGGAACGGGGTGGTTTTTAGTCAGTAAGAGTCTGACACTCCCTTCCGCCTCACCCAGGCGGGAGCAGTCATTCGATGATTTTCCCCCCTTAAAAAAAAAAAAAAACTGACTAAAAACCACTCCGTTCCTTCTCCTACACGTCGAGCCGTCGTCGTCTGGTGAATAAGTTATTATAAATCGAAAAGTTTTGCTTGCAATTTTACAGACGTCGATATAAGTATCTGTTATAGGTTTCAACGATTTCGTCTCTTTCAAATTATACTCTCAGAAAAAGTAGTTTTGTAACTAAGTATTTCCCATAACAAACATAAAAATCGGTTGCAACTTTATTCCCAAGAAAAATACTTTAAACTATTAAGTATAGCAATTTACGCATACCAAACAAATAAACACGTTGTACAGATTATGTTCAGACAGTTACACTATGAAACTATCAATCAATGAAACTACAATTTTATATAGAGAGATAAATAGGAATCAGAACTTCCTTTAAACATGAAGACAATAAAGGCTCACCAAGATTTTTTCTTCTACAACAATCAAGCCCATACAAAACGTAGATTTAAAGTGACAAAGACAATTAATCACATTAATTGCTCGTGATATCTTCAATTAATTCAACGGCTCAGTTCTCGGTAGCTTTGATTTTAATTAAATAACCAATTATATGGATTAAAAGGTCCCAATATTGAGCAATTAGTGATCATAAATTATTATTATTCTTGTCGCATGTTTGCAAAGTATTACTGGGATTTTTAAAAATTCTTAGTAGTAGCTCACCCCCTATTGGGTATATTATACCCCTATTTATAACATGGGACTCATAACATAAATAGTGAAAAGTGGGTGTTACATTTTACAGTGGCATAATGTGCACTTCTGCCTACCCCTTCGGGGATAAAAGGCGTGATGTTATGTTATGTTAATACTTTAGCGGACCTTAAAAATGAACCTGACATTCCTTGCGCAGCTGGACTAACGAAGCAAACACGAACACTAAGGCAGACAAAACAGAATATATTATCCAATATCTGCTTTCTCACAAAAGACACAAATTAGGCAACCAAATCGTAAGACTTCGTAATACTAAGAAATTGTGTTCAGATTAATAAATCGTCCTGATTAACGTCTCGTATTTACTAAGAACAAAGTAAATTCCGGACAATATAACAAATGAACACAGTAACCAGCCAACCCATGTCACTTACGTAATTATTTCATTGTGTGTGTCCGGAAATTGGTAGCAATCTGAAATATTTGGTCCAATCTACGTATTCAATAATAATGCTTTATGGACCCAATACATGTTGGGAATAAGGCATTATTTCGATTGTTACAATCGTATGAAAACTGATGATTATTATAAAGCGAATGGTGCAAAAATCGATAGTAATAGTAAGAAATGGAATCAATTCAATTTGACTGCACGATTGGTGCGGTAACTGGGCAACCGGCTACCGTGCAACGTGTCGCGGTCCATTCCCGCACGAAACAACACTTTGTGTGATCCACAAAATGTTGTTTCTGCTCTAAGTGTCATTGTGTATGTGAACTTGTATGTTTGTAAAAGCACCCACGACACAGGAGATAATCCTAATGTGGGGCAAAGTTTTTTTAAAGAAAAACAAAATCTTTGAGTATCCTTTTTTTTGTGGGGGGAAAATCATCCAATGACTTCTCCCGCCTGGGTGAGGTGGGAGGGAGTGTCAGACTCTTACTGACTAAAAACCACCCCGTTCCTACACCTGCACTTCGAACCGGAGCCCCGGCAACCCGTTAAGTCTTCCGCGGCATTTTGAGTATCCTAGGATATCAAAAAAGTCAATCAAGACTGCATGTTTAACCACCAACAACTTTGGTTATATTTTGTATTCATATTTCAAAGAGTTGAATAAACCATACAACAGAAGATAAACCCGTCAAGCTCACGATGCAAGTCACTTTGTCCGAATGACAACAGATAATGTCAACCCTGTGCTTTATGCTTTATCTGTGACTGGCAATCCTCGGTGCTGCGTGCGACACCATTGTTTTGACTCTGAAGCCTTTTGAGGCTCTGTTTTGTTTTATTTTTCGTTTTGTCGTTGCTCAAGCCTTTTCTAATTAGGGTTATCTAATTTTTTTGCAGGTAAGCTGATTAAGTTTCTTTGCGTATTATTTAATTTAGTAGGGTTTTGAATAATTAAGTTTTAATGTAATTTGAATTTCTTTTGTAGCTGTTTATGGACTAGTCTCTTAAAAGAAAGGCTGTTCCTATCTAAAGACCACCAACGAAGTTGTTAGTACCGTTAACGTTAATATAAGTAATCTCATTTCTAACTAAAGAAGAAAAGTAAACAACACTATTTTGAAAGTGTCTAGATCGAGCGTAACCCAATTTATGTTCACATAATTAGCTTGACGCTGAATGCTTTCATATAAAGTAGCCTTCAGAAAAAAAAACAAAATCCTCACCTTTGTTAGTCATAAAATCTTTTCAGTGCATAGAAAATACAAACAAAGCCGTCAATCGCCAATTTCATTACCAAGCCGACATTCATATCGTCTAACTTAATTAATTTCCAAAAACAAGCTAGTTTCAAACTTAAATCGAAGTTTCCAGAGCATATTTTCCTTTGGAATTTGTATGTCATTGTGCTGTTTGAACAATAGCGTTGTTGGGAAGCTCGTTGAAACATAACTGTCCATTTCGAATGAAATTGTCGTCAATTTGGCTTTCATTTTGTGTTTTATTAAAGTACTCTGTCATTTTATGGAAGCCTAGTACTTGTTTTTGACTAACCAAGAATTAAGTTTAGGTAAATTAAAGGAACAAATAGTACCTGTATAGTGATACTTGTAAATATTTTTGTAAGAAATAAAATATAATAAGAAATGAAAAACAAAAACACAACAAAAAAGAAAATAGATAAATTATAGGAGAAACATTTGACCAAGGATTGAACACATACGTGCTACGTAGGAGGCTAACGATTTACTGAAAAAGCTATTTTATCATTTTAAACGTCATAGCGAAATAGCTTAGTATTCTAATAATGTATTTTATTCACTGAAAACACGGATAAAACGACATTTAGCTAGATCGATTCATGGCACCCGAAACTGAACGGATTTTGATAAAATTTGGTATACAGGTAGAATATAGGCTGACTTAGGTAATAGGATATTATTATTGCAATTAAATTCTCCCATGGGATAAAAAGAGGAATCCGCGTGCAAAGCCGCGGGTGAAAACTAGTGTTAAATAAAACACTCTAGAACTTGAAGAATCTAACATTTTGGCGATTTCGTACAAGAATATGACTTGAGAACACCATCATCAACAAACTATAAATTCCTACTGCTAAGCAAAGCCTCTTCTCACACGGAGAAGGTTTGAACATTAATCACTACGCTTGGTCAATGCGGGTTGGACATTTCAAACTTATAATTAGAAATTATAAGCCCATGTTTCCTCACGATTTTTTCTTTTACCGTCTGTCAGTGGTGTCTAAATCATTTTAGAAAGTACACCCATTGGTACTTGTCATTGATAGGTTTCGAACCCGCACCCTCATGAGAAGCGGCCATCTTAACTTCCGAGCCAACACGATACCTATTTGAGAACACTAAAAGGAATATATTTACACCGATTACAGGAAAAATACGTTGCAGAGCAGACGGTTGCCTAATGCCCAGCCACTATGTCAAACGCACAGGCAATATTGGCAAGATAGTAGCGAACAGAAACCACAAGGATAGATCATGAGTACAAAGCTAGTAACACGCTTTATCCTATACCCGTCTGACTAATACACTGTAAATCTCTCCATTGCCTTTGGTACAATACTAACAGCATAGATTAAGAATAAATGGAGTACAAAACTAGCTATAGTCGTGTTTTTAAAAAATTGGGAGGAAGTTCGTAATTACTACCTCAATTGCCGAGTGGTCGCAAGTGCGACTGCCGGGCAAGGGGTCTCGAGTTCGATTCCCGGATCGGGCAAAGTATTAATGGGTTTTAAAAAAAATCTCAGTAGTAGCACGAAGTCTGAAAATGTGCCCGGTATATGGCAATAGGCTTACCCCCAATTACATGGGACTCATAACACAAATAGTGGCATTAATTAAGTGCCATAATATGCACCTCTGCCTACCCCTTCAGGGATAAAAGGTGTGATGTTATGTATTGTGTTCGTAATTATTTGCTATATCTATTTTTATATATTATGCATGTGTATTCAGCACAACCTTAACCCAACGGAACCAATAAAACTGGTACTAAACGTCAATAAAGGGAGAAGCCATAAAATAAAGTGTAAAATGTGATGACCGGAACGAAACATTATGTAGGTACCGACTTATATTGCGCCCTTCAGTTTAACTGTCACTTGTATTCTGTTCTACGTAACACCTTTGACAATTTGTACGATAACCATCTACACTACATTTCGTCACAGCGGGATTAAAGTGATTAGTTCCCTTTTTCGTTTTAGCAATAATTAGACGGAGTTTGAATTACAATGTAAAGTAATAACCGGTGAAAAGTGATAATCGTTAAGTTTTAGGCCACCTACTCGTAGTATCGTTAAGTTTTACTCGAACCATTATTAGCAACAATATGAAATCAATATTTTGGAGACCATTTTTGCTCGTAAACAACTCATGAATGGAAGAAGAACACTTATAGAGAATTTTTTTTCATAATAAAAAAATTGACAGAAAGAACAAGAAGAAGTAGGTACTCCATTTATTCATACTCCTTGGTGCCAGGGTTTAACAAGTCAGTGACCTGTAAGCAAGTGTTGGCCGGCTTTCAGGAATTGCTTACGATTATCGAACTGGAAGGATTACGTAAATACGTACAGTACAATACTGTTGTCTAGGAATCAAATGCCATTGCAGTCAGGCTAGTGAGCTGCAAGTTGGAATTAGAAGTCAGATTTATCTATGGAACGCTTCTCATTGCTCTCAAATTTGATGCTATTTTGTCTTTAAGTTTAGAAGATCAATGATATTTTTTCTAAATACGTAATAAGCAAGGATGGAGCCAACCAAAACGAACCACGAACATATAATAAAGTCAATTACGTAAATACTAAAGTAAGTTCAAAAATAAAAAGATTTTCACAGAATTTTCCAGTTAAGCCTTCTCAAACTCCTAATTTTAGCATCCAGATTCCAATTGTAATCCTTACAAATCTCCTTATACAAATCCTGTAAATATTTAACGAGCATTATACTACAGAGCTTGCTAATTTACTTTTATTATAAGAACAGTAAGGAGCAACATAAAACCTCTCATAGCTCATTATTTTCCGTCCCTGAACGCCTCGGGCCGATAAAAAAATTTGGGAACGAACAGTGACGGTGATAGATGATAGCAGTGTTCTTCAGTTATATTTTTTCAACAGACTATTTGATATAACCTGCGTGTGAAACCACATAATGGAACATATCATCATCTTATCAACCACATCTTGCGGTTTACTGCTGAACGAAAACATAGGCCAATGACCTGAAAAATTGACCTGTTAGACATGATCTGCATCTATCCGGCAGACCCCGACCAATAACTTCTAGATAGGCCTGTTGGCAGCGTCCTACCTCCAGCGTACGACCTTTATTAGGTTAACTGTCCCTTTTGTTGGTCATGATATTTGACGTCCTACGTTGCTCTTAGGTGCCAGTAGATAGCCTTAATTCTAGAACTTGTCTATTTCTTGTCTACACCTTGTCTAAGCCATCAGTTCTCCAAAATACATAATCATGTGTCCTGCCCAATACCACTTTAGCTTGTTAATCCCCTAGCTTATGTCAGCGAGTTTCATCTGTTTGCGAACTTCGTGAATATGAAAGACTAGCAGCCCGTCCCGGCTTCGCACGGGGTAGACAATTATTTATTTTTGGAAATTTGGATATAAAACACTTTTTTTCACAAATATTTTTATTTATTAAAAATTTGTTATTTATTAATGAGACATTATGATGTTCTTCAATATTGTTTTACATTATTTTGTTCTATCGTTAATAGTTTCGGTAGCGCATTCGAGGAAAGACATTTTAAGACTCATTTTTCTACACCTTCAATTACATTGTTTAAATTTTACCAAGGATCCCTATTTTTTTCAAAATGAAATGTAACTTATGTCAAATTGGAAGAATGTAGCATTCTATTGGTGAAAGAATTTTTTAAATTGGCCCAGAACTTTTTGAGCCTATTCATTACAAACATACAAAAATAGATACAAATCTTTCCTCTTTATAATAGTAATTAGTGTAGATGTAAATAAAATGTGTTTTATATTCCCAACACATTATACATAACGTACACATTAAACACAGTTCCGTACTCTTGATTTAATGAATGAATACACAGTGAGTTGTTATTTAAATCCTCTCGCAGGAGGGCATTACAACGGCTGCTGTATAAATTTTAATGCGTGCTCTTACTTGGAATATATTTTAAAAGTACATAGGAACAGAAATATATACTACAGTGCAGGCATGGCATGGATAGCACTGCAGCTAGTATATACCAGGTTTGATTTTGTATCAACGATTTGAGTAGCTGTTTTAGTGGACTTTCCGAGTCTATTTGAAGGAGTCACGGAGAACCTAACGGATTACCGGGGCTCCGGCTCGAAGTGCAGGAAAAGGAACGGGGTGGTTTTTAGTCAGTAAGAGTCTGACACTCCCTCCCGCCTCACCCAGGCGGGAACAGTCATTCGATGATTTTCCCCAATTAAAAAAAAGTCTATTTGAAGGAATTGAAGTACGTAATGTCGTAGTGGTTCGGAGGTTTAAGTCGCCCGCTTCTCATGATGAGGATTCGAAACCTACCAACTGCAAGTACTAATGTAACTTTTTCCGAGTTATATGTACTTTCTATGATTATCTAGACACCACTAACAAACAGTGCAGGACAACATGGTGAGGAAACCTGGGCTTATAATTTCTAATTATAAGTTTGTAAGCACCAACCCGCACAGAGCAAGCGTGATGATTAATACTCAAACCTTCTCCGTGTGAGAAGAGGCTTTGCTCAGCAGTGGGCATTTATAGGCTGTTGATGATGATTATAATGAACGTAACTTTGGAATATTGCAAAGTGTACCTGTACCTATTGATAAGCGCATCGCTGCCTTTTCTTTCAGAAAACAAAATGTGTGAAGTTACCTCTACAGTTACTGTAAGTGTAAAAGTAGAATTTGTGTTTGGTGAATCGCTAAATTGGATAGCCCATTATTATTTACTGGAAACACGAAAACTGAGTGTTACATTGTCAACCCCCCCCTCCCCACACATCACCACTCACAAAAATATATTGTCTAAATTACGTTAAGCTTAGTAACACTCTGTACTGTTATTACGTAAACAGCAACTTAATTAACATCGCGTTATCATAACGATGACATTAAGGAAGAAATTATTCTCATTATGATCTTTTTGACAAAGAAAATGTAAAAAGTAAAAACTTTGGAGTCGGCATAAGGTCGTCATAACATTAGGAAGTCTGTGTAATCTTAATTAATATTAATATTAAGACATGATATTTCCTTTCTTTATTTAACTTGCGTTCACGTCCAATTTTACTTGGTTTCTTGGAGCGCACATTTATTGTTGGAGTAAATCTAATAAGAAGAATTTTCACGAAATCAAATAAGACAGAGAAACAAGAAACTTTCCAAATAATTTATTTCTCTAGCCGAAGCGAAATAAATAAAGTTATCTGATTCTATTTTTGACTAGCTGTTCCCCGCGAATTCGTCCGCGTATAATATAAATTTCACTACATTTTTGTTTCAATTTTCTAAAATAAAAAATTTACGTGATACTCCTTAGTACATCAGCTACCGACCAATAAAAGTCTCGTTAAAATCGGTCTAGCCATTTCACAGATTAACCAGTACAAACAGACAGACAGACAAAAATGGTAAAACTATTGTCCTGGTATGTGTGTCGTTTGTGTGTGTCGTATTCATGTGCATGTCGTTAAAAGAGACAATTTTAAAATTAGAAACTGTCACTCCAATTTTATTTATTCGTTTAAAGGAGCAAAATTATACTGTATAGCATATCAAATCTAATCAAAAACGTCATGTTTTTGATTAGATTTGATATGCTATACAGTAAGCTATGAAAGTCAAATAGCAGCATAGCTATAAAAACAGTAAGACCTTTTTTTAAAGGGGGGAAAATCATCGAATGACTTCTCCCGCCTGGGTGAGGCGGGTCCCTCCCGCCTCACCCAGACTATTACTGACTAAAAACTACCCCGTTCATACTCCTGCATTTCGAGCCGGAGCCCCGGCAACCTGTTAAATCTTCCGCGGCTCAAAAATAGTTAGTCGTCCCATGTAAAATACTGACAATTACTGGATCTGCTTATGATTTGCTCCGACATCAGAAGAGGGATGAGTGTTGCCGCCATCGATATATTTAAAACAAAATATATTGCCGTTCGTTAGTTTCGCTAAAACTCGAGAATAGCTGAAGCGATTTCACTAATTTTTATCGACTTCATGGTGTTTAAATGTTTATGGAAGTCCAGTGGAAGCCTCCTCTGGCACATACGCGAGTAAGACTGACACAAAACCAAATTCATATCGAAGAAATTCGATATTGTTGCTTAGTAAAAAAATTCTCCTTCCATATTTTAATTTGAAACTGCTGCTAATATAAGTAAGTAAAGAAATGAATCTTGTAGGTATAACTAACTAGAATGATAATTTTCAATTTGCCTTTGTGTGTCTTTCATCTTGGTAATAGAAACGGTACTGAAATAACACTGATTATATTATGTAAATATTATGTTTCACTGTGGGTTTACTTGCCTTTAAAAAGATTCTGTACTTCATTCACCTCCTATAATAAAAGACTTCATAACGTGGGTATAAATATAGCTGGTGAAATGTGGGTGATAAGTGGGTAGTACAATGTAGGACAGAACCGCCTAATCATTTAAAAAAAATATTGCTAGAACAGCGATAACGGCGCAGCTTAGTGGTTGTACTAATATATGTAATACGCGATCATCGCTCTCGTAACCAGGCTGGCTAGAGAGCGGCCATCATCAGGTGCAAGCAAACATAACTTATTAGTGATCAGGCAGATTGTCCCCCATTGTACATTTTAATGTACTAGTTATTGGAAAATTAACTACATCCGTTGGTGATAAGGTTGCTTTTAAACTAAACACACTTTCTAAACTCAGTTTGTACAAGAATTTTCTTTATTTTCACTGTGCAGTGGAATGATGGTAATTGAGAATTGTGTACCTGCATATAAGCTTTTATTCCAAACTAACTCTTATTGCGTTGAAACAAAAGTTATTGTCACGTATTCTTCGGAATATTTTCTACAAATAAGTGGATAATATTTGTGGGATTTCGAAGCATTTTCTTGGAAACGTTAACATCAGAAATTGAAGGCAAATTGGAATAGAAATGGGATGACAGGCGTGCGATTGTGTTGTTACTACGTATGCAATATATTTACTTGTGATATAAAAAAAGGTAGGATTCCAAGACTTGGTAAAGTAGGTTCCACGAATTACCGGGACTCCGGCTCGAGATGGTTTTAGTCAGTAAGAGTCTGAAACTCCCTCTCGCTTCATTCAAGGCGGGAGAAGTAGTTGGATGACTATTCTTCCTCAAAAAAAGTTAATTTTGAAAACGGTATGTATGACGTCACTCTTTAGTACATTGGTCTCAGGTTTCATAACAAGAATGAATAAATAAATGCAAGTTTATCCAAGTGGTTTGTTGAAACCTAAACTTTTATTGCTTATGCAGAATGCATAAGATCTAATTTGCCTTGCATGTAAGTAAGTGGAGTGAAATTCTTTCTACAACTTATTGAATGTAAAATTATGTACATTTTTTAACATCACGTAGGTAGTCTGTATGAAACATTTATAGGACAACTAGCTGCCTGCGACTTCGTCCGCGTTGAATATGATTCCTGTTTTAAGCATTTAATCGGGATAAAAAGTATCCTATCACCTAAGTCAACGATGGCGACCTCTCGCGTCCGGCCCTAGTGCGGATCATGATGCGGAGCGAGGGGGACCGGCCACCGTAAGCGCAGGCCTACGGACGGCGAGCATGGGTGGCTCGCCGCCTGACCAGAACCAGACCCCAGCGTACGGCGCGTCGAAAGCGCGCCTCAAATAGCCATCAGACCACCACGAATGGGGACGATACGGAGCCGCGGAGAAACTAACGGATTACCGGGACTTCGGGTCGGAGTGCAGGAGAAGGAACAGGGTGGTTTTTAGTCAGTAAGACTCTGACACTCCCTCCTCACATCACCCAGGCGGGAGAAGCCATTCGATGATTTTCCCCCCTTAAAAAAATCACCTAAGTCAGCCCATACCCTGCCTGTATACAATTCAACCTGCATATTTCATAAAAATCCCTCCAATACTTTCAGCGTGTGACGGACAAACATACAAACAAAGAAACGTCCAAATTTATAATATTAGTGTAATGATCTATCGTGTAGTCTATATCTTTTGGCTCGATGAAACAATAATAGTTTCTTTTAGGGTCTACTAAAACTATTGAAATGTCTTCTTATAGTGTGATCTCAACTACAATATACAGGGAATAACTTTTTAAGCCGATTCTCACCTTAGAAGTGACAAATTGGAAGTGAAAATTGAATTAAAAAATAAATAATAAATTTAACCAATTTCACCCTTGCACTTAAAAAAATTAATATCTCCAGATCTTGTAAAGTGAATTCACTAAACCGTACCATTTTAGAACCCTCATTAAATAGGCAACTTTTTGAAGCAGTTTGCCGAACAAGTCCCATAAATTTTTTTTATAACAAAGCTGGTTAAAATAGGAGTCAGTCGGAGCGAACTCCAACAGTTAAAATTGGTAGCAAAAATATGCACAAATAAACCCAAAACGAAATAATTTGAGCTCGAAACTTAGGAGGTTTCAATGATGTTCCGATATTCTTATTTTTTATGGCCTTATGCATTTTGTTTTGTTTCATATGGTTTATGGATGGGACATTAGTCAAGCTACCTCCCATAGCAGTTTGATTCACTATTTCTAGGACACCCTGCCTGCACCATCCATTAAAGCAGTTATATTATGTACAAACAGCTAATCCGCACCCCACCATTAAAACCAAAGTTTTTCACGCGAAAACCAACGCTATTAGCAACAAAGTTATGGCCTAATTTCCCATAACGATTCCAACTTGAGGTCCCCAAACTTTGTAGTTAGGAAGTTTTATTACGGCACAACTTACTGATCTGAAGTTTGCAAAAATCCACCAATCTCGAGCCATACTGATGGTAAAGCTGTAAGATTGATAAAGAATAAGGAAAGATTCATCAGGAAATGAATGATGGGGATATAGATTTGATTTGAGTTGTTTTTTTTTTGTAATGTTACATGAATTGGGTAGTGTCCAGGGTATCAAAATTAAAAATCTAATTAATCCGTCAGTTAGATAAGGACAAAATATTGGACACGTATTTTTACGTCATAACGTGCTACAAAATGTGACACGCTGTGACGTCATACGATATTTAAAATTATTATATCATGGAAAGTATTTGATAAAAATAAAAAATACGTGTCAAAAGTTTTAAATTAATGTACCAGACGGACATTAAAATAAAATTTAGGAAACTACCCTATTAGATAGTTTTCGTGAAATAATCATCATAAACGTAGATTGCATCATCGCTTACCACCAGGCGAGATAGTGGCCAAACGTTGACCCATCATTCATAAAAAAACATGGCCCCGTAAGTGACAGTCTATTGATGTATATGATACATAAAAGTATTTTCTATAGTCAAATTGGAGATGGTAATTTTAAAATATTCAGTTACTAGCTGTTACCCGCGTTACGTTCGCGTGAAATCCTTACTAATCCTTATCCTTATCCTTACTAATATTATAAATCTGAAAGTGAGTTTGTTTGTTTGTTTGTTTGTTCCACCTTCACGCCGTAAATACTCAACTGATTGCTTTGATTTTTTGCAGACGTAAAGTTAGAAGTCCGGATTAAATAATAGGGTACTTTTTAACCCGGAAAAAATTGACATTCCTAAGGAAAAACAAAAGTATTGGTATAGATGGCGCTGTGTGTATTGGTATATGTCACATAGGCTACTTTTTATTCTTTTGTGACGCGAGCGAAGCTGCAGGTAAACGCTAGTTATTCATATTTCTTGTTAATTTATACTTTTTTTACGCGACAACGTGTTGGTTGGCGAGGTGTATTTGAAAGCTAGTATGAAACGGAACGTTTATCGTCTACTCAAGATGGCGACTGCGGTTTATCTGTCAGTGTCATTAAAATGAATTAATAAAACGAAATAATCTCCGTAATCCGAATTTTTTTATGTTTTGTTATTCAGGTAATGTTTCGATCTAGTCTAACGTACCCCTTGACGAAATTATTAATATAGATTATTCTAAGACGATATAGAAAAAAACCCAATTATGCTACCAACCAAATATTTAACATAGAGGTACAATCTGTAAGTCAATAGTCGCTCTGCGACCACTCTAACCTACGAAGCAATAAACGAAGAAGTTTTCTTTCAAAAATAAAACGGTGTCAATCGCAAAATAATTGCACGGTCCAATTCGAAACGATATTTCGTAGAATCCTTACAAGGAAATGTATTAAACGAAGGTTCGATAACAAGGTTACAAGGCTACAAAACTGCTGACCCAGTACTAATGATATCGTAATGGATTTCACACAATGGCTCTATTGTACAACACCCAGTATTAACTGCTACAATGGAACCAGCTCATTTGAAAAAAACTAATTTAAGTTAAGGTTTTTTCTGCAAATTTATTATTGCTCTAGTTTTTTTTTGTTTCTTTGTTTATTATTCTGTCCACGGTTTATTTTTTAACTAAAAATGACAAGTTACTCACGTAAATATACTTAGAAAAGCTCTACTAGTTTCGAGTCACAGGGGGACTCCTCCTCATGAGCAGCGTGCGCAGCCTTTCTCAGTAATTTACATGAGTAACTCGTAATTTTTAGTTTATTCAGCTTATCTCACAGTACTCAGAATAATTTTTGTAATGAATTTATTATATAAATTATTATATTTTCGGCTTACTCACGTAATAATTTGACGAGAAACTCGAATAGTTTCAAGCAATGCTAGAGGCTCATATTCATGAGTAGCATTTCGCGACCCGCGACGCAGCTACTGTCGCGCTGCTACTCAATTTATTTATTAATTATATATGTATACTAAAGTAGGATTTAAGTCATCTGAATCTATTTAGGTGTATCAGCATTAACATATTTGTGTGCTTTGCCCTACATTAAGTTTCCTTAGTTCCACAATTCGCCAGTTTTGTAATTTATATGTACAGTACAGTGTACAGACCCGTCTCCATTCTCGAACCCATGAATTAGTGCTTAGCGGCGCAATTGCGAATGTCGTAGTAGCCCGAAGGTTTAAGACGCCTGATCTTCATGCATGAAATTGTCAGTTCGAAATCTACCAACGACAAGCACCAATGTGACTTTTTCCGAGTTATATGCACTTTCTAAGATTATTTAAACACCCCTGACAAACGGTGAAGGAAAAACATGGTAAGGAAACCTGGGCTTACAGTTTGTAATTATAAGTTTTAACTCGCCAACCCGCATTGAGCAAGCGTGGTGATTAATGCTCAAACCTTCTCCGTGTGGGATGAGGTGTTTGGTCAGCAGTGGCCACTTATAGCCTATTGATGTGATGTGATGTTTGGACACAATTGTATTCACTAAACAAACGATACATTCACGACCATGTTCAGTAACTTAATTTATTACCTGTATCACTAATAACATAATTTATGCACATTTTGTATTTAACTAATCTCAAAATCCCATCTCTAGAAATCAAATCTACCAACTATAGAAACTAATCATAAAGAAACGTCACTATGACGTCACAGACCACTACTGACAAAATAATCAAATTCAAGGAGAACGTGACTAAGGAACTCTGAGCCACTGCCTCATATATCATTTACACCTCAAGGAGCATCCGACCGAAATGTGTCCAAATGGGTGTCCACTACGACTAGGTTTGTGTTGTGGCATGTCTAAACGTATTTGCGTCTAGAAGTAAGACAGTATATCACCATGTCCTGGTTTTGTGGACTTGTGTAATTGGTAATCAAATCTAGTTCGAATACAGGGGCCTTGTGCTCAGTAGACACGCTTTGCTTACAAAACGTAACTTACCTTCGTATTTTGATTACAACGCCGCAAGATATATTAGCTTACTAGCTATTACCCGCGGCTTCGCTCGCGTCACAAAAGGATAAAAAGTAGCCTATGTGACATATACCGATATACCTCTACACAGCGCCACATATACCAATACTTTTGTTTTCCCTCGGGAATACCAACTTTTCCGGGATAAAAAGTAGCCTATTATTTAATCAGGACTTCTAACTTTACGTCTAATTCAAAGCCATCGGTTTAGTAGTTACGGCGTGAAAGCGAAACAAACAAACAAACATACAAACTCACTTTCCGATTTATAATATTATATATATAGTAAGGATTATTTAAATTCTCAGTATTATCATGTCATCCACAAGCTATTTAGATACTAATTTACTTAGTATTAAGGTAGGTGTTACATCATAACAATATAGCTACAAAGTTACTATATACATATTTACTTTAAAAAGACCAAAATATAAGAGGCAGCATTTATCACACGATTTCCTCGCCAAAACAACGTTTAAAATGTTCTACCCGCAAGTTAAATATTCTGCCAGAAATTCAAATATTTACTAAACCTATTTCGTACACACGAGGGATTCACAGACAATTTGAGGATTACATAAAGTAACGTAACAGCGTTTTCCTGTTCTAACTAAAATAACAAAGAAAATAGATAGTGCTGAAGGCAGAATGACGAACTGATGAGTTCCGTACATACATAAGCAATCATTATCACCGTGGACATTCGCAACACCAGAACAGTTACAAATACGCTAGCGACATTTTAAAAAGGAAGCACTTTTGTTGAATAATTTGAAACCCTTTATTGTATATGTTTTCCTATAAAATATAGTTTTAGGAAATTCGATCTTCTTACTAGTAAGACCTTAAAAGGTACACTTCTTTGTTACAGAAAATGGACAGTGCAGTCCTTATGACAGAAACCTATTGACTTACTTTGGTTACGGAACGCCAATCATTTTTCGTCGGTTCTTTTGACAATTCCCGTCTTTGACCCCTTGTTATAGTAATTTGGGTTGTCTGGGCATGATGGAAGGATGCCAAAGGGAATGTAATACTCTTATAGCTTCGTAAGATAAACGAATAATGTATGTAGGTTAGTACCTAAATTGTATTATGTATTGTCTTCGTGATAGTGGTTGTATTTTTCCATCTACGGAGCTCCTGGCTCTTTAAAGTAACTTTAAGAGTAACGAATGGAGTTTCTTGCTCGTTCTTCTCCATTCGAATCTACATTTTGGAATTAACACCTAGCTTCACTGACGGACTGACTAACAGACATCTATTTTGTATTTGTTGACGTTTCAAATGAGGTACATTAAAACATTTATTTCAATTTATGGTTAAATTGAAATATATGTTTTGACTTTTTTTAGGGACTTAAAAACTATACACAAAATCATTTGATTTTCTATCCTAGAAATATAACCCGGCTCATGAGATTCTCCTCATTCAATAAGTTTCAATTCTAACAAGATTTTCCATAATTCATACTTTTTACTTGAATTTTCTCTTATCTGGTTTGATTTTAGACTTGTTATTAGTAAGATGAAGCCACATTAGACTGATATTCAACCTTGCTACTATCTGTGATTCTGATTTTATTTGACTCTAAATAATAAAGATAAATTAAAATGACTTATTTAAATATCTCATAGAAAACCGATATGAAACAACGCTTGCGTTGTGTTTCGTCGTGTGAGTGAGGTTACCGGAGGCCCAACTATCCCCCACCCCTTCCCCAATTCCTGAATCCCCAACATTCCTCAAATTCCTAATCCCAAAAAGCCGGTAATGCACTAGCAATGCCCCTGGTGTTCCAAGTGTCCATGGGTGACGCCGATTGCTTACCATCAGGTGATCAGTCAGCTCGTTTACCGGTTTATACCATAAAAAATAATAATAATAGCTTTTAGCCTGATGATGATTTAAGGTGTAAATATTTTAGTTTTAAATTATTATTTTTATATTTTAAGTTGTATATATTCTAATATTAAATGGTAAATAATTAGCCTAGATCGATACGAGCTATATCTCCAACAAGGAAACTTTGTCGTACAGATAAAAAGCAGCTCTTATATAACCGTAGAAACGTTTTTATAGCAAAACAAGTTGTTTACGTAAGGAGATACCGACAGAAGTGCTATATTGCGAGGCCTTGTATTTGTCAAACTAAGCAAACGAGACTCGCTGGGTAACCAAATACCGTCCTGTTTTAGATCTAAGGAAATTCGTTTTATGAAAACGAAATATTTGTTCACATTTTATCGGTATTTTTGGTGCTGAGTGGTGCTTGATTTATTTCTAGCAAGCTGTGTATATGAATTTATTTGTGATTATTAATAACTAGCTGACTCGCCAAACTTCATATCGTATTAATTTTATTCCCACCTTTTAAATCTTTCCTGGACTTCCAGTGAACATTTCAAGACTAAAATTAGCCAAATCGGATCAGCCGTTCTCGAGTTTAAGCGATACTAACGAACGGAAATTCATTTTTATTTATATATATTTATATTCACAACAAATATGAAAAGAAGAATTCTGGGATTCCTTCTAGATAAATATAATTAACTCAGTTCTACCGAAAATGTTTGTTAGTATCAACAACAATATTCGTAGAAGAAAAATGGTTATGTTCCTAAGAGGACACAATGAATACGAAGGTTATTATTGCCTAAGTTTTGATACTAGTAAATCTAGAACGTAACTCGAAAGGACAATAATATACTTTTATATCTCTTATTTTGATAACCAAGTTTACCAAATGTCCGCTTTGCTGAAGTAAAATATAGGAACGATTTTACTAAACGTCTTTTCTTCTTTAGAAATAGATAATAAATGGATATTTCTTATCATATTTCAATTCGAATCTGATCTACATAATTTTACTCAAAATTGCTGGTTATTTCCTTGATACAAAGACCCAAATGTACTAGAAATGGCTTATTTGGATTAGAAGCAAATATAGTCAGAAATGTATGAGAGAGACTAATTAATTGTGAAGTTCGTAGAATGTATATAGCAGTTGTATGTATGTGGTTTATCTGGAATCGTTATAAATCCGCTAAATAGGTCTGTCTGACAATTTATGGTAAGTATCAATCAATCACTTGATGGTAAGCGATTATTGCAACTCATTGCATATCAGAGAAATAGGTACACATAGGTACACGGTGAAACAACGCCAATGTTGTTTTAAGCCGTGTGTTTTCTGTGAGGTTGTAGTTTCACTCCGGTGGATCTGGCTTATTTGTGCCGAATCATGGCTTCCCATGTGGGTTTGAGGTTATTATTATGTGACAATTTTCACATATGTATCGTCTGCATTGAGAGTAAATCCTAATAATGAAGAATGAATAAAGCAGGAAATCATCATCATCACCACAAAATTTTGTACACAATTTGTAGCCGGATTCTTCCCTTCCATCATTAGGTACTATGTGACTTTTCCTAAAATAAAAATACAGAAACAAAGTCTAAACCGCTTATTGTAGACTTTCTACATAGAACTGTCAACTTGTATGATTTATATTGTCGCTTCCAGCAAATTTAGGGCCAGCCTTTGTATATCTTCGAATTGTTTTCGTTTCAACGAATAAATTCAAAAGTTTGAGGCTTTTGTATTAAAATTAGACCGAAAACACTTGATAACTTGCCTGATTTACGAACAATAAAGTAGACTTAAATAATATTGGAATCAAGTATTTCAATTTTTTGAATTAATGGTGAGGCGAGCGAGGCTTTGGTTATCGGTATAAACTCAACTTCTATTATATGGTACTCATAATTGAAATGGCGGTACATAGCATATTTGCAGCTCTGTCTATCACTCCAATAACTAAAGCCCTTACTTATGTACTCGTGCCGTGGCGGTGGTAGCTAATTAAGATTTTGCGGGTTTTTTCGTGAAAACTTGAATTAGTTACATCTATCACATACGCGGAATTATCCAATGCTAGTTCCGCGGCTTTGCACTATACCCAACGATTTATATCCTAAAGTCAACAAAGGTCAAGCAATTATCTCAGCACTCATTAAGTCAGTCAGCATATGACGCGTTTGTCCTAAACTAGCTCGAATATTACACCACCCTCCTTCCTTACATGGACACCCTTTGTTAATTTAAACTTACATAATCGGAAACCTAATGTTTGACTAATATATTCAACTTATGCGAATATGTACTATTAGTATGAACCCTCACCTTTTTATTAATGTGAAGCCGTTTGGACATGTTCTTCCCTCCAGTTTCGCAAAAACTGACTACATCATCACATATCATCAACGGTCTATAATTTGCCACTGATGACTAAAAGCCTCTTCTAACAAGGAGGTCTGAGCATTGATCACCACGCTTGTTTAATGAGGGTTGGCGATTTCAAACGTATAAGTTCAGGTTTCCTCACGATGTTTTCCTTCACCATTTGTCAGTGGTGTCTAAATAGCCGTAGAAAGTACATGTAACTCTGATAACGTCATGTGACCTGCACCTTCACGCTTGAGAAGTCTTAGACTGGGGAGTAGCCAGGGCCGGGTCCAGAGGCCTCGGGGCAACAAAGGAGTGGAGGCCCCCTTGCCCCAAATTGAGCTATTGAGCCATTGGGGTACTCCCTCAAGATGGGTAGTAAATTGGAAGTGCTTATCAGAGCCATTTGAGATTTTGATATTTCACTGATTGCCTGATTGGAGTGAACAAATATAGATCAATGATTTCTGTTTCTGTTAATATTTAAAATTAATATAATCAAATAATCGTGTATGTATAAAGTACTTTAGGCTGTAGGTAAAGGTAAAAGCGAAAAAAAAATATCAAAGAAAAGATGTTTACTAGGTTTACTAGTTGAAATTTGAAAGATTTTTTTTTCCGAAGTCTCTATTGTGGAGGCCCCCTGCTTGTGGAGGCCCCGGGGTTTTCGCCCCGGTTGCCCCCCCCTAAATCCGGCCCTGGGAGTAGCACTCTTTCATAACCTGAACCATTTAAACTCTGTGCTTCTCTTGTGTCGTAATGGCCCTGAGATTAAGACGCCCGCTTCTCATGCATGAGGGTGTGGATTTGAAACCTACCAACGGCGGGTAACAATGAGACTTTTCCGAGTAATATGAACTGTCTAAGATTATTTAGACACCACTGACGTACGGTGAAGGAAAACATCGTGAGGAAACCTCATAATTTCTAGTTATAAGTTTGCAATGGTCAACCCGCAATGAGCAAGAGTGGTGATTAATGCTCAAACCTTCTCAGTGTGAGAAGAGGCTTTGCTTAGCAGTGGGCTGTCGATACATTTAAACTGTGATATCGACCAAGTGTAAAGATTATTTACCTTTAGGAGGTTACATCCACTGATGAAAACTACTTCAAAATGTATTCAGCAGTTTTTTATTTTGTGGTGGAGGCGGAGCGTGGGTTTTCATTTTATTCCGTGTATATAAACAAGGTCAAAGACAAATAGCTTGTTAGTTTTTATACTAAAATTTTGTGCGTGGGATGAGATCAACGGAACAGTTGGGGTTGTCGAATTAATTAGTTTAAATTCAACAAACATAGGTCCAGTTTCAAACTTTGCTAATTGATTTGAGACATAGGCTTTAAATTGGTCTACTATCGAACTATTAGTTTAGACGATTTTTTGCTGGCAATCCAATAAATTTACGGTCTAGCGTTGTTACATGAGGAGATTAACAATCTCAATAATAGTTATACTAACTCAAAGTCAAGATCAAAGCATTTATTTCAATTAAATCAAATATACATTCAAATTATAAACCAGTACGTTTGAAACGTCAATAGATAAAGAAATAAATAATAATCTGTCAGTCTATTCGTTAGTAAGCGAGGTGTTCGTTAAAAATTTCGAATGCAGTAGAACGAGCAAGAAACTTCATTCGTTGCTTTTTTAAAAAAAAGAAAATTCGACCTCGTTGTATTCATCCAACTACAAACACAAACATACATTAGAATGTTTTCAGTTAGACCGTAAATATTTTTATTACCATACTAGCTTCTGCCCGCGACTTCGTACGCGCAATCCCGATATTTCCCGTTCCCGTTCTTGATTTTCGGTATAAAGTAAAAAAAAAAATTTGGTTAAAAAGTATCCTATGTCGGTCTCCTCCTCTAAGCTACCTCCCTACCAATTTTCAGCCAAACCTATTCTGCCATTTTTGAGTTATAAGTGGTGTAACTAACACGACTTTCTTTTACACATACCTCTATATATAGATAGTAACGGAAGTTGCACTATCACAGTTCAGTTAACCTCGACTCTAACTTGTAAAGGTTTTAACCAGCACAGTTCAACAAAGGTTTCCCTGACCGCTTCCCGTCTTCAATTCGCTTATCTCCCCATCGTAATCTAATGCAATGGTTGTCCCGTGGGATTGTACCGAGAATCGACTTATCCCAACCCATGTAGGGCAGATATCTAGACACTTTCGTTATATTTTTGTATTTTATGTCTTGCAAAACACTTGATTATTTTATAGGATAGTCCGACAAACGAGCAGACGGATCACCTGATGGTGTGCAACCAGATTATGTTTAACAAAAGTATTTTACGAGTTAGCTCAACTAATTTCTAAGCACACTGGGGACTCACACTAACAGAAACTAATACTGGTGATGAGTAAGCCGTTAAATCTTGTTAACAGTATCTTATGCTGTGGTGAACTTATTGAAGAATTGTATTACAATTACTCTTTTAAAATGGGGATGATGACAGGGTATGAAAATTAAAAATATAATTAGTCCGTAAGTTAGGTAATGAAAAAATATTAGACACGTATTTTTTTATTTTGTCGTATAATAAAACAATACTTAGATAAAACGAATCAAAGTTTAGGAGTGGGGGCTAAAACGTAATTTCTTAGTATAAAATGTACTGAGAAGTGACGTCACGCGACATTTCAAATCAATATATCTTCGAAACTATTCGTTTCTGTGAGAAAAGAAAAAATACGTGTCTAATGTTTTTAAATAATCTATCAGACGGACATTAAAATAAAAATTAGTCGTCTACCCTTAATTGAAGCATTATCCTTAACTCAATAATAATAACTCTAACTTGTATAGAATAATATTAATCTGTCAAACACCAAGCGGTCACCGGTGACCGCGACCTATTGTTCTTTAATTGTGTCTATAAAACCGGTACTCGACGAGTTAATATAAATTGCACTCCGCTTCAACAAGGAAACGTAAATTAAACATTAAATCATTTTAAACGTTCCGATCTGATCGGAATTTTTAATTCTTTCTGTCTGATTTTTTTATTGTATGAAATGTTTTACAGAGACCTGCGTAAATATTGCATTAAATACTGAATTTATAAAGTTACATTTGGCTTCGATTCTTTATGTAATTTTTATCCATTGATTGTTTGTTTGTTTGAATTAACTGAGTGTGGTAGAGCCATGCTTCAAGCTAAAGATAAAGATCCAAGCTCGTTAGATAGTTATACAATCTACATATTTTATATACAGTCAGAAATGAAAAGTCCAGTGTCACCGTACACAGGGCGTATCGCACCCTGGAAGTGCACTTCTGTCTATTACTGTCCAAATATGTAAATTGTGAATGGAATGTCCTAGTGCAGGCAAATAACATTGTGAGGACAATTGTACGTATTTACGCTCTGTTTTTGTATTTCGCATTTTTTGAATTATGAATAAAAATTTATTTATTTATTATTTATTTATCTCCAAAACCATGTTTGCAATTTGTCATGAGACATTAATCTCCATTAATTTGTGCTCGTAATTACATAACACAAAATAACCTGACGACATGCCGCATTATAAGATGAACTTACGTTACAACTTTATTCAGAAGGTATTTTTTTAAGGGGGAAAATCATTGAATGGCTCCTACCTGGCTGCCTGCACCCGTCTGGTTGAGGCGGGAGGGAGTATCAAACTCTTACTGACTAAAAACCATCCCGTTCCTTCTCCTGCACGTTGAGCCGGAGCCCCGGTTACCCGTTAGGTTCTCCGCGACAGTGTGAGGGTATAAAACTAAGAAATAGAAAATCTCAACAATTATATTCTTACATGAAGATGTACTCAGCAGTCTCTCTCACTGCCGCTCAACAAAAGACTAAACTGAGCTAGCCGAAATCTCAATTGCTTAATTGTGTTTGGATTACCCAACTTTCGTAGTATGTACCTGTAATTAAACCTGAACACAACTTAGGTAATGTGGTAAACTCCAAGCATGTCCTAGACTTCAAAACAGTACAAACGACCCACATTACTTAGGTCTAACTTTAGGTCCTACTCCCCACGCCCCGTTAATGTTCACGAATTAGAACTAATAAAGTTGTGAAAAGTTTTAGTACCTACATGAGTGTGTGTGACAGCATATTGTTCTGCTAATGTCTAAAGTAATGTTTCTCCTAGCCTAGATATATTTTGTGACCTAGGAGATCTATAAAATCCGTTCATCCTTTTTGTCAAGAATACCCTTGCAATGCAAAAAGTCTGACGAGACTAATGACTGCAGGTACATGTATCGATCTCAACCCAAATTGAAAAAATGCCAAGATATCAAATAAAGATTAGACATAGAAAATATTGGCCTTTAATAATATAATCATTCTATCGTCTATTTTTCTAATCAAACTCAAGGTTGCCATTTAGTACAAACACGCTGAAGCCTTAAATTGAAACTGAAAAAGATTTTTTACGCCCAACATCCCTGTGAGCTGCAAAAAAATCAAACAATAGTCACACTTCGGCGCAAAAAATTGACAAAACCTTGTGAAAGTTTTGGAATATTCCTCAACATGGGTCTATAGATCCGCCAATTGAACGAAGGATCAAAATAACGTAACTTGGCCAATTTCGGCGGCAATTTCTGGTGTCTTTTCTCAACGAGTGTTCCGGAATTGATTCAATAAAGTTAAGGGCACTCGATCAATTCGTCGTAATAAAGTAAAAGGGCTTGGTTTAGGAAATATTTTGAACGTTAATATATTAATTTGTTTGTTGTATTCAGAGGTGAGAATTTTGTGGAATTACCTGTTTTTTTCATTGGTGCTAGATACTTAAATATCACTTTTCGAGTATTCAAACTCAATATCAAGGTATTTGAATTGAAGGAATTTAGTCGCATTTTCAAATTTCGATAGGCTATAGATATAAACAATTACGCTACTGTCTACAACTAAGTATAACTACAGCATCTTAGGGATACGAATACACATTTATAAATACTCTTGCATTCAAAATTTACATCTGTCGTGTATGCATGTCCCGTTTATTTATAATTAAACCTTTACATGACAAGATGACCAGCAATTTGTCAGAGTAACAGAAGTTAATCATTGAAATTGGTCTGCGGTTGTATGAATGATGGAATTTCAATTTCGTCCCTTATAATGTGACTACCACAGGGAACTACTATGCCTCAATCCTTTGGGTAGCTGTGTGACTTTAACAGAACCTTATTAACTAAGCATTAAGACTGATTATCCCTAATCAACCATTTCTATTAACGTTCGTCGGAAGTTGCAACGAAAAGTTTTAATTAATCGATATTTTCGTAGCAACTGGATTTCAGTTAAAGTTACTGGCCTCTGCAAACTCTTTGGTTAAGCGCTCAAGGTTCAGCAAATCGAAATTCCATTTGCAAACTGTATTCAGGATTTAATAGATAGCTATTTGCAAAGACAGTTCTAAATTAATTAAGATTGAACGACGCTTACTGGCAACAACGCGTAAGCGTGATCATCGGCATTATAGCCCAAATTAAACTAATATGCAATACTAAAAGCATCGTCGTTGGATTAGGAAACTGCTTAGTTAGTCTTATAATAAAGATGGCTAGTAAAAAATTAATGAATAAATTATGCATCGCAAGACTCCTCACCCCACTGAAAACCGACCGACAGTCGTGTGAGTGAGGTTACCGGAAGCCCGATTACCGCCCCCCTCCCCCTCCTTCCCCAGTCCCTAAATCTTATCCTGAATTTATGCCATAAAAATACAAACGTCATCGAGTAAAAACTGAAGGCAGCAAGCGCGACGTGACGCCATTTCTATTACAAAAAAAATATATGGAAATAGCGTGGTCTACAGCAACGACTAAATAAATACACTCAAAATATGCCAGGTCCTTAAAGTAAACCAGACAAACTTCCTCGAAGTTATTTTCTTATCCAAGGAATGTTATTAATGATCTATAATTTTCTTCCGAATTAATCAAAGATTAACAAATAATATTTTCTTAGTTATTTTGGGATCTAATAATAATTAATGAAATTCCGTAAACTTGTTAGTTTATGGATGCTTGTTAGCTGTTATTACATTTTATAATGAGAGAGTGTGGAAGAGCCATTGCATACCATCAAGTAATCCATCGGCTCGTTTACCAGTTTACAATATAAAAATAATTAGTCAAACAATTAATAACGCTCTTAATTAATAGTAATAAAAAATACATAAGATAAAATAATAAACATCATGGTATTTTATTCCCTCCGGACCCGATTTTTTACCCAATTGTATTAAGGTATATTCACATCAACTACCACGGGTACATATCGTGTCCCTTTCTCTCCTACTGTCTAAATATATCGCCATCTTATTCCAACAGATATTTTATTACTTCGTCTGTACGCTTGCCACGCTTCTTGCCAAAATATTTAGGTCAACAAACTGTTCAGTTTAGTGGGACAAAGTTCTTATGAAACTTGAAATAATCGTTAAATGGCTAATTTTGTTTCTTTTGTTTGTTCTATTACAGTAACTAGACTGGATCCTAGATTTCTAGGTTCTTCATTATCACGCTGAGAGTGTAGAGATGACAATTATAAACACATGATTTATAGATCAAATTGTTCTGTAGAATAGACTGCTTTAATTGGTAAGATATAGGGAAATATTTTCACTACAGTAAATGGTGACAAAACAAAACCTTTACCAAAGTGTTTCTATATGTATATACCACTGGCTAGTGGCTGCTTTTTTTGAGGGGGGAACATCATTCAATAAATTCTCCCGCTTTGGGTTAGGCGAGAAAGAGTGTCAGAATCTTACTGACTAAAACTATCCCGTTCCTACTCCTGACCTTTGAGCTCAAGCCGCGGCAACCCGTTAGCCGGAGACTAATGGTGGCCGGAGATCGTTGCGCATGCTAATGGCTCCTTGGGTTTAAAAAACAAATAAACAAATATTTCGTTTTATTTTAGACCAGTGCAAGCAACTCCAGCTATATTCAGAACCAATCCAGTCATTCAAGGACTCCCTGAACGCGCGCTACTGCCATATTCTCCCTGACCTACAAATTTGGCTGGTAACGTCTCGACAATACGATTGATCGGTAATCCTGAAAGCGTGGTGCAATGCCGCGTGCCAAAAATAGGTTTTAGAGAATAATATAATATTCTATATGTTTCTGTTCAGTTTATTGGTTCAAAATTTTCAAAAAGAAAATCATATCTTGTGTATTTCTGCAGTAAATATAAAAATTTAAATTTATGTTTTCATTTCGTTCTTTATTTTATTCTAGAACAAAAGCTCTTTATCTTTTTGGGAGTTGGTCAACTAGATTTAAGTCGTTATAATAGGTTACGGTTTCTTTTAGTGGGGAAAATCATCGATTGACTGCTCCCGCCTGGGTGAGGCGGGAGGGAGTGTCAGACTAAAATCCACCCCGTTCCTTCTCCTGCACGGCGAGCCGGAGCCCCGGTAACCCGCTAGGTTCTCCGCGACATAAGTTAAGGTTGTGACGCCAACCTACATATAGAAAGAAATAAGATATATACTAATTAGGTATAAGTACTTGTAGTTAGAAAACTATAAGTACTTATACCTAATTAGTTCTAGAAGACCTGAGATTGTGTGATACCTGAGATCAATGATCGGCCACTTCTCAAATTAACCACAACCTCGTTACCATGGTAACACAACAAACAAGACTAATTAATGGTCAGTTGAACACAAATACCAATCAGGACCAAGAGAGGATTAGGAAAGAGACACAAGAATCGTATTTATTCACCACCCAACATTCGTACGTGGTTCTAATCAACGTATTTAAGTTACAGTCGGTTTGCCCACCTGTTAGATTAGCAAACGATTTATTGCCCTAATTCCATCTTATCAAGGCAGCCTTTGAAGCTAACTCAAAGGTTTGAATTCTAATTAAATAAGGCAATTTGTTTATTTCACTTGTAAATTACTTTTGATTGGAAATTGAATGGAATATTATTTAATCGAAGGACCAATAGCAAGATGGTTTGTCGCTTGTCTATGAGACCGGACTGATACACTTTGGTGGTCTAGGTAGGTAGGTTTTTATCGTCCTAGAGACATGAAGTACACCAAGAATCTGATTGTAACTTTCGTGAGACATCCTTACTATAATATTATTATTATAAATCGGAAAGTGAGTTTGTTTGTTTGTTTGTTCCGCTTTCACGCCGTAACTACTAAACCGATTGCTTTGAATTTTTACAGACGTAAAGTTAGAAGTCCGGATTAAATAATAGGATACTTTTTATCCCGGAAAAATGTGATATTCCCGAGGGAAAACAAAAGTATTAGTATAGATGGCGCTGTGTGTATTGGTATGTTATAACGTCACACTCGGCTACTTTTTTCATTCTGTGATGCGTGCGAAGCCGCGGGTAAAAGCTAGTACTAAATAAATTATTATGTTTTCGGCTTACTCACGTAATAATTTGACGAGGAACTCGACTAGTTTCAAGCCATTCTAGAGGCTCATATTCATGAGCAGCATTTCGCGACCCGCGACGTAATGCTGCTCATGAATATAAGCCTCAAACGAAAACATAATAATATACCAAGAATTACTTAATACTCTCAAAACCATAGGAAACTAATTAAAAACTATGTTATTCATTTTTCATTTTTCTCCTAGCTAGCAATAAAAAGTAGAATTTAATAACGAAGATTTCAAAACTTAAATCTATATATATAAAAATCAATGCCACTTTTCGTTGTAATTCCATAACTCAAGAACGGGCTCACCTATCCAAACCAAATGCTTAGGATTTGGTCGGCATATTTAGTAGATGGTTTATGTGAAGTTTGCACAAAATCGGTCGAGCGGTTCCTCATTTGTCACATTTTTTGTAATAAATGAATTCAATAGAAACTTTTTTCACAGAAACTTTTTTGAAGTTTTGTTGACAGGACAAGCACGTTGTTATGTCATTCATGCCGTCAGTTCATTTTGGACGTGGTTTGATTAAAGCATATTATCAGCGATAAATTTCTTTTCACATAATTGCATTTGCAGTGCATTCATACAAACGGTGAGTCCTGAATTTATGTGTACTTTTCTAAGTTGCCGTATATGATTTCACATAGCATCATATGCGACAGCTTCTTGGGAATTTGTTTTTTTTTTTGTTCTAATTTTTTTTTTCGATTTTTAAGCGAAAACATATGTGCATACGGGAAAAATGCCACCAGCCAGACGAGCAAATATAGGTCGGCGAACGCGTAATGCAAATGATGTGGCATTACTAAGACGATCACAGACTGCAGATGAACGCGCACAAGCTAATGCATCGCAGCGTGAACGTAATGCACGCAATGGATTTGTTAACCCAGTACCTGTACTGAATCTTGCACGGCCATCACGAATACGTCGTGCTGTTTTGGCTGAAATGATGCGTGCTGCTTTTAATTACAACAGTCAGATTGATTATAGTATGTATGGATACATTGGAATGATGGACGCAATATGTCCACATTGTGATGCGGCTAACTTTCCAGGTGAAACGCCCGGCATGTGTTGTGCTAATGGCAAAGTGAGATTGCCAGCATTAGAAACTCCACCCGAACCATTGTATTCATTTATTTTTGGGACATCGCAAGCGTCGAAGCACTTTCTGAGTCATATTCAACAATACAATTCGGCATTTCAAATGACTTCTTTTGGTGCAACTAAAATTATTAGAGATAATTTTTTATGCCGACGTTTAAGGTAAATACTTCAACAGGATTATTCCATGTTTGTATCAATCTGAAGCATAAAGTATATTTAAAAAAAAACTGATATAAGATTTACCTAAAATTGTATACATGTTACAGATTCAGGGCCAGATTTATCATCAAGCTGGTTCGTTATTGCCATACCCCGACGCTGATCATCAATTTTTGCAAATTTATTTTATTGGTGATGAAAATCGTGAATTGGATCATGGCCAGTTATATGTTGCCTGTTCCAGAGTCGGTACCCCCAGCCGTTTGTTTATTTATGCTCAAAATGGAAAAACAAAAAATATTGTTTATCCAAATGTTTTGGATTAAGTGTGTTGTAAATAGCTAGCAATTGATTTCGATTTTAAATAAAATATTTTTTTGATTAAATAAATGAATTTGATGTTCCGATTTGTTTATTTTATTTCACTTTATACGTAGCGAAGCACGTACCGGGCCGCTAGTATTGTTGAATTTATCGCAAAGTTTTTATGTTCTAACCTCATTCATTTTATGAAAGCAATTTCATTTTGTTACCGTCCATAAAATAATGAATAAAAATATTAAATCTGATTTTTTATTCATTTTAATATGGCAGTTTAATAATCGACATGCCGTGTTTTGTTTGCTAGCCATATAGCTGGTAAGGAATTTTTATGTAGCACTAGCGACCCGCCCCGGCTTCGCGCGGGTGCAATATGCATGCATTATACATATAAACCTTACTTAAGAATCACTCTATCTATTAAAAAAACCGCATAAAAATCCGTTGCGTAGTTTTAAAGATCTAAGCATACATAGGGACAGACAGGCGGCGGATAGCGACTTTGTTTTATACTATGTAGTGATAAACCTCACGGAGCCCGAGACCTTTCCAACGAATGCAAAACCGTGGACATCGTTTCGTGCGTTCTGGAGCTATAGCGTCAGGAAGGAAAACCCGACTTATTTTTATATAGTAGAATAATATATTTTTTTCAATAACCGTCTAGTCATTTGACAAAATGCAGGAATCTAACCTCTGCAACTGGACACACCAAAACTACTGCATCAGCCGTGCAGTCACCACAGTTTTCTCCAACAAACTTATTCTAATTTCTACTCATAAATGCACCAATACAAGAAAAAATTCTAGAAAAATGAACTGGGCAACGGTGTTACAACAAAACGTGACTAGTCTACTCATATCCTTATGAAAAAAGGGCTCACTCACTTATCTCTATTGTTTCCTCAAAATGATCTCACATTTACCCTACTCCAGTAGAATTGTACATTTATTTGCTGGCATACAAACGAGTCGTAAGTATGCAAGATAACAATGGAGGTCTGGAGAATGTCATAATTTATACGAAGGCCTTTGAAATTGAATGCTTAGTTATGTTCATGTTTGAGGTAACTTTAAGACTGATTCCCGTTTTCAACAACATCTCCTAAATTTTCGCCCCTAAGTAAAGTGAATGATATTTAACGTCATTTTTGTTTTTACCAACCTATAAATGATACCTAACAATATAATTGGGTACTCACCAACTAGTCAAATTTAATACTTTTTTAAAACTGTCAAAACGACAGTTTTCTATGAATTTGGTACGAGATTATGTATTGTGACGTCACGTTTTTTTAGCGTCCAACAGCATACTTATTTCTTAAAAATTTA
The DNA here is from genome assembly GCA_902850265.1 of Spodoptera littoralis. NCBI lineage: Eukaryota > Metazoa > Arthropoda > Insecta > Lepidoptera > Noctuidae > Spodoptera > Spodoptera littoralis. Next base: position 8,425,515 of record LR824555.2, on the reverse strand, counting down.
CTGGAAATATACTAAAATTATGTTGTTCATAAAATCAGGTAATGAAAGTGTGATTATTTTTCAATGTTTTATTGTATTGAACAGTCGAAATAATTCATTTTTGATTAAGGCAAGTACCCAATATCTGTCTTTTACTTCTTCGCTGAACTAATACAATAAAATTATCTTAGATAATGACTCATAGTGGGATACTGTGAGGGGCATGTCGGCTACTTCATCCTACATGACGATCAAGACCATTCTGTTATGTGTGAAGCGGTTGAGAAGATGAAGCAAGTGTTCCATGTATGTATTAGTCGGTATTAACATCACTATTTACTTAGTAAGTAGTGGTCCCCTCACTATAACGTATTATATAAGGTAGGACACTCGTCAATAATGTCGCTGTTTATCTGTCATACTCTAGTGTGTGTAAACGTCGTGTGCTCTGCACATTATTGTAATAAATCCAAGTAAAATAAATTAAACTATAATTTAGTAATTCACTAACATAACAGCACATACTTATTATGATTTGATAATTTATGCCTATTGCAATCATTGCCTAATAGTACACTTTGATATTTTCCATAATACTCTATAGAAGCCATCAATGAACTAACAATACTCTTACATCAAACTGCAAACTTTCATCAAACTATTACAACACAAAAATTCGATCAAATTTTTTGCCAACAAAAGCCACAGAATGGATATTTTTTGCTAAAATTGTTTGTGCTGCCCAGTAAGCCAATTGTTGTACCGTCTATAAATATGTGGTTTATGTCGCAGCTGCGATACGAGTATTGGCCAATAAAATTTAATTTGGTTTTGTGCGGTTTGTATTTCGACACCAAATTAATTATAAAGTGTAGAATCGAGCTTCGCACTATCTTTTTCATTTGCGTAGTAATTTACCGAAGGAAACTATCGTTTTTTTCTTCTCCTCTTATAATCTACTAATTTATTTCGTTGCGGAAACCAAGACAGTTATGAATAACTGTCCTTGGGACGCGCCGGACTTCAGTATTGTCGTATTTTCATGGTTGTATCTACTGTAGATCCTGGCTTACAGGAGTCGCAGCCGTTTTCTTGATTGGCTTGGCTTGCCCTAATAAAAAAATATATTAACTACACCTGTGTATCACGTCTGTTTTTCCACGAAGGGGTAGTTAAAATAGTTAGAGAATACATATATTTCATAAGTAACTTGGAAATAGTGTAACTGATAAGCGAAGTTGAATTTATTTCCTAGTATTACTATAAATGCGCGTTTGTTTCTCACTCATGCAAACACAGGGGACAGTAATTCAATGCAGCATGTAAATATATGCCTTATCTTAAACTGAAATAAGATTAAGACTCGGAAATTCGACCAAAAGTTCCATAAAATCTATATATATAAAAGAAAGTCGTGTTAGTTACACCACTTATAACTTATGAATGGCAGAATAGATTTGGCTGAAAATTGGTAGGGAGGTAGCTTAGAGCCAGGAGACTGACATAGGATACTTTTTAACCAAAAGTTTTTTTTTTACTTTTCCGAAAATCACGAACAGGGACGGGAAAAAATGGGATTACGCGTACGAAGTCGCGGGCAGAAGCTAGTCATTCATATTATGGAATAGTATATTAGTCTTCGTACTACTAAACGAAACGAATGTAAATGAGAAATAAACTAAATACAGGTAATAACGAGTTTCCACTTAAAATGTATTAACACATAAAACGTAATGTACCTGATGAAATGAGAAGATTCCGCGCCATGATAACCTTTGATGTTCGTATTTGATATGTATGTATTCATACACTTATGCCTGCCTTGTTGGCCGAGTGCTCGCATGTGCGACTGCCGGGCAAGTGGTCTCGGGTTCGATTCCCGGGTCGGGCAAAGTATCACTGCCGCGGAAGACTTAACGGGTTGCCGGGGCTCCGGTTCGAAGTGCAGGTGTAGGAACGGGCAAAGTATCACCGGATTTTTCTTAAAAAAATCTCAGTAGTAGCACGGAAGTTGGCAATGTGTCCAGTACAAGGTAATAGGATCACCCCCTATTATATGGAACTCGTAACGTAAGAAATAAAAAGTGGATGTTACATTGTACAGTGGTATTAAGTGCCGTACCCCTTCGAGGACAAAAGGCGTGAAGTTATATATGTTACTTAGGTCTAGGTGTGTGTACATAAACACTACGTTTCCATTTATATATGTATGCTATCATAGAAACGATTGATTCTTAATTAGTAATCATCAGTCCAACTTTTCATCAAACAGCAGAAAGTCTAATCGTTGTAATGTATCAAAATAATTAATAGATATGTGTTGCTTTCCTTCGGGTTAGAAATGTCATAAACAATAATCCTTGTATATGTTTGTCTATGTTATTTTTCTTAAATCTTCTAAATCTATACACATAATAAAATCAATGAAAAGTCAAAACTGTACATTGAATATTTTTTAAAAGAATATTTGAGGCGTGATCGACAATTGATACCGAAGCCAAAAATATGGTTGTTAGAATATTTGTCTGTCAGTTTATCTGTATGTATGTCCGGGATGATCACAAAAATAACTGTATGGATTTATTTCAAATATTGCGAAAATATTACTAACATATCGGGTCAACATATAGGTTACATATTATCATGCTATCATCTATGGGAAAAGAGCTGTTAATCGTTATCCTACGCGGACGAAGTCGCGGGCAACAATAGGCAGTAATTTAAATAAAGTTAGTCGTTACTTGTCACTTTCAAGCGTCGTTTCATTTAAGTTCGCCTCTCTTATTCGAAAAAGGCGTTTATTTATTTTTTTGTACTTACGTACGTATTTTTCCGTCGAAACATTGTACGTTACATATCTGGCATTGTATTTGCCTTAGTTTATCCACGATGAGTATTTGATAGCAGGCTCATGTGGGAAAGCCATGTTTTGGCAACAACGTGGACCACGCTTTGCGTTATAAATATTATGTCCACTTTCTGGACACGTGACCTGTCCACTCGTTTATCCCTGACTACAACACAAAAGGCACGGTCTATTAAACACATCCAAATGAAAATTGATTGAATACCATCTGCATATTGCATCTTGCAATGACTGGTTCAATGACCTCCATTCTACCAATCAAGTCCTTTCGATTGATATCAATAATGAAGGTAGTTGTGGATTTTTTGATTTTGAAAACAAATCATTGTGAACACCACAATGAAAATTGCTCTCGAGCTTAACCAAAGTATCCCTCTAAAAGAAATCAGCTAAACATCACCCAAAACACTATCAAAAGGTAATCGAATATCTAGCCTTGGAAGCAAACGATCAACACTTGAGCTAAGAGGATTCGCTTTTACGCCATTAGCTGTGCCAAACGATAATATACTTTAGGAGACACTTGATGGAACTAATGTCTTACGAGATTTTATTGCGTATCCTAAAATGCGAATAAGGTTGAAAATGTATTGACAATAGTTGGTTGATGTTTGTAATTTCATTCGGGGATTAAATTGCGCAATAAGAATCTCACATTTGCCATTAAGTTAAATCAACAACTGTTTATATTTAAGAAGTTTTATTTAAAGTGAATAAATTTATTAGTACCACAATGAAAACAATGTACCTATAATTTTACATCTCTTTTCACTTCGCCTTATGAGTAAAATCTAATAACAAGGAAAGTCGAGTCGAGTCATACTCTACCTGACATGCTGGACTTTAACAATTAGTCATTCTTAAAAATTCAAAACTATAGCTTCATTAACTACAAGTCGTGGTCGTATGAGCAGCGTGCGCGGTCGCGGTGATGTCGCATAGCCTACTGGCTGGCAACTATAGCTTCGTTTAGCCCAACCAATGGTATTCCAATCACAATCACCATCAACATAGATCACACACCAACAATCTACCCACAGCTGAACAAAGGTCTCTTCTCACGCGGTGAAGGTTTGAACATCAACTACGCTTGGTCAAGACGGATTGGCGAGTTCACAATCATCATCAAACTCAATCTCTCCATATTATATAACAAGCTGTTCGTTAGTCTCGCTAAATTTCAAAAACGGCTAAATCGATTTCCCTAATTTTAGGTTTGAATTATTTGTGGAAGTTCAAGAAAGGTTTAAAAGGTGACAAAATATTTTTAGGCATACCGAAGTTTGCTGGATCAGCTAGTCTACTATATAAAAATAAGTCGGGTTTTCTTTCCTGACGCTATAACTCCAGAACGCACGAACCGACTTCCACGGTTTTGCATTCGTTGGGAAGTCTCGGACTCCGTGAGGTTTAAAGCAAAGAAAAATCACTAAACAAAATGTTACATAAAACGAAGCTGTCTGGTGGCAAAACGGAGTTTGCTGGGTTTGCTAGTTACTTATAGATTCTTCAACTGTTCCCAATAACCACACTCATACACTTTGGTTGACAACATACCACAAATATAATGACCCATTGAACAAATATTCATAGATACATTTGTCCCTACAGCACGCGTCCTTCACAAATAAACGTAAGGTCTCTAGGGTCTGAATTCACGCCATATTTAACAGGGATAACAATCGCACAGCACTGGTGTGACGTAATAATTGGAGAGCCTGTAACTAAGAGACTAGACTAGATGGAAATTGTAGCTATACGATACTGACTCTAATTTTTAGACTACTTAGGGATAGTTCTGATTGTCATAAAAGTAAATTTAAGTGTTGTCTGTGTTTTATGGGACTTTTGTTACTACATAACAGAGGTAGGTAATGGTTTTCACTTTGAGAACATTGCTATTAATGTAATTGTTACTTAGGGTGTGTAGGTGTGTGGCTGGTCAAAGCCCGAGTGAATAGATTGCTTATGGGGCGACGTGCTCCATCGTAGACCGCATCATCGCTTACCACCAGACGAGATAGTGGTCAAACGTCGGCCCATCCAAAAAAAAAACTTAACATCAAGCAAAATTACAGACTGTACTGTTACTAACAATTTAAAAAATCAATAATACTTTGTTCTAACCCATATTTGTAATCGAAATTATCCCTTCTCGGCAATCTCTCGCTAGTATCTTGTAACCATTCAACCGAAAACCCTCATAGGACGGCTAGCTTTTTTGGAGAGAAAAAAACTAAGGAGTGTAGGATTATCTTACTAAAACCACCTCGGTGTCCACCTTCATCACCTAAAGGGGGCACCGGGTCCTCTAAGATACATGCTGCGGCGCCCAATACCATAGAAGGCAGTCTTCATGAATACCCTTACATTTTCACTAGACAAACAAAAAATATACCTATTAACTTACCCTCTTCACAACCTTTATTAATCCGAATACAAACCAAAAACATCAATCTAATCTAAAATATAACCCACTTGACTCGTATGTGAAAAACATTAAAGCAATTACTTTTTGTATTTATTTAACTGAACTCCCTCGTTTACACAACGAGGTAGAACAAACATTACACTGACCGATTCAATGCATAAATTATGAATAACCATTAATCATCGGTCGGTAATTGTTACTGTTACTTTACGTTATTATAAATATATTTCTTTTGTAATTAGTAAAATGGTTAAGACGAAGAAAACTACAAGACTCTTCTATACTTATAATAAATCTGTAGAGAGGTCAATTCTGTACATACAATATATTTAAAAAATAACTATCAAGGGGTGGTTAGGGATCGCTACTGATGCCAAAAATGCAATCAGTAAAATTTTTGTCTGTCTGTCTGTCTGTCTGTATGTTCGTTATGGAAACAAAAACTACTCGATGGATTTTAACGAAATTTGTCACAATTATTCTTCATACTCTTGGGCAGGTTATAGTATACTTTTCATTACGCTACGATGAAAAGGAGCAGAGCAGTCAAGGGAAATATTGGGAAAACGGGAGAAGTTACTCCATTTTTTAAGCTTCCGTCGCGTGTGCAGGCTTATAGGTTAAAGCTGCATAGAAATCATATATGACGGAAATATTCTCCTTAAAATTATATAAAAAATATTCCTCGACAGCATATGTCTATCTTTTATGGTTGACTCACAATAACACGTGAAACTCCCGATAGCTTAGCAATTCGGTGATTTCTGATTGTATTTGTCTACTCTAACGTTTACAATACTCATTCATAGACATTACGCTGTAACTGAAAGGCCAATGGTTGAAATTAGCTTGACTCGATATTATAAATGAAAATATGTGAGTTTATGTGTATGTTTGTTACTCAGTCATATTAAACCACTGAAGGGACCGGAATGAAATTCGGAACAGAGGTAGATTATGGTCTGAAGTGATACATAGGCATTTTACCCCTGAGATCGCGGGCGAAGCCGCTGGCAGAAGCTAGTATTAAATAAAAACTACTCTGGGTGCGGACTTTTGAATTGAAACCAATTTGAATGCGATTTCCATCAAAGAAAATCTCTATAATTTTTCAATGTAGCATTCAGAGTACGGAATTAAGCATATTAATACAGATCATAAACAGTAATAAACTCAGCAGTTATTAGTCTTTTAGGGAAAGAGTAAACAAGTGAAACAAGTGAATTTATTTCTGCAAATAGGCTACAAGGCACCAGTTTTACACGTCAATTTTATCAAGCGACGATGAGGTTGACATTTCCTAACTGACTACTCTGAGAAGAAATGCCGAAACAAACTCAGAGGTCCGTCTCTTTTAAAGTCCAGACAAATATGTATAAAAGATTATGTGTAAGAACCGTGCAAGTTCTTTCTGTAGTGGCCTTTTGAGGAAAGAACCACAACAACTTTTGACGTTCAAAAGTGCCATCCTGGTCTAATTGAAATAAATGATTTTGACTTTGACTTTGAACATTTTGTGACGTCATCCGTTAATTTGCTTTTTATCGATGGTTTATATATGTGAGAACAGCTCACGTAACAATTAACAGCTCAAATAACAATTTGACATATGACATGTGTCGCCACAGTTATGGTCCTTACATATGAACTTCTATAATCAAGGATTATTAGAACTTTAATACGAATTTGCTCATACTAGATAAGGTAGGTACATTTTTTTATGGCATAAGCCGGTAAACGAGCAGACGGGTCACCTGACGCGTCGCCCATAAACACCTGGAACACCAGAGGCGTTAAAAGTGCGTTACCGGCCTTTTGGGGATTAGGAGTTTGAGGATCGTTGGGGATTCAGGGATTGGGGAGATTGGGGAAGGGGAGGGTAATTGGGCCTTCGGTAACCTCACCCACACGACGAAACACAACGCAAGCGTTGCTTCACGTCGATTTTGTGTGAGGCCGTATTATCCCTCCGGTCGAGCCGGCCCATTCGTGCCGAAGCGTGGCTCTAACACACTTAAAAGTATTTATATCAGTAAAGAGAAAGATTTGTCTTAATGATAAGCTAAATTAACCTAAAATGCTCGCAAACAGAAATATAGAACAGGTACAATACACGCGCTTATCTAAATTGCCGGGAAAATCTCGACCCGAGTCGACGTAATCCACAGATTAAATATATTTAACGAATGGTAATCGTCAACTGGGCTGACACTGCGCTAACACCGTAGAATGGGGTTGGATAATAATTCCAAAAGTTTTAATTAAAAAGTCAGATAAAGAGTGATTGACTGAAAAGTTGTATTAAATACGTATACTTAGCTAATGTTTCTATGGTTGGAATTCTTTCTGGCATTTTAACCGACTTCCCAAAAAGGAGGAGGTTATCAATTCGGCTGTATGTTTTTTTTGTGTATCTGTGCTGTATGATACCCGATTTCTCCGGCGTTTGTGGACGGATATTGACAATTCTTTTTTTGTTGGAAAGGTCCTCTCGGGATGGTCCTATTTCCACTAGGTCAGGATCTAATGATGGGATGCCATGGAAACTGAGGGGAACTTTCCAAAATCGTATGGGCGGCGAGAGCGTTTGTTAATTTTTTATATAGTATTTAAAAATACTAATTTGATGAAGGCGTGGAGTTAATATGATGATGGAGTCAAGAGGGAACTCCTCGAGAATTTGTAGCAAAGATCCCGTGTTTGGGTTTAAATTACTTGTCTTGAGGTAGATCTTTACATCTAGATGGGATGTGATTGTGATTAGGAATCGGATGATGAAGTAGTATGATAGCTAAGGAAACTCCTCAACGGTGATTGTGCTTGATTAATCTGGGTGTCATATGTATGTGAACTTATGTGTTTTAAAAGCATCCACGACACAGGAGAAAATCTTAGTGTGGGGCAACGTTCTTTTTTTAAATGAAAGTCAAAAGCCATGAAAATTATTCTAGTAAACGACTCGAAGAGCCAGTGGATGCAGGTGGCAAGTTGTCTCTCAACATTGAGGACTAACGGCGAGGCCTTTGTCCAGCCGTGTACGTCTTTTTTTCCGCTGTGGATGATGATGAAATGACTCGGGATGGTCAAGTAACAGTTTCTGTGGTTTTTAATTAAGATAAACACTTTGAAATTTTTTAATGGGGTTAAAAATATTTTCCATCCCGAAATGTGTATATGTATGTGTGTATATGTAATTGAAGTGGGAGAGCCATACTTCGGCACGAATGGGCCGGCTCGACAGGAGTGATACTACGGAAACAACGCTTGCGTTGTGTTTAATCGTGTGTGTGAGGTTACCGGAGGCCCAATTACGCCCTCAACCTTCCCCAACCTTCTCAAGCCCTGAATCCCCAGCTATCCGCCAAGTTATATCCCCAAATTCCTAATCTCCATGAGGTCGGTAACTCTCTTATAACACCTCTGGTACTTCAGGTGTCCATGGGCGCGAACGATTGCTTACCAACAGGTGATCTGTCTGCTCGTTTACCAGCTTATGACATGAAAAAATGGATATAGACTTCAAAATAAAAATTTAAATATGTACATAAGAAAATCACTATGTAACACTTCTATAGCGTGTAGGTGCCATTTCCTCCCATTACAAAATATTTCATGCAAATAAGGTGTGACGTCGGTACTACAAACTTGCGATGCAAATAACTTCAACTATGTAATATTATGAAACAAGTTCAGACTTCATTTAACTTTTCCTTTGCAAAACTTTCATGAAATAAAATAAACAAGTCATTTAGTTTCTTCAAGGCGTACACATAAAATTCTAGGTAGTATTTTTTCTATGGCTTTGCTTGTAAGGAATTTTAAAGATTTATTTTCTTGTATGGAGAGTTTTGAGATAAAAAATATCAAACTCCTTCTTGAAAAATCAGTTTTCCAATGATAATATTTGTTCTAATCGGTCTATTTGTTTCAGAGATTTAATTTAAATTTTAGATCGAGATCGAGATTCCACGTTTAATCTCCATATTGATCGGAATGCATTTGATTTCTTCCTTTTAGAAAGTTTCTAGTAAATTCGAAGCTTGGAACAGTGCCCAGCCGATAAGCATTCGCTCGGTGGTGCTAAGTGGCACAGCGGTGAAAATGGTGGGAGATTAAAATATCTGCTCTTCCAGCCAACTGGTTCGACACCTGGCAAAAACTGAAGGATCTAAAACTGTAATTTAAGGGAATAATGTCGGAATACTGAAACGTTACTCAATTTTAAGTCGTACGTAAATATCGTGCCATCTCTGTCATTTTACAAATTTGTAGAGACAGAACTATACTTAAGCGCGACCTAAAATTGAGTAACGTTTCAGTATTCGGGCATATGGTAAATTAACATATTTTTCTCTAAATGACATGAATGTTTATGTATTTGGTATTTTGGAAGTCATGATATACACCAAAGCATTCATTTGTAACGGTGAATGTTATGCCAACAGGTATTTGTCTAAAATATATTAAGGATAAAATAGATCATTGTTTTGTGTATCTATCTACAATGCTTTCAATACAAGATGAATAAATACATTCTCAGATAGAAACTCTGATTTTTTCTTTAATAGATGAAGATAAGTAGTGAGATTACTAAATAAAACCCTAAGTCGACTTGTACCCTTAGGAAGTCATTCGTCAAGGGTTTCCAAGGGCTCTCGGGTACGGGCCTAAACCTGCAAGTTTAATAAAAACCCCGCGCTCCCAAAGGAGTGAAAGTTTTAATAAAATACGAGAATTTCTCAAAACAGTCTCAAGGTTCTAAAAATAAAACTCACAGAAGTATTTTTGTTAAGATTTTTTGTAATGTATTTTTACTTGAATGTTTTATTCATGAAGCACATTTCTTTAGTTAATTATTTTCCTGGTATGTATAAAATGCTGGTCGCTAGTTTATCTTTTTTCCCGTTAATTTTCTTTGAAGATTTTTCTTAGAACAAAAGTATTTTTAAAAAGTTTCTGAAGCGTAGAAATTTTTGTTAAACTATTCTACTTTTGTATAAAAAGTAACAAACATTCATAACTTTACAAAGAATTTTATTTCTTAAACTCTAAAATAAAAATAAAAAATATATATACCACGTTCTATTTTAAGCCAGCAACTTTAACTATGCTCATATTTCAAAATGAGAAATGACTGTAACTGGCGGGCTAAACCAGTTTTTTATTCCAAAAAGGCTTGAAGGCTTTTATTTTTAACTAGCTGTTGCACGCTACTTCGTCCGCGTAGAACGTAGAATATGAATTTTCGAAACAACTTTTTGTGTTTCTATTTTCCAAAATAAAAGTAGCCTATGTCACTCTTTAGCACATCAGCAACCTGCCAATAAGTCTTGCAAAAATCGGTGAAGCCCTTCCAAAAATCATAAGAAATGATATTTTGATATGTGTATCATATGTATATTCATACGCATGTAGTGATAAAAAACGAATAGTTTAGTATTACAAACAGACACTCCAATTTTATTTATCTTTATAGACATAATAGTGATTTTATTCCTATTCCTATAGCATTATTATTCGAAAGGTTTCACAAATTATGGCATAGTTCGAGGTTAGGTCACGATTACGACAATAGTATTAAGGAGTACAAAGAATACATTACGTCGCCATCCTCTGCCTTACCGCCGGTGTGTTAAGAGCTGTCTACCTACATTGACAGAGATTGAGCATCGAGCAGCAGCATTCTCTAATAAACCTACACCATTAATGATTGAAAAATGATAGCTTTTAAATTGCGGTCTCTAAGTAGCCTATCAACCGTGGAGATTATGTCAAATCTTCTTATGTAGAGAAGAACTAGGGCTTTAGGGCATTAGGGCTGTCAATAACATAAGTTTGAAATAAGTACATAAGTTTTTGTCTCTCGTTACTATGCTGATGATGAAATACTTGTCAGGTAGACAGACTGCTACTGTTGACGTGTTTGGTAGTGGTACGTGGTTGGGCAACTGGCTGCCGCGCAACGTGTCGCGGGAGATTGTTGTTCCGGGTCTGGGCATTATGTGTATGTGAATGTGTATGTTGGTAAACGCACCCACGACACAGGAGCAATTCTATTGCGGGGCAAAGTTTTTATTTTTTAAAAATTAAAAGAAAATACTTCAACGTTGACTTTAACATATTCAAATACAAGTTACTAGGAAATCCAATCAGTTAGCTTGTTTGCACACCCATTACACGTACTCATATACGATTCTAACTCAAAATTACGATTTCAAGGCGTATAGGGACCAAGAAACCAAATATTCCACAAATCTGTCTTCGATGACATAATTTATTCATGTCAATTGATTGTACATACGACTGAACATCAAGGTACGCAAAACTAATATAAACTGATCTTCGAATATGCGGGAAGATCAAACAAATCCAGACCATGATATAAACTGGTTCCTTTGTTGAGCTTGATTTGACTTTTACTATTTAAGAGATTTTGCCCATCATTTTTTATGATTTTTTTTATACCGGCTTATAATAGAAAACGGGCAGACGGATGTCCTGATGGTAAGCAATCAGCATCGCCCATGGACACCCGAAACACCAGAGGCGTTACAAGTGCGTTACCGGTCTTTTGGGGATTAGGAGTATGAGGATTGTGGGGGATTCGGAGATTGGGGAGACTGGGGAAGGGGATAATTGGGCCTCCGGTAACCTCACTCACACGACGAAACACAACGCAAGCGTTGTTTCACGTCTGTTTTCTTGAGGCCGTGGTATCACTACAGTCGAGCCGACCCATTCGTGCCGAAGCATGGCTCGCCCTTGTGTGCTAAGAGCAAATAGTCCTATGTTATTTCTTCTATGTATTTGTGTTGGTAATTAGATGTGGTATTTAAGGCGTGATAAAACTGGTGCCTTTTGTAAGTTGGTTAATGTTGTATAGCTATGTATAACTAGCTGTGCCCGCAACTTCATCCGCGTGGAATAGCTATTCCCAGCTCCTCGCCCATAGGTGATAGCGTAATAATATGTAGCCTACATGTTGACCCGACCCTATTAGTAATTTTCATGCAAAATGCACGCTGCTCATAGCAAGAACCCCTCTGTGGTTCGAAACTAGTAGAAATTTTCTCAGTATATTCACGTGAGTAACCCGCGATTTTTAGTTAATTTAGTATGTCTGACAATAGTTATTATAAAAACCTTTTATTGAGTTATGTAGTCCTAGTAGCCAGTTGGTATTCTAATACAACTTTACACGTTTTAGGTCAACGACCATTTTGTAGGTCAACGACCTTTAAAAAGGAACCAGGTGTACATAAAAAAGAAAAGGAGAAAAGCAACCTTAATTCTTTCTCTAACAAACGGCGCGGAAATGCAATGGCGAATGATCGAACCGCTCTTTTACTCTCATTTCAACGAACAAAAAGACAAAGTTTCTGTCTTCGACTGAAATAGCGGAAAGGGGGAAAAGAAAAGTTTTATTTTTAAAAGTTATAAGTGTAAAGTCAACTTAGTAAGGAGTTTTCTACACTGTATATATATATATGACTAGCTGTTGTCCGTGACTTCGTCCGCGTAGAATATGAATTTTAGGATATAATTTTTTTATGATTCAATTTTCTAAAAGAAAAATCCCGTCAAAATCTGTTCAGTCATTTCAGAGATTAGCCAGTACAAATAAACAGACAGAAAGATAGAGAGACTAAATTTAAAAAAATATATAATATGTTATCGTATATATATTCATATGCATGTAATTAAATGCGAATGTGTTTTGTAATTACTAACAGACAGTTCAATTTTATTTGTAATTATGATTTTTAAGGGAATAAATCATCGAATTCATCGAAAAAGATAGGCTATCTACCTATTCTGACCACAATTTAGGACTCCAAGCCATTATTGAGAATTGTTTATCGATTAACAAAAAACACTCCAATAATAAGAAATCATACCAGGGTCCCCTTTACTCAGCGGCCGCAATTGCAATAACTCCACCAATGACGGAGATTTACTCTCCAAATTGCATAAAACCACATAAAGTTTAAAATACCACGGCACCCTTTTATGAAGTCACGGTAACTTTAGATGTTAACGTTGAAAAATTACATTCGAAATTGTATTTTACGTTCTTTTCCCTAGAGGGAATACATTTTTAGATTCGAAATAAAAGCAAGTTCATATTACAAGCGTCTGTTTGTGAATTTTTTAAGAATGTCACCTTAAATAAAGTCGATTCGCAGAACAAGATTAGCTTTATTTACTGAGACGTGTGTTTGCATATATAAAAATATGTACTCTCATTGTTAATTTAAAACTTTATCATTCTAATAGAATCTAAAATGGTTTGAAAATAGTCACTATTTAGAGTAATATCAAAAATACCATCGTCAGTGTCCGGCGAGTTACGAATTTGAATACACATGAAGAGCCAGACTACCTAAATACATGTATTTACTGAATACAAATTTTTGTATCTTTAAAATATAACAAAGCTAAATACGATAAAGTACGAAACATTCCAAAAACGACGTACATACGTGTATGAATGTGTTAATTGTGTGGGACGCAGTATGGTGGAAATATAACGGCGAATGTACACACGCAAATATATCGTTACCGCGACGTCAATGCAGAACTGTAATATGAATCTAATTGTTATATACATACTATATTTTGTATGCCAGGTAATGAGTAAGAGTAAGCTGTTGACTTATTAAGCAAAATACATTAATCGGCAGTTAGAGCTGCCTCAAACTGCCGATTAATGTCTATTAAAGGCTAAAATCTATGCTTTAATGTTTTGACCGCCGTGGTCGGTGTCAACAAACTAAATGTACTTAAAAATCATGTTTTCTTGTCGGCTGTGTCCAACTATGACGGATCACGTCATATTTTGTTTTTCGGCTATAGCCGACTGAGGCGTTCAAGAAGTTAAAAATCTGACTACGAGCCTAAAGAAGAATGTGGTTTACGCTTAGCGAGGTTGTTGAGTTCAAATTCCATGAATTTTTTTTCTACATAAAATCCAGGTAAGCCTTTCCCTAGAAAATAAGACTTGGTACCGAACTCATTACTAATTGGGGAAAAGAAGAAATTAGAGATGTACTTACAATACAATCACTTCTGTTTCTCAAGTAATTTTGGAATAAAAGATGAGCTTGGCAAACACCGGACAATTTCAGACTTAATGCGCAAAAATATTATAACAAAACAAAAAAGCATTCCCACTAATTAAAATAAATAAAACCCTCAAAATATTTTGATGCTTGCTCTCCCACATTTCACTGCCAATTTATTAAAAAAAGTACTTGTAAACAAAAACAACTGTACATACGTCACTCAGATCGCTGACGTACTAAAAATTAAAAGTACTCTCGACTGATGAGCATGCATGGATATGAAAAGATTGATGAATATAAATGAAACAAAAGAACAATGCTAGAATCATGTCATTGAACATTACATTGTCTCTGTCTGTCTACCCCAATAAGAGATAGACACGAAAAATCGTGTATTCGTACTTCTTCATATTATTATATCGTTAGTCTGGAGCCATTTTCTAGACGTTGTTCAGCCTGTACTAGAAAGTGAACAGATATATGTTGTTTATTTGTATTGTATTTTTTTTAAGGGGGGAAAATCATCGAATGACTGCTCCCGCCTGGGTGAGGCGGGAGGGAGTGTCAGACTCTTACTGACTAAAAACCACCCCGTTCTTTCTCCTGCACGTCGAGCCGGAGCCCCGGTTACCCGTTAGGTTCTCCGCGACATTTGTATTGTATAGGCTCTAAAAGTATTAAACCGAATTGAAAATATCTTTCCCCATTGGATAACAAAGGTGTCATGAAGTAACAAAAGCTACTGTTTATCCCGATACTAACTTCTGCCAGCGGCTTCATCCATTTTCTCGTGGAATAAAAAATAGCCTGTGTTATTCCACACCATAATCTGCACCTGTTTCAAATTTCATCCCAATCCCGTCAGTCGGTTGGATGTGAAGGAGTAACAAACACACATACAAACTGTACCATCTATATATATAAAAGAAAGTCGTGTTAGTTACACCACTTATAACTCAAGAACGGCAGAATAGATTTGGCTGAAAATTGGTAGGGAGGTAGCTTAGAGCCAGGAGACCGACATAGGATACTTTTTAACCAACATTTTTTTTTACTTTTTACCGAAAATCACGAACAAAAAAAAATGGGAAAAATGGGATTACGCGTACGAAGTCGCGGGCAGAAGCTAGTTTACCTATAATTTACAAGATCAAGAAGTACCTACACTATAAAATATTCTATATTCTACACAGGGAAAACCACTGTTGAAAAGCTAGTATAGTACATGGAGCACAATTTCAGGCCCAAAAAGCCGATAACGCGAAAATTATACTTTAATTTCAGACGAGACTGACTGATTTACATTTAATTCTAGATTCAGGTTTTAACTAAATAATGATAACGTATTTCATAACGTATACTTTAATTAATTCACGAATCATTGAAAATACTAATTCTGTGGTTTTGTGAATAAATTAATAATTGATTATCACAAATAATGAATTGCTCATTATACGAATCACGATACCTTTTGACTCAATTAATTATCAAACAAAGAAACATATAACACGTACGAACAATACATTTATTTTTCTTTATTTTTAGTTTTATTAATACATACTTTCATAATTTATGGACTACCATTTAATATAAATAGCATAAATTAACTAATTACGAATATTCATTTGTGTTAAAAGTTTCGTATTAATGAGACGACAATAATAGAATATTCAGAATACAAAAATAGAAGATATTACAATGAAATCCTCTTGCCACTAGACCGTGATATAACCCAGTCCCATGTAACTGGCAGAGAGCCTATTACCATAATATATAATGAGAACATTATCAGACTTATGCTGGTACTGAAATAAAATCCAATATCATTCAGTAATAACCAACCAACCCGAAGACCAAGAAACCCAAGCATATGAAATGACAGGACGTCATAATACTTAATGCCATTAAAACATTAATTCACTTTTGAATAATAATAATAATAATAAGCTCTTAATCATCGACTTCTATACAAATAAAGATAATATGAAAATGTAGGCCACTGCTGCTTTTATTAGCAAAACCGACGCTTTTGTTAGAAACCTTAAAAATGCAGCATCGTAAACACGAACCCCGAAAATATACGAAAGGCCTTTGTCACAGGCATTTACATAGAAGAGGTACATCATACAAACCTTAGTATAACTTACGTATTTTCATAGAAATATGCTAAACAAAATACTTACACATATTCTTTAGTCAAATCTGATCACATCACATGCGGATAAAACACAAAAAACCAGTGAAAAAATAACGTTATCTCACGCCACGGAAACCTTTTGTTAACACCAAAATTACACAACACCACACTCGATATCTTTGCACCAACAACTATAAATACACCCACTGTCAACTAAACAACACTTATAAACATCACTAGTACTAATTTTCATAGAGAAATGTAGTTTTTGCAAAAAAACAATACTACGGCGTAGACCCTTCGTAGGCCCGCCCGCTTGCTACGAGCTCCGCTACGGACTGACGTAGCGCGTAGCCTGTAGCCGGCGACTTGGAGGGAAAATAGATTTGCGCACAATACGCCGCCCGATACGAATTGATACTTGTGCCATTGAAAATTGTACGTGAGGTTCAATGGTGAGCGAACTTATAAGGGGTTTGAAACTTACACTAATGTATTTACTTACATGAATTTTTATTAATTTCGATAAAAAATGTTATTTTGAATTATTCAAAGTACTATTTTACCGATGTAGTAGTTTGTAATGTATTAATTTTCATATTTTAGCTAACTAACCCAAATCGAATTTAGTTTTGTTTGCATGCAATTTTCAAAATTCTCGGTTTAACAAGATATGCTCTAAAATTGTACCCATTCATTTCTAAAACACAACATAAATAGCGAAAAATAATCAACACCGAATTCATATTAACAATTTTTCAATCCAACACAATGTGTGAACCGATATAACTATCATACTAGCGAAAGCAACAAAAAAAAAAAAAAAACAAACAAGCTAAAACTAATACTCATTCTATTGAAGATGAACGTATGCCCCATTATGTGAAATTATTATCACTACATAGTATAAAACAAAGTCGCTATCCGCCGTCTGTCTGTCCCTATGTATGCTTAGATGTTTAAAACTACGCAACGGATATTGATGCGGCTTTTTTAAATAGTTAGAGTGATTCTTAAGGAAGGTTTATATTTATAACATATGCATATTGCACCCGTGCGAAGCCGGGGCGGGTCGCTAGTCGAAGAAAAATCAAGGAAATATTACAACCTCAATCTTTGGCGTTTACATGAGTTACAAGGTAAGGTACACATTACTAAAGTTCACGCAATATTCTAATTCTTTAATTGTACCTAATCTCTCCTATAAACAAATCATCAACAGCCTATAAATGACCACCACTTAGCAAAGCCTCTTCTCACACGGAGAAGGTTTGAGCATTGATCACCACGCTTTATCAATGCGGGATGGAAATTACAAACTTATAATTATAAAATTATAAGCCCAGATTTCCTCACGATGTTGTCTTTCAGCGTTTGTCAGCGGTGTCTACATAATCTTAGAAAGTACATATAACTCGTAAAAAGTCACATTGGTACTTGTCGTTGGTAGGTTTTAAACCCGCTCTCTCATGCATGAAAAGCGCCCGTCTTAAACCTCCGGGCCACCACGACATAAACAAATAAATATTAAAAGCTAAAACTAATTAGCAGTCACAGGTTTTAACTTATTAGTCCAAAAAATGCGTAAATTCGTCATACATTTTCAACCCAATAAAGTGTGTGAAACGATACTACGCACTCATATCACTACCGTACTAGCGTATGAAATAAATGTTTATCCCATTGAAGATGAACGCATGCCCCATCATGTGAAACTATTGAGGATAAATCAAGGGAATCTTATCACACCACTCAGGGGTAACCCGTGCGAGCCACGCATCGATTACATGTCATAGGGTAAAATGTATTATAGGGTAACGTGTAACAGGTTTTACGGATTACCCTATAATTATAAATTATTTTAAGGTGGGGTAAGATTAGTAAGTATATTAGGTTCTGCTTCGTGAGTACCTTTATGTTATTTGATGGTGGTTAATTATGATTAACTAGCTTCTGCCCGCGACTTCGTACGCGTAATCCCATTTTTTCCCGTCCCTGTTCGTGATTTTCAGTAAAAAGTTAATAAAAAAATTGGTTAAGTGTTCTATGTCGGTCTTCTGGCTCTAAGCTACCTCCCTACCAATTTTCAGCCAAATCTATTCTGCCGTTCTTAAGTTATAAGTGGTGTAACTAACACGACTTTCTTTTATATATATAGATGATTAGAGTTAATATTCGTAACGTGTCTAGAAAATGGTTGATTTTTCTATGTAAATGATGTTATACTGTTAGTAAAAAGATGACAAAAATGTTTCATTGAAAAGATATATTTTATTTCTATCTTTCAGTAAAATTCATAAGAATTTACAAGAACTGTTTTCTAAATTACACAAATTATAGGTAACCGATTTGGTTCACCCTTGTTTGATCAAACAACTTTTCATATATTACTAAATCGAATAGCGTTTAAGAAAATTATGACTTAGTTAATATCTTTTGACAGAATTTTCAGTTCGTCGAATATTTATTTGCCATAACAACATTTTCGCTAATGATCAAAAGGTATAATGTCATTTGATGATTTCATCAAATGTGTTGTGTGTTGTCTATATTCAGATGGTATATTTTGAACTAGAAAACAGGTAAACTGATATTAAATTATTTGCAATTGCTTTTAGTAAATCTAAATTTTCTAGCAAATTTTTTTGGGTACGCCGACACATTTGGTTAGGTTAGGTTAGAACTATGACCCTCACAAGGCACGAGGTAAGCAAGCATAGCGAGCGGTGCCGCGGCAGCGGCCGCCGCGTTATATTACTAACTGCTTTTCATACCATTTAGCTATTTATATTAAAAACATTAGTTTAAATAAAATTTGTGCATTTGAAAATTCGGTGTAATGAAATTAGTTCAAATAAATAATTAATGCTAAATAAAATTTTACCAATAAATTATTCTGTCAAAGGAATGATATAATGAATCTACGAAATTACTTTATTGCAACTAAAATTCGATGAAGTTATTTTTGACGAAATGTTCGACTAAACAAGGGTGAACTAACCATTTTAGATTGTGCATTACTTAGAAAAACTTCATAAATGTGACGAACTTTTACGGTTATTATTGCTTAAATTACAAAATGAAAAATGGCATCAACATCTCTATAGTCACAAAGTTATCAAAAGTACAATACGAATGACCAATCTTTTTATATCCGCAATTGTCAGCAATTAACAGTCAGTCGGAGAAACTTCACACATTAGATCTAATTTCATAAAGTGTTCACAAAGTAAAAATATACCGAGTCTAATTTGCTACACCCACGTCCTTGTAGTCACGTAGCTAGTCTACGGGCTACGCCGCTACGCCGTAGCACTGGAAATTATGCTACACATTCAGGGTAATTGGTTAATGATAGGGACATACATATTTGCGTTTGGAACTAAGGGACCTGGTATATTTTTGTTATCTGTTAAATCAAATAAATAATATATTTAGTATAACATAAAAATAAGGTAAACGTGACCGTTAGTCCATTAGCTAATTGTTTAACACTATAAAGGTATATCTTTAAAAAGCTTAATGTATCTGGCATATATTGGATACAACAGTTTTTGACTGAATGCCAGTTTTGTTGAAATAAATAAATAAATAAATAAATAAATAAATAAATAAATAAATAAATAAATAAATAAATAAATAAATAAATAAATAAATAAATAAATAAATAAATAAATAAATAAATAAATAAATAAATACATAAATAAATAAATAAATCAGAAATGAAAAGATATGATTCAGTAGTACCTGTCATATCAAACTTAGGGTGCGTTACCACATTAGCGGAGCTGTGCGGAGTAGAACGGAGCGGACATGTGTGAATAAGTAGATGTTGCAGATAGTACTGAGCTAAGCTGTGTAGCTGGGTGAACTGGAGCCGAGTTGAATAGGGATTTTTTAAAGGGGGAAAATCATCAAATGACTTCTCCCGCCTTCGTGAGGCGGGAGGGCGTGACAGACTTTTACTGACTAAAAACCACCCCATTCCTACTCCTGAACTTCAAGCCGGAGCCCCGGTAACCCGTTAATTCCTTCGCGGCGAATTGAATAGGGCTGTGAATACATTTTGTTTACGGCACAGCACAGTTCCTCTGCGCTCGATACCGCTCTACACCGCGCACCATACATTTTAATGTAAATCTTCTTAACTCCGCTAGCACTGTTTCCACTGAATCGGAGCGGAGTTGGGATATGTATATGATGAGATGTGTATCTCTGGTAAGCTCCGCGCAGCTCAGTTTATGTGGAGACGCAACCTTATTTACTAAAATTCTTTGTAAAAGTTTTTTACTTGGAACCTTAAATTCTACCATTTCAGTTTAACCTACGTAAATAGTTACTCTCTTTTGTCCAGAAAAGTTGTGGGTATTTATTGTAGTTACATTCTTTTTAACAAAAATACACTTACCTTTTCCAGGCTCAATTTTATTCTAAACATACAATTTATAAGCTAAGCCTAAGTCTGAATTAAGTAGAACCCGCAAAATGAGGTTGTGTAGACGATCGTTTTATCCGAACTATTTCTTCTAAAACCTTGGTCTTTCTGCTATCAAAAAGGACGGTCATCTTTTATAATAAGGTCTATTTTCTTGTTAGTTTAGATGTTATAATTTTAATTGTCTTGGGTCGGATCTCTTGATTGTACAAACCATTCTTGTGCTTTTGTTACAGGTTTTGTAATAAATTACGCATGATTACAAGACCTAAACTATTAGGACATTGGAATACGTGTATTGGACAAAACTTTTATGTTCAAAGACTTGTACTTGTTATGAGAAAACTGTGTAGCAGTGCATTTTAAGTATTTACCATTCATACGAAATATATTCAAAGTATTACTGGGTTTAAAAAAATCTCAGTAGTAGCACGGAGTCTGGAAATGTGCCCGGTATATGGCAATAGGCTCACTACCTATTACATGGGACTCATAACATAAATAGAAACATGTGGGTGTTAGGTTTTACAGTGGCATTAGGTACCGTAATGTGCACCTCTGCCCTTCCGTTCGTTGATAAAATGCGTGACGTTATGTTACCATTTATACACTAATTTTAGTAAGCATTATTTATCCACTGATGCTACGTAACTTAGGTATACCATCTAATAAAATTATAATACCCATAAAATATTTACCTACCTAGATATTTATTTGCATAGAATTACTGAACAGATAGGGAATCGGATCTGAGGCAACCCTCGTCACCATTGTCCCTCAGGGCAGACATGTCTCAATGCACGGCAGAATCGAACACCGATTTACGTTAACACGAGTTTTCGTGTCATGGAATTTCTTTCAAAACTTGTGTAACATAAACACGTATTTATCATCACAGTTGTATGTCATAGATATTATGCAAGTAACTGTTACCTAATAGATACTCTCGCCAGTTACATAACTGTTCTTGAAAATAACCATCACACCTGTTTTGTTTTTTTTTTATTTATTCACAATCATAACTCAAATAATACACTATAATATCATTAATCTGTTAAGGAATTAACTAATATACTATAGAGCAAAATTTTATCTGTCTGTGTTTATATTAAAACTTTCGCCGAGGCGTACTAAATTAATTATTATGTTTTCGGCTTACTCATCACGGAACTCTGCTCATAAATACGAGCCTCTAGCATGGCTTGGAACTAGTCAAGTTCCTCGTCAATTAATTTATCTGTTCTTTGTCAGAGTTCCTCTAAGAAAAATAACAGGCTGCTATTCAATAATAGGTATTGTAAACTATTATTTTATGGAACAGTTACAAGAACAACAAGCATTATGTTGGACTTGTTACAACCCAAATCTATAGACAAGAATTAGAGATGCGAGGCACGAATTTGATCGTGGTGCAGATGTTGACTCGTTGTTGACCATTACGATGCAGTGATTCCTTTAAAGGTGCGAACCTCGTGTTCCATTCTCTGGACAGAGCTAAGTTTTATTGGGGTGCTCGATTTTCTAGAAGAATTTTTTGAAATCGTCTTTTTAAAGTCAAGCAGTAATACGTATTTAGTCAGGTGATATTTTAGTGTTATAATAATTATAAAAAGTTGCCTCTCTATTCGACGGTAATAACAGCCCTTTTTTGAAGGATCGTAACCTTTAAAGACGCTTAACTTTATAATCACAATCATATCGAGGGGTAACGGGCTATTTGGTTTAAGCGACATTTTGGGCGATATTGAGTTATATATCGAGGGGTAACGGGCTATTTGGTTTAAGCGACATTTTGGGCGATATTGAGTTATATATATATTCGGAATCAGCGAATTTTTCTCCGTCGAATGATGCCGGTTTCATTAAAATCGGAGCACTTTTTTGGCGTTTCAAACAATTCTATTTTCATGTTGTTTCCAAAGTGGCAGTGTATTAAACGACATGCATTTCGCATTTTTTATTAAATTATGTACTTGAACCATACCATCATATTAATAACCGAGACATAAACCAGTCACCCTATCTCTAATTATTAAGTCAATATGAGTTAAAGCGTTTTTCTTGTTTCTAATTTTTATTAACAAGTAACTTGAATCATTTTGCCTTCCCACTAATCACACGGTGTGATGTCGCTTAAAACATTTGTCCGTCATCCAAATGCGTCATGGTACGTCTCTTAAACATTTCTAGCTGCCTCTATTTTCCACGCAGGGTGCTACTTAAACCAAATAGTTGTTTTGGTTCAGATATTTTGTTTAGTCATAAACCATTTAACCCTCATTTTTTTTTATATGCATGTCGTTTTATACAGACGATAACATTGATAATGAATATTGAAACATTTTTCCAGTATTCATAGAAATACGAGTCGGTCTTTCAATCACTAAGTTTTAATATGGTACATTTCAATCATGTCATATGATACCATATTTATTCATCGCCCTGGTGTTAAAAATCGTTATCATCCAACTGGACTATCGTGCGCTGGCGCTTCAGTCACTCCAGAGTGCGCCGAAGACAGACGGACGCGCGCACACCGCCAGTGTTTACGTAAAACGCTCATCGAAATTCGTAAATCCTAAGTACTTTAATTTCAAGATGAACCTCGCGGTCGTTCGAAGACTTTGGCAACAATGACTTTGATGACATACAATCTACGGCTGATTTAGCAACAGCTTTCGACGTTAGCGTCAAAACAATATTGGTACATTTGCGTCAAATTGGCAAGGTAAAAAAGCTTGATAAGTGGGTGTCCCACAAACTAAATGATCAACAGAGCTAAGTATGCATCGAGCAGTGCGAGGGGGACTGGGATGCCGTCTCCTCCTTTTGCGAAGCAGTTATGCTAGCTAAGGAGGAGGCGGGACGCGTGAGGCAGCGAAGCGCTGGCTCCTCGCAACCCAGCCATCGCGAAGGACACACCTGGCGTCGGGGATCGCGGGACGATCTCCAGTTACCGTAAGCGCGGGCCTGCGGACGGTGAGCATGGGTGGCTCCCCGTCCGACCAGAAACAGACCCGAGCGTACGGCGCGTCGCGTTCCGCGCGCGCCTCAAAGAGCCATCAGACCACCACAGATGGGGCCCAACAGGGTCGATGCCGATTCGGAGTCGCGGAGAACCTAACGGGTAACCGGGGCTCCGGCTCGACGTGCAGGAGAAGAAACGGGGTGATTTTTAGTCAGTAAGAGTCTGACACTCTTTCCCGCCTCACCCAGGCGGGAGCAGTCATTCGATGATTTTCCACCCTTAAAAAAAATGCATCGAGTAGTGCCTTGCACTGCACTGCTCAATATACACACAAATGAAAGAATTTTGATTTGCATTGTCACCTCCGATGAAAAATGAAATCTGTGTGATAACCACACGCGTTTAGCATGTTGGTTGAATCCTAGTTCAGCACCTAAACAATGCCCTAAACGAAAACTTACCCCTAGAAAAGTGATGGTCACTGATGGTCTAGCGCTCGCGCTATTCTGATTCATCACAAATTCTTACCAAACGGAGTGAGCATTACTACGGATGTGTAGTGTGAAGAACTGAACACAATGATGGAGAAGCTGACACATCTCCAACCAGCACTGGTCAATCGCTAATCTCCATTGCTCCTGCATTACAACGCGCGACCTAAAGCTGCACAAGAGACGGCCTCCACGTTACAAGAACTGGGGTTGTGAAGCTCTCCGACATCCACCCTACTCACCAGTCACCAGACTACTTCTTTTTCCAGAATTTGGATAACTTCTTGGCGGGAAAAAATTTAATACAACCGAGAGGCAGTACAAAATGCATTTGAAGAATTTGTTGCTACCCGTCCAGCTGATTGAAGAAGGGCATCAATAAACTGCCACTGCGTTGGCAACGATGCATTGATTGCATGGGTGATTACGTTGATTATACAAATAAAAAATACATGAAAAAATCGTTTAAATTTTTTCATACAAAACGGCAATTTCAGTAAATGACCCATTAATTTAATTGATTTTGCTGAAATATAATCGATATTCCTATTGAAACTGTAATTATTACTCTAAATAAATACTTTGATATTGTGTTGTGTTTATTTATTCAATGTAAGCATCTGAGATTTTCGGTGATTGCGATATATCCAGGTTGTTTTATCAGCCATTAATCGCCTTAGATGTAAATAAACATAAACATTAAACGTTATAATTTCAATGTTATATGTCACATAAGTAAATTAGCCTGTCACTCATTTTAGTCTGAATTGGTAGTTAAGATAAATAGCTTGCTTCTATTAATTTTGGGTTTCGTCACTTCATATTTTTTAGCTTACTCTGTAAATAGAGTGCATTGTCGCTTAATTTTTTCCCTTGTAGCCAATTGTAGTTATGAAGTCACTTAAATCATTTTTCCTGACTCTAAAAAAGGGCAGATTGTATTAAGCGACATTTATCTTTGTAATTAAAGGTCCGCTTTATTTAGAATTAGCATCAGCAACTAGATAATTTAATTTAAATTTCAATGCAATTTACCCCGTTCAAATAACTGCAGAAGCGTTTTTGTTACGAATTTTTTTTCGAAATTTCAAACTTTAAAAGGCTCTCCTGTAAAGTTGCAAAAATGTCGCTTAAACCAAATAGCCCGTTACCCCTCGATATATATTCGGAATCAGCGAATTTTTCTCCGTCGAATGATGCCGGTTTCATTAAAATCGGAGCACTTTTTTGGCGTTTCAAACAATTCTATTTTCATGTTGTTTCCAAAGTGGCAGTGTATTAAACGACATGGATTTCGCATTTTTTATTAAATTATGTACTTGAACCATACCATCATATTAATAACCGAGACATAAACCAGTCACCCTATCTCTAATTATTAAGTCAATATGAGTTAAAGCGTTTTTCTTGTTTCTAATTTTTATTAACAAGTAACTTGAATCATTTTGACTTCCCACTAATCACACGGTGTGATGTCGCTTAAAACATTTGTCCGTCATCCAAATGCGTCATGGTACGTCTCTTAAACATTTCTAGCTGCCTCTATTTTCTACGCAGGGTGCTACTTAAACCAAATAGTTGTTTTCGTTCAGATATTTTGTTTAGTCATAAACCATTTAACCCTCATTTTTTTTTTAAATGCATGTCGTTTTATACAGACGATAACATTGATAATGAATATTGAAACATTTTTCCAGTATTCATAGAAATACGAGTCGGTCTTTCAATCACTAAGTTTTAATATGGTACATTTCAATCATCATATGATACCATATTTATTTCATCGCCCTGGTGTTAAAAATCGTTATCATCCAACTGGACTATCGTGCGCTGGCGCTTCAGTCACTCCAGAGTGCGCCGAAGACAGACGGACGCGCGCACACCACCAGTGTTTACGTAAAACGCTCATCGAAATTGAATCCTAAGTACTTTAATTTCAAGATGAACCTCGCGGTCGTTCGAAGACTTTGGCAACAATGACTTTGATGACATACAATCTACGGCTGATTTAGCAACAGCTTTCGACGTTAGCGTCAAAACAATATTGGTACATTTGCGTCAAATTGGCAAGGTAAAAAAGCTTGATAAGTGGGTGTCCCACAAACTAAATGATCAACAGAGCTAAGTATGCATCGAGCAGTGCGAGGGGGACTGGGATGCCGTCTCCTCCTTTTGCGAAGCAGTTATGCTAGCTAAGGAGGAGGCGGGACGCGTGAGGCAGCGAAGCGCTGGCTCCTCGCAACCCAGCCATCGCGAAGGACACACCTGGCGTCGGGGATCGCGGGACGATCTCCAGTTACCGTAAGCGCGGGCCTGCGGACGGTGAGCATGGGTGGCTCCGTCCGACCAGAAACAGACCCGAGCGTACGGCGCGTCGCGTTCCGCGCGCGCCTCAAAGAGCCATCAGACCACCACAGATGGGGCCCAACAGGGTCGATGCCGATTCGGAGTCGCGGAGAACCTAACGGGTAACCGGGGCTCCGGCTCGACGTGCAGGAGAAGAAACGGGGTGATTTTTAGTCAGTAAGAGTCTGACACTCTTTCCGCCTCACCCAGGCGGGAGCAGTCATTCGATGATTTTCCACCCTTAAAAAAAATGCATCGAGTAGTGCCTTGCACTGCACTGCTAATATACACACAAATGAAAGAATTTTGATTTGCATTGTCACCTCCGATGAAAAATGAAATCTGTGTGATAACCACACGCGTTTAGCATGTTGGTTGAATCCTAGTTCAGCACCTAAACAATGCCCTAAACGAAAACTTACCCCTAGAAAAGTGATGGTCACTGATGGTCTAGCGCTCGCGCTATTCTGATTCATCACAAATTCTTACCAAACGGAGTGAGCATTACTACGGATGTGTAGTGTGAAGAACTGAACACAATGATGGAGAAGCTGACACATCTCCAACCAGCATTGGTCAATCGCTAATCTCCATTGCTCCTGCATTACAACGCGCGACCTAAAGCTGCACAAGAGACGGCCTCCACGTTACAAGAACTGGGGTTGTGAAGCTCTCCGACATCCACCTACTCACCAGTCACCAGACTACTTCTTTTTCCAGAATTTGGATAACTTCTTGGCGGGAAAAAATTTAATAACCGAGAGGCAGTACAAAATGCATTTGAAGAATTTGTTGCTACCCGTCCAGCTGATTGAAGAAGGGCATCAATAAACTGCCACTGCGTTGGCAACGATGCATTGATTGCATGGGTGATTACGTTGATTATACAAATAAAAAATACATGAAAAAATCGTTTAAATTTTTTCATACAAAACGGCAATTTCAGTAAATGACCCATTAATTTAATTGATTTTGCTGAAATATAATCGATATTCCTATTGAAACTGTATTATTACTCTAAATAAATACTTTGATATTGTGTTGTGTTTATTTATTCAATGTAAGCATCTGAGATTTTCGGTGATTGCGATATATCCAGGTTGTTTTATCAGCCATTAATCGCCTTAGATGTAAATAAACATAAACATTAAACGTTATAATTTCAATGTTATATGTCACATAAGTAAATTAGCCTGTCACTCATTTTAGTCTGAATTGGTAGTTAAGATAAATAGCTTCTTCTATTAATTTGGGTTTCGTCACTTCATTTTTTAGCTTACTCTGTAAATAGAGTGCATTGTCGCTTAATTTTTTTCCCTTGTAGCCAATTGTAGTTATGAAGTCACTTAAATCGTTTTTCCTGACTCTAAAAAAGGGCAGATTGTATTAAGCGACATTTATCTTTGTAATTAAAGGTCCGCTTTATTTAGAATTAGCATCAGCAACTAGATAATTTAATTTAAATTTCAATGCAATTTACCCCGTTCAAATAACTGCAGAAATGTTTTTGTTACGAATTTTTTTTCGAAATTTCAAACTTTAAAAGGCTCTCCTGTAAAGTTGCAAAAATGTCGCTTAAACCAAATAGCCCGTTACCCCTCGATATCATATCTTTAGAGTAAAGACCAGGGGGCCTAAAAAGGTAACATGAATGGAATGAATGGGTGAATCATTTCTAATATGACAGATTTTTTAGGTAGTTTGGGATACTTACCTCACTAATATTCATTACTAGCACTTAGAAATAGGCACCAGGGCTTTTAATTAAATAGACTACCTCTAAAGCACATATAATAGCCATCCTCCAGTATTTTTACACATTTCATCGTACGCATAATAAACATGAAAAGTCATACACGGTAATTTTTACGGATGAAATTATAAATAACTTATTTATAATTTCATCCGTTAAGCTATATACGGAACAATTACTGTCGATCCAATTACGAGTGGACCGATTACGAGCGGTCGGCGCAGCTACCAACAAAAATTCATTAGTAGCCGCGGCGGGACGGCCGCTCTCACAGTAACAGCGGAAGAATGGCTCTACCATAATGTTTGTTCCATGGCTCATACATTCGGTTAGATTTATTATTTGCTACTAGCTTTTGTCAGTGGCTACGTCCGCGGTTCCGAAGGATTTAAAGTATGTGTTATGTGTTATCAGAGACCATAATCCACTTGTACCCAATGTCATCCTCATATTTTCAGCCGTTTTGATGTTATTAAGTAACAAACATGCACACAAACTCAGTCTCACTCACAAACTATGGCATGTATATTTATTAGTAAGATATCTGCCTCACACAGCAAACCTGTGGAATAATCTGTCGTCGGCGGTATTTCCGAACCGATATGACCTTCAAACCTTCAAAAGAAAAAGAGCGTATTCCTTTTTAAAAGGTGTCCATGGGCGGCGCTGATCGCTTACCACCAGGTGATCCGTATGCTCGTTTGCCTACTATTCCATAAAAAACAATCTGCTATTTGCTATGTGTTATTGCTGATTTTTATTTTATTTTATTTATTGCTGACAGTATCCAGCTGTGGTCTGTCACGGGCTATTCAATTAGAATCGATATTTTGAAGACTTTATCCGATATAAACTAAAGTATATTTAAAAAATATTTATTATCAATTTTATTTATACATAGATTTATGTTATGATTTCGTATTTTTACTTTTTTCTGATGCCCTCTTTATCGTCGTTAGTTTCAATTCTTCTTGAAATAGTGCGCGATGTATCTGCCGACCACAAGCATAGGCCGTCTCTGCCATTCTGTTAGCGTAGTTTTGCTTGGAGTCACCTGCAAACAGAAACAACTTCTTATAAAAAGGTTAATATTTTATAGGCTGTCTGAGTATAAAAGTGGCGTTTAAGCCTTTTTAATTTATTGTTATGCAGTTAAAAGCCATATCTGCTTTGCCGTTCATGGCTCGGAAACTTGTTAACGAATAGTGATTTAATACCGAGGACATTGAAAAATTTCAACGTCATTGGTAAATACGAACGAAAATCTTGGGAAACAACTCTTTCGCTTTGATATCAGGGCGGCAACGAACCAAATTATGGATATCAAGGAAGTAGAAAATTAACACTCAAATGAAATCACATTAAGAAAAAAAACAAAGTTATTGTTGTTGAGTTAAGTTGTTGTTGACATTAACAAACTCACAACAAACATGCCATCTACAAAAAATCCCCAAAACATTAAAAACTTTAAAACAACGCCATCTTTCCGCAGCATCACAAACCTGATCGCCTTGAAGTCTATTCAAGAACGTGACGCAAACTATACTGGCGCGGATCCCTGCTTCTCTAGTGAAAGCGCTGAAGGCGGTAGCTTCCATCTCTATGTTCCGGACGCCCATGTCAGTCAGAGACCTTAAGAACGCCATCTTGTCCGCCTCAGAATAGTCGCAGAAAGGACCGTCGAGACGCGCTTGGCCTGAAACGAGAAAGTGAAACGTTATAAGAGATGAACTTTATTCTTATCTAAAGTCACTTTGTCGGTTTAATAACAAGATTGTCTAATAAGAGGTCAGAATCTTTTTTTTTATAGTATAAGCCGGTAAACTAACAGACTGATCGCCTGATGGTAAGCAATCGGCCTCGCCCATGGTCACCCGAAACACCAGAGGCGTTACAAGTGCGGTACTTACCGGCCTTTTAGGATTAGACATAGAGGATTGTTGAAGATTCCGAGATTAGAGAGATTGGGGAGGAGGCCGTGGTATCACTCCGATCAAACCGGCTCATTGGTGCCGAAGCATGGCTCTTCAGTTTTTCTGATTAAGATTTTATTCAATTTTGCGGTATTACAAATGCTCAGAATCAGAGCCACGAGACACCGCTAAGCTTCAAACAAATCTAGTAATAATATTTATACTTGTAAACGTAATTATCAGTTTTTCCTGAGTTGGTTATTGAAAACCACCCTTATGGCTAACTAATAAAGGAAGAAAAGTTCGTAATAGTCCGCTGCTGGCCTTCTTTACACATGAATATTAACAAAAATGTATTTTATTTTTCTCTACCGTCCTCTCACGACAATCTCCTAATAGTTTTAACAATCAAATACAGAAAGGTATATTACCTCTATAAAAGTCATCAGCTCCCATGGTTCCTCCGATGTAAGTACCGAAGCCATCGTCATCAGAGCTCAAGGAATGAACTTCTTGACAAACTCTCTGGTCCAGAAATGCTGGCAGCTTGCGAGTTTTGCCTAATACTGGCTGGAATACACAAATAAGTTTTAAGATTAAAACGTCTGTATGATTTACAAACTATAGGAATAATTTGGAAAAGAGGATTTAATGTTGAGTAAATGAGACTTTCTTTACTAAAATAAAAAAGTTATTTCCGAAATAGGCTTGGTCAAAATTTTTAAACAATGACGACGGTAAATCTGTTTCTGCATTTGAAATCAAACGAAATTCTCAACTAGGATTCCAAAATAAGCTGGATAATTTGGTATATAGAATAGAATTAGGCGTTACTTTGCGGAAATCCATGCTACACTAAAAAGTAATTTCTCATTATTTAGTAATTTCCCATTATTTAGTTTTTATCCGCTAGTATCCGCTGAGGGAATAAATCTCGGAAGCCGCCGAGTCAGCGACTACTGAGGATGCTCCGTCGAGGAGCAAAACGTATTATGTCGAGTGTGGTTCGAGTAGTTTTTTGCATGTCGTGTGTGTGTTTTATGACGCATCTCTGATACAAGAGCCGTTATCTATGAACAGGAGGGCGATGCTGCAAATTTATTCCTTCAGAAGAAAAAAACAAATATATTCATTCCCAGTTGTTAGTGTAGATAATTTGGAACGATTAGTTCTGACAAAGAAAGGAAACATACTTATTGTAAATTTCATATACTTAAATTATGTCAAGGACATAGCAGCTTCCCTATACATTCTCACATCATTGACAGTAACTATCAATTTCAAACAACGTCCGATAACCTAAACTTGACCTGTTCGTCCTAACAAAGATATTGACTGTCTCTAGAACAAGCCAGCAAGTCAATCTATCCTTTTCTGTTAAATTTCTCCATTACATTACCAACTTAATAATATTGACATAAAGTCGACTATCCAACGAAGTGGGTAGATCTGCTGGCCACTGTACAAGTCAAGTCTAAAGATAATCAGATGATTTTAATGCATTCGATCATTCGTTTGACGTAGGTTAGTCAATAACAGTGCACGTGCGGCTCACTTGAATACTAATTGTCATCTAAATTGTAATGGTTTTATTGCCACTCTTTATTGCATTCTTGTGCCACTTTAGCACTGGACAAGAAATCACGCCTTACGTTTCCCGAAGATTTTAAAGTGTCATGAAATGCAGTCCTCATTTTATGTCCATACTAGCTTCTGCCAGCGGCTTCACCCGCGATCTCAGGGGTAAAATGCCTATGTATCACTTCAGACCATAATCTACCTCTGTTCCGAATTTCATTCCGGTCCCTTCAGTGGTTTTAATATGACTGAGTAACAAACATACACATAAACTTACATATTTTCATTTATAATATCGAGTCAAGCTAATTTCAACCATTGGCCTTTCAGTTACAGCGTAATGTCTATGAATGAGTATTGTAAACGTTAGAGTAGACAAATACAATCAGAAATCACAGAATTGCTAAGCTATCGGGAGTTTCACGTGTTATTGTGAGTCAACCATAAAAGATAGACATATGCTGTCCAGGAATATTTTTTATATAATTTTAAGGAGAATATTTCCGTTATATATGATTTCTATGCAGCTTTAACCTATAAGCCTGCACACGCGACGGAAGCTTAAAAAATGGAGTAACTTCTCCCGTTTTCCCAATATTTCCCTTCACTGCTCTGCTCCTATTGATCGTAGCGTAATGAAAAGTATACTATAACCTGCCCAAGAGTATGAAGAATAATTGTGCCAAATTTCGTTAAAATCTATCGAGTAGTTTTTGTTTCCATAACGAACATACAGACAGACAGACAGACAGACAAAAATTTTACTGATTGCATTTTTGGCATCAGTAGCGATCCCTAACCACCCCTTGATAGTTATTTTTTAAATATATTGTATGTACAGAATTGACCTCTCTACAGATTTATTATATGTCCATATAATAAGATAGAAACGAGTCAAACAAAGACCCACAGCAGCAAAATAGTTACAAGGCTGTTATTTATCTTATAATAATTTTATTGTAATTATTACTAATATTCCTATCCGATAATGCAACACAAATCAAAACAAAATGTTAATAAGTACTTACAATATCATAGGTCTTCTCCAAATTGCCGTTTACTCCAAAAGACGAGACGACGACTGAACCAGCTGGTATAGCGAGACCTCCCGACGTGCCTACTCTGAAGAATATGGGGTCCTTGGCCTTCGCGTAGTACATCAACTTGATCACCTCTTGAAGGGCCGTGGTCATCGAAGGGATACCGATGCCATGCTGGAAAAAGAAATTGCTACTTGAATATTTAACATAGATATTTATTTAAATAATAGATACTGAGTTTTACCCGAAAGACCGAAGGTTTCACACGCTCTACTCAGCTCTTATTGGTTGTAGCGTGATGTTTTATAGCCTATAGCCACCCTCGATAAATGTGCTATCCATCACAAAAAAAAATATTCAAATCAGACTTGTAGTTACGGAGATTAGCGCGTTCAAACAAAAAAACAAACTCTTCAGCTTTATATAATAGTATAAGATTAATATACCTGAATATACTGAGAAAAGGACTCCCAAAAAATGGGAGTTAGCGAAAACTACAAAGTGCTAATTCCTTCTTTATCTTCCTTCACAAAGTATGAATATTCACGGGACAAGTTACAAGCGATGTCACAAACAAGTATGCAATAATATTACAAATCCCCATGACTATCTCTTATCTTTGGATTAATTAATTCTGTAAGCTGAACCATAAACCTAGATTAAAGGACTTGATCTGTTATTAATATCAGGCTGTAGGTAGGTGGTATATAATATGTCCTTATTTAATAAATACAGTCCTCACGACGTTGTCACAGATTACCAGGGGCAAACTTAAGGCTACCAACTATACAACCATAGTTTTTTTTTTTTATTAACACTTTAATGCACACAAAATAAGGTACATAATGTCATATGGCATTTTCTCCCAGTCAACCTTTGATATAGATATATCATTTGATATGGTCAGAGTAGTATAGCCTACAGCCTTCACTCAGATTTTTTGAATTTGGAACAAGTTCTTGAGATTAGCGCGTTCAAACAAACAAACAAAAAATCTAATCTTTCCTGTTTATAATATTAATGTTAGTGAAAGTAGAGTACGGTGAAATGGGGTGAATGGGGATCGAGAGGTGAATAGGGAATGAAGAGGGGTGAATCGATACTATGAAGAATTTCCCAATATCTATTCACCCCTCTTCTGTCTCTATTCATCTCTCGATCCCTATCCACCCCATTTTACACGAAAGAAGTATACAGAGCGAATATGGATGGGGTCGTGTCGGTAGAGGGTGCCCTAGACGGACCAAATTGTCGCGGAGAACCTAACGGGTTACCGGGGCTCCGGCTCGAATTGCACGAGAAGGACGGGATGGTTTTTAGTCAATAAGAGTCTGACACTCGAGGTCATTCGATGATTTTCGCCCCTTAAAAAAAATACAGACCAGATTGGCGATATATTAAAGAAGGATTAAATTAACAGTACCCTTAACTGACTAGCATGCTTGAAAAGATTGATGACTGTTGATGAAGCGAAACAGGTATGTAGGAATCGTAGTAATTGGCGTTCCATACTCTCTGCCTACCCCCATGGGAGACAGCCGACAGGCGTGAAGTTATGTATGTATGTATGTAGATAAAGTTCATTTAATACACAGTTACTTATACTCAATTACTGCAATTATTACAATTACTGCCGGGGTAAAAACCACAGATTGTTTGCCGTACCCTCATGTCGTACCGTAGCACGTGCTAAAGTACTGATTCCTCGCACTCTGGCCGCGCTCAATGGTCTCTTGGATTCCAATCCAACTAGTGATCTGTTTGCGGACGGATGGAAGGAGATTTTGTCGGAATGCCTGAAGTACTGCGAGAGGAACTTATGAATGCTACCATTTTTTAAATAAGTTTTACTCTTCTGGTTCGTTGTGTATGTTTTGTTCTAGTTTTATTATTTGATCGTTTACTTTTTTAATGTGTCCAGTTACTTTAATTGGTTTTTCTTTTCAACCATTGTGACTGTAATAAATAAATACTCACACTGAGGGAGAGGACAGGTCCAACTTTATACATGGCGTATCTCTGCGAGTGCTTGGTGAGGTTCACCAGCTTCGCTCCTTTGTTCGGCAGGTCCAACACTTCCCGCATGTACTCTGCAAACTCACGCATGCGCACCTTTGTGCCACCCATACAGACGAACTGGAAAATAATTTTAATATACACATTAATGTTATAAAAACAAAACTAAAATAGAAAACCGATAGTTTATTAATATTCAATAATTTTAAAAGCACATAATGGTCGTAAAAAAGAAACTATTATGATATCTCAAATGCGTACTTTAATCCGGATCCGACATCTCAAATCTATAAATAATTACATTACATACAAAACTATACTTAAAAAACCCGGTTTCGATCATCTTTGTTTGAAGTCGGTTAATTTAATATACCAAATTAACTAAAATCACTGGTTACTCACATGAATATACTGAGAAAAGCACTCCTGTAAGTGAGCTGCGCGACATCGCCGTAATCGCGCACGCTTCTCATGAGAAAGAACCCCTCTGTGGTTCGAAACCAGTAGAGCTTTTCTCAGTATATTCACGTGAGTAACCTACGATTTTAGTTAATTTAGTCTCCGTATATTCACGTGAGTTACCTGTAATTTTAGTTAATTTAGTATGTCTCACGATAGAACTTGCTCTTAACTAACATTTTCTGAAAACTGCATCAGAATTGGTTAAGCAAAACGCGAAATAATCGCGGACATACATAAAAAAACATTGGAAATAAGAAATAATGTAGTTAGTGGAGAGCGGTCACCGGTGACCGCTTGGGGGTATATGGGTTGTAATTGTAACCTCACGCCTGTCTCCCATGGGGTTAGGAATGCACTTACTTTGACATCTCCAAACATTGCAGGAAGGTCGTAAGTCTTTGTGTCTAGTCCCAGATGATACAGAATGTCCACATCCAGGTTGTCCAGATGTTTGTTTAACAACTTTATAGTACCATCTGCATTTCTGAAATGAGACAATATTTTTTTATATATTTACTAGCTTCTGCCCGCGACTTCGTACGCGTAATCCCATTTTTTCCCGTCCCCGTTCGTGATTTTCGGTAAAAAGTAAAAAAAAAAATGTTGGTCAAAAAGTATCCTATGTCGGTCTCCTGGCTCTAAGCTACCTCCCTACCATATTTCAGCCAAATATATTCTGCCGTTCTTGAGTTATAAGTGGTGTAACTAACACGACTTTCTTTTATATATATATAAGACTAGCTTCTGCCAGCGGCTTCGCCCGCGATCCCAGGGGTAAAATGCCTATGTATCACTTCAGACCATAATCTACCTCTGTTCCGAATTTCATTCCGGTCCCTTCAGTCGTTTTAATATGACTGAGTAACAAACATACACATAAACTCACATATTTTCATTTATAATAGCGAATCTCAACCATTGGCGTTTCGGTTACAGCGTAAAGTCTATGAATGAGTATTGTAAACGTTAGAGTAGACAAATACAATCAGAAATCACCGAATTGCTAAGCTATCGGGAGTTTCACGTGTTATTGTGAGTCAACCATAAAAGATAGGCATATGTTGTCGAGGAATATTTTTTATATAATTTTAAGGAGAATATTTCCGTCGTACATGATTTCTATGCAGCTTTAACCTATAAGCCTGCACACGCGACGGAAGCTTAAAAAATGGAGTAACTTCTCCCGTTTTCCCAATATTTCCCTTCACTGCTCTGCTCCTATTGATCGTAGCGTAATGAAAAGTATACTATAACCTGGCCAAGAGTATGAAGAATAATTGTGCCAAATTTCGTTAAAATCCGTCGAGTAGTTTTTGTTTCCATAACGAACATACAGACAGACAGACAGACAGACAAAAATTTTACTGATTGCATTTTTGGCATCAGTGGCGATCCCTAACCACCCCTTGATAGTTATTTTTTAAATATATTTTATGTACAGAATTGACCTCTCTACAGATTTATTATAAGTATAGATTAGTTCGATTATATCAAGGTATCACTGATTCGTGAATTAATCAGAATACATGATATTATGTAGAGCGCAGTTTTCGCTTATCTCGTCTAATGAAAGGACTATGGTAAGTTCGTAAGTAAATACAAGTACGGAGTATCTTCTTCTCGATCGCTTGCTTCATTTCTGAAGGTCGTGCCCCTGAAAGGCCTTCATTGCTCTCTGTGTTATTTCCCTCCATCGTGTCCTGTTTTCGGCTTCTCTCAAGGCTTTCGTAACAGAGAGTCCAGTGTAGTTGGCAACTTGGTCACACCATCGGCTAGGTAATCGGCCACGTGGTTTTTTCAACGGAGTATCTAACAGTTAAAATATAACATCACACCTTTTATCCCCGTAGGGGTAAGCAGAGGTGCACATTATGCCACTGTACAATGAAACACACACTTTTCACTGTTTATGTTATGAGTCCCATATAATAGCGGGTGAGCCTATTGCCATATACCGGGCACAATTTCAGAATTTTTTTAAAACCCAGTATCATTTTGCCGGACCCGGGAATCCAACCCGAGACCCCTTGCCACGAGGCAGTCAGACGGTTAAAATGTTTTTTAAAATAATAAGATTCTTAAAAAACTATCAAGTTATAGATAGATGTGTAGTAATTTGATATTATGTATTTTGGAAAACAAGGTAAAATGAATCGTATATGCACATACATAGGTATTCAAGTTTAAATAGCGTTCGATATTATTAGATCAAGTTACTGTTAAGTTAGAAATCCCATGGTCCATCCATCAGGTATTACGTCAGCTCGATTGCTGGCCTATTCTACATAGAAAAAACATATCATTGCTAAGTCAAGATCCTACAAATACTTACTTGGGGCATGGTTTTCCTGGATGCAGTTCATCCCACAATAATCGACAGTTGTCATAATGCGCTGCCAACGACTCTTTACCCGTAACCACGTAGTCACAATCGCACTTCATCTTCTAGCTTGTCTAAAACAAAAATACAACTTTAAAGTCCAGTACATAAAACTCCAAATTCCTTGCAAACAATCTTTATATGGACCTATCCGATACGCTGGGTCCTGCATGAGCGATCTGGAAGGGAACGCGATTATGAAGCGGTGACACGCGAATTCAATACGATGCGGTGCGATGCGACGCATGTCGTATGTGCATGCGGATCGTTTCGCTTCGTTTTTGTTTCATTATAACCAAACAAAGACTTGACAGCACCGCATACAAATATGACAGTTCGCGCGAAAATATCAAACCAACTGATCGCGTCTACGTCATATCGCGGCGCTCCACACGCATCCCACGGACGTATATGACACATAGGACACTTCAATAGGTTTCGACAGTTCGTTGTTTTCGCACAGCGCCGCACCGCTTCGCATTCGCGTCTAGATCGCTCACGTAGGACGTAGCGATAGGAGGTGTATGGGCATGCGGATCACCTGATGGTAAAAAATACCACACGAGTTTTAAACCAAGAAGAGTTTACCAAGTCAAAAGTATGAGGTTCTTTAAAAAAATAGTGAATTATGTTTTTGCAGATTCTCTCGATGTTGCAGAGGTCCTTGTGTTTCTGTGACTGCACTCGTATCAGACAATTTGTAAACTCATTTAATACGTCAGTGTTATTAAAAATCCTAACTAATATTATAAATGCGAAAGTAACTCTGTCTGTCTGTCTGTCTGCTACTCTTTCACGCCAAAACTACTGAACGGATTTGAATGAAATTTGGTATACAGATATTCTAGACCCCGAGATAAAACATAGGCTACTTTTTATCGCGAAAAAGGGGTTGTTGTAAGAATAATTATTACGATTTATCTGAAAACCTGAAAACGGATATCTGACAGGTAACATTACTATGGTAACCAACCTGATGATTTGTAATTGTTATGACGTCCTACTTTCATAATATATTTTGGCATCAACATATAAAAATGAAGTTCTGTGGGTTTTCAAGGAATAATATTAGTATTCAGCTGCATCAGGGATCAGGGATTTTAAAGACAAAATACGAATTCAATTGACTGAATACAATTTATTCATAGACTAGCCTCTGTCTGCGGCTTCTCTCGCGTTCTTTTAATGGAGTGAGGGAAGGATTTACAATAAAAAAATGAAATGATGCACGATTCTATGCTGGTCACAATAACCCATACCAATTGTTAGCTTTCCACATTGAAAATTGCAAAATACCCCATACAAACTTTCACCTCTGTTTCACGGAAGTGGAAGGGGGTTAAAAAAAGACAAAAAGTAGCCTATGATACTCTCCATCTTTTCAACTATCTCAAATCAAAAACCTTCCTGACTCCGTTCTGTTGTGAAATACGGACAAACAAACAAACAAGCACATACAAATTTATATTATTAGTATACATTTCTTAAGTCATCTGACATTTGTGTGACAAGTGAGTTTACAAAGTCAATGTGTCATAGATTTT
Organism: Spodoptera littoralis; assembly: GCA_902850265.1. Taxonomy (NCBI): domain Eukaryota; kingdom Metazoa; phylum Arthropoda; class Insecta; order Lepidoptera; family Noctuidae; genus Spodoptera; species Spodoptera littoralis. The sequence goes on along the minus strand of LR824555.2, from coordinate 8,386,111 downwards.
TTTTATACTATGGTATTAATATTAAGGTATGCAAAGAGGTTGAAAGCAGTCTAAAGAGATAAAACCACGAATAAAATATTTTCAGTTTACTTGAATTCGTATTTTTTATATGTATATCAAAAAAACTAGCTAAATGCACATAGCTAAAAAATAATATTAGTCCTTTTCATTTTAGACCGTCAAGGCCAAATTCACTATGATAGTTTGCTGTTTGTTTATGGGATAAGCCGGTAAACGAGCAGACGGATCACTGCGCCGCCCATGGACATCTGTAACACCAGAAGTGCTAGAAGTGCGTTACCGGTCTTTTGGGAATTGGTAATTTGAGGATTGTTAGGGATTGGGGGGGCTGGGGGAGGGGTAATTGGGCCTCCGGTAACCTCACTTACACAGCGAAACACTCCTTTAGGTAACCGAGGGCTGGGCTCGCTGTCATTGCAGCGGAAAGACCCCTCTTTAAACACTTTTAGCTTTAGAGAGGCCATCAATGCAAGGACCGCCCGGAGAACACGGTGGAGCATACCGTGGCGGTGTACCTTGCATGGGCTGAGCACCGCCGTGTTCTCAGGGATGTAGGAAACGGTGACCTCTCGCGTTCGGCTCTGGTTCAGGCCATGGAGCGAGGGGGATTGGGATGCAGTCGCATCCTTCTGCGAAGCAGTTATGCTTGCCAAGGAGAAAGCGGAGCGTGTGAGGGAATGAACTTCCTCACGCCCCAGCCGTCGCGGGAGACACTCTCACCGGCCACCGTAAGTGCGGGTCTGTAGACGAAGAGCAAGGGTAGCTCGCCACCCGACCAGAACCAGTCCCGTGCATACGGCGCGCGCCTTACAGAGCCATGACACCATCATAGATGGAGCCCAGTAGGGCTGATGCTCGATACGGTGCCGCGGGAGGCCTAACGAGTTGACGGGGCTCCGGCTCGACGAGCAGGAGTAGGAACGGAGTGGATTTTAGTCAGTAAGAATCTGTCACTCCCTCTCACCTAACCCAAGGCGGGAGAAGTGATTGGATGATTTTCCGGCCTCAAAAAAAATCTCCTTTAGGTAATGACAACCCGATGTGTGAAAAACTACCAAAAAAACTCCTTATATTACTGGTATTGATTACGCTGTGGAAATTATGGACAATAGAGCCAAGGGATGTATTAAATCTTATAGAGGACATTAATATCAACATTAAAGTACATGTATCTTATGTAACTAACCTAATATCAGAATACCTATTTTTTCATTTAAATGTTTGCGATAGTAACGCACGTCGCACCGGTACATATCAGGTCACATTATAGGAGAGAGGAAATCCCAAAATGACGGAAACTATGCGCTAAAAAACCAGGACCAAGGACGTTGAAATAAAGAGGGGCTCTTACCTTTTAAACCATTGAACCTATTTGGTGAAATTCGGCGCAGCGATAGTTTGAGACCCGGGAAAGGCCATCTAAAAGTTTTTAACCCGAAAAACCCACGAAACCGGGAACTGTGCTGTTAAAATCACTATATCTATTTGATTGAAATGCGATACAACATTGATTTGCAAACATAGAATAGTGAAACTTCACGAGACGGGCACTATACGGGTAAAACCTCTATGGGATTGTTTATTTTAGAAACCACGAAAATAAATTCATTTCTCAATAAATATAATCTAGGTACTGAATCGATTGTGATGATATTTGTTCCAGTTGTACAGCCATAGAATATACCTTGACAAAGACTAATTTAAAAAACCCAATTTATACAGAAGTCGTTATTTCACGCGGACGAAGTCGCGGGTAACAGCTAGTATCCCATAAAAAGGAAGATAAGTACCTAAATCGAATGCATATTACACATATAAACACGTGTGCAAATATAATATACATATATCTTTAATCTTATCAATAAAATGCATTGATAAATACTCAAACGACTGATATCCACCTTAAAAATTAACGGAATATATTGATAAGGAGTATGCACTTTTAGATAATAATACCGATCGACCAAATTCATGATAGACCTTTTCGTAGAAGTCAAAGTCAATGTCAAAGCATTTATTTACAACCAAACCATATATTGGTTGCATGGACCACCGACTGCACGGTTGGCACAGTGGCTGGGCAACCGGCTGCAGCGCAACATGTAATGGGTTCAATTCCTACACGGAATTAACTCCCTGTGCGATCAACAGATTGTTGTTCTGGGTCTGGGTGTCATGTAGGTAAATATGTGAGTTTGTAAATGCACCCACACGATACAGGAGATGATCCTAGTGTGGTTACGCTGATATGGTTGCTCTCAAAACTGAAATATCAAAGTGGGTACTGGGTACTGGGTACTTAGTTTGTTCAAGCAGTAGGTAGGTAAATTGAAGATTCTCGTGATCAGAAATTTAAAATCACTATAAGACAGTGACACTCGAATACTGAGGCTACAATTTTAATTTGTCCTTAAATATCGTGCCGTCTCTGTCATTTTACAAAGAATTTGTGGAGATAGAACTATATTTAAGCCAAGGATGTAAGTACTAGGGGGAAACGCCCTACGACATACATATATTAGCGACACATGTCGTCATATCTACACTTTGGAACGAGCAAATAGCTTCACTAGAGGACTGACCTACAGACTGACATATTTTTCTTATTATTTAATATTTATTTAATAGTGAAAAGTGGTTGCTGCATTGTACAGTAGCAAAATGTGCACCTCCGCCTACAATAGGCAAAATGATAAAAGGCGTGATATTATGTATTTAATGTTTAAATATTTTATTTTGACGTTCAAAAGTGCCTTCCTGGTCTAAATGAAATAAATTATTTTGACTTTGACTTTGAGAACGCGCGCCTTATGTCCACAGCGATGTTGCTGTTGCCAGACATGTCGATCAAAGTCTCGTCGCGCTACTTCACCCAACGTTGCTAGCAACACGTATCGCAGGACATTTGTCCCTTTTTTATTTTTTGAAGGGGGGAAAATCATCGAATGGCTTCTCCCGTCTGGATGAGATGGGGAGGGAGTGTCAGACTCTTACTGACTTAAAAACCAACCCGTTTTTACTACTGTACTTTGAGCCGGAGCCCCGTTTAGTTCTCGGCGACTACATTTGTCCCCTAGTCTTCTGATTTATTCTTGGCTTTAAACACAACTAAAAATTCAGTGGCATTTGATTATCTCAACAAATGTGGGAGAGCCATGCTTGGGCACGAACGGACCAGCTCGACCGGAGTAATACCACGGCCGAGCAGAAAACCAACGTGAAGCAACGCTTGCATTGTGTTTCGTTGTGTGAGTGAGGTTACCGGAGGTCAACTGAATCCTCAACGATCCTCAAACTCCTAATCCCCAAAAGGCCGGTAACGCACTTGTGACGCCTCTGGTGTTCCAGGTGTCCATAGGCGATGCCGATTGCTTACCATCAGGTGATCCGTTTGGTCGTTTAGCGGCTTATGGCATAAAAAAATTAGTCGATCGAAAGTGTCACAAATGAGTCAAAGACCGAGAGCTGTTGCTCATACATTGAAGCAATTGTTTATAATTGGTCCTGGTGCCAATCTGTGTTTGAAACCAAACTGCCGATCTGGAAATAATTGAGGAGGCCCTATCTGAATATAAATCCGCAACGAAAAATTAAAAAAAAAACGTGTAATGGTTCATGAAATAATGGATAACAACAAACCTTCCCGTCACCAATCCTTTCAAACTATCCAACTATTGAAAATCGCAATTTAATCCAAATCGGTTCAGTCGTTTAGAAGTTAGACAAATACACAACAGAAAATACACTAAAACAGACACGACATACATTAACCATATGTTTGGTTAGTTTATTCATAACTCATCTATAAATATTTAAAAAAGTATTTAAGATGCATGCACTAACCTTGGATGCGTGTAAACAGGGCGACGAAGGTTACGATACTAACTCAGGACGTCGAACAAAGTTGCATCGCTTATCATAGCTTAGTACATTAATCCTATATGTACAATTTATTAGTAAGTACTTATATTTAGAGTGCCTTATCGACGAGTATGGGGTTCCGCGATTTCCTGGTCGGTCGAAATATTAATTACCAGATTTTGCCAGCGTCGTCGTCGGCCGCGTTTCCAGGCTAAATATTATCCCATGTGTTGTTTCAAGCTATCCCTGTACCAAATTTTATCCAAATTAGTATATTCGTTTTTAGTGAAAGAATAACAAACATACATAGTACCTGGTACAGTCATTCATGTACCATATCATCCATCTTCACGAACTATCGCATTTATAATATTAGTAGCTAAGTAAGATAGGATAGGCGACGTTCAGTTTTATTTTTTCACGAAATATGAATGAATATAATTAACACGTTAAACGCCATGGGGGTCACCGGTGACCAGCGTTAGCGGAGGATTTACCTTCAACAGTTTTTTATTGGCAGTCAAAGTCTTAAACAATCACGTCTTAATAACTTGATCGACATAAGTAAGTACTAGACATCTAAACAAACATTTAAATAGACGTAGCTCGCGATCTATGGTGCAATGCGCTGGTTTACCTTGGTTCTAGTAACGCCAATAACTACCTATATACTACCGATTTGCTACGGAATTTGCTGTCTTGTTATATATTAGAATTCTTTTGTTCTCTATCTGCAGTAGATTAGAGTACACTCACAACTATTATTCTTCTAGTAGACAGTAACGATCACTGACAAACTGACTGAATATTTTAAAGTGCACTATAATAGTTCAGCATGAAATTGTTATGTGTTGTTAAAGTTGATATCAATTGTTGCATTGGCGATTTAAGACAATAGTAGTCGTTATGTTCATTGATCTATCGATTAAGCTGCCCCACTTAATTTTTTTTTGACAATATGTCAAAGTTTGTCTACTATTTCGAATGGTGGTAAGCAATGATGCGGCCTACGATAGAGGACGTCTGCCCTATTCAACTGAACCTATACCATTACCGCAATTTATTCACTCGAGACGCTATCCCACTTAATTTTTTTTTGGCAGTGTGTCATAATTTTTCCACCATCTCGAATGTTCTCTATCTAAGGTAATTATGCATATTTAGGTATGTAATGATGCAGCCTACGATGAAGCACGCTTGCCCATAAGCAACCTATTGACTCGAGACTTGAAGACAAGCAGGTTGTACTCTTCAGAAAAGAGTATCCTTTGTTATTTTCACAAGGAAACTTAAAGCGAAATTCTTCGTATATCTATGGTTTGGGTGGATTTTATTATTAGTTAGAAAGACCTTGACGTGTGTAGTTGCTTTTGAACTGATCTAGGTTAAATTCGGCAGTAGAACACGATGAACCGCAGTTAATATCACAGCAGTGTAATCTGCAACTGTTTTAAATACGTTGTCAGTTGTACATTTGGTGAAAGTGTAAAAATGTGATTTATAATGGATTTTAATGCTAAAAAGTATCGTGTAGGTAAGTAGGTAATATTTTTACGTATTTTTTTTTATTTATTTATTTATCTTTAATGTACACGATACAACAAAATAGTGGTTCATAAGGTTCAGTTAAACTTAATTGAATAAAAAAATATAAAATTGAATATTAAGTATTTTTTTTAATGTTGACGACGATTATGAATACGAATGTTATTAAATAGTTTGCGAGTTAATTTGTTTACTCAATCCAGTAAGTAAAAACGGATAACGGGATAGAGATGAAATTTGGAACATAGGTAGGTTATGTCTTTTTTTTTACACTTTATAGGTCGACGTTTGACCACCATCTCGCTTGATGGTAAGAATAGGACACATACTTTTTATCCACGGGAACGGGGGCGAAAAAGCTAGGTAAAACATAATTTAACAAGACGTTCAAAAAGTTAAATAAGTTGTGGTAAAAACTTTTTGGTTTTCGAAAAAAGAATATTCAACCAACCGACTAGATTGACATCAAAAAAATACTAACAAACAAAAGCTAACTTTTCAAAACTGTCATTTTTCTATGATCTATTTTTTAGACTGAAATGTCTTTATAAATTATTTTCAGTTAATTTTCATTAGATTTTAGTTTTTGTTTAAGATTTTTTTTATACAGTGGACTTAAGGATAAGGATTATAACTAAATTATGCCTGAGTAAGTAATTTTTTATTGTTTACGTCCCTTTTTAGTTACTTATCTGACCAGCATACGTTCATAACTTCACGCCTGTCTCCCATGGGGGTGAGCAGAGACTATGGAACGCCAATTGCTACGATCCTTACATACCTCTTTCGTTTCATCAAGAATCATCAACCTAACCAGTACAGTTATAAAATTTTAATAACCGCATACTATAGCTAGGTATCTTGAATTATCTTGATAATAAATCTAAAACCTATAGAAACACGAATGTAAATATCTTATCATAAAAACCATAAAAATTACATCATCAAATTATCACTAAAATGCAAGCATCTTGCAATTACAATGCATAATATATGTATGTACTATTAAATCTGCTATCCTGGTACTTGTTTAGATAAAAATGCATTTGTTATCAACAATGTCAACTTTATCATATCATTTTTGTTATCAAAGTTATTGTTAGGGACTTACCCAACCTCTTTAAAGTTGCACTTCACTATTCACTTATTTTTTTTTAATTATTTTGACACCACTCGTCGAGTCTACATGAGTACTGACGATAAATTACTCTCAGATTATTCTGTTGTCTGTAGGTCAAGGATAACATGATAACAGTTGAACTTCCTAATTTTATCTCTTGAATAATTTTACAACTGAATTATAATTAGATTGTTTGTAAACTGGCAAAGAACTACGTCGCATCTCTATGTCAAATTTCGGATAAGATAAATATGTTTAAGACTGCCTCGTTGGCCGAGTGGTCGCAATTGCGACTGCCGGGTAAGGGGTCTCGGGTTCGATTCCCGGTTCGGGCACAGTATTATTGGGTTTTTAAAAAATTCTCAGTAGTAGCACGGAGTCTGGAACTGTGCCCGGTATATGGCAATAGGCTCACCCCTATTACATGGGACTCATGACATAAATAGTGAACAGTGGGTGTTACATTGTACAGTGGTATAATGTGCACCTCTGCCTACCCCTTCGAGGATAAAAGGCGTGATGTTATGTTTAATTTTTGTAATGTCATGTAATGAAAGATGTGCTAAATCAATTAAAAGACTATATTGAATATAACTGTTTGAGGAGACCCGACTTCTTTCAAGCCACGACGGGGCTCATAGCATTCCTCAATGCTTTTCTGTGAGTGGTAGGTAGTGCAAAGTATTTGGATTTCAAACTGTCTACACGCATTTTTTACTGAAATAATCGTCAAGCAATCTAAATTCCCAAAACCATCGACATAAGGTACACATTTCCTCAGCAATAAAGTGATTGATGGTTCTATCCTGTGACCCATTTTATCCCTTACAAAGTGAACATCAGCCTAGCTTGGAGTTTTTACCTTATCCTAAATTTGTCCTTGACCTGACCCTATTATGAAGGCAGACAATAAAAAGAACAACGATCGAATTTTGCTATTCATATACCTTTTCGGCAAGGTCAACAGCCGGTTTTTAATGACCTTTTTGACAAGGTCATTAGGCTGAAAAGATACTTTTCAGTACAGTGAGGTTTGCAAACTTGCGTCCGACTTTCCGTAGTGGATTTATTTTTGTGTTAAATACAATTCGGTGAGGCAAATGCGACTACTTACAAAACAAGGAGTTTTGATTCGATTGCCAGATCTGATAAAGTGTTATGTATATTGGGGACTTCTGTTTTTTTTAAATTCATAGTAACTAATAGCACCGAATCTGGAATGTGCTCAACCCTACATGGATCTACAACCAAAACTGGTGAAAAGGGAATTTTATATCACCTTCTATAGGTCTGGTGCTCTGTCTATACAATATTTATTCAGGGATTAATTAGAGCTTTTACGGTATCCAAAGATCACATAAAGCTATCAGCTCTAGCAATCAATGACGTTTATGACAGCACCAGTCCAACCATGTCCGATAGCTTACGTATCTTAGTACTCACCCAATTATCAATTAAGAAGGCAAACACACCAACTATGCAAGCGAATTAAAACCCTAAATCGTTAAGAACAAGTAAAAATTTAAAGTGATATGTTCCAGGTGCTGCATACCCTGCCCGGCGGCGGCGCCATGCGCTATGTCGGCGGGTATCAAGTCAGGGTTGCGGGACGGGAAGCCCATCGATGGGAAGCAGGAACATCCCTGCCCCTGTCGAACTTGCTGCTGCGGGAAACCACCTATTGTGAAACCGGTATGTTTGAGATCGCTACTATTCTGAAATCGAAACTCCAATAGAATATTTATCTAAGTGAAGAAAATTCAATAGTGGTAACACTAGCAGTAGCGCTTACCTACTTCCAAACACTGAACAAAACAAATGGAGTAATCAATTGCAGAAACTATAAAAATAAAAACTCAAACGGTAAAAAAAATAATCAGAATGAGCTAGAAAGTTAAAGAGAATAAGAAAATACTATTGAGTATTTTCTTATTATACTCAAGAAAATACTCATTCAATAGTATTTCCTTTACCTACATTTATAGCGAGGTTTGTTAAGGTAAATTTTAAGACAAACCAGGGGCTTAGAACCATCAACAGCATTGCGCGACGAATGCCGTAGCAAGGAGAAAAAAAGAGGGAATATAATTACCAATTCTTCTTTTTTATTTCAGTGCTACAAGCAGCCTCGCATCCCCGACTCGTATGCCCCGCGTCGGTGCTACATGCGGCCGACGGCCCCGGTGGAGTCGTGTACCACGTACAAGCTGTCTTACCTGCCGGTGGACGGGTGTCGCAACTTGCGTGGAGAGGCAAGGAAACCACCTCCAAACCTCGTGCCCAGCTGCGAGCCTATGGAAGGATGTACTGTACAAAAGGTAAAGTCTCGTTTCTAGTCTGTCTGTAGATTGGTATACAGAGGTAGAAATTTAAAAGAAGAAAATGACACAAAAGAATTTGACTCTTATCTCTAACTGGCTAAGATTTTTTGTTGAGTGTAATTATGTTTACGGCCTGGACCACAAAGTTATTCGTATCCGAAATATTTCAAAATTAACAAACAAGAGAAGAAAAAAACTCTAAAACTATATTATTTATTTATTTTTAGCCATGGTCGTCCCACTGCAGGGCAAAGGCCTGTCTACCTATAATAAAACTATATCAGCTAAAAATTTTTGCTCAGTCAAAAATATCGTTTTTCCTTGATAACATAACATAATATAACATAACATCACGCCTTTTATCCCCGAAAGGGTAGGCAGACGTGCACATTACGGCACTTAAGCCACTGTACAATGTAACACCCACTTTTCAGTATTTATGTTATGAGTCCCATGTCCCATGTCCATGTCCCATGTAATAGGGGGTAAATACCGGGCCATATATTGGGCACAATTCCAGACTCCGTGCTACTACTGAGATTTTTTTAAAAAATCCAGTAGTACTTTGCCCGATCCGGGAATCGAACCCGAGACCCCTTGCCCGGCAGTCGCACTTGCGACCACTCGGCCAACGATGCAGTTTTTCCTTGATATTCAATAATATTACTAGAAACCTATTCTGATTCCAGTTATCATACCTCCCGAACCCGACGTGCATAACGCAGCCGATCAGGCCATGTAACCACGACATGTGGGGACAAGGCCCGATGCAGAACATCACCACGCAGCGACACGACTACGTACCGAAACCCTGCGTGTTACGGGAGAGCTTCAAACCTGCACCCAAGTTCCACTGCGTCGAACAGCCTTTTGAGAGTAAAAAACTTTCTTAATATTGAGACAGTATTTCGAGTGTGTGGTCACTAAGCAAAGCAACTAATAAGAAAATGATTTGACAATAAAAAACATAACCTCTTATCCCCGAAGGGGTGACACCCAGTTTTCACTATTTATGTTATGAGTCCCATGTAATAGGGGGTGAGCCTATTGCCATATACCGGGCACACTGCGTGCTACTACTGAGAATTTTTTAAAAACCCAGTAATACTTTGCCCGACCCGGGAATCGAACCCGAGACCACTTGCCCGGCAGTCGCACTTGCGACCACTCGGCTAACGAGGCTTTGACAATGTATTATACAAACGAGATGAACTAATCTGCATGAATATTATACTTTTCCTAAGCACTCAAAAACCGTTTATTCAAATCTCTCTGCTTTATCCCAGATCGCACTATAAATAAGCTGTCGTACTTACCCCCGGAGAGGATCGAGCTGACTAAGTCTTTCGCCCCGGAGAGATGTTACGAGCGTCCAGCAGCCAAGATGGAAGGTACCACTACACAGAGGATGAGCTATATGCCCAATCAGGTACTACATACTTCCTAATCCGTTTTCTCCCTTGGATCTGCCGAATTTTCAATCAACATCATCAGCCGGTAATCATCCACTGTAGGACAAAGCTTACAAAGCCCTCCCCTACAGCCCTCTACGTCGAGCGACCACTCGCTACTTGCATCCATTAACTCCCTACGACTTTAACGATGTTATCCTCCATTGCCACTTCAGAGCCGAGCACTTCGAGAATCGTAACGAGACCGCGTTCGGCGCTCTGATTGGTTGGAACCGGCGAATCAAAGTGCGGAACGCGGTCTCGATTCAATAACTTTAGACATAACAAACTCGTTATTAAGCCCTCTGCTCGCAGATCTAAAGTTTTCACAGAAATGCAAATAACAATCGTTTGTAATGTTAAGAATGCTTCGAACTACTTATTGTGTTTTGATTTTTCAGATTCTCCCAAAAGAACCGCTACCATGGGCCTGCAAGGGACAATATCAGAAGCCATGTCAAAAGTTGGACAGTAATACCACCTATGGTATGAGGTATGTTGATATATCCATATATTGCTATACTACCTTCAAACTAACCAAAATAGCACATGCCACCAATGACATTAAAACGCACTTCGTCAACCTTAAGTACTTAGTCGAATGCTCCACTTGACCAAATGGTTCTATTTAAACGTAAATACCCCCAGACTTTTCCTAGTGAGTTTAAACTTTACCTCTAATACGCGGTTTCTTACAGTTACTTGGACGCAGCAAGTGACTGCCGGCGACGTGCCATCATCCCTGATAGCTGCATCAACCCTGTCACCTCGTCCAAGAATTTTGAAACTCAGACCATTTATAAAAACAGGTACCTACTTACACTTCGGTTTTAGCTGGCGCTGCTCGACGCCATTGAGACAATCTTGAGCTTAACTGTATTTTAAGCAAAATATTACCTATAATAATACCTCCTCCTACCTCGCAGCTACCTCCCAACCAAGTGTCCCATACCGCAGCCCATAAAACCGCTGTCGAACCTGGTACCCTCCACTGCACAGATGGAAGGAGATACTGTACAGAAGGTACGATGCACTTACCACTATATAGTTTTTATATCTAAGACGTACTGTAGATCAAAATCCATTTTAGGTAGGTACCGCAACTAATTGCAAAAAAGTTTCAAAAGACCAAAAACCTTGACCGTTGTTCTTGGCTAACTTTAAATTTGGGCCTCAAAGTCCCTTAGATACTGCTCTGTCCAGGGCGAAGCGATAAAAGAGGAGCTGTACAACACCCTGAAATATATATTTAGAATATATTAATCTTCTAAACTTTATTTCACAACCCATCAAAACTCGCCAAAGAATACAATAACTTGATATTATTTAATCCCTTCTTCCAGCTCTCATACCTCCCGAATCCGACGTGCATAACGCAGCCGATCAGGCCATGTAACCACGACATGTGGGGACAAGGCCCGATGCAGAACATCACCACGCAGCGACACGACTACGTACCGAAACCCTGCGCCATCAGAGAATCCTGCAAGCCAGAGCATAAGTTCCACTGCGTTGAACAACCATTTGAGAGTGAGTTGTTACATACATACATACAGACATGCATAGGTAAATGCTATTTATTTATCCTCCGAAGATGTACGCAGAAGAATACTATGTACTACGGCAATCGAGCAGACGGATTACCTGATGGTAGGCAATCGGCGCCCCTTATTTATGGACACTCGCAACATCAGAGAAAGCATACGTTACCAACCTTTTACCACTGAGGATGGTGGAACACACAATGGAAGAATGCCCTGCGTGGGCTGAGCACCGCCGTGCCCTCAGGGAAGTGATCGGCGATGGCGACCTCTCGCGTCCGGGCCTAGTGCAGGCCATGATGCGGAGCGAGGGGGACTGGGATGCCGTCTCCTCCTTTTGCGAAGCAGTCATGCTAGCTAAGGAGGAGGCGGGACGCGTGAGGCAGCGAAGCGCTGCCTCCTCGAAACCCAGCCATCGCGAAGGACACACCGGGCGTCGGGGATCGCGGGACGATCTCCGGCCACCGTAAGCGCGGGCCTGCGGACGGCGAGCATGGGTGGCTCCCCGTCCGACCAGAAACACAGACTCGAGCGTACGGCGCATCGCGTTCCGCGCGCGCCTCTAAGAGCCATCAGACCACCACAGATGGGGCCCAATAGGGCCGATGCCGATTCGGAGTCGCGGAGAACCTAACGGGTAACCGGGGCTCCGGCTCGACGTGCAGGAGAAGGAACGGGGTGGTTTTTAATCAGTAAGAGTCTGACACTCCCTTCCGCCTCACCCAAGCGGGAGCAGTCATTTGATGATTTTCCCCCCTTAAAAAAAAACTACTGAGGATCCCCGGGTTTCTGAGATAATAGCGAGGGAGACTCTTCGATGTTGGTCTATTTAAAGAACCTGGTGCTTCGATATAAGGTGCTGCCGACTGATAGTGGTTTCAGTTTCATAGCTCATATAGGTGCTATCAAAGATAAAGGTTAAAATACTTATGTGACTTCTGAAATACATTAAAAAATTAGGAAGATTTTATAAACTTCTGCTTCCGCACGTTAGGGCCCCCCGTTGTCCGGGGCCCCGTATATACTGCTGACTGCTAACTGATATTAACGTATGTCGTATGTACCTATTTATTCACATTTTGTGTTTTTCACCAGACCGAACTGTCAACCGCATGTCATTCCTTGACCCCGGCCGGTGCGCGATACCCACGTCGTATGCTCCACTCAAATGCTACGAGAAACCAGCAGGTGAGCTATCTATAGGTTGCCTCCATACATTAGCTGTTTTTATTACAATTTAAGCACGAACAAAATATAGAAATATAAAACAAGTCCCTAAGTAAGAGAAATGAAACTACCTAAATACGATATCTATCAATAATACACAAGCAGTTATTTACATTTACAATTAATAATTATTCCTTTATTTACATAAGTTAATTATAACTTTATTTATTTATCTAATTTATTTCTTTAATTATTTGTATGCCTTATTACTTATTACCTAATAATACAATAACTTCAATATTTATTTACATTTCATCTTAATCCGAGAGGTCCATTCGGTTCAACAGGCGATCATGGAAGTGGGAGAGTCGATCGTGACTTTAAAAAATATAATTCTAATATCTATTGGTTTAATTTACTTAGATGTTACTTGTTTTATACTATTTGTACTTACTGTTAACCTTAAATAAATGTAATCAATTAAACACTTCATAATTACCAAACACCAACCAACTTATTTTTATGTTTCAGCTAAAATGGAGTCGACGACGACTCAGAAGATGTCGTACCAGCCGGTGTGCGTGCCGCAGCCGCAGCGGCCGCCGTGGGCGTGCAAGGGACAGTACCAGAAACCATGCCAAAAGGTCAGTGCTTCATCCATGCGACAGTCAGAGATTTTCCGATTTATCATAAACTAGCTTCTGCCCGCGACTTCGTACGCGTACCGTCCCATTTTTACCCGTCCCCGTTCGTGATTTTCGGTCAAAAGTAAAAAAAAAATTTGGTTAATAAGTATCCTATGTCGGTCTCCTGGCTCTAAGCTACTTCCCTACCAATTTTCAGCCAAATCTATTCTGCCGTTCTTGAGTTATAAGTGGTGTAACTAACACGACTTTCTTTTATATCCTTACCAATATTATAAATCTGAAAGTGAGTTTGTTTGTTTGTTTGTTCCACCTTCACGCCGTAACTACTCAACCGATTGCTTTGAATTTTTGCAGACGTAAAGTTAGAAGTCTGGATTAAATAATAGGGTACTTTTTAACCCGGAAAAATTGATATTCCCGAGGAAAAACAAAAGTATTGGTATAGATGGCGCTGTGTGTATTGGTATATGTCACATGTCTACTTTTTATTCTTTTGTGACGCGAGCGAAGCCGCGGGTAAAAGCTAGTATATAGATATTTCTGATGATTACTTATTCAGAACTGCCACTTAGTCGCATGCTTTATTTTTATCACGAAACAAATGAAGTTCATTTTACATTTGATCAGCTGATGCAGTTTTTCTCAATGTCTCTACTCTGAGATATTTACAACATAAGGAAAGGAATAAATAAATAAATATGTACAACTTGAGAGACACTATAACTAAAAGATAAAAATTAAAATTTAATTTTTAAACACAATTTTATTATTTAATAATAAAATTGTGTTTCTTTTTGTGTTCATGTCAACCAAAAGTTTTATTGAAAGATGGTTACAATTCACAAATAACTCCAAATCAGTCTCATAAACAAGCAAATAAGAGTTAATATGCTATCTATCCTCAGTTGGAAGGCACAACTATTTACCGGTCATCGTTCCTGCCGCCCGGCGAGGACTGCACGGAATACATGGATCCTTGCAAGTATGGAGATTGCAAACGTAAGTTACACATTTTTTACAAAAACTTCCTGAAATAGCTTGCTCTTGTATTTAAGGCTCGTACAGAAAATTACGATGCGAATTGCTGCGATGCGATTTAGTGCGACAAGGCGTCTCCCAGGGTGACCATTCCTTCGACGACCGTCAATCGTACTAAACGTATTTTAAATTGAAGATTAGGTCGTGACATGGATCGTAAAAAGAAGTGGGCACTTCTGTTATTGCTTAGGATATACAGGAAAAAGAAACAAAGAAGATAACATTTTGATGCGCGATGCGAATCAATTCGCAAGTTCTTGCGATGCGTGCGGGAGCTCGCATTTTTGGGATGCGACGTCGCACCGCAGTTTTTTGTACGAGCCCTTAAGAGGTCAAGATTTCTTATATCGACTGTCTTATTGATCCAACATACTCAAATGTGACTGCCGCGCCCTCTACGCTAATGGTATTAAAGTGATCGCCAAACGCCCTCTAATCTACGTGTTGCAATGGACTTATTAAATGTAACGTTATCGTGATTTTTGAAACTTTGTTATTGTGTCCAGCCAATCTTTTTCTGATTGCAATATGCTCTTCTATTGATAACTAGCGGTAGAATGGATCAACTGAAATTGTACATAGTCAGTCTCTTCAATGATCAGTCGTTAATATTGTGTAATTTTTCCTATTCCAGCTTGCGACTGCATATGTCCCGCGGAGTGTATAACAACCGATCCATGCGCGTGTAACTTCCCTAAAGCCGCGTGCTGCTCGTAAACTAAACGCAAAGCGCAAACATGACGGAACACGTTCCAAATTCAAAGTATATCCAAAATGGCGACCATTCAACGGTTACTCGCATCAAACGTGGCTCGAGAATGGTACTGACAAGTACAAAGAAATCATGAAGTTGTTTTACTATAATTATACATTAATCTATCATAGTTTTATGGATAATTTTGATTATATAATTAGTAGTAAATTTACGATTAAATTATGTTTTGATTAAATTATATTTCGTAATGTTATTTAATAAAGAAATAGATTTTTTCTATGGTGTTGTTTGATTTGATTTTTACTGTATTAACAACTTAAGTGTCCAAGGAGTTACATACGGCTCATGATGAACTTTTGAAATAAGTTCATGCATCACCGGTTCCTCTTTTTTAGTACAATTTTGGGGTGTACTTTTGACATGAGCGTGGCGCTGAATTCTAATAAAAATTACGTAAACGTGTAGTAAAAAGCTTAACGTCTAAAAAAGTAATGGACTTGTGTAGGTGCTAATATTTCGTAGTTTGATAGCCATACCAAAAATTACACTTTGACATGTTGGAACCATTACACCTCTATATTATCTTTCAATTGGTCCAAGGTGACGTTTAGTTCATGCTTTTAGAGCTAATGCTTTAATTCTATTGTGGTAGGTATTCAATGCTACTTAAATAAAAACACCAAAAAGGAACTTAAAAACGTTTATTTATTGACCAATACACTGTTTCACTCGCGAGATCGCGTTACAAATAGCCCGTTATTGCGCCCGTTCACACATACGTATAAAAACTACACGCACACCCACACGAACGAAACATACAAATATTTTAAATACTTTAAAAAATCCTAGAAGCCGATCTATAAATGCGTTTTAGAGTAATCCTATTCGTGTGTAAAAAATGCGCTAACGTTCTTATATATGCAGTAAATAGTGAGAGTTTGCGCAAACTGCGTACGACACGACGCGACCGACACAACTACTTTGGAAGTCTTACAAAATCTAACACAGAAATAGAAAGCTGCCATCAGTTATATAGAACAACTTTCTATTGGCGTTGCGCAAACCTGCGCAAACTTCTCACTAGGATATCGAAGAACGGGCACCGCCAACCGAGAATGGACCTTATCCCGTTAGGTTTTGGATTTATTTGAGCCGCTGGAGAAGCGTAGTGTTGAGAATGTTGGCCTGTGCGAGCGTGGCAGCGTGGTCAGCGAGCTCTCTGCTGGGGAACGTCGTGAGGAGGGCGAAGGCCTGCAGCTGGTACGAGGGCTCCGCGCGAGACACGTACGCGTGTAGGTCGCCCACTGTATGCGTGTGGTTGAACCGACCCGTCAGACGACTGCCGTCCGCAAGGCGGAACTGTGGATCAAAGGAATGTTGGTCACAAGCTATTCTATTACCACCACCAAGTGAAGTTAACGCAAAAATATTTTAGCGCAAAAATAGGGATAAACATAACATAACATCACGCCTTTTTATCCCCGAAGGGGTAGGCAGAGGTGCACATTATGCCACTGTACAATGTAACACCCACTTTTCACTATTTATGTTATGAGTCCCATGTAATAGGGGGTGAGCTTATTGCCATATACCGGGCACAATTCCAGACTCCGTGCTACTACTGAGATTATTTTTTAAAAACCCAGTAATACTTTGCCCGACCCGGGAATCGAACCCGAGACCCCTTGCCCGGCAGTCGCACTTGCGACCACTCGACCAACAAGGCAGTCGTAAAAATCTAACAAAAAAGGCTAAACTCGTGATAGTTTGTTAATTTATTTATAGCCAATTTCAATCACCAATAATGTCTACCCCAATTAATTAATATAGATTTATGACATAGGTAGTGTGGAGTTGCTGTTAAGAATCGGTACGGATTCTTGGCAGCAACTATCTTTAAGCTCTTCGTTGCCTACCAATGTGCTATTGTAGAGGCCAATCGCCAGCAGAAGATGCTATGAAAGGAAGCATGACGATAACAGTGACAATAATAGTACCTGTATAGTAGTAACAGGTGCTGAATCATCAATCTTGATAGCTTCCTGCGCGGCGCGCTGGTTGGCGGCGCGGTCAGCCACGTCACCCGCTACTGGCGCCGTAGCTCCTACTGTAGGAGGAGTTGGGCTGGAACACGTATTAATACTTATTTATTTTATAGATAGGAACTTCCACAGCGAAAATCCACCTGGTGATCTCAAGAAAATTCACAGATTTTCTTTATTCTCCATTCTCCTATCTCCCAATAACTAGATTAGACTTGACCACTACACCAATTTTAAACTGCTGTACAATTGGGTAGTTTCCAGGGGATCAAAATTAAAAATCTAATTAGTCCGTCAGTTAGATAATGAAAAAATATTAGATACGTATTATTTTCTCGTATTAAGTAGCAATACTTAGATAAAATGGCGCTAAGTTTAGGAGTGGGAGGTTACTACGTCATAACGTGCTACAAAATGTGGCACGCTGTGACGTCACACGATATTTCAAATTAATATATCGTCGAAAATATGTAATTTTGTTAGAAAAGAAAAATACGTGTCTAAAGTTTTAAATTAATGTACCAGATGGACATCAAAATAAAATTTAAGAAACTACCCTATTATGTTCAAAGTGTAGTACACTCTGTATCCTCGCAGTGACTTAATCCGATTGTATGGCAGTCCAACTCAACTGGAGAGGTAGTTTTTTCCATCTTAGTCGACGACGGTTGGTTTAATTGATAAATTGTCGGTTTGTATTCTCACCTGCCCAGTAGATGTCCCTTCCCGGAGAATGGTTGCGGTTTAGCGATGTGTCGGGGACACTCCTCATGTCGCCGGTCCTCTAGAGATACACGGACCTCGCCGCCAGTGCCGGATAGCTCGGGGGGAATCTCACTGGAATATAATGATACATACATAAGCAACATAAAAATGCACATAATATCACGCTCTATATTCAACGTATGGGTGAGTAAATTTCACATATAAAATTAACAACTCTTTTTTAAGACTTAATCTTATAGGCGCTGAAAATTGGAGATTTGAGTGACCAAAGCACCTAGCACCACACACGGAGCACAATCCTAAACTAGGTTTTACTACTAGGAATTTTCGAAAACCTGAAAAACTAATTAACTTAACCGAACCAAAATGCAATCAGACGATACACCTTCTCGATTATTACGCTCGATGCCTTCATATACGTACCTAACAACTATTTGAAAATGGCAGACTAATGCGTATTTATGCCAAAGGTCATTAATGCAGTTGTAACGACTCTGCTGCGAGTGTCCATAGTGCCGATTGCTTACCATCAGGTGGATCCATCTGATTATTTTCCTTATTCCATAAACCATTCATACACTCGTAATTTACTTCAAATTACACATTATAACTCACCCCCTACGTATACAGTTGAGGAAGTCAGCGTGGTCAGGGTCGGTGTAGTGTCGCAGTGGGCCGGAGTCCACTGTGAAGCCCTCGCGGTACAGTCGCAGTCTCACTGAACGCGGCTGATCAGTCTATACGACACATAGGGAATAAACACATTATAATTAACTAGCTTTTTGCTCTAAAACCATAACGAAGTGTGATAAGAGCGATATAAACTTAAATGTGGGCTCGCCATGCTTCGGCACGAATGGGCCGGCTCAACCGGAGTGATATCACGGCCTTACAGAAAACCGACGTGAAATAACGCTTGCGATGTAATTCGTCGTGTGAGTGAGGTTACCGGAGGCCCAATTACCCCCTCGCCAATCTCCCTAAACCCCGAATCCCCAACAATCTTCAAATTCCTAATCACCAAAAGGCCAGTAACGCACTTGTAACGCTTCTGGTCGTCGTAGTTAGACAGTTGTTTGGACAATTGGTGTATTTCTGTTGTCATTATAATTATCATCATCATCACCATAGGACATCCACTGCTGAATGAGGCATATCTGGAAGACATTGGGGGAGGCCTATGTTCAGCCACTATAATAACAAATACTAAAATCAATAATAGGTAGGTATAAAAGGCTACTGGGTTGACTTGTACAAGTGGTTATTTAATCGACTTACTTGTTGCTGCTGGTTGCCGCCAGCTGATGCAGGCTCATGGTCATCAGCCGTTTGACCTGTGTAACATGATAAACGATATAAACATCAACATAAGTTATCTAATCTTGTAACTGTATTATAATATGAGTGCATGGTTGGCGCGGTGACTGGGCAACTGACTACCGCGCAAAGTGTCGCGGATACGTTTCCCGCACGGAACAACTCTTTGTGTGATCCACAGATTGTTGTTCCGGGTCTGGGTGTCATGTGTATGTGAACTTGTAAGTATGGTTGTAAACGCATTCACGATACAGGAAAAACACACCACAGGTTAAAAAAAAATCTAATCTTTGACGAGTTTGTTTAAACGCACAATCTCTGGAACTACTCGATTTGAAGAAATCTTCTTGTGTTAGATAGTATAGGCTATAAAACATTACCCTACGGCCAATAGGAGCCGAGCGGAGCGGGTGAACCCGGGCGGTCGTAGCTAGTTTTACTAAGTAAAGTACCATCACAAATGTCTATACAAGTCTTGATTGACTCAAACAATTATCTAAGACACAAATGTAGATCAATAAAAATGAATTTCTGTTCATTAGTCCCGCAAAATCTGAAAACGGCTAAACCGATTTGGCTATTAATTTTTGTTTCGAAATGTTCGCGGAATTCCAGAAGTTTAAAAGGTGAAAATAATTTTTAGGCAGTACCTACGATGTCTGCCGGGTAATCTAATGGTACAATAATTATTATCATTATTATGAGTGGTTTGCCATGAAACTTATGTAAATTAACGATATAATTGTAACATTGTCATTGACAAGCGAAAATAGACCATACCATCCCACAAAGTGCAAGTCACTCTCAAGTCTCAACCTTAGACTGCAGTATTTAAGGTCGACAAATCATAATACGTAATACAGTTACCAAGTCTATATCCAACACCGCTGAATGCAGAACGTCCTCGGCTAGTAGACGACGGCTCATCTTCAAATACGACGGCACCACGCCTAAAGAGATAAGAAATATATTATTTATATATTTATCGAACACATAATTTTTTCGATAAAATAAAAACAAACCCAAAAATATCGGCGACGCACTTATAACTCATGTTATGTTGCGGGTGTCCATGGGCGGCGCCGATTGCTTACCATCAGGTGATCCGTCGGCTTGTTTTGTTATGAATCGTTTACCATTTCAATGAAAAAATCGCTTCGGTGAACACCATTCGCGAATTACCCATAAACTTAAGATTCGTGAAAATATACGCTCCATACTGTCAAAACTTGAATTATAATTAAAAACACACAACCAATACGATATCGCTATTGCGATGATAAAAAAAGTACCGTATTAATAATTCGAATATAACGCGGGAATTCCCCGAACATTAACAACTAGCTTCCGCCCGCGACTTCGTACGCGCAATCCCGATATTTCCCGTTCCCGTTCTTGAATTTCGGTAAAAAGTAAAAAAAAGAATTGGGTAAAAAGTATCCTATGTCAGTCTCTTGGTTCTAAGCTACCTCCCCACCAATTTTCATCCAAATCGATTTAGCCATTCTTGAGTTATAAATAGTGTAACTAACACGACTTTCTTTTATATATATAGATTTGTGCCCCGTTTACATAAAGAAACAAAGCGGCGATTATGCGTTCAAGTAGCAGTAGGGGAACCCCGCTATATTTTGCCGTGCCGTGTGGCGGATGGTCTGGTGATGATAGAGTAGAATACATTTTGTCAACCCTCCCCGTACTACACACACTAGTAGGACACCTATAAACCAATTTAGGCACTACACACTTAACAGAGAGCAAGCAGCAGCCCTCTGTAATACACTAGAAACCTTTAAAGCACAGCACACGACAGGACCACCCCTCTCATGTATTCCTCATCCACATGAGAGAGGTATGCTATATGGCACATAGACTTTTTTTTTTAAGGGGGGAAAATCATCGAATGACTCTTCCCGCCTGGGTGAGGCGGAAGGGAGTGTCAGACTCTTACTGACTAAAAACCACCCCATTCCTTCTCCTGCACGTCGAGCCGGAGCCCCGGTTACCCGTTAGGTTCTCCGCGACTCCGAATCGGCATCGGCCCTATTGAGCCCCATCTGTGGTGGTCTGATGGCTCTTTGAGGCGCGCGCGGAACGCGACGCGCCGTACGCTCGGGATGGCACATAGACTAGCAGTGCATTGTCATAACCTGGTGATGGGATGTTAATAAAACAATGGTGAAACTCACTCTCGAACGCTTTTGAAGACCTCAGTGACTATATCCTTTCTCCCGCCCTTGGATGGGCCCAGGATCTGCTGTCCAGAGCGCTCCGATCCACCGGCATAGAAGGCTTGACCTGTAACAATGGAAATTATTGTTTGAATACAGGGATACTGACTGTACCAACTACATACATAACTTTCAAGAGCTATACTAGAACTTTCCTGTTAGAACTTTTAAAGGGATCTAATAGGAACCTACAGGCAAATTTCGACCGTATACAAGGGCCATAAGCATGTTTGTCCACTCCATCTGTAGTGATTATAGTCAAGTTTTCATTAAGGTATTAATGTAGCTATTTAACATTTGCGCAACAATAAGTTGCGCATCTTTATAATTAAAATTGCACAATATTGTGTTTACCGTTCAATGAAAACGTAACTGTTAGTTCTACAATCAACACTACAAGATAGAATGCACAGACCTGCCTCACCGGCATCAGGAGGTTCCTCCCCTTGCAATCTTGCAATCTCTTTTCTCAACGCACTATTCTCATACAACAATCTCTCCACTTCTTTTTTCAGCTTATTTAGCTCGAGTGAATACTCAGAACCTTCCGACATTACATCGTGCACGGCCTGTGTTGAAGCGTCATTTGACGGAGGCATCGTTGTCTTTACTACGGCATTGGAAAATGAAGTTCTCTCGCATATGTACTGATGTAATTTCAGTTGTATTTGCTTCCTAAACCAACTGGCGTTTGATCTTACTGCTTTACAAAAACCTAAGAATATTAAGAATTCATGCTGGCTGTTAATGCTTTATAAAGAGTTTTGAATTGGTTTTTGGCATCCAGAAATCATTTCGAATGAGTCTCTTAGTATTATTAGCCATAATTATTCTCATTTCACCATCATTTTAATAAAACATTAACTAAATGAGATTTCTTTCCTAAGATCCGTCAGATCAAACTTAGGGTAACCGTCCAGCCGTCATTTGACGGTTTTGTTGTGGCATTTGACGAAAGCATGCATCCTTTACAAGCAATAGGCAGCCTACAAATGACAAATGACAAATGACATCTTGTTTAGATACAGTTTAAACTGTCCACGAAGCAGTAACGTTAAAACCTTTTATCGTTTTTGACGAATGCATGTATTCGTCAAATGATGCAACACGGACCTTAGCGAATGCATTAACTTTGGGAAAGTTAGAATATGATAAAATTTAAAATTACTACCTATCATTCAATTAAGGATAAACTTTTAATGCATCTTTTAGTACAGGGAAGCAGGGAACCCTAGATCAGATGGTAGATTATATGACTATAGTTTTATTTATTACATAGACTATAGTTTATTACTATAGTTTTCGGGTTACTCATGTCATTATTTGTTAGCAGACATAGAGCATTCCGCATCACACAACAAAGCCACTGTCGTGCTGCTAGTCTAGCATAATAACATGCTACCAGATATCCATCTGCGAGGACCAGCATGATAACATGATATCTCATGTTATTATGAGCCTCTGGTATCGCTTCAAACTACTAGAATTCCTTTTCAAACAATTATGTGAGTTAGCCAAAAAATTTATTATCAGTTATATCACTATAGTGAAACAAAAGAGAGGATTATTGTATTTGTCTTGAACCATGAATATTTCTCAAGATGATTATTGGTTTTATATCCACATATATTTAAACTTAAATAAATAAATAGCTACATGGTTTCTCAGTTTACTGTAAGTCAGCCAGGCATACTTAAACAAATATAATTTTTGGTTTTATATTGGATAAGCCGGTAAATGAGCAGACATGATCTGATTGTAAGGATTCTGCGTCCGCCATGGACACCTTGAACATCAAATGTGTTACAAGTGCATTCCTTGCCTATTAGGGATTAGGAATTTGAGGATTGTGGGAATCAGGGATTGGGGGATTGGGGAGGAGGGGGTATTGGAGCTTTGGTTCTATGTTTGTAAGTAAAGCAAATATTTACCTTCTTCTTCATCACTAGAGCTCTCCTGTTGCAAGGAGTCAAGCGTAGCAAACTTTGAGCTCGGCGCTTTCTTCTTGTCTTTCTTCTGGGCAGCTAGTGGTGACCCAGGAGGTGACTCCATGTCACTGTCTGACAGAGTCGGCAGGGACGATGCGGCAGCCGCTGGGTTGGACGGAGCCTCGTCTGCGTTACCTCCGTGCTCATAGAAACTGGATAGTGCTACCTATAATTTGATAAATCGATTTTATTTGTAAGTGGTATGTATGTATAGGGGTATGTATATTTTTATTTGTATGTATAGGGGTGACATATTTGCCATATATGATGCACATGATATATTATCAGTATACTATAATCTAGTGTTTTATTCTGATAATGTGTCTTACAAGAATCTATTACAATTCTTATTATATTGGTCACACTGAAAAGATCAAACACCAGGATCTAATTGAATCAGTTCATTGACTGATTTCCAGTGCAAAGATTGTCAACAAATCATTAGAAAAGGATCGATAGTCAAGAAAAGTATAACATAACTATAATAACAATACGGAAAACTGCTACGTAACTAATAGAATGCCTAGGTCTTTGTTTCGAACTTACAAGAATTTAACCAATGTAGAACCAAAGGTTCAAAGTGAGGCCGAAACCAAAACAAAACTGATAAAACTTGATTCAAACTGATGATTGACATTATTAATCAACGACTAATACCTTATTATGACAAAAAAACAGCAAAAAGGTGATAAAACAAGCGTTCAACTTACGTCTAACTGCCAGTTAGACGACTCCAGAAAAAACTTGCTGCGACCCTCATCCGCGCCAGTAACATCACAAAACTGTCTCAAAGTCTCCTCCTTATTGGTGGACATATTTAGAAATTATTTTATTTTTCTATTCAACTATACAAGACATTCCATGAAAACGCCGATGACTTGCTCGCTTTTGGTTTTATATTGTTACTTTGGCAGAATTGACAAGAAGTAGAGTTGTGGTAACATAAATTTTGTTGTATGAGAATAGACAACCAGTGGGAACATCAAATTGAAAAAAATAATAAAAACATGCTACTGTACAAAGGTATAACTGTCATATTTTGAATACAATACTATCGCTCGTATATTTTATCAACTTACGAAACTTACTTATAAAATGCTTTTACATTTCTAAAACAAAAAGAAACCGAAAGCCATTTCGAAGTGCATCTCTATGATCCATAATGCAGAAATCAGAGCAACCAACATACGAAATATACGTCATTCAAGTGTCATTTTGACGTCGCACCCATTCATGTCCATTCATTCAATTGTCAGCTGTCACAATAACTGTCAATTGATGTATTTTCATTCATCACAATCATCTGCAATGCTGTAAATTGTGAAATGAATACCGTCGAAAACCATTATTTTAATTTTATTTCTGTTCTTAAATAAATGGGTAAGTTCTTACCTGTAAGTCCTGTTTTAAAATGACAACGTTCATATTTCTAAATCGTATGTAATGATTTTAGATGCCGGGTGAATAAATGAAGACGTCTCCTCGAAACGCTGCAGGGAACACCACAATGAGGAAATATTATCAACTTATTCTCGTCATAGTATGCTTTATGAGCATAATTACTTTGCTCATATACCGCCATGAGTACTACAGGCTGAGGTACGTGCTCGAAGTGTTGAATTTCTTTGGCAAACCGGGCCTTTCTGAGATCGAATTCTGCGGCCCAGGTTTTAACGCGACTATGTTATCTGAGATCCTTCGAAATTCATCGCTAGAAATCCGCGAAACTCCGCCTCTCTTTCAGCAGATTGACGAGAATTTCTATTCTTATTCATCCTTCTTGAGATCTTATCAGAAATATGAAAAATTGACGCCAATGCATCCTCACAACATTGACACTATTGTCATCGGCAAGGCGCACGTCCCACCTAATTTCCGATGCAATATTTGGCTAGAGAACACAGACAAACCTAAAGCAGGCAGGTTTAACTACAAAATTGTGTCTGAACCCATCAATGATTTCCGCTTATACATATTCCAATGTTCACTGAACAAGAACATGGGAAAGCCCAAGGGAATCAGCTTCTACAGTAATGATTATAATATAAACCCAATACATGCACCAATAAACAGAGTTATTGAGGTGAACACTAAGAGAAAACCTAGGGAGAGAAGTAATATTAAGTTTGTGAATAAC
This sequence comes from Spodoptera littoralis, assembly GCA_902850265.1. Taxonomy (NCBI): domain Eukaryota; kingdom Metazoa; phylum Arthropoda; class Insecta; order Lepidoptera; family Noctuidae; genus Spodoptera; species Spodoptera littoralis. The sequence goes on along the minus strand of LR824555.2, from coordinate 8,360,243 downwards.
ATTGAACCAGCTATTTGTATCATACCAAACCAAGTGCCGTTGGTATCAAGAGATTCTTTCATCGAGTTTTTAGTATTCCACCATATGGTGGGAGTGAACTACTTTACAATATATGACAGTATGATATCCGAAGATATAATTAGAAGACTGAACCTACTGCCACCTGACATCACTCAGTGGAACATACAATTCTTCCCTCTTAACTATCCATTTGTATTTGCTAAGTCATACAACATTGTAAGGAATGCTATAGAGCTGATTGTCTATTCAGACACTTTAGAATAGATAAAGAAGAAACAGAGAAAGTAAGTCATGCTATGGTTATGTCTTGGGATGAGTTTTTGTTCCTAGAGTCCATAATAATGTGAAGGAAATATTCAGTGACTTTGATCCTACTAGGAAATTCAAAACTCTAGAAGTGACACCTCTGTTATTCTGTTTGAACCAACCGGATGATGATAGGACAGAAGAAGGGTTCCCAAATCTAATGAAGAAGACACATTACTATATCATGTCGAGCAATTGAAGCCAGTATATGTGAGGAATTTGGATGCCATGCCAACATTTGAGGATATGTTTAGTTTTAACTCGAGTGTTAAAGTGTTACCGGTAGAAATATTGGCAGCACATAAGTATACGGAGTGTAGGGATCCTAAGGTGTACAATCCGAGTGGAGGTGGGTACAATGAGACTCAAATGCAGGTGTTCCAGCACAAGTTTGAAGGAGCTATGGTGAAATTTGGACAGAGTTTAGTTAACAATAAGGTTTATAGGTTGTACAGGTCGGGAAAGATTTGGGAGAAGCCTAGCAGTGAATTTGTAAGAGATATGTTATGAATTGCAAATAAGTGATTAAAGTTTACGTACTTGCACAGGACAAAATAATTTGATGTGCTTTAGTTTTCACCTGACTGACATTCAACAATATTCTTCCTTATATATATATAATGTATCTTATATGTAATCTTATATATATATAATATATAAATATCCTTATAATGTTAATACTACCTAATTGTTGCAATGACATCATATTGCTAGTGGTTTTATTACCTATGTAACTTCATATTTGTAAGGAATCATATTGTTTTCTATAGAACTTTTAAATGCACATATTGGATCAATCACACTATATGAAAATTACAGAGTGAATGCTAAAGAACATCTTATTATTTTGATCATAATTAATCAAGATTAATATCTTGAAAGCCAAGCAAAATGTTTCCATTTTAAGTAGATTAAAATGCTTAGGGCCGCACTTAGATTTGAATAGTAGCTTAGCTAGCAAGGCTCAAGTCGAATATAATGAGAGAAAACAAAAAACAACCAGTATTATAACACCGGCCATAATATTTTAAAACATTTTTATGCTTTCTTTCAATTTTTTCGTTGACGTTGTACCATGAGCTAGTGTGTTGTGGCTTCACGCACGACAATGTAGATTTGATCTCTAAGATACCAAGGTTGGTTTTGGCATAAAAGTAACCCATAGTAACCAACTCACAAGATCCCTATCTTGCAACAAAATTCATCGAAATTAATTCAGCGATTTCGGCGTTTAAAACGTAACAAAGATAATCACTATAGTTCGAAATGCCGCAACATACTCGCTCGTGAATAACATTATATGGTTAATGTAGGTAGTATGTAGGTATTTGATGACCCAATTTCTTTATGATATTGTTATGATTTTTTCTGATAAGATAATTTTTATACATAGAATTTTGTTCTTAAACTCAAAGTTAACTTGCATTTTGATTTAAACTTGTATTTTAATTTCAGTGTGGATTATTACGAATTAATTTGAGCATTTATTGTATGAAAAACTAATTTAGACTTTTTGTACCAACTTTAAAGTACATTTTCGTGTTGTTTTCTCACTGTATTATTATAATACCTAATATTATCTAGTAAATAGTATCGTTATATAGAATATCGTTAAGATGTGCCTTGAATATAGTGGTGGCTAGTTAGATAGAACATACCTACTCAATTTTCGTCTCTAAAAATAGCACAATAAGACTGCTTTTTGATCGCCAAATACTGTACTTCCATCATTAAGTGATTGATTGGTTTGATTGACATTGAAGGACTTTGAAAGCAAGATTTTGTATCGTATTTTATGATTTCATATTCTAATGTATGTTCTTTGAATCGGCAATCATTTCATCATGTGTTTATTGACGTAATGTAGGTAACTAGTGAAAACCGATGTTATAAATTATTAAATGAAACTAATTCTAAATTTTTTATTGTGTTAAAAATGTATGTATTAAAAGTTTATATTTTTATTTGATGTGCAATAAAGTTTTAGCTTTCACCTAAACAACTTTACACAAATATAGACCTTATTTGAAATGACTAAAATCGACAATTCCTTGTAAAGGAAGAAGTAAATACAAACAGAGATTTTTAAACACAGTGTTCACAATTTTGCTTTTTGTACCATTTTCTTATCAAAAAGCAACGATTTATAGTGTCAATAAGGTGCATTTTGGAATGAATAGAGATTCTACAGTTAATAAGGACGTAATGTTAATTGTTACGACTCTTGTAAGGTCAGTCTCAATAACTTACACGTCAATAGATTTGACTACTAGAGAGCGAATTTTTACATGTTTTTGTGGGTGGAAATCATTCTGGGGAGGCGTGAAGGAATGTCACGATTCTTGCTGCCTAAAACCCATCTCGTTCCTACCCTGGGTCTGAGTCAGGGCCACTGTATATAACTGGTCTAGCAACCCTTACAGGCATTGACACTAGTGGGCCCTGTTTGTGATGGAATTTTCACATACCAAAATTACATCACTCTAGCAGTTAAATCTACCAACGGATAGGTTGTTGAGAATGACCAATAATTAAACACTTTAATATAAGTATGTAAAAAGATTACTATATCGCTATGGAGTCGAAACACCCAGTTTTACAGTTTTCTATACAGTTTTGGAATTACTGCGGACTATACGTTTCGGGATATTGCATGTTGCATCATGCGTAACTTGTAACTTGTCACCCACAAGACGTCTTCTACTGAGCATAGACTTACTCGAATGACTCCCAGATAGACCAGAGGCCTTAGTACCAGTTTCTTTTTCGTTTAAAGTAATCGAAACGAGTACGCGTTCGGCGCTGTGATTGGCCGGTTAAAATGAACCGACTGTACGAGCTACGCTGTACATTGACTTTGTCGTCATAAGCGCGAATAATTAAATCATCGTAATCAGCATTTCTGAACATTATAAACTACATAATTAATTTAATTCAGTAGCAATAAAACTATCTAAGAGATTGGTCGTCTACTCATTTAACATAAACAACATTCAACATTGCAACATAAACTTATAATCAACACTGTAGGGATTTACAACCCCTACACCGACCAATCAGATTGCCGAACGCGTACTCGTTACGAATACTTTTAACGTAAAAAATACTCGTACTAAGGCATCTGTTCGAAGCGACCTGCATGCAGCGGCTCCCTGTGACCTTAACAAAGTCATTTGTCTACCTTACAGGTGGACGTCTTGGGTTGCGATCACATAATATGAATACATTTTAAAAATTATGTATTTCAATAGTTACACAGTATGTTTTTGATAAAATGATAGTGTATGTTTCGTACGCTGTTGAAACGAATACCTACATTTTTATGAACATAATCAATATATGTATTACATACTGAAACTACGTAAAATACAACTTACCTTTTTCTGTATGTAATTAGACATGCAATGTTGCGAGACCAATTTGGTCCCGAGTAACTTCGAAACAATTATTTTCACGTAGTTTCTATAATGTAACATTGACATGCACTAGGTACCAATGTACTCAATATAATTATAAGACTAGATTTTATATTAAAAAAAATCTATAAAATTTTATACCACTACTACTTGATGTAAAGAAAAAGCAACTTTATTGTTGGTTTATAATCAAATGTGAGTGGATTTCATTAATTTCTTTGGAGAGATTCCTGTGTAAGACTGATATTTGATGTGACGTATGCAATAAATGTTGTAATTGTAGGAAATTGATGAAATCTCTCAATGTACTGTTGTTTGAACAACTTTACTGGCGCAATACTGTACAAGGCATAAAAAGAATAAAAAAAATATTAATTTATCTTTATTGTAGTGTAGTTTACATGTTCATAGAAAAGTCAACCCTATCTTCATACAGTAAGGTATAAATTACTGTGTAGATAAAAGTGTCACGCAAACTTAAAAAAAATATTAATTTAATTTTATTGTAGTGTAGTTTACATGTTCACAGAAAAGTCAACCCTATCTTCATACAGTAAGGTACAAATTACAATGTAATTAAAAGTGTCACGCAAACTTACGTGCTTTATCGACGTGTTTATGTTATTAACATAGATGTTTTAAACTATCAATAGATTTTTAAATTGACTTTTCACCTTATTTTTTACACGCTCTGCTTAGCTCCTATTAGTCGTAGCGTGATGTTTTATAGCCCATAGCCATCCTCGATAAATGCGCTATCCAATACAAAAAGAATTATTAAAATCAGACTTGTAGTTACGGAGATTAGCGCGTTCAAACGAACAAACAAAAAAACAAACTCTTCCGCTTTATATAATAGTATAAGAGTAAAAGATATGAGTTAAACCTTAATTGAGTATTTCGCCAGTCAAGTTGTCTATGTGTGTACAGTTTTCGCAACGATTTTATAACGCTTTTTGCCAAGACTCGTTTGAAAGACTGCTACACCTCCCGACACCGTGTGTTTATAAAATATAACATTTATAATTATCTGTTAAACTGCCATTGTTTATTTGAAATAAAAACACATAAAATGATACTAGGTAAATGTTTATTTCTGTCATCTACACTAAATACAAGGCAGGCGTCGCCCGCTTAACTTCACAGATCAATTCATCAAACATAAATCAAGTTACACATAGTCAAACGACACAAACATCGTTATTAAGAGTAAAATATTTAATATCACTACAGAAATAAGTACAAGGATTAATTAAAAATGAGCATAATTTGAGCAATACAAAATGTATTGTCGTTGCCACAAAAATAATAGGAAAAAATTTTGGAGGGAACATATTAACTAAACATTAATAGCCGTACTCAGAGACGTGCAATGATTACTCAAACTATTCCTTAGTTACTCGTTCCGACGACAATTGGCAAGGACTGGGTTTGATCATTAAGTTCTGTGAGTACGGCGGTAATAACTTTAAAGCTTACATAATTTTTTAAATATTGCAACGAGAAATTTAAGGCTACGATGTTAAGTACTTGTTAATATCTCACTAACGTAATGTCTAAGAACAAATGTTCGAATACTGAATGTACGAACGTAAATACATCGATAACATATTTTATATATAGTGATGGGCGCGTACTAACAACTGAACCCCTTCGACTGTTGGAGACTTTGATAGAGACTATGTCTAGAACATTCTTATTTGTTACTATAAAAGGACTCAGCGGGCAGCAGGTCAGCCTACTCTTTTCTATCAAATTGCTTCATTCGATTTTCAACCCTATCGTTAGGGTATAAAGTCAAAAATCCAATGACACATTGAAGTAGGTTGATGTGCTGGCCACTATACAAAGGAGATATATCCAACTATGTCATATATTTTCGGTTTATAACGCAAAGCTGCCCAAAAGAAAGTATTTGACTATAGAAGGCACGGGCTTATGTCACAAGCCTGTTAAGTAGAGGCTTGCAATCAACATCGAATTATTTAAACTCTGAAATAGCAACATCTTGGTATATACGGCTACACGTCAAACTATGCGCAACCAGTATAAACTGATCATCGAATGTGAAGAAAGATTATTTTATGGCATAAGCCGGTACACGAACAGACGGATCACTTGGTGGTAAGCAATCGGCGCTGCCCATGGACACCTGAAAAACCAAGGTGTTACAAGTGCGTTACCGACCTTTTGGGAATAGACAATTTGAGGATTATGGAGGATTCGGGGACTGGGGAGCCTGGAGACTGCGTTGTTTCACGTCGGTTTTATGTGAGGCCGTGGTATCAGTCCGGTCGAGTCCGTTCGTGCCGAAGCATGGCGAGCCCACACTCATTCGCATCGAGATCATGACAAAGTGGAGAGTATAAACTGACCTTTGAATAACCGGTAGGTTCATATAAAGCGAGATAAACGATAAACTGGCTATCTTATAGTTCGATATGTAGCCGTGTATACAAAACAGATTAAAGAGAGACAACAATATCTTTATGATACCTCTCTGTACATCAATAAACGTTACTTGTCTCTTTCACACAATTGAATATTGTATATGTGAAAAAGAGACGCAACGACTGTTATTTTCAACTTTCAAACTACAGTTAGGAAGTGTGAATAGTTCATGCATCAATATGAAAATAAGTGTTGTAAATACATCATTATTAGATAGTAATAAAATAAGCCCCTCTGCGGTTCCAGTTCAATTTATCTAAATGCAATATTATGCTTAGGTCTATAATAGCAAAATACCCAATTAATAAGATAAACTATATTAATTATTATGTTTTTCGGTTTACTCACGTACCTGTTTGAGAAAGAACTCGACTAGTTTCAAGCCATGCTAGGGGTTCATATTCATTAACAGCATTTCGCGACACACGACGCGGCAACTGTCGGGTTACTACTGATTATGAGCCGTCGAGAAACTAGTCGAGTTCCTCGTCAAACAGTTACGTGAGTAAGCCGGAAAACATAACAATTAATGTAGTATATCTCACGAAAGTTATAATACAAATAAACTTTATATCCTATGCAAGGAACAATTAATATTTAAATGCATTATCTCTGGCCATTCGAATGCGATGGTATTGAAAAGCGTATATATATAATTTATTAAAGTTGCGATAACCGCGTTAAGCATCGTAAAATAAATGATTTAAATACAGTGAAACTTTCAACAACTCTCTTCAATAAATATGAGTTTTTTGGAACATGTTAATCATTCAGAAAAATAGAACATTTTTTTAATTTATTGTCATGATATTTTTGAAGTCCCGACCACCGGCCGAAACCGATCTAATTCAAGATTAAAAATTAAATATAGTAAACATTAAAATCCGATAGTTAAAACATTCTATCTACTAATTTAAGATTGCCATATATTTTTTATTAATTAGTTAAATATATTTCTTGTATCATCGAATAAATTTAAATTTATTTATGCATATAAGTTTATTGCAAGTTTGAGAACTTGATCGGTAGGTATATTAAGATTTACCTTAGAGTAATACGTTCAAACGTTAACGTCAATATATATACACACAGTATGAAAAGGTACTTCTAAACAAGAAAATAGATTTAAAATATCACCTCGTCTAAAGACTAAATAGTAAAAAGGATTACAGTAAATGCACGAAAAATAGTATACATAGTCTTATAAGTTTTTTTTTTATATAACAACAGTAATTCTAAGTTAGCTAAACAACTGTTGTGTGCGGGTATCATACGTTTCTCAAATTATTTTACAAGGACTTTTTATTGCCGATAGTAAGTTTTTAACACACAATAACTGCACACAAACCTAGAATAGGAATCAGCCGAATCGACAGACTGAAAAATCAACCTTGAGCAATTATTTTAAAGTCAATTTCAGTTTGAGGGGTAAGTCTGTTAACTCGGCTGACAGACTAGCAATTGAATGTGTTCATGTGAAAGGTTTTGCGGCACTTGTTCAGATAATTCCCTTACAGTGACGATAAAGTAAAACCTCAGATTGACTTACAATCATACTTGCGCAAACTCCAAAGACGTTGCGCAAACTGCGCTTAGTATAACATCAGTGTGTGAGCGAGATGGACACTACACATGTCAGATAACGTCATCTCTTTTCCACAGAACATTCTAGAACATTATGTAATCTGAAGCTTAACATTCTAATAAGCTCTTGCGCTGAACAGTAACCGAAAAACCTCCAAGCCTTGCTGAAGCATTAAAAATCCGTACTTGAGCGTTCCTCAATATACAATACATGCAATTGCCACTCTGAAAACTTTAATAAAATTACAATATATTCAAATAACATTCTATTACATATATAATAGTAAATGCCAACATATATACAGTTAACAGTTATACTTATGTAGGCAACGTTTGTTACTAACCAATTTTCAATCTTCGTTTTAGAGGGATAAGGTTGAAAATCGTTTATCGAACGTTGTCGATTAATAATTTTTATTATAGAGTAATTTTTATTTTATAAAATGTAACATGTAACATTACTATTGAAAATATATGTATTTGATTTGAAACAGCGTGCCCCAAGGTATTGTTTAGTGGAGAAATTTTATTTTATTTAGAAAAACCTGTTTATTCTGTACATGGATTTCGTCGAGGTCGAAGTGGTTAAAGATTTACAATATTGATTTACATTTACAGATTTACATTTTGGCACTTTTAATTGTATTATTAAGTATTACTGTATATTTATTCCCTTTCTTCGTAAGTCGAAGTCATTTATTTCAAACATTTTGAACTTAAAATTCAATACTTTAAGGTTCAAAACTTTCTTAGCAACGATTAGCACAACTTGATAGCTGATATAGTAATCTACTATATAAAAATAAGTCAGTTTTATCTTCCTGACGCTATAACTCCAGAACGCACTAACCGATTTCCTCGGTTTTGCATGCGTTTGAAAGGTCTCGGGCTTCGTGACATTTATAGCAAAGAAAATTCACTAATCACCAAACGAAATGTTACATAAAATGAAGCCATCTGGTGGCGAAACGGAGTTCGCCGGGTTTGCTAGTATCGATAGTAATTACACATGTTAACGCTCATTTGATTTTAATGTCTTAGGGCTTAGTATTACGAGTTTGGCCTCTGTCTCTATCACGTTACTTGAGATAAAACGAGACAGAATGACTTCCCAATATATATTTTGTTAGTAATTTCGACCCCAACTCCATCCATGTTGTCCATACAATTTATGTAGTACTGAATAATTCAATGAGTACTACACAAACAATATGAATATTTACTAGTAACAAGTGATTCAAAAAGTAGTAAAAATGTTCCATAACAAACAATTTTATTTATTTAATTTTTTTAAACAATTCTCTAGAACATTGAGAACATTTACTATTATGTGTGAATAATAATAATTACGATTTAATCTTTTTTTATCTTTAAGTGGTTTTGTGTGTCAATATTAGTAAATATTCTCAATATATATATATAAATTTATATACATATATCAATGTATAATTCAACAACAAGACTTTCTTTTTTTCCAAAACATCTAATATAACAATTTCTATTATTTACCTATAGACCGCTAAGTGTAGACATCTTTTCTACAGTTAAAATCTTAAAATATTTTCCCTTTTATTTAATACCAGTATCGATTTACCTTCTCGATACTTAATCGATTAAGTGATGTAGAATTTACAATTTTTTAAATACATAATAACAAGATGTTATAATAGAAACGATTCGATTAAGTAACGATTGCCGATTAATCGACTAACCGTAGATAAGTAAGAGGGAAATCGATTAAATTTATATTTATCGCCCACCTCTTTGTTTTGTTGGTTATAATATACATTTCGTTATACATTTAAATGGCGATTTTTAGTTACCGCCATATACTTCTCAGATCTTGGTTTGAACATTGACACAAAATTATTTAAGTTTATTATTGAATTACGTATTCTAACGCATTATCTGTATTCAGGTTATTTAGCACTATATCTAGAAGTACCACGATTTAGTCGATTCGTCATAAATCGACTAATATATTCGACTAAACTCGTAATTTCTTTACTATAAGTTTAAACGTGAAATTTACAATCTAAATATTTTATTTTTTCACCTCACTCGACCTTCCTATTAAAAATACGTAAATAATTTTAAAAAAAGGAACAGTGTAAATAGTTGCCTTAGTGCAAAGCTGCTGATAAAATACTGTTACAATAAAATAGACTTTGTTTAAGTTAAAATAGAGATCATTTTAGTCAAAATGGAAAAGCTCACATTAGTTTGTTTGTACTTTATATTGAATAAAATTTTATAATTTTGCGTAAGAATAAAAAATTATGAAAATGTTTGAAAATAGTGATATTAAAATTGTATAGGATTATTGATAAATTTGATTCAGAGCAATTGGTTGAAAATTCATGTTAAAATCAATATTCGTTTAAGTAGGACATAGAATAATTAAAATTTCTTTACTAAAATACTTTTGGGTTAGTATTCAGACTAGAGATGTACTGACTCAAACTTTGAAATTAGTCGATTAATACTAATCGATTTAAATTGAAACGATTTAAATGACTTATCGTTCCTTGTAGTCAGCACATCACTAATGTTATATTAAAAAATAAGACGTTTATTTGCAGTTAAAATACTGACGATTACGACAAATAGAGTTTCAGTTAGTCAGAAATAGCCTGATTTTATAGAGTAGAATTAAATAATTACCGCTGCATTTGAAATGAAGGAACATTGAAATTATTGTATCATTATCTTTTAAGTTTGAAAATGCAAGTTACTGCTATTTAAAATAGAGTATATTATTGTATGACCACTATAAACTTGAGTTAAACATACAGCTGCTATATTGGACATAAATCAGATATTAGTAAATTATAACAACAACTGAACTACAAGATAAGCTGCAAAACAATTATGTACTAGGGGAAGACATTATAATTCTATTACCTAAATAGTTACCCGCCATTTATTTTTTTGGGAATTATTTCTCACATTTCACTTCTTGGTGAGATGATACAGAGCTTTAGTACGAGATTGTTTTACTTGTAAAGTAATCGGAACTTATGTCGTAGTGCCCCGGAGGTTTAAGTCGCCCGCTTCTCACGCATAAGGGTGCGGATGCGAAACCTACCAACGGCAAGTACCAATGTGACTTTTTCCGACTTATATGTACTTTTTAAGATTATCTAGCCACCACTATATAACAAACGGTAAAGGAAAACACTGTAAGGAAACCTGGGCTTATAATTTCAAGTATACGTATTAGCTTATAATTTCAATAATTTCAAGCCAAATATAAATTTGTAACTCGCATTGAGCAAGCGTGGTGATTAATGCTCAAACCTTCTCCGTGTGAGAAGAGGCTTTGCTCAGCAGTGGGCACTTATACGCTGTTGATGATGAATCGAAACGAGTACGCGTTCGGCGCTCATTACGCGCGATTACTTTAAACGTAAAATATACGCATACTAAGGCCTCATATAGTTAACACACATACATAGCGTTTAAATATTTGGGTTCGATATTAATGTTACGATAACGATTCCAATGTTTGCGTTACTAGACGGCTCGTGACACTTAAGGCCCAAGAATATTCACTGATATTTTCTCAAATTACAAGTTTATTATTAGTGTAACATACCATTAAGCGTCATTAGCGCCATCTACCAAGCGCAAAAATCGAAAAACATTCACAAAGTCTTCCCCTAACTTAAAATGAAAAGTACCAGGACATCAGAATTTGTCGGAAGGTCTTATGAGAGGCGACAGTCTCAGGAGCGCGTGTGCGGCGCGTCGGGTGGTGGGTGTCAGAAGAAGATCACCTCCTCCTCGGAAGCCGCTGCGGGGGGAGAGGCAGTTGACGCTCCCGTGTCGGGGGATCGAACGCGGAACTTGTCCGGCAATTTTGGGTATGTGTTTGTTCTGTGGAAGCAAAAAAGATAGTCTTTTGGTGGATTTGTGATACACGAAATTTGAACGAATCGCTTATAAATCCTTATAGTGTAGCCAGATAGTTATGCACATTTACGATGTACCTAACAGCCACTTTTTACTAGATTTTTTTTTAAACGTGGTGCCCCATAGGTTTTTTTTTGTGTCATGGGAACGTTTACGAACATACAAGTTCACATACACATCACACCCAGACCCGGAACAACAATTTGTGGATCACACAGAGTTGTTCCGTGCAGGAATCGAATTCGGGACACGTTGCGCGGCAGCCGGTTGCCCAGCCGCACCAACAGTGTCGTCATTCGTCAATTAGCAATTGTGTTCCATATAATTGGGGGTGAAGTCTCCATACATTACATCGATTTATTTTGAATCTATGTATCATATATCATAAAGTTGAGGTCATATGTACCTGGTGGCTTTGTTATTGATCTGTTGCTGCGAGGGTAGCGGTGCGGGCGAGCTGCCGGTGCGCGTGTGGTGGATCACTAGGCCCTGGCTCTGGTGCTGCGACATTCATATAACAACTTACTATGTTAGTCGAAGAGTATAGAGTGTTCATTTGTCCTTCCATTGCAGTTTTAAAGGAGCCTAATATCACCCTTTGAAATGGAATGAAATATTCTTTATCTTAAATAGTTCATTAAAGAAAAGTTTTTGCGCTCAAATAATGACATGCATAAAATGTTGTTCCTTTATTTTGAGAACCGTAGTTACACGTCATATTATCAATATTTTGTATACCATACCCCCTTTTACGTCACCATAAATATTTTCTGTTCACTTATGTTTCATAAATTAATAGTTTAGATTTCAACACTTCTATTAAACGCATATTTATATCATTCTTTCCACAACAAAATATTTGATTCATCTGTCAAACCAAGAGCTTTAATTTAACAAAGAAATATCGATAAAGTATATCGAAAGCATGCATGCTCTAACAACAAAAGCGGAACAGACGAAATGGTTGTAAACACATCGAGTACTGAAGAGATAGTTTGTGGAAGCCAACTGCGCTGTGTTATAATAATAATTATACAGACAGACAATCTTACTATGTATTACAAGCTGGGCGGTAGCTTATAAATATAAAATAGTGGATTTATCATCATTTGAATTTTGTTTATTGTTCAAGGTGTTGCAAAAGGTGCTATAATCAAAATAACTGAATATAAAAGTTGTTACATCGCTTGTGCATAGACATATATTGTGTTAAACTTTATCAACCCATTCATTAACTGTTTCTCACGACCCTTAGAGCCGGCATTCTAACTTGTATGTCAAATTAATAAATATTCTATTATGACTTTAACTCAAACCGCCTTATATCTCCCTACGATGTCCCTAATGCAACAAGTAGGCAGTTTTCCCTCAAATTATACATTGATCTACATCTTATGATTTTTTTAAAATCCGTTTCATAAATTTTCCTTTACTTTATAAATATGGGTACAAAAACTCCAACTTACATCAACGTATATATTTGAAGATTCGTCCTAAAACTTAATACATTTCTTACTCATTAAGGAATTTACAAAAACATATCGAGGATTTATATCGAGGTGTTTCTAACTAAGCGCCAGTCTACATCAAACTAACACATACACTCATACAAGTACAACATTATAATAATTATCTACTGGATTCATTGGACAGTTACTTACAGTAAACAAAATATTCGCGCTAAAATACGTTCGGATACTCGACATCCTGCAACATTTACCAACCATTTTATCTGTTTCGCTGCTTATTTTAGTAGAATACGAGATTATTATTGTTATGAGAGTTGGTGAAATTGAAGGAATAAAAAGAGATTAATTCATAAAAGCCGTATATAATTCGGACATAAAATGAAGAGTTTTGTGTTATTTAGTCGATTTTTCATGATCTACAAATTATGTTAGGTTTTTCCAAAAAATTGACTAGTCGAATAATTTTACTAAATTTAAACAATTAAGCTACTGAAAAACTTAGGAAAAATTCTTAGTAAAATGACTACTATTGTACAACTATAACTATTGTTAGCCAACGAAAATCAACTAAATGAACGTCACTAGTTTAATCTATGTTATCGACAGCACTAGCTGTCATGTCGACGATGTCATCTGCCAAATGTGATTAGTAAGTTTCCCGCGCATTCGGTTGTAACGGGCATTCGGTTTGGAAGTTTTGAACAAGCATTATTCGGTTTTCTTATGAAGGTGGTTAGAAATGAACTTTTTGCTGTATTGAAATATTGAGTAATCAAAACTATCGAACAAAACATTTTTACTAGAAGGAAAAAAGATGCTATTGGAGTTCGTTATTCTTGAAAACAATACTTTGGAAGTTAGAACTCCTTGTCAATAACTTCTCCTTTGAATGCCTTCAGTAAGACTTCAGAAATAGAAGAAAAAATAAGTTAAGTCTGCTACACGCTAACTCCCAAATATTTTTTTCGTCTATTCCTAATCGACGAACTAGCCTCTTTGGCTTCAGAAATTCAACCTATCTTGATAAAAATGGAACCTCTATCAGAACTACTAGACAATCTACATTAATTTAAAGGTAAATTTATAAGTACATAGTAACTGACCTCGCTAGGAGACTCGTGCAGGCGGTGGTACCCGGGCGGTGGCTGTTGGCTCTTACCACTGGCCAGCTTTAGAGGAAGCTGTTGTTTTACCATTTGCTGGAAACCAAACACATAACATTTACGTTTAAGGACTGTTCATAGCAATTATTGTGCTTTTTGGCTTACTTACGTTATTATTTGACGACGAACTCGAGTAGGTTTAATTTATGCTATTCTCTATTATTAGCACTCGGCTACACTAGTCCAGTTCCTTGTCAAATGCCGAAAAACATAAAATTTCATTTATTATGTCTCACGAAAGTTATAATATAGACTGTTCTTATTTGTAAGTATTTCTGATTTTATGACCAACTTAATTTTAGTAATTTTCCAGCAAATTTTTAGGAATAAGTACGCTGTTTGACGCTAAAAAATGTGACGTCACAATACACAGCAACCTCGTACAAAATTCATAGAAACTGTCGTTTTTAACAGTTCGAAAGAAGTATTTAATTTAACTAGTTGGCAAGCAAATTATAATGTTGGATCTTTCAGATCACTTTATTAAGGTTTTATCAAGCCCTTGTTGTTTTTTTACTGATTATCAAGTGACCATACCATCATTAATTTTATATCAAAAATTGGGCCACTATTAATTTAATTAAAGGTTTAGAGATCTGTTTCTCTGTAGTCGCACTTATAATCACTTGCAAAACCAGTACAATTCACATTTTCTACCAAACTATGGTCAGTACAATTTAAACCTTACACCTGTAGTACTAGAATACAACGCACCGATATGGCGGACGCGTGTACGGTGGCGCGCGTCTCGTTCTGCGCGGACAGTAGCTGCGGCGGCGGCAGCACGCCGGCGCGCGCGCTGCTCGCTGACACCGACGACTCCGACCCCGTGGAGCCGCGGTTGTCTGGGGGCGGGGATACATTGATTTTGTATTAAACAGAAAGTAGCTCAGAAAATATACATTATGTAACTTAAATACCGCACATCCTGAAAATAGTTTGCTCAGAATCGTTAACTGAATCGATTTATATAATTTTTAGTATATATATATCCCAAAAATAATTAAAACTACGGAAATTATTGTAATATTAACCCTGTATTGTTAAAACAAATCGAAATGGACCGTAAGTCAAAGCAATAAGACTTTTAAAATCGCAGTTTTATTTGTATTCATACAAATTCTATCATTCAATACAAAATAAAGAAAAATAAACCTTATGACAAGACCAGTAAGGATGCATATACATGTTAAATTAAAAATGTTGTGTATGTATTATGATTATAACATAATATTCTAATTGGGTGTTTGAGGGTGTGCGTTAATTACGTTACATGTTGTATACCTGTCTGAAAACATTTATTAATACAGTTTGATAATCGTCATAACTCTGTATACCTAGGTATAATTGTCACTTTAAGCTCATTGTAAATTAACCATGTTCTTTATGAGTAAAGAAATAATCATTAAACCTTTATAAGTTTAATTACAATTATCAAAATTATAATTATCGCCACCATTATAATTTTCGTCATATCAGCTGTACAGTAACATAACATCACACCTTTTATCCCCGAACAGGTGGACAGAGGTGCACATTACGGCACTGTACAATATAACAGTCACTTTTCACTATTAATGTTATGAGTACCCTTTGTTTTGTATTGTATTGTATTTCAGGATCATATCAAATTGTTCTTTGGCAAATACTACGTAAATAATGTTACAACTCAAGAATATTCTTTAAAAAAAATAAGTAGCTCACTCCGCCACTTGGGTTCTTTCCGCCGCGTGGTATCACTGACACTGGAGTCCGGCGACAGAGTGCCCACACTCGCTATCTCCTCCTGAGATCCACCTGCTGCAGAAATAACATACGTTGACATAATATAGTACAAACTACTTGAAAGTACACAAGCGTAAAAAGACAAACAATTTTATACTTAGCCAAATATAGCTTTATATTTATTCAATAGACTGGGTACAATTGGTCATTTTCTGATTAAAAATCATCGTTTTCACATAACAGACACGTGCGTTTGTATATAAACTATATTATACACTTCAGGGACTTTTTTAATCCAGGTTGCGTTTACAAACATAAAAGTTTACATATACATTACACCCAAACTTGAAACAACAATTTGTGGATCATACAAAGAGTTGCTCCGTGCGGGAATCGAGCCCGTGACACGTTGCGCGGCAGCCAGTTGCCCAGCCACCGCACCAAACAATGTTGTCAAAAGGAATAAAAACCGTAAATAAAATATCGCGTGATAACCGCCTCCAATGCATTTTTGAATTCGGACAGCAAACAACAAACATATAAAAAAAAGTTTAAGCTGTTTATACCACAAT
The DNA here is from genome assembly GCA_902850265.1 of Spodoptera littoralis. NCBI lineage: Eukaryota > Metazoa > Arthropoda > Insecta > Lepidoptera > Noctuidae > Spodoptera > Spodoptera littoralis. The sequence goes on along the minus strand of LR824555.2, from coordinate 8,343,621 downwards.
TAAATCTGTACTTTCATCTAGTACAGATGGAATATAAAGACAATAATAATAATTAAAGAAAAGTTCTATATTTTGAAGAAGTATAGTTACCATGTTGCTGTAACCGCTCGAGTCGCCTGAAGAGCCTCTCCCTTTGTTGTTCTACGTCCTTCTGTTGCTCCGCTAGCTCTTGTCGCGCGGCTTGTAACTGCTGGCGTTCTGTAACGCAACGCGTAACGTGTTTTATTATGCCTCAGGAATTTTAAGTGTGGGAGAGCTATGTTTCGGCACGTATGGGCCGGCTCGACAGGAGTGATAACCATCCTCACAGAAAACCGACGTGAAACAGCGCTTTGTCGTGTGAGTGAGGTTACCGGAGGCCCAATCACACCCCTCCCCAGTCTCCTAAATCCCCGAATCCCCCCAAATTCCAAAAGTGTCTATGGGCGGCGCCGATTGCTTACTATCAAGTGATCCGTCTCTTCGTTTACCGGCTTATCCCATAAAAAAGGAAATTTAACTTTATACACAGCTTAGCCATGGTTGTGGCAACAAGTTACTGCGGCTCCGGTTTTAAGCAGGCGTTGGAATGGAGTGGTTGTTAGTCAGTAAGAGTCTGTCGATCACCCAAGGCGAGAACATACATTGATGATTTTATCCCTAGAAAAAGGGACTACTTTGTGAAGGAATTGAAAATGCAGCAACCGAGTTAACTCTGATAGGCAAAATTGGGTGATCAGCTGATTAATCGGCGACGAAAAATTGCGAACGTATTTTCTCGTTAACCACTTCGATTCCTTCTATAATTTTACGTACAAAACTATGTAAAAATGTATCTAGAATAATGGTTGTAAATGAACTGTCTTTAAAATGACATATATGAAAAGGTGTTTTTTGTTGTTTAGTTATTATAGTAAGCAGTATTTTACCTGCAGCCAAAGCAGCGTGGTCCGCGGCGCGCTGAGCGTCGAAGGCGGCGCGGTCCCTGGTGAGCCGCGCCTGCGCGTGTCGCAGTTCCTCGAGCTGGGCGTCCGACCAGTCCGGGGTCCGCGCCCCGCCGCCACCCTGCCAGCGCCAGGCACTTACCTGCGCTTCTAGGCTAGAAGTAAGAAAAGCGATTTAAGATAATCGTGTTGCATCGTTAGCATTGCGCATGTTGATTATGAGTAGGAGTCCCAGTTGTGGCATGAAATTAGTCGAGTAACTTCATTACGTAACATTTACGTAATAAAATAAATAAACTGAAATACTGACTTATGAATCTAAAAACTTAGAATCCCAATATGCGCATAATTATTCAACAAATCTTACAAATAAGTAACTCAAAACTCTCCGGTCGTCCCACAATACTGCTCATAATTATGGGTCCCTATCGTAGCTTGAAACTAGTCGAGCTCCCTCGTAAAACCAGTTAAGAGAGAAACATAAATTAATCAAAAATCGGAATTGAAAACTTATTGAAGTTTATATTATAACTTTCGTGAGACATACTAAAGTAATTATTATGTTTTTCTGCTTACTTACGTAATTAATTGACGAGGAACTTGACTAGTTTCAAGCCGTGCTAGAGGCTCATATTCATGAACAGCATTCCGTGACCCACGACGCGGCGACTGAGTAGCAGCGCAATAGTCACCAAACTTATTGAAGTTTCATTATTACCTGTGTATAGTAGTAAGTTGTTGCCAGACGATGCACGTCAGCGTGTATATAGCGTGTTGCAGTTTGAGCGCGGCCTCCCCGCTGAGTTCGTGTCGCTCCCCTGCTTCGCTCGCTTTCTCTGCCTCCGCCTCGCCGCCCTCCGTCGGCGTGTCCGTCGACATACGGAGCGTGACGTTTGATACTGAAGAAATATTTCAATATTTAAGGAGCAGGTAAGTACAATTCAAATTGTATCATCAGATCAGTAGCTTATGACAAAGCTCTACTTTTGTTGAGGGGTGAAAATCATCCTATGACTCTTCCCGCCTTGGATTAGAGAAAGTGTAAGACTGTTACTGATTTAAGTCCACCCCGTTCCTACTCTTAGTTTTCTACAACCAACCACCCATTAGCCTTTCCGCGGCTAGTGCACTACTGGACCACACTGGAGTGTGAATGAGGTTACCGGAGACCCAATTCTTCCCCATCTAACGAGACGTGGATTGCAGATTTGGGAATGACCCCAAATCTCCAATCTCCAGTCCCCAAATTCCCAATTCCTAAACGGCCGGCAACGCCCTTTAGTATTACGGATGTTCAATGGCAACGCCCATTGTTTACCATCAGGAAATCAGTCTGCCTCCCTACCCCATAATATCAGAGACTTTTTACATGGCATTTTGACGCGATGATAACGTGCGCTGTTTTATGAATGCCATGTAAAGTTTAGTATAAGAAGTATCGGTCAGATTCGGTCACAATGCATCGACGTCTCATTTTAAGGCATAGCATCCATTCAACGCGCTATCGGAGTCTTAACTACTACATATTCACAATTTCAGTATCCTAATTACGAACCTCAAGCTACATACTAAACATGAGAATCATTGCAACTCCCTAAGAAGTCTTTGTTCAACAGTAGAAGACGACAACATACCTCTATGCCTACTAGCATCGAATCCAGCGAAGGTATCTGCTCGCCTTGGTAGTGCGGGGCTCTCGTACGCGACGGAGTGCCTCTCGCCGGCCGAGCTAGTACTGCGGCCTAGCGCTCCGCCACTCTGCCACGGTGCACTGCTCGCTTCTAATGCATCCTGGATGAATATGAGTAGTTTTGCAGTTGGTTGATGGCAGTAGTGAGATATTTGGTCGTGTTTGTTTGGTAATTGGATACACTACACACATTGGATATGTTTTATCTTATTAATAGAGCTATTTAGGTATAGGCCTTATGCTAAACTAAAAAAAAACCTTATTATAAAGTTGAAAATTCGACAAACTTGGCAACCGAATGTTATCATTATCAATGACGAGACTTCCAGTTTAAATTTTCTAACTACAATTTAGTTAATCAGTTAATCGATTGTTACTAAACATGTAATATAATGATGTCAGAAAGAACAATACCATAACAACTTTGCAGACGTCCTGCCACAGCGCGTACTTGTCAGCAGAGGGCGCTGCTAGACGCACGTAGTCTGGGAATACTAGTCCGGGGAACGCTGTGCTGCTACCTGTACACATTAGAACATATGTTGGAGATTGGCACTCAAGTAGTTAGCTTGTAGTTTAGATGACCAGCACCTGTAGCCAAATGCCATTTAGCGCTTGTCTAGAGGTACATGTAGAGTAGAAAACTAAATTATATGGAATTGACGTAAATTTTGACACTTATTAGTGTCATCCCCATACATTTAGTTTTCTACTCTCTCTGTAGACAAGCGCTAAAGTGGCGTTTGGCTAAAAGCACAGACCAGACAGACAGATACACAGACCAGACATACATATTATGTCAAAAAGAAGCGTGTGCAGTGATTGACTTTAACTAGACTACAATATGAACGAACGTTATTATATATTGTGTCATTTTACAGTTATATAAGTGAGTATGTAAAGAGATTATTCATTGCCTAGAAAAAAACTAAAGCAAAGAAAAGAACAGGGTCATCTAGAGACATAGATCTGTTCAAAAAATAATGCACTAGGGAACTATTTAGAAAATATGAAATGCATGCACAAATAATAAACAAAACATAACAACAACAACAAGCACTTTTAACGAAAACACAAACAAAAAAAAATAAAGAAAAGAAAAAATACTAAATACTGGACATCGATACTAACGCAACTGACCTGTGTGTGGCAGTGTAAGCCACGTCTCGTCCGTGATGCCGACCATTTTCATCTGCAGCGCCATCTTCTCTTCGAGTAACGTCGCGTGCTCCCTGTCCTTAGCCCTTAGCGCCTCTGTGTTAACAAAAGCGTTGATATATTTTGAACATTGTTTTTAAAGTAGTTTTTCTGTGTTTAGGAGTATTTATACTCAACGTGATGTGCTTGGGTTATTTTGTACGTCACGGTGATGGTTGAAAAAAAATAGAGTAATTAAGTATGACTCAAATAATGTTTTAATTCTTTGTTTTTTTTTTATTATTTTCGATCCGTAATAGTCTTTTGTCATATCAGTTTTATGTAAACATCAGCAAGTTGATGGTTCATTATGTTTAGTAAACACAGTTGCACCTTTACGCAAGCTATAATATAAACTTCCATTTGAATTGAAAAAGTGAAGTCTCCGGATAAATTCACGATTAAGTTCATGACTTTTTAGATTTCCATAATTATTATTATTTTGCAACATGAAATAAGTGAATCAAGTAAGTTTATTTCTCCAAATAGGCTACAAGGCAGCACTTTTGCACGTCAATTTTATCAAGCGAACGATGAGGCCGACATGTATCACAGTGAGTAGTGTAAATGCTCTAACAGTAAAATAACATTTCATTTTAATTTAATATACGAGTAAACAATATCTGCAACATACAAACAAATGGATAGTGCGCAATTATCACAAAGGGTATACAAACTAACAAATAATCTTTTTAAAATATAATCACATTTAATAATTGAATAAATTAAAAACATTGATAGTAGTCTACACAATTAATTGTAAATTAATCAAAATTAATCCACACAGTTTAATGTAAAGAAATTGTTTTAAAGTGCGTCAGTCGAAAGGCTGTCCTGTAATGGTAGCAAGTGAGTAATCAAGCCAATTTATGCTGTTACTAGCTTCTTAGGGCTTCGCCCGTCGTTACGTGGAATAAAAAGTGGCCTATGTCATATTCCAGAGACTTTCCCCCCTTCGAAAAACATAATCTACCACCGTTCCAAATATCATCTCGATCCCTTCAGCCGTTTTGACGTAAAAGAGTAACAAACAAACAAACACACAAACACACACACACAGAAATAAATGAACATCCTCACAAACTTTCGCAATTGTAATATTAGTAGGATCGTTTGCAAATAATGTGTTGTTCCTTTTTTCAGTTTACTTTTAAATGTAATTCTATTTTATTGGAATGACATAGGCCATATTTTAGTTATTAATAGTCTATCATTTGATAAGGCAGACTGGGATTAGTTCTCTCGCGAGTTGGTTGAGCAACTGATATTTGTGACGGTCGGTCCATGAATAGCGAAGTTATCACCTCTCTTTTGACAATAAATAAATTTTGGTATTCGTTTGTTTCGTGACGTAACATTCATATCTTTACATTTGAACGTGATTATTGTCATGTTCTAATAAACGGAATGTAAGATTTTTTTTTGATGTCATATTGACACAGCCACGGTTTAACGTGTTCTTGACTCATATTAGTCATATTTCATTAAAATTTTTTTGGCTACCATAAAGCGTTCTTCCAACAAACGACATTTTGCCCGCTACACAATATTTTTCATAATTTTCTGCTTTCAATGCCACTTTAACTATTTCAGAAGATTACTCGACCAGTTTCAAACCACACTAGGGTCTTATAAACATGAATAGCATTGCGTCGCGCAGCCAACTGACGCTTGCCTCGTCGCGCCATAACCCATTATCAATTAATATTATAAATGTATGACTTACAATACAAAAATCCCATTTTTTTCACAAAATGATGACCATATTATGCAATAAAACATTTAGAAATATGAATTTTCAAAAGCTATATTTTGCATTTACAGAGTTTTTAGACAAGATGTCGCCGTTGTAGATCTAAAGGACAGCCTTTGTATGACAAACGTATCATGCCGCCATGCAACAAGCATTATTACTTAGTATTGTATCACCTTCTATTTGCCACCATGGAGTCTCATCTGTTCGATAACAAAATTTTATATTCATCGTTTGCTATTCTTTTTATTTGATAGGTAAATTGTACTGGTAGCATTTATACTATAATGATCTTTCTTTTTTGTAGTCATATTCTTAATTTTTTTTGTAATAAAAATTTTATATAAACGTATCGTTTATTTGCATTTGTTTTGTGGTCATTTATTTGGTAGACATGTTTTACCCGACTGTAGGAAGAGTATTGTCTTTTCGATATTTTTTAGAATATTCGGTTCTAGTCCATTAAATTATGTATCATGCTACCAGAACGATTTAACCTGTAGCGCAACTTATTCAAAACTGTCAACTTTCTTTGAATAAATTACTTTGAGAATACTACACGATACAATAATTTTGGAAATATTAGATTGTAAATGCCAATCGGTGTTTTACTAAGAACTTAGGTCGAAATATGACATTACTTTGCATTATACATAATACGTCTTTTCTTTTTATAATGCCCCACAAGCTAATATATTCACTTCGACCCAAATTCATACTCCATTAAACAACCGTCCGTTCATTATAACAAAAACATCCTTATTTCATAAGCATTAAGACTGACATTCGCACTACACATACTCATCAAATTATTCATGAACGAACGGTCGTAAGTTTCAAAGCGTTCAATCAAACATGAACAGGTATTTTTATAGTGGTATAAGGTACATACCAGTGATCAGTCTTATATTCTCATGCCTGGCGTCCAGTTGCCGCTGCCTCTCCTCGGCAGAGGGCGCCGTCGCTCCTACTTCTGATTCTTCTACCTCATCCGGACAACTCTGTACTACCGCTCTGGTGGAGAATATTGTATTATGAACCGTATTTTTATAAGTTTAAACATTATTATTGTGAAATTGTCGAGTTTATCAAAATTCCAACAGATCGACCTTCTGTCGTATTTGAAAGTTTTAAATGTTTTCTAACTTCGTAAATAAAATTATTACTTTAAAAAATAAAAATAAAAATTGTTCTTTTAGTATAATAGGGTAGATGCCTAATTTTTATTTTTAATGTCCGGCTGGTAGATTATTTTAAATCATTAGACATATATTTTTTAGAGGTATTTTCTTACAGAAACGAATACTTTCGATGATATATTGATTTGAAATGTCGCGTGACGTCACTTCTAAGTACATTTTATACGTAGAAATGACGTTTTAGCCCCCACTCCTAAGCGTTTGATTCGTTTTATCTAAGTATTGTTTTATTATACAACAAAATAAAAAAAATACGTGTCTAATATTTTTTCATTACCTAAATTACGGAATAATTAGATTTTTAATTTTCATACCCTGTAGGCTACCCAATTGCTCAAACATTTCACAATCTACTAACCAAGTTTTACGAATGAGAAACAACGCTTGTTGTTTCAATATGTGGGTCAGGTTACTGGACGGTCAATTAAAAAGAAAATGGTCATGCATTTGTTACTTTAGTGTTACCGATTGCTTACCAACGGGTGATCTATTTACCGCAATATCAAATAAAAAGTCTATGTTGTTGACAGAAATTCAACAGAAGTAATTCCCAAAAATCAATCTTAATCCAAAGATATTAAAATTGGAATTGATTTATTAATTGTTCACATGAAAATTAAATAAACAGTTTCCAACATACCTGATGGCCTGTATCCAGGTCTGTATATCCTTTGGTCGATGCACCCTGAGTTCGAACATCTCCGGCTCAGTGGGTCCGCTGCATATCAAGTACAGACCGCGACCCTCCGCGCCTGCCTTCTCGCGGACTAGTAGCTTTACCAGGGATACTACACCCGTCTGGTAATACAATAATTAATTAATTGTTAACATTCTAATTTGATATCCCAAACCCCATCCTCGTATCTTCAACAATATTCAAATTCCTAATCCCTTTTTGTTTTACACGTACGACGCTCTGATTGGCCGGCTGCCATGAATCAACCAATCAGAGGGCTCGTATTAAGGACCCAAAGCGCCGAACACGGTCTCGTTTCGAGTACGTTTAACGTAAAACAACCTCGTACTAAGGCTTGAGCATAAACCGTATATTTATGTTGAAAGAATAACACGCCCATCAGTACTAGTTATTACTTATTACATTTTCAACTTTTACACCTAAAGAATAAAGCACAAAACCATACTATCAACTCACCTTGTTATCAGGCGTAAAGAACGTATATTTGTTGTTATTATCGTGGAGGAAGAACAGTACGTCTGTCAGTACTATCACCAGTAGTGTTTGCATCTTACTGCGACCCTGCATTAATGTTGCTACGCCTTCGAATCTAGGTGCAAAGAGAACTTTGATAAGTAGGTTTTAAGATGTGTTTTATAATGTGTGGTATCTTCAAGAAATTGAATGAATAATAATTATTCAGTACAGTGGAGCCCCGGTAGTTCGACAAACATGTTGCACGGCAGTGTCGAACTATCGAATTTGTCGGATTATAGAGTACTGCCTAAGACCCCCTATAGTCCGATTTGTTTTACAAAAGAGAACCTTATAATCCGGCAAATTACAGATCCAATGATAAGATTACAAATCATACTTCGTTGTGAATGTCAAATTTAGTAAATTATACAAGACAAGTATACAAACAATGTACATATGTACTAAAATAATCAAACTTTATGAATCAATTTAAAACTAAGCAATCAGAATCAAAACAATACCCTACGCGTCGAGCACAATAGTGATAGTGCGTACAAGTTGTTACTTGTTGTTGTTCAATCGTGAATTAACGAATACATGTATGTAATAAACGATGTCGGATTATTGGGGGTGCCGGATTAGCCAGGGGCCGGATTACCGGGGCTCCACTGTATTAGGCTTAATTTCACCTCACCCCCTATTACACGGGACTCATAAAATAAATAGTGAAAAGTGGGAGTTACATTGTATAGTGGCATTATGTAAGTGCCGTAATGTGCACCTCTGCCTACCCCTTCGGGGATAAAAGGCGTGATGTTACGTTTATGCTTAATTTTAGTTTTACTGATTGGTTCAAGACCAAAATTCTAAGATTTGTAATGGGTTAGCTAAATTAGAATTTTTTCGTATTCTGCATTTACAAATTCATCGTCTTTTTGCAAAAGTGTAAAAAAAAGATAAATTTAGTCATCTTATGTGTGGTTCACATTGATATGAAACTTAATTCCTCAACCTTTTCAATAAACTTTCTGCCGAGCTCTATAAAACTGTAATAAACTGTCGCCTGCAGTGTATCTAAACCGTACTGTTTTTTAAAAAGCCCACAATAATATGTTATCTGTTACTTCTTCACGGGTTTCTCTGGGCGGTGCTGATTGCTCACCATCTCGTGATTCGTCTTCTCATTTGCTTACATAACATCAAGCCATTTATTTCCGAAGGGGTTAGGCAGAGGTGCACATCCCGGCACTTAATGCCACTGTACAATGTAACACCCACTTATCACTATTTATGTTATGAGTCCCACGTAATAGGGGGTGAGCCTATTGCCATATACTACCACAATTCCAGACTCAATGCTATTACTGAGAATTTTTAAAAAAGTAGTACTTTGTCCGACCCGGGAATCGAACAGGAGACTACTTGCTCGGCAGTCGCACTTGCAACGCCTCGGCGAACGAGGCAGTCACTTATTACCTCATTTGATTACAATCTCGTAGAATAAAAAGTGTACTCACTTCAAGCTCCGATTCCCCTGCAGTATATCGCTCTTCTTGAACTTGCGTCCCCTGAAGTTGGCGAATGACTTGGCGTCGATGCGGTGGTATATCTCCAACTTACGGTCCTCGCGCTCCTTCGCAGCTACCTGATTGTCCACGTCCACTAGGATCTCCTGGAAACAGAAGATTGACCAAGGTTGAATTAAAAGATCTGAATGCCTAATGTTTTTGGGACGTTTTCAGAAAATATGACGTAATTCAACACATTCCTACATGAGCAGTTATATCGCATTTCTACAATCTTTTAGATGTAAGACGACAACGGTAGGCACAGTGGCTGGGCGAAATCTATTCTGGCATGGAATAATTCCTTTTTTAATCCACATGATTGTTGTTTCCAGTCTAGGTGATGTGTACGAGATTATGTATTTGTAAACGCACCCTCGCATTGTTAAAAAAAAACTGTCTAAAACTTGATGATAGATTTCATCAGATTTTAGACAGCTTTTTAGGACCTTTCCCCTACGCAAAACCAAAGGAATAATGGAAATAGGTTACAAGGGTAATAATGTCACCAAAATCTGCACAGCAAATTCAACCATATTTCTCAAGTAATAAAGCATATAATACCTTGACTCCACAGAGCGCGCGTTGCAACAAGTCTCGCTCAGTGAGGTCGTCCCCTGCAGTCTTCAGTAGCGGCTCCAACAGTAGCGGGTACTTTGTTAGACGCTGGGCTACGAAGAGGACGCATTCTGGGACACCCTGTGGACAAACAAAAAGTTACGGAGTTTTGTAGGTACGCAAAATTAATTTGATATTCTTTTTTTTCTATAAAAAATATAACTTTCATAGGCACAATTTGATAGAACTAGCTTTGCCTAGCAGTGGAACAGCTTACTAATTGATCGACCTGAGAAAAGCAAGTTAAGATAAGGAAATTTATTAATACTAGCTTCTAACAGTAAATTCCGTCAAAAGTCATGGCTTCCGAGCTTTAGATCAAGAACCGTTTCGTACTTGTTTTGTGGAAAAAATTCGCATCTGTAGAGTTTATTTATCTGAACACGCTACTTATTTCTAGTATTACTAGTTCGAATACAAAGGAATGTTTGTGATGTATAATTTACTAGCGACCCGCCCCGGCTTCGCACGGGTGCAATATGTATATACATACAAACCTTCCTTAAGAATCACTCTATCTATTAAAAAAAACCGCATCAAAATCCGTTGCGTAGTTTTAAAGATCTAAGCATACATACGGACATACAGCGAAAGCGACTTTGTTTTATACTATGTATTGATTCATAGAGAATGGCAATCTTATACTATTATTATATAAAGCGGAAGAGTTTGTTATTATTTTTTTGTTTGAACGCGCTAATCTCCGTCACTACAAGTCTGATTTGAATATTTTTTTGTGTTGGATAGCGCATTTATCGAGGATGGCTATAGACTATAAAATATCACGCTACGACCATTAGGAGCTGAGCAGAGCGTGTGAAACCGCACGGAAGTAGCTAGTACGCAATAAAACATCACGCCATGGTCAGTAATACCTGAGCACCAAGTGAAACTGCGGAGCAATAACCAGTTGTTAATATAAGTAAGATAATCCATACCTTCTTCCTCAACAGTGGGTTCTGTTGACACTTCCTGATGAACCGCGACAGTCTCGGCTCCCTCGTACAGCACTCCTTGAACACCTCCACTGCGTCGCGGTGACGGGAACAAAACTCACCTATAGGGGTTAATTGTAATGTCAATTGTGTTTCTGTGGTGTTAGGGTTGGTTTTAGAATGATTCGTAATAGTATCGTAGGGTAAGTATTATTCTGAATCATTTAGATTTGCCCCATCGTGGTTTAAATGCATAATGAAAACTAAACTTTTTATTACTTTGCGACTGTCAAAGGTAGTTGTCGCATATGTAAATTTAAAAGAAAGGTTCTTGAGTTAGGAATAGAGAAAGAATTTTTAGATTTTCGAAATTTTTTAGTCCTGCTAATGACTTTTTTTGTTTATTTATTTATTTATTAATACTTTATTGAACACACAGAAAAAAAATTGTAAACATTGCAATAGTAATTTCAGTACAATGGGCGGTTTTATCACACACATGATTGTGATGACACAATGGGGATGATGACAGGGTATGAAAATTAAAAATATAATTAGTCCGTAAGTTAGGTAATGAAAAAATATTAGACACGTATTTTTTTATTTTGTCGTATAATAAAACAATTAGATAAAACGAATCAAAGTTAAGGAGTGGGGGCTAAAACGTCATTTCTTAGTATAAAATGTACTGAGAAGTGACGTCACGCGACATTTCAAATCAATATATCTTCGAAACTATTCGTTTCTGTAAGAAAAGAAAAAATACGTGTCTAATGTTTTTAAATAATCTATCAGACGGACATTAAAATAAAAATTAGTCGTCTGCCCCATTTGGCCGTCAGTTAAATAACTCCCTAAAGTATAGCATTCATTCTCCTTTTCATGGTTACTCCTAAACCACTTCCCAACTAAGCATTACCCTTATAACTCACCCATGTCCCTTGTGCAGTCCCTAAAGGGGTGAGCGCCCTTACTTTAATTTGACTGTAAAGAAATATAAGTATGATATTTTTTTATAGCATCAGTCGGTAGACGAGCAGTCGGATCACCTGATGGTAAGCAATCGGCGCCGCCCATGGATACTTGAAACACCAAAGCGTTACAAATGCGTTACCGGCTGTTACATGTATGATATGAACATCACTAATTAGTAAGTAGTGGCCCCCTCACTATAATGTGTTATATAAGGTAGAATACTATTGATTAACGGCGCTGTCTACCTGTCATAGTCTGGTGTGTGTACACGTCGTGCGCCCTGCACATTATTGTAATAAATCCAAGTATTACAAAAACCGTCTACAAATTATTTTTTTTCACTACAAATTAAATTATATCACTTTCGAGCGTCCTCGAAAACTATCGAGCTTCCTCGATGACTTTCGAGCGTCCTCGAAATCAATCGAGCGTTCTCGAAAACTATCGAGCGTCCTCGATCACTTTCGAGCGTCCTCAGAATCAATCGAGCGTTCTCGAAAACTATCGAGCGTCCTCGATCACTTTCGAGCGTCCTCGAAAACTATCGAGCGTCCTCGATCACTTACGAGCGTCCTCGAAATCAATCGAGCGTCCTCGAAAACGATCGAGCGTCCTCGATCACTTTCGAGCGTCCTCGAAAACTATCGAGCATTCTCGAAAACTATCGAGCGTCCTCGATCACTTTCGAGCGTCCTCGAAATCAATCGAGCGTCCTCGAAAACGATCGAGCGTCCTCGATCACTTTCGAGCGTCCTCGAAATCAATCGAGCGTCCTCGAAAACTATCGAGCGTCCTCGATCACTTTCGAGCGTCCTCGAAATCAATCGAGCGGCCTCGAAAACTATCGAGCGTCCTCGAAATCAATCGAGCGTCCTCGAAAACGATCGAGCGTCCTCGATCACTTTCGAGCGTCCTCGAAAACTATCGAGCGTCCTCGATCACTTTCGAGCGTCCTCGATCACTTTCGAGCGTCCTCGAAAACGATCGAGCGTCCTCGAAAACTATCGAGCGTCCTCGAAAACGATCGAGCGTCCTCGATCACTTTCGAGCGTCCTCGATCACTTTCGAGCGTCCTCGAAAACTATCGAGCATTCTCGAAAACTATCGAGCGTCCTCGATCACTTTCGAGCGTCCTCGAAATCAATCGAGCGTCCTCGAAAACTATCGAGCGTCCTCGATCACTTTCGAGCGTCCTCGAAAACTATCGAGCGTCCTCGATCACTTTCGAGCGTCCTCGATCACTTTCGAGCGTCCTCGAAAACTATCGAGCGTCCTCGATCACTTTCGAGCGTCCTCGAAATCACTCGAGCGTCCTCGAAAATTATCGAGCGTCCTCGATCACTTTCGAGCATCCTCGAAAATAATCGAGCGTCCTCGATCACTTTCGAGCGTCCTCGAAAACTATCGAGCGGCCTTGAAAACTGTCGAGCGTCCTCGAAAACTATCGAGCGTCCTCGATCACTTTCGAGCGTCCTCGAAATCAATCGAACGTCCTCGAAAATTATCGAGCGTCCTCGATCACTTTCGAGCGTCCTCGAAATTAATCGAGCATCCTCGATCACTTTCGAGCGTCCTCGAAAACTATCGAGCGTCCTCGAAAACTATCGAGCGTCCTCGATCACTTTCGAGCGTCCTCGAAATCAATCGAGCGTCCTCGAATGTCTACCTGTCATAGTCTGGTGTGTGTACACGTCGTGCGCCCTGCACATTATTGTAATAAATCCAAGTATTATAAATCCGTCTACAAATTATTAATCCACCAACGTAACACCGGCCTTTTGGGAATTTGGAATTTGAGGATTGTGGAGGGACTAGGGAGGGGAGTAATTGGACCTCACTCAGACGACAAACAACACAACGCAAGCGTTGTTTCACGTCGGTTTTCTGCTCGGCCGTGGTATCACTCCGGTCGAGCCGGCCCATTCGTGCCGAAGCATGGCTCTCCCACACTTACCGTAAGCAGCCTTGAGTTTGTGATGCGCGGGCGGGGCGAAGGTGTCGCAGAGTATGTCGGCGATGGAGGCGACGGCGGGCGCGAGTCGCTGTCGCGCGCGCAGGCGAGCCAGCAGCGCCGCGTGCAGCGCCCACAGCTCGTCCACGCGCGGGAACATGCGCGCCACCTGCGCCGCAGACACGCCCGCGCCGCGGACCATGCCTTCCGCGAACATCTGGGAACGAATTATCTTTTAAAAAACTTTGCCCCACACTAACTTTTTCTCCTGTGTCGTGGGTGCGTTTACAAACATACAGTCTACATACACATGACACCCAAACCAAAAATAAGAATTTGTGGTTCACACAAAGAGTTGCTCCATACGGGAATCGAACCCACTACATGTTGCGCGGCAGCCGGTTGCCCAGCTACCACACCAACCGTGTCAGTGTTAAGTAAATCACTACGACCGAGTAATTTGAATGTGCACGTCTCACAATAAACATTTTTTATTCTTACAAATATTTTTATAAATTGATGAATCCCCACCACGAACTCTATTATAGACCTTATTTCCAATATTTAGAGACTACTTTTGCATGAATGACAAGTGCGACTGCCGGGCAAGGATTCTCGGGTTCGATTCCCGAGTCGACCAAAGTATTACTGTTTTTGCGTGCTAAGTCTGAAATTGTGGCCGGCCCTATTACATGGGACTCATAACATACATAGTGAAAACTGGGTGACACAGTAGCATGAAGTGCCGGACGCACATGTTCACCTCTGCCTATCTCTTATTATGTTATGTATTGTATGAAAAAAATTTGGGTATTTTTATCAAGTGATTAATGGATTCTTTACCTTCTGCATAAGCCTGATGGTCAAGCAATGGTGTTTCTCCGTCAGTATCAACTCGTAGATGTGCTCCTGCCGCTTTGTCTCTCTGTCACCAAGTTGTCTGGAAACATACACAATGTTTTTAGTTTCTGTCAATACTTCTTTTATGATTTAACCCTTTGAGTACCGTCATTATAGACAAAATTAAAGAACAATAGGTTGCGGTCACCGGTGTCCTCGCGGTGTTTGACAGTTTAAATCAAAGACAAAGCATTTATTTCAATTAGTCCTTTGTTTTTAGGGGGAAAATCATCGAATGACTGCTCCCGCCTGGGTGAGGCGGGAGGGAGCGTCAGACTCTTACTGACTAAAAACCACCCCGTTCCTTCTCCTGCGCTTCGAACCGGAGCCCCGGTAACCCGATAGGTTCAGCGTGACTTCAATTAGTCCTTAGGGGTCCATAAATTACATCACACGAATTTCATGAATTTTCTCAATCCCTCCGCCGTCCTTTTCACAGCTAGTCACATTTGTAAGACTCCCTCCTCTAGTGTGACGTCACATTTTGCTGAATCACAGTATAGAAACTATTGTTATTTTTATTTCCACTTAAAATACTTTAAAAAAATATTAATGCCAAATCAAACAATTAACAAAATAAAAAACAGTAATACCATTATATTTCGTATTTTATTAATACGGATATTAATAGTTTTTGAAATGTAATATTACAAAGTTTTGGATTTCTCCCTCCCCCTTGTCACACAATGGCACACTTCGTCGACCCCCTCCCTCATTCTCACATTAAACTGTCAAACACCAAGCGGTCACCGGTGACCGCGACCTATTGTTCTTTAATTGTGTCTATAAATACGGTACTCGACGAGTTATGGGCCTGTTTCACAATATCTGAATAGCTGTTATCTACCAGAAAATTTTGAATTAAGAACGTAATTTCTATGAACTATCTGTCACATAAGTTTATCAGGTACGGTAATTATATGGAGGTAGTGAAACCGGACAACCGGCGCTAAAAGTACCTACATATTATAATGATCTTACTTAGCAAGTCCCTTAGGCGCCCCGGCGGCCCAAGTATCGGGTTCACAGGCTCCTAGTCCTAGACGTATCGCTTCGTCTCCGAGCTGCTCCGGTGTCAGGAATACTTCGGGCCATTCTGATACGCCTGCGTCGTCGGAGGCGCTGGGGATTGAAAGAAACGGTAATGTTCATATTTGATGAGTTTCAACTTACAGTACTGGTGATAAACTCAGAATTCCTATCAATCTCTACATCTTTTTGTGGTGGGTGCGTTGACCCGCCGCCGCCATAACTTCCCAAAACCGCTGCAACTCCTGTAAGCCAGGATCTACAGTAGATACAACCATGAAAACACCGGAACACTGAAGTCCGGCGCGTCCCAGGGACATGAATAACTGTCTTGGTTCCCGCAACGAAGTGAATCAGAAGATATTATAAGAGGAGAAGAAAAAGAACGATAGTTTTCACTTCCCTCGGTGAATTACAGCAGAAGACAGAGTGAATTAAGCCTAAAGGCACAAAGAAAAGAGACTGTACAACTGGGTGAAGCCCAGTCGCCAAGCACAACGAAAATTTGACTAAAATCTAAGTGGGTCCTATGTGTGAGCTGTTATTTATACATCACTTACATACAGAACCTGAAAAATAGTTTGTTAATATGTTATTAACAAACTATTTTTCACACAATACGGGGATCGAACCCGCAAAACGTTATGTAATCGGTGCCATCTATACACACCTGGCACACCAAATGAGTTACGAGTGCATTGCCGGTCTTTTCGCGATTTGGGGATCAGTCCTTTCCTCTTTTAGTTTTATGTATATTTTGCAACACTTACTTGCTCTGGTCGTGTTTGTGGTCGGAGCCATCTTTCTCGTCATTGTAGATGTGGCTGGTGCTGTAAATACAAACGCAGTGTTACCACTAGTAATAAAGAAGAAAGTTTTCTTGAAGATGGCAACACAGAACAATCATGTTTACTTGGAAGAATAAGCTATGATTTTATTACGTCACCGATCGATGTCACAAGTCGGAGTCACGTTTTAAATGGTCTAATCTTACCGAACTAGAGGATTCTAATGTCCTTTTAATGTTTATTATAATTTAATTTATGTCATGTACTGAAAGGCTACAATTTTAAGTTGTATTTAAATATCGTACTATCTCTTTCATTTGACAAAGAATTTGTAGAAACAGAACTATACTTAAGCGCGACTTAATATTTAGTAGCGTTCGAGTACTTCAGCGTTAGTCTCTTAGAATCTCTCATAGATGTAAATGCAATGTATTACACTCATATTCAAAAATACAAAATTAAACTAACATTATTGTTCCACATTGCCACACAAAAATATAAAATCAAAAGGCAGACAGGGTCAAATCAACCGACGCGACAGGACATTACAGTTTGGACCTCAAATACTCTTACACAGAACAATATTAACTCCAATTTATTTAATTCTTATATTTAAAGTTCAGCAAAGCCTAAATAATAAGAAGAAGCGTAGAAACTCACAATACACGTGGCATGCAGAATTTTGAATTAAAAAAGTAAATTAAAAAGTAAAAGATTTAATCAAAGATAGCTTCGTTGCTGCTTCGAAGAAATTTCTACATGCTGTTTCAAGGTAAAACGTGTTCTATTGAAAAGGGATTAAAGTGCTAATCGTAAAAGCTAATTTGTTAAAACAAACAACTTTCTGTTACTCGAGTCTTAATACGAGTTTGTTTTACGTTTAAAATAATCGAAACGCCGCATTCGGCGCTCTGATTGGTCGGTTCATTGGAGCCGGCCTGTGATGATAAAATAAGCCTTAAGTAATAAATAATAACTTCCATGTTTATAACGCGCTCATGTGAAAAAACTAAAACCGTTTCTGAATTATTTAGTTTCATCCCAGATTTGTCCATACAGCTAACTAAGAACAACTAACAACAGATAGCATTCTATCAATATTTCGGTTTGATCTTCAATATAACAGAACTTGGATACCAATAAAAGATTAAATAAAGTAACAATTTTCCATATATACAGATTTTAATAATCCCTTTTCAATAGAACTTGTTATGAAACCCTCAAAACAGAAACCTGTGACCTAAAAAACAAAAAAACAGAACATACCACCAGCAAAACTTTGATAATAACAATAAAAACAATATTTTCAAATTGAATAAGTGCTACAACAATTTCAAATAGAAGTTTTTCAAACTACCGTCTTGACAGATAGATAATACACAAGTAAGGCATCGGTGGATGATTCGAGAATATTCTAGAAGAAACTGTCGATGTGTGAATTGCGCGGTGTTCTCGAAGAAGCTAGTGAACTTATGACCTTCGTTTTATGTTGTGCAACAATACGTCTTATGATTAGGTAGTTATGGTGTATTTTACAATACTGTGCTTTTATGTCTTCGCTGTATTATTATTACTTTTTTATGTTTATTAAATAACTTTAAGTTAACTTAAAGTTAATGTAGCTTAGATATTTTTTTATTCATAGAAGCTTATTTAGTGTCACGCAACAATTTAGTTCTAGCTAGCGACACTACATAATGTTTTATTTGTGGCTCAAGATAACTTAAAAGGCGACTAGCTGTATAAAGTTTGGATTGAAAACTTCAAGATTATCATCACAAATCCAACCGACCCTGAACACGCACGCCCTACGAGGAGTACACAACCGCACAAACAAGTGAACAGATAGACAGAGAGAACAAACAACGATGTATGTGAATGTATGTATGGATGAGAGAGATAGAAATAGGCAGCTTGTTGGCAGCATTCCTGCACTTACTGCACGCCGAGTTTTGTTGCGACGCGACGCCACGGCGAGTAGCATCCGGACTTCTTGCTGTGTGGGTGCCGCGACAATACAACACACGTGTACATATGTGTGCGTGGCCAGTACTGGCCAGTTACCGCGAGTGGAGACTACGAGGTTGCAGTTTCAAATATCGAATTTGGAATCTATTACACAGGGTGTCCCTGTGTGTGTACGTGTTTATGAAAGAATAAGCTCATCGTACAAAATTAAAAATAACGGCCAATCATTGAAAACCAAAATTTATAATAGCGTAATGTTTAGTGGATTTATTAAGGAAAAATATTTATTTTTTTAATTTTGTATGCCACCTCGACATCTCCACAAACCAATGATACTTATAAGAAAAACATTCCGTTCACCGAAAAATAAAAATGTAAAACCAACGAAAACACGAAGTTCATAGCTTACAGGGAAATTAACATAGCAGAGAAGTAGCTGACAGACGTCGAAGTTATATACAAAGATTAAATAAATAGCTAGAGAACGAAGCAAAATATAATATCGATAGGACGCACAGATTACGTACTATACAGAGAACTACAATCAATGTCCTAAGGGTAGCTTGACATAAATGAAACCTTATTTGCATAGCAACACTAATAAACGCTGGCTACGTGCACTCTGACATTCTTTTTAAATTTACTTTTTTATTATGTTCCTAATTTAAAAAGTTAGGTCGTTAACTACGTTATTATGTGCAGCACGAGTTTTGTTTATTCTTCTATTATTATGGGTAAAATGCAATGTCTATTAATTGTTATAACATAATATGTCCTTAGTTATAAAAACCTTTTTAAACTGTCAAACACCAAGCGGTCACCGGTGACCGCGACCTATTGTTCTTTAATTGTGTCTATAAAACCGGTACTCGACGAGTTAATTTGAAGTATGGTGAGTCATCTGTACAGTATATAATCTGTGGTGTAAATAATAATAATAATATAATAATAAAAAATAATTGATATAATAAATAACACCTTGTGTATCCCTTATATTACATGACATTGAATTTTAACGAACCTATAAATGTTCTCCTGTATTGCTATTCAAATTGTAAAGGTGTAAAGAATCGAGTACTCTTTGATGGATGGTTTAGAAGCACTGAAATACTTTGGAAGACTTTGGAAAGCTTGTTGTTTATCGAATAAACAGTGTATCGATTTAAATCGATACCTTTTTTTAAACGTGGAAACTAAAAGCTTTATGAGTTATATCACTCTAGATTTATTTCTTGTTAGTAAGTGTACAATAAAGTTGTTGTATTTTAATTATTATAAGTTGTTTATAACTTTTCTTTAATATAAATATTTTAAAAGCATCTATACCTTGTTGGGTCATCACTACAAAACCCATCCCAATTTTAGGTAATGTAATTTTATCTAAACCAAAAATCAAAAGCGACCTTACTAAAACTCTTTACACCGTATCTTATAATTGCATATTAATTAATTATTATCGCACGCAAAACAATAAAAATGCACCAGCGTGTCACCGACGGTTCAACGGTTGCAATCAAGTACAAAGCTGCAAAATATATGCCGTACATACGTCACTACGCATTCTGCAAATTTTGTTTTTAATTGTGAATTTATTTTGGGGGCACGCGGTCGCTTCTCCTTGGGTTCGTTGTTCAAATCTCAGAAAAACATTTGCTCCTTCAAACACTTTAATTTTTTTAAGGGGGGAATATCATCGAATGACTTCTCCCGCCTGGGTGAGGCTGGAGGGATTGTCAGAACCTACTGGCTAAAAATCACTCCGTTCCTTCTCCTACACTTCGAGCCGGAGCCCCGGTAACCCGTTAGGTTCTCCGCTAACATACACTAGTATAGGGTCGTGTGGTGAAAGGCCTTAAGTCTCGTAAGAACTTACAAAAGACATTTACTTTTTAGAATATTCAATTTTAAACTGCGATATTGAAACCGTCTGCCGAGCGTGGATTTTATGTAGACAAGGCTCGTAGTTAGTGAACTGAAATAGGCTATTTTATTTTGAATATTGCTTCATTTTAGTCCAGATTGAATTTGATTTTGCAATATTAGTGATTTACATGGTACGCTTATAGATGTCCTTTTTTACTTTTATGCACTTGCCTTAAAATTTTGTGCGAAGATTCATTGTTCAGTGGATGGACACTTAAAACTGTTTTACTTAGATCTTTTACAACTCTTACATTACACAAAAAAAGGATCCATTTTAATTCAGTATTCTTTGAGCTAGTATTCAATAACAAACGTTCATTTAATTGAGATTTGAAAAACAATTAATAAGAAGCAGCGACAAGTTACTCCCCTTCGATATTTAGTTCAGAACTCGAAAGATAGATGGCGTACTTACCTATTGGTGTTCTGTGATTGGCTGGAGACGGAGCTACGCTTGCTGCTCTTACCACTGTTGGCGCTCAGAGACTTGGCGACTGATGTCTGAAGAGTTAAAGAAATGTGCATGTTATGGTTATTGAAATAAAGTTTACTTTTGCTTGATTTTAATTATAATATATTTTATGAAGAAATTCTACATTCGTATGGCTTTTATTGGAAGGTTGTTTGTGTGCATTGTGAGACGTACCTTTGAAGCTTTCGGCTTACTGCAGTCGAAGTAGTCTTTGCACACGTTCTGATGCACCGTTTTCGTGCAATCTGAAATGATAATTACAATTCATCGGTGTGGTAGTACTTTCAGTAAGGACGATGCTCAGCTTCAGCTTTGTTTTATAAGGATTTATAGGCAGTTGCATTTTTGCCACTTACTCGTTGTCGATAATGTCTATCGATGCATGCTGATTTGTAAATTGGGACCAAAATTTATTCTGTACCCGTATTTACAAAATAATATACTGAATAAGTTTCGAAAATAAAAAATACTGTATTTCATATTAAATAACCAAACATTATTATAACGGTTATAAGGAGGTCCAATAACCACCCTCCCCAATATCTGAATCCCCAACGATTGTCATATTCCTAATCGCCAAAACGCCGGTAACGCACTTGCAACACCTTTTGTGTTTGAGGTGTCCATGGGCGACGCCGACTGCTTACCATCTAGTGATCCGTCTGCCCGTTTACCGGCTTATCCCATAAAAATACTTTAAAAACTTAAAATACAGGAGTATACAAAATATTCATAACTTACTGTCGCAGTATAGCGCGGGTTTGTCAGCGAGCGCCCGTCCGCACCAGTCGCAGTCCCCGCCGGAGCAGGCCGCGGACCACGCATGCGCGGTCTTGCGAGATTTGTCCTAAACACGTTGAACATTACCATCGCTTTATTTAAGGAGCGCGGTTAACGCGCTGTGGGGAGATGTATTCATGAAAGAATATTTTAAGTACGGAAATTTATTTCATTATACTTTCGGTATTTTTAAGTTCCCTAGCAAAGATCAGTATCGATAAATCTTAGAAGTTTTAGTAACGAAAATAAATGTATGGGAATTCAGTCGTTTATGCCCTGGTCGATGATCAGAACAAATTAGATATCGACTTACTAAGTTTTTCTAGGGGCCGATTACTGTAATCCAGGCAATAGAGATTGCGTCTTTTGTCGTTATGTCATTTAAGTGAAACTAAATGTATTTAAGAGAATCAAGCAAATCATTACATACCTTCTTCTTCCTGAAGAATAAGCTGCCCCGTTTCCGTCTCTTCTCAGCATGATGATCAAATGCCGCTCTGTTTAAAAACAACCAATCACATAAATAAATATGAAACACCCTATATAAACCATTTTTCTTTTAATTTGTCCTTCATTCCTCATTGTTGCTCAAACTCTTTGCTCGTGTGTGTATTTGTGTTTTTTTTCTGTGACATGCAGAAAAAAGCGAAAAATAAACAATGAACCAACAAACAATTCTTTTTGTTTTTGTTTAGTAATAATAATAATAAAAAACAAAGTGTAAATCAAAACGAACACAACAAGCGAAGCCTGTGCCTTTAGCATGCTAGTTTTAATTTAAAAAAAGAAAACTTGTCATATTTTATTTTCTTTTTGTTTTTTTTTTTTATAATATACTTACTGTGTTTCGTTTTTCTTGACGGTTCATCAATCTTCAGAAATATTTTGCAATCTATATTTTAACTGTTTGATTAACAAATGCATACTGTGAATGATTGGAGTCAAAAATTGTCTTCACTAATGATGTTAAACTACTCTATTTTTTTTCATTACCGTTCGCAAATATTGTATTTTCTTGATTTTAAGTCAAAACACAAGACAAAATCTACTAACTCTAGAGTCTGTGTGACAGAGTCTTAAAACGTATATTAGACATTCCAATCATTAATTTAGCCACAAATCGTTTATACAAAACCTATTCTTAATCTTGAAACTCGATCACTCGATGTCGTAACTACGTTGTATCGTCGTCTATCAACTATAATAGTTTCGTCACAATTCTTCTTTAAAAAACCTCGTATAAACATTCTTGAAATTTGATCAACATCTTTCTTTCAATCTCGTTGCCTATAAATACTTACTGTTCGAGGAAGGTAAGTCGAAGCAACCCAAGGTCCTGATGGTTGGCGGCGAGGCGGGCGGGCTGCGTGGCGCCGACGGTGGCGGCGGACGCGTCGTCGCTCTCCGAGTCACTGCCCGCCGCGCCACTACCACGCACATTAAACGCTCGCTACTACTACACTACACCGATAAGCGCTGCTATTTCTTCAAATAACTAAGTTTCGGTATACTTCGACTCGATAAAAAAATACATTTGTTCGCAATTTTTTCCTCCAGTATGAAAATCGCGGCTTTAACATTGATGTGTATCTTCCGCGGTGTATGAAATAGGTTTCGTTAAAATAGGCTCTATAAGTTGTAAATCTTTTGAGAAAATTAATATGTTAAAATAGTTTATTTGACTTCAAAAACCATGACGTTTTCAAATGCACCTAATGGCGCTAGTGTAGAGTTAGATCAGTTGACCAAAAGCTACGGCGCCAAAAACTTTTAATAAAGGAAAATATCTGCTGAGAACATTACGTTCATAATGACAAAGAGGTTCCAGAAGGAAGTTTTGTTTTGACCTTAATAAATGAGTCGAAATATATCACACCTTGACTATTCAATAAACTATAATCATAATAAATTAATCCAAATGTGTAACAAACGTGCGCATCGGTGTAATGTAGTTCTCGCTTTATGCAATGCTGACGTCATTACAATCGTGATTTTTTTATCATTTATTCAAATATTAAAATGGTGAATTTTTACTTTGATATCAACAAAGAATTACTGAATTCAAAAAATGGAATTAAATGGAACATTGAAGTTTGAATATTGAATTGTTTTTGAAGTCATGGGACGACATAATCACGATAGCAACACGTCATAAGTGCAAATAAAAATGTAAGTAAATGAAATCAAACATTTGTACGTGTACTCATTGGAGTGCCAACAATAACAACCTGAGCAAAGCAACAGTGCGACAACAAATTCAAAATAAAAAAAAACATTGACACACATACAAAAGAGGGTGTTTTTCATTCATTTTAAAATTAGTTTTGATTTCTCATAGCTTTATTATTTTTTCTCAAATATGATGTAGATGAGTTTTCATAATTAACCAGTTTAAAAAACACCCCATTTCTATGTCACCAGCTTTCAGTGTTAAACCAATAATTTTTGCAAAAAAATAAAATGTGTCTGTTCATTCTTGAATTATTGAAAAAACTACTAAGGTGTATATAGAATGTGGATTTTACAATGAAAGCCGGTCCAAAATAAACGTCAATAATAAAAAACGTCAATAAAAGACATGCACAATAAAATATCACCCTGTAGCTAATAAAGTGGACAAATCACAAAATACGAGTAACTAAAACGGTGCTGGATCATGTTCTTGTGTCAATTGGAATACCAAGGGTTTATTCTAGAAGATTCTGGAAATATTTTACTTGTAAATTTTTATTATTGTTTACAGCCAAATAAAAGGTAACTCTAATCTGGGGCTGCTCAATAATACAAAAAAAAATAATTATTTCCTACTAAGTAGTGTAAGGCTCTAGACCGACGGACCGCATTTGAACTGCAATCCAACTGCAAATTTCAGTTCAGATCCAGTTTGAATACAGTCGTGCCATGATTGCAATTGAACTGCAAACCAAACGAGCAGTCTGATTACAGTTCTATTGCAGTCATGACCAAACGGTTGCAAACCAAACGAGCGGTCTGATTGCAGTTCTATTGCAGTTATGACCAAACGGTTGCAAACCAAACGAGCAGTCTGATTACCGTTCTATTGCAGTCATGACCAAACGGTTGCAAACCAAACGAGCAGTCTGATTACAGTTCTATTGCAGTCATGACCAAACGGTTGCAAACAAAACGAGCAGTCTGATTACAGTTCTATTGCAGTCATGACCAAACGGTTGCAAACCAAACGAGCGGTCTGATTACAGTTCTATTGCAGTCATGACCAAACTGTTGCAAACCAAACGAGCGGTCTAATTGCAGTTCTATTGCAGTCATGACCAAACGGTTGCAAACCAAACGAGCAGTCTGATTACAGTTCTATTGCAGTCATGACCAAACGGTTGCAAACAAAACGAGCAGTCTGATTACAGTTCTATTGCAGTCATGACCAAACGGTTGCAAACCAAACGAGCGGTCTGATTGCAGTTCTATTGCAGTCATGACCAAACGGTTGCAAACCAAACGAGCAGTCTGATTACAGTTCTATTGCAGTCATGACCAAACGGTTGCAAACCAAACGAGCGGTCTAATTGCAGTTCTATTGCAGTCGTGTTCGAATTGCATGCGAATTTAAATTTGCAATTGGATTGCAGTTGAAATGCGGTTAGTCTGTTTAGAGCCTTAGGTGTAAGAATAATATATCTTGTTTTGTAATATGATTTTAACATTGGCAGGTAAAATAACTTGGGTATGTCTACGTTCATTGCAGTGCTCTATTGCATTCCTGTTGATAGAATTCTGAATAAGAAGTATAAAAGTAATGTTTCCAAAGTTTAATTAAATTAGTAAGTTAGAGTAGAATCAGATTTTTTTGACCTTACGTCATAAATATACTAATCAATTGAATTTCCACTCTATTTCTTTTGGCAGAAAAGTTGAAAATCATTTTTATTCTACATAGCATACGTACTCGTTAGGCTAAATTCGGTCGTCAAGCGGCCACTATACTGGGTGTGGACACTAACTTCTGTAGTGGAAGCCAAATTTAACACAACAACCATTAACTTCAAAATATTATCAACTTTATGACCCAAACAAAAGAGTGTGAAATCAATTGAAGACCAACTTTTGAGTAGCTACCATGATCAATCAACCTACACCTCCTCAACCAATTTTAAACTCTACCCTTTGGCAATAAAGTCTGAAAATTAACAAGTAACTTTTACCTACTTTTGACAATACATTTATTGTACTTATTTGGTCTGTTTCTATGAGGGTATGGTATACGTACACGTTAGGCGGCGGTTGCGCTAGATGCGGTTGTACAGCGGCCACTATACTGGGCGTGGACACTGACTTCTGTAGTGGTAACCTTGCAGCCAGCCTCCCCCCCTCCACCGGCACCACTACCCCGGAGCCGGGAGCCACGCCACCAGCTCGTAACGCTGCTGTTACTTTCTCAAAGTCCTTCTGCAAATTTTAAGAGTTAAGATGAATAAAGCCTTTTAAGTATAGTCTCCAACTCGCTTGCTCAGAGAATATTTTATTTTTTCTCCCTCCTATACATAATATATACAAGTCACTCGAACTTTGTAACCAAAAATGTTGAATATCTCAGAAACTAGCCACTTGGACCAAGGATCTCAGGGCTAATTATGTAGGAAATCAGTTGTATTAACACCTACCGAGAAGAATACGTCGAGTTACAAGTCACCCTATATATAGCGAAGAACCATGATCAGAGGTACACTGTCATAAGTTGTCAAGGATGTATTTAAGGCATAAAATTTATGTAAAGCGACCTTTTGATGATGAGTTTAAAATTTAAAACTGAAATCTTGTATCCGCAACATTTCGTACGACGAAGATTTACAATTTTTTAGAAACTACTGCTCGTATGTTTAATGGGAGACTTTTTACAGGAATTTGGTACCTATGTACTTTCTCAAAACTCTACAAAATTGTTATAATCTTTCAAAATCATTCAAGTGTAACTTACAGCGAGATCATTGTCATTGAGCGAGTGTGTCGAGTGTCGCACCGGTCGCGGCACCTCGCCCTCGGATTCCATCGACGAGAGCGACGCGCTGTGACCATTCAATGCACTGCGAATAGACATCATTAGAAGTTGTCAAATAGAAATTTCTTTTGAATACCATTTACTGGATACAGGTCGCTTCCAAAATGTCCAACTGGAAGTCAGCCAATGTCTAAAAACCTTTGTCTAACAGTGGACTCCTTGTGGTTGATACGAATATGATAGTTATGTACCTGCGCTGCCGATGTGATTCGTGTGTCCTCGGTCCAGGCTCGAGCGCCGCCCAGCTGCTGCGGCGGCCCTCGTCCCGACGCTCCCACAAACCCCATTGTCGGGATTCACCTGGTAATAGACAAAAGTTATACATATACACAGTTCAATCTTTAGGGTGAACTGTACAGTCAAAGGCCAAAAGTCCACTGCCACCGTGAATGATGTTCACACGGCAATGCGTAAGTAATTTCATATCAATGTGCATAAAAACGCGTGCGTACGCATGCGGATAAAAATATGCGTGTGTGTGTGTGTGTGTGTAAGCGCTGCAGCGCAACCGATAGTAGTCTTACGGTGGCAGTGGACTTTTGACAGTACAGTTGGCGACGGCAGAAAGTAATACATTTGTCACTATTCTTAATCTTCCCGTTCCTTTTTAACAAGCACTGCCGTGCTCGTTGTGCGATGAAATTAGGTCTGTGTTTAAGACTTAGACAATTTTTATTAGCCGTAAAACTTCCATAGCTGGTAAATAGATAAAGTACTCACCGCTGCCTTTCCGGCTCTGAGGGTAGAAGTCCAGATGTGTAGGAGACGAGCAGTCTACTTCCACCACGCCATCTTTGCACAGCGAGGGGCATGATGTACTTAGACGACTCGTGCCTGTCGCCTGTGCCAAAGGAAATTGAACTTTATTGGTCTGAAGTTAAAGCTCCTGTTGCTGTAGTGCATAATGTATGGAATTTAGATCTACTTAAGTTTAATAAGTTTGCTTTCATTTGGCAAACAAGAAGAATTTCACTTGTGGGTGGAGCCAAAATGTTATTTTAATACTGTTCTTATTGTCTATCACTATGTAAAAAGTAAACACAATTTTACCAGGAGAGGCAATGGCGCAGTTCTCATGCGCTGTACAGCTGCATGTAGTCGTCGCAACTGCTGTAAGCTGTCTTCCAGCAACCCCGGACTGTGCGGGGTTACGCTTATAGTGGGCACCTGCAAACAAAACATGTGTCACTATTACAACTTGATCCGCGAAAAATGGAAAAATTTTGAGTCGGGCCGAGATACATTTTAGGATTTTAGGTCTTCACAGAATGTCAGTAAAACAGCAGTAAACCCATGTAGGGGATTCATACACACTCACAGTCACTACGTAATCGTGCCGTTTTAATATTACTTTAATTAATCAGCTTACAAAATAATAGGACCCCCTAAATGTTACAATATCTTGATATGAGTTCCGGTAGGCTGAGCTCGGGGCAAAGGTTCGTGGTCACCTATTTTACAAAGTTTAGCTGCGCTTAAGCTTTATTTCGGATCATCCTTACAAGCAATATCGTAAGGATTATCTTAAGACACGAAGGACACAAAAAATACATCGCTTTCATGATTAGCTTCTAAACTTTTCCGAGCATGAACGGACGAACTCATTATAGCTTTTTCTTTTTTGACGAGGGAGTAAGGAAGCCGAACACCTTCGTGTTTAAAACGAGCCTAGCTCAACAGATGGTGCTAATTCAGTTTAAAGTTTTGATTGTTTTCTTAGCCTTATCTATTCGACATTTCTTCAACTACCTTAAAGTATGGTATTTATTTATCAAGTAAAAGAAAATTTACCTGAGCCCTGGCGGCAGCCATGTCTGGTGGTGGAGTGGATCTCGTCACGTGCTCAGTGACCTCGTCCTCGCTGCTGTCCGAGCGAGAGTCCGAACTGCCGCCGCCCTCGTCTGCAAGCAAACATAAAATTAAGAAACGAAAGCGGAAAAATGATAGGACTATTTAAATATATGGAAGCCAAATTCTTCTTCATCTTCCTCAAAAATTCGACTACGCACTTTAAACTCTTCTGGTGTCGGGGGTGTCCAAGGGGTGATATCGATGGCTTATCTTCATGTGACACGTCTGCTCGTTTGTCAGCCAAACGAAAGCTATCTAAATATCTTGGACCTAACTACTACATCTTAATCGTAACTATGATCGTTTATAAAAACAATTTTACCCATCTGCGACTATGACTGTACAACAATGAATGCATTGTTGTCGCAGTAGCGGATTCAACTAATAACATACAATTCTATAAATATCTAGATAACATAGAAGAGTGTTAAAACTACAACTACATACATTAACAGAGAACGCCTCTTGCTGAGAACAAAGAAATCGCCAAAAAATATCACCGTAAACTCGAACACGAATCGGACGAAAATACTCGTAAATGATACGCAACCGTTTGAACCCAAAACATCAGTGGAAAACACGTGTAATGAGCATAATATTGTTGTTTACATTGGCAGATCTAATCGCGGTTACCGTAAATAAGTTAGAAACGACCCGTCTCCGGCCCGATCACGTTAAGCGATTAGCACGGGCTAAATGTTGTTATTAGAGCGCCCTAGTACAAAATGAATTAGTTGGCAATTTGGTGTTGGTGATTTTTAGGGCTTCCCACACGGAAGGGGATAACTGTGTCGGATATATTAGGAACTAATCCGTCTTTATATCACTGGTTGATTTATTTCTGGTGTCTAGAAACTACTATTAACACAAACCGTTTGCCATTTCTGTTGATTCTACGTTTGATCACCTAAAATACCGCTAATAATGTAGGATACTAGGAGAATGGAAAGTAAGTGACTTATAGTTTATGAATCATCGTCACATTTACACTAAATTGTTGACTAATCGAATCTGTGTAGGCTAACTAAAATTGTATTTTAAGTTAACTACTTGGATCCAATATTGATCGACGCAGAACATATGAATTCTTTAGACACATTTTTAGGTAACACATCTAGAAGTGATACAAGTTTCTACGTAGGCGTTTACAAGCTTTTTAGATTAAATTATTGGATTGGACAGTCTACTTCTTGTTTTATTACCATCAAGTGAATAAGGTGCCATTATTGAATATGAACCTGTATTGATTTTCTTATTAAAAACCCATTCTATATCATGTTCACACATGTTCAAGTGGTGTATAATAAGTTTGTCAAATATTTGGTTTCTTTTTGGTGTAGTACACAAGGATGATATTAATTTTAATATTATCATTTCAGCGATGAGACGTTAAGAAAAGTCACCTAGTGGACTTCATAAGGCCCGTCATTCAACACACCAATATATATATGTAGGTTTTAGTCTTAGGAATCCCCGGTAATATAACCACTATCCTAAACTAAAGCGTCCACTAACGCACGCAAAAATACTCCCAACACAAAAGTAGATACAACCCTATTTAAATTGAAAAAGCTATTTCATTTCATATCTCGTCCATTAAAAGGCGCGTTTAGAACGAGAACTGAACACAAATGTTTATCAAGCGTAACTTCCTGAGCTGCAAAAGGCAGAACTTGCTCCCTATTCCGGTGCGGAATTCGCTTTTATACGAACACCGTATTTGTTACAAATCGACCCGGTGTTTGCATACAAAGTTACAAGCGAAGAGATATTTAGGATAGCGTGTTTTACCTACGAGCGGGCTCACGCTTCGAATATTTTATAAGGGAGAGGATACATGCATGTTTAAACAGGGACTTTATTATCACAGGGCTTAAGACTGACAGTCTGTACATAACTGAAAATTATTACAATTTACATTTTTGTAATCAGCACCTAAGTTGAAAGATAAATATAACAACTCGTAGATAGGTAAACGTATATTTTAAACTTTGCCTTTTCGGTAATTACAATGCGACAGTAGGTATCCTCAATCCTAGTACCGCACATCATCGTTCTTGAGTTGTGAATCTACATAACACTATTTAAGGCATCACGTCTGTGAGATAGCGTTTTTGAGGGATCCTGTAGTATTTATCAAGCGAATCTTCTTTTCTGCTATTTCCAAAATGTTAGGGGATTAGGCGGATCGACGACAGGACACCATCAGAAATCCTTATGTTCAACAGATTACACGTTTTTCGGCCTATGTATTAATGATCAAAGACTAAGACTTTTGGTTCAGTAATGGACATCGTGAATTGATTAGTAAATTCTCTAGATCAGGCTTCAAAGTCAAAGTCAAAGCATTTATTTCAAAATCCTTAATTAGGCATTTTGAAACGTCAAAACTTGAATCCGTCCGTCCGCCTGTCTGTCAGTGAAGCTAGGCGCTCGTTAAAAAGTGAAGTTTCCAATGGAGAAGAACGAGAAAAAAACTCCAACGTTCCGCTTTTAAAACTTAAAACTCTTTCTAAGTACCTACAATGATTTTTGGAACTCTAAAATCCCTAATAATTCACTCTCTAAGCCAATTTCGAGATGGTATCGTCCCCCGAAGCAATAGTTATGTGCGATCGACCACGAATTCCAATTAATAGCAACATACCTTTATATCAGTTAATGTAATTTACGACTAATTGCATCCAATTTGCGTCAAACTAACAAAATTTATAGTATCAGAGAAAATAATGAAATTGAAAGTACCCAGCAATGTGAACGAGTCTTTAAGCGTTCGCAATAAAAACATTCGCGAAAGATGGAATCTCTTCGCGAATTTGTTTAATCAAACATTTTTATACGATGTTAAAAGGAAAGAATTTCACTGGCACATAAAGTTGCAAATGCATAACATGATCTTGATACTTTTACTGAAAATAATACTTTTGTTCGTTTTGGTTTAGTATACGTTAATGAAATAAAAGCTTTTAAAGTGGGAATCGTTTTGAAAGAGAAAAAGAAATAAATTCCCAAAGAGATGCGGCAGTTGCAAGAATCAAAAGGAGAAAGAACTACACCCCATAGCAAAAAATATTTTAAAGAAAATTGAATGTGGTGCTGTTTTCGTCTTCTAATTCTTGCCTTGTTCTAGTTATAAATAACTATTATGATTCATTGATAATATTTGCATCTATGGACCATGAATCTTTCGTCTCTTTTTGATATTTTACGTTTTAAGTTGCAACCACAAATATTAACCACACTCTACAATTAGGTACGCACTTAGGTTCCAATTCGCAGATTGCATAAACCTACTAACATCACACATTAAATATGGCGTTCTTATCAAAATATTCAAGTCATTAATCCCTAACAATATTCCTTCATCATTTGTCATACGGACATCATTCAGCAAACGACGCGGCAATTTGGACCAGATTACCAATATGCAATAGGTTGAGAAGATAATGAAGTACAATTTACAATAGACACCCATTATGGCACTATTGAAATAGACCATTGAGAACAACCAGAAAATATTAGTTATTTGATCCCAAATTACAAGCTGTAAGTTGAATGGCTAGGTAATGACAAATTACGTCCAAATAACAGACTCAGTGGACCCCTTTTCCTTAACAAATCTCTCGAAACTTAACTCAAAGAGATGTCGAGAACAAATATCGAGTTAGCTATGAAGCTATGAATAAATCCAACGCTGGAAGTTATCTGATGCAGACAACGGAAACGGATATTGGTTGCAGTCGGACATCCCTATCGGTGGAATGAGACATGGGACTTTGTTTTCCGAAGCATCGACTACTCGAGTTTAATCGGAAATTAAATATCGATTACCTACGTACGATATATGTCAAAATTGATTTGATGTCCCTACCTAAATATTTTGGAGAATGGATAAATATTTTGTTTGTTGGCATAACAAAGTTATTGAACGATGTATTATTATTGAGTTTAAAACATACAATTACTTTTAAAAGACCAGAAGGTTCAAAAATTACAATCGATTTCCTAACAAGCAAAAGCACTCAAAACACAAACAAAGACTAAAATATCCATATCGAATAATCGAGCACGATTACATGGCGCCATTATTGCAAAAACCACGTACAAAGCATTATACAACCACGTTAACACAGATCGCTTTTAGTCCCACGCAAAAAAGTAAAACAAAGAAAAACATCCCATATTTCCCCATTTAGCGCCATACAAAATGCATAATCATCCGGAGACAGGGCCGACCGGCCTGACCCACTTTGCCCGAGGTCAAGGCTTTGAATACTACCCTGTTGAGTGTTTAGCTTAAACCAGCCTAAGTTGAGCTCCCTCTCTGTGACACCCAAACAAAAGGTTTGAGGGCACGGAAACGAGGAGAATGACGACAGCTTTTCTAGAGTTGGACAGATCCCAAATTGTAACTGTCTGTTTTACACGTCGTGCTTTTGTCGTGCATTGTAGTGGTACAAATGGTTGGATGAATGTGCTTTGGTTTGCTGGGGTTTGTGAATAGCCGTCTTGGGTGTGGACATCTTAAGAAGTTGGTATGGAAGAGATAACTACACGCAACTCAATGTCTTTCGTAGAAAAATTCGATAACATAAAATACTAACGCTACTAACGGTCAGAAATTGTAGTTCTGAATTTAAAAGTAAGACAATTCGAAGAGTGATGCAACGGACTCAGTAGTGGATCGATTTTGTATCTACGCAGATATTGCTCCACGGCAAACCAACGTCGCACGTTATAAATATTTTATCCCTCTGGTGCAAAACTGATATTGCAAATTTTTATGCGATCGTGAATCGGTCG
This sequence comes from Spodoptera littoralis, assembly GCA_902850265.1. Lineage (NCBI taxonomy): Eukaryota > Metazoa > Arthropoda > Insecta > Lepidoptera > Noctuidae > Spodoptera > Spodoptera littoralis. Next base: position 8,310,113 of record LR824555.2, on the reverse strand, counting down.
TAAACATAGTAAAATAATATCACCATTGTGCAAAACTGGTTTAAACAATAGACTGAGGTTTTCGGATGTTTATAAGGTGAAGGATAAGTCGTTAACTATCAGAAACTCATTGAATTGATCAGTAACATGATACAACCCCAAGTCAAAACAGTGCCGCATTAATTTTTTATCATTAATCTCATCCCTACAACGGATGTGGCGTAGCAGTAAACCTTAGTTTGCCCCTTAGATCCAACCGCATCTATTCATTTGTTTTTTTTTCAATATCCTTAGTTCCACGTTTCATGTTACTTTATCCATTGGTTCAATTAAATGAATAAACATCGGCAACGGTATCATTGTAAGTACAAAAATATACTTCAAGTACACTTCAATAATATTTCATTTGCGATAAAAGAACCCCTTTACCTAGTTTCGAGTGGCGTGTGACAGCAGCGTTGCCTACATTAGTTCATGTTTAATTGTCATTCTGTGACACGATGACAATGGTTCATTCCTCACGGTTCTCACTTCACATTAAAATATTCACGTAATTACTGTTCACTAGAGCCCCGTGAATTTGTTCTCATGCACCGTTATATTCGGTTAGGGATTCAAGCAAATGTTTTAGAAATATTCTTCAAGCCATTACTTAATTTTTCTTGAACATATGTTGACAATACAAACATGTATTGTTTTTGTTATCTATTGGCACCAATAGTAGTCATTGATTAGCTGACTTTCCCATCGCATTTCTGTTTGAAACAATTAGAGAAATGACTCAACGCAAGTAGTTTGAAAACCTTGTCACCGGCTACCTCAAATGCACTACCAAATAATGTCATTAAAACCAATAATTATAACAGTTTTGATGTCACCTTAAATATTACTATGATAAGCACATTTTACCGGGCAGAACCATCACATAGCTAGCGAAGAAATGTTTATGTAAGAAGCGGATAATTCAAAGATGCGAACATTTGTATTCGTATACTCGCGTAACAAGCCGGCACAATGGGCACGAGGCCAAATACGAACCCTGGAGTTTTGTCGCCACTTCGCAATGTCAATAAGACCATCCAAACTTTCACGGATAGACTTCTCTCCCTTTTTTTGTTGGCAGTTTATTTATGAGACGTCGCTACTTCTGAGGAGTGGGATAATTGGAGACCATTTCTCTGGATACATTGAATAAAGTTTGAGGAAAAAGAAAAATAAACTGAATCTGATGTTTGGGAAAATAGAAAAAGAAAGAGGACCTATTACACGCGTAGCAATAGCAGGTAGATAAATAACAGAGTGAAAGATTATATTTTAGTAACAAACACAGATTCAAATTTATTTTGAATACCTTTAATTAAGTAGTAACGTTTAGAATAAACATAATAATATTGGCGTATACAATATAGCAAGTCTAAGTAACACGACGAAGGCAGTTTAGATAAGAGAACATAATATTGTTCTATCATTAACATGCAACATGAAAATAATTACGCGTAGCGAACAACAGACTTCGAGCCTAATTTCCAGCTACTCGCCTCTTTGTCTTCACTGCAAACTGTTTTCATTAAATTAAGATGCTACACGTACCTACTTTTGCAACTTCAAAAGGGACTTAACAAAGTTAGTATTTTTTTGTTCTCCATACAATTCCCACGAGTATGGGGGAAATATTCGGTCCACCCAGGCAGTGCCCCCTGTACCTGGGTAAGTGTTAATTTGTTTCCCAACTAGAGGTTCCACTGGTCCCCTAGCTGGGGGTGCGCTCGCGACTGACACTACTCCTCAGCCATGCATACTCTCGCCGCGCACCAGAACTTAGTATTGGAGGAATTTTTTATAGAGGTTATCTTCCTCGCGGTCCGGGCGACCAAGCCAAGACCCTCGTCCCGTTCAGAGTCACAAAACATGACCGTGATCTCCTTACGGATTACGATATCGACGGCTGCAATCGGGGACAGCTTGTGTCCCGATGCTGCTCGCTGGCAGGGTGAGTGCACAACGAGCACCGCCTTTGCCTCTCCGCCACGCTCTCTGCTATATCCAGAGAGACGGGCGGAGAAACGCCCCTCGGAAGTGCGGGCTATGAGCCTCCGCACACAGCCCGCCGCCTCCAGAACCCTATCGGGTTCGCCCGCCCAGTCCAGAAGTCTGCTGCGGGCGACAGTCACTCCAACCCTATCACCCCCGCTAGGGAGACTGTCGCCCGCACCCAGGGTGCACCACGGGGAGGTCTTCTGGCACTTACCATGCGTTTTGATTATTTTATAAGGTCCTTTCCATACTGGAGATAAGGCTTTTCGAAGCCTATGATGAAATTTTAAATAAACGGAATAGCGTGAGCTCGAAAGGCTCACGCCGCCGCGCGACGGGGACGTTCAAGCGCCCCAGGCTGGAGGAGGACAGTTTGTCCCCGTCCTCCGGCGCTCAGGAGGCGCCTCCCCCCAAGGTCCCCACGGCAGCGCGGGGTAGGGGCGGCAAGGGCAGCGGTCGCCGGAAACCGGCACCAGCTGCCTGCGCGGAGTCAGCCGAGCAGCTGGCCGCGGAGGGCAGGGCTCTCTCAAGTGCTGCCCGCTCGGAGTCCTCTGCGGCCGAGATGTCCGGCGTGGAGATGTCGGAGGGCGAGCGCGGCTCTGAGAGCGAGAGCTGCTCCGGGGGCCTCCAACAGGCCATTACGGCGGAGCTCTACAAGCTGGCGATGGGGAAATCCCAGCCGGTTAGGCTCCGCCTCCTCAGGGCGGCGGCGGCCACAATAACGGAGGCGGCCTTGGAGCAGTGTGCGGTGCCCACTGCGGGAAAGGTGCGCTCCGAGCTGGCCGAGATGCGGCGAGAGCTGGCGCGCTTGGCAGCCTCCAATGCGGCTCTGGAGGCCGAGCTGCGGACGGCCAGGGCCGAGCTCGCCGCTGCTCGCGGCAGTCGCCCCCAGCCCCCGGCGGAGGCCGACGTAGTCGGACTGCTGCGGGCGGAGTTGGCTGCCTTCCAGCGACGTTTCGACGTGCTGGAGGGCAGGCTCTTGCGCCCCCCACTCGCGGCGAGTCAGGTCGCCCCCGCGGTCCCGCGGTCGTACGCGGCCGCTGCGGCCAAGCCTTCGACCTCGGGTCAGGCTAGCCGCAGCTCCCAACCGCCGGCAAGGGCGCGACCGGCTGCCCCAGCGAGGGCCTCGGCGCCCCCGCCGGCGCAGACCCCAGCTGCGCCGACGGCGCCAGCGCCCGCAGGGCGCAAGGAGAGGAGAGGCGCTCCAGCCCGGCAGGCTGGAGTTGCGGCAGCGGTGGTGGAACCCGCCCCGCGAGCGGAGGACGGCGGCGGGTGGCAAATCGCCGGCGAGGCGAGGAGAGTCGCCAGGAGGGCCGGAAGCGCCGCAAAAGGCGCAGCGGCAGCGACGGCAGCAGCAGCGCAGGGAGAAACGCGCTGCTGCCTTGCTCCTCGCCCCTAAGACCGCGGCTGTAGTGATTACGCTGCAGCCCGAGGCGGTCAATAGGGGCGTCACTTACGGCGACGTCCTCGCCAAATTGAAGGGGGCGGTATCTCCTGCGGAGTTCGGGGCGCCAGACGGGTTCGCGGTCAAGGTGACCGCTACCGGAGCCCGTCTTTTGGAGGTCCCCGGCGCGACCAGCGGCCCATCGGCCGACGCCCTGGCCGAGAGGCTTAGGGCGTGCCTCGGTGCGGACGAGGCCCGCGTGTCCAGGCCAACCAAATGCCTGGATGTCAGGATCTTGGGCCTGGACGACTCCGTAACGGAGAGTGAGGTGGTGGCCGCTGTGGCCAGGACGGGAGGGTGCCCTGCTGACCAAGTTAAGGCAGGCGCCATCCGCCCGGACAACTCGGGGCTGCGCACTGTTGTGGTCAGCTGCCCCGTCACAGCGGCCAAGAAGCTGAAGGAGGGCAAAAGGCTCTTGGTGGGATGGGTCTCGGCGCAGGTCAAGCTGCTCGAGACCCGGCCTCTGAGGTGCTACCGCTGTCACGTGGGGGAGCACGTGAGTGTCAAATGCACCTCGGAGGTGGACCGCAGCGACTGTTGCTTCCGCTGCGGTCGGCCCGGTCACAAGGCCGGCTCGTGCTCCGCCCCGCTGCACTGCAATGCATGTGCGGCGGCTGGCAAGCCGGCCAATCACCGGGTCGGGAGCAAGGCTGCTCCCCTCCCGCCAAACCCAAGGGCAAAGGTAGGCCCTCCGCCGCCCCTGCCGTTTCCGCCGCCGCCGCCGCCACTGCCACCGCAGTCGCCGCTGCCGCCACTGAGGAGATCGGAATGGACTGCCAATAATGGCCCCATTCCGCCTCCTCCAGGCGAACATCAACCGCTGCGCCGCTGCTCAGGATCTCCTGCTCCAGAGCATGGCGCAGTGGTCGATCAATGTCGCCGTGGTCTCCGAGCCGTACTTTGTCCTGCCCAGGGATCACTGGGTGGCGGACCTGGACGGCTCGGTGACCATCATCTCGTCGGCCGCCGCCGGTACCCCGACTCTTGAGGCTGCTCAAAGAGGCCGGGGTTGTGTCGCAGCACGGTTCGGAGAGCTCGCTGTGGTGGGCGTGTACTTCTCTCCGAACCGAACTCTCGCCGAGTTCCACAACTCCTTGAGGGAGTTGGTCACTGTCGTCGTCGGGTTCCGTTCCCTCCCCGTGCTCGTCCTCGGGGACTTCAACGCCAAAAACTTGGCTTGGGGTTCCCGGTTCACCGACGTCCGGGGTAGGATGGTGGAAGACTGGGCCCTTGAGACAGGCCTAGTCGTCCTGAACCGGGGTTCTGTCCCCACGTGTGTGCGGATGCAGGGCGAGTCGGTGGTGGACATTTCGTTCGCCAGCCCTGCTCTGTCACCGCGTATTGTTGGCTGGCGCGTCATGGAGGAGGTGGAGACGTACTCCGACCACCGGTATATCCGGTTCGACGTCTCCGCCGAGTCCGCAGACCCGCCGGTCAGACAGGCCCCATGTGGCCCGCGTTGGGCGCTGAAACAGCTGGACCGGGAGCTGCTCCTGGAAGCCGCCATCGTGCAGGCCTGGGTGATACCACCGGTCAGGCCTGCCGACGTTGACGATGAGGCCAAGTGGCTCCAGGACGCCATGTCCAGGATCTGTGACGTGGCGATGCCCCGGATCCGGTCGAGGCAACAGAAGCGCCAGGTGTACTGGTGGTCGCAAGAGCTGGCGGCTCTGCGCAAGGCGTGCACTACTGCGCGACGCCAGTACACTAGGCACCGCAGGCGCCGTATCCGTCCTCCTAATGCGGAGGCGAGAGAGGCGGAGTTATACGAGGGATACAGGGCGGCGAAGGCCCTCCTCAAGGCGGAGATATTGCGGGCCAAGGAGGAGGCCCGCCGAGAGATGCTGGGGACTCTGAATAGAGACCCGTGGGGACGCCCGTACCTGATGGTACGCGACAAGCTCCGTGCTTGGGCTCCCCCGCTCACTCAGAGTCTCCGGCCAGAAGTCTTGGAGGAGGTGATTGGCGCCCTGTTCCCCCGACTGTGGAGGGGCTTCACCCCTCCGTATATGACTCCGCCCCCTGCGGTGCCCGACGCGGGCTACAGCGACGACGACGATGACATCGTCCCAGAGGTGACCGAGGCAGAATTGAGAGCGGCGGTGCGCCGGATGGGCGCCAAGAACACCGCCCCAGGACCCGACGGCCTGCATGGCAAGGCATGGGTCCTGGCCTCAGAGGCTCTCGGGCCTCGATTGATTGGTCTCTACAGCGCATGTCTGGAGAGAGGCCAGTTCCCGCTTCTCTGGAAAGCGGGCAAACTGGTCCTCGTGCGGAAGACGGGGCGCCCTGCGGACTCTCCGTCCGCGTACCGGCCCATAGTGCTGCTCGACGAGGTGGGGAAAGTCTTCGAAAGAATCATTTCGAACCGCCTCGTCGCGCACCTGACGGACATTGGGCCGGACTTGTCGGACGGCCAGTTCGGCTTCCGCAGAGGGCGCTCCACGGTGGACGCCATCATGCGCGTTAGAGACCTCACGACGGGGACTGCAGTGTCCAGGGGTAAGGTCGTAGTGGCGGTGTCTCTGGACATCGCCAACGCCTTCAACTCCCTGCCCTGGAGCTGCATCTTGGAGGCACTCCGATATCATCGGGTGCCTACCTACCTCCGTCGTGTAATCGAGGCTTACCTGACGGACAGGTCCGTCAGCTACCCCGGTCACCGGGGCGAGTGGAACCGGCGAGAGATGTCACGCGGTGTTCCACAGGGTTCGGTTCTGGGGCCGCTCCTGTGGAACATCGGCTATGACTGGGTGCTGCGCACCGACCTCCCGAACGGCGTTAGCACAATATGCTACGCCGACGACACGCTGGTGCTAGCGCACGGGAGGTCGCACCAGGCGGCGGCCGACTTAATGGCGACAGCGGTTGCGACAGTCGTTGAAAGAATCCGGCAGTTGGGACTCGAGGTGGCGCTCCACAAGTCCGAGGCCATGTGTTTTCATGGCCGCGGGAACGCGCCACCTCCGGGTGGGTCCCAAATAACGGCGGGAGGGGTTACCATCGGCGTCGAGACGGCGATGAAGTACCTAGGACTCGTCCTCGACAGTCGGTGGAACTTCATAGAGCATTTCCGACGTTTGGCTCCAAAGTTGGAGAGGACGGGGGCTGCGTTCAAACGCATCCTCCCCAACCTCGGGGGGCCAAACGCCTCCTGCCGGAGGTTATACGCCGGGGTCGTGCGGTCCATGGCCCTCTACGGCGCCCCTGTTTGGGCGCCGAACTTGTTGCGGCGTCCTGCTCGGACGCTGCTCAAGTCACAGAGGGTCATGGCGATCCGAATGATCCGCGGATACCGCACGATCGCTGGGGAGTCGGCGAACCTCCTTGCCGGATTACCGCCGTGGGATCTGGAGGCGAAGGTGCTCGCGCGCGTGTATAACATGCGCGCGGAGGCACGTCGCCGGGGCGAAACTCCGCTGCCGCGCCAGATAAGTGCGTGGCGGGATGAGCTCCGGCGCGATCTCATGGCGGAATGGCAGCAACGACTGTCGCAACCGAGGGCTGGGCTCGCTGCCATTGCAGCGGTAAGTCCCCTCTTTGAGGAGTGGCTTGAGAGACGCTACGGCGTCCTCACCTACCGCCTGACGCAGGTCCTCACCGGACATGGAAGTTTCGGGAGGTACCTGTGTCTGATGGGGCGGGAGGAAACGCCCGGGTGTCATCACTGCGAGGACCGCCCTGAGGACACGGTGGAACACACCGTAGCGGAATGCCCTGCGTGGGCTGAGCACCGCCGTGCCCTCAGGGAAGTGATCGGCGATGGCGACCTCTCGCGTCCGGGCCTAGTGCAGGCCATGATGCGGAGCGAGGGGGACTGGGATGCCGTCTCCTCCTTTTGCGAAGCAGTCATGCTAGCTAAGGAGGAGGCGGGACGCGTGAGGCAGCGAAGCGCTGCCTCCTCGCGACCCAGCCATCGCGAAGGACACACCGGGCGTCGGGGATCGCGGGACGATCTCCGGCCACCGTAAGCGCGGGCCTGCGGACGGCGAGCATGGGTGGCTCCCCGTCCGACCAGAAACAGACCCGAGCGTACGGCGCGTCGCGTTCCGCGCGCGCCTCAAAGAGCCATCAGACCACCACAGATGGGGCCCAATAGGGCCGATGCCGATTCGGAGTCGCGGAGAACCTAACGGGTAACCGGGGCTCCGGCTCGACGTGCAGGAGAAGGAACGGGGTGGTTTTTAGTCAGTAAGAGTCTGACACTCCCTTCCGCCTCACCCAGGCGGGAGCAGTCATTCGATGATTTTCCCCCCTTAAAAAAAAAAACAAAGTTAGTATACACTTGAGCACATTGCTCAGCCATACTAAAGTTTTGCCCCCAATATACCAACGTTGGTTAAAACAAGGTTTACGTGTACTTTTTTTCGATCCACGCCCTCTTCGTTTGGTCTAACTTTTTGAGTAGGTAAAAGAGGTTTGAATCTACATTATTAAAAGACTAGCTTTTACCCGCGGCTTCGCTCGCGTCACAAAAAGATAAAACGTAGCCTATGTGACTACCCATCCCTTCACCTACCTTCAGTTGAAAAATCACGTTAAGTACCTCCGTTTTGCCGTTTAAGACAGGCAAACAAACAAACAGCTGTTCGCTTGCGTGGAATTCGGTTATAACGCGCGTTTTAGATTTTTTCGTGGGAATGAGAAATTCTGCCGCGGTAAAGCCTTGCTTTTCCAGGACTCAAACTACCTTTATACCAAATTTCTTCAAAATCGATTCAGCCGCGTGAAAGAACAGAAGAAGTTATTTTCGCATTACCACAAATACCTCCTCCCATTCTAATTTAAAAGACTTCTATTTCCTATAAGGGTTATATTTGCAACGCTAAACCAAAACTGAGTGGTAAACTATATTATACGTTTTATTATCGAAAACCTAACTACTTTAGACATCTACTTAGAAATAAACCACTTCACTAATCTAACCTAACTAATATAGCTACTGTATCAATCAACGTAAACAATGAACAAAGCGTCTTAGAACGACCAAAAAAAATTACTATAGTACTTTAAATACTAATATCTACCTAGAAAAAATAACACTTGACTAACCAAACCTACATAGCGAACAAACAATAACAATTATCAATTGAAGCGCTAGATGCGTACACTATAATATAGCTGATACGGAAGCTCGGAACCTATACTTTCGCCGGTAACGAAACCATAGCGCCATCTAACTCGATCCTAACGCCATCTATCGAGCGTTGAAACAACAGCGTACAATATATTTGCTAATCGTTGAGTATTGTTGCCACTATGGTTTCGTGTACCTTTAACAACCTAAAATCTATAAAATACGCAACTTAATGTAAAATGGTTGGAACCAAAATTTAAAAGCGATAAAAATACTTAAAAAACAACGTTACCCCGTTTTACAAACACTCAGCGCACTCTATCGCCAAGTAGCGTAACTACTACATTAGTAGCGTCACTAATTTTGTGTGCCTTTAACAACCTAAAATCTATAAAATATGCAATTTAATGTAAAATGGTTAGAACCAAAATTTAAAAGCGAAAAATACTTAAAAAATACCATAACTACTACATAGACACCAATTTCATGTACCTTTAACAACCTAAAATCTATAAAATACACAATTCAATGTACAATGGTAGGAACCAAAATTTAAAAGCGATAAAAGTACTTTAAAAGCACAACGCTACCCCGTTTTATAAACACTCAGCGCCATCTATCGCCAAGTAGCGTAACTACTACACAACGTTACCACGTTGTGTTTTTTAAGTATTTTTACATTAAAAATAGCAAATAAATGAGTCGAAAAGCGCACTGAATTAGATTAACACCAAATAAGCGCTATAGATTAAAGCGTGAAATTTCCAATTAGTAGGTAATTCGTTGAATTGTTTTAGATGGCACAAAGCGCCATCTACAGGAATACACACAGCGCCATCTATACTAATATTTTTGTTTTCCCTCGGGAATATCACATTTTTCCGGGATAAAAAGTACCCTATTATTTAATCTGGACTTCTAACTTTACGTCTGCAAAATTTCAAAGCAATCGGTGTAGTAGTTACGGCGTGAAGGTGGAACAAACAAACAAACAAACAAACTCACTTTCAGATTTATAATATTAGTAAGGATTGCTAAGTTAACAGAGAATTCTGAACATATTAACAAGTTTGAGAGTCAAATAAATGCCGGGTGAGTACCAACACTGACTGCACGATACTATCCCAAAATAAACTTCGATTATAGCGTATATCTAAATGAGATAACGCGCAAATGCATCCATATTACACAGCTAATCTGCACTTCAATGTTTGTGAAATTATATACGAGATAACTATCAAACTGACCTGACTATGACAGACCTCATGACCAAATGAGATAAGAAATGGGCCTAGAAATGTCACATTTAACACAGGACTGTTTCCAAAATGTTGGAAAATCCACCATCAAACTGTAAAAACTATGGTTTTTGATGCTTCAACAATATATTCCACTATTTATGCATTACTTCATTTATCAAGTCATGAATCGAACCGTCAACCGTAGCTGTACTCTATCTGGTCACAGATTTAAGCTTCTAAAAGGGGTCTCCTGAGATTTTCTTAAAAGCCTCGAGGGTTGATACTGAAGACAAAGGGCCATCAGACAATAACGTTAAGCTTTTGATCCCCTGACGTCATCAGTTAAGAGCACTCGCCAATAGAACAAGATACCATGAAGTATTTAAAGACCTCTACAGATGTTATGAAAGGGATTACACAAGAGTTTTAAAATGTTTGACCTTGATACATTGGAAATATTCGGTCATGTTGTGGCCGAATACTTCATAATATTCATGTTCGGTTCTATAGTCATTTCAGAGCATTTACCTACTATTGTTATTATTATTAAGTATGCAAGACGCACAAGGTTGGAATTCAGAGTCAATCTGGAACAAAGTCTGGAGAGAAATGGACCAATTTAATAAAACTTTGCAAAAAGACTAAAAACCAAAGTTGCGAGGTACAAAGACCAAAAACTGGTGAATAAAAAACTAAAGTTTCTTGTTTTACTAACTAGATTTGCCCGGAATGTACAGTAATAAGGTAGACACGTAGTTTTCTTGTGGGAAAGTAAACTGGATATCAGATAACGAGATTCCCAGATATTGAATTTCAAGACGACGCAATCAGTTGAGCGTAGAGGCGAATAAACTGATAAACATTATCGCTTTCTTCCACAAATACCTTCACAAAATTGACGATAGCCGGCCGGCGGTCAGTAGGACAAAACAGACGATAAAGACGAAGCACGTGTTTGCCGAGATAAAATTGCATTCTTGTAGTGTAGACACAACAAACATAATATTATCGGATACGTATTAACAAATTAAGCGTTATCTCATGTTTGGATAACTGATTCCAAATTTATAAAGAGAACAGAGTAATCCGTACAGAATCTCATGAACTTTTTGGCATTCCTGGACTTGGCGTACCAGCAGTCACAAAGGAGAAAATTATTTCCGAATCTTCATTTTAACTTTCCTCCTCGCATTCTTCAACGTGGCATTCCGCTTAATTTTAGCGCTTTGTAATTTTAACTTGAACAACAATTTAGAAGCTTTCAAAACACTTGTCTTTCCAAGTATTGACGTTAAATACTTCAAATTTTAATACTCATGAATCTTAAGCCTGTACTGCGTCAAAGGGCTCCTCACAAGGGCAAAGGGCTCTAATTTTCCGATTGGACGATATTTGAGGAATCTAATTAACACCGCGTCACATAACGGGATTATGACGGCGCGTGCCGTGGGTTGTGATATAATACACGTTTACTGCATATTCACATATTAATGGCCGCCGGTTTACGATTTGTTTGTTACAACGTATCGGATATTAGAAGGATATAATAGAGGTTACGTACTTCAAAGGTCATGACTCTGATTACGGCAACACGATAATTTTAAGAAGAATCTATTTGAGTCTTGTATTAAATTGCTCGAGTTTATTCCAAGGAAAGTTAATGAAAAGATTTTCTTCTACACTCGAGCGTTTTCCGGCCCCTTTCCCAGGTTTCATGTTGCTCAAAGAAACTGTCGGGATGCTCATTAAAAAGCGCAGAACTCTTTGCAGGCAGGATATTGCGAGTTTCTGTAAATATGCACAGACTAACAGCCATATTAAATGTTGTGACTTTTGACATTTATTCGAAAGCTTTAGCTACACATTTAACACCATAAAAGTCAGAAGTCAAATGTTTTACGCCAAAATTAAATTTCCTCAAGGGAAAATCTTGGGACCTATTTGTCCAAAAATACTAAGATATATCAAATCATCTGAAAATGTACGAGGTACGGTGTAGGGACCCCTAATGGAAGAGCGAAGTTGTAAGGACAAATTGGAAAAATTGGATTAATCCATTGCCTTTAGCCAATTTGGGGTTCGAAGAAAATGTAGGCTACCCTGACGTTGGTGCTTTGTATTGAATCGACTTATTATTGATGATATTTCGCATGTTATTTAATAAAGTTACATTAGAATGATGAGATGTAACGTGAAAGAGACGGTAAATCGATAAGAGATGTGCAAATGTGACCTCGGATAACAGAAGAATTTGTTTGAACGAAAATCTTGCATCATTGTAATGATCAGAAGGCCAGACTTAAGCCACATTATCCTCAGTACCACTCAAAGTAGCTAACGTTAAGACACTATTAATGTCTCGTAGTCAGGCGTAGGCGTTTACCTTTAGCGTTCAAATAGCGTTTATTTCGTAAACCAACAAAGACTTATGGCCAGTAACAAATCGTTGGAACATATTAGCACAAAAACAGTACAACGTATCAGAATGCGTGAAGCACGTTTAATCAAGCAAGGCGAATTTGTAACCATTGAGTCCTATTGCCTAGCATTTTTCTTGAATATACTTGAGAGACGTCTGTAGTTATTTCTTTCTGTATTGAAGAGACTATCTTTTCAATTTAAAACTTGTGACGTGGTCGCAGATAATTCTTTATCCCGTTTACAAGAAAATAAAACCTGTTTGTTTCTTTGTAGTGGGAAAAATCAACAATATAAGTGACAGGACTTTAAGAGAATTTATCAGTTAACGACTCCAAGGAGAGTATGGATCCACAGCACCAGAGAAATTGCAAGGCATTAGCGGTCGGTTTAAAAGGAGTACTTTTTTCTTGAAAGTTTTGTCGTTCTTATCGGTTCGATAATACTGCAGGCGACAGTTATTTTCATATTTGTTGTGCGAGGAACCAAGTTTCTTAAAAACGGCACAGTTGCGCCAACCATCTAACTAAATCATCATCATCATCAACAGCCTATAGGTGCCCACTGCTCACACTGAAAAGGTTTGAGACAAACTTATAATTAGAAATTATAAGTCCAGGTTTCCTCACGATGTTTTCCTTCACCGTTTGTCAGTGGTATCTAAATAATCTTAGAAAGTACATATAGGTTTCGATCCCGCACCCTCATGCATGAGAAGCGGCGACCACGACATCTAACTAAATGATAGGATGTAATTGCTCAAAACTGCTGTCTTGTAGGATGATGGTTATTAGCAAAAATATTATAAGTGTGTGTTTGTAATTGTCGCCACGATGTTTCCAATCAATAAAAGCCGTAAGTTGTTTCCTATCAGTTCAAAAGAGTTATGATGAGACATAAAACATGGTGTGTTCTGTATATGGCACACAAAGCGTGACCCTGATGCATACTGCTTTGGGATTTAATTGATGTACTTTAAAATTTGTCTCTTTCTCGTCACGACAGCTTAGCAGATATGGTTTGCTTGGTGGTTGTAAAGAAACGTATTTTTACACAATCAACTGTGAATACTTTTTTGAGTCTGTTTTTCAATTTATTCTAATAGTCTTAATCCAGGATGTTCTTGGAAGACGATCTCCCTTTGTTGCTTTAAAAGTTGTCATACTGTTTATTAACTAAAAAGGTCGAAGTTAGTCAGCATTTTTAGAGAAGAAATAAAGAGACCGTGGAAGAAATGTCTGCCTTCTCGTTTATATTTATGACAAAAACTCTTCAGACCCCTAAGAGGATATAAATCATTCGCTATTGGACTTCAATTAGGAATTAAATTCAGGTAATGTGACGTTAGATAAGCCTCCCTTTTTCATAAGAAATATTGCGAGTTAAGACCATCATAAAAGTCGATTACAACCGTTTAACCCGCAAATGGTCCTTTATACCGAACGAAGGTCATAGGTGTTTTTATTTGGTATAGAGTGAACATAATTGAATTCTAGTGTTCTCGGGCTATCGTTGACTGTGCATCGTGGAGGGTTGAATGGCTGCAAACGTTTCTAGTTGATGCTTCAATATTTTTAATTGCAATTCTTTTGTTGCGTTCTACAAACCACACCCGCGGGAATATCGTGTATCGTAGTTATACGATCACACACGATCTATTATAATCTTTAACATAAACGTGTGTTATAATTACTTCAGTTAAATTAAATTCGAAAGCTTTATAGGTCCGTAACGTATGAGGATAATTTAAGTACTTCATTGATCGCTTTGAGACTGTACAATAGTGGCGCCCAACTGGGACAACTAAACTGGTTTAATTGCAACATAAATAATAGCAATTATAAGTTTTATTTACAGATCTCGTTAGCAGTAAAACAAAATGTCGCTCTCGTTTCACAGACAGCACGATATTACAATAACAGTCGGCGAATCATTAAAGTTTATAATGTCGCATTACGTAATCCGTACATTAAAATCAAGAGCAACAAGTAAACGAATGCTACAAGTTCCATACATACCTAGACAGCAAAAAACGAGCCAGCTACATTTTTGTACGGCACCACTAATTCAATTAAAAGTCGAACACAAAAAGGCACCATCACATCAGAAATTAAACATAACAAATAAAATAAATAGTGCAAAGTAAAACTGCAACCAATAACTGAAACTTAGGGAATAACTGAATTTTTAATACTTCCAAGTAACATTTTTAGTCAAGAGTTTCAAATGAAATTATTTTTTAAACAATATTGTGCTGCTCGCGTGCGAAATTCGCGAAAATCGTGTATTATTTTGACAGGCCCAGCTTGCTAGGGAGCAGCCTAGCCTTTGTACGGGCGAGGGCGAGGGCGCAGGCGCGACATCGATCTCCTGAAGCCTTCTAGTAAGGTACGGAACATACGAACACATAGTTAATAGACTCCCTAAAACATTCACGTAACGTTCGCACACATGCAAAGCGCAGTGAGTGTTCATAAAAATGTGATTTGACGTCACGAGGTCTGCGCCTGTCCATCGTTTCCCCGCATAATTTTGTGTAAAGGAAGTGCGAGGATGTGTGCGTGATGTGGAAACTAAACGGAGGAAGTTATTCGGTAGAGTAAAGAGTTGTCTGTGGCTAAGTCTAAAGTATTCAACACCTTCAGTCGATTTTGGAACGTATGCTAGACTAGTATGCTTACATTTTCATAATTTTAAACATGGCTATCGAACAAAAACATGAAATAAACCGTAACTGACAACAAAAAGATCATTTTGCAAATTGACTTCCGAAAGATTCTTGTTCAAAGCATTCTTAATTCTCCCACGAGACTTACCATGAAACTCGTTATGAATCCCAAATCAAAAGAGGCTTTATATTGAATTTATTTTGGGTTCGTCGTATTTGCTCTGTAGCATCATTGCGCCATACAGATTGATAAATAGGTCAATATCAATTGTGAAATTCGCGCGGAAATTAGTTCACTTGCCTGGGGCAAACTGTTTACAGGTCAACTGGTACTCGGGAATACAATGAAAATAAATCTTCTATCTAACGATTGAAGGACTCTACATAAAACAAAATGTACCACATTAATGCTTTATTTAATTCAATGTTAATGCCTATTATTAAATATATATAACTACATAAATATTTACAACTTAAAATTAACTACAATTAAACTATTAAATAAAACGAAAGTAAAAAAAGGAAACAACAAAAATTATACCCTTAATTTAGGCGTCAAAGTATTCGTCCGCATCACTATCACCGGGGACCGTTCCCAGAAGACTGGTAGCATTGCCACTTTGAATGGCAATGCTTATTTTCTGTCCAAAGAAATTAAAGACCGATATATTTAAAACCACTCAAAACAGTAGTTACCCACTAAATTAGAATATTTACGCCGTTTGAGGGCCTCTGCCACGGAAGCGGCTGCACCAGCAGCGTATGCAGCGGTACTTAGAAGATGGAATGTACCTAGTTACTTTTGAAATAATAAGAGGCATATACTAGTTAAATTAAAGATTGAAAGTCGTGTAACTGTAACCTTGTCTGTAGTAATCTCAAAAGAAAAGAAAATCGGGATTGCCAATTAATAGTTTTTTAATGTCTGGTAGATCGTAGACCTTCTAGATATTTCATTGAGCAAAAGGAAATTGGTATGCATTTTGAACAGTAAAACGGAAATGAATACGAGACATATACATACGTAAGTATCGCAAAAAATCTTTCACCAAAACTTTGCTGATTAAGCAGGTACCTACTAACTAGACGAAAGGCCGAGCGTGTCTTGCATTATCTTTAAATCCCTATTCATTTACCACAGAACATAAATCTGGATTTTTCCAAAATGTATACTAACTAATGGCTGGTAGATGCTTATTTTGATTGATGGTCAATTTCGCCCAGGCAACCTAAAGAAAACATGTCTTTTAATTCTGGCGCAGACGCGTTTGTGACCAATAATCTGACAAGATAGTCAACTTAAACCATAATTTGAAATTCCCGCGCATACAACGACAGTACACAGACAAGGAAATCTCGCAACAACGTGAGAGTTTAAACAGAAACACAAACTATGTTACACTTATGAAACACTCATTGTAACTAGAATGAGATTCTCTAAATACCTCATCTATTTTGCCATTAACTTATCTATGATATATGATTTTCAACTTAATTTTTATGTGGGATAAAAGTTAATTTTGTGTGGTTCGAAAAGTAATTAGTTTAGGACATGTATGGCTCCGTTAGACAATGCATAGCTGGTTGATAATGACAAGTTATAATTGTTTAAAGTTGACTGATATATTTTTGTATTGTCTTGTTCACACAGAATGGTGGGACTTGTTTGAGAATTAGTTTTTGTTGCGGTGTATGTTACATTGCATGTACATTGTTGATGTTTTTCTTGCAGTGGTTTGTACCATACTGTACGAACAAATGTTTAAGAAAAATTGGCCTGTGTAGTTATTACCAGTTCTGGACTTAGAAGATTTTGACTGTTTACTTTAATAATTTATTTAGAAATTTTGGATTTTTTTCTCAAACTTAATATGATTTAGTTCAGATACATAAGAAGTAGATTTCTCAAAGATTTAAATTGTAAGTTAAGACAGATTACATAATAAAATTGTAATAAAAAATTAAAATGTTACCTGAAGAAAATATATTCTTTATGGGTTGCAAATTCATTGTAGCAGCGGTAGCTTCCATGCTGAAAGAATAAATAAATAATTATAAATTACTTTAATAAATAGACAAATATACATTCTAGGTTTTACAGAATGCATATTTGTAACTTAGAATATTTTAGATTCTAGATATCTTCGGTATTTCCTAAAAGATAGCTCTGACAACAGAGTTTAGGTACAGTAAAATGGGGGTGAATAGGGATCGAGAGGTGAATAGGGACAGAAGAGGGGTGAATCGATACTATGAAGTTTTGACAAGTCTGTAAAGCAAAAATAACGTAGGTAACATTATTTTTGCACGCCGATGTTGATGGCAAAATAAAAGGACGTAAGTTATTAGAAAATGACAACTATCTGTACCTTATTTACGCAAATAAATAATTTTTGAATTTGAATTTGAAGAATTTCCTTATTCACCCCTTTTCTGTCTCTTTTTGCCGATCAAACCCTATTCACTCCATTTTACCGTTACCAAGAAAACAAAACTTGACACTAAGAATGTTTATCTTGCTTTTAATGCAACATTCTTTTATTCAATTTAAATCATAATTTATTAACACAAAAAATAATAATAAGCAGTCCATTAATACGACAGATTGTTTATAGAATTCATCAAACATAAAAACTCGCATTTGGCGAGCAGCCAAATTCATAATACTCATAAACACAATGAATGCTATTTGAAAAAGTAAGACTGCCAGTAGGTTAACAAACTGTACCTAATTAGCTGTTATATTAAAGTTTATTTTATACCAGTTTTCTGATGTATAAAAAAAGTCTTGTAAAATTCTCTATGCCCAAAAAAAGTATTCTGTCACAGAGCACCAAATGACCAAATGCATCCCCTGATGGTATGGGCAATGGGCAATTACACTAAATGAGTTACAAGTTTGTTGCCAACTTTTTAAAACTGGAAATTGGAGATTTGTCTTGAATAAGGTATTTAGTAGATAATTCTATCTTCTCCCGAGCACAACATCAACATATGGAAATATATTTTATTTCAAAGTCTAAAATTAGGTATGCTAAATTCCTTTGCACCATAATATTATGCAAGAGTTTCTTCTATTAGATTCTTTTTATTAATTAAAAAAATATTGATGTAATACACACTACACTACATTAATATTATAATTATGATTAAATTAAGTAACAGAGTATACTTGTGCTCATTTAATAAAAAATATTTGAATTATATTCACAAGTACGCTGGCAAAATGAGACAAATTGCTTGACTTATTAGCTATAAATAATTTATTTTGAGATTCTATAAAATTGTTGTAATTGTTATTCAATTAATATTACTAATTTGAAAGGACTTAAATGCAACAGGTGGTGACTTTTAATGAAACAAAGAGATAATAGGTACCACTTTCAAAGTGTTTATTAAGTATAGCTGACCACATACAAAACTCCAGCTGATAACAAAGGTTTAACATAGATAATAAATTGATTGACAAGGTTTAATGACACTAAAAAGAGGTGCCATGACCATACAGCCTCATTACTAAATAATAACAAAATAATACTGGAGTTCGCCTTTTAAAGTATTAACACGTATGAAACTGCTTGAAGTAGGTCTCAGAATAATTAAGTCAAATGTTTATAGTATTTAAACAATGTTTTTAAAAGAATGTCACGTCCGAACTTACCAAATAGTTATTCAGTAATTAATCGAAGTTTAAACACCGTAATAACACACATTTCACCAATGTTAAGCGACGTCTTATGCAAGTCACACTTATTAATGTTTTTCCCAACGTATACCCGGAAAGATAAAACAATGGGATCTGAATTTTATGCCAAAACACTTTCACATTGGGCCCAACTACAATAGTAGGTAGCCACCTACATGAAACAATAAACAGTTACACAGCCTTCATACATCACGAAAACAAACATTCACATTGATAAATTAACATTTATCCACATTATTATGATACATAGTTAACTCAGAACACAAGATTATATGCAAAAACTAACTTTTGGAGTAGCGTAAAAACTTTAAAACTTTAGCCGTGTCGACAACTTAACTCTTGAATTTTTGACTGATAGACAGAGACAGCACGATACGCAACGCAAGCCGGCCCCGTTGTTTCCAACCTGTTTGACAACACAGTGTCATTTGAAACGTACTCTTTAATACTTCAAGATATGGTGCACCTTAGCCCACTGTGATAAAGTTTCATATTGCATGACAATTATTCAAAGTTATCTGTTTCGTACAGCTGGAAACCACTTTATAATGATACCAGATCGATTAAATTTACCCTTTAGTGGTTAAAAATTTAATATGAAGAAACGTTAAATTATTATTTGCAAGATATCATTAAAGAACGTAATTACAAAAAAATGTTTTTTGATTAATTGAAATTTTTACACAAATTTTATGTACTTCTACTAAATATTTAAGCAAATTAAATATAGTCATATCACGCACTCGTATCCATAACATAAATATGTAATCTTCTCAATATACAGATACAGGTGGTAATAAAGATACGATATTAGAAACTAGTGGATTGGTTATTCGGTCTTAAGTCAATGTTAGTTCTAGCTGTCACCGCGTAACTCACTTTTGCCTGAACATTTGCTTGAGTGGTCTGTCGTTGATAAATTATTAAAATCTATTCATAAAAAATGATTTATCTACCTATTGTTTTCGCTCTGTTATGAACAGGATACTAGGTCGATATTATTGTATCACTTGGAATGTAAACATAAATCTTGGTAAATTTAAGACCTTATTATAGAAATTAGAACACTGTTAAATATTAAAGATGGGCATGGCATTAACCTTTAACCACCGAGCATGCATAAAAAGTCTGATGACTGTCGATGAAGCGAAAGAGGTATGTAAGAATCGTAGCAATTGCTGTTTCATAGTCTCTGCCTGGCCCTATGTGAGACCGGTGTAAGGTTATGTATGTACGTAAGTAAAATATTGACCTGAAAATAAAAATAGTGTATCTTACGAACATTGACTATAGCAACACTGATATTTCACAACGTTTAGTTATTTCTGTTGGAATGTAAATCTGTTATAGTTTTAAAACGTTTTATTATGCAGAAATTAGTAAATGAATTATTATCTGTTTTTCTGTTAGAAATAATAAATCTACATCGAGTAGGACTACATTATTTTTATCATGTTACCAGTTTTATGAATGACTGATCTTCGAAATATTTTTACTAAGCAGAATGAGTAATCAATGTTTTCGAAAAGGATAAAGGTTGACTTGAAATAGACTGTACATAGCCCGAGGCCTTATAGTATTTTGCTGAAAAAAAATTTTCAAGATGGGTACCTATGTTAGTATTGCCATAGGAATAATTTTTATTGACTGGTAATACCGTTATCGATAGAACTGGACTCTAATGACACAGCATAATTTTGAAAAGACCTGAACATAATTTGCCTTTTATTTCCGAAAAGAGTAGATAGAGGTGGTATTTTGAGACTGTATCAGACACGTATTCAGTCTTTAAATTATAACTGACACTAGAAACCTAAAACAGTACTACAGTCGGTACTTATTCCTCTTCTTGGGGCTCAAACCCAAAATTTCTACTACTACTATGCAAACTGTTCTCTCTCATTTACAAAAAGGATATTTATTAATAATCACGCTTGGTAGGGATGGAGGTCACAGTTTTTTTAATAGTTCTGTTAATCTCCACGGACTCGTGCCCGTGCCCTTGTCATTTAATTGGGTACTTTCTTTAGTCAAAAACAAATTGTTTCGACTGTTGAATACAATAAAATATTTAAAAAAAAATCATACTTTCATTAATTATTACAATAAAAATTATCTCTAATTTTGTTCTGGATTATAATTCATTGTAAATAATTATTAATAAATAAATACTAGTCGTTGCATGTCATGTTGTGTGCACATACTTGTGGAAGCATGGTCTGCCATTTACAGTTTGGTATTGTTATTCTGTTGTGTATTTCGCTGTGTTTCTGTTTTGTGTACCTATTAAATAAATAAATAAAAAAATTAAAAAAAATTAATAAATGATTTTATGACCAATTTAATTTTAGTATTATTCCAGCAATTTTTAAAGAAATAAGTACCTATACTGTTTAACGCTAAACAAACGTTCACAATATACAACCTCGTACAAAATTCATAGAAAACTGTCGTTTTTGACAATTCGAAAAAAGTATTGAATTTGATCGCAACTTATGACGTCATCATATTTCTGTGTCAAATAGGTACGTATTTCCATAAAATTAGCGAGAAAAAAATCCAAAAGTAGGTAAATTGTCAAATCAATGGATGTAAGTATGATTATTTTTTAATTATTTATTGCATTGAAAAGTTGAAAAATATTTTAAACCTAAGAAACTAGCCAATTAAATTTTCTAGAGATCACAGTTTATTAAGTTCCAGGTTTATCAGAGGGCGCTACTGCGCAATCTCTGTGTAATGTGTAGTTCCTCCGTTGATCAGTCCATTCATTCGACATCGAACGATGGAAGAATGGAATTGATAACCATTAGAGATGCTATAGGGAAATAAGTTTTAGCTAATTTGCGGGAAAGTATAAATAAATACACACTTTATTACAATTTACATTTATTGATTGAATTTTTATAAAATGTAGTGACTGATTTCATCTTGGTTTACATACTTAAAGTTACAGTTATATCTACTTAAAACGAACTGTATAATACCTTTGGTTAATTAGGTAACTTAACTAGCTATAGAGTAGTACTAACCTAACTACATCTACTTAAGTAGGTACAATAATTATTCATCTTCTAAGTATGTATAACATTTTATAAAAATATTTTCTTTTTAAGTAACTAAGTACAAGAGTAAGGGCCTCTGTCACAGTATCTGACTAACTGCCGTACTCATTTACTGGTTAGGTAAGTACTTAACTCCTTACCCAGTTCTATTCCCCCACACCCTCAGGGGGCCCCGAATTTTTACGACGAACACATACCCGCTACACGTTGCACAGAACCAAATCTTTCCTGCACGGAACAAATCTTAGTGTGCTCCACAAATTGTTCCTTCGGGTCTGGGTTAACAAAAACATTCTAAAAGGGGTCTCGGATTATAGCGTAGTTAAAGACGGCCCTGTCCTTGGTTTTCGGAACACTGAGTACGGCACTTAGATTTTATTAGTTAGTACTATTGATGGATAATTTTAACGTAACTATCTCAGTATTTTCTATATGATATGCATCAATATTAAGCTAACAGTTTTTTGATGGAATATGAGCAGACGGATCACCTGATGGTAAGTAATCAGCGCCGCCCATCAGCCGCAACACCAAAGGAGACACAGGTGCATTGCCGGCCTTTTAAAAAGGAATACGCCCTTTTCTCTACTTTTTCTTTTTCTTTTAATCAGCTGTAGTGAAAGAGTCCCTAAATATATCATCTCCTACTGTTTACTTATGTTAATCTTATTTCTATCAATATTTTGCATTTTTTCAAAAACATACAAATTCGGTTAATGACAATTTCTATAGACAAAATCTCATAACATAACATAACATAATATCACGCCTTTTATCCTCAAAGGGGTAGGCAGAGGTGCACATTATACCATTGTACAATGTAACACCCACTTTTCACTATTTATGTTATGAGTCCCATGTAATAGGGGGTGAGCCTATTGCCATATACCGGGCACAGTTCCAGACTCCGTGCTACTACTGAGAATTTTTTAAAAACCCAGTAATACTTTGCCCGACCCGGGAATCGAACCCGAGACCCCTTGCTCGGCAGTCGCAATTGCGACCACTCGGCCAACGAGGCAGTCTAGAATCTCAATGGTTTAGAATTAACACAGTACACAGCGCCACTATGTTAAACTCTGAGATTATTTAACTAACTTTAGAGTCGATTCAAAACCTCAATGATTAGACCCTGTCAATGAATTCAGGATCCTCAACTATCACATTATTGATGAATAAACTGATTTTTTTTTCTTTAAATACACCACGGATAGCTTTTAACGCCTGACGCAAAAGGGGAGCTATCTCTAAGACTGACGATTAAGTCTCTCTGTCTATGGCCTCGTGGTCCTCGAACGGATGACCCAATTTCGACGAATATTCTTGCAACTTCTCAATTGCCTTGATCAATAGTCGAGATCGACGTAAATACTTAGTAGTCTAAATTTATTTCCACATACATGAAAATCTGATTTAAGTACTTAATAAAAATTTATTTTTACAAAGCAACATCCTTATATTTAGTCAAATCATCCGACTCGTTTCCCACAGACGTGTGACTATTTCTCATACTGTAGAACACTCTTTCTCTTGATCCACTAAAATGATACGGTTCATGTCTTAGCAAATTGACACCATACGCTGCATCCTCCCTTTTATATTCAGGGTAAAATCTGGGGTCATAATCTGGGGGGTAAACTCTCGGATCGTAGGGGTAAGACCGATAATAGGGGTAAGCTATCTCACTCTTACAATCCATTCTGTCTTCGTAATCGTAGCCTTTTGGTGGGTATTCGTCAGTTTGGAAAGCTCCTACAATGGAGTGTCTTCGTTTATAGGGGTTGTCGTAGGGACCCGACCTGGGTCCAACCCATGTTCCATATATCTGTGGAGCTTGGTAGGACTTGGGGTAGCCCCGGAGACTGGCAGCGTATTGTCTATCAGCAAGGTGTTGCCAGTACGCTGGCGGTGGTTGCGGTAACATCTGCGGTGGGTAGCCGAGATTCATTGACTGCCGGCTTGCTAGATGTCGACGGAGATCTGGCATTGAGCCAGATTTACCTGTAAATAGAGTTTTATTACAAAAATGTACCTTTGTACAAGATAGTAAGATTTCTTATCAAATGAACAGACTGCAACGATATTGTAAAGCATAATATCTATTTATTCTAATCTAATACCATAATCTATGCTGGAATTTAGATCCGCATTACCGTTGTCTTGCAGGAAGCCGTCATTAGTGAAAGCATTAGGCGCGTCTGGCACGTAGTGGCTCGCGTCGAACTCGCTCCCGCTTACCGCACCGCCTGCACCGTAACCGGCTTTCCTGGAATTTTCATGACAAATGATGTAATGTAGGTTATTTAGATTTTTAGGTAAATAAACAGGGGCATCAAAGTTAGTTTAATCAGTTATTGAAGTAATATGGTTTAAAGACGCCTTAACCCAGCTGTGCTATAGTTACAGATACAAACTGATGATCGTGATGATGGCAAGGATAGTTCCAGTAAAATATAATGAGGCAGTAACATCGGGCTAGGGCTTGACGGGTTCAGCTCTAAAGATTAAATAGGTGAAGTAGTTTATTTTGAACAACTCTGTTCTATCAAAACATGAGACATACTAAATTAATTATTATATTTTCGATTTTTTCACATAAATGTTCGACAAGGAATCCTCCAAGAGGACGAGGAGGAAACTAGTCGAGATCCTCGTCAAACAGTTACGTGAGTAAGCTGAAAACATAAGAATTAAGTATATTCTACTCTAGATTCTTTTTTTAGTTCAACAATATCATGAGTTGCCTCACCTGGCTTCCCTAAGTGCATACGCAGATTGTACGAGCACGACTCCACACACGATGGCTGGCAGTCGCGCCACGTAACATGCCAACTCTGCGCCACCGTATACGCCTTGTAGACCCTAGAAATAGCATTGTGTTGTTAAAACACGGTTTAAGAAAATACAACCCTTTATTACAAGAACTTATACAGCTCACATTCGGAGGAAGAACACCTGTTATACGTTATATGTTAATACCTAGGGGCTCAAGATGGACGAAGAACTAGAAAATAGACATTATTAAACTCACTCATGACTTAAACAAGAAAATCCTAGTGTGGTCGCATACAGAAATAATTGGAAGATAAAATAATAGTTTAATAATAAATAATTTCATAGCCTAATAGGCAAAAATAAATTTATAGCCTAATAGGCAAATTGGAATTTGGAAGTTTATTTGTTGTTCGATTGGATAAGTAGGTAGGCAATAGGTGAGAAAACTTACCCAATGACTTATAGACATGTAAAAGACTAGAGCACATTCCGGTATGAGAACTAGTATGACTGCTATCAACCACGCCAGCAGGCATCTGTTGTTTTTCTGTAAAAATAAAACAAACAAATAAACATTATTCAAATGTACAAGATAAAAGATGTGATTCAAGGGAAAGACGTTTATAATTTTAACAATTGTCAGTTTTTTCTATACTGTACCTACAATGAATAAAAATTCCAATCTCAACAGCCCAGTTGTTGTTAGTCTACTCAGGGAAAATGGAAAATGAAAATTAGCAAATCCTCCGCTGTTGTCATCGGTCAATGACGACGGTCGACAACGCGGTGGTTAACCTGTAAGCTATTCCATATGCGATCGTGAAAAAAGGTAAGAACATTCTAATATGTACTGTATCCATTAAAGCTTAAGAACAATCTAAGAAAAGTTTATTCTACTTATATTGTTTCTATTGTAAGACTTTAAAACGGAAATTTCTTTAACTTTCGCCAGATTATCATCACAATACTCACAGAAATAAGTCCATGCACCAGTACGACGGTGGCAGCGATGACGATGCAGTAGCAGACCATCAGCAGCGCGGACGCCAGCGGCAGACCGCTCTGGGACTCCACCACCCAAACTATCTCGTATATCAAGGCGATCGCGTATGCCACCTGGAACATTATGTACATTTCTTAAGTCATTGTAAAGTTGATTGTCATAGGATGTTGGATCGTATTACAGGACATTACTTTTTCTAAATAGGTATGTGTTGCTTCAAAAGGAATAATAAGATACATATAGAAACGTTTGTCTTAATACCTGCCTACAAATTTTAAGAACATGAAGAGACTCCACGTAGGACCACATGTAGATAGATTATCAGGACAATGATATCTAACAAAGTGATTCTACTACATTTACAAGGATTTCTTTGTTGGTGATAAAGTGAATTGCTCTTTATTTAATGGTTATTCAAATATTCCTAAATTTGTGACAAATCAGATTCAATATTCATTTAACTTTTCTTAAAGATATCGCAATGAAAACTTCAATGGGCAGCTGCTAATTCGACTTGGTGTGCGTGTGGGTGTAATTGCAGCCCCACGAGGCATGACATGACACCGGAAATCCTGCGAACGATTGGCGTTTAATTCATTTACTACATTCTAAAATCTGACACGGACAGCCTGAGAAACTTTATGGGAACCAGCCAATGTTTGTAAGCTTGAAAGATTAGCTGATAGTCCGACGCGTGAGCGCAACTACACGTTTATGAATTTTATCTTTAAAACTAGGTGTGTAAGACACGTACAGATTGTTTTCAAAAATACTTTTAAATTCTGTTTTTTTTTTTTATGGAATAGGAGGCAAACGAGCAGACGGATCATCTGATGATAAGCGATCAGCGCCGCCCATGGACACCCGCAACACCAGAGGAGTCACAGGTGCGTTGCCGGCCTTTTAAAAAGGAATACGCTCTTTTCTTGAAGGTTTGAAGGTCGTATCGATTCGGAAATACCGCCGATGGTCGATGGCGAAAAGATGCGGCAAACAATTCCTCAGAGCACTCCCCGTGGTATAAGCGATAGAGAATGTTGCAAAGTTTTTTAGGCATACTCCAAAAATTATAACTCAATCGTACAGGTAGCAAGTCTCAGGATTTTACTGTATGCCAGATCTTAACGTGAAGTTTTGAAGAAATCTCGGCTTAAAAGAAAGAGACGTTTAAAACTAGATGCCAGAACGTGGAAGATGCAGCAAAATAAGCACGGAACGTTTTTGCCTAGCCCTTGCGACACTAAAGGCCAGAGACAGAAATAATAACGACCTTTATTTTATTACGTACTATGGTAGAGGTACGTCAGGGACGTCCTACAGCTGTAAATGGCAGTACGTACATCAACCTACTCTTGCCATCTGTGGCTAATGATCATTCACAATTAGTTCCGTGTGACACAATCGACTCAGTCGCAGTCAGTCTTCCTCATATTTGTTGCAAGTATGTAGACAGATACTTGACTTGAATCTACCGGTGGTAGGTAATTTGAGGTAGTAGTAAAGAACCACCATTTTCCAAATTCGTTCTTATTTGTTAAACCAATAGAATCAGAATAGATTATTAAAATGACGTTTAGGTAAATAGTTGTATCGTTATATCTACTTACATTTATACATACATTCATAACCACATGGAATTTTATTAGAAACAGGATGTTTGACAAAAAGTCACTAAGAATAATCAATCTGTGAAGAAACTAGTTTGCTCAGAAGTTACCTACCTAGCGATTTGTCAATGATTCGCAGAAGCTTACCAGGGCAAAAAGTTGGCTGGAGTTTGGCACGAGTGAAGGTTCTATTTTTCCTCACAAAAACTTTACAATTTGATTTGATAAACGGGTTTATAATAAGTACCTAAATACTCGTAAAATCGACACAAACATTCTCTACGTTTAAGATCATTTAAATAGTTAAATGTAACATTCGGTCATTAAGGCTTATTAAAACTCGTTTGGTTTTATCCCCCTCACTGAAAATGTTTCATTTAAAATCGTCCCTAATTCATTTAACGAAGAGATCGTTGGTATATATATATATCAACAAAAGTTTATCAAAAAATATTACCTAACCCTTTATTGGCTTTAATGTATCTGTTTTAAAAATGATTTCCTGCACTGGCAGGTAACAGCTTTTCAAATTCATCACAACAATGACACAACACAAGACTAGTCTTGATCCAAGCAAGCTTACTCTCACTATTGCGTCGTCGAGATAACTGCATGGCCTTACAAATAACCAGTCTAACTAGACCGAGCTTTGCATACAAACGCATGTCGTCTCCGACCTAGATGACGTGGTGAAGGCTCAAACTTAAATGGACTACTCGGTCTACACTTCCTTCGCGCGATGTCTAGTGAATTTTAAACGAGCGAACGGGTTTGTCGTTCTATTCGTGTGGTTTGTCGAATAATTCCTCAATGTCAAGATGGAGATAGATTAAGGAATTCATATTATGAGGTTTGTATTCTTTTATTGTTTTCTGACCTTAATTTTGAACTTTAGTGCGGTCAACCGCAGCTCTACAGCGAGTTATCTGAACTTCAAAATTCAATTTTGATCCAAATGTCATTATCGTGTTGACACACGGTAATGTCTCTTGGTGACCCAAGAGATAGTTGCTTTTTTGACCTTACAAAATCGAGTACGAACTGCAACACCATTAACACACTTAAGGTACACTTATAATTAAAATGTATTATCGTAAGATCTCCGTGCAGTTTACTCACTAATAACCGCACGTCAGTTCCTTTGAGCGGAAACCGCATGATAAGAAGATTACATCAGTGATGTGTTATTAAACGTGAAGGCTAGGAAAAACCTATAAAGGAACACAATAGTTTTACAATTTTCATTTATAAATGATAGCGCCCTGAGGAACACCTCGCGACAAGCAGTTCTTGCTCTAAAATTGAAGCTAGTGAATGTCATTATAAAAGATAACAAGCCAAATATGTACTGTTAGACGACGAAAATCAACTTAATGAACGTCACTAGTTTAATCTATGTTATCGACAGCACTAGCTGTCATATTGACGATGTCATCTGTCAAATGGGACAGATTAGAAAAGTTTCCCGCGCAAAGAAAAGTGACGCGCGTGACTGGTGGGAAGTTGGAAGAGCACTGTGTTCTGTGTTTTTAAAAGAATCCGATTATAATAAACTTTAAGATATTTAAAGTATTGAGTTTTACTTAAAAGTACTTAGCACTAAAATTAAGAAAGTAATGGTTGCAGAATTCGTCTGAGATTCAAAGTTATAAAAACTACGACGACGCTATTAAAGCATCTCGACGAAACAAAGTAAAAGGCGTTTTTGTCCACTATTGTTTGAAAATTTAGAATTTCTGCACTTGTTAATTTTTCCATTATTATATAGTAGCTTCTTAAGGTTTACTCACCAAAGCATATGCCGCAACAAAACCAGAAGCAGCAGTGACACTGCAGCAGAATATCCGACTGACAGCCGGCTTCATGCGAAGCTTCGGCGTCTCCAAGTCACTCAACTCATTACTCGTCGACATCTTGGACTAATACTTCTAGAACAGCCTTATCACATTCCTATACACCTTCTATTTCTTCTAGAACTTTCTAGAATTCTCATAATTGTGCAGAAGCTTCGATTTTGTCTAAAGCTTTCGATGTCTGATCATAATTGTTTGTTGTATCCTCTGTTTCTTGTCATGGTTTTCGATGATGGATGGATGAATGAAATAGTTCTTTAGATAGATATGTTGAAACACTACATCTTCTCAAAAGAATGAGATGACAGTTTTCTTGAAGTTCTTAGTACAGGCGGTGATCTGGAATTAGAAAAGAAGTTATTAGTAAGACAAATATCTTAACGAACAAATATCTTAACTCGTCGAGTACCGGTTTTATAGACACAATTAAAGAACAATAGGTCGCGGTCACCGGTGACCGCTTGGTGCTTGACAGTTTAACGATACCTATACTGATAATGAAGTTGTTGCCATAGATGTAGTAGTTCAAACAAAACGAGTACGATTCTAATATAACTCTATGTTATATTTAACTGAGAATATCTACTAATAGAAAGATCAACTGCGGAAATTCCACCTGAATTTAATGTTGCCAGGTGTTACATTTGTTCTTTAAATGGGACTAACCTCATTACTCTCATTAAATGGAACACGAGACTACCAAATTGGGTAAAAATGAAGCCGTCATCGGTCATATTCTAGTAAGGTACACATAACAAATATTGACACATCTATATGGTCATGTCATTCTGATCAAGGTTAAGTCAATCTGTGTCTACGCAAACTGGGTTATAGAAACAACAATAGCATGAGTTTACACAGACAAAACATAATTATGTGGGATCTGTGGAATTTGACAGTCGTATAAAGATAAACAAAGGTAGGACATGTATGCCTGTTTTATGTTCGTCATAAACTCAAAAACTCCTGAATTGACTTTGAAGCGGTTTTCACCAGTGGGTAGTACATAGAGCGCGTAAGGGGGCGGGGGAGTAATTGGGCGTCCAGTAACCTCACTCACACGACGAACCACAAAGCGTTATTTTATGTTGGTTTTCTGTGAGATCGTGGTATCACTCCGGTCTAGCCAATTCATTCGTACCGAAGCATGGCTCTCCCACACTTAACACGAAGGAATATAATATATTTAAAAGATCATTATAGTTGCAAGCCTTTGTATTCAGTACCTAACCTTACTCACACGGCCAACACAATACAAACTTTGGTTACTCCGGCAGGAAAAAATAAAGTGTGATCATGCATATAGTGTTAATAAACTAAATCTTTATCTATTCATGCAACAGTTTTATGGCAATAGGTATGTCTATTAGCCTAATAAACTGACTATCAATCAAGCAGGTCATTTAATGAATTACCTATTGGTAATATTATGATCGGATCGGACTCATTTCCAACACACTTTTTAAACGTACTGACTTTGTAGTTATACATGTGAAATACCTAAGTATTACAGACAATTATAAATGTGTTAAGTTTTTTTTACAATATTGCAACTGTGTATCTATGTGTGTATCCCTTGCATCACAGTGCCGTCATAAAGACTACTTAGTATTTATTACTTAAAGCCTTAAGGCAACGCTTAGTGGAATTATTTGGGGCGCAGTTTTAGCAATCGTGATTTATAGATATACAAGCGGACCCGACAGACGTTGTCCTGCATATATTATAATAATAGGTATAGATAAATAATTTAGAAACCGCCTGCAGCGCCATCTGCTGGACTGTTCTGTGAATCTAAACCATTCCCAGATACCCTTGAACACACAAAAAAAAAATCATCAATTCGGTATAGTCGTTTGAGAGAAGTTCAGTGATATACACACTCACAGAAGAATTATATATATAAAGATTTTGAGCCATATTAATAATGAAATGACTATAAAACTAGTCTAAATTATCAAATTGAATTGTAGTTAAATTGTCATTAAGTTTGTTGGTCAGGTCAAATGCTTGTTTGAAAATTAGGATTAAAAAATACTTCGTGGGGATTGACAAACAAATATTAGTTTTGATGCCTTGTTAATGATAATGAGTATTGATGATTCAAATCCAACACCATGATTAAATAGCGTATTCAAGGTTTAATAATGTTTGTACATATACGCTTTAAATATTGATATCGATCAAATATTACATTAGCTGCTATTCATGTTAACTCATGTTTTTAAACGAACTTCACTTACCTACCTATCTACTATTCAGAAATCAACTAATCTTCCACCTGCAGCTTCACACGCAATTTAAATATACACCTTCATCTAGAAGCTACAAATTAACTCTTCGGCGTTCGTCGTTGGCACTGGTCACATCACTTGATATAAATCCCCAAAATTTGTTTATACAAAAGTAGTCTCTAAACATCGGAAATAAGGTCTATAATTTAGTTAGTGGAGAGCGGTCACCGGTGACGGCTTTGGGATTGACCAGTGATATTCCATAAGAAAGAGACTAATACACGTTTTCATCTACTTCTCTTATAGTTTAAGGGGTAAGCTAAGATAGGTGACATTTTGATTTTCTCCAACCAATAAGTGACACACAAGTCCAAGTAAGGGGTTTCTAGATGCTCCTTTACGCTAAATAATTCTTAATTAACAGATGGTTTAGGGGAGCTTTGTGAAAACGGCTATAAGACTAAAGAAAGAGATCGAAGTTCCATTAGGTGATCAGGCCGATATCTAAAGACAAGGCCAGTATCATAGACATCTATGAATGTGGCAATGCAACAAGCAACAGAACACAGTACTTAAATGGCGGTATCTAGCGGAGAAGATCAGAAAGACACACGATTCTCAACATTAGAGAAAACAGACTAAGAAGAAGATATCTTATCAAAGGCAGAATGTACCGGGACTCTCCAATGTTACATAACAACATATTTGTCACCTACATTTTAGGCAAATAAATTATTTCTGACTAGCTGTGCTCGCGACTTCGTCCGCGTGGAATAGTGATTCCCAGCTCCTCTCCCGTAGGTGACAGCGTAATAATATGTAGCCTATATGTTGACCCGACCTTTTAGTAATATTCATGCAAAGTTTGAAGTAAATCCATGTATCACTTTTTGAGTTTAACCTGGCCATACATACAGACAAACAGACAAAAATTCCAAACACCATATATTTGGATTCGGTATCGATTGTAGATCACGCTCAAAGTATTCTTTTTTAAAAATATTCAATGTACTTACAGTTTTGACTTTTCTACGATTTTATTATTATGTATAGATAGATAGGTTTTGATTTCTAAACACTCAATCTCACTACGACTTCAAAATAGCAACAAAAGTCACCGAAGCACGAAGGTATCATTATCACATAGTTTATTAATATTCAGTGCTTAACTCTGCATAATGAGTTAGCTGGCGATGGGAATACTCTGTCAAGAATGACGAGTGTTTTTCTAAAGAATTGCTTGTTAGACGCATGTTCCCATAAGATTTATCTAGATCGTCAATCTCCTGCTATTGTTGTGTAAGGTTTTAACAATATGAATATGTAGGACTTAGGTATAGATATGTATGGAGTGGGATAGATAGATTAGTAATCATTTATCGTGTTTCGTAGACATGAAAATTAGGATGATTAAGATGATGTTTATGCAAAATCATGAAGCAAAAAATTATACCTAGTTATCTGCCTAATCCACCCTGTGAAAAACAGAATAAATATAGAGGTATTTTCTTGTCTACAAAGAGTATCTAGCGTTAGCATAGATGCCTTCTTTGAAACTAAATAAAAAAAACTTTGGCAGCTTAGGTATACCAACAGGGCTGATGCCGATACGGAGCCGCGGAAGACTTAACGGGTTGCCGGGACTCCGGCTCGAAGTGCAGGAGTAGGAACGGGGTGGGTTTTAGTCAGTACCTAAGAGTCTGACACTCCCTTTCACCTAACCCAAGGTGGGAGACGTCATTGGATGATTTTCCCCCCTCAAAAAAAAACTATTTGGGTCATATTTTATTGAAATCTATTTAGCAGTTTAGAAGAAATTCAGTAACAAATACAATTTTGGTAAGATCAATAAAACATTATCCAGTCTATTTTTCAACTATTAAACTAATAATTACTATAACGCAAAACAAACAAACACAATCTGATTAGTTCAACTTAAACAATAGCGCTAGGGTAGACGACTAATTTTTATTTTAATGTCCGTCTGATAGATTATTTACATACGAAACATTAGACACGTATTTTTTATTTTCTCACAGAAACGAATAGTTTCGAAGATATATTGATTTGAAATGTCGCGTGACGTCACTTCTCAGTACATTTTATACTAAGAAATGACGTTTTAGCCCCCACTCCTAAACTTTGATTCGTTTTATCTAAGTATTGTTTTATTATACGACAAAATAAAAAAATACCTATACCATCATTACCTAACTTACGGACTAATTATATTTTTAATTTTCATACCCTGTCATCATCCCCATTCTCAGCCATTCACAGCACATTCACTCACAAGAAGAGATGCAACACATACAAACAAACACAGATCAACAACCTTAGCACATCTTGTGTATAGGGCCAAATCATTGACTCCATGGGAAACCCACAGTTTACCATCAATGGTGGGAACCTAATTGTGAATACAAGGTGTTGGTTGTTACCCATCATTTGTAAGACCGGGGTAAGCAAAAACGCGGAGGAATCAAACCTATGATTGAATTGCTATCTTCGTTTTGTTTCAATTGTAGATGTAGGTTCTCAGGGAAATGAGTGACGTTGATGTTAATTTAACGAAACAAGTGAATTTATTTCTGCAAATAGTCTACAAGCCAGCACTTTTATACGTCAATTTTATCAAGCGACCGATGAGGTCGACATTTCCTAACTAACTACTCTGAGAAGAAATGCCGAATCAAACTCAAAGGTCCGTCTCTTTTAAAGTCCAGACAAATATGTATAAAAGATTATGTATGTGTGAGAACCGTGCAAACAAGAAACAATTTGTTATGAGTATTTATGTGTACTTTTAATAGACGTTGAAGATGGGTGAATAAATAATAACAAATAAATACTTCCAATTGAACGATTTATTTCTAAATGAGATCTTCCCTTCGTGTTTCAAACGAAGTAACTAAATTAACTAATAATTGCGAGTTACTCACGTAAATATACTGAGAAAAGTTCTACTAGTTTCGAGTCACAAAAATACTCTTCTTAAGACTTTGACTGCCAATAAAAAACTGTTGAAGGTAAATCCTCCGCTAACGCCGGTGACCGGTGACCCCAATGGCGTTTATCGATGTCGCGAACGAAGTGATTAACAATGTGAAACTTCATAGTAAAATTACCATGGCCATAGGTTTTAACCATCTTAGTTTATCACTTAGTTTTTGTACTACTGGGTTTTAAAAAAAATCTCAGTAGTAGCACGGAGTCTGGAATTGCACCTGGTATATGGCAATTAGTGTTGCCCAAATGCAAGAACAAGACGAGACTTAGCCAGTCTTGGTCTTGGTCTTGCGCCAATACACCTGGTCTTGGTCTTGGTCTTGGTCTTGCGCTCCCAGTCTTGGTCTTGGTCTTGGTCTTGCAGCAAGAGTCTTGCAAGTCTTGCAATTACCTATTAGTCTATTACTATTTATTAAAGTTTACTTTAAATCTTAGAAAAACGTATTAGAATTGGAACATTGTGAGCTTGAATTAACATAGCCATAGTAAAGATTAAGCAGATTAATAAATAACTGAAGATTTGATAAGGAATTCGAAAAATCAACTGACCTATATGTCGTTTTCCATGGAATCGTGCGGCGTACAAACACACACTAAATATTATCTACTTGTACAGACGCGACGCGTGAATAAAAAATATGTAAAAAATTAGTGCCAATCACTATTCTTTGCATATAAGTGAATGTTTTGGCGTACATCTATACTAATATTATAAAGCTGAAGAGTTCGTTTGTATGTTTGATAACAGAAGTTTTAAAATAAATAAATAAGTCCTGAACGTCACTATACCTCCAAAGTTACTATTCCTCGTGGACGAAGTCGCGGGCACAGCTAGTAAATACTTACTCTCATCATCTCTCTCAGAGATATTCGGGCTGGTAAGTAACGTAATACAAAACTTTTATCGTAGGCTTTTTTTTTAATAGTAGGTAAGTACCTACGCTTTTTATATTATTTTATTAGTTTTGTAGAATTTTTTTACACGTTTCAAGTATATTTAAAAGTGGCTACAATATTTATTAAACGGGTGATATTTGAACACTTATTTGCTATTTTTTCTTGTAAAAACTTAAGAAATATAATGTCATTTATTTATTTATTTATTTATTTATAATTACAACAATATAGACTAACAGTATTATATCTACCAAATCGTCTACATGTCACTAAATAATGACTAAATGTAAAATAATAGTACCTAAGTAATTAGTTTAAAACCATATAAGTAATCAATATTATAACATATACTTACTAGAATGAATTAGTATGACATCTACTACCTATCCTTACCATTTTACCCTAATCATAATACTACTTGCGTGATCAGTATAATGTATTCATTTTCATTCTAAGCACTCTGAAACTTATTTATTCTTTACCTCTTAAAATTCGAAATTATTTTGCATGAGTATACCTTCGCCCTATGGCGGCAATCAAATAGTGTCAAATGTTATGATTTCGGCGTGGCGGCAACGATTGTTTTAGATTTCAAAAGAAGCCGCCGGCGCGTGTATTGTACTTTCGAAAAGCGACAAATTTCTTTGAGAAGTAAGTACAAAACCTTTGATGCCGCATTATCAAAGTGCCGATAGTTAAAACATAACTATGCATGCACTCAGTTTGATTTTAATAGGTATTTTTTTATTTATTCTATAAATAACTAATTAATACTAAAATATTTACACCTTAAAAAATAATAATAATGAAAAAATAATAATAATGTTAAAATAATAATACCTAATGAAAAAATAATAATAATGAAAAAAAAAAATAAATTATAAGGCATCAAAGAAAATATTTTCCTCATCGCTACCGTGAGGTAGGGTGCCCAAAAGACTGGCAGCATTGCCACGTTGAATGGCAATGCTTAACCTTTGCCCAAGGTAGTAGCCAGCCCTTCGATCACCTGAAGTGTCAACCATCCTCCTTACAATATCTTTGTAAAGAAGATGTGCACTTGGGCCCCACGGCCCTAAAGTTTCAACCCCAAACGGTTCGAAATCATAATTGCCAATCAGGCTATTATACTTTCGCCGTTTGAGGTTCTCGGCAGCGGCAGCGGCAGCACCGGCTCGACACGCTGAGCTTGGAAGATGGGATGGCGCCAGAGTATCAACGCAAGTGGCGTCCCATACTAAAGCCC
Source organism: Spodoptera littoralis (assembly GCA_902850265.1). Taxonomy (NCBI): domain Eukaryota; kingdom Metazoa; phylum Arthropoda; class Insecta; order Lepidoptera; family Noctuidae; genus Spodoptera; species Spodoptera littoralis. The sequence continues at coordinate 8,273,857 of LR824555.2, read as the reverse complement.
TACCCATCTTCCAAGGGAATAATGACATACCGTCGGGTCTCTTGCCATCGTCGCGTACCAAGCCATTAGGTTCTAAAGTAGCTGGCACGCCAACGGAGGCAAGAGCTCGACGAATTATGTCATTAATACTTGCGTGTCGAGCAAAACGGCCCGCACTACGGCTACATGACAAGCCGTGGTGTCCAAGGCTGTTGACAACTTCACCACAACGACAACGATGAGGTGAACAAAATGAAGCTCCAAGCCTTAAACAAATTGCAGCGCGGAACGTGGTGTCGTCCAACAAAGTACCTAGGTTAGACGAAGGTAAAGCAAGAAGCCATAACCCCGACTCCCACTCACCCACAGCCAAAAGGCGAGCTCTCTCTGCAGTTGAACAAGAGGAGTTCAAAAGATTTTCGCTCACTTTTCTGCAGAGCGGCTCGTCCCATTGTCTCTGGGAGAGTGATTTGACAGGGGGGTCAATATTTGGGCAAGCGATTTTCCAAGCATTCACAGCTTCCACTAAATATGGTACATCAAAATTAACCAGTGATTGAGAAAGAATTTTCCTGGTTAATTCTTTAGTACCATGGGCGGAAGATATGAAAGCCGGTAGGCTTACACTGGAAATTTTACGGACGCCAAGCCCACCCATGCGGACAGGCAGAGTGGCTTGTGTCCAAGCTCGGTCATCAAGAGCCACATTCAAAATTAAGGACAGGGTTCGCCTAATAATTTGGTCAATTTTTTCTAAAAGAAGGGGTGCAGACCAGAGGTGGGTCGACCGCAAAAAGTACATAAATTTGGGACCAAAGCAACAAAACCGAATAATAGTATAAGCCGAATGCATTCTAATGTTATATAGTTTTTCTGAAACGACAGAAAAATTTTGAATTTTTTCTTCAATAAAACTTGGAAAAGAGTCCTCGAAGACGGGCGCACCTAGGAGGCGAAGTGAACACTTATCAACCACCGAGATATTAGGCGCAAAAGTATTAAATTTTGTTATGGTCTGTCTGTCGGTAGAGTCATCTAAAAATATCTCACATTTGGAAAAATTTAGGTCAAGGCCAATAGCATGAAGTTCGTTTTTTAATAATATGAAGTCATTTAATACTGTATCGGCATCGCCTCCCAGGGTACCGTCATCGAGGTACCAAACATTAAATTTGGAATTTAGCTGTCGAATAATAGGATTAATAGCCAGGCTAAAAATCACTGGTCCAAGGGGATCGCCTTGTTGACAGCCAACGGCTGATTCCAAAAGGTTGTCCTGATATAATAATTTGGTAGGATGTCTATAACATTGCCAGAGAAAACTGAAAATTTGGGGTACTTCTTTTTTAACTTCTGTCAACATAGTATCCCTATTGACCGAATTAAAGGCATTCTTTATGTCAACCTTCAGGATGATATCACCTTTCCTAGAATTCAGATAGGTCGACAACGCATGCACGGCAGCCTCGCAGCCCCCTCTCGATCCATACCCGAGTTGAAGGGGCTGGAATTTTTCCGAAAGGTGATTATTATAAAATTTGCAACAAATCTTGGCTGCCATGCGACGATAAGTTGTTCCCACAGCAATGGGACGAATACCGCCATCCTTCTTGCGAAGGGCACATAAATTGGCCCCGTACAAAACGTCGATGACAGATTCGTGCACATTGCCGGAGAGCATAAGATTGACCAAAGCCGTAAGCTCCTTCAGCAGCGTCACGCCGGACTCCCCGGCGCTTGAGCTCGTCAGATCTTTGAGATGCTGCGGCGTCAAACCGTCGAGGCCTCCGGCAGAACCGGTCCGGAAGGAGCCTATGGCAGTGACCACTTGTCGACCTGTAACAGATAGGGTATGAATATCTGCTTCTGGAGGATCCGGAAAAGAGAGACCATCTACTGGGGCCGGGTGTTTGCTCTCCAGAGCTTTAAGCGTATCTGGAGAACATGGGGCCAGTACGTCGTTGCTGAAAATAATCCTGGCTGCACCACTGATATCACCTTCACCTATTTTGGCCTCAACTAAATCCGCTAAAGTTTTGGTTGAGGCATAGCTGCAAGCCGGTAATTTTGGGTCGAATTGGGAAGCCGAAATGCAATTTTCTTTAATTTGTTTGGTTAAAGAATTTTGAAGAGCCAAATTCTTTTTGACGTGTAAGATTTGGTAAGGGAAGGTGAGAAGTTGTTCCCAAGCGCGTAACGAGTTCTCCTGTGTTGCCAGACGGACATAATTTGCTAATTGTTGCGCAGCTAAAGGTCTGGCACCACGGGGAACACGTTTAAGTACAGGGATAGATTTTTTAAATTTTGATAATCTTTTCCAAAAGGGGTCTGTCAGAATAGGAGGAGTAGTGTCGATAACGGGGCTGAATGTACTTTGAGATTTGTGAACACGTCCAATGTGTACATTCAGCCCTCGCTTACCTTTAAAAAAGCGAGCCTGGGAACATAGCGGGCATCTTTCCAGAGAATGCTGCGACGCTGAAGGGTAACTACCAATTACACCACAGTCCGCACTCGTAGTTGTGCCTGACATAGACTAAAAACAAAAAGGAAGAACACTTAAATTATACTAAATAAGAAAAAAATTTACAGAATAATTAAATATAAAAGTAAATAAATGAAATAAATATAAAAGTAAACAAATGTCGACCGCTTGACACGCTCCGGCGGCGTAGGGCGCCGCGCCACGCCGACGCGCTGCGCGCGCCTCGCCACGCCGCCCATGCCCATAGAAAGCTAAAAAGCTTGTTGAAGTTGTAGCTGTACTTAGCTGCACTTGTGTAAGGTATTTTGTTTATACTGGTGAGGCCAAAATCCGATCAGTACCCGATTTTCCCGGCCGGAAAAAGTTCATACAGTCCGTCAGTTCTTAGGTCTTGTAAGCTATTTCCGTAAGTTTATCCAGAACTTTGCTGAGCTTGCTTCACCGCTTACGAAACTCCTAGTATAAATCAAAGTATGCAACAGACAGGGCACTTGTATTTCACCTTTAAATACATTCTTAATAATCACAATCACGTCCCGATGTAAAATAATATACTTTCATGTACAAATTTATCAAAAATTCACTATTTTTAGAAATAATTTAGGTAGAAATAAATACCTAGTTGTTTATACGCGTTGCTTGGCAACCATTCTTTTTTTATTCGCTATGTTTATGGTATTAGTCGTAATGCACATAAGTCCAGTTTTTCATATTCTTTGATACAGTTTTTTTGCGTCTCATAGAATTCCTAAGCGTACCTACCTATAGAGGTACACCGAACTGTTACACCTAACTACTCAGTGAAATAGCGCTAAGTCCTAGCTGCAAGACGCAAGAGTCTTGCAGGCTATGTCTTATTCTTGCTCAAGTCTTGCACGGTCAGTCTTGGTCTTGGTTTTGAAAAAAATACGCGGTCTTGTTCTTGGTCTTGGTCTTGCAAAAACGCAAGAACAAGACCAAGACTGCAAGACCAAGACTGAATTTGGGCAACACTAATGGCAATAGGCTCACCCCCTATTATATGGGACTCATAACATAAATAGTGAAAAGTGGGTGTTACATTGTACAGTGGTATAATGTGCACCTCTACCTACCCCTTCGGGATAAAAGGCGTTATGTTATGTTATCTTTATCACTTGACGATGTGTTTAACACTAACATAATGTTGTTATGAAACAATTCTCTCCTCCGTCTCGAATTGGCTTTGCCTACCATCTAACTTTGTACCAAAAACCATCAAATTCATTCAGCACTTTACCTATTACACGACAGAACAAACGAACCAACTAACAGAGTTACTTATTTCATAATGCATTATTGAAGTGATTTATTACCTGCTATCAGTAAACCATTAAATTCCAACGTCTTAATCAGGTCTCAATTCATGTCTGTCTTCGTACGGACAGTCCATTTCACATGGACAACTTGTACGCCTTGACATAGTTTTAAAGTATGTAACTGCAAGCTCTAGTATACCAGTAGTTGTGATGTTAATTACTTGGTGCAGGATATGAGCATAATTGTCTACTAGTGTTAGTATTGCTTCATGGTTTTACTTGCTTGCTTCCTTCTCTAAAGTCTTATCTTTGTGTGTTTCGTTGCTGGTACATTTTACTTTTTTGGGATAGAGATTAGAAGAGAGTTTGCTCTTCTACATAATACTAGCTTCTGCCCGCGACTTCGTACGCGCAATCCCGTTTTGTCCCGTTCCTATAAGATTTTCAAGATTTTTTCTATCATAAGAACCTTCTCCTGACAATAACAAATACAACAAAAAAAATCAGCCAAATCGGTCTAGCGTGACAACGGGAAACTGGTTTCATTTTTAATTCGTTATTATAGCTCTATCTATCTTAAGTTCCTGAACTATTATTGTAGGGGATTTAACAATAATAGATTGTCTACATACACAAGATCACAAATGTTACCCTGTTAACCTAAGAAGTTGTTTAAAAACGACTGACTTGATTGGCATTGCTATACAGGTCCGTTTATCCAAACAATAAGTTAAAAGAGTATCATAAAGTATCATAAAATTCTAATACCAAAATTAAAATTGTATCAAACTTCTCATACTTATATGGTCACACGCTCACATCGGAACCAACACTTTACATTCGTATGTTAATGGCGTCCATCGACCTCGGCGCTTGCGCATAAATGCTTCGAATTGTACAAAATATGTCCCATACTAATATTATGAATGTGAGGCTTTGTTTGTTTGTCCTTCTGTCATGCTAAAATGGTATAAGATTGATGGGAATTGTGGTTGCCAAATTGTCATCCTAACGTTATGTTATTCTTATTTAGCTACCAAGCCAAGATGTCAGCTAGAAGCCCAAAAAAATTGTTGCTGGTTGTAGAGGGCAAAGGTTAGAAGCCACAGGTAAAAATGGGCATTCTGTAGATTTTGGATCTTGGATTGCGTCACTTAAACAAGTAGACAGAAGATCATGATTTAAAGGAATGGAATTTTATGGTTATTATTGCAGGATAGTTAAAGTAAAAGTTTAAAACTTAAGAAAATAATATGGTAAAATCGTACATGAAACCACGGGTAACACTTGTATGTGTATAGTAATTATTGTTTTGGCAGTGAATTCAGTAGGTATATAATGTAGGTCATGGTACAATTCTGTAAGAGTAGAAAGTTACGTTTTAAAGTAACGTAACGTAATTTTGGACTTGGTTATTTATTATTACGTTGAATGTAGTACAAATATGATGCATTATTAAATTAATCTTGACAGAATAGATTGAGGAACTTGATTGGTACAGACGATAGTAAACCAATCAACAATGCAGAAGTGTCGATGAAATTATTTTGATTTCAGATCGAAATAATCAGCCATAAATTTTGACCTGATTTGTCTAACGTCTTTTCGTTATTTTCTATATACATTACGCCTGTTATCCCCGAAGGGGTACGCAGAGGTGCACATTACGGCATTTAATGCCACTGTACAAAGTAACACCCACTTTTCACTATTTATGTTATGAGTCCCATGTAATAGGGGGTGAGCGTATTGCCATATACCGGGCATATTTCCAGGCTCCGTGCTACTACTGAGACTTTTAAAAAACCCAGTAATAATTTGCCCGACCCGGGAATTGCCCGAGACCCCTTGCCCGGCAGTAGCACTTGCGACCACTCGACCAACGAGGTAGTCTTCTACTTTTAAAAGACTGAAATATTACTGGTGCTAAGATCATAAGCGAAGTTCAAGTGTTGTTATAACAATATACTCCTTTAGTAATAGGTACATCGTATGATAGCTACTGTAATGTACTCTACTCTCTCCCTGAACTGCCGTACCAATTCCGATAGAATTTCCAATGTTTTGTTTCGAACAAAGCATTCATTAAATTGTTTTGTTTGTTAATTATTTTGTTTGCATTCTCGAGTGATGTAAATAGCTACAGAATGATTGCTACGTAACTTATTATAAATATTAAAAACGTTCGTTTGATTTTGTTTGTCTGTATTAGTATTATTGTCATAACTGCGTGTGTTATTGGCATATCGGGACAGTCTATTGCTGGATTATAAGAACGAATGACTGAACTACTAGTTAGAAGGACTTCCACATAAGAAGATTTCCTATATTTTTTTCTTAGAAGGAAGGTTGGACATCTTTTTTTATGGTATAAGCCGGTAAACGAGCAGACGGATCAAATAATCGGCGTCGCCCATGAAGACCTTGAACTCCAGAGGCGTTGCAAATGCGTTACCGGCTATTAAGATTAGGAATTTGAGGATTGTTGGGGATTCGGGGATTGGGGAAGGGTGAGGTTAATTGGGTATCCGGTAACCTCACTCACACGACGAAACACAACGTAAGCGTTGTTTCACGTCGGTCTTCTGTAAGGCCGTGGCATATCATCGATCGAGCCGGCCCATTCGTGCCGGCTCTCCCACACTTTAAGATCGTAGTTTAAAAGGTTTAAATACAATGAGTTCTGATGGTCGGTCACTGTCTAATAAGTAGTTGGTTCTTGTATAGTGGTGCCATCTGCCGTCATTACTTAGCTTAAAAATCACTTGCTAATTTCAGACACAATTAAACCTTGAACTAAACTACATCTTTCTTCTGTTTTGTCCGTATTTTTAAACTACTTATATCAACATTATCTCATAACCATGCACTCTAAGGAATTTGTGAACAATTACCCCACTTAGAGTTTGGGAACTAAAATATAATGTCTCCAAGCACCGTTACTGCTGATACCCATCTGACCATTTACGCGTCATAATGACTTCTCACTATACTGCGACGATATTTCATTCTGAGTTTCCGTTAATTCTCTGTTTGTAAATTCTAGTTTTCTGCCCACGCAGCCTTTAAAAAGGTAGGTAGATATTCAAATATCCTATTCGTTTTAACTCCATTCATATTTTTAGATTCTATTTGATTTATTAGTAAAACCAAATAAATACCTACCTAGGTTATTCTACCTAACTTTTAAAGTCCTACCTAACCTAACGTTACGAAACACTTCGCGGAAAGGTCTAACCTTACAGAATCTAGTTGATTATAATTCTATATTCTCTAACTAAAAAGCAAAAAATAACTATTATTAGTACTGATAGGTTACCCACCCACTGATAGGTAAGAAGTCGGTGCCATAAGTTCCATACAAAATTATTCATTAAAACCTTAGTAGGTACCTAATTCACAACTTTGTGGACATTAAGTTCATAATGTATAAGTATCATTATGATATAGCTTATGGCACCGACTTCTAACTATCAGTGGGTGGGTAACCTTCAGTACTAATAGAGTTATTTTTTGCTTTTTAGTATTGACTTTTTGTTTGTTATTAGTTTTTGGTTTTTGAAGTCGGTTTTTTTTAAACGCAGTTTTTATTTTTTTATTTTACCATTTTCAGTGTAAAGCTATATACCCGTTTTGTTACTTATAATATACATAGGTGCAAAGTCCTCATCATACAAATTAATCAAGCCCAAACTCAAGGTAGTTACTGTATACGTTGAGGAGTTCCTTTAACAATTACACTTCTTCATCATCAGACCTTAATGACAGTCCCACTTATCTAGGTGTAAAGTCCTCATCAATACAAATTAATCAAGCCCAACTCAAGGTAGTTACTGTATACCGTTAAGGAGTTCCTTAACAAATTACACTTCTTCATCATCAGACCCTTAATGACAGCCCCACTCTATCTAGGTGTAAGTCAAACCTACAAATTAATCAAGCCCAAACACAAGGTAGTTAATATAAACCGCTGAGGAGTTCCTCGACTGTCTGTCGACTCCATCATCAGGTCGACTCCAGACCCTTATTAAATTGTAGTGTTTAAAATTCGTAATTGAAAAACATAATAGACGCATTACTCCCCCATAGAATTTTCGAAAGTTCCCCTCGGTTTCCCTAGGATCCCATCATCAGATCCTGACTTCATGGAAATGGGACCATCTCGGGAGTATACCCTTTCAAACAAAACAAAAATTTTTGAAATCGGTCCACAAACGGCGGAGTACTGCGCGAACAAACAAAAAAAAAAAAAAAAAAAAAAAAAAAAAAACAATCAGCCGAAACATAGTACCTCCTCCTTTTTTTGAAGTCGGTAATTAGATCTTGAAAGATTTACCTACTAACTTTAAATGTAGTCTTGTTCTTTAAAATAATGTATTCTGTACAATATTGTAGTAATAGAAAGAATTTAGTCTATACACACCACTATTTAAACATACAGTACCTACAATACTATCAATAATTACAAGTATGTGCGAATGTAATCTTAGTTAGCATCAGCAAAGAGTCTGGGCCAAGGCTGCACACACTAGCTTGACATGAAGACTTATGACTACACCACGCCTCCTCTTATTGTTTCTAACATTTAAATACCTCCTACAACAGTTAGTTGATAGCTAGTCATTACTTCTGTACCTGACAGGTTGTAGAAATTATGCAAAAGTAGTGTTTATTATTATTGTGCAGACGAAACATAATATTAGGCATGTCTATTGTTGAGTGTACCGTCCACATTGTTATAATTATGAGTCTCTATAACATAATGCAGTGTACGTCAGTCTTCTGCTGTTGTGGATGGCCAAAGCCCTTGAGGATGTCTGTAGGTGCTGCTAATATATCATCAGGTGAATCCGTACCTCATATACAAGGAGTATTTTGCAATAAAATAGTGACAGTATTAAATGTTTCTCCTTTTGCATCCTCAAGTAATTTCGGAGATAATTGATATCAAACAATACCTACAAATAAAGCAACATCGATGAACGTTTAAATTAAAATTAAATACATTTAAAATTAATTGAAGGTTTCTGATGAATCTTGAGTGGGAATCTATTTTTCTTTTATTCAATCTGTTGTCTGTGTGGGTTGCATTTGCAGGTATAATCGTGTAGGATTATTCAATGGCAATGTCTAATTGTGATTTGATTGTTTATTGTTTAGACAAAGATTATTATCTTCTAAAAACATAGTTTTTGCAATACATAAGTAATGATTCAAGTCTCGAATTAAATCAAATCAAATCACTTTAATGCATCTATACCTACTATAGATGTAACCAATACAATCGCAATTACAATTTACGACAACAATGTCAATCTCATCTATTTCATACATCAAATTTTATTTTCTATTTAATGAATAGTAAAGGCTACCATTCTACAATCTGTGCTATCACTAACAATTTTGATCATCCAAACTCCCAAGAATAATGTCCGATTTGCCACTAGACCCTTTATTCAGCTATCGCACCAACCACCACTGACCTACGACTACAGTGTCCCTTTCTATGGTCCCATCTTTCTTCATTGACAAGTACGGTCGCCAATAGGTCAACCTATCCTTTTCAGTGAAAAGTCTTTATTACATTTTCAACATTAACATAATATTGATATAAAGTTGAAAATCCAATGAATAAAATTGACAAGTTCGAGTAGGTTTATCTGGTGGCGACTGACTGATACTAAACAATGGCTTGTTGCCATTGAATTAGTGACAACTTGCTATTGACCGTGAAAGTGCCTGCTTAATTAGAAGCTGTTAATCAATTAGGAATTACGCCTTCAATACCGATGCTGAACTTTCGTTCTCATGGATCTTTGATAGTTTAGATGATATTGTAGGAAAATACTGGTGTTATTGTGAGATTTTTTTGTTAGATGCATTGATTAAAGGATAAATAAATCAGTTCTATTCAATCAACTCGAATATATTGTAACTTACGTGAGATATAATAATTTAATTATTATGTTTTCGGTTTACACACGTAACTGATTGACGAGTAGAGGCTCATATTCATGAGCAGCATTCCGGGACCCGCGACGCAGCGACTGTCGCGCTGCTACTGAACTTTTAGCATGGCTTGAAACTAGTCGAGTTCCTCGTCAAACAATTACGTGGGTAAGCCGAAAACATAAGCACATTTACTCACAGTTTCTTTGGTAGTACTCTTTCTTTTCATCACCCCAAATCCCCCCTCCCCCACGGTCATGCTCGAAATTTTGACCAAAAGCATTAAACAACTTCTAACTTACTACAACGACAACCAAATCGTTCCAAACTTCCTCAAATCACCAACACAGTTCTACTTTTCCCTTCCAAATGGTCCTCATTCGCCAATCCAATCGCAGGATGTAACTCTTTACTGAGTACACATACAGACAGACTGGCATACTAATGCCAGTCATTATACTTCCACAATACATAATAACATTAACATTATCTACTACCAAAACTGTCTGGGACAGTTGTTCGTTCGTTTACTCTTAATGTTCTCTGCACGTAGACGAAAGAGGCGTGGATGAAGCTACCAACTTGCTTTTGCGGACGGGGAAAATTGGAACTAAATAAATATACTCACTTTTACAAGAGTTTGTGTTAGAGTACCTTTGTTTATCACACGCATAAGAAAGACAGAGACAGAAGAATTTTAAATGTTATGTTAAACATAACATCACGCCTTTTATCCCCGAAGGAGTAGGCAGAGGTGCTCATTACGGTACTTAATGCCACTGTGCAATGTAAAACTCACTTTTTATGTTATGAGTCCGAGTCCCATGTAATGGGGGGTGAGCCCATTACCATATACCGGGCACAATTCCAAGCTTTGTGCTACCACTGACGGTTAAAAAAAACCAGGAATATTTTGTCTGACCCGGAAATCCTACCTGAGACCCCCTGCCCTACAGTTCTTTAAATCATACTAGCGCCACTAGCAACTGCAAACTTAACTTTGTAATACAAAACATCGATCTGCTTCGCTTTCCTAAGTAAACGTCTTTATCTAAGGGCATTGACCCGTTTGTTTGTATACGTCTATGATTGCACAGGTGATACACCTGTATATGGGGGCCACAACAATGTGGAGTAGATTAATGGGTAGAGGATCCTTTAGATAAAGTTGATTAAATTAAGATGATGTTAAAAAATTAAGGAAAGTGTGTATGAATGTGAAACATTTTTTGTTAACGGAATAGACTAATATTGTTGAGTTATAGTCTTTGGTTTCGTCTTTTCCAACTTTTGTATTTTTTTTTGCCTTACCTACTGAAGGTACATTTTTTTATTGATAAATGATTATGAGTGCATAGTGCGTTAACATGATATAGGTATACTGCCTCGATGGCCGAATGGTCGCAAGTGCGACTGCCGGGCAATGGGTCTCGGGTTCGATTCCCGGGTCGGGCAAAGTATTATTGGGTTTTTAAAAATTCTCAGTAGTAGCACGAAGTCTGGAATTGTGCCCGGTATATGGCAATAGGCTCACCCCCTATTACACGGGACTCATAACATAAATAGTGAAAAGTGGGTGTTACATTGTACAGTGGTATAATGTGCACCTCTGCCTACTCGATTACATAAAATACTATTACTATGCGCATTAAGCACCTGGTGATTTGTTGCTCAGGAAATAATCATGCAAATCTTACTAAATACTTCTTATAAGAGTGAAAGTTTATTAGAATTCGACGGCTGATTGAATAGTAAAGGATGATATTAAAGAGATACCTATTAATCAATTGGTGTACTAATGAAAAATGGGTAGGATTAGGATCTGAATAAATAGTTGAATATGGATGAAAATAGTTGACATTTTGTTATTCTTTATTGAACAAGTGCAAATATAAAGTTGATATTGTAATCGTATCTGTCAGCGGTGCAGCTGTCAATAAAATATTTTTATTAATTTGCAACAACATCAACATCAAAGCCCGTGACTGCCCATTGTTGGAACGGGTGCCGTCAACTGGGACTGGTCAGCTCCAGACTGTATTATTGTCCTTAAGGTTATTTTCTTTTTTAATCACTTTGACTGGATTTTGGTGTTACATTGTTCTCGCACAATCCAAACAACAAAACTATATAACAAGATAATTGTATTGTGAACCTGATTGAAAAAGAGTAACCTATGGAGTTTCTTGCTCGTTCTTCTACATAGGAATCTACACCTTGGAATGAGCAAATAGCTTCACCTTTTTTTTTGTTGGCGTTCAAAAGTGCCTTTCTGGTCTAATTGAAATAAATGATTTTGACTTTAACTTTGACTTTTGACTACGATGGGCCCTCCTCAAAATAAGGATTTATGTACAATTCAAAATAAAAATAGGTCAATGTTTAGTTCTACATAGACCAAAAAGAAGAGTTCTTGACTGCTACAATGTACTACCTAACCTCAATATATTCAAAACTTGGACACTTAAGTATCACACACAGCATGTGTCATCGTCTGCAGTTTTCAAACCGAGTCTTAGTCATAGGCATTCATTGTAAGTACACAAGTTATGCATTAGCCGTTAGGAATACTATTGTTAATTGTAAGTGGTGTTTGACCATTTGCAATGAGCTTTCAGATTGGAAGTCTTTAGAGAATTTGACCTTCTAAAAGACTAGTAATGCATCTGAACTCTTCTGGGCCTCAAGTCTGCTATTTTTATAATTATTGTCATTCCAACACGATAGGATTGTCATTTTGCTAAAAGTTCCTAATCTGCTAAATTCATAATAGTCGATCATTGATCGGTCAATGGTCTCGTAAAGGAATTGTTGTAGAATGACATTGCCATTATTAATAAAACTTTGTAGAAGAAATAGTTTTCGAAAACTACTTAGGCCGTGGTGCTGGTGTCCATGAGCGGCGTTAATCGTTTACCATCAGGCAATTGGTTGTGTAGGTTTGCCCCCGATGCAAAAAAAAAAACAACAGAAGAAAAACATAATAAAACTTAGAGCATTAGTTACTCAGTGATTTAGTGATTACATAAACTGTACCTCAGCAACGATGCTGTTGTTGAATACAACTGCTAAAGATTGGGCTTAGTAAACATTCAATGACTCTGAGTACGGCAGTTAGTGTTGTATTCTTCTCAAAGAGGCCGTCATTCTTACGAAGAAAAATCGACCACAGTCACTCATTGAAACTATTGAAAGAGATACCTAAAACCTCACCATCCACGTTTTTTTATGCGATAAGCCGGTAAACGAGCAGACGGATCACTTGATGGTTAGAAATCGGCGTTGCCCATGGACACCTGGAACACCAGAGGCGTCACAAGGGCATTACCGGATTTTTGGGGATTATAAATTTGAGGAATGTTGAGGATTCAGGGGTTGGGAGGATTAGGGAAACAGGGGGGGGGGGGGGATAGTTGGGCCTCGATCACCTCTCACGACGAAATACAACGCAAGCATTGTTTCACGATGGTTTTCTGAGAAGACGTGGTATCAATCCGGTCGAGCCGGCCCATTCGTGCCGAAGAATGGCTCTCCCACACTTACGCGCACTGCACATCAAATTAAACAAGGCACTCGATCACTCAAACGCAACGTTAATAAAAAAAACGAAAAGAAATGTTTTAATTACTTACAACACGGAAGGATACGCAACAATATACATGAATGATTAAATAACTTTGTTATTAAACTAGTTGCGTGTAGTGTCGGCCATTGTTTGAGTATTCAAGTGTGTAAGTGGAACGTGGGGTTTAGTTTGCACAAATGGCATTTATTGTTAAGTTTTTAGGTTGTTCCTAAAGTCTGTTGTGTTGATATTACCTTATTATGAGTACGATGACTAAGTATTGATATTGTTTCTTTGTTGTATGTTTTGTTTTTTTATACCACGACGGAGGCTAAAAAGCACACGGCCCACCTGATGGTTAGCGGTTACCGTGGCCTATGTACGCCTGCAACACTTGGGGCATTACATGCGTCTTGCCGACCCTTAAGAAACCTATTCACTCCCCTCTTGAAGAACCCCATGTTTGTAGCCCACTGGGAAAACCACGGCTGGGAGTTCATTTCACAATCGAAGGGTTCGTGGAAGTAAATTCCTCTGAAATCGAACTTTACGGGACCATTTGGGCTCCAATGTGTGAGCGTAAACTCTCTGTCGATTGTTCTATTGAAGAAGAAGTTCCAATTTCAGTTTTCGGTGGAAAGAGCCACAATATGCGCAAGTTCCCAATAGTACCCGACTCGAAATGTGTAAGTAGATTGACTACCCTAAGTGAACTGATGACATCATCAGAATAGCAAATCCGAATAGCTATTGAATACCAGAGTTGGGCGTAATCAACTACTTTTGTAATCGGATTAATAATCTGATTGAAAGTAATCATGATTACATCAATCATGATTACTTTTAATCTTGATTACTTTCAATCATGACTACATTTGTAATCATTAGTTTTGATTACAATAGTCAGTAATCTTAATTACATGGGTAGATTTGATTAATTTTTTAAACATATTTTTAATAAATGCGGTTCTATATTCAATCAGTATGTATCTTGTATGTCTGAGTTTTTCTAAAAACTTCTGATCCAATTGGGATGTCATGGATGTTTTGTACTTGATGGAAAATTTTTTACGTATTCAGAATCGGAGTCTACGAACAAAAAGAAAGTGGCAATTTGTACATTATGTCGGCCAAAACTAGTTAAAATTAGTGGTTTTAATAATTCTACATCAAAGGGCATTGACTAAAATTGGTGCCTTTCTTTTTTCTGGCGGCAGTCGATGATTTATGGAAAATATTATCTAGAATATCATTACAAACGAAATTGTCTATGGGCTCATATATGGAAATCTCAGTCTGGACTGAGTTATGAGCGTTGAAAGGAGCTAGAATCAAACATTTTACTTTTGTTGTTTTATTCAAATTATTCATATTTTTGTCACAATTCCTAACTTCAAATTGCGCGCCACTGTACGCCGGGCACAGAAACACCAAATCACACCACAATATATCCATATTGCCAATCGATAATTTTTATTAGCTATTTTCTCTCAGTCGATAACTTGTGGGATGCTTCTAGGAGTTGTGTCATGAAGCTTCATGAGTGTCAGCTGTGGTACCGTTGGTGGGTTGAGTAGTAGTAGCCGTCCAAACATCTAATAAAGTATTTTTTTGCCGTTGACTCCTGGTGGGAGACTCATCTACTTTATAGTTAGCATAATTTTTTGAAAAAAGCAAACCGTCGACTTTGTAAGGTGATGGACTATACGTCAGATGAGCGCATAATTTTTTTCATATAATGTGATCATTCGAAATGCATCACTTGTGTGACTGAATGACGATGTCTTTGTACAGAATCTTATGCTAGATGTAGATTAAAGTATTAACTGTAGTTAGATTAGTTACTAATCGGAAGTAAGTCAGGAGAAGTAGACATAAAAATGATTTTTTCGTGTTTTGATGACTGTTACTACTCAATCCGCTACCGACGCGGCAGCTGACAAACATAGCATTTCATGATAGGGCTCAGTAAAGTATTTTGCGGGTTTTTGACTGAGAGGAAATTGATCATGAAAATCTGTCATAGGCCATAAACCGTATACATATAAATTGTACATGCTAGTCAATCAAACGAAATGTTTTTTTTTCTTCAGCAATGGTCAGTTAATGGATCACTCTGTTCTGAATCCGTGGCCTTATAACATAAAAAAAAAGAAATAAACAAAAAAAAATAATTATAAAAGTCCATAATAAGCTTTATTATATTCCTTAAAATCGTCTATAAACATTTATTACAAAATATTTCTGACAAGTAAATGAAGAAATATGCGATGTGTACGGTCACCATTAACAAAATCAAAGGAATTATATAGCACTATTTTCACATCTTTGAACTGATTTAACTCGGTTTGGACTGTGTTTTTGATATAAGACCCCATACATTTTTTTATTTGTAATGTTATTCTGCATCTATTTTTCTACATCCGATCAACTGCCGCGAAAAAATTAAAAGGCACCACGCTCCATACAAATTTGGTCATTGTCATTTTGTAACTCATCTCAAACGAAGACACGGGGAAGAAACACAACGAGTATCAGAGTTACTTGAAAACTATGAAAAAAAATAAACGGTCTACTAGAACATCCAACCAACTGCAACCAGATATTAGAGATGGTAGTACTAGTGATGTACCTACTGATCGAACGATTTCACAGGATTTTATTTTTCGAATTCTTAAATGTAGTTAGTATGCATCAATCAAAAAAGTAATCAAAAAAGTAATCAAAATTACGATTACAAACTAATAATCATTAATCACTGATATGATTACTTTCTTGATTAATTTCCGTAATCTGTAATCTTGATTGACGATTACAAAATGTAATCGTAATCCTTAATCATTAATCTGATTACAATTTGCCCAACTCTGTTGAATACAAGTGGACCTCTTAAAGCTCATGATAATGACATTAAAAGAACACGAGTATCACTATGTAAATGTCTCTAACATTATGCTGCAACACTAAGAAAGAACGTACTTGAGTCCGCGTGTGTTTACAGCAGGGAGTAACTATGATAGTTTGGTATATAACTTGCAGTAAAGTAAAGTTTTTATATAAATCAGTAAAGAAACTCCGGAACAAGTATTCTCAAGGCAAACAACCGGCGCAATCACTTCAGGGAAAGTTTATTTACAGACGAAGGTATTAATATAAAATTGTAAAAATATTTATAGTTAAGTATTGTATTGTAGTATTTTCCTTCATAATTTTTTTATTCAGTACTAGCTTCTGCCCGCGACTTCGTATGCGCAATCTCGTTTTCTCCCGTTCCTGTAAGATTTTCAGGATTTTTTCTGTCTTAAGAACCTTCTCCTAATAATAACAAATACGACAAAAAAGAATTAGTGAAATCGGTCCAGCCGACTCTAACCTATCAGTACTAATGATAGTTATTTTTTTATTTTTAGTTTTGACTTTTTGTTTGTTATTAACTAGTTTTTTATTTTTTTAAGTCGGTTTTTTATACGCAGTTTTTATTTTTTATATATACATATAGAAGTGTTCGTTGATACGTTTTTTTCATTAACAGAGTTATTGCTAGTTTTAGATAAAATAAGGAATGAAGCTATCAACAGCCCGTAACAGTTCACTGCTGGACTATGAGTCTGTAAGCTTCCTCTAGTCTCTACATAAGATGAGTGTTTGACATAACCTCCACTATTGGTCGGCAGGCAATGGGACACAATTGATTGCTTAACCGTCCACCAACCAACGTAACAGTTTGCGTGCAATAATCGCAACTGTGGCGGCTGCGGGACCGCAAAAATCTGCGGTGTGTTTGTTAAAAAGTTTTTGAAAATTTCGCCTTCATTCCGGGCGCGAGAGAAAATCACGCCGTGAGTCCTTAGCCTAACTCTCATGTCGCGGAGAACCTAACGGGTAACCGGGGCTCCATCTCGACGTGCAGGAGAAGGAACGGGGTGGTTTTTAGTCAGTAAGAGTCTGACACTCCCTCCCGCCTCACCCAGGTGGGAGCAGTCATACGATGATTTTTCCCCCCTTAAAAAAAAGACTAAGTCTCATCTACACAAACATCCTTACTAATATTATAAATCGGAAAGTGACTTTGTTTTTTTGTTTGTTTGTTCCACTTTCGCACCGTAACTACTAAACCGATTGCTTTGAATTTTTGCAGACGTGAAGTTAGAAGTCTGGATTAAATAATAGGGTACTTTTTATCCCGGAAAAGTTTGATATTCTCGAGGGAAAACGAAATTATTGGTATAGATGGCGCTGTGTGTATTGGTATATGTCACATAGGCTACTTTACCGCGGGTAAAAGCTAGTACACTCCATAAACTAGGCTAAAATGACTTGGAACTATTTCGAAGCCATTGTCATGCTAACCACGTCGCTCCCTGAGGCACCATCCATTGAACTCGACTGCAACCCAGCTCACGAACACTACCATATTATCACGCTTGCACAAACGGAGCTAACTGTTAACTGATCGCCAATGCGAAAAGGACTCTATGTTATTTGAAAGTGGGTTGATTATTGAGGCTAGTGTGGCTATGTGGTCTCGATTTGCATTAGAATATTTTATTGTTTTGGTTTTGATTCATGTTTTAATTTTTAGACTGCTTCAATTCGATAGTCTGAGTTCAGTGATCAGTCCCTGATGAATTGGGTAGTTTCCAGGGTATCAATATTAAAAATCTAATTAGTCCGTCAGTTAGATAATGAAAATATTAGACACGTATTTATTTATTTTCTTGTATTAAGTTGCAATACTTAGATAAAATGGCGTTAAGTGTAGGAGTGGGAGGTTGTTACGTCATAACGTGCTACAAAATGTTGCACGCTGTGACGTTACACGATATTTCACATTAATATATCGTCGAAAGTATTTAATTTTGTGAAAAAAGAAAAAAATACGTGTCTAAAGTTTTAAATTAATGTACCAGACGGACATTAAAATAAAATTTAGGAAACTACCCTATTGCATCTAAATTGGTGCAGAAGTTCGAGAGATATGCGCGTTTAAACTTGTAAATAAAGCTACTGACTCTAATATAAGGTATTCCAAGAAAATATATTCTCAAGATACATTATACAAAACCATGACAAACTGAACAAAAATATTAAGAACATATTTGATTCTCGTATCAAAAACAGTATTTACCTTTCATTTTAGTGCCCCAGTGCTTCATAAATTGTACAGCCATATAAAAGTTTTAGCTCCATGCAGTGAGACTCCAGGCAGATGCAACAGATAAAAATGTTTATTCTTTTTACGTAGAACCACCAAACAACCGGTCTCGCTACATTCTGATATGCATATGTGAATAAGATAATAATTATATGCTGAATGCAAAACGTATTAATTGTTATTTTGCATGTCTTTATAAAGATTTGGATTTTTATAGTTATTGGAATTACTACCTGTGTCTGCGACTTCGTCTGCGTGAAATAGTTATTCACAGCTCCTGCCCCGTAGGGTATAGCGTGGTAATATGTAGCCTATATGTTGACCTGACCTGTTAGTAATTAATATTCATGAAAAATTTGAAGTAAATCCATGTAGTACTCTTTAAAGTTTAGTCCGGACATACATACAGACAGACAGACTAAATATTCTAAAAACCATATTTTTTGTTTCGATATCGACGGCAGATCACGCTCTCCATACTTTAAAAAAAAAATGTACAGTATTCACCTTCCTACGATTTTATTATACCTACATATATGTATAGATAGATTTGAAACCGTATAAGGTAGATCATTTAGGGAATAAGTACCCAGACGCAGGTAGGTATGTCCGTTTCTTCTTGTCAACCAACCAACTTAACTTAACAAGGTAATGGTTCTCTCACTCGTCAAATTTTCAGTAGTCTGGGATCCCAAAGTCACTTGCCAAGCATGGGACAAACCCGCTCCAAAAGGTTTTAGTCAGCAATGAACGAATTGTGGCTAATGATAATCTTAAATAACGATCCTGGATAAGGAGATTGGGTATATTTAATACACTGAGCACATTTCTGAAGCATCGCAATATTTCAGTTGGTCTATCACCAGATCTCGACTAAAGTTAACTGGTTAACATATCACTTGATATTATCCTTTAAATAACTCTATTTTTGCTCTTTCCCATTCAATAAACCTTTACGATGGCATTTTATCTGTCCTAGGCTTGCAATAAATCACAAAATGGAATGTCTTACCGACGTCTAAGAGACTGCAACAAATAAAATTAACTACCAATAAATCCATTCAATAATGCAACAAGAAATAAGCAAATAATTCGTAACTTTACAAACAAAACGATATTACAATGTAAATATTTCTATAGATCTGTGGTGAACTTAAACCAGGATTACTTGACATGTGGTAGGATAAAGAACTTATGGCGGTTCGTATAAAACGACACTCTAAAGTCGAAGTTTCTTCTCAAGTACGGTTAAAAAGAGATGCAAATACATTCGCAGATAGGTGTATCCCTGTCTAAGTATGCTTGAGTATAGCTTAAGTATCGTCCTAAATGCTAAACTCACTTAAATTTCAAGAAATCCGTATGCTAAGATAGATTATACTTAAAGACATTTTAACCTATAAGTGACGAACCTAAGGAGAGCATCATTAGGTTCCTCACTTATAGGACCTCACGCTAAGTAACTCTTAATTGAGACATGGTTCTGATGAAAACGGCTATTAATAATGTGTTTAGTTCTTTCTTGTGTTTTCGTGGCCCTTTACACGTAGCGCTTTAGTGAAGGGTCAGGTTATGCTGGCCATGTCAGTGTCGCCTACGCAGTTGGCATGTTAATGTGGTGAGTCAACAGATATTTGCATTTACCCAACATCACAACTCTGTTCGTGTGTTACGTCATTATTTTTTGTTTTTTACTATAGAATAGTATGCCAAGAGGTGTGGAGGAAACTGAGATGAAATATGAATGGGTGCGTATACGTATATTAGAATAGTCATTGGTGACTTTATTAAGTAGGTATCTTTTTGAGTATCTACGTTAAATTCTGGTGTAATATGGATACACAAAAGAATGAATGATGATTTGAAATAAAACCGTTTAATAAAACAGAATAGGAAAACGTTAAAGTCAAAGTAGAAATTATTAATTTAAATTAGATCAGGAAGGCACTTTTGAACGTCAAGTATGGTGCAAACCACTGGAAACATTCCCGCCATAATCTTAATGTTTGTTCTTTCTCTCTTTGGCGAGCAAAGATCTCATGGTTTAACTCTAACACTAGGTAACCTCAACCCAGGACAAAGCGAATAAAACACAATATCTATATATATAAAAGAAAGTCGTGTTAGTTACACCACTTATAACTCAAGAATGGCAGAATAGATTTGGCTGAAAATTGGTAGGGAGGTAGCTTAGAGCCAGGAGACCGATAGGATACTTTTTAACCAAATTTTTTTTTACTTTTTGCCGAAAATCACGAACGGGGACGGGAAAAAATGGGATTACGCGTACGAAGTCGCGGGCAGAAGCTAGTTCAAAATAATTATAGAAGTAGGTAATTTGTTTTGAATAACAGCACTATTCTGTAATTATTGTACCCACAAATTGGTCATCGCCCATGAATTTTATGGTCGTATGGTTATTAGTTGGTATGTTTTATTGTGTCGAAACCATTGATTATATCCGCATTGTTTTTATGTGTATTAACAAATATATAGCCACGCCTATTTTTACCGACTTCATGTTATAGATCATAGTCAAAGTCAAAGTATTTATTTCAATTAATAATTAATTAGACACTTTTGAAACGCCACAATTGAATTGTCCGTCTGTCTGTTAGTGAAGTTAGGTGCTCGTTCCGAACTATAGTTTCCAATGGAGAAGAACGAGCAAGAAACTCCAACATTCTCGATCTCATAATATAAATCTAATTACAATTTGCCCGACCGGAAAAGGTATAATATGTTTTGATCGGGGCAGCACAGATGTAATTTAATCGTTTATTATTACTGGGAAAACTTTACGAAAATGTCATCTGAGATCATTGACTTTAAATGATATTACCTATTTAATGCATGATTGAGGTTCATAATCAAAAGGTCTTATGTAACAAGTAATTATGCAAAAATGTTGAGTCATAATTAAAATTATAATCATCGTGATGACTCACACACATCGCTTGAGAGATCAACAATGATCGTCATGTTTATTTATCTACATCTTAAGTACCTAGTTACTTACTAGTAGGTACTTAAGATGATGTACTAAGCTGAATTGTGCTATGAATCAAATGGAATACAGTAAAGAGATTCTTTTTACTTAAAAAGGTGGAAATACTCATTGAACCACCACCTCCTAAAGCGGACGAAAGGGACTATCAAATTAGGTACTTGCCAACTAGTCAAATCCAATACTATTTTCAAAGTGTCAAAAACGACAGTTTTCTATAAATGTATGAGATTGTGTATTGTGACGTCACGTTTTTATAGCGTCAAACATATATAGTAAAATTAAGTTGGTCATAAAATCAATTAATGAAAGTGTGATTAGTTTTTAATATTTCATTGTATTGAATAGTCGAAATAATTTATTTTTGATTAAGGCAAATGGCTGCTGAATAAAAACCACCTCGGTGTCTCATCTCACTTGGAACATGAGGTTTGAGGCAAACAATGAAACGATAAAAAGGAATAGTAAATATGCACTGTCTTATCTATTCTGGAATCAAAGACCCTGAGATCTGAACTGAAAGCTAACATTCCTTTGACTGCTGAGCTATTTAGGTCGTCTGTTGGATTGTTACATATACAATTAAAAAAGGTAAAATATTGACTCAAAACCTGCAAAACCAAGTAACACAAGCTACGTTTAACTTTAATCACTAAGGTCTATATGTTACCGGGACACCATGAGGCACCGATAGCAACAAAATGTATAAACTGGTTGCGTGCAGAATAGACGAGCAACTTTTTTTAAGGGATAAGCCGATAACCAAGCCCCGTCGGTGTTCTGTGAGGCCGTGGTATCACTTCGGTTTAGCCAGCCCATTCGAGCATGGCTCTCTCACAAAATATAGGAAAAATATATAATAGAAGGCGAAATATAGCCCTAACTCTTACCACCACATTTAAGAACTACCAGACAAGTTGTAGAACGAAGCCTCAAAATAGCATTACGTACAAGAGAAGGTTCGAATGTAATCTCATAACACCAATCTGCCAACAGATAGATATAATGTTAAGTAACAGCGTAAACAGCCAAAGCACATATACATACTTCTATATGTTATGCTGGTAGTACACTGACATACGTAGCCTTGACAACACAGCGTCGTGTAGAAAGGGCAGTTACTGTAGGTACCTATTGCCATAACTAAACAGAGCAGATAAAGGGAATGGGCTCAAGGATCTCACGAGAATTTGAGTCATGGACTGTGGAAGGATAAAATTTGTTAGTACACCAATATTTATTGTATATGTAGAACTAGCTACTCGCCCCGGCTTCACACTGGCGCCACATGCATGAATTATACATATAAACCTTCCTTAAAAATCACTCTATCTATTAAAAAAACCGCATTAAAATCATTTGCGTAGTTTTAAAGATTTAAGCATACATAGGGACAGACAGACGGCGGATAGTGACTTTTTTATACTATGTAGTGATAATGATGAGGACTAGGTGAAAAGTCTCTATGAATGCGAGGGAAATTAAAGAAATATGCAAGGATCGATAATAGATAGCGCTCTGTGGTTGCCTTCTCTCTTGTGACGCAAATGTAAACCTCTAATTTTTCTGCGGATGTTGCAAAATCTGACTAAGGTCTAAGGATATGATAGCAGCAGAATAGTTCGTAGTTGCAGATTCGTTTCAAAAGTGCCTAATTAATAGATTGAATTGAAATAAATGCTTTGACTTTGACTTTTACAGAAGCATTCTCTGATAAACCTGAACCTTTCAAACTGCAATTCTCAATCCCTTGTGAAGCGAGAAGATTATGGCAACCCCTCTTATAGAGAGAAGGGTCTGCAGACCAGCTGTTAATTGTTACGGGCAGTTGATGAAGGATGTTCTTTCTTTACTCTGCTACTTAAAATACCGTTATGGTGATAGCTATATGATATACGAAAGTATGAGCAATTTTATAGCTAATTTCACACTTCGTATAAAGTAACGTAAGTGCTATCAGTTATGATATATTGCGGATTTGCGGTACTTACCGTATGGTATCAGTACGGACTATGGTAAGATCCGCTAGTTGCTAGTTGCTACATTTAAGTACTGTTAACAAATCTAGCACTTTCATCAATCACGCACATCTTTCTTTAGACAAATATGTTACAGTTTTTTGTTTTATTTATTTTATTTTATTTTATTTACATTGGAAAACATACAGTATTAACAGCTAACAAAAACACAATTTACGCAACTAATAACCAATTACATGTTTTCGCATTTAGTTATCTATGAAGAACACGCTTGAAAGAGAAAAAATGAATAAAGAGGCAATTAGGAATTATGGCAAATACAATAATATTAATTCTTACAGTGCTAAATGGAACAGCTATCGAACCAATGTTTTGTAAGTAATCGATTGAATACATGAGGCTTAGTAACGAACAAGTCCAGTTCAGAAAAGTCGACCAGATTATTGTAGGACTTTGCGTATCTTATAAAGAATGAGTTCTGTCTGTAATTAGTGTGACAACGGGGAATGTTTAGAAGAAGGAAAGGTGTTCTAGAAGATCTAGTGGGAGCGCGTAAATTAATCTTGGACAGAAGTTCCGGGGCGTCGATATAAGATTGTGCCAACGATATAAGATTGTGAACAGATGATCATATTCTTTTACTAAATCGTTGGTTTAGAACGTATGATCAGGTTAAATAAAGTTGGCTGCAGTCTTTAGTTATTTAGTTTTCCAAATTAAGCCAACAAAGTAGCACACTGTCATCATTACATGTCTAGGATTTACAACCAGGAAAGTGGTTGTTAAAGTGCGTTAAAGTGTGCGCACTTCTATGTATCTTTCAAAGAATAAAAGGCGTGTTAAATATGTATACAGTATAAGTAATAGGAAGAATTCAGCGTTACTTATGAATGTTATGTATGTAAAAATATTTTCATATTGCTATTTCAAATTGTGACTAAAATATAAAAACAATATTCAAAATCAGGTTTAGATTCGAACAAGCGCATTCAAGCGGTCACCGTTTGCGTTCGCCGACGCGCCCGGAATACAAATAAAAGAAATCTTTGCATCCTTCCTCGAGCATGCATCGCACAAACATTCGGCGCCATTTTATTTTGCAGGTGCATCACGCAGTGTTGCAGTGTCATCATAAATTAGAGTATTATATATATAAAAAGCTGTGCATACTTTAAATCGAACGAATGCAGTAGGAATATTTAGACTAGTTATAAGAAAATTACATGCACTTAGTTCAAATTCTAAGTCGATGTAAAGAGTACCAACCTTGCTTTAGAAAAATGAAAATTTTATTTATTGGACTAAGTAACAGATATTTTGTCTCTCAGAAATGGTTAAAAACATTATTAATGAGCTGTATAACATCGAATGTGACCTATGTTTGTTTGGTACCTGACACACTTCAAGTATTGAACAAAACTTTGATGTATTTTGGCACAAAAGAAGATGTGATTTTCTGATCTTAAAAAAAAAATGACATACGAGCGATGTATAGGAGTTTTGAATCACTACATAGTATAAAACGAAGTCGCTGTCCGCCGTCTGTCTGTCTGTCCCTATGTATGCTTAGATCTTTAAAACTACGCGACGGGTTTTAAAGCGGTTTTTTAATAGATAGAGTGAATTTTAAGGAAGGTTTATTTGTATAATACTCGCTTATTGCACCCGTGCGAAGCCAGGGTAAGTCGCTAGTTTATTTATAAAATCAACGTACAGATATTATGACAAGCCTCAGGAATAGCTAGTGGGTTATTAGCGTTATTAACTCGTCGAGTACCGGTTTTATAGACACAATTAAAGAACAATAGGTCGCGGTCACCGGTGACCGCTTGGTGTTTGACAGTTAAATAAAACGACTACATGGTTGTGAATCGGAGAAAGGGTACGTTAAAATTAGGTAATGATTTTTTAATTTTAGGACTTAGTTTAACTTGAAATTACTTACTGATAATAAACCATCACAACGATGGCTTCATTTATTGGGTACCTACAGCATTTCGTGGCAACGTTCATGTAACCAAGTGCATGAATGAATGTGAATGTGATGGAAGCCAAAGATGGATGTAATTAAGGATCATTTTGTGTTTCTGCACACCTTTTTGACATGGGTGCAAATTTTACAAAATATGCATGAATTAAAATAAGGTCATCTCCTTTCCAACCGTGACAATAATAAAGCATACCTATATAACAAATCTGATAATATGACATTATTAGGCATCGAATCCATATTCATGAGAGTTCATAAATTCTCGATTGTCAATCAATGACATCAATCACTCATTATCGCCAATATCTTTTAAGACAATAGTTCATCAAAAATTAGATTGAATTAGGTACCATATTTCCATCACAATAAAACTGCTTTCTTCATTACCTCCATCATGTTTGTACATAAACGAAGTTATTACGAAATATTGCGTACAAATGAGTAACTAACTGATTTATAAGTGTACAGTATGATGTATGTATGTCAATAATGCCTGTCAATAATGAGGTTGTAGGTTCTAATAAAGTCTAATAGGATTCCTAATGTGTGAAATCTTTTGTTATTTATTAGCTAAACCGCGAAACTTCGTACCACCCAAAAACATTTTTTTCTCAACCTTTTATACCCACTGGACTTTCACGTACATTCCAAGACGAAAATTAGCCAAATCGATTCAGCTATTCTCGAGTTTTAGCGACTCTAACGAACGCACATTAATTTTTTATATAGATTATGAACTAGCTTCTGCCAGAGGTTTTACCCGCGTTCCCGTAGAATAAAAAACCTTTACATTATTCTAGACCATAATCTAACCCTGTTCCAAACTTCACATCGATCGCTTCAGCCATTGTGACGTGATTGAGTAACAAACATACACAAAAATTCACAAACTTTCGTATCTATAACTTTAACTAGCTACTTCTGTCGCGGAGAACATAACGGGTAACCGGGGCTCCGGCTCGACGTGCAGGAGAAGGAACGGGGTGGTTTTTAGTCAGTAAGAGTCTGGCACTCCCTCCCGCCTCACCCAGGCGGGAGCAGCCATTCGATGACTTTCCCCCCTTAAAAAAAAAACTAGCTACTTCCACGCGGTTTCACTCGCTCTGCTCCCTATGACTCGTAGCGTGATATTTTATACCCTATAGCCTTGCTCGATAAATAGGCTATCCAACACAGAAAGAATTTATCAAATCGGACCCGTAGTTTCGGAGATAGCGCGTTCAAACAAACAAACAAACAGAAAAACAAACTCTTCAGCTTAATCTATATATATATATATATAAAAGAAAGTCGTGTTAGTTACACCACTTATAACTCAAGAATGGCAGAATAGATTTGGCTGAAAATTGGTAGGGAGGTAGCTCAGAGCCAGGAGACCGACATAGGATACTTTTTAACCTAATTTTTTTTTACTTTTTACCGAAAATCACGAACGGGGACGGGAAAAAATGGGATGGTACGCGTACGCAGTCGCGGGCAGAAGCTAGTAATCTACTATATTAAAATAAGTCGAGTTATTCTTCCTGACGCTATAACTCCAGAACGCACGAACCGATTTCCACGGTTTTGCATTCGTTGGAAAGGTCTCGGGTGTCGTGAGGTTTATAGCAAAGAAAATTCACTTTTAATCACCAAACGAAATGTTACGTAAAACGAAGCCTTCTGGTGGCGAAATGAAGTTCGCCGGGTTTGCTAGTATTAGTATAGATAAGATGAGATGCGAAAATGTGTTACTTAGTTGGTCTACATATAGAAACGGAACGTTTTGTAATAAGGTTTTCATGTTATTGTTAACCTAGTTAGGAAGCTAGGTAATACAAGCTGTACAGGTCTGCCGATGGCAAACAAGGGTAGCTCGCCGCCCGATTAGAACCAGATCCGTGCGTACGGCGGGTCGCGGTCAGCGCGCCATCAGCCATCAGACTACCACAGATGGGGTCTCATAGGGCTGGTGCCGATACGGAGCCGCAAAAGGCCTAACGGGTTGCCGAGGCTCCGGCTCGAAGAGCAGGAGTAAGAACGGGATGGTTTTAGTCAGTAAGAGTCGGACACTGCCTCCTCTCGCCTAACCCAAGGCGGGAGAATTCATTGGATGATACACCCCTCTCAAAAAAAATGCTGATACAAGCTATCGGTTTTTCTTCGACCACGTGGGCAAAGTCACATGTAATACTTAGCTAACTGTAAACTTACCTAATGCTAAACACTAAACATAGCTCGATTGATTAAGGAGTCGAGTTTTCATTTGTTTTATACAATTGAATAACTGAACGGCGAACACAATGGAATGTTTGTAGATTTTTTAACAATATTATGCAGTGTTCGGTAGCAATGCTTTTATTTTACGACATTATGTAATGTGCCATATAATGAGAAATTGTTTTAGAATGATAGATATAAAAATATTGAGACGCAAGTTAAAATGTCATTCTCCCAAAATAAAATGAAATTCTAAAACTCAGTCCAGTCCAATCTAATTTAGTTTCAGAGTCAAACTCCAAATAGCAAGAAAAGGGCTAATAAAAAGAAATTAGACAATTTCTTTAGAACAATTTCCTCAATTTAAACCGTAAAACACATAGTCCGGTCGTTGATGTCTTTTGTATGTAAATAAAAATGTTGCATAAAAATCACTTAACTACACATCGTTATGAAGATGAAAATGCCCACTTACACTCATAACTAGTGAATTATTCAAATATGTATGTAATAGGGAATTTAGTTGCTTACATTATACGCTAGGTTTAGTAATTTAAGTTGGGTTCAAGTAATTTTAAGATCGGTTTTAAGTCAAACAGTCAACAATAATAATTTCCAAGTCGTTTCCCAATCTCCAAGAATATTTTATCTCTGTCATAAGAAACTGACATGTTGTAATCACATAGTACCTACAGTACAGGCAACAAAACAAGTCATAATAAAATACGAGTGACCTACACTAATATCAACAAAAACATTTCGCAAGAACATTGGAATAATTTACCATTACCTCAGTCAAACCACAGATAAACAAAATTAAATAACAAACCTTCAATTAGAAACTCCAATTCCGTTCCACCAAAAAGGTTTAACACAATATTATTTCATTAAAAAAACACTAAACTTAAACACTACAATATCACTGGCTGTTTCGAACGTGATTTTGAATTTGAAAGTGGAACGCGCGCACGCGCACGCAGTCCGCGCAATACTGGCCGCTGATTGGCGTTCGATGCGCGGGAACGTGTGTCAAATGACGTATGACGTTTATAAACAGGTTGTATGGACATTATTGCAATTTTATTTTTTTATAATTTATAGCTGAATGCAATCGCGGACTGAATAGCTGTTGGTCTAAATCAGTGTTCAGTGTTTCAGTTTTGTAATTGGATTGGTATACAACTGTCCGATTGTAATGGTTTGTTACGGCGAAAGCGACCGGTACCGGTATTCTTAGATGTTGCGAGGCTAGGAATGTTTGGTTGCTGATACTTAACTATAGCACAAAATTACAAATCAAATTAACTAGTTTTTAGGTTGATATCTAAATAGTACTCTCATACTTACTTATATGCTTATATAGAATGATTATAATGATACACATAGGTAGGTTCAATGCTGATAATTCCAATGTCAAATGAACAATACCAAACTTTAATTTGCAGTAATGTAGATGGGGTTTTAAATAATTCCTCTAAGCACTCTTCTTGCTATGAAAGTAACCATCTTCACGGATGAAAGACAGTTATGACTTTTATATGGAGTAACAGATTTCAGACTAGATTTTTGCGTGATAGAGTGATGTTTCGGTACCATTCCTTTCCCTCCCCATCCCCGATTTTCAAATCTTTACCCCCAAAATGATGGCAAGTGCAAAGCACTTAAAACTCGTCTGTTGTGGTATCATTACGACAACTAATGTCTGCGAGTTTGCCTCTCTATCCCATAAAAAATAACCTATTGATCCTATTGCCATATACCGGACACAATGCCAGACTCCGTGCTACTACTGAGAATTTTTTACCCGAAGCTCCTTGCCCGGCAGTCGCTCTTGCGACCACCACGACCACACGGCTAACGAGACAGTCTTTCTCTGTTTATAATGCAACTATTTTCAGAGTTTGACCTGCGACTTGGTTCACCCAGATCGTAGACGAAATGACGCCGCCACACCTATTTAAGTCGACTTCATAAATAATACATAGCCATCATAAATAGCTAGTCGATTTATAGCGCGACCGTTGTCTCGTGCTGGTTAATATTCCGTATGAATCATGGTCTATGGGACAGAATGTATGGGATAGCTATTTGATTTCAAGTTTTCATAGAAGTACTTATAAATTCGTAGAATCATGACTACAAATCATAAAGACGCTTTCTACCGATCGATCTGGAACTTCTGGACGCCATTGGGGCAGGCTTAAATTCAATAGGGGTTGTGACTGAAATGATAATGAACAACTGAATTCAGCAGGCTTCTGGGTTTATAGTTGCCCGTGCCAAATTAACTAAGAAATTATGTAGGTAGTTGAAGAAGGAAAGCTTTGAAATTTGGCAAGCTAAAATATAAATTTTCTGAGTTCAAAGATCCTTGTACCTAAATCCATTTGTACTGTCGAGGGTCGTTTTCCTTACAATCGGAGCAATGACTCAGTAGATTTCCCACGGCTAAGAACAATACATCTTACATCCTTTTTTACCACGTACAACAGAGAGAGACACCCACATAGCGTAGGACATGGTTACATTTGCAGAAGCCTTGTGGATAAGAAAACATTAATCTTCAGTTTTGAAGTGATTTGCCGTGGGATTTAGGAGTAACTTGTATTGTATTGAATACATAGAATCTTGTAGGTTGAATGTAACACTTTTACTTTAGTGTTACTACATAAAAACCAACATGTAGACGTGATTCCCAGTTATAGGGTCGTGGGTAGGTCACCTCATGGGTACCGAGGCTTCAGTTAGAAGGAGTTGGAATAAATCTTTATTCATTATAAGAAATCGGTCATAGTACAGATAAAAATCTTAATTTAAAATCAGAGACCTCACTAGGTTTGAATGCCTGTACTAGGAAAAATATCCTGTATCACAGGCGAAAGGAGCACACACAATGTTACTAATTCTAGGACAAGTTATTTATATATGGAATGGGATGGTTTTTAGTAAATTCTGACTATATTCCTCACTAAGGACGAGAGGAGTAATTTTATGAATAGCCATAAAAATGATTGTGATGTAGACGAAACGACGAAAAAAAACCAAAGGACCGTTTTTTTAAATAAAACCTTGATACTAATTCCCAAAACTTAAATAGAAGGTACCTTTATAATAGGAAAGAGGTAATGCGCAGAACCAACGTGCATCTCCAGACGGAAGGACGGAATATCATCAACTTTTCAGACTTCTAATTTTAAGAAGTAGGTAATTAGAAAGGTTTTCTCTTATCATTTCGGCGTACTCACACCCATAACTTCCCAAATCAGTTTAAAGGAAGTTTTGCTAAACAATTCGGTAATGCGAACGCACTTATAACCGCGTAACGGTTTGAAGCCGACGCTATATTATTGTCGTACGTGTTTTCCTGTGCCCACATATTTAGTATATCTATATGCAAGTATGTATGTATGTAGTTACTATTTACCGTTTGAACTTTCCCCTTGAAAATTAAAAATGAAAGCGAGTTGGTAACTGTTTTGTTTTAAAACACTAATGAAAAGATCTAGTTAGTTGAGGTCACCTGTTGTCACCTACATGTTTTTAAATGCTGTGAAATAATTGTTTTAGACAAAATTGAACTTTGTAACCAGTTTCTAAAGACTACTTATTTATTGGATAGACTTTTTTATGGGATAGGCTGGTAAACAAGCAGACGGGATCACGAGCCGCCCGTGTACACCCACAACCGTCAATTAATATTTATATTAAAAGAGAATTAAAAAAAAAACAAATTAAATCCTTCATTATGTACATATAACAACCATAATGCATAACAATGACGCCCACAGAGTATACAATTTTCTCAGTTAATAACTGTGTAATACAACCTTAACCCGCGCACAGTGGGTGATGCGCAGGCGCATGCATAACCTCACGTAATGAAGATTACATTCACGTTGACTGTTGACTCATCTTGACATACTGCGCTTTAGGATTGTTCAGTTCACGCCTTTACGATGATTAAAGTATTAAACAGTTATAAGAGTAAGTTGGATGCGGGTATCGAAGGGTTCCGTAGTTAGTTTTTTTGTGTTAGTAGTCATTAAATCGAGATGTTGAATATTTTTGCAACGTAATTGGCCGCAACGTAAATCTTAATGGAAGCACGGACTCTGGAATTGTACTCGGTACCTATATGGCAATAGGCTCACCCCCTATTACATAGGACTCATAACATAAATAGTGAAAAGTGGGTCTTATATTGTACAGTGGCATTAAGTGCCGTAATGTGCACCGCTGCCTACCCCTTATGTTATGTAAATGGCCGCAATTTTTTTAATAACATCTAAGAAAATAACTAAAAATCGCGGGTTACTCACGTAAATATAGGTACTGAGAAAGAGTAAGCTGCGCGCGACCCCTCTGTGGTTCGAATCCAGTAGAGCTTTTCTCAGTACCTCTATATTCACGTGAGTAATCCGCGATTTTTAGTTAATTTAGATAGTATGTCTTACGATAGTTATTATAATATGAAATTGACTGTCCTGATCTCTTGTTCAAACTCTCTTTCAATGTCCCATGCAGATCTATTAGTTACAATCCCCCACTTTTAATTCGGAATTCCTCAACGAGGTATAGGCAGAATTCCATTATTATGCGTGCAAGCAGAGACTTAAACAACTTGTGTAAGGAGTATCCAATAGATCCGTTTGTAACGCGGACTTCTACGGTGCGAAGGATGCTCACCCTAATTTGTTATTGTTGGTAGTATGGTTGGTGTGTGTTTATTTTTTGTTTTTTATTTAGTTAGTATATGCTCTTGTTGTTTTTTTTTATTTTCTTTCCCTAAACGATGTATTTGTTTGGACTGTGAGTGTTTTTTTTAATTGGATAATGTGAAGTCTATCCGTGAAAACCTGTAATTGGCTTTCTGGTGTTATTATGTTATCTGTTTGTTTGCTATGTGATGTGTAGCTGTTGGTTTTCCAATCCATAAATAAATAAAGACATCTAAGAAGTCTAATGTTTTCTCGTCTTAAAAGGTTAAAGACCTGGGCTGTGACCGTAGTTTATAGTTAGTATCCACTACTTTCTACATTATGTACCTCGACTAGATAGTGCTCTAAACGTAGATGTAAATAAACGTAACTCTAATGGGAGTCGTGGAGAGCTGAACCTGCATTTTCCATTTAGGACACGGAATTGTGCCCGGTATATGGCAATAGGCTCACCCCCTATTACATGGGACTCATAACATAATTAGTGAAAAGTAGGTGTTACATTGTACAGTGGTATAATGTGCACCTCTGCCTACCCCTTCGGGGATAAAAAGGCGTGATGTTATGTTATGTTATGACACGGAACCCAAAAACCACTGAAAACAATAGAATTACGAAATATAAGCAGTCGGAAGATGATTTCGAGGATTTATTACTTAATTAAGTCGCTCTTTGTGAGCATGATTGTTTCCCGTCGAACCGCGGGAATTTAGAACACTTGGAACCAACTGACATACATTTTGTGAACCGGTTATAAGATGTTAAATAACTCATAATCTTTCTCAATACTTAATTACACGATTAAATGTTATAAAAGTGTTTAATTAAACAGCTGTAAATGTATCGCGTAATGGCGTTTTTGAGGTAAGGTGCAAACAATTTTGTTATGTTCATTTGTCACTCTAGCACCGGCTTTATGTAGGAACGGGGTGGTTTTTAGTCAGTAATGCCGGTATACTGAACCGTTACTTAATTTTAAGTCGTGCTTAAATATCGTGCCTTCTCTGTCATTTTACAAAGAATTTGTAGAGATAGAACTATACTTAAGCACGACTTAAAATTGAGTAGCGTTTCAGTATTCCGACATAAGAGTCTGACACTCCCTCTCGCCTCACACGGGCGGGAGAAGCCATTGGATGATTTTCCCCCCTCATAAAAACAGCACTGGCTTTATCTATCAATCTTGAATTCATGTAAAACTAGATAATATATATCGATTATTATTAGTAAGCCGAATAATATTTGTTTTTCGGCGGGAGAATTCATTCGATGATTTCCCCCCTTCAAAAAAAGGTGCCTTCTATAATAAAATTGATCTACTTCCTTAATTTAGGCCTACAAACTAATTTCTAACCAATAAACAACTGTTCCATGTACAATAAACAATACTTTGTTTAGAAAATAAATCTGAAATTAGCGTTATATAACCAACTATTTAAATGTCATAACATGGGTTAATCAATTCTATGGAGTACATAATCAATTATAATGGCTTATGAGGCAACTGTAAATTTGTGTTATTATGTCAGTATTTATTTACTTCACACGATTGCTGTAGGATGATTTTGGTTCAACATGATACTTTTATACGTAGACTCAGCCAAAGTAAAAATAAAAACTGCATTTAAAATACAGACTTAAAAATAACTAAATAGTATTGATAAGTTACCAACCCACTGATAGATTAGAAGTC
This sequence comes from Spodoptera littoralis, assembly GCA_902850265.1. Classification (NCBI taxonomy): domain Eukaryota; kingdom Metazoa; phylum Arthropoda; class Insecta; order Lepidoptera; family Noctuidae; genus Spodoptera; species Spodoptera littoralis. The sequence continues at coordinate 8,239,861 of LR824555.2, read as the reverse complement.
GATGCCATACGCTAATATCATAATGATATAACTTAATGGCCACGAAATTGTAAATTAGTTATCTATTAAGGTTTTCATGAATAATTTTGTATAGAATTTTGTTAACTAAACTATCAGTGTTGTTAAGTTGGGTAAAATCTGTCAACTGACAATTTTATTCTACAGTTAAGAATCAACTGATGATTGAAAAATCGGTCCTAAGTTATGTTTTGAAACCATTACTCGGCTCGGCTCTGTACCCATTGCTAGGTACTGTCTCTGTACTGAATGAATCTTCACTTTCTTACTTGCATATGGACGTTCTGCTGTAAATGGTAACAAATAGGTACGTTTTTAGAGACAAAATAAAACACATTTATAACTACTACACTGAATATATTTAATCGTGAAATACATATTTTAGATAACAGATCCAGACATTGATTGATATAAGGTGATCGACACTATAAGTACACACTTTTGACCGAACATGTTTGACAGTATGAATAGGAATCTAGACTAATACGAAAAAATTAAAGACATGTTTTATGTCGTATCAAAATAAAACATTAATAATGACATGTATAATCAATTAATCCACAGCATTTTATAAGTAATGTAATTACAATAAGGGCCCATTTAAGAATAAATAATCAAGTTTCTATTAGCTTAATTGTCACATATTTGGCGCGCATTTCGCGTGAGACATATGTCAATTAGATTAATTTATTAAACTGGCTTAGATATTGTTAAACAGACCTTTATTGTATTGTTCTCATGATTATAGTTAAAAGATCAAAAGAAGCAAAGAATTTCCTTCTTATTCTCAGATACATAAACTACAATTTCAAATAACCCGTCAAAACATGTCGGAACATTGATTTCAGAAATACGAATCTATGATTTTGTATAGATACTCTTACATAGAATGTACACAGATTTGCCTACAATAACAATAAAAGCGAGTAGAGGCAAAAGGTACAACACTACACACAATAAACTATTAAAATATTCAATTTTATTATTACATGCAAAAGCTATGCAACACCTTCCACTCAAACGATTAATTCAGAAAACATTACTTATACATTATACATAGATTTATAATAATAATAATTTTATTTAAAATTCGAAAAAATTGTAAAATTTTTGACACAACATTCAAAGATAGAAATGAGATTTCTGTAAACGCAAATAAACTCTTAAAACATCAAGGTCCATTACAAAGTGAACAAAGAATAATTATATGTATAGGACCTATCACACAACTGATGTATATACTTCCCGATCTCCATCTAGCTACTACATTCCCCTTTAAATATCACTATTAGATGGATAAGTACAATTAATTTTAGTAAGTAATTCTAGGCAATTCGGTTTAGCGAAACAAATGCAACGTAGTGAGATTTCGAACAACTTAGGGTGCATGAGAATGCATGCATACTTCTCAAAAGGCGGGTTTAATGTATCCCGCACATTTTGTCATTTGTAGGCCGCCGTAGTTTGTGAAAGACGCATGCATTCGTCAAATGTCACAACGTGGATTGTCCTTATGTCATACTTCTTAAACGTTAGTACCTAAGTCATTGAAGAAATCACACCACGTTCTTTACACAAAAAGTTACAAATTCTGTTTCCAATAAAACCTTTTTAGAGACGATGTAACTTTTACTATTTAAAAATTATACCCGCTGTTTAAAAATGGCATTTTTAAGCAATATTTATCAGAATTTCTAACTTTCCACATAAGTATAATATGTTACAATGTTATTCCCTACTATATAAATTGATATTTGTTCATCATAAGATGCCAAACCGACTTCAGTTGTTTCACAGCCTTTTTGAGTCTTGGTGGTATAAAAATTGGTATTTGAACTCTGTCCTTTAAAAATACTGTTATTATTATTATTTGTAAATACTCTTTGCTACCATTTCGTTAGGAAGGTTTTTTATAAAAGAGGATTTAAGACCCATCACAATTCACTATATATTTGTTTGTAACTATGTATATTTTGTACTGCATACCATAGTACACTCCGCTTTAAAATATCTGAGCCGGAGTACTGTTTTGTTCACACCGGTATCAGTAGGTAAAAAACTGTTAGTAACTTGAGAGGTATTTTTAAAGGCAAATCGTATGGATTAATAATTTATTTATATGCATCAAACCTTCCATATTTTATCAAGATCACAAGACACAGGACAGAGTTAAACAATAATGATATTAGTAAACTAAGAGGCGGGAATGAATAAGATACTCGTGAATTCGTCAGTACCACAAGTGAAGATAGTATCACAATTATAAAATAAAAACACTCGTATTGTGTTGTTTATTAGTTCTTATTATCTGAATGCTGGGGCAAGAGTTACTATTTGGTAAAATATATTCGTTGTTTAACAACGCCGTTTTATGTTCACACAACCTGAATAAGTCTTTTCCTTTGGCAAACTTTAATACTGAATCACTAGTTATCATCACTGAAGATTGATCATAAAACAATGGGAATAAGTAGTTTATAACCTATAGTTTAACTGGGAGTACCCATTGGGTTATTAAGTAAATAGAAATAGATTACGGTACGAAATAGTGAAGTGCCTAGGAAAAGACATGACGCCTACAGCTCAATACTGAACAACCACTTCTATCTCTTGCCCATACGACCAGATTTCTTAATATTATTTGTTTTTAATATTTATAACGTTGTTTTAATGATCTTAGCCTCTTCTATGCATTTCTCAGTCTCAGGGAATGTATGTTGGTAAGTCTCTTCGTTGCCTTACAAAATATATGTTCACACATTCGAACTTTTTTTTATAAATGTCATAAAAATATTTGAAGGAAATTATTTAAACACGTTCTTTTCGTTTTAATTTTAAATATACATATACATATATAGTTTTATCGTGCTCTAAGTTAAAGAGTACTTAGTACTACATACTATTTGAAGCAATAATTTTATTGGCCTCTTACGTTGGCCTATGGTCTTGTCTCATTGGGATACCGTAGGAAAATGCACTTTAGTTCCTTTGATTTTAGATTCGAATCGCAAAATTAGTTTAGAGAGCTTTTGGTATAGACTATAATCAATATTTGCTGTTATTCAGATGTCAACAGTATCCCAATCAAATAAGATTGCACCCTATGCTAACAATATATAATCTAAAATTGAAAACACTTTGGAATTTCGAATGTTATAAAGTTGTATCGTGTAATTCTATAAAGGCATATAATGTGAGAGTTTGTCTTTTTGTTCGTCGTAACATCACAAAGATTGTGCGTGGCCATCGTGTACACACTGTCAATAGTTTCATGAAACATTGTTGTTAATACGTTTCCTGAAAGCCTGACTTTAAAGTGAATAATTAATTAAAACTAATTTATTAATGAAACTAGGTGAGAAGTAATCAGGCTAGCAGAAGGGCGTAGTACAATATAAACACTAAATTATTTGTTTAGAACGGCAGCTGTTAGTAGAATAGGATAATTTCGATTAGTTGCAATCCTTTTGCGTACGAATCATGTTGTTCAGTCTATATTTTCAAATGCATGTATTGGGGACGGACTATCATGTTCATGGTTTCTGTAAACCTGGGCTCCTTATTCCCCATGAAATAAAGTCTATTTTCGTTTAATAGTTATAGTTACATCTGGCTATTCGAAAGCATTATATCCAGCTACGTTTATCATCGAATGTTCATTCGTTCGTCAAATCGTTCCCTTAATTGTAAAACGGTTTACATGAAAGCGATTTCCGTCAGTAAGTTTTGAAAATGCTTTAAATATTTGTATGAAACTATACTAGCTGCATTGTCCGATGTCTGCCTACATTTCCTAACAAAATACTCCTATATTCGTTTGTCTTTCTTGTTTACATTTCACAGTAGCAGTGGCACTTGTTATTTTATAAAAATTCACTGTATTTGATACAGTATCGCGATCGTTCGCTTAAAGCTTCAAGTTGATATAAATGATGTATTTGTAATACTTCGTTATATGTTGTGCAATGTTCGTGAACCCGTCAGTATAATCGGTACTATATTTACAATTTTCCACGGGTCCCATGACTAGATAGATGTTTAAACATTTCTTATTTTCATTCTATATCACACCAAAAGTAACGATTGACTTGTTCTATGTTACTCTATGTCGCTTGCTGTTACTTTGTGCGATGGTACTCGGCGACTTTCCCTCTGGCGTGTTAGCCATGATGTAATAAAACCTGCTTGTAATAATACTTATAGTTTCATTAGTATTGTCTCTTTACCTCGTTAAATAATAACATGAGCGCGCAAACTCGCAATATCTTGCAGCATAAACTAGGAATGTCAATAAATATTATAAAAATCTTTTCTAACAATAAAAATCTGAGTAAGCGGGTTTGATTACATCAAGGAGGTTGTTATAATAAAAAACTTTTTTCTCTAACATTGCAATTATTACAACTACATGATAAATTCGCGATATTGAGAGATGTTGCCAGTAAACATATCTTTCGGCCTTTCTCTATGTTCCTATATTATAACAGTTCTATATACTAAGATAACAAATTAAAGCAAGTATTATCGAATCATTTGATTAATTGTTTGATTTGTTTTAGGCAAGGTGGGGGTGGACTATAATGTTTTACACAAGACGTTTTGCCGTAGACTAGATCTGGATTGACTTTTATTTTATAGATAAGGTTCATATTTAAAATCAGATAATTATTCTAAAATGTTCAATGTTAGCTTCTTCCTGGCTCTATTATATTTAAGTAGATGTGCTGTCTAAGTATTTATAAGTTAAGTATTTAACAATACTAAAATTCTGTCCTACTATCAATAAATGACAGAATTAAGTCTTTGAATGCCGGTAGAGTTGAAGACAAATCTTTCAAGGTTAAGTAGTAAATTTGTATTTGTAAAAGTAATTGTTAATTTATTTTAATATAGATTAACAAACTTGCTTCGAAACAGCAAAGCATAACTGATGCTATTGCTGCGATGCTCAGTGTTAATCTGAAATAGAGATTCTAACCAATACTATGTGAGCGTGCTTTTTACTTACGTACTTACTTCTTTTGACTTGCTAATGGTCCTATTAAGTCTGCGTTACATCGGTTGTAATTATGAGCCCCGGTTCGAGTTCGAAACTAGTCGAGTAATATCGAATACTTATTTTCACGCACACACACACATACCTACAATTAACAAAAAAAGTGAAGTTTTTGCCTGTTAGTCATTATTGCTCATAAAATAATGTAAATAGAAATCGGCAAAACGTCTTGAATAAAATACTATATTTAAAGGAAAAAAAACTTAAAAATATGAATACGATATCTGATTAGAATTTTGGTATAAACTTTGTGTGTTCATTTTATTCTTACACGATTATAGAAAATGTTCCATTTTTACTTAGTTATGATTAATATAGTTTTTCATATTATTATTATTACTTATGTGGGTGTATACAACTTGCGTATAAAACCTCCTTAAAGTTTCTTTCTCTTTCTTTTTATACGGTTTTAAAGTCAGTATTTGTTTTGATGGAATCTGTTAAGTGTTAAAAAAGATTTTTGAGTAAAGAAAAGTTTAGTAAATTTTATTTACTTATCTTCTGACTGTGTGTAAGTGATATTCTGTATACAAATATAAGATTAAAGAAATAAGTTTTAAACCCACGTTGTATAGCCCAAAATTCAAAGAGAAATAATTGTTTTCATTTAATACTATTAAAGAGAATCTACGCTTAGCGTTTATATACAGCGTGCCCTATTAACGAAACACGTTAAATACACCCTCGTGGTTATGAATACGGATTTAAATATCACCATGTATATAAGTAGGTTTTGTTTTAATAAAAAAATTGTATCAGGAACTTTCACTGTTATATTTTATACTGTTTTTAATTATTTTTTGTTTGTATTTTAAAAATATTTTAATTCTGATATCAGTACTTTTGTTTATGTATTGGTCTTTAGTAGAAGAAAATATATATTTCTAGAGAGCATATTATGAGATGAATAAATATGACACAGTAATTTTGGCGTAAAATATACCTTATTCTCATTGCCTTAAGGTTGAATTTCGTCATATTGAAAGTTACACAGATTCTTCTACGCCCTAACAGAGATATAACACGAAAATGAGCTCTATAGTTCTAATCAGAGAGCACATGTTTGCTTCAACATTTATCCTTATATAAATTAATTTTAAAAGTACTGATAGCAGCGCCAAACAGATCGCTTGCATTTTGGTAACAGATATTACGCGATCAATAATAATAATTATAATTAATAAAAGATTTGGAGTCAATTTACATTAGCGCATTCGAAGCGCATCGAAACCTCTTTCAAAACTGAACATAGCAAATTCAACCTTAACTCCATAGGGTCACGCACACATTACTTCTGAGTTTTAAAAGTCGCGCGGTATCTTCGGAACATATTCGCGTGAACAACTGAATACACATCTCAGAAGTAATATGTGCGTTACGCCGTGGTGTTAAAGTTGAATTTGTTAAGCTCAGTTTTAGATAGACACTTCGATGCATTTGGAACTTGTGCTAGTATAAATTGACCTTTAATAACAATTAATCTAAAAAATAATATCGACATCAAGTCAAACTTAGATATTTTTCGAAACATTTAGGCCTTCCATTCTGATTCTCGGCCCCAAATAGAATTAAAATTTCCACATTTATTTATAATAATTATGATACTTAATAGAGCAGAAAAACATTTTTTTTATACTTTTTATATTTTACCTAACACTACGGGTATAGTATTAAAGATATAAGAAACGATTAGATAGGTTCAATATCATTATTTCACATATACTCTGTCATCTAGGGCTGTGGCACGGTTTAAAAAGAAAAGAATAAATACTTTTTTAATATTTGAAAGAGTACGTGTTAAATAATGTATACTGAACTTGATTTGAAACCTCGCCAATCCCAATTTTATCTAAATATTCGTTCACTGTTTTCAATACTAAGAACATAGCGTAGAATTTTCTTGAACATATTCTTATTTAGTCGTCTATTATTATGTAGATAGTATTGAAAACAGCCCTCTATATAGGTTGTATATTTTCCTATCAAACTTTGTAGGATTCATCTAAATTGGATTAATTTGAGTCATACAAAAAGAAATTACAATGAGAACACACAATTAGTCACAAAATGTAGGGAAATGCTCGGAATATCAGTCATAAATTAAAACTAAAGGTTTTCGTTCAGATAATCCAACTTAGACTAATCCAATACCCTCGGTTCACCGTAATTTCGACTTTACTCCGTATATCACAAGGTGTTGTATCGAAATTTTAATACTTAGCTGCAATGAGTCTTCCGTTGTTGCTATCGCAGTTGTTTCTCCGTTCAGTTTGTGTACGACCTGTAATATAGAAATTACAATGTGTTTGTTTATTTGACCCTTTATACATATGCACTATGTTAGACCCGTAAAATGTGTATTAAAGGCAAAATGTACAAAGAAGCATCATACTCAATTTGAAATATTATTTTGTTGCACAAAACGTTGGGTCATTCATATCTATATCACAACAAACAAACTTTTTAATGTAAAAGTCAACTTCTTTAGCAAGCTGCAGTTTGTTTATTTGAACGCGTTAGGCTAAGGACTCACGGTGCGATTTTGTCCCCCCCGCCGCGTTTACGGACCAGCCTTTGTAGAATACAGATATGTGTGTAAAAAATCAGAGCAATTTCCACGGCGCGTTTTACGCCCGCGGCGAGCGCGGGAAAAGATCGCGCCGTGAGCCCTTAATTTCTGGAACTACTGGTTCGTTATTGAATATTTCTTTTAGTTCTTGGATAGTTCACTTATCGATGAAAGGCTATAAAACACGAAGCAGTGTTAAAGTAAAATAAACAATAGTATACTAACTGTACTCCGGTGGGCACGCGCGCCTCGCTGACGACGTAGTCGATGCGTTGTTGTAAGGTGGCGCGGGCGCGCAGGCCGGGGTGCAGGGACGACCACGGGGTCGGCCGCCATTTGAAGTCTGTGTACTCGTTCACTTCCTGAAATGTAATGGACTTCATTATGGTATGGTTGGTTTTATAGTCATTTGGTTTTGTTTGGTTTTAGATGTACGATAATTTTCAGAAGCAAGATTTTGGTGATCGAACTAACAATCCGTGCCAAACAATAAAATACTTTTACTATGCCATTCGTTTACGAAAATTGTCTACGAGTTAGAAATTTTCGTTCGTTCGTTCGAAAATGTTACACAATGGCGTCAGAAATTAAAATTAACACATTAAAGAATTGTACTTTCAAGATTTTCTGCTTTTTATCCCACGGCAACGCGGGCGAATCCGCTGGTAGAAACTAGTAAATAATATAAAACCGTTTAAAAACAGTAACTCACCTGTACATACTCCGGGTCGACAGGCGGAGGTTGGTCACCGCACAGGACTCGAATAGCTCCCTCCTCACTCAACTGTATCATGTTGTGGAACCGATCCTGCTTGTGGTATATAGCGGATATCTCCAATTGCATCAACCCTTTGCGCAGGCGCACGAAACCGAGCAAGTCGTATTGCCATACCCAGTAACCTGGTGGAAGTAGAATTAATTTAGCGATAGAAATTAATAGTCACAGTGTACTTGTGTAATTCTTATACGGGGATGTACGATTCGAGTCCTTAAACTGTCAAACACCGCGAGGACACTGGTGACCAAAAGTCAAAAGTCAAAAATCATTTATTTCAATTAGACCAGGAAGGCACTTTTGAACGTCAGCAATAGAAATTTAAAAATGAAGCTATTTGCTCATTCCAAGGTGTAGATTCCTATGGAGAAGAACGAGCAAGAAACTCCATAGGTTACTCTTTTCCAATCAGTTTCACAATACAATTCTTCAGTTACACAGTTTTATTGGTTTGATTGTGCGAGAACAATGTAACACCAAATCTAGCCAAAGAGATCGAAAAAGAAAATAACCCTTAAAGACAATAAATAATACAGTCTGGAGCTGACCAGTCACAGTTGACGGCGCCCGTTCACGAACATGACACGTACACCAGCACCGCCCAACTCAATCATATTGCAGGGAATCTAGCGACCCAATGCACGTGCCACCGCCAATTCGATCTTTGAGTGAACATGACAACTCCAAGCTGACATAAATGCATTCTACTAGTCCAATTTAATATTTAGTTAATTACAGGGCTGTCACATTAACAATGATTATGCAAGTTAAACCATATACATTTAAGCAACTACGTTGTAATATTTAGGTTGAATTTCATTGACACATCAATGTTTTTCGTTATCCCGTGGAGCTGGACCAGCGTGCATCCAAGCATTTTTATCTTCTATATAATCATTAATTTTGTAATATGCTTGTCTACATAAAGTTTTTTTTATACATAATTTAAACTTCATTTCATTTAGGTGCTGTATATCGCTTGGTATCTTGTTATAACATTTAACACAGAATCCCATGAACGATTTACCCACTTTCGCCAATCTCAAAATTGGCTGACTTAATCTATCCTTATGTCTAGTTTGATAGTGGTGTCTGTCCGACACTTTACCAAATAACTGTAGATTTTTCCTAACATACATAATTGTGTGACCGCAACCTATTGTTCTATAATTGTGTCTATAATGACGGTACTCAAAGAGTTAATAGGGTAGTCTCCTAGATTTTACTGGTAGATTAATTTAAAAAATTAGACACGTATTTTTTCTTTTTAACAAAACTAATTTATTCGACGATATTTATTTTGAAATATTGTGTGACGTCACAACGTGCCACATTTTGTACCACGTTGCGACGTCACAACCTCTCACTCCTAAACTTATTTCATTTTATCTAAGTATTGTAACTTTGTATGAGGAAATAAAAAATACGTATCTTAAATTTTTTCATTATGTACCTGACGTGCTAATTAGATTATTAATGCTGTATGCTCGTTCCCTACAGCATGTAGATACAAATGTAGATTCGAATGGAGAAGAACGAACAAAAAACTCCATTCGTTTACTCTTGTAAAAAACTATGTTCTCACATATGTACAATATTTATCATCTCTGATATGTAAAGATATTGTTCTTGACAGTTAAAAAAAAGTATTGAATTAGACTAGTCGTAAGTACCCAATTAAGTTACACTTACCATGTATGGCGAGTCGTTGTAGATGCATGCACTGCCAACACAGAAGTACGAACGGGTTCACGTGCGCGTACGTGTCCGGCTGGGGAATGCAAGGAACATTATTAGAATAAGTGTTGATTTCTTATCCAATCTGGAGTTTATTCATTATGATTTTTAGAGGTAAACAAACACAAAGTAACACCGTCTTTTTAATAGTTCTTTTGAGTTCTATATAATACAGTCAAAGTCAAAGCATTTATTTCAATTAAACTGTCAAACACCAAGCGGTCACCGGTGACCGCGACCTATTGTTCTTTAACTCGTCGAGTACCGGTTTTATAGACACAATTAAAGAACAATAGGTCGCGGTCACCGGTGACCGCTTGGTGTTTGACAGATTAATTGTGTCTATAAAACCGGTACTCGACGAGTTAAACCATAGTTTGGTACTTTTGAAACGTCAACAAATACAATATAAATAATACATAGTCTGTCAGTCAGTCCGTCAGTGAAACTAGGTGAAGCTAGGTGCTAGGTGAAGCTAGCTAATAGGGGGTAAGGATCAATTTTCCACTATGCTGTAGCACAGTAATAACTGAGACATGTAATAATGCACGACTAGGAGTCGAATTCGGAAAAAAAATACTTCATGTAGACTTTTTACATCCCTCTATACTTTGCAGTTTCAAACAAAAAGTGCTTTAATTGATCCAAATTCTAGTCTAGTAACGAATCCGTATTTATAACCATTGCTTCGTTCTGTACTCTCAAACTAATAGTTGTAGTGTGTGTAGTGTCCATTTACTGAATCAATCTTTACTTTCTTACCTGTGTGCCCAATAACTTGGCTAACTGATAACTTTAATATGTAACAAATAAATTCATTATGGATATACCTGTGCCTGTCGCAATGGTCTGACGACGCGATGGTAAGGGTCTGAAGAGTCGTACGGACAGTCTGCCCAGATCACTTCCTGCAGAGTATTCTGATACAGACGCGATATGTGAGACAGTAGGGGCGTGTATAGCTGGAACAAATTGTGTAGTTTGTTTATTCACTTCCCGTTGAAATTCATTACCTAAATTTGTTCATACAAAAGTAGTCTCTAAGCATTGGAAATAAGGTCTATAATGTAGTTAGTGGAGAGCGGTCACCGGTGACCGCTTGGGGATCTATGGGTTAAAGTTATAAATGGTAAAGATTTTATTGTTTCTACATTTAGTAGTCTGGGAAAGAATTGAAACAAAATATTTCACGCAACAACGCCAATTTTGCACCTGTATAAGTAGGGAATGATACCCATCTTTAGTCGAATTTATATAAAAATACTATTGGAATGCTTACTTTCCAGGGAGTAACAAAGGTTAGGTTTAATTCCGATATTTCAGGTTATGATTCAACTCTGTCGATAGCTATACGCAAAAAAATGAGTAAGTATATAAAAAAATATATACAAACGTGTTAACTGTTGAGTGCAAATAAAAATACTCACAGACTTGCAGAACATAACTTTGAGCGATATAAGTCGGAGGCCCTCCACTAGAACATTCTGCATTATGTCCTCGAACCTCCTGTATGGCACGGCGATCTGAAACAATGGCATAACATACATCATTTTACTTACTACGAGTTGTTCATATAACAGTTACATTTTTAATCATTTAAAATGTAAGAGAGCTACTCAGTTCGGCCTGAATGGGTCACATAGACCGGAGTGAAACCACGACCTCATAGTAAATAGTTGCGTTGTATTTCGTCGTGTGAGTGAGGTCACTGAAAACCTATGGTTACCTAAAACGCTGGTCGAGTGGTCGCATGTGCGACTGCCGGGCAAGGGGTATCGAGTTCTATTTCCGGGACGGGCATAGTAATACGGTATAATTATAGGAATAGGCTCACCCCTTTTTACATGGTATGCATAACATAAATAGTGAAAAGTGGGAGTTACATTGTACAGTGGCATTAAGTGCTGTAATGCGCACCTCTACCTACACCTTCGGGGATAAAAGGCGTAATGTTATGTATTTTATAAAGTAGTAAAGACAGGCAACTTACAATATTAACGGTGACTCTGAGCGAGTACTTGTAGAAGTCGTGCATGGTCTCCCAGTCGATACGCTGCAGCGCTGGCTTCCTGTTCGTGATGTTCAGAGTCAGGTAACGGAAGCTCTTCAGCTGGGACAAGGTGATCAAAGACGACGTACTCAGTTGCTCGTAGTCCACTATTAAATGCTGTAATTAAGCAATTTGGATGTTAAAAATCACTTCCATTGATTTGACGAATTTAATCTTTAGAAATATTTGACGCTATATTTTGCAGAACCAGATTTCAAACAACCGATTTTTTGTTACTTAATCATAAACTGATGTAGCTCCATAAAGTCTACACTCAAATTGCGATGGTTTAAAGTAGTTGTCCGGCCGGAGTTTTGGACTTATTTTAATAAATTTATTTAGAGGAATTTTACAAAGGAGCGGCTTTAAATCTAATTAAATAGTCACCATGAATGAAATACCGAGGTTCGGGCTCGGAAGTCAGTATCTGACTGTCAGTCAGTTATATCGTGGTGGCCCAGAGGTTTAAGACGCCCGCTTCTCAAGTATGTGGTTCAAAATCTACCAACGGCAAGTATCACGTATCAAGATTATCTAGACACTGACCAACGGTGAAGGAAAACATCGTGACGAAATCTGGGCTTATAATTTCTAATTATAAGTTTGTAATCGCCAACCCGCATTGAGTAAGCGTGGTGAATAATGCTCAAGCCTTCTTAGAAGAGGCTTTGCTTAGCAGTGGGCATTTATAAGCTGTTTATGATGATGATGGGATTTAGTGAGTAAGAGTCTGGCAGTATATCACGGGAAACAATACATGTTTGTACTTACAGTGATAGTAGAATATCGCATCAGATGTTGGTTGGTGCTGCTTAGGATGGTGTCGGCCATCGCGAGAATGGTATTAAACTTCAGCGGACGGGAGTAGTACTCTACTTGCTTGTTCTAGAATAAGAAATAATTTTATTTAACTAATTGTAATATACGACTTGCTCACGGAAATGTATGTAAAATAGCTCTACTCGTTTCAATACAAATCGGAACTCATATTTATGAGCAACGTAAATTCGCGAAAGCTCCGTATACCTAGTTGCCAGTACTTGGGACTTCTATTCATGAACAACCGTACATTTCCATTGATTTATGTCCAAATATTCAAACGTCACTCAATTTGAAGTAGCGGTTAAGTATAGTTCTGTCGCTACAAACTCTTTGTAAAATGACAGAGATGGCATGGTATTTAAGTACAAGATAAAATTTAGTAGCATTTCAGTATTCAGGCTTTAGTATGTGCTTAGATAGTTATAACACAAATGCAGCTTAAACTTTACAGTTCAATATACTAAGTACATATTATACGCTAATGTTAGTAATAGTAATGGTCTCGGGTTCGATTCCTGGGTCGGGCAAAATTTTACTGATCTTTTTCAAAAAATCTCAGTAGTAGCACGGAGTTTGGAATTGTGCGGGCACAATTCCACTATAACATGGGACTCATAACATAAATAGTGAAAAGTGGGTGTTACATTGTACAGTGGCATTAAGTGCCGTACCTCTGTCTACCCCTTTGGGGATAAAAGGCGTGATGTTATATATTTGTCACCTTGTGAAGAATTAAAGAGAAAACTACGTTATTTCTAAGCAAAAATTCGCGGTATAATGAGAGTATGATAGAAAGGGATGATAACAAAGCAAATATGAAAATATTGTATAGAAACCACATGATGAGAAATAGAATGTATGACGTAATGTCTGGCAGGAGAACAAAAGGATGAAAAGAGATATTATACCTAGTTTAGGTAACTTGATATGAAGTCAGGTAAAATAAAAGCTTATTTTCAAAAGACCTTTTAGTGTTCAGCAGAATGTAGGAGTGAAATGTTAAGAGCTATTGTTTCGTTGTTCGTGGCTATTTCTAGAACTTAAGGCTAATGGGAATGTCTCTCAATGTATTGTAGGATATGAGAAGGCATGTATGAAATGAGAGCGCCCTAGACGACATATACTGACCAGAGATAGGCGATATATTAACCTCTTATCTGACGGCATATGAGACACAATAGAAAACACATTGTGTCTCGCGTATATCTACGTTCCCGGCATAAAGAAAAGAAGGGCAAGGTTAAGCCCGGGTTACAAGTGACAGAACTATATTTAAGCATGACTTAAATCAAGTAGCATTTGAGTGTTTCAGCGTAAGTGAATAGAAACACATTTAAGATGAAACTGCAGTGAATGGTAACCTTAATACTAACAGAACAAGTTTGTATGGCATTGATAGCAAAGGTTAAACTTTTAAATGGCAGCGAACTGACGCAAAAGGAAGAAAGCGCTTCCTTAACGCATCTGACGTTTGATTTTGCACCTTTTTACTGATGATAAAGGTTACATTTAGATCGTCATATTACATATACGACGTTACAGTTATCTATACTGAATCATTTATGAAATACTATAACCACTTTACGCAATGATTTATTGTAGTAAAACAATCGTTAGACACATTGAGCAAATTCGATTTTAACGACATAATTTACTCAAGTAACAGTCCTACAAGGTTACTCGACTGGTTTCAAGCTACACCATAGTCCTAAAAGCTTTGACTCGAAAGTAATCGAGTAACTTCATCGATATATTATCGTAAGTCGTAAATAATTGTTTACCCGTATGAACACTAGGATACTCTAAGATTAAAATAAATGTTATATTATTGTCAAACTGAAGAGTTTGTTGGTTAGTTCGTTTGTTTGAATGCACTAATCTCAGGAACTACTAGTCCGATTTGAATAATTCTTTTTGTGTTGCATAGTCCATTTATCGAGGAAGAGTATAGACTATAGAACATTACGCTACGATCAATAGGAGCCGAGCAATACGGGTGAAATCGCGCAGAAGTAGCTAGAAAATATTAATAATAATAATACGTACGCTGTATCTCTCGTTTTCATTCTTGACTGCAGCCATCCCGCATCCCATGAAGCCCAACTTCTTCAGGCTCTGTATGTTCTTGTACACCAGACTCTCGATTTGTACCCGGCTAAAAAAAAATTGTAAGCCACGTGAAGACAAGACAGCAAAGAAGAATACTTTTATCACCATCTATACTCTAAGGTCCAATAATGAGTTTAAACATTTGAGAAACTCCAGAACAAACTCCTGCAGAGACTACAGAACATTAACTCGTTGAGTACCGTCATTATAGACACAATTAAAGAACAATAGGTTGCGGTCACCGGTGTCCTCGCGGTGTTTGAGAGTTTAATACCGATTTTAGAAGAGGTTGCTTTCAGTATGCGTCGCGGAACCGTAGCGCACGGTTGATTTTACCGACCCGCTGTTGTGTTTATTACTTACTTCCGCGAATAGTTTTTCTAGATAAATTTTAGTTTAAACTTTTTACAACCTAAAATGGAGAGTGGAGAAGACGAAGATGGAAATGATATAGAAATATTACTAAATTGTGAAAAAGACTATGACGAATCTTTGGACCCAAAAATTACGCGAGTTGAAATACATAAAGAAAGTGAAAAGAAAACGCCTGAGAAGAGAAAAGAGAGAGAAGATGATCTTAATGATGAAGATGACTTTATTACTGTGAATAGGAGAAAGAATAAAATATTAATTAGAAGTAACTCTGCAGGGTCACAAAATCAGTTGAGGGTAGATTCGGAAAAAAAAGATGATGAAATGAACAACTTGGCAAGTTTTGAGGTGTGTGTAACTTCCTTAGAAAACTTACCTAAACAAATGGCATTTGCCCGATTATTGAGATGTGAAAATATTAAGAATGTTACAAGAATAAAATATAAAAGTGTTAACAAAGTTTTAATTCAGTTTCAAGAAAAAGAAGATGCCACTAAATTAATGGAATGTCAAAAATTTAAAGATATGGGATGGAGATGCCAACTACTAAATGAGATGACCCTATCCTACGGGGTAGTGAAAGGGGTGGATCTAGAATTAAAAGAAAAGGATATAATGGATATATTGGAATGCAGTACAGAGATAGTATCAGTCAAAAGACTGAGACGCTTTAATTCTGAGAATAAATGGATCGATTGTGAGTCTATAAGAGTATGTTTTAGAAGTAATAATCTCCCATCACATATTTACGCATATGATTGCCGTTTAAAAGTTGACCCCTACGTGTTCCCCGTAACACAGTGCTCTGGATGTTGGCAATTCGGACATGTCCTAAAATACTGTCCTACAAAGAAAAAAATATGTCCTAAATGTGGTGGAAACCACGCAAATTGCGATATAAGTAATATTTCGTGCTTAAACTGTAAAGGAAATCACTTTGTGCTAGACAAAAAATGCCCTCTATATTTGAAAGAAAAGGATATAAGAAATATCATGAGTACAGAGCAGGTACCCTACAGAAAAGCACTTCAACTGCTTCTTGGTAAACAACAAGAGACAACTATTTCTCAAAATGCAATGCAAAAGTCATCGCTTCCTACAAACCCACTAAACGAATCTCAAACATATAGCAGCGTGCTTACCAAGACACTACAAAAACGCAGACCGGAGAAGCCTTCACACATTATTCAGGAGAAGGAAGGAAGTGACGTACAATGGCAACAAAACACCACAAATAAGTCATTTGAGAAAAAAACAAACAAACATATGCAAAGCAAGAAAAACCAATCTCGGACAGATAGAACAACGGAAAAATATAATTATGAGAGTTTTTCATCACAATCTGAAGACAAAGACAGTCAAAAAGATAAAGAATTACTTGAAAGATTTGAATTGAAGAAATTTCTAATTATAATTAATAGAATATTTACATCAGAAGGGACATTTGAAGAAAAGATATTGTTGTTGTTTAAAAACATATTTGAAGAGCTAAAGAAATTTGTATTCAATCTTTTGCTAAAAGGAAACTGGTTAGATAACATTATTGAATTTATAAATGCATAATACAAACAAAAATATAGGCATCAACATTATCCAATGGAACTCGCAATCTCTGAGGCCCAAAATGATTTCATTTACAGAGCTATTAAATAAAGAAAAAATTCATATAGCGATCCTAAGCGAAACATGGCTAGACAGTGAATTTGACTTAAACGTAAGTGGCTATAACATCTATCGAAAAGACAGATATGATTCTTACGGCGGTGTTGCTATTTTCATTCATAAATCCATCCGGTCACATTCAAATTTTTTTCAGGTTTTGAATTCAGGTATAGAAGTGATAAGTGCTAAGTTGATCAATTGTAAAGATTTAGAATATATCGTTGCAGTTTATTGTCCATCTTCAGTTGTAACACAACCTTCGGACTGGGAACAAATTTTCTCTCTTTTCCCAAATAAAACTTTAATAGCCGGTGACTTCAATGGTCATCACTCTAACTGGTCTATCAAAACAGATATCAGAGGAACTCAAATACTGGATTCGTCGCTTGAAAATTCCTTCTTTTCACTTAATAGTTGCTCACCAACCAGAATTAAACTAGTTAATGGTACATTGCAAAAAACGTCACCGGATATATCATTTGCTACTTCTGATATCGCAATCAAATTCGGTTGGAAAGTACTCAATGAAAACCTAGGTAGTGATCACCTGATAATTAAAATGACAATCACAATACCGGATGATTACCGATACATAGGAAAAGGAACTACAAAAAGGCAGATTGGAAGGAGTATAGAGAATTTCTATCTAAAACTTTTAGTGTGCAGTATGATGACATCAATATTCAAAGTACGTACGACTTTTTTATACATCAAATAAATCTGGCAGCTGATAAATATATTCCATTCAATAAATATAGTTCTAAACCCACAAAAGAATTCAAACCAAAAGATTACTGGACACCTGAATTGTCCCACCTTGTTGCACAACGAAGGTTATGTCTAGCCAAGTTCCGCCGTAATCCAACCCCTGATAACTTGTCCAAATTGGAAGCTAAAATTAAAGAATTTCATATTGCAAGTCAGAAGGCGAAATCATTGGGTTGGCAGAGATTTTGTGATTCTGTTGACCATACAGTATCTGTTTATGATATGTGGCGGCGTATGCGGTGGATGAAGGGTTATAAACAATCTGCCATCTATCCTCCTATCGATAAACAAAACGAGCTACTAAAATCACTGACTCCTGACTATGTAACAAACAAAAGACCTGTATTTGTATCTAGAAATGAAACTTTAGAGTGTGATTTTGATATCCAGGAATTAAAAACTAGTTTGAAAAAAAAAGATTCGGCACCTGGTGAGGATGGTATTTCCTATTCCATGATTTATAATCTTCCCAACCCAGCAAAAGCTTATTTACTACATATATATAATAAAATCTTTGCTTCAGGCGTTGTACCTATTCAGTGGCGTAACATACAGATAATACCTATTCCTAAAGCAAAAAATACAACATCTGACCCTAAATTAAGACCCATATCCCTAATTTCATGTTTATGCAAAATATTCCATTTAATGTTAGTAAAACGTCTAGAATGGTACATTGAGAGAAGAAATATTTTATCACCACTCAATATTGGATTTAGAAAATCATTGTCTTGTTTAGATTCTTTAAGTCGCCTAATTACATATATACAGAATGGCTTTTCTAAAAACTTACCTACGTTAGCTTGTTTCCTGGATATTCAAAATGCATATAATAATGTATCAGTTGATGTAGTAGGCAAAGTTTTAGATGAACTTCAAGTTGGATCAAAATTTTGTAATTATATATGGTCTTTTTTGAATGAGAGACATTTAAAACTTAAAACAGAATTCAGTGATTTAATAACAGATCGATGGAGTAATAAAGGTTTAGCGCAAGGAGACCCTTTATCCCCGCTACTATTTAATTTAATTACATACAAAATATGTCAATCACGTCTTAATCCTGTAGTAATATCACAATATGCTGATGATTTCGTAATATATGTTAAAGATAAGGATATCATGAAATGCGCAATGAATATTCAAAACACATTAGATCATATTGTCGTGTCATTAGCCGAACTTGGTCTTGAACTATCTACCAATAAGACTACATATTGTGTGTTTAGCAGGGGTAAACGTAGAATACAACCTTGTCTTAAAATAAATGAAGAGTCTATACCATTTTCACCATGCACTAAATATCTTGGTATGTGGTTGGACCAAAGTTTACGCTGGAGTAAACACATAAATGAAACAATCGCGAAATGCTCTAAATTTCTGAATATATTAAAGCTATTAACTGGGAGCACTTGGGGTATACATATTAAACATATACGTAAATTATACATCTCATTAATTAGAAGCCGACTGGATTATGGTTCGTTTCTATATGACTGCAGTGCCAATGCACATTTATCGAAACTTGACAAACTGCAAAATCAGGCCTTACGAATCATAGGAGGTTATATTAAAAGCTCCCCTATTCACGTAATGGAATCAGATTTATGTATCCCACCTTTATTTTTGAGAAGAAAATATTTAGCATACAAATTTTGTCTAAAAAGCCGATCGTGGTCAAATAATGTCACAATTGATCTTGTATCCAATCTGAGTAATTTATGTCGTACTTCTTATTGGCAAAATAAAAAAATACCATTGCTTGTTGAAGTGTATAATGACGTCAGACATTTGGAAATTACAGCATCAGAATATTTAAAAATGTTTAGCCTAGAAATTTGGACATCCATTAATACAAAAAATATTAAAATTAAACTCAAAAGTTTAAGCACTGCTAAACGTAATTACAACCAAAATATGTTGCTGAATGAGATTATAGCAGAACTGAATACGTTATATTTCGGATGGCATAAAATTTACACTGACGCATCTAAAAGCCCCCAGGGACAAGGAGCGGGGATATTTGACCAGAGCTTAGGCAACAGATTTGGATATAAAATTAAATGTGATGTATCCATTATGTCGCTGGAACTCATAGCAATCTACAAAGCACTTAATTACGTCTTGAATAAAAATTTGAATAAAGCAGTAATTTTTTCAGATAGTAAAAGCGCACTCCAACATATTGCTCGATGCGCCTCTGGCTACAGCAGAGGTACTTCGATAGCATATGATATTCTAAAAGTTATAACGATACTGAAAAATAATGATATTGAATGTAGATTGCAGTGGGTTCCAGCACATATTGGACTTAACGGAAACGAGGAGGCCGACCGTATATCCAGGTCGGCAGTGGTAGAGGGATGTATAATTAATTACGTACCTGATTATTGGGAATATACAAGTAAATACAAACTCACATGCTTTAATTTGTGGAAAAGTCATTTTTTCAAATTATCTATGGATAAAGGTATTTGGTACAAAAGCATCCAAGGTCGGCCTAATCGTGTTCCTTGGTTTGAGAATACTAATTTGGATAGAAACTATGTTAGATTAATATTAAGACTCCGTTCGGGACACTATCCATCGGCGAAGTTTGCATTTCTTATGAAAAAGACCGATTCTCCTAACTGTACACTTTGTGGTCAAATTGAAGATGTCCAACATTTGCTGATGGAGTGTGCTCGGAATGGAGAAGAACGTGAGATATTCGTGAAGGATTTTAAAATAAATAAATTCGATGTAGGCATTATACAATCCATTTTATCTGTACCATCTTCAGCGATTATGAAAAAGTTGTGCTATTTGATTTTGGTCCTCCACGGATAACAATTAATCAAGTGAGTCAATGTTAAGTACGTAAAGTAATGTAAAGGGTACGATGGGGCTGACATATCTGTGATAAAAGCCCCTAAATAGTTTGTTAGAATAAAAAAAAAAAAAAAAAGAGGTTGCTTTACTTGGCCCTTTGTCATATCATCAATTTTATAATGTTACATCGGAAGAGGTAAAACAAAAAAAAACCTTTAATCCAAAAACTAATATTAGGTAGAAACAAACAGAAGACTGCCTCGTTGACCGCAAGTGTGACTGCCGGGCAAGGGGTCTCGGGTTCGATTCCCGGGTCGGGCAATGTATTACTGGGTTTTTAAAAACATTCTCAGTAGTAGCACGGAGTCTGGAATTGGAATTGTGCCCGGTATATGGCAATAGGCTCACCCGTAAGTGCCGTAATGTGCACTACTGCCTCCCCTTTCGGGCCGAAAAGGCGTGATGTTATGAAATTAATTTATATACAAACAGAAACAGCTACAAATAAAACTAAAATCCCTTACCTCTTCAGTTTAATAAATGGCACATGGTTACTCAATTGCATGTAGCTTGGTCCAATGAATAATATCTCCTCGAGATTCGGTGAGTCGAAAAATCTGGAACAAAATACATATATATTAATAGTATTCATACACAATAACAACAGGTGAAATATGTGAAAGGAATGAAGGAAGGAAGGAAGGAAAAGAATATTAGGTAGTGAATCGTTGATATGTTTACAATTTGGTCCTCAAGAGTCAGAGGAAAACTTTACGATTGCGTATTACTATTGTAAACATTTAAAGAATAGCAGCACTATAACATTAAAACGTTATAATAATAAATAAATTAATTAAGTTTTTTTTTATTGAATACGAGGTAAACGAGCTGACGGATCACCTGATGGTAAGCGATCAGCGCCGCCCATGGACACCCACAACACTAGAGGTGCGTTGCCGGCCTTTTAACCCGGCGTCATTGTGGCGGAAAAAAGTTACACTAACGTTGAAGTGGGTCATTATGACCCTGTTGCAATTGTTACTATTTTACCTAGTATAAAATGATTTGTAATTTTTTTTATTCGATATTTATAATATATAAGTGTATATATAATCAGTAGCAACAATAAAACACATTGGTAATAAATGAAGTAATTTTTATTTTTAACTTTCAATAAGACTATTAATTATACAATAAAAATTTAACTCTCTTCTAAGTTTTTTTTTTATCAACAAAAAACAATATGGTTTCTTACAAAAATATACTTAAATTAAATTTATACTACCTAATCTCTCTATCTTTGGAATATTAATCACAAAAATATCAGGAACTTTCGAATAATCAGTCTTTTTTAATTAGACTTTCACTGCAGTTTTTACAATAAGAGACTACGTGTTGAGGGCATATAAACTTATGGCAAGTATTACATATGTGATTTGTCTTTCTATCTTTTTTGTAGGGACAATCTTGACACCTTCTTCGAACACCAGTGAGCTTTGCAGGAGGTTCTCCAGAGGTTTCTCCAGTAAATTCTATCATTCTTTTGCGCATTTCCCTAGGAAGATTTATTGAATCTTTGCGTAAAGTACAGCAAATTATCCGGTATAAAAAGTTGCCAACATTCTAATTCCGATTTAGCCGTCTTTGCTTCTTGAGCTACTCCAGGCTGCTGTGTAATAATATTCTCGCTTCGAGTGCGGACATTTTGCCGGAAAGGAGTTTTGTACCATTTAGTACCATCTTTCCCACTATAAAAAGAATTTCGCACCTGTTGGTCTGACGATTCTACTATGTCATCACTTGAATTGAATTGACGTAATTGTTGCAGTGGAATGTTTTCTTCACTGTCACTAATTTCTTGATCAGTATTACTTTCCTGACTACGAACACTAACATGATCTTCGTTTTCCGAATCAGATGCACGAGGTTCATTGTCACTATCTGAAGATTCTTCAAGTATCGCTACGATTCGACGACGCTCACGTTCTTCCGGGTCCATATTAGATAGTTATCTAAAAATAAAGTAGCGTAAATAAGCAAAACTAAATAAAATATTAAAAAAATATATGGCACAAAGCAGCAACGTCGCCGTTGAGCTGGGTCATAATTACCCGGTCGCAGGTTCACACACGTGTTGCTCCTTGCTCGAGCGATGGACGACTAAAGTGAGGTACACGAAGGGTGAGGGTGATACTTAGCTGCAGCTACTGAGACAGACGGTTGTGTGCGGCAATTATTTCTAAGAAATTTTTCGTATGTAAAACGTGCAGGGTCATATTGACCCTGCCTCAATAACGCCGGGTTAAAAAGGAATACGCTCTTTTCTTGAAGGTTTGAAGGTCGTATCGGTTCGGAAATACCGGCGGCGATAGATAATTCCACAGTTTTGTTGTGGCCTGCCAACCATCTATATAGTGGGGTTGCATATGCTGTCGTGAGGGTCGATGGCGAAAAGATGCGGCAGGTATCAGGTCAAACAATTCCTCAGAGCACTCCCCGTGGTATAAACGATAAAAATGCACAACGAAGCTACATCTCTGTGCATTGCCAAAGTATCTAGCCGGTTTGAAACATCCCGACATCGAACAATCTGAACGGTACAGTATCAACAAAACGTCTACATCTGTAACTATAACTACTTATAAAGTAACATTACATTACATTCACTTAAACAGCAATTTCTGAAGTAAATATGTTACGGTTTGTTGATTGAAAGCACTGCCCACTGAATGGTAAACGTAAACGGCATTCTTTATCTTTAATTCATAGTTTTATAACATGCTATTTGCATGTTTCATAACTATACACAACATTGTATAACGTTTTACTATAGCGAAGTAAGGTTTACTCGCGGTTTTGCTTGCGAATTTCCCGCTACAGGTAGCTAGCTCATGTCTCTCCACGTACTCGATATTAAGTATATTATCAGTGGCGTAACTACAGGGTGGTAAGTGGGCAAAATGTAACCGGCCTCCAGCTGGAGAAGAGGCTCCGTTCAGAGGTTTCTATATAGGAAAGAAAGAATGAAAAGAAAAACCATTTATTACGCCAGGCCACACACGACAATACAAGAACACACAAGAAGAAGTTTATGGTGCGTCGCAGCGCAAAAATCCAGAACGCAGCTTAATACTGTGACCCGGGCAGGCTCGAGTCCACAGCGCTGATTTTCAGCACCAGCCTATACAGTTCCATAACGGGGCCTACCGCACCTCGGCCCGCCAGATGGCGCCAGCGTGAACTTGTCTTTCTTCGTCCGATAGGAACTATCAATAGGGTTATCTGAACTTCTCCATTTATATTGAGAACGGGGCCCATCCGATGAATTTGCCACGGGTCCCGAACGGAATAATTACTCACTGTAGGTATATTATGTATGCCCAATTACCGAAATATTACCGCAAGTTTGTGGTAAGATTGAGGATTGTTTCTTCCGTCATACTCACATCCCCAAAATACCGGCAACGTACTTGTACGCATCTTTGGTATCACGAATGTAAATTGAAAATGCTAAATTTGAAATCAATTGATTGAGTAAATAAAGCAAAAAGAGGAAACAATCAAACTTACTTTACCATCAATAACAAGTCGTAGCGAATGCATTCACCTTTCAATGATAAGAGCATTTTATATGGACACTAATATCTAATATCCTGTCTCGCAAACCGGGTTGCAATTGCATCTAAAGAGGATGATAATCTGTTTCAATTACTGGCTTGGATATCGAGAAAGTGCCATCCGGTTATCCTGTTTAGTGGCAGTATATATCTGAATGAGGCTGATAGAACATGATATCTGTCTATGTCTCGGACTCTTAGTATCACCGAGCATAAACATTCACGAACTTATCCAAGCTTAGGTCATTAAAAGAAATTATTCCGTCTTAGAAACCTACGACCTAGTATTAAAGTACAGTAAGGATTACACAACACTAATAAGCGGCAAAAACTAATAAGAATCCACTTCCTCGGCACGCCTTTAACTTACGTGAAGTGAAAAGTTTGACTACTTATACGAAAATACGAATGCATCGTTGCTACTTGCGACCAGTCTCCATAACCAATCTCTCTGTAAAATTCTCTTGTAATCTGCTTGAGATAGAATTAGACACAAACACACACACATTCACACTTCGGGTGGTTTGTATATCAAAATTCTATTTCAGGCAGTAGTTGATCCTTATCCAAAATCTCTGGATCGAACTAAGTTTTTGACAGAATCTTTATCCTTACTATCCTTACTAATATTATAAATCGGAAAGTGAGTTTGTTTGTTTTTTCCGCTTTCACGCCGTAACTACTAAACCGATTGCTTTGAATTTTTGCAGACGTAAAGTTAGAAGTCTGGATTAAATAATAGGGTACCTACCCTATTATTTAATCCAGATTTTTTTTCCGGGATAATAAGTACCTACTTATTATCCCGGAAAAAAAATATATTCTCGAGGGAAAACGAAATTATTGGTATATGTCACATAGGCTAGTTTTTATCCTTTTGTGACGCGAGCGAAGCCGCGGGTAAAAGCTAGTTTCATATAACTACATACTAATATCAAAAATTTATCTCATTCCAAAGGATTGAAATCGATTAGTACTTTCGGCCGTAGTACTAATAAATAGGTTATCGATTATGGCTGTTGGACATTCGCCGTTTAAAAGCAGCTCCAAATAACAGTTTGCGACTTAAACATTATGTATGTATGCAGACCAAGAGCAGAGTTTTGGAAAGTTTACGTATGACGCTGTATCGTTAAGTAGCTACCGATTACGTTTGTCTCTGATACATTTTAATGCCCACTTAAAAGGGAAACGTTTGTTTGAGGAGACGACCTAGATATTAGAAGGACTGTCAACTGTCAGTGACAATATTTGGGGATTTGCGTCGTTGTAGTGGCGGTAGTGTAGTTTAAGATCTCTGTTGGTCTTGGTCAAACAATGTATTTATTTTTATTTAGGTATGCCACATTTTTTACATTTACGCAAATAGACGATCCACCTCTCTCATTTCTGCTCAGTAAAATTTTAATGTAATGACTCTTAGGAATATTGCAATAAAAGTTTGAGCACTTTCATCACTTCTTATTGTGTAATCTAACATTTATTCCACAACATCATTTTCAGGTTCCCTTTTTGGTACAAAGGCAACTAAATATTTATAATTCCAGTCTTATTACAATTTTAGTACAACGCAGAAAGCTACTAAAGTATTTTCTTGTTAGGAATCGGAGCGCAAAATCCAAGAGGCGTAGCCTTTGGAACCTAATACCTTTATCCCTCATTATATGACTGTGCTAAGTATAGTAAATTAGAACAGGGTTTCTCTGCAGACATTACAAGCATTACGATAAATAATAAATTTCTCATTAATGCGAGGCGCTTCGCAAATCCCGGGCACAATATCGAACGGCGCGACGCTTAAACTCCTGGTACATTTACTTCGACCCTGGGCCGACCTTCTCAACGCAAAGTATTGTTGTTTGTTGTATTATTAAACAACAATAAAGCATGGATCCTGCGTTCAATGTGAAAGGTCTACTTATTATTCGCAAGCAAAGTTTGTTTGTGTTAAAATGTCATGGTTGACAAAAGCATAACCCTTTTACAAATACATAAAATAAAGAGAAAAAAAAATCATGATTTAAAGTAGTATTTAGGAGTGGAACGAAGCAATCAAATTTACAAATGCAAAAAGATATGGTCTGTTTGCAGAATTAAAAGATTAATACAAAACAAACATCATACGATTAACTATACAAACAATAAAGCTAGGCTGTCACTACATATTATAACAGACAGCGTACACAAAGACCAAAAACCACTTTCGAAATTGGTCCTTCAGTCGACATAATTGGTCCTACGCTCCTACCGCTTCCGTGCGACAGATCACACGAGAAAGTGAACTGAATAAATGGAGCAGGTTTATTTATTTTGAATCAACATTACGAGATGGTTTCGTAAACATTATATTGTGCTATGCGTACCAATGTCATTGTTACATCACTTGGACGTCGACGGCGCTACGCGACCAACTGTATTGATTAAACACGTTCTAATGTAAGTCTCAATCGATGCAGGTTTAGACTGATATCGACTGTCTTCGCTGTATGCAAACGTAACTACTAATATTGCGTTGTATAGCTATTTCAATTCAAGTCAATCATACATACATGGCGTTCGCATGACTGGGCAGTTTATTTCTTAAGGCTTATCATATGATTACAAATATGTTTGGTTTCATACTTATGAGGTTTTAGTTTTATTTTAAACAGCTTCGGCGGCAGAGAAACCTAACTACCTTAAGACATGATGAGTAACACATAACATGATGAGTAATATTTAGTAA
Organism: Spodoptera littoralis; assembly: GCA_902850265.1. Lineage (NCBI taxonomy): Eukaryota > Metazoa > Arthropoda > Insecta > Lepidoptera > Noctuidae > Spodoptera > Spodoptera littoralis. The sequence continues at coordinate 8,212,770 of LR824555.2, read as the reverse complement.
ACATCCCAAAATAGCTCCAGATAGTCTCCAGATAAAAACAAAATTGCCAAATTCAGTATAGCCTCCACAAGTCCCTTACTGCCTACGACTTCGTTATTAAATCCACCAGATATTTATATCACACCAAAAATATCGGCGAGATTTTATCACTCCGAATCCATCTTGAAACTTTCCAAGCGTCTAAATCAGTCAAATGTCAACTCTATAATCCAGATTGAATTTACGTGAAAAGTTATTTAATCACAGTGAGATTACGTTATCATTTTGAATGAACCCTTACGGAGCGTAGGTGCGCTTGTACCGAGGTCTATTTATAGGCTAGACGGGACCTAAAATCGATATTGCAAGACCGGCAGGTACCTCGTATTACTGAGAGCATTTTAAGGTCACGGGCACATTGGGAGACTCAAAGGTTATTTCGCATTGTTCAGTATTCAATCATTTCATGCAATGGTTATAATTCGTGATTGCCCATTTTTTATTGTGATTGACAATCCCATTTTTTACAATAGGCTGTCATCTATGCTCATATCGAAGCAAAGCAAATTATTAGTAGGACATACCTATGTGAATTATCGTACTGAGATCTATAACACGTGTATGGTACAGGAAATCAATTGTAGTCTACAAACTGAATGTGCCACTCGTACCTATATCAGAGGATCGCTCATCCATAACGTTAACTATACCATCAACGTGATAGATTCATACTGAATTATGCACTCAAAGGACTAAGTATTTAAGAACCACTTTTTGACAACAAGGACTAAAATGACAAGTTTTAAAAGTCCTAAGAATTCATAGAAAATACTGTTAATTTTTTTAAGGGCGGAAAATCATCGAATTACTGCTCCTGCCTGGGTGACGCGGAAGGGAGTGTAAGACTCTTACTGACTAAAGACCACCCCGTTCCTTCTCCTACACGTCGAGCCGGAACCCCGGTAACCCGTTAGGTTCTCCGCGACAACCCTGAATACTGTTTACAATTCGATTATTTTTCGATAATTATTATAAGAAGGGATTTTCTGTTTTCTTTTATCATTTCTTAAAACTTGAAAGAGTCTCTTTTAGGTATCTAGGAATATAGTTGTTATGTATTGTATTAGCCGTTAATCCTTTAGGAACACATTTAAACATTACAGGCATGTGTAAATTACTTTCAAAGTTCTTTTTGGGGAACTAAATGGGCGTCGTTTTATTGAAACTTCATAATATTATAAATTCGACAACTTATAAATCGTTTACTAAAATCTCACAAATGTAAAACTGTAATACAGAAGGGAAACTCATTTCCACTTTAATTTAGTAATCGGATAAGTGTTATACTTAAGTAAGTCAAAGTGTGAATGTCGTAAACACACAATGTAAGTACGGGATGCATTTTTTAAGTAAAAGGATGTAGCTTTGCAACATAACATTTGGTAGAATTTTTGGCATTTACTTAGCATTTTTTTTATGTAGAGGGCTATTCTCTGCTATAGGTGAGTAACAAATAATAGATGAATTATTCTATTTCTGGGTTCATAGGACACTGGTAAAATGTTGACAATTATAAATAAGAATAGTGTAATTAAAAATTCAGTTACTCAATTTCTTATTGAATTTAAATGCGAAAGATGTCAAATAAAAGTAATCATATAAACGTATAAACGATTGTAGCTAGATTAATTATCTGCTCTATATGAGAGAATTTATCAAGATCATTTTTATTATCATCAGCTAGTTTCGAAATGTGTTGACAATAAATTAATTGTCACGTACCAACCTTATATTGCGTTAGAAGGCAATTAAAACATCAAATTGTTAAACGTGCGAAAGTAAGTTTGTTTCATATTTGTAACACTTTCACGTCCAAACGTGTGGAATGACTTTAGAGGAATTTTATAGAGATAGATGACCTTGAAGATAATACATTTGCTGTGTAAATAAAACTTGTAAGTATCGCTGTCGGTTGCGTTGGTCGGGGCGACAGAGACGATTTATCGGAAACCATCAGCTATTATATTTACCTCTACGGCCAACTAGTATAATATAATTCATCAGCGGTAAAGGGTGTCCCAACCGTTGCCCGTAACTTCGTTTATAAATTTTTAATGGGATAGGGGAAACGAGCAGGCGGATCACCTGATGGTAAGCAATGCAATAGGGCACCCCCAATAACAGAGGAGTTCTAAGTGCGTTGCCGGCTTTTTAGGGACGGCAGTCTCAAATTCGCTTGGGAGCACCCAATTGAACAACGACACCTTTACAACACCACATGAATTACAATTACGTTAGCCCCTGGCTTTTAGGAAAGAAGTTTTCGACAAAGAGTTTGGTCCTTCGGTACCGATAACCTCCCTCATGCAGTGTTTAATAATAATAATTATAAGTAGTAATTCAAGTCATAGAATTTTTTGTTTTATAGGAAATATTTCAAACTGTGAATGTATAAAAATGAATAAAGAAGTTATTATACTCACTGTGGGAACACGAGATTCATGAATTTGTCGATCTCCGGCTCATTGCAGTCTATGTACAGGTGCAGTTTGCGCACGTTCTTCTTGAATACGCGAGACACGAACTTGCACTTCTCTAGTTGTTTCACTCTCAGCTTCAGTAATTCCCTGTGGGGAACAAATAAACATTAAACTAAAACTTTACTTATTCTAATGTGCCTAATTCATTAGCTTTTACCAGTGACTTTGCCCGTGTTCCCGGGTTAAAAAGTAGTCCGATTTTTTATGGAATAGTATGGGCGGTGGTCGGCAAACGAGCGATTGGTGCTACAACACCAGAGGAGTTACGAGTGCGTTGTAGGCCTTTTATTTTGGGCTCGCTGCCATTGCAGCGGTAAGACCCCTCTTTGAGGAGTGGCTTGAGAGACGCTACGGCGTCCTCACCTACCGCCTGACGCAGGTCCTCACCGGACATGGATGTTTCGGGAGGTACCTGTGTCTGATGGGGCGGGAGGAAATGCCCGGGTGTCATCACTGCGAGGACCGCCCTGAGGACACGGTGGAACACACCGTAGCGGAATGCCCTGCGTGGGCTGAGCACCGCCGTGCCCTCAGGGAAGTGATCGGCGATGGCGACCTCTCGCGTCCGGGCCTAGTGCAGGCCATGATGCGGAGCGAGGGGGACTGGGATGCCGTCTCCTCCTTTTGCGAAGCAGTCATGCTAGCTAAGGAGGAGGCGGGACGCGTGAGGCAGCGAAGCGCTGCCTCCTCGCAACCCAGCCATCGCGAAGGACACACCGGGCGTCGGGGATCGCGGGACGATCTCCGGCCACCGTAAGCGCGGGCCTGCGGACGGCGAGCATGGGTGGCTCCCCGTCCGACCAGAAACAGACCCGAGCGTACGGCGCGTCGCGTTCCGCGCGCGCCTCAAAGAGCCATCAGACCACCACAGATGGGGCCCAATAGGGCCGATGCCGATTCGGAGTCGCGGAGAACCTAACGGGTAACCGGGGCTCCGGCTCGACGTGCAGGAGAAGGAACGGGGTGGTTTTTAGTCAGTAAGAGTCTGACACTCCCTTCCGCCTCACCCAGGCGGGAGCAGTCACTCGATGATTTTCCCCCCTTAAAAAAAAAAGGCCTTTTATTTTATTTTTTTATTTTACACTTCTGTATAATAAACATACGATGGCGGACTCAATGCCGGGTGGCATTCTCTAACAGTCAACCATGGGGTGATGCAGAGATGTGCATCAGTAGGTGTAATAGGTCTAATGGTTTAATTTATGTGACACAGAAAAATCTATATAAATAATCCGTATATATAGGTATAATATAAATTACATAAGATACATTATCAATATTACTAAATAACAATATTAGCTACTACTAAGCCTTTTGGGTTTGGGGATTAGGAATGGAAGAATATTGAGCCTCCTGTAACGTCGCTCATTATTTACTCCACAGTGTAATCTACCACTGTGCCAAACATACGGAAAAGAGATTTTGCGTGAAAGAGTTTTTTTTTATATATTTGATGGGTCAGCGACGTTTGACCACTTTCTCGCCTGGTGGTAAGCGATGATGCGGTCTAAGATTGAACACGTCGACCCATACTCCATTCACTTGGGTCTTGAAGACACCCAGGTATACACTTCAGGAAATACAGACTCTGGCAAGGAATTCCTTAGCAGTGAGCACCAGGAAGCTTGATACGAAATATACAAGAGTAACATACTAACATTAATGGACCATCAGAAACTTTTTTAACGTCTCGCCAAACGCCGAAAGGGTAGGTAGAAGTGCAAATATGCAGTGTAACACCTACTTTTCACCAGTTCTATTAGGAGTCCCATGTATTAGGCAGTGACCCCATTGCTTTTAATACCTCACTTCAAAAACTTTCACAATAACGTATACATAATATTGGTAACAAGTAGAGCGATTGCTTTGTATGCGGTCGTCACCGCGACAGGTGAGCTCAAGGTCTTCCTGCGGTACTGGCGTCGAAGTAAAAGATTTATGTGGTCCGATCGATCTTTAATTCGCAGAAAGACGTTTAAGACTTGTTGTTCTATCTAGTTGGGGCAAACAGATGCCAGGTTATCTAAGCTAAAATGCTTAACTATGTAATTCAATACGTAGGTACTTTTCAACAGTTTCGTCTTAGGTTTTTCGAATAATGCAACTGCCGAGCAAGGGATCTCGATTTCAATTTCGGGTCTGGCAAACTAATATTGAGTTCTAATCGGTATTTTGAAAATTTCTCAAAACAACAGTAAGAAATTGTGCACGGTATACGGCAATAGACTCACCCCTATTAGATGGTTCTCATAACATACCTGGAGAAAAGTTCATGTTACATTGTATAAACCTACCTTTGCCTACATTTACATACGAGCATTAAAACGCGTGATATTATGTTAAGAACTGAGATTGTGTTCTTTGAATTCATAAACAGTCAATTGCTCAATCAGTACAACAATTGTCTCATTAAATATGATTGGCTCTCATGTATACACAAACATAAGAGCTATACTCTTTATGTGTGATGTTACAAATTACAATGTAATAAAATGGAACAATAGTTATTTGCTAATACTGCAAATACATAACTTTAATTGTAATAGGTAAGGCGAATGATAGAAGGTTATTGTTCGACAATTGTTGCATTTGTTATCATAGACCCCTATATGGTATAGAGCGGCAAACGAGTAGAGCACTTAATGTTAGGCATCGGCGCCGCCCATGTATACCCGTAACACGAGAGAAGGTACGAGTGCTTTGTTGACCTTCTTAAGAGATTCAGGATAGACCCTCCACAGCGAAACCGCAACCAACACATGCGTTGATTTACGCCCGTTTTGTGTGAGACTGTACTATCACTCCTGTCGAGCCGACCCATGACTACTGAAGTATTAAAAGCAGTAAAAAATTGGAGCAGTTTTTCTATTGACAAGTGTGGGAGAGCCATGCTTCGGCACGCATGGGTCGGCTCGACCGGAGTGATACCACGGCCTCACAGAAAACCGACGTGAAACAACGCTTACGTTGTGTTTCGTCGTGTGAGTGAGGTTACCGGAGGCCCAATTACGCCCTCTCCCCTCCCCAGTCTCCCCAATTCCCGAATCCTCCACAATCCTCAAATTCCCAATTCCCAAAAGGCTGGTAACGCAATTGAAACGCCTCAGTGTTTCAGGTGTCCTTAGGTGGCGGTGATTGCTTACCATCAGGTGATCCGTTTGCTCGTTTACCGGCTTATACCATAAAAAAAATTGTCAGCCACCAAACCTGCCCTAAAATTAAAACTAGAAGAAAACTTCTAAACAATCTACTTACTTGTGTCCCTCATAGACATGTATAGCGTCCCGCCAGTGTCGACAGACTGACATCGCTGCTAACGCATCCTCCGTGCTGAGGTGTTCCAGTATGCACCTCAGTGGAAGAAGCGGTATCGTGCTCCATGTGTGTGACATCTGAGAACAATAATAACCTTGTAATAAGGGTTGTTTTACTATGTACAATACTTGACTGACTGCACGGTTGGTGCAGTGGCTTGGCAACTAGCTGCCGCGCAACGTGTCGCGGGTTCGATTCCCGCACGGAGCAACTTTTTGTGTGATATCCACAGATTATTGTTTCGGGTCTCAGTGTCATGTGTATGTGTACTTATTTGTTTGTAAATGCACCCGCAAGACAGTAGAAAATACCAGAGTGTGGTAACATGTAAAAAAAAAATGTTTGGTGCATGAAATCCAATTTGGAGAATTGTTGGAAGGATGCCACTTCTATGTGGTTCATCTGGAAGTTATTCAAGGAGGCTCTTGTGACTTAGATCATATTTCACAAGTATCTAATGCTTCGCCTTAATAAGTAAAAAAATAAATAAGGTGCTTAAAAACTCTTTAATTTTATTGCCACAGATTGAAACATGCCAATATCCTAGCCTTATGTTATAGATAAATGCTACCCATTTAAAAGGATCCTTACAATGTTTTAATTCCATATAATATCACCCCTTTTATCACCGAAGGGTTAGGCAGAGGTGTACGTTACGGCACTTAATGCCACTGTACAATGTAACACCCACTTTTCCCTATTTATGTTAAGAGTCCCATGAAATAGGGGGTGAGCCTATTGCCATATACCGGGCACAATTCCAGACTCCAAACTACTACTTAGATTTTTTGAAAAAGCCCAGTAATACTTTGCCCGACCCGAACCCGACACCCCTTGCCTGGCAGTCGCAATTGCGACCACTTGGCGAACGAGGATGTCATGTTTTAAAATTGCATGAATCCTTACTTCCTTACTAATATTACAAATCGGAAAGTGAGTGTGTTTGTTTGTTCTTCTTTCACGCCGTAACTACTAAACCGATTGCTTTGATTTTTTGTAGACGTAAAGTTAGAAGTCCGGATTAAATAATAGGGTACTTTTTATCCCGGAAAAATTTGATGTTCCCGAGGGAAAACAAAAGAATTGGTATAAATGGCTCTGTGTGTATTGGTATATGTCACATAGGCTACTTTTTATCCTTTTGTGACGCGAGCGAAGCCGCGGGTAAAAGCTAGTAAGTAATATGCGACGTAATACATTATTTAATGCACCATGTTTCCATAGAAATATTATGATAAGAGGTTTAATCAGATAAGCTTTTGTAACGGTTGATTTTCTAATACAACCAGTTGAGTTAGCAACACATTTTATAGTTGGACATGGTTTTTAGATTCAATCATACTAATATTATAAATGACCACCAGCCCGTCCCGGCTTCGCACGGGGTAGACAATTATTTATTTTTGGAAATTTGGATTGTTGTAGTGACATAACTACAATAGTTGGACATATGCTACCGCGGAGTTTTTTGTAGATATTATGATGTTCTTCAATATTGTTGTACATTATTTTGTTCTATCGCTAATAGTTTCGGCAGCGCATTCGACGAAAGACATTTTAAGACTCATTTTTCTACACCTTCGGTTACATTGTTAAAATTTTACCAAGGATCCCTAATTTATTTCAAAATGAAATGTAGCCTATGTCAAATTAGAAGAATGTAGCATTCTATTGGTGAAAGAATTTTTTAAATCGGCCCAGTACTTTTTGAGCCTATTCATTACAAACATACAAAAATAGGTACAAACTTTTCCTCTTTATAATAATCAACAGCCTATAAATGCCCACTGCTGAGCAAAGCCTCTTCTCACACGGAGAAGGTTAGAGCATTAATCACCACGCTTGCTCAATGCGGGTTGGCGATTTCAAACTTATAATTAGAAATTATAAGTCCAGGTTTCCTCACGATGTTTTTCCTTCACCGTTTGTCAGTGGTGTCTAAATAATCTTAGAAAGTACATATAACTCGGAAAAAGTGACATTCGTACTTGCCGTTGGTAGGTTTCGAACCCGCACCCTCATGCATGAGAAGTGGGCGTCTTAAACCTCCGGGCCACCACGACATTTCTTTATAATATTACTCACACACTCTTTATAATATTAGTATAGAAAAAGATAGTGCTGGATGTGTGTATGTGTGTTTGTTACTCATTCATGTCAAAACGGCTGCAAGAATCAAGCTGAAATTTGGACAGGGATAGATTATCTGGATTGATCTGAAATACTATATGGGTCTCTTTTTATCACACATGAATGCGAGGAAAGATGCTGGCAGAAGCTATGGCAATAAATATTGTCTAAGGATATTGCTATTATTAACTTTGTTTGCATGTTTTGTTTAATGTAAGTAACTTCTCTATCACATTAGGTTAAACGTGTAATGATAGATGTAAGTGTATTGATAAATAAATAAATAAATTAACATGAGTTCAACCATATTTATTTAAATTATTTGTAAAATACTTAACTTACATAACAGTTAAATGATTTAGTCATGCTAGCAAAATCACAATAAAAAAATAACTAGGTAAGTAGCTCATTAGTAAGTTGAGTAAAACTGCTTCGTTGGCCGAGTGGTCGCAAGTGTGAATGCCGGGCTAGGGGTTTTGGGTTTGATTCCCGAGTCAGGCATAGTATTACTGGGATTTTAAAAAATTCTCTGTAGTAACACGGCGTTGGTATATGGCAATAGGCTCACCCCCATACCTGGGATTTATAACATAAATAGTGAAAAGTGGGTGTTCCATTGTACAGTGGCATTAAGTGCAGTAATGTGCACCTTTGCCTACCTCTTCAGGGATAAAAGGCGTGATGTTATGTTATGTGTAAGTAAGTAATGATATATGAGCAATGACCAGAAATAATAATTATTTTCAGTTAGCAAAAATTAAATCTAAGTCAGCAAGTCATTGCAAAGGAAATTGATATTATGGAGCAGACTGCTGATGGAATCTTTTTTTTGCCAGGTCATACATAAATGGCATCCTGTTTGAATCATTTTGTGAAGTTGTACTTAGAATCAAGAACATGGCAGTTATAGGTAGAAATATATACTGAATTAAGCTACCATATGTTTATGGTAGACAGCTATAAGTACCTTTACTTTTCTTATTAGAATTAAAAAAAAAACATCTATTGTATCTATTGTTTCATAAATAAGAATGAGTGTGACATAACAATTTCATATTAATTTTTAAAGAGCGAAAATTTATTTCATTTTTTGTACCAATCAGAATCAGTTACTCAACATTATAAGAAGAAGAGAAGAGTTGAGAATAAATATTTGATTTGAATAAAAAATTCAGTCATATTCCAAGGGAATATTAATGGTTTTTAAAACAGGTACTAACTAACACTGCCGAGTTTCAGACAAGAAAATCATGACCAAAAACTTATCGATTTTTTTAAATTTACCTTCAAGTAAATAGTAACAGGATTTAATAGGAATATGAATTAGCTGATTATTACCGTATTTTGTAAATAATATTCAAGGAGCGACGTTCGTATTTGGTGACACACTAGCTCAGCTGTTAAATATTTAGGCGTGACGACTTAACAGCTGTGTTTTTTTTTGTGAAAGTGGGTTAACATAAAAACAGTAAATACAACGTCAGAAACACAAGCAAACCGTTATATGCGTTCGAGACGACTCAGTATACATCAATTTTGCAATTTCACACAAGAAAGTCAATACAAAAATATAATTTTAGAAAACTGCGACGATTACATGAGTACAAAGAAAGGTCATTTATCAATACAGGTTTTACTTACCTTGTATTTTTCACAAGTTTAGTATCAAGCTTAACACTATTTTCCCTGCTCTGTTGCGCGTATGTTGTCGTTTGTAACAGTTAAATTACAATTAAGAGAAAGTCGGGACGTTATTTTTCGTTTACACGTCCATTGTAACTTGTAATATCGCGCAAATTAACGTTTACAAATGAACTGACAGAAAAGTCGAATATTTAACGACGTTCGGATTACCGCAACGATGTTTCAACCACAAACAAAAATCTTTAAATAACACATGAATTTTGTAAATTGCAATGTTAAATTTAGTATAATTTAAATTTGTAGGTACTGACGGATGCATATATTATGGAATAAATAATTAATTCACGTCAAATTATTTAGTAAATAACTATTCCGCTATAAAGAGTCTGTTCGAACAGTGTATCCAAACGTTTGTTTTGACGTTTATTTGACGTTTTGTGCATAATGTTGCAAGTGGTGAAAAAAATAACGTGAGTTTTGCTACAATAGAAAAATGTTGGTAAAAATTATAAAAAATATTAATATATAATACTTATACATCAACTATGCAAATGAAGAAATATTTAAAAATAATCTACTACAATTACTGTTTTATTATATTGGATGATGCAGCAATTAAGAATAATTTCAAAATTATTTTTAGAGCAATTCCTTACTTAGTCCGAAAGTTGCAACACCAACACGAAAATGGCGGCCAAAAATCAATTTTGAATTGTGACAGCCGCGGCCGCAGTAGTTTTGTCACAAAATAAATTATTTACCAAGTAAATAAAGCGCGTTCCCGGTGTTAACAACGAAAAATGTTAGTCGTCTTTGTTCGTTCCACGAGGCGTAACACTTTTCCTCTTTAATTAGGTGCGATAGTTTCAACATATGATCGTAGTTATTATAATAGTCGATGATGTAAGAATCTGAAGGTCTCGGGTGTCTTGTGAGTGCATAGTTTTATTGTTATTGTCTCGAGGACTGTTTGAAGAGGTTTCGCCATGGAGGGTGAAGATGGGAGTGTGGGGAATCCCGATAAAGAAGATTATGAGAGCAGTACTCATTCAACCCCTCAAGAACACAGATCTTTTGCGGAGTTCGCAAAAGACAAACTGGATAGCGGTGCGTATTTTGATATTTTATGTTGAGCTTGTAAACAGATGTTCTAATTAGGTCTGTAAACATATGTAAAAAGATATATTATATTTTTGGCCTTTGTTTTAATGATTTTAATTTATGTAAACTATATTTTGTGAATATTTTTTGTAGAATTAATATTCGCATTTGATTTTATTATCTCAAAAGTAATATGCATTAGCTTAAACAGTGAATTACCTAAAATTAATTGGTTTTCAAAAATATTTAATTCTTTTTAAATAATGCCTACAATTATTTTATCTCACATAGGAAAAAATGGTTTTTTAGTTTATTAACTATTAACAATTATTCAGCATTAGTATTTCTAGTTACAAAACACATATTAGTATGTATTTAAATTTTTAAATAGCATTTAAAAACTTACATACAGTTGCAAATTCCTTTACTTTTATTCTCAAGATTTATCTTTTCAGTAATCCTCCATGCAATTCAGTTGTAAAAATTAAAATAATAATTATGCTCAGCTGGTCGTGAGCTTCGTCGCCGCCTCCCAATGGCTGGGCAGCTGGGTGCTCATCTGATGCATCCTCGCCGACTCCTGCTGCATTCCACACCGACACAGCACACAGATGTTGTGTTAATATTTCCTAAAGGTAAGGTAAATTAGGTTTTTTCACTTATAAATAACTAACACAAAGCTTGCCTTGTAATGAATTAAAAGTAAAATAAAAAAAAATGAAAAGAAACTTCAATTTTATAATAGGTTAGTATTATTAACTCTGTTAATAATCCCACTCTCTGTGATACATCCTAAAGTTTGATAATTAAACTTTGACTAAAGTAATTTGATTTATTACAAATTAATGTTTGCAACCTAATAAATATACAATCCAATTACTGTAACTATGTGCTAAAAGTTCGTCAGCTAATTCAGTAGACAGGCATTTTTAATCTACTCACTAATAAGTTCTATTTGAGTGCTCATGAACTTGATAATAGATCCAATTGACTTCAGGTTATTTTAGGAGATGATTCTAATTAGACTTAATGTACCATTCAATCTGAGTCAGTTGAATAATAAGGATTAGAATAAGATTCTATAAGTTTTTTTTTTAAGGGTTGCCCCACACTAGGATTTTTTCCTGTGTCGTGGGTGCGTTTACAAACATATAAGTTCACATACACATGACACCCAGACCCGAAACAAAACCTAGGTACTTTTCGCAATTTATGTTATGAATTCCATGTAATAGGCGGTGAGCCTATTGTCATATACCGGGCACAATTCCAGACTCCGTGTTACAACTGAGATTAAAAAAACCAATAATACTTTGCTTGACCCAGGAATCGAACACAAGACCTCTTGCCCTTTAGTCGCGTTTGCGACCACTCTGCCAATGAGTGCAGTATTAACTTCAATTCGTATTAATTCCTATTAACTACCTACATTGTGTAATTGAGTTTGATTGGGTTGGTTGCAAAGAGTAACTGCTGATTGAATGAGAATATTTGTATGCAGAAGCCTGTTTTTATCATTTCCAGACAGATTGGTGCAATGTAATCACGGTACTTTGACAATAGTAAGTACTTGGTATTTAGCACTCATTTAGGAAATAATTCTAGTTAGTTAACAGATCAAATTGTGTGACCTAACTAAAAATACATAGGGATAACAGAAGTGAAGAATGAATTTCCTCTACTATTTTCAAGTCACACTAAGACTAATTTCTAAGTAATTTATAACACCAATTTATTAAAATTAAAATATTTACAACATAAGAAAAGCAAAGAAAAAATAAATATGTACAAAGAGACACTATAACTCAAAGATAAAAATGAAATGAAAGAAATCAAAAAATTCGTCCGCATCGACGTCAATAGGGAGAGTACCCAGAAGGCTGGCAGCATTGCCACGTTGTATGGCAATGCTTAACCTCTGACCGAGAAATAGACCAGCCCTCTGGTCACAAGATGTGTCGTCCACGCGATTGGAAATGACAAATTTATAACACTAAATTGAGTGAAAAACATCTCACGATGGTTTTAGACAAAATAAGTTAAATATTAATTAGAAAGGATTCAAATGTTTTATGGTTATAAGGTAATTAGTGAAACTGAGAAAAAGTACATAACTAATAAAATATCTAGCAAAATATTCTCGCATTTGTATAAAATTGTGCAAAATATTGCGAGTGCTGCTGGTCTCAAACCATCAAAAGTCCATTTGTTTCTGGCTGTCCGAAGTAACGATGCATTTTTTCGGTTGCATTGCCGTCTGGCTCGTCCATTTGGGATGCATCGTTCAATGTTTTAAAATTTGATATTGTATGAACAACGTCCCATTATGTTATTCAATTAAAAAAAGACCTTATTCGAAGCAATTACCTACGTTAATTAATCTTAATAACATGTATCATTCATAGGCGAAGTTCCTCTCCACAAGAAATAGGTACCATAAGTGTGTTCTAATCATTATTGATCGTCTTAGGTACACTGAACATCTTGTTACTCTACTTGAGAGTTGGCTAAGGATTCACGAAGCGATTTTCTCCCGCGGACGCAGTCTTTGTAGTATACGAGGTATGTATGTAAAAAATGAAAGCACATTTCACGAAGTGTTTTACGCCCGCGGTGTACACGCGATTGTTTGCAGCTCCCGCAGCCGCGGCGGGTTGCACCCGCTCTGCAATCGGTTGGCGAGCGATCACAATAAGAGGGCCGGTCTGAAGCTCAACTGATTGTTTAATCGCCCGTCTTGCAACAATCAACCGCCAAGTTTGCGAGCGATTATCACAATCGCGGCGGCTCCAGGACCGCAGAAAACTGCGATCTCGTGAGTGCGGGTGCGGGTGAAAATCGCGTTATGAGTCCGTAGCGTTAGAGAGTACTTAATAGTATAGTACCTACCTTGCTACACAGGAGGACAGAAATCTACATTAGGTACTCGTAACTTAGATTTACGACTTCTAGAAATTGAAATAAATATTTAGTCTGACCCTCGTAGCTCGTAGCAGTTATGATCACTAAACTGGACCAGTACAAAAATACAAGAAAATACAACGAATTGTATTTGCAAGTTTTTCTAACCGAAAGTGGTGCACTGCAGTGTAGGTAACTGTGTAAAATTATGTATTGTTTAAGTTCGAAGTTTGCATGAAGTAGGTATGTAATACTCGTGGCTCGTGTACACTTCCGCGGCGACCCGCATTTTTCTCACCCTCGCCTCTGAAAATTCCAAATCTAATAGACGGTTTTTGGTTTGGCAGATTCTAAGTATTTGGCGCCACTATCGCGTTAAATCCTATAGACCTAATGCTACACTGCCCCCAGTCACTAATTTAAACGAGACAACTTCGTTAATATTAGACTTCGAAACTTAATTGGAAGTTTGAGACATTAAAATGGATGAAATTAAGATACATACATGTGATATGAACTTAGGAGCATTAATAACGTAGGACACATCCAATTATTCCTTCAGGGAATACAAAGTCTTATGTTGTAGTTGGGCTCCCAGTCTTCATAAAAACATTGCACAGTATGAAACACATAGGCTAGCGTGTTGTTTTGATTGTATTGCAAAAAACAACGTTTTCCCTGTTAATAAAATTACAGTAAAAATGCTGTGTATAATATGGCCATAGAAAGTACGTTTACCCGACCCAAATGTACTACAATATGACCAGCCGACCCTTACGCACACATAGTTACTTTGTATTGTTATTATTATTGAAATATGGACAGCATTTGTATGTAGGGAATTGGTATGTTGCCAATACACGTATTGTGTAGACTTCGTAAGCCTAATTTCTTTACATGTTTTGTATAGCCTTAATACATGCAATCGAGCTTATATCCTGCTGGTTATAAGCGGGAATTTGGTCATTAGGGGGGCGCCACGATCGATAAAAGTCCCTTTGAGCAGCTCGTCAAGATTACGATCACTTTGAAAAGTGTGAGCACGCTATTTGGATTTGTATGTTTTCGTAATCATTGTAATTTTCTTTATTGTACATCGTGTCTTAAATTATAAGCTCGTATTGTCGTATCGTAAATTGATCATATAGTACGAATTTTATCGCACAAAAAAAAAAACTAAGCGATACCAAAAACCAACCATCCAGGCGATTAAAACGTGGGCAGACATAGCAGTGATTTAGTAAATGGATTCTATCCATCCGATCTCTTGGTCCAAATTCGAAATTAATCAAGCAACTCTGACATTTATTAATGAAACCTTCTTTTGTAACGTTCCAACTTGGGAGACTCCGTTTCTATGAAGACGTTCGCGTGGTTTTATCTCAATATTTTAGTTACGGTCACGCCTATATTTCCTCGAGGGAATACCCAATATGAAACGCGTAGGATTTATGATGCTACACCTTCATTTCGCCGATGAAGATAACGTTCATATGTTTTTGAGAGAGCTTCCAAGTTATCTCAGTATTTTCGCCGCAGTAATTTTAGTATTCATAAGGTTTTGAGAAGAATTATAGAGTTATTTTCCATTTATATCGTGTTAGTAGAATCTTTTATGTGGATGACTAATATTAACCTAGTTTAAGTTCAAGAGAGGTCATATAAAGGCGTGACTTCTGCCTGCAAACACCCAAATGCTACCATACTTTTAACTTAGGTACGAAAATAAATAAGTCGTAGTTAACCCATCTCTCTTTTGCTGAGCTCATTGTTACTCTATTACATAAGTAGTATATTCGTTTCAGAAGGGAAGGTTTTCAATCATGTTACGTTCGTGTTTTCTCTCCTAATTTGCAATATACAGCTTTTCCATTCTTTACGAGCCGTCATCAAAATATGCTACCCGCTAAGGATGACCTTCAAATGCGAGGTTTTATATCACACTACACAATCACCTATTCATAAAGGTTGCATAAAACGGATTTCGTAATAAACAAAAGAGTGCTTATTATTAAAGCTAGGTACTTTCTATAACCTGATAAAATTAATTGAAATTCCCTCGTATTGTTTGACCTGAAACTCTGCGAAAATAACCTTTCCATTGTTCGCTAAACGGTCCCTGTTCAGAATGAGAGGTCAAGCGTTCTGTCGATTTTACCACGATCGTGGAATACGACCGACTCGACAAAATTGAAGGAAGAAAGTGCTTTTGGAATTGACAGGCGCTAAGTGGGTCCCGGTTCTCCCAAAAGGACCACTTCGCCCGACGCCTTTATAGAAAGCTTCTTACTTTTCACTGCACTTAACGATTTTTCTGCTTCTTGGCTGAATATAATACGAATCTCGTCCTTCTTCGTCTTAAAATACTTCTTTCGAGATTCAAATATCGCTCCAATGTTCGTTCACCTGAGCAAAATATGAAGTTACGTTACATTTTTTTTCCTTTACCGTTTTTATTATCTGCGGTGTACATTAAAGTATCGCCCATAAATCACAGCTATTTATCTGTACAGTGGCTTGGAACGAAAAAAATGGCTGACTGCTCGGAAATATCTCATTATTCATCCAAATAAAGCAGCTGTGTTCTACTTTACTAAACTAGACCCGTCTTAAAGATGTCGCATTTCATGATACGCGCACGAATTATAAATCCGAGTCTTTACTGTTCGCATTAGGAAACGACATTCAATTGATTTCCCAGCTTTATATCGAACAGATACGGTAATCGGTTCTGCGGCGTACCTCCATGAATTTATTAATGTAAAGTACATGTTTAGCTTGGAAACGTATTGTGAAGGCGAAAGGTAAAATGTGAAACGAATGTGTTGCGGGTTTTCATTTGCAAAAGGTCTTTGTACCGGTTGTTTGAACATGAATAAGTAATTTACTGCATGTCAGAGCTACTGTAATTAATTGTAATCATTTATGCCTTTTGGTTTTGCTACCTGATTCGAGTTATAAGCGAAATACCTTCTCTATTACTTACTCTTGGTTGTTGAAAAATGAAATTAATTTCAGAGTTCTTGAAGAGATCTTAAGTCCGAGATAAGTAATTTAGCAGAAACTAGCAGGACGGTCCTTTGAGACAAACGTAATTGTTGCCTCAAGTTTGAACATACAAAGACAAGGGACCTATTAGTTCTAATATAGCAATATTATATTCGCAAAAATGATTAAAGAACAAAAATTTTATAACTGTCTCTTCAGTTTAAAAAACTTCGTAACTATTTCCCATGAGCATTGTTTGCTTTGAAATGTGTCCAGAAATGGCTTCATTTCATGTTTAAAACAAATGTTAGTTTAGATACCAAGTTGGCTGGGATATTTTTACTCTAGTCGGTATAAAAGTTTTGGCGTGACTCCAGACTTGGTATTCAGCAAGCCTTTACATTTTGTCTGATGTACGCCATTCTATGTAGAAATGTTCGTGTTAACTGCTGGCGTAACTTGGTACATACAATTTTCACGTCAGAGCTTTAAAATGTAAGGTGGAGGTTGCCTTTATTAAAGGCTTTAATGGTTTACTTAAGCGACCTGTGTTTGCTCCGTTTGCGTTAACATATTTTAATTTTACAAAACCGAGGGAAGAATGTTGTATGCCTTGCCATGTTTAATGGATCTTCGTTGTAAAAATATATTTCGCAGGATTTTACAGAACATTTTCAGATTTCGCTGGTTTAAAGTCCTAAAAGACGACAAGGGATGACTCAATTGCGCTCAATTTATTTAAAATTTAGAATGAATTAATTATTATGTTTTTCGGCTTACTCGCGTGATTCAGCTACCGCGACTGTCGCGCTGCTACATACCAGACCAGTTCCTCATCAAATAATTACGTGAGCAAGCCGAAAACAATAATATTTTATTTAAAATATCTCACAAAAGTTATTAGATAAAAACATAATGACTTCAGAATCGAAAGTGTCCATTAACATTAAATCATCAGAACTCGATTACTTCATACAACACAATTAAGATAATCTTTACTCGTCACAAATGTGTTGGCAGCTTGCCAAATCCAGTTTACTTAAAGGAACGATCAACCGAACGGATGAACGGGCTGGTCATGAACTTGTTAATGAGGGCTCGACTCGATCCCTGATGTAAAGCGGAAACTGGCGACAAGCCAACGAATCGAATCGAGAAAAATAAAGATTTGGAACGTAGACGAATAAATCTCGTACCTAATTTCCGCCAAATTGTATCCGAACTTCCGAATTTTCGTCTGCGTTTGAGTCAGATGGTTTTGATTGTAAACAAGATGGGGATCCCCTGTCTAGTCCAGTAGTGTGCAAACTTTCTTCAAGTTTTCAAAAGTTTTGGACGACGACAACGAAGCAGGTTCCAATACTTCCAATGCATCTATTATTCTATCATAAACTCAGGTCGAATATCGATCTACCATCTACTTCCGTTTCGAAGGACACATTTTCGGCGGAGAGATTACATCGTTTCGCGTGCCCTATTTGCCCAACATGACATCTAGTCGGTCTATAAAGTTAATATTTTAGATACTGTGCGACTATACAAATGCCAATATTCATGACAGACAAGAAATCGAAGGTGTTTTATATGAGTGCCATTTTGGATAGATTATAGTTATAGGTACTGAGGATTTTTATTTACATTTTAAGTAAGTATGCTTGCAAATTTTCTATTCAGGTAATTTATTAATGTAATCTTCAACAGGTCTCCCAGACAGTATGCTGTTATGGCTACTGCAGAAGCTGCGTGGTAGTAGACCACGTTTGCGAGTGTGCGTGCGACAACATGCGTCGTCCCAGTGTTCTGCGTTTTACATTACTGCTGATGATGATGTGTGAGTGACATTATCTTTATTTAGTAATTTTTAAATACTTAAAATGTTATTATTAGGTGACGTGTACCTCTTAAACCTATAGCTTTTTCACGGTATTTTTATAGTTGTCTATTTAGTCGTCTTTGTATTTCTGTTCAACTCAAAACTTACCAAAATATGTCCCAAGTTAATTTAGCCTTGTTTCAAGAATCATAGGTATTTTTGGTACATGTTTCTTAAAAATTGCTGATGTTATCATTTGATGTAAATAAATTCCTTCAGACTTGAACAAGGCCTAAGTTAACACTGTAATAAATGTCGATTCTTTATTCCTAACGTAACGGATTGGATAGTCAGATTAGCGTGTGATAACATAAAGTGGTACTTTATCTTCGTAGTTTTATACTAGCATCGGAATGAAATCTCGAATTAGGTACTGTTACGTAATTTAAGTACCCATTAAATAAAAAGTTTTGCAGTTGAAAATTCTAGCAAGTTTTAGATGAATGAGTGTCCGAAAATAGAGCAATTTTTTACCCAAATTGGTCTATTTTAGGAACTAAAAATTTTAAACACTAAAATTACCATTTTTGAACGCAGTAAATTGTATATGGTTGGCCTGGAAAATCCAGCTTAGTCTAATAAATAAAATATTCTGGCAACAAACTTCTAAAATAAACAGTAAACCTCGTTAAAAAACGGCTCTAAATGTCTCAAGGTCACAACGAAATGGTTTTAAAAGTTTTAACGAGTGCAAAAATTCTGTTTAATTTTCTCTGGTTATTTCTTTTTATGGGGTCTTAGTAAATGAGTAGTAATTAGGCACTGATATCTGTTCTGTAGTTGAAAAGTGTTGCTGGGTTTCGTATTGATGCATCGCTCTTTTTATGGTATAAGCCGATAAACGAGCAGACGGATCACTTGATGGTAAGCAATCGGCGTCGCCAATGGACACCTTAAATACCAAGGGCGTTACTGGTACGTTACCGGCCTTTAGGGAATTAGGAATTTGAAGATTTCTGGGGATTCAGGGATTGAGGAGATTCGCGAAGGGGGCAGGGGTAATTGGGCCTCCGATAACCTTACTCACACGATGAAACACAACGCAAGCCTTGTTTCACGTTGGTTTCCTGTGAGGCTTTGGTATCACTCCAGTCGAGCCGAAGAATGGGTCTATTTTAAATAACCTCCATCAATCAGCCAGATTCACCATCGACAAATTCCCTGTGATTGTTTGATGGTTTTGTCAAGTACTAAACCTTAATTTTATCTTCACCAACTTATTTATACAATCTATAGCGATAATATTATTACTACTCCTGTACTAGATCGACCAGTTAGTTTATAATGTTAACATTATGAAGTCATCGCATGATTCACCTGTTTGCGTCCGTTTTAATTGTGTCACGATTATGTTGTCCGTTACGTTTTTGTCATCATTGAGACTTCTTGGGAATCAACCTTTTTCGGTTAAAAAAGTCATGTTTTTTGTTAAGAAGTCTGTAGCTTTTCTAACGCTGTATAGGTAAATGAGATAATCCCAACAATGATGGTTTGTCTTATAAGGTGAACTTTAGAAATAATTGTATTTAAAGTTTAAGACGATTATAATCTTCAAGTAATACAATTTTACATAAGTGAAAGTGTAGGATACACTGTAACAGTTGTAATACATTTGGTGTCCTTTTTAGCTTACTTCAAACTGCAGAAGAAATGCATCTCCCAAAGCAGCTAAAGCCAGAATTCGGAGGCGGTTACAAGGAGTTCACAGTTCGCGATATGCATTGTTTTCAAAAGGTAAGTCAATTCATTTTATATTTTTAGCAAAGTTAAACGTAATTGTGGCTCTTTTTCAGGAGAACACGCTTTTGAAAGGGCAAATATTTACATTCAGGGGACTATACGTAGAACTTTATATTCAGTTCGACATGATATCTTCACGTAATCCTTAGAAAATCTCTGAAAAGCTAGTGACAGCTATCTAAGCGACAACACAAAATGGTCCTTTAATGATACCTTTCAAGGTACGAACCTTTTTAAACCAAAACGACGTCCATTAAAAGCTATAAAAATCCATGTTATAAAATGATATCGGTGTGGAGAATACTCCTCGGCTCTTAATGCCCACTTCTGCATCATAATGTGTTCCCCGACCTATTGTCACAGCTTGCGATACTCGAAGTAATGGCTCTGCGCTCCTTAGCACTAGCATTCTAATGTATCCAGCCATGATGTGACGATCTTTCAGTGAACTTTTGTGTTGCAAGCTTTTCTCGCGAGTATTCGAACTTTAGGATTTTAGGATTGAATCTTGAAGAAGAGGACGTATTTCTTCTTAAAAGACCAGTAACACACTTGTGATTTACTGCTGTAGTGGATGGCAATGGGTGGCGCTCACAGCGAAAGAAAAAAAAAATGAATCCTATGAAATGGGAATGATACCAACTCCTTATGGTTCCAAATAAATACATAGATAGATAGTGATTTTGGTTCTAATCCATGTTAAACCTTGGGTGTTACAGATAACAAAAATCTGTAATAAAATCCTTTCATAAATCTTCGTCTTTGCCACAATATCATAACAAGGCACGAAGGAATATACGAAACCTTCCCAAGTGACGAATGGCGATCATAAAAACAAACACGAGACGACGCAGCTGAAGCTGTTTTCTTATCTGTCAGAAACTAAACGGTTTGGCCAAAAATCTGGTCCTTAGAGACATAACCAGAAGTAACGTGATAAGTTCGTATTTTCCTAGAAGAACGATGGTATTTTTAATGTGTTATACGTAACAGTACTTTAATCTGTCTGTGTATCTAATGTCAGTCAGTAAATCAGTTTATGTTGGTAGCAAAACGTATAACAAAATACATACCTATATACCTAGCAATAAACGCGTCTTTGATGGAAAATAAGCTTGTAAGTAGCGAGCCATTAAACTGATCGATTCACGTGTTTTATTGAAAAATCCGTAAAACATTGCAACACCAATATACAAGCGTAAAACCACCGACAATGTACACGGTATGTAAATGAAAATGGAACGGTTAAACGAACGTTGATAAAATATTTGCTAACCGCATCGAAGCTTCCCATGTGTGTGATTAATAAACGAATACCTTCATGAAAATTTACTGTGATAGCTGAAAATGTTGGACTCAAACCAAGAACCGGGTTTCTATTGGCTATGCTTCCATTTTAATATTTACGGCTAATAAATATGATGTCAAGCTCTACCTTGATAGTTTTGTGGTCTCTGGGGACATTCATACAAAATATACGACTTTACGCAAAAACAGTTTTTGGCTAAATACTATGCAGAGATACTTATTTGAAAAAATATACACAAGACTAAAAGCGCTAGTGGCGCCACTCTCTGTTAAACTCTAATGCTTATTTTTTATAGTCTTCAATGTTACTTCTGAATACGAAACACACAATAGGGACAAAATTACATTGGAAGTTTCAAACTTAGTAAATGGATTGATATTGTCATGATTTGCACGTGGCAAGTTCGCCTCAAAGGAGAGAAGTGACTTAAGTTTTCATGTTTTTCCGTCACGCAAAAACAGTGATATAAACTTAAGATCGTTACCACATATATTAAGTAATCAATAGCTGTCACCCTAGTAATCTTCGCTGACGTATTAAGTCATTCAACGTAGATAATGGTACGAAGATGATTAATAAGTCGGTCAGGTTTGAATAAGATGTTCTTTAGAACAATATCTCTGATGAACGTTTGTGTTTTAGAAAAATGTTCACGTTGACACCACTCTCGTGAATTATTTTTTTTACTGCTAGCTGTTTAAGAAAAAGTACCTACTCATATTAATTTTTCGTAGGATTTGTAACGAAAATTTTCATTGATTTAACGGACACGCAAAACAAATATAGTTTTTCCTTTGAGATCAGCAATAGCTGACAAAGGCTTGAATATTCATTAGTTCATTCATGACGAGTCTTAAGTCCAAGTAACAGGACTCCTTAATTATGAGCTCTTCGTTTTCGCTCAAAATTATAAATGTATACAGGGCCTAAGTAATTTTAGACTGACGGAACACAGCTTGTTATTCCTCTCACACCAATTAAGTGGGTTCTCGTCCTTAAATTAATTACGTAATTCGATGATCGAATAAATTTCACTCTCAAAAATGTTGCTAGGGATGTTAAAAAATACTGCTTTTTACGTACCACGATTCTTTTGGTCCAATAATCGTAAAGTTTTTACGTGATTGGAAGACCCACGATGCTCCATCGATTTTCTTTTTGAGTATGGTGGAAATTGAAGTGTATTCGCTTCGTGGTTTAGTGGTCGATCAAATTGTTGAGCATACAGCCTTCGGTTTGATTGACGAGTCGACGTCAGCTTTCCAACCTGGGTGAATTCAAACGGAATTTATGTTGTTTATGCAAATAATAATAAGCTAGCTATTGCTTTGACTATTCAAAATTACTTGTAAACGGTGAACTACAATAGAAAAATATATCATAAACTGTTCATTTGCATCTTATAGATTTATTTCTTGGTGAACACGCTATAGCACTTAGGAACGTAACACGCGCTTGAGAAATAAATGTCTTTATCTGACAACAATACTGAGTTTGCCTGACTACAATGTATTTCACTATGAAAGGAATAAATTCCCCTCTTTGACTTTAAATGCTACGCAAGTACGAACTACCTAACTAAACAAATTCATTTGTTCCCTAAACATTTAAGCCTTAAGCAAAAATAAATAGAGATTTTGTTCGTAAGCAAGCGAAATCTTGTATTCAGTATTCATAGGTCGGTTCAGCATTGCAGTATCTTGTATACGGCCAATGCCTCGTCTACAATGGCTAGGATCAGAGTGAACAGCTGTTACGTCGCTACCTTCCTACCCTGACTCTGTGACCTGCTTCACTATAGATTTTTGGCAAGTTATGTAACTCAAACTGTTAGAGCTGTTGCGAAATTTCCACATTACTTCCAATTTCTATTTTAAGTTGTTTTGGTGGTACGTTTATCCGATTGGCAAAGTATTTTAATGTCAAGTAGTGCGATAGTTTCATTGTCATGTTGGTAACATCATTACAAGCGCGATTTCTGAGCTCAGAACTCTAATATACCCTTCGATACACGCGTCGAAAATACTACTGTTATACTTTATCGTAATCGTAAAGAAGCTAA
Source organism: Spodoptera littoralis (assembly GCA_902850265.1). Classification (NCBI taxonomy): domain Eukaryota; kingdom Metazoa; phylum Arthropoda; class Insecta; order Lepidoptera; family Noctuidae; genus Spodoptera; species Spodoptera littoralis. The sequence continues at coordinate 8,189,188 of LR824555.2, read as the reverse complement.
ATTTTCCTTCAGAATGGTACCATATTTATATAGATGAGTACGCTTGTATAATGTAAGTCATATTTTAACTCAAATGAGATAAAGCTAGCACGTCTGTTTCAAGTGCAACAAAGACTTTATGATAAAGTGGATTTTGAAAAATGTGCACTAGAGAATACAGTGACTTCGTGACAGATTAAAGAAATATGGCGGAATGAAGGTCATCCTTGTATTGTAATATAACATTGCTCAACGTTAGCTCGAAGCTGGAAGCTAAACTAAAGAAGTGGAAAATGTAACTTGAGTTCAATATAAAGAAATCACAAAATAACAAATATAATCTAAAGGGACCAAAAATCAATAGACCCTCTCCCGGTCTATTTTTTTTATTGGTTCGAAACTCTTTAGTAGGGTCTCAAGAATCTAGAAAAAAATACAGGGCTATGTTCAATAAAACGTGTGTTCTTACATTTATCTGCTAAAACGATTAGATACCGCAATACAAGAAATATTTTACGACCAGTTCCTTTTAGCTAAATAGATGTAGCAATAAGTCTGGGAACGCTGAAGTAATATTTTCTCAAACAAGATAAAAATATTACCAATATACAGCCTTGTACAGGATGACAGATTATTTATCGTGACATGCTTAGCAGGTTTTAGGGTGTATTCCTAGGTGTCATGAAGATAAAGTGTTGTTCATTTTCATAACCATTGATAACCTAAGTCTGTATTAAGTTTCTACCTAGTTATAAGCATTTGGACTATTTTGTCGGTTGACTAAACAGTGCCAAGAGGTTTCGAATCCGATTGTCTAGTCGGGCTAAGTAATTTTGGGGGATTTTCGGTAATAACACGGCGTTGAAAATTGATCCCATTGTTCGGTAATAGCTTCACCTGCTATAACAATGGAACTAAAGCATTACCAACTTATATTCTAGTTCATTCCCTACCCCAAAGTGAAACGTGCACGAATACACAAAATAGACACCATAATTTGCTATTCACTGCAAAACTACCACGTCATATCGACGCCAATCAATATTAGCAATGAAATATTTATGGTATGCACAGAAAAACAGTATCTGACACGCATATTATACGGCTTCCTATCGATTGCACGCATTGTTTGTGTTTATTCGTAGGCCGTAGATACATGTATTTTATGGGTGGCTGGCTTTAATGAACTGCCTGTGCCTATGTTCTTTCGGTATAAACTTACGTAAGCTAAGAACAGCGGATATATTGATTCAATGAAATATTTCCTAGAGCTATACTGATGGAGATAAAACCGTTTTAGTGTTTTTATATGGGCAAAAACTTGCTTTGTTTATTTTTTGTCTAAGCTGTGATCTCAATGACTATGTAATAAAAAGAGCTACCGTATTTTGTTGTCAAATACCAATGCGAAGTAAGAGTTTCGACCTCCGGGTTCCGCTGCGATTAAAGGATAATTGAGTTTTCGATTTCAAATGGAGAAGTCTGAAATGTTTATCAATGGGTTTGTCCAGTGGGACTAAACTTAAGAAGCATCTGAAGTATATGGTAAAAGCCTTAATTGCATCGATAAAAGCAGAAAACTTCGCGTTAAATGGAATCGTTTAAACAAACCTAATTAAAAGACACAGTGCAGAATCCAACTCCGCAGAAGTTAGTTCGCAAAGATATGAAAATACTCAACTTTAGAACGTCATACATAAAACTTAAAGTCGAAAGTTACGAGGAACTATCCTCTCGCTTGTTTTAACTACTACCGAAGTTCTCGAGATTTTAATTGCAAATTGTTTATACAAATATTCCGTCTGTTTTAACGGAATACCTATTTTGGGATTTTGAGCATGTAATGACGAGTTATTGAGAAAGGGTTTTGTAGACAACTAGAGCTTGAAGATCGAGCTTAGTGGCGTGCTATTAGAGAGTTATATACCCAACAGTGGATGTAAACTGACTGATGATCAGCTTGAAGAATTATCATCATAACATCACGCCTTTTATCCCCGAATGGGTAGGCAGAGGTGCACTTAAGACCACTATACAATGTAACACCCAGTTTTCACTATTTATTTTATGAGTCCCATGCAATAGGGGGTGAGCCTATTGCCATATACTAGGCACTTTTCCAGTCTCCGTGCTACTGCTAAAAAACCCAGTAATACTTTACCCGACCCGGGAATCGAACCCGAGACTACTTGCCCAGCAGTCGCCACTTGCGACCACTCGGCCAACGAGGCAGACTTTGCAGTATTTTGAAGAATCTTATATTACTATTAATAGTCTAACCTCCACTAACAAGCTTCAATTTTATACGGGGTCTGTATAATTCATTGCAAATACTGTTGTTTGGACGAGTATAATAAGACATTTTTTATGAATTACCAAATTCTTACGATTATATAAATTTCTGAATTAGGTGTCTCTTCTGATTGTGATCATAATAGGATTACGTAACTTCGTCATTGTTTTAATTCTATTGAGATAAACAATGCGATAACTATACGGGTTGCCTAGTAGGTACTGAAACAGGGAATAGTGGTCGCTTTTGGGCGACTTATATTTAGCAGTATTAAATTTACACTTAATTCATATTAGCTGCATCTTACTTAATTTTTTCATCTATTTATTTAGATTTTTGGTACTTATTGTTTCTGGTGATTTTGTTTTCATTTTTATATTGATTTTATTATTTATATCATGCTGTGCTTCGAACAGCGTTACCGTAGGTGTATAATTACGTATTACTACGGGCTGATGCCGAAAATCAGCGCCGTGGACTCGAGCCTCCGTGTATTAGCTGTAACAGTATTAAGCTGAGCTCCTTTTGCCCTGCGACGCACCATGGGCTTTTTGCGTGTACCTGTATTCCTATAGTGTGTCGTGGCGTAATAAACAGTTTTCTTTCTTTTCTCTCAATTTGGTTCATCTGTTTTTCCAGGGTTCTTCAGCAGCAGAACTGTTAAACTCTCAAGAGCGCGGTGCTTTAGTGAAGCATGCCTTAGAATCCGCTCGTGCGGAACCTGGCGACGAGCATGCGCTGGAACCAGCCCTCACTTTACGACCTGGACAGAGTATTGGTAAGTTTTCTATTGTTGATGATGGTATTTTTGGGATTATTATAACTATCGTGAGGCGTACTAAATTAATTAAAAACATCGGGTTACTCACGTGAAATAATGAGAAAAGCTCTAGTAGAGTCGAGTCACAGAGGGACACTTCTTCATAAACATGATGTATTAATTTCGGGATGGTAATTATCGACTGAGGCATAGAAATATTGAAATTGAAACTATAATGATGCACAGCAACGTAACAGTGGACGATCTATCTATTGTTTACAAGTCCAAAATTGCTGGATCCGTTTAATTCTTAAAACTTATTGTAAACGACAATCTTATATATGATTAATAAAATGATTAGGTTACTTAGCAATTTAGTAATGGGCTTATCTGTTGAATATTTCATTAGTTCATATGAAAGACAGGATTTGCTCTAACAGTTAATCCTCTTTATTTCTGCTATAGAGGATTTTAATGCATAATAGAAAAGTAATAAATTATTATTGTATACCATAACACGCAGATCATAAATCTTAAACAAAAAATATGGAACTTTCAACCTCATAAATCGTAGTCAAACATTCATAATAGTCTGAGTACACAATGGTGTACGATTGAACCTCTCACCTTGAACTGGTTAGCTGAAGTCAATGAGAGTGGGAAGGTCACTCTCTCTTATACCTGAAGTGTGTGAACTTTGTAAAGGACAGACTTTTTGGTATCGTTGTGAATTTTATACGAAATGTTTATAATGAAAAACTGGACTATGTTTCTATATAAACAATACAATGTCTGGTGGTTTGCGAGAGCGATTATTGGGCATGCGGTGTTGGACTTATTATTTCTGTATAACAAAATTTATCAAACCATTCTTTGAAGAAAAAAAGAAGGTGAAGATATATAGCATATCCAAATTCCAGTCCACTGCTATCACTAAGAATAGGTATTAAAAAAATTGATATCAACTCAGGAACTCCGGGTCTAGATTACTCCAGATTGATCCTCTTTTACAATGAAACGATGATACTCAACCGTCTATATGTATTACCAAGAAATAAAAATGTATATTTTTCATCTACAGTGCCAGCTTGTGTTAGTAGAGGAGTGGTAGCGAGTATGTTCCCGCTCCATGAGAGGAACGCTCTGGAGAACCTTAGGAAGAAATGGGTGAAGACGTTGTTCTCTCCACAGCCTATTGGTAAGTTATACTGAAGTTGCTTGTATTTAGGTAACGCCCTGTTTCCCAAGGGCAAGTTTCAATAAAGTTGTCCAAGACATTTATTCATGTCCCTGGGACTTTAGTGTTCCGATGTTTTCATGGTTGTATCTACTGTAGATCCTGGCTTACAGGAGTTGCAGCGGTTTTAGGAGGTTGTGACGAGCTTGTCCCAAAAAAGGGCAAGTTTCAGATAAGTTGACGAATTTTGAATTGGAAATGTTTCAGTTAAACCAAGAGCAACTTAGTTGCAACGTAATGTTTAAGGTAAAAAAGTGAAGTGAAAAAAACGTCCAAGCTTTGAATTTCTCGAAGATCTTTAAAGAGTGTGTTTTCCTTCTGACCAATTAATTGTATGGTTAGGAAAACCACATGATTCTAAACTGTATATTATTATACCGTAAGAAAAACTGAATCTAATTCAAGCTTGTAATTTGTATTTTAGCAATAGTCGAGTATATGAGATTCATATACCTATAAATTTGACAGGAGTAATACAATATTTCCTCCTTCATACAAGATTTAACATCTCTCTATTACGTGTTTTCAGATGAGATTGGGGAATATTTTGGTGTTAAAATAGCTATGTACTTCGCTTGGCTTGGACATTACACGCGGTCGTTGACAGTACCGGCGGCCGTCGGCTTTATATTTTGGGTAAGATTTCTCTTTACCCTTTTTCGTATCTATATATATAAAAATGAATCCCTTTTTCCCTTGGTCACGGCATCACGCCTCAATGGCTGGACCTACTTCACTAATATTTTATTGTTGTATTTGTTATTATTAGGAAATGGTTGTTATGACTCCTGAAAATCCTACGGGAACCGGAGAAGACGGGATTGCGCGTACGAAGTCGCGGGCAGAAGCTATAGTAGTAGATAAATCTGTTCTATGGACATGGACCCTAATTTTTTCTTCTATGTCTTATAAACATCAAGATATCACACCTAGACAAAAGGGCTTATTCTTGAAACCAATTCCGATCGATCGACATTGGTATTGTGAAATTTCGTACTCTTGAGTTGCAACACTAGCGCCCATTACATCCGTATTGCGCGGATATTGAATGAACTAAATTGTATTGAGTTTAGCTTTATATTCCGTACTCTGAATGCTATTTTAATAGGTACGATAGGGGTTTTATAGATTAATTATTGAGATTTTATTGGAAAGTGCATTGACATTGAGATTGAGATGGGTTTCAAGAGTAAGCACCCTAGTGTAGCAGTTTTTGGATCTTACCTGGATTTAGTCGGGTCGACTGGTCGATTTTATTTAATTTTAATCAAATAACTACATTCTCACCGATTTTGTATAATATTTGAAAGGTTTATAAAATAAAGTTTCTTACATTAATATGAACTTTGTTTTCCAGATTTGGCTCGGCACAGCAAACGACAATTGGAAGGACATAGCTTATGTATTATTTTCGCTGTTCAACGTGCTTTGGGCGTGCGTGTACTTAGAAACTTGGAAGAGGTAAGTTAAATCTATATATATGTATAAATAATAATAATAATAATAATAATAAAGCCCGCAGGGCACCTTGAGGCGAGGTGACGGGCATTAGCGATCCCGCGGGCTACCATCATCCCGAGTGCTCCAGGGAGAAGTCACCGTTCCTTCTTCTCCGGCTTGCCTTAATTGGCTGGCTGGAGTGAAAGATGACAAGGAACAGGTCTCCCACCTCTGGCTTGCCTTCATTGGCCGTCCAGAGTGGAGTCGCGAGAGCAGTGAACCTGCTCGGAGGGTAAGAAACTATTCGTAAGTCGCGAGTGGGCCAGGGATGCAGGAGGCTTCGGCTGGAGCAGATGATCTGAGTAGAAAGCGGTGGTAGTTTCTTAACCCTTCAGCCACTCACATTCTCGTTGCCCCTCTGTTGCTATATCTAGCAACCATTTCCGGGGCCCGGTCGGTGAGTTGGCGAGTCTCCGCCTGCCATTTTTACGTGTAAAAATTACATTGTTTCGGCAGGTGCCATAGTCATCCATAGTTCCCAATTTACCAGTCCACAGCAACCCATCCATAGCCCTACCTTTTTTTTTTTCCATTATTCACAATAGTCCTACACTAACCGGGGACTGTCCTTGGGTGCATTTCCATAGTGCATACAGGGGTAGTCGCCGGTTTGTGTGTCCATTACAGTTAGATTAATGTTGTCTAAAGGGCCTCTGCGCAGTTGGCTTCGGCCCCTCGTACGCCTCCCAAATGACCGGGACCCTGTGGTCCCGTGAATGGTAAAGACATACATAATAATAATAATAAATTCTTTATTTCGGAATTGTACATTCCATATCTTATACTACTAGGAACAAAAAAAAAACCAGCACATACTTATATTATCTAGAAAAAAAAAAAAAAAGAAAGAAAGAGACAAACAAAAAATAAAACCAATTTATCATAAACTAAAACACAATAACAACATTAATAACATGAACAGCATTACGCTGCAATTTGCATCCATTTTTTATATACAGACGTGGCATACAATCGGTTGTGTAACTCCTTGATGATACTGTTTGTGCAAGTGCCAACTCTAGACAAGAATCCAGCGATTCGCTTTCTCTGTATAGCATTAAACGTGTCCAGCCTCGCTTCTGTGAACATACCCGACGCACTACAGTGCGGGGCAAGACCCATTAGCTGTCTGAAGATGTTATTATACTGGACACGAATACCATCCAGAGACCTCCTCGTGTAACGTGTCCAAAGTTGACACGTGTACAAACTTTGACAGTATGTTCTGAATAGGTGAACTTTCGTCTGGGAATTGGCTTTAAAGAATCTCCTAGCTATCATATTGCCAACGACTGACAATGCTCTGCGTTGTCTGTCTATGTCAGCATCGTCCTTCATATCTGAAGTCAGCATGTGACCAAGGTACCTGAAGCTTTCTACTATTCTAACAATCTGACCTCCTAGCGAAACTGGTGGGACATTAAGTGGACCTCTTCCTGATCTGAATATAAGCATTTCAGTTTTCTTCGCGTTATATACTAAATTGTGTTCTCGCGCATATTTCTCACAAATCGCCAATAGTCTTCTTATACCTTTGATTGAGGGGCTGAGCAGAACCATATCATCAGCGTAACTCAAGTTGTTGACATACCTATCACCAAGCCTAAGCCCAACTGCCGTCCCACTCAGCTCCTCAATCAAGTCATTCATGTAAACATTAAATAGATCAGGAGAGGTTAACCCACCTTGTCTAACGCCACAAGACAGCTTATAGCTCTCCGACATCGCAGTCTCCCACCTGACATTGTTAGACTGATTAGAGTACCAGTATCTAATCAATCCAACAACCCCAGCTTTCACTTTAAACCTATCTAGTTTCCTCCATAGCAGGTCGTGATTTATTGTGTCAAATGCGCGACTCAGATCAAGGAAACAAGCATAAACGCTTGTATCCTGTTCCACATACTGCGATACAACCTGTTTCAGAGAGAAAATAGCCATGTCAGTTGATACCTCAGGTCGAAAACCAAACTGCCCATCATCCAACTTAAGTGCAGGACTTAACACTTTGTGTATCAGACGCTCAAGCACCTTAGCCACTACCGTTGCCAGCGATATAGGTCTATAGTTAGACATACTAGTAACATCGCCCGTTCTGTTCTTAATTATGGGCACAACTATCGTACGTATAAGCTCTGCAGGTAGGTACTGGTGTCGCGAACAAAGATTAAAGAGTAAGGCCAAAGTATCAGCAATATACCGACCTGCGTACAGTAAGTGCTCAATACTCAAGCCATCGTGTCCTGGGGACTTTCCACGCTTCATTGCTCTGAGAACCTCCACAATATCTTTGGCTGTGACCTGAAAAACCCCCTCATCCGTTCCATAAGAACTCGACAACGGTGTATAGCTAACTGGATTTGGGGTAGTCTGTTTTAAATTGAAATGTGCACTAAAGTTGTTTGCAATATTTCCCTTGTCGGACTCACCTTGCACACTGACAGGTATACTAGTTTTAGGGTTGAGCTTTTTAACTTCTTTCCAAAAGCCACCAAAATTTTTCGACGAAGCGTGCTGCGCTAATATACTCATTTTAATTTTCTCTTGATTATTTTGAACAAATTTTAACGCATGTTTAAACTCTTTACGAGCTATGCGCATTTGATCGAAATAAAACCCTGAACGCGGCCTACCATATGTATTCCACTGTAAGAAAGTTTGCCTTGCCTGGACATGGTACTGTCTAACATGATAATTCCAACCAATTATATACCGCTTCGTATTAGCTTTGGTAGCATATGTGCGCTCAGCAGCAGTTTGTAATACATTAACTATATCACAATAGAGTTTATCAATGATACTTAGATGTTTTACATCATTACATAACATACTAATATTACATGACAAGTTATACTCCTCACATCTATACACTAAACCCAAATTTTCAGTACATATTTCACAGTATTTATCACATTGATCCTTGTTTCTAACACCCCACTTATACTTTAAATTGCAATCAGTCTCAGTATCTAAAATCAGTCTTTTACAAATAATATTGCTTAATCTTACCTGTATTACTAAAGGTAGGTGATCAGATAGATATGCATCATATAGTACACTAACATTACATACCGATGGTTCAGCCGCAGCGGACACCAGGCAATGGTCGAGCCATCTCTGCGAGCCCGAGCCATCACTTACAAATGTATATGTGCTTAAATCTAATTTCTTAGAGTCAATACATGATAACAGTTCTTCAGTACAGTAATCCATAAGCTCTTTGTAAAAACGCGTACCAGGGTGAGCGTTAAAGTCCCCTAACACGAACACACTTTCGACATCCGCACTATCAATTACCGCACTTATATTAGCGAGACACTGTGCCATTACCGGGAAATTGTCTTCACAATCGGTAGGCATGTACACACTAAATACTAATATACTTCGATCATCACGCACAAGCTTGACCGCAACCATACGATCATTGTTACACTGCACAATATCCGCGCTAGGGAATATGTTCCGGTCCCATAGGAGAGCAACTCCCCCGTACGGCCTTCCACGCACCACGCCTTGCTCCGTGTCTACAGCAGATATACCATGACAACCAAATTGTTTGTGTATGGTATGTAACAACCCCAAATCATGGGGAAACAGCCACGTTTCTTGCAGGGCTACTACGTGATGGTTATTACATAATTGAACCACTTCTTGTAAAGATCTTTTGAGTGATCTACAGTTATATGTGACAAGCTTAATGTTTGAACAATCCATCTTAGTTCTGTGTAGGTTCTGTGTTTGCCGTTGATTTAGTTACAGTTGACTGCCTGTTAATACTCTGTTTACGTTCCCAGAATTTCCTAAAAACAATGTCAGCTGGCCAGAAACGATCACCGTTATCATTTAGAAACAGGTCGACACTACTTAAAGGAACTATTACCTTGTATGCATTAAACTCGTTATTTACGTTGTTTATCTTAAACACTTGCACATCAAGGTCGGTCTTGTATTTAATAAAAGCCTCAATATTACTGGCGGTCGTATCCTTATGTACTCTAGAGATATATAAGGATATTTTTCTCTCAGCAGCCTTAAAGTTAAATTGTTCCAACGGTTGCGCGATTCCTCTCCTATTCATAATTTTACGACGTTTGTATTGTACCGTTGACCATTCATCGTTAGTCGGTTTACCAGTAGAACGCATAGTCTCCTTAACAGTCTTCTTAACAGCATCCGCCATAGTGTACGGTCGCCTATCAGCTGATAACATAACGCCCAAGGCACCGGGCACAGGCACTATCTCCCGCGCGGCGGCGATATGTTGCTCGCTGCGCACCACACCCCCCCCGCTACGTATGTCTCGCTGCTCCCGTCGCACGACAATTGCTGTTTCACGCGACGTAGGAGACGGCGCTCGCTCACTGTCTCGCGCCCTCTCCCCCCCCCCCCGCGCTGCTACCGCGTCGCATGCATCTCTCGGCGGCCGATCGAAATCGAAATCAATACTTTCCGAGAATATTTCCTCACCCTCCTTATCAATTATATTTATGGAAGGTATGTTGGACATAATTGTCGTTTTCGATAACTCATGAGTATTTTTACTTGCGTTAGTCGACAATGCATTTTGAACTAAATCTTTTAATTGTTGAATTTCGAGCTTTATAGACGCCATCTCTTCGTTAGCCGCATGCGAAGATGCTTCTGTAGTTTCTCTCCGCAAGCTGGCGACTTCTTTCTTAAGTAACAACATTTCCTTTAGGAAGGTAGTCACATCTATGTGATCAAAGGTGACCGGCGGCAATTTATTGAGATCTTTGGCCACGAAAATCGGTAGACAATCAGGGTCCGATTCTTTCAAGATCTTTACTATTTCTTGCACACTCTTCGGTTGATTACCTTCCTTTCTTCTCATAATCTTCTTGGAAGGTGCCAGTACCTTGTAAACAAGTTGCCGGGCACTTTCAATATCCGCATCGGTAAACGCACTCAAACATATTTGTACGATAGCTGTCTCGGGAAGTGTGTCTATTTTGTTACACACGAATGCTAACATTTCACTTACTATAACATTACACGAATTACATTTCATTTCGGTTTCACTGGGATCTCGTTGCGGAGATCGCGACATGGCGCCAAAACCGCGGCGCACGGCGCGCGCACACACTCACGCGTCTAGTCGCAACGACACCGCTGCGCGGACATTAAAAGAAAGTCGTGTTAGTGACACTATTTATAACCCAAGAACGGCTAAATCAATTTGGATGAATATTGGTGCGGATGTAGCTGAGAACCAGCAACTGTAGCCAAATGTCATTTAGCGCTTGTCTACATGTAGAATAGAACACCAAATTATATGGGATTGACGTAAATTTTGACAGTAGTCCGTGTCATCCCCAAACATTTAGTTTTCTACTCTCTCTGTAGACAAGCGCTAAAGTGGCGTTTGGCTAAAGGCACAGGAGACTGACATAGCATACTTTTTATCAAATATTTTTTTATTTAACTATTTATTATAAACACGAACGGAACGGGAAAAAAACGGGATTGGTCGTACGAAGTCTCGGCCGAAGCTAGTTTAAAACATTTGTTAAACCGCAGTGTCTTATAATGAAGATAATGTATAAAATTACTATTCGATTTCAGGTATTCAAATGTGCTTGCATATAAATGGGGAACATTGGATCAAAGAGATGAGTTGCTGGTTGAACCGAGACCATTATTTGAGGTAAATTTGAACTTATTACTATTTATCATGTATGCGCGGAAACTTGTGCAAAATGATTAATGAAATTGTGTCGTGTACACTGTATAGGTACCTATGAGCCGAAAAGTATTAGTTTTTGAAAAGAATGAAAGTAATTATTGCTAACACTAATTGCATAGGCTAATTTATTTATTATATTTTTTTCGAGTTTCGAGGAATTGGACTAGTTTCAAGCCATGCTAGAGGCTCATATTTATTAGCAGCATTTCGCGACACAACGCAGCGACCGCCGCGTTTCTACTTATTTAGTATGTCTTATAAAAGTTAAAATAGAAAAAAAAAATGCCACTAGGTATGATGCACCAAATACACAAACAAAGGAACAGCAACATTAAACACAATAAAAAATATATAAAAAGTAATAATATTAAAACAACAAGGTAGAGCAACATGTTCAAGCCAAAAGGGCTTGTATGAGCTGGGCGCAATAAGTACCCAACATTGGTTTTCAGTTGGCATCCTTAATACAAATTGCATCTATAGGCGCTCTAACGTCGCGTATATTTTATACATAACAACACTTCATATGTGTGAAATCTAACCTTAAGACAGTGTTTCAGATTAACAACCCCTTTCAGGAAGGGGGGGGGGAAGGGGGAGCAGTCGTGTTGGTTTAAAAATGAAAGAGTTCTATTTGTTTTGGTGGGCAGGGCGAGATGAGTACAAGCAGTGTGACGGGGCGGCCGGAGCCGGTGTACGCGGCGTGGCGGCGGCGCGTGTGGAGACACTGCGTGTCGGTGCCGCTCATGGGCGTCTGTCTGTCCGTCGCCGCCGCGGCTACCTTCGCCTTGTTGAGGGCGCAGGTATGTGAAATACTATATTCTACTAGCGGACCCAACAGACGTTGTCCTGCATATCCACTTGAATGTATCAACAAAAATTCATTCAAATTAGTTCAGTTGTTTAGGGTTAATAACCTAAACATAACTGCAGCGCCATCTGCCGGGCTGATTTGTGAATCTAAACCATTCCCAGATCCCCTTGAACACACACAAAAAAATTCATCAAAATCGGTCCAGTCGTTTGATAGAAGTTCAGTGACATACACACTCACAGAAGAATTATATATATAAAGATGTACAAAGTAGGTTTGTAACGGAACTTCACATCCGCCTCCACCTCCATAAAATATATGCGGAGTTATAACGGAGGTGTATTTACGTTAGGGGGCGTCCATAAATTATGTGAGATGTTTAAGGGGGGAGGGGGTAGACTGAAATCTCCTCGATTCTTACGTTGGAGAGAGCAGGGTCTCGGCAAATATCACGTAATTTTTTTTCTTTTTACAATAACAATGCAACGCGTTTACGTGATAAATCATGCACCTCTGCCTACCTTTTCGGAGATAAAAAGGCGTGATATTATGTTATGTTAACTATCATTAAATAGACACTCTTTAACAATTTGTTAATCTCAAAACAATTTGTTAAACGTAAAAGAATTTATCTTTCAATTTATAATTTCTTTACAGGACTGGTGGGAAACAAACATAATATATTTCACGTGGATACCTCGAGCGTTGCTCGCTATAATAATCGCGATCGAGGAGGAAGTATACGCCAGAATAGCGAGGTGGCTCAACGACAAAGGTAATGTCCTTTTCTTTGTAATATAAACCCTAATTTGTGTGGAAGAGAGTTCAGTTTTGTCCAGTTTTTGTTTCGTTCGTGTGTTTGTCTTGGGTCAGTGGACTTATAGTCCCGTTCTCTTAAGATTTAATGTTCCCTTGCACTCCCCCAAAAACCTATGAACAATAGATTTAGCTGTGTAAGCGTACATTGTTTGTCAAGTCCATAATATTGAAACCTGTTACCTGAAAATATAGGGATTTTAAGTTTCCCGTGTGTACGGCGCGTCGCGTTCCGCGCGTGCCTCAAATAGCCATCAGGCCACCACGGATGGAGCCCAATAGGGCTGATGCCGATACAAAATCCCGGAGAACCTAACGGGTTACCGGGGCTCCGGCTCGAAGTGCATGAGTAGGAACGGGGTTGTATTTGGTCAGTAAGAGTCTGACACTCCCTCCCGCCTCACTCAGTTGGGAGAAGTTATTCGATGATTTTCCCCCTTAAAAAAGGGATTAGGTTTAAGAAATAAAAAAATGACGGTTTTTAAACAACATAGCAGTAATTTTCCGTAGGTTTTATCTTCTGATTATTGGAAATTGTAGATTATCCACATAATAGTAGTAGTTACAAGTTGAATCCAATTATCACTGTTCTGATTGGCAGAGCAATTGCTTCTATTTGCCGCCATTATCAAATAAATATTTCTTTTTTTCCACCACTGACCTAAGAACATTTTACATTGTGACGTTATGTTTTGTGTGTATATTTTGTTTGGTTTGGATACAAAATACAATTATCAAACGAAGTGTGATTCTAATATCTTTCCCGTAGGTAATATAGTTAGTCGGTACCAAAGATTGTTGAATTTTACAAGTAAATCGATTTTATGGTACGTGTTGCCTTATTGCACATTCATAGGGAACCATTCCTATTAAAATAGATTCCGAATTTTTTAAGTTGTACGGTTTACGCAAAACTGTTCGACAATGTTACTCGACTAGTTACAAGTCATGCCAGGGGCCCATAATGACGCGTTACAACTGACCCGGTTAGAGCTGCTCAGTTAGACTACTCGAGCGACCTCGTCGAACAGTTACGTAAGCAGTACAGCTGAATTCATTGAACACCTAATAATTTCAATATTTATATCCTAAGTATGTGCAATAAGGCATTTTGTATTTCAAAAACCTTGCATGATATTTAGTTTTGAATATATTAAAATTTTCTTCGTATAGCAATATTTAGAATATGAATTTATTTAAATAATACTCTTAAATAGTTGATTAATCGAAATTTAAATAGATACATAGTTTAGTACGAATAATCAGTAGCTTAACACAGTGTGTAGAGGATATACTATAGAGCATATTATTTTTTCTCTTTACTGCTTACCAAACGGGACTGGATACAACTCTAAATAAAATAAAAAACAAAAAATACGGTAACACTGAATTGTGACGTCATTTTTTGAAACAGAAAACTATCGACTCGAGACAAAGTATGAGAATCACCTGATTGTGAAAATAGCATTGGTTTGTATTTATAAAATGCTGTAAAAAACTAACGCCATACTCAAAAGCTAAGCTTCCATCACGCTTTGCTTCATAGTAACGGAGCAGGTTTTAACCAAACATATGAAGATTGGTAAATCAAAATGAATCTGAAAGCACAGTGATATAGTTTGCACGCTGTTTTCTTTTCGCTTGCATGAGGATTAAGTTGTGTATTAACGTTCCTTGCTTGTATTATCAACAAAAGAGATTTTAAAGGCCCTAATTGAAATTTTGTAGTGCGCTAATTTTGCGCAAAATTCCATCTCTGCAAGAGTTTAGCGCAATAATTTTGACGTTTTTGCGCAACTATAAAATTGTTATAATATTATGTCTTTTGTTGATTGTACATGTATTAAATATTATTTTCTTAAATTACCAACATAATAACAACATAGCACTTCTGTGCGTTCTAAAATTCTTACTTAGTTTATCATTATTTCTTTGGGCCTTTTTTAACTTACTACTTATCTATGTGAGTTCATATTCTTAACCCATACTCAACTCTATGGGGGAATGTAGACACTATTATATCTTGTAATGTAAATAACCTCAGGAATAATATGATTAATATTTAATAACATAAAATTGTATAGCCTTAGCCTATAATATGTATGTCATAAAATAGAAGAAAAAGTCAATTTCAACACTTTGTTACTCATGTTGAAAGGCCTTAGTAAAATTATTTATGTTGTCAGTCGTGCAAACACTACTTAAATGTATATTAAAACTTTAATTTAAATCATAAATAAATTCATTGTTAAAGTACTAGTGACGTAGTCGTGAATAGTTCGCTTTTGATGTTGTTATTATTGATTTTTAAAATAATGTTAATTGTTTTAATGTTTTATTTCAGTTTCAATTCGTCAACTCGTTCATGAGTTTGTTTTATATCGCGTTCTACCTGCAGGATATGGATAAATTAAAAGAGGTGAGTTTTTTTTCATAATAAGTATTATTGAATTCTTAGATTGCGGAAATTCTTACTATTGAATCCGGCTACCGATTTTCACTAGATGTCGCTCTTGAATTATTTAATTTCTAGCATTTACATTCAACAAAGAGTTAACATTAGGCCACATTAGCGAGGTCTGTGCCTTTAGCCACTTAGCTAGCGCTTGTCTACAAAGAGCGTAGAAATCAAAATGTATGGGGATGACACTAACAAGTATCAAAGTTACGTCAATTCCATATAATTTGGTTTTGCTACTCTACAAGTAGACAAGCGCTAAATGACATTTGGCTACAGCTGCTGATTACTAAAGAAGTAGATCTTATTGTGCTCAGTTGATCTAGTACAATGGAAGTAAAGTGGCTGCTAACATTTAAAATATGTATGTGTGTTGACAACACAATATACTAAACAAATATGTTGTCTTTCAGTGAAATACGACTACCAAAATATATAAATTTTCTGTCCAGCTTGTAAACTGTACATTTTAGTGATTTTGAATGACAAAGAAGTTTTTTTTTCTGTAAAATCCCTTCAGTCTGTATCCCTTATATTTCATTTCCAGCAACTAGCAGTGTTGTTGATAACGCGACAAGTGATCGGTAACCTCAAAGAGTCTGCGTTACCATATCTGATTGAGAATCTGAGGCTCGCCAAGATATGTGTCGACGTGTTTGGGGCTATCAGTCCTAGTAAAAGTAAGTTTAATTCTATGGATTGTCAGTATGCATAATATGTGAGCACCATGTTGGACTTCAAGATTTTTTTTTTTAATTTTAGTAAGTTATTAGTATAATGCGTCAAGCATGTCTTTGCATTGTTCTTACATATGCGTACAGTATTGAAATATGTATCAGAGACATTGTAGAACATACTTTTTTAAAAAGAGTAACGAATGGAGTTTCTGGCTCGTTCTGCTCGATTCGAATCTACTTTTTGGAATGAGCACCTAGCTTCACCTAGTTTCACTGACGGACTGACTGACAGACTATTATTTATTTTGCATTTGTTGACGTTTCAAAAGTACCAAAGTATGGTTTAATTGAAATAAATGCTTTGACTTTGACTTTGTTGAAATTACTTTATCTTATAATAATATATTGTCTGGTAATATGACTCATTTTTGTTTAATGTTAACAGTTTAGGGCATTTCAGATGATTGATAGCATCAGATTTGGTCGAATAATGTTGTATCCGAAACTTAAGGTCTCCAAATTATTTGAAAGTTTCAAAATAAATTTTGAGAATAAATCAGATTATGAGATTATGAGAAAATTTAACTAAAGTACTATGGTACTTTACTGTGTCCCAAGAGATCATTATTACAAGAAATGATGTCATAATTACCGAAAATGGTCTTACATCTAATGTACAACTACTTATCCTTTAAAGAAAGGCGTAATGTTGTATACGTCATTTCGTTTCTCTCCTAACAGTACCGACATCAGCCCAGTTAACAGAGCTATTCGACAAGAAGACGGACTCCTCGGGCGATCCGCCAGAGAACAGCCTCGTGAACGGAGGCACGGACAAGGAGAAGGACGATAGAAGGGACTCCGAACCTATCGTCGGACAGAAAGTCATACATCAAGCTGAGTTGGAGTCGCAGCTGTTTAGGGTATTTAGTAATTTGTTTCATGGCATACCCGGTAAACGTGCAGACGTATCACCTGATGGTAAGCAATCGGCGTCGCCCATGGACACCTGGAACACCAGAGGCGTTACAAGTACGTTATCGGCCTTTTGGGGATTAGGAGTTTGAGGATCGTTGGGAATTCAGGAATTGAGGAAATTGGGGAAGGGGAGGGTAATTGGAAAATATAACTAGAATATATTTTAAGCACGAGGCTTCTGAATCAATTAGTCATTAGAGTAAATATGAAGACAGAGCTTACCAATGTAATTTTTTTTTTTGACAAATCTAGTATGTCTGCCCTATAAGATTCAAATATTTTCCTCTGCATAAGCAGCTGATTTTCGTGAGAATATGTGGTAATTTTGTGAGTGGGATTATATCTGGCTGTTGTGAAACGTGTCGGGGTCGATTCCTGCATCAAACAAAAGTGCTTATGAATTTGTTTGATTAAAATTACAATTTTTAGCTCGAAGTCCGGAAATTCGGTACACGAAACCTATTGATCCTATGGTCAACAATTCAGACGAATTAAGACGTCTGATCTCCTTCTGATCATGTTGGGCAGCCGACCTATTGAATTAAAAGAGTGAAGGAATAAAAAGTGCACTTATAATTGCGCATATACTTGTGCACTATAATATCTCCTGCAATCAAAAGACAGTCTGGCCACTATGACTGCTTTCGATGCTTTTCTTCCAATAATTATTCATCTTCTCCATCTCTCCACAGTACGACGGCACATTTGCGGAATATTTGGAAATGCTAACACAGCTAGGCCACGTAGTTCTGTTTTCGTCCGCCTTCCCTTTGGCGGCGGTGTGTGCGCTGCTTAACAACGCGGCTGAGATCAGAGCTGATGCGTTCAAACTGTGTCATGTCGCGCAACGACCTTTTGGGGAACGAGTCAAAAGTATCGGGAGTTGGCAGGTATGTGCTGATATTTTTTGTTTGATAGTTCTAGATATACAGTACTGGTGATACATATTGCACATCGACAGAAAGAGCCAATTTCTTGTGATATTAGTTTTATTTTCGTACTTTAAATAAATCCTACTTGAAGTAGTCTTACTTGTAATTCTAAAGCAAATTCACGATTAGTTGCGTGGCTAATGAGAGAGGTATCTGGAGTTTGGCCCCTGTGTTCAGCTCTGTGATTTGTTATTAAATTTCGAATATTATAATATTTCACTTATAAAACGAATTTTGAAGTAATCGTTCCCTGGTACAGAGGCCTTAGTACGAGATTGTTTTGAGTACGTGTTTTGGTTGGTTCATTGTAACCGGCCAACCAGAGCGCCGAACGTGGTCTCGTCTCGATTTTTTTATGGCTTAACTCGTCGAGTACCGTATTTATAGACACAATTAAAGAACAATAGGTTGCGGTCACCGGTGACCGCTTGGTGTTTGACAGTTTAAACCGGTAAACGAGCAGTCGGATCACCTGATGGTAAGAAATCGGCGCATGCCCATGGACACCTGAAACGCGACACACGAGTGCGTTACCGGCCTTTTTGCGAATTGGGAATTTGTGGATTGTGGAGGATTCGGGGATTGGGGAGACTGGGGAGGGTCATTGGGCCTCCGGTAACCTCACTCACACGACGAAACACAACGCAAGCGTTGTTTCACGTCGTCTTTCAGTGAGGCCTTTTGTTAGTAGAGTTTTGTGGTATCACTCCGGTCGAGCCGGCCCATTCATGCCGAAGCATGGCTCTCTCATACTTTATCGATTACTTTCAACGTAAAACAAACTTGTACTAAGGCCTCAGACAACTTGAATTTAATTGTTTTGAACGAAAAATGGCTTTTGTGTGGACTTTCGTAAGTTTGAATATGCCGTAGCATTAAATGATACTATTTAACTAAGAAGTGGTAATTTATAATCTGTTTTGTCCCCCAGCACGCTATGGAAGCGATGGTAGCAGTAGCCGTTCTAGTAAACTGCGCACTCATAGGTCTCTCCGGTCCAGTACACCGTATGCTACCAGACGCAACTCCCGCGCAGACCATACTCGTCATTGTGGCGCTTGAGGTAAGAGCCAAATTGCTATGCCACAGTTTTTAAGAAATCCTACATTTATTTCTTTTGTAGACCTTAAGGATTTCTGGTGTATATGGATAAAAGAACCGTTGTAATATTCATGAATAATTAAAGAAATGTAACTCTCAGATTTAATATTCGGTTGCCGGGGCTCCGGCTCGAAGTGTAGGAGTAGGAACGGGGTGGTTTTTAGTCAGTAAGAGTCTGACACTCCCTCTCGCCTCACCCGGGCGGGAGAAGTCATTGGACGAATTTCTCCCCACAAAAAAAAATAATTAAAAGAAATTAATATTTGTTTGAACGAGATTTGAAGTGATACAGCTTATTATATGCTACACATTTGGATATTCGTCATGAAATACTAATACATAGTTAGAAATTGGCAAGATTCTGATAACACAAGTTCAATGAGATTAGTGAATTGCCTTGTTCACGAAGGCAAAGATAAAATATCTCAATACAATTTGTTCAACGTAAACTTATCTAATCGCATCGCGTTGTAATTTAATGTTCTTAAGAAATTACTGAAATAATCTGTCATAAGAAGAAATTATCGATAATCGGATTTATAGTTAAACGTTTTTATTTTACATAACTCATTCAATATACTCATTACAATACTTATAATGAATTTTTACATCCTATTTCCATGATAAAACCTACCCTGATTCGAATTTGATTTGTCCAAAGAAAGTATTATCATAATTCTGCCTACAGTATTTAAAAATTCAGTATTTATTATTTAACTGGCTAGAATAAGAATTTTAGGGTACCTACAACATCTTTTATTTCATTTTTCCAACATAAAAGTAGCCTAATTTACTCCTTAGCACATCAGCTAACCGCCAGTAAAAGTCCCGTCAAAATCGGTCCAGCCATTAATGCTCAAACCTTTTCCGTGTGAGGAAAGGCTTTGCTCAGCAGTGGGCATTATAGGCTGTTGATGTGTGTAATTGTCCCTTTGCAAACACTATCTATAAATACCCAAATATGTATGTATATTTCTGTACGTATATTTCAGCATGTAATCCTAGTGATAGTATTGGCTCTGCGCATCGCCATACCGGAGATACCAGCGTGGTTGGCCACTGAGATGGCGAAGGTCGAGTTCCAGAGACGAGAGGCCATTAAAAACGCGCACGCTCCGCTTATGGTGAGTTTAATTAAGCACAATGTCATTTCAGTCCTCGTTACTTGATTTTAATGTTGCCATTTAAAAGCGGGTAGTTTTCAGGGTATCAAAATTAAAAATCTAATTAGTCCGTCAGTTATATAATGACAAAATATTAAACACGTACCTATTTTTTTCTTTTCTTGTATTAAGTTGCAATACTTAGATAAAATGGCGCTAAGTTTAGGAGTGGGAGGTTGTTACGTCACAACGTGCTACAAAATGTGTCACGCTATAACATCACACCATATTTCAAATTAATATATCTTCGAATGTATTTAATTTAGTGAGAAAAGAAAAAATACGTGTCTAAAGTTTTAAATTAATGTACCAGTCGGACATTAAAATGGAATTTAGGAAACTACCCTAATGTGAACATTTTAAAATTTTGCTCAGTCATAGTACTTAGTTTAAAGTTGTTCCTCTTGTATTCTTCTCTTGTCTCATGAAGTAAACATACATTTGTAAAAATTGTAACATACATTATATATCCCCATAGAAGTTAAAAAAAGATTCAAATTAAAAATTATTTATTCATTGTAGATCAAAGACATGACGTCATGTTTTGAAATTAAAAACAGTATTATGTGTAATTCGTTTAATAACAATTCGTTTTTTTAATTTTAACCCTGTAAGTCTGAATGCACGAGTCAAGACGATGTACGCCCATCGGCTCGTAATACCCCGCGGACGGTGACACCCACTACACCGAAGCAACCAGCCAATGACAAGGCAGCAGCTGACAAGAAGAAACTCTTCATTGGGAAAATACCTGAAATACCGCCTTTCAGGTAAGTGACTTGTAAAAATTGTAGTTATTGACTTTAATTAATACGTTGACCTAAGTCACGTACTTTTTTCGATTCATGGTTATGAGCACCAGTGTGGCTCGTAACTAATCGAGCACCATCGAACAGGTACCTACGTGAGGATGCAGTAAATATTTTTAAATTAAATGTTAGTTTCTTTTAGAAACAGTTCTATAGAAACGACATTTAGTGAAATAAAGTTTTATAAATATTTTCTTATTAATATTCGTATTATTCGATCAATAAGATCCTTTCTTAAACATAGCCAGAAAGCTTTAACGGATTATATCCTTTAATTCCTTCTGTATAGAGTCTAAAATCCTACAAAAGATGTACTAACTCAACTCTCTCTGAACACTAAGAAGTTTACGATGCCACAGAACCTTATTATATGTATAGTTTATGAACGTTTAGTACATATCTATTACAGCTCATTCGAATCATCGCAGCAAGGCTTTGAACCCGCATCCTAAGAATTTTAATTTTATTATTTTTTTTGTTTTCAGTTAATTTGGCACAAGTATTAAAGATGGATGGGTGTGTAGCGATATATTATTTAAAATAAGTTTTATTCCTTAACAGTTTACGCTTGTTTTTTAATATTTAATGTTTTGTTTTTTTGCAATAAATATTTTAACTGTCATAGAAGTTTTTCTTGTGATTCCTAGTTGCGGTTGACAGGTCATTTTATTGGCTTCGTC
Organism: Spodoptera littoralis; assembly: GCA_902850265.1. NCBI lineage: Eukaryota > Metazoa > Arthropoda > Insecta > Lepidoptera > Noctuidae > Spodoptera > Spodoptera littoralis. The sequence goes on along the minus strand of LR824555.2, from coordinate 8,167,287 downwards.
TAGGCTTTTTTAGGATAGACAGATGTTTAAATTATTTAGTACTAGCGACCCGCCCCGGATTCGCACGGGTGCAGTATGCATATACATATTATACATATAAACCTTCCTTAAGAATCACTGTATCTATTATAAAAAAACCGCATCAAAATCCGTTGCGTAGTTTCAAAGATCTAAGCATACATAGGGACTGACAGGCGGCGGATAGCGACTTGGTTTTATACTATGTAGTGATTTGATACATTTCAAATCTTTGTTACGAGTTTACTCGTTAAAGTTAGCTGATAATTCTCACAGACATCGGAAGTCAAATATTTCGTTAATCGATTTTCAGCTTTCAGTTAAAAAGATAAGATTTAAATCTGTTGAAGATACTCGTAACGTATTGAAAGAATTGTATCGTTATCAATGTCGGGACTCGGGACTTCCCTCTAGTAAAGTTAAAAGATTAGAGACCCCACAAACTCACAAAATCAACTTTAAACTATAGCAAGAAGGTTGAAATTGTATTGTTAAAGATTACTAATCTGTCTATCCTACAATGAAAACAACATTTGACACACCTGTATTATACAACAACAAATGTAAAATATGTACAGTGGCCAGCAGATCAATCTACTACAGTCTGTCAAATTTATTCATTGGATTTTCGACTTTATAACAATACTATAAAGTCGAAGATGTAATAAAGATATTTGACGTAAATAGATAGGTTAGCCTGCCACCGTACTGAAATGACCTGTTGATCCGAGATCTCTCGTCTATCTTTCTGCAATGAAAAGGTAATGAACCACTGTGTGCCTGTATCCTGTTCTATGTACCTTGTACCTTCGCTAAGCCATCACCCATCTTTCGCCATCCTATGTTCTATCTGTATATTTGTATGTAAAGAGGGCTACCGTGTTTTTTTGGCTCGTAAGGTAACGTGAGGTCTGTTTGTCCAATAGAAAGAAACAAAGAAAGATCATTGGTTTGTCAATAAACATACATAACAACATAAAATCACGCCTTTTATCCCCGAAGGGGTAGGCAGAGGTGCACATTATGCCACTGTACAATGTAACACCCACTTTTCACTATTTATGTTATGAGTCCCATGTAATAGGGGGTGAGCCTTTTGCCATATACCACAATTCCAGACTCCGAGCTTCTACTGAGAATTTTTTAAAAACCCAGTAGTACTTTGCCCGACCCGGGAATCGAACCCGAGACGCCTTGCCCGGCAGTCGCACTTGCGACCACTCGGCTAACGAGGCAGTCGTCAAACATGCGTTTAAATAAACTGAGTAGTCAGATATGCAGGCTATATTATAATATAGTTTGTTGTGCGTCCATGTTTCGCCAATAGTGGTGTACTTTGTAGGTATAAAAACTATATTCAATCTCAACAGCAACTTGTACAATAATAGTCATGATTAAATTTCATTACAAAGATAAATAAGAAATAGAGGACTTAGTTATCGTACTTAGTTCATCAGTCAACAATAAGTGATTTTTACTAATAATCACACTTTCATTCATTGATTTGGAAATATACTTAATTTATAACTAGCTAATTGTTAAGAAATAAGTATGAAAGAAAGAAAAATCATTTATTCAGCACCAGCCACGATGGAGCTTAAATAAAATATAAAAAAGACAATAAAAGTGTGACAGTGGAAGAATCAAAACATTGAGTTGAAAGATTAAAACAGAAGAATTATAAGAGAGACGCTGACAACATGCTATTTGATGCGAAAATACGATGACGTCTTAGGTTACGTTTGCGATCTCACACAAAATTCATAGAAAAGCATAACGTTTGACATTTTGAAAAATATTGAATTCGTCTAGTTTGCAATAACTAGTGTCAACCATTGGACTTTTAATTTTTAACAGCTTCAGTATGTTGATTGGACTAACAGGTCTTATGCTACATTACTCCCACCTAGTGAGCAAAAACGGTAGTTCTCATTGTGTTAATAAACGCGCACTTGCGCTAATAATCTTTTTTTATTATACCCCTAACACTTGTATTTAACTTTCAGCACTTTTCACGTTTCCCTGACACGGATTGAGTAGAAAATGGAGTGTGAACTTTACGTTGTTATGATTTCACGTACGCTGTTTGAAAACGCTTGTTTATAATACGGGGACTATACACATTACACAAGTCTTCGATATTTAACAATGGCATGGATTATTATTTTTTTATTTCATTCACAAAGATACATAATTTAACATTTGCTAAACTGAATAATAATTTGCCGGCGGTAGATAACAATGCTTTTAATTTAATCTTATTTAGCATTGCAACTGAGGTGATCAATATTGCAATAACACGAGTAAAAGATATTATAATGATAACGCATAAAAACATGTCACGACTTTAATTACACTTGTTATGACATGTTCAACAACTTCTAAATAATTTAATCACACTCCATTACCTACTCACCCATATTCCAAAAGCGTACTAAAGCTTGCATTCCATCCTATACATAATTTTGTGACCCTGATATTCTTCCACATAAAATTGCAGGCCTAAAGCGGCGTCTATTACGACGACTTCAGAACCACCGGTGACAGTCACGGGGTCTTTGCAGGCGTTACCTGATGTCAGTCCTACCAAGCCTATACGACGTAAGGTAGAGTGATCTAATAATTGTAAGGTTGTAGTACTGTAATTATGAGTATAAGTTTCAAGGTCTATTTTCTTCTAAAGTCCATTCTCAATACCCCAGCTGTTGGTAGATTAGATTTTAACACGTTTTATGAATTAAAACTAAAAATCGCGGGTTTCTCACGTAAAAGCTCTACTCGTTTCGAATAGTCTGCGCGACATACTTCGCCGCGAACGCGCACGTCGCTCATGAGGAAGAGCCCCTCTGAGGCTGGAAAATATGTAGTAGAGCTTTTCTAGGCATATTCACGTGAGTAACCCACGATTTTTAGTTAATTTAGTATGTCTCACGATAGTTATTAAAAACAAATGCTATTTTCTATTACATCTCTGAAACTTCTCGTTCATATTTTTAAACAACCAATTTATTCTCAGGAAGCGACACCAGGCGCTCCGCTCTCACTACTGGGCGTCCGCGGGCTTAGAGACGAACCCTTACACAGGTCGGCGCACTGTATCCCACACCCCACGCAACATCGACCGCTTGTCAACCCTACGTTACAGGTAAAAATATGCTTTTAATCACATATCCTCGTCATCAGGAGAAATGTACGTAAATATTGAGTCCAAACTCGATATGTATAGCCATCAAACCACCACGGATGGGACCCAATAGGGCTGATGCCGATACGGCGCCGCGGAAGACTTAACGGGTTGCCGGAGCTCTGGCTCGAAGTGCAGGAATAGGAATAGGGTGGTTTTTAGTCAGTAAGAGTCTGACACTTTTCCCGCCTCACCCGGGCGGGAGAAGTCATTGGATGATCCCCCTCAAAAATCTCGATATGTTTACTAGTAGGCAGTCTAATCATTTCCATCAGTCGCGGAGAACCTAACGGGTTACCGGGGCTCCGGCTCCACCTGCAGGAGAAGGAACGGGGTGGTTTTTAGTCAGTAACAATCTGACACTCCCTCCCGCCTCACCCAGGCGGGAGCAGTCATTCGATGATTTTACTCCCATAAAAAAAAATCATTTTCATCAGACACCTTCCAACCCCATTAACAAATCAGTTCGATACACACCACAGTTCGTACATGAAGTTTATTATATCAACAACAACAAACAGTATTGCATTACAATATTTTTATTGCTTTAGGAGTTATCAGGCAGTGTAAGTGCAGGGGGTTCCGAGCCGGACTTGAACGCAGTGCCTTCGTCAGCACCCTCAATTGACGCCAGCGCCACCTCTAGCGAAGATGACAAACCTAAGGATAAAGGCAGTAAGTAACATGCGTACTGTTGTACGGCCGGCTATAATGAACCAACCAATCACAATTTCGCACGCGGTCTTGTTTCGAGTACTTTATACGTAAAACAATCTCGTGCTAAGGCTTCTGAGTACCAAGCACGAATAACTATCGCAATCGTAACGTAATAGTATCGAGTACGTTCGGCGCTCTGATTGGTCGGTTCCAGTAAACCAACCAATCAGAGGGCCAAGCATGAATAACTATCGCATTAGTAACGTAATAGTATCGAGCGCGTTCGGCGCTCTGATTGGTCGGCACAAGTGAATCAACCAATCAGAACGCTTAACTCGCTCGATACTGTTACGATAAGAATGCGATAGTTATTCGTGCTTGGCCCTCAGAGCGCCTAACGCGCTCGATACTATTACGTTACGATTGCGATAGTTATTCGTGCTTAGTAGGTACTCGGTTCGCAATATTCCTAACGGCTAGTTTCAATAACCTATCTATTTGTATATTACCTTACTAGAGATACAATTTTGACACATTTTGTATGGAGCTTATGTCAAAATTCTTCAAATATTTTCCCGTTCACTCGAGTACATACTATAATGTTGTATGGTCTGTGTCCCAGGTCGTTCCCGCGCGAAGGCAGCGTTGGTGAAGCGTGTCCGTTCAGTGGCAGTGTTCTCGCTGGGCCTGCGGCGCGCGCGCGAGGCCGCCGCCCACTCGCACGCGCACGACGCGCGCTCGCCCGTCAACACGCCCGTATGTATACTCTATACGCACTTTTATTTCTTTTTGTAGGTCATTATGTCCTTGAAACATTATTGGCTGTTTTACCAACCATCTCTTAATGAAAAGCTGCCGAAACGCTGACAAAATGAAATTTACAGTTATTGTTTTCGTATTTTTCATGCATCATCAGCCTTGAACAGTTGATTACTACTATTATTACATAACTTACTTTTATAAAAATGAAACATGTTATTTAAAAGTATTGTTGTTTTTTTTTAATTCTTTGTAGTACCACAGAATCTGGAATTGCGCCCGGTATATGGCAATAGGATCACTCCTTATTACATGCGACTTATAACATAAATAGTGAAAAGTTGCTGTTATGTTGTACAGTGGCATTAAGTGCCGTAATGTGCATCCCTGCCTACTATTTCGGGGGTAAATGGCGTGATGAGTTTATTTTTATTTCTCCTAACTTACAGTTACTTATGCTGATGTTGCATATAAACTAACCCCTTGTACTGTTAAGTGTCCATTATATGTTTATGAAAACCAAACTGTCGTTAAATATGTCACATATCTTGGTTAAGAGGTTCCTGTGACTAGAAGAGGTTGATGAAAACGGGTATAAAAACATTACCTCAAAAATAGTTTCGATAAAGATTATCTAGTCAGATAAAGAATTATTGAGTTTTTAAACTTAATATTTAATACCGCAGAACCCTGTCTTATACTTTTGAAAAATAAACATAGTAGTGTTACGACATAACATGTCTACGTAACTATATGCCTGTGTGATAATGTTATCAAATGAGTGTATTTAATCTGCAGCTGCTAACCTAATCAATATCTGAAGTTGAAATATATTTAAAACATTTTCCTTGTTACTACATCTTTCTAATTTATATTTTTCTATATAGAACTTCCTGTTGCAAAATTCCTAACAAAATGTTTGTTTTCGTCTTCTAACTACTCCAAATATTTACGAATAACATAAATTGACTGCACGGATGGTGCGGTGGCTGGGCAAGCGGCTGCCGTGCAACGCGTCGCGGGTTCGATTCCCGCACGGAACAACAGTGTGATCCACAAATTGTTGTTCCGGGTCTGGGTGTCATGTGTATGTGAACTTGTATGTTTGTAAACGCACCCACGACACAGGAGAAAATCCTAGTGTGGGGCAACGTTTAAAAAAAAAATCATTGCAATATTCGCTTCTGTCAGTGGCTTCGCCTGCAGTCCCGTGCGACATTAAGTAGCCTATGGGCTATTTCAGTTCAGACCATAATCTACCTCTGTTCCGAATTTCATTCCGATTTCTTCAGCCGTTCTGATGTGAAAGAGTAACTAACAAACAAACACACATACAAACTTTAGCATTCATTATATTTAGTAGGATGAAATTAATTAATTAGTAATAATTGAATAATTTATTCTTGTTGATTCAATTTTTCTTTGAAAACACTATAACATGGTTAGTTCATGGCAGTTTTCGCCAACCCCCTAAACCATCTGTTTACTAAAAGTTACTTGTTAGGTGACACTTAGTGAAAACCTAAATGTAATTAAATGTCACTTAGCTTAGGGAGTTCCTTAAAATAAAAATAAAATGTGTTTATTTCCTTAAATCTGTACAATTAAGTTGCCGGGACTTCCTATAAAGTTATTCGAAGGTACTTCTGAAGGGATAAACCTCGCTCCTCCTCCTTTAATTGCCATTTTTGGTTGCACTAATTAGGTATAAGATACATATTTTTACAAAACAAAATGTAGGAGAAGTTGGCAACATTTGTCATTAATATTCTTAAAACTTACACTTACTGTATATCTTTCTTATACAGAGTCTTCCCGCGCCGATGTTGGGCGGCGAACTATCTCTCATCCCGATAGAGCAACTCATACAAGTGGACGACGTCAAACCGCGCACCACCTAGCCTGGTAACTAGCTTCTTTTGTACATACTCCCCTGGTACTTTTGCATACCCAGTTGTTGAATTATGATATTATATTATTCGTTTTTAGATATTTTGTATTCGTAGTGACTGTTGTGAGATATTATTCCATTAAATTTTGCAATTTACTTTTTTAAATTATTTTATTCATAGGTTTAGTTGTGTTATACTTTATTATTATTACTTATTATACTCTTTGTGTCATAAATAAATAATACAACATATTCAGTTGAAGAAAAACTTTCTTGTCGATTTTGGGGATGTCACAATATTTTTCAGGCATACCGGGGTTCTTAGTCATGCTACAAACACCGAGTATCTTGTTGGATGCGCTGTATAGTTACTTACGAAAATCTATAACTTAGGGGCCCAGTATACCGCGAATCTAATCGGGCATTGACGAAACCATCAGTAAACGAGACAAATCTTAAATCAGTATATAATTTGTGATTACGAGTAGCATGCTACCACAAACTTGTAAAATAATGAAGTAAAGAGTCTAAAATAATAAGGTTCAAAATCGATTTAAAAATAACAGTTCAATTAACCGCTATCCAGCTTGATATCTGATGTTTGTACTTGAACATTTGGTATTTGCAGTTGATTAGTTAGAATTATCGAATGATATTCAATTACATACCTCGGGTAATCGAATGCAGACTTGGAATAATAGATAAGATTGTAATACAAATGAATTTGAAATTAATTTTATACTGTGTTTATGTAAGTCAATTATTATAATACTAGCTTTCGAAACGTCTACCCCCCATTTTAGGGAATTGGGGAGTTAGAAAAAGACAAAAAATAGCCTATGTCATCCACCCCTGTCTCCAATTAAAAAATCACGTTAAGCCATCGTTTCGTTATACCGCGAAAGACGCACAAATAAACAGAGACACATTATCGCATTTATAATATTAGTGTACACTTTTTTCTAAACTCTTAAACATAAGTCGTAGCAGTTTCTTTTTACCATTATGTTATAGCCTTCTTTAAAAAATAACACAGATATTCAACAACTGGATGTGCCTCAAACGAACGGAGTACAACTAGCTAGTTACTATATAGCGCCTGTTATAGACCATAGCATAGTATAGACGTAACAATGTATATTAAAATGTAGAATTATTCTTTCAAGGACTTATTTCATCACCTCTCAGTAAAATTAGTTCGCGTCCTCTAGTTTTCCGCCAGCGGCTTTGTTGACGTAGAATTTGAAGGTTTCATCTCGAAACAGTTTCGATTTTGTAAGAATATTGGGATAAATAGTAGCCTATGTTAGTCCCTGAAAGGTAAACTTTCCAATAGTAAAAGAATTTTCGATATCTGTCCAGTAGTTTAGAAGCCGAAGTAAGAGAATAATAAAGGGAGGTGGTGAAATAAATCCTTTAAATAAAATTGTTTTTTATAGTAGTAAACAACAGATTTAATGTTGAAACTATTGTGTTTTTTTTAAATCGTATGTTTTGACAATTCTTTTGTGGAGTACAAATTTTGTAAGCGTGTTTTTGCTTGGGAGTTGAGGCGTCACTTCCAGTACTGTATAGCGATGTAGTTTCACTTTGAATAAGTAAAAGAAAGAGTAGTTGAGTATAATTAAGACTGGTAAGTGTTTAACTTGATTTGTGTGTGTTTTTTATAATAAAAAATCATTCTATTTTCAACTTTATTACAATACAATATAGTTGACGTAATGGCGTAAAAAAATACGACTGGAAATTTCAATTTTAAATTGTAAAGGTTTCACGCCGTCATTGGGATTTGATTTTTACTGTCCCACATTTAAGTTTAAATTTTAATCCTTTCCATCAATTTACGTAAGGAGTAATTTCCTACATACATATTTTGTTTCCGACTAATCATACTTTATTTTATAAGAAAATTGAACCTTATAGCACTATACACAAGTCACATATCGTTAACCAGTACTGGGATTAACGCCGTATTTATAAAGGATGAGAAGTAAAGATTTGTGATATTGTTTAAGAAAGATATCAAACACGTCGCGTGTGATGGAGAAAGCTTTTTGATGTATTTTTACGTGTTTCGATGGAATTTTTCAATGTTATCAAAGCATAAGGGTGTATTGACAACTTTTGATTCATAATTTGGACTTTAAATTGATGGTACCTAAGGTTTATTATTGCTTACCTTCATTTTTATGATCATCCCCAAGTCACTAATTTTTATGATCATCGCCTGTCTTCCCGTTGAATAAAAATGCCTATATGGAGCCTGTATGTTGTCCCGGACCACATATAATCTACCCCTGTCCCTATCATCCAGATCCCTACAACCGTTTAGATTTGATTGAGTGAGAAGCATACACAAAGTCGTTCACAAACTTTCGCATTTATAATGTTAGTAAGATAGTTTTATATGCCAGCAAATACCAACTTCTAGCCCGCCACAATCTCCCAAAACTGCAACTCCTGTACTCCAGGATCTACAGTATATACAACCATGAAAACACCGGAACACTAGAGTCCGGCGCGTCCCGGGGACATGAATAACTGTCATGGTTCCCGCAACGAAGTGAATCAGAAGATATTACAAGAGAAGAAATAAATTAATTAACCCCAAAGACACGAAAAGAGACTGTACAACTGGGAGAAACCCAGTCGCCAAGCACCACGGAAATTTGACTAAAAACTTCTTTACTGCTGTCTATGGTAAACAAAGCTTTTGAACCGCCTTGTTGTAATTGGGATGATGACAGGGTATGAAAATTAAAAATCTAATTAGTTCATCAGTTAGGTAATGAAAAAATATTAGACACGTATTTTTTTATTTTGTCGTATATTAACAGTACTTAGATAAAACGAATCAAAGTTTAGGAGTGGGGGCCAAAACGTCATTTCTACGTATAAAATGTATATAGAAGTGACGTCACGCGACATTTCAAATCAATATACCTATCGTCAAAAGTATTAGTTTCTGTAAGAAAATAAAAAAATCGTGTCTAATGATTTAAAATAATCTACCAGACGGACATTAAAATAACAATTAGGCATCTACCCTATTGGGTACTTGCCAAGTAGTCAAATTCACCACTTTTTCCGAACTGTCAAAAACGACAGTTTTCTATGAATTTTGTACGAGATTGTGTATTGTGACGTCACGTTTTTGTAGCATCAAACAGCTACTTGTTTCTTAAAAATTTGCTGAATAAATACTAAATTAAGTTGGTCATAAAATCAATCAATAATATTTTTAAGTAATTCATTGTATTGAACAGTCGAAATAGTTTATTTTTGATTAAGGCAAGTACCCAATTAGTCATCCTAGTCTGTACTAATGTGTAAACATGAAACACATTCCCGACTATAATAGTCATATAGGAAATTGTTTGATTGCACCATCATTTGTCATTTTTGCACAATAATGATGCAATACAGATGTCAAAAAAAGTCAAAAGTCAAAATCATTTATTTCAATTAGACCAGGATGGCACTTTTGAACGTCAAACAACAAAAATTTATAAGTGAAGCTAGTTGCTCATTCCAAGGCGTAGATTCCTATGGAGAAGAACGAGCAAGAAACTCCATAGGTTACTCTTTTTCAATCAGGTTTACAATACAATTCTCTAGTAACATAGTTTTATTGGTTCGATTATGTGAGAACAATGCAACACCTAAATCCAGTCAGAAAGACTGAAAAAGAAAATAACCTTGAGGATAATAAAATAAAAAGATACAGTCTGGAGCTGACCAGTCCCAATCGACGGTGCCCGTTCTCATGTGATGTCTCACTAATATCGAAATACTCATACGCTACACATAATTTTAAGTACAAATTATCACAACAAATTCTTGTTGTTGCTTTATTTCACTATTTCACGTCGGTTTTCTGTGAGGCCGTGGTATCACTCCGGTCGAACTGGCCTATTCGTGCCGAAGTATGGCGAGCCCATACTAAATGACATATTCATAAGTGTATACAAAAGTTGTCAATACACCCAAAGCTTAATGTTTTTGTTGTAAGGTTACACGTGCCGCGATATCGTTTCCTAAGCTTGTCTCGTAAAGCAATTGTCCGACAATAATTTCAAGTTGCTCTCTCTATTTCATTCAAGTGTTAAATCGTTTCGTTCGCTTTAATATCCGACCGGGTGGTATCTGCTAACCTTATATTTATATATACTTTAAGTAATCAAAATCTCTTATTATGTTCTTTATGTTTGAAGTAATAAGGATCAAAACTGTATGGTTTAGCACTATGTGTGTGTAAACAGAATCTCTTTAGTTATTATAGTATAGTATTTGATTATGTTCTTAAAGTTTGTGGTAATAAGGATCAAATCAGTTTGCTGTGTAATTTATACAGATTTAATTTTAGTATTCTATTGTGTACTCTATTTGGTTTCGTTAACCTACTTATAAATAGACTTGATTATACTTAGGCCAATATTGGTATGCAATGTTTATAATGGCGGCACCAGACATGTGCGGGCGTACGGTAAACGGACATTTAATGCTAATTTGTTCGTGTCACACGAACAATATGAACAAACAAGTGCGCACATGTCTGGCGCCGGCATTAACCTTTCCTATTATTTAGTAGTCCACGAAGTATATACTTTTTCTCAAAACTTATATTATTATAATATCCTATTGCAAAACTGTATTTTCAGGTATAAAAAACTACCAACATACCAGTGTTGTTAAGTAATTTTTCAGTATTATTTCTTTATATATATAGGAACTTGTATATGACTATACCTCATCCCGGTCGGTCTGTAAATAGTATTATGTAAAACTAGTTCTAATTGTGTATCACTCTTTTTAAAACGGCTAGAACTATTTCACTTCTTATCTATTTAGGATAATATGTATTTGTATATTATATACCTTGCATATAGTGACATGTCATAAGTTACTATGAAAGCTAGATAAAGTATTGTTGAGTATTTTCGGTTTCCTCAATAAGTTATTTTCAACCTCACCCTTTGGTAATAAAGTTAAGAATCTATTGATGCATTTCTAAGCCTTGTTCACTACTAAAATCCTATCAGTTATTCAATATTTTTGTGGAACTGTCTTCCATAAAAATACTGAACCTTTATGGCATGTCATTATAGATATGAATCATGATAAAAAAGGGCTTCAGAAATGGCATGTCAACGTAAATTGAGATTTTCTGTGATTAATGTGTTATTAATACTTGACTAAGTTCAAATTGATAATTATTATGAAACTGAGAAAAAAATAAGTCTTATTTAATGAATAATAAGGTTGAGTTTTGCAGTTCTAATCTAATCTCCTTTGTATCGTAAGCGCGTTGGACGATGAACTAATCGTAATAAACATCTTTTAATGCGTTACGTGTGCAGACTTGTTTGAACGTGTACAGACAGACAAGTTATTTCGTATGCAGTTTGTAAAATAAAAAAATATATTTAGATTGCCTCGTTAGCCGAGTGCTCGTAAGTGCGACTGCCAGGCAAGTCTGCCCCCGATAGTTAAAAAGACGTATTTGACAAAAAGTAAAAACGGAGAAATTAATGTTTTAATGATTAAAACGGGAAATCGTTTGCTGTCTTCAAATAAATTAAAATATTTACATACTATAACTTGAAAATAATGCCTACTAGTATTGGCTTTAATATGGTTTTGTAATAATTTGAATTTATTTAATTATTATAATTAAAATAATTAAAAAACAGTTTCATCTTAGCATAAAAAATGAAGAAAAATATTACATACTTAATTGAATAGACGTAAATGGCTAGATGCGTCCTTTAAATTTCAAACGCTTTTGGCTATACTTTTCTTTTAAGCGTTTAGTTTATCTATCTAATTTATGATTTTAAGAGAAATGGGCGCATAAAGGTATTTCCGCCTTTTTTCTTAAGAATTAGAAAGTAGGTAGATAACCTTTGACTTAGTTGAAATGTTTGTAAAATGATTTAATAATCCGTTTATTTAAGGTAGTATATCTGAAATAGTACAGTCGTAGGTTTGTCGTTATCACAGCCATAGTCTAGTTTAATATTTGTAAATAAAACACAACTGATATAGTCAAGTATTTATTTAAAAAACTTTTGACCCACATAAACAAAAATGCTAACCATGGCACATAAATTTATAATCAATCATTATGTATTAAACTGTCAAACACCAAGCGGTCACCGGTGACCGCGACCTATTGTTCTTTAATTGTGTCTATAAAACCGGTACTCGACGAGTTAAAGTTGAGCTAAGTTTAGCTTAGTCAGTCTTGAATAGATACAAATCTATAATCATAACTTTATTATAACAAACACGTCTTAACAAAACAACATTCTTAGGCTAATAATTCTATGTAGTTTTCAAAAATAGTTTACAGACAATATTATGATATATAAGTGACTAAAATATCAAAGTAAAAAACAAAATAAAATTTATATCAAAAAAATAAAAATAAAACCAGTCTTAACTGCCTCTACATTCTCTTAAAATCAAACTTTTACGTGAGATCACACACTATTAATCAATCCTTGGACATATCTTAAAAATAAGTACAAAAATTACTGTTTTGGAAAATATTGTCTAACCTAAATAATCTAAGTATTAATCAGCAGCCGACTTAATGGCGACAGCGGTTGCGACAGTCGTTGAGAGAATCCGGCAGTTGGGACTCGAGGTGGCGCTCCACAAGTCCGAGGCCATGTGTTTTCATGGCCGCAGGAACGCGCCACCTCCGGGTGGGTCTCAAATAACGGCGGGAGGGGTTGCCATCGGCGTCGAGACGACGATGAAGTACCTAGGACTCGTCCTCGACAGTCGGTGGAACTTCATAGAGCATTTCCGACGTTTGGCTCCAAAGTTGGAGAGGACGGGGGCTGCGTTCAAACGCATCCTCCCCAACCTCGGGGGGCCAAACGCCTCCTGCCGGAGGTTATACGCCGGGGTCGTGCGGTCCATGGCCCTCTACGGCGCCCCTGTGTGGGCGCCGAACATGCTGCGGCGTCCCGCTCGGACGCTGCCCATGTCACAGAGGGTCATGGCGATCCGAATGATCCGCGGATACCGCACGATCTCCGGGGAGTCGGCGAACCTCCTTGCCGGATTACCGCCGTGGGATCTGGAGGCGAAGGTGCTCGCGCGTGTGTATCGCATGCGTGCGGAGGCACGTCGCCGGGGCGAAACTCCGCTGCCGCGCCAGATAAGTGCGTGGCGGGATGAGCTCCGGCGCGATCTCGTGGCAGAATGGCAGCAACGACCGTCGCAACCGAGGGCTGGGCTCGCTGCCATTGCAGCGGTAAGACCCCTCTTTGAGGAGTGGCTTGAGAGACACTACGGCGTCCTCACCTACCGCCTGACGCAGGTCCTCACCGGACATGGAAATTTCGGGAGGTACCTGTGTCTGATGGGGCGGGAGGAAACGCCCGGGTGTCATCACTGCGAGGACCGCCCTGAGGACACGGTGGAACACACTGTAGCGGAATGCCCTGCGTGGGCTGAGCACCGCCGTGCCCTCAGGGAAGTGATCGGCGATGGCGACCTCTCGCGTCCGGGCCTAGTGCAGGCCATGATGCGGAGCGAGGGGGACTTGGATGCCGTCTCCTCCTTTTGCGAAGCAGTCATGCTAGCTTAGGAGAAGGCGGGACGCGTGAGGCAGCGAAGCGCTGCCTCCTCGCAACCCAGCCATCGCGAAGGACACACCGGGTGTCGGGGATCGCGGGACGATGTCCGGCCACCGTAAGCGCGGGCCTGCGGACGGCGAGCATGGGTGGCTCCCCGTCCGACCAGAAACAGACCCGAGCGTACGGCGCGTGGCTTTCCGCGCGCGCCTCAAAGAGCCATCAGACCACCACAGATGGGGCCCAATAGGGCCGATGCCGATTCGGAGTCGCGGAGAACCTAACGGGTAACCGGGGCTCCGGCTCGACGTGCAGGAGAAGGAACGGGGTGGTTTTTAGTCAGTAAGAGTCTGACACTCCCTTCCGCCTCACCCAGGCGGGAGCAGTCATTTGATGATTTTCCCCCCTTAAAAAAAAAAGTATTAATCAGCAACGTAAATGCAGTTTCACAGCTACCAAAGAAAAAGAACTTCTGTTGCTTTGTGTGCCTATTTGTTAACATCTTCCTCATATTCGTTAATCAAATCGACAGAGTTATCATTAACTGGCAAATTTCCCCAAAACGCCCTTCGGTTCTCTGGCATAAGAGAAAGTAACTGATTGATTGTTTTTCGCTTTTCAGTAATTCCTCAGTATTTCCTAATTATTTGGCACACTACGGTTGTAAAAATGTACACACAAACAACAAACAAACTTTTCAAATAAAAAATACTTACTTTGTTTCGACGAATCACGCAGCGAAAAATTGCGCGACTGCGACACGTCAACGTGCTCCTAAACCCTACTCGGGCGCAACTGACATAGAAACTGGTCAGGCGCTGTACTAAACATACCCTGCCCGACCCCCGCGCAATCCCCGCTTGATTTACAATTTTAGGACAAAAGGACGTTTCTGCACACTTGCGCCTTTTTTATTTAGTATCATATAGTATTTTTGTATTTAACGTAAAGTATTAAGACGCTTATGGCAAATGCGTCTAAGCTAAAACATTTTTACGAAATAAATAGGGCGCAAGTGGTCAGATGTGGTTTTTTTTCTTAATGTGAAAGCCGTTTTTTATTAGCGCGTTAGACGCAAATGCTTATTTACGTCTTATTAACTTCCTCTTAGAAATATGGACAAATATGCGCCTTTTATATTACTGAACTAAAATAAAAACTGTGAAGGCTTAGGACATTATCTACATAAATGCGACTTTTTAACTATGTTTCACATAAATTCGTCTTTTCATCTTCAATCGGGTGTAACGAAATGAACAGAAGCGACCTATTTTGTTGTGCTAAAACCGTAACGAAGGGAGTTAGGAAAATATTAAAAATACACGCAGATGCGCCTTTTTTTTCTGATTCCGGCAAAGTATATAACTCAAATCGGTAAAAAATGTTAGATGCGTCTTTTTTCCTATCGGGGGCAGAAGTGGTCTCTGGTTTTATTCCTGCGTCGTACAAAGTAATACTGGGGTTTTAAAAACGGAGTTTGGAGTTGCGTCTATATGGCTACATGGGACTCATAACCTAAATAGTAAAAGGGTGGGTGTTACATTGTGTAGTGGCATTAAGTGCCGTACCTAATGTGCACCTCTGCCTAACCCTTCGAGGATAAAAGGTGTGATATTATGTTATGATTTAGAACAGAGAGAAAGATCTTGGTTAGCTAACAAAAGGTTATAGAAGATATGACTTTGTTAAAAATTAAGGCCCCGTCCGTTCCTCCCTCAATCCTCCCTATCCCCAATTTCTAGAGGATAACTTCTCTTCCCTGGTGTTGTGGGTGGCCTCAATTGCTTACCATCAGGTGATTAGTCTGCCCGTGTGCCACCTTATCCCATAAAAAACTGTATCAATATTATTTTTTTTAACTGCATACTAATTAATTTTTCTGATTGTACTACTTACGTGCTCTTTTTGACCTTCTGAGCTACACGGCTTACTGTATAAAATATTAACTATACAAAATTAATACTGTAAAAGATATTAGTTCCTAGGCACTTAGATGAAGGCATCTCCAACAATTTGTTAGTATTTTTAAAAAGCTCTGAAGTTAAAACTGTCAATTAAATAAACTCCTTTCCTTCACCTGTTCTTATTGTAATGTCAAAATTAGCTTTGGTTGTCGTCTTGTCCAGTCCTTAGTTCATGCTATCGTTGCAAATAAATACATGGACAAGTGAAAAATGGAGTGTTAATAGTAAATATTGAAAGTCAAGGTCACAAATGTGTATGTGACCTTGAAGCGTAGATTAGTTTCCCTATTTAAAAGAAAGTAGTAAAGTCTTTAACGCCAGAAGACGTTCGATTTAACAAACATAACAGACAGTTACGGTCTATTATGAAACATACTTACGTCATTGGTATAACTTGTATATAATGCAATTAGCGCTCCATCTCTTCATACTCCGTGGTCATTGATTACGTATAACGCATTGTACTATAAAACTATGTATTTCGAAAGAGAGTAATTATTTTTATCGTATTTTAAAATAGATAAAATAGATTTAGTTGAGCTTTTTATAGTTAAGAGTTTTGTATATCGTTAGAGCCCTATTTTATTAAGACACCATTGTGCGACCAGGTTGTGCAACAAAAAAATGTACGGAAGGTATAGTAGTCATCTTGGTTGCACAACTGAGTTAATCGAAATTATTGTCTCAAGCTTACGCGAACCGTCAACTAATGGAATTCTTTACCGGAATTTTTGTTTCCCAATAAATATAACTTAGGTGTCTTCAAGTCTCGAGTGAACAGGTTGCTCATATGATGCTCATAGTACCTATGTAGTACTTCATCCTTGGCCACATCATCGCTTACCACCAGGCGAGATAGTGGCCAAACGTCAACCTATACAAGGTGTTGTTTTAAAGCCGCGTCATTTTCTAGGGGGTAACTCGGCTACCAATTCGGAGTCCGAATCAATAAAAAAAATTGCAGGGCAAAAATTACGGAGATCCGTAAGTGCGAACTACACGCCGCCGTCTTGTAACTAGCTTTATAACGCGGCTTAACACAAACAAATTCGAACACGTAATTGATATTATTCCTAGTTCCATAAAACTCCAATAAGAAACATTGCTGTCGCTTATTCTGAAATACTGTCGAACTTAAACGATTTATTATAGCCGTATTTTTAACTATTGGCCCGAAACTTTCTTTTACATTGAACCTTTATGACTTCTGTGACATGCCCCCGAGAAATGTCACGGTTTTAAAACTACACCTAAAGTATAAAAAATGTTCTGATTTTGCTCTGTAGCCAAAATGGTTCCGCAACTTATCGTACCATAGAGTTTTAATTGAATACGGCTTAGCTTACTATTAAACGTATGTTTAGCATTGTAATGTAATTATTTGTATATTAACATGTTTGTGTTATCTGCTAAAGCAATGTGAGACTTCGTTGAGAAATTCGTTGGAAAATGTTACAAAGAATAAGTATCAGTTTTCTTTTGGATTAAGATGAGATTTATTAATATTTTGAGATATAGAAATATAAAAAGATGCTATTGACAAAATGATAAAGTCAAAGTATCTATTTCAATTAAACCATATTTGGTAGTTTTGAAATGACAACAAATACAAAATAAATAATAGTCTGTCAGACATCACATGATATCATTCGCACGGAGCTTTTTAAGTTTCCTTATGCAAACTGCTAAGGACTGGTATTCCGTGCTGAAGTCTGTATTTCCTGATAAAAAATTAGGTGGTGACATCTAATTTGTAGGTAGCATTGACGCTTGTAGGTAGACATGCTCCATCATCGCTTATCACCAGGCGAGATAATGGCCACAAGCCATCCTATTAAACATAAAAAATGCAGAGAATACGTTAACGACCCACATTAGTAATAGTATACTATTTACTTACTTATCTACTAAATAGCATTTAATACAAACACGTTAATTACTGTATTCTCAAGAAAATGTAACATTTTGTTGCTAAATGTAAGTTTCTGAGATATGGTAAACTCGACGTCCACTTTTAAAGCTTTATTAATTCTTTCATGTCCTAACATTATTTGTCGAACTCCATCCAATTATTGCACTTTCCTTACAAAATTGTAGCCTTGCTAAATACTGTTATATTATATTAACTATTGTGAGACATACTAAATTAACTAAGAATCGCGGGTTACTCAAAGTAGGCTGCGCGACATCGCCGAGACCGCACACGCTGCTCATGAGGAATACCCCTCTGTAGTTCGAAACTAGTAGAGCTTTTCTCAGTATATTCACGTGAGTAACCCACGATTTTAGTTAACTGTTACATTATTTATTTTTATAAAACTGCACTCTATAACTAAAATCGCTTTAAAAGATTCTCCATTTCACATTATAGTTTCGAAAGATGTCATAAATCTTGTTCCAAAGCTGATAGTGTTCACCGATTCGATCGCTAAGCCGTGAACTTTTAAAAATAGATTTTCACTCTTATCTTTTTGCAATAAAGTTGAAAATCTACAAATAAAATATCTGACTTAGCTTCCGGATTTCTATCCTAATCATTACCGAGACTTCCAGCCCAGTCCCATTTATTTTTCATTTAGTCTAAGAAACAATATTGTCTGTGTATTTTAACTTTAATCTTCGTATCTTCAGTATTCTTCCATTTTATGAAATTGCGGTACAAAACGACTATGTATTTGTTAATTATGATTGATTAATATCTACAGAAAAAATCTTTAATATATACTAAATACTTCACTTCCAAAAGCACAAATAGACTATCAAACATTTGTCAGCTCTGGATATTATTCGATCGAATCTTGGGCGGTCTGTGGTACATAATGAGAACCACTTACCGCCGAACTACAGTGAGTGCCTTTTCATATGCTCTGGTTACCTGGCGATATGACTTTCATATGACCTGGCGATTTAATGAACACTAAACCTATAACACACGGTTTCCGGTAGATGCAGTAAATAAAATAAAGATGACGCAAAGACAACAAAGACAGTAGCTATTGTTACCTACACTAAATTATATGGTTTTTAATGAAGCCATATCTTTGGTCAGCTAAGTGGCCATCCAATGGTTACTGTCTCTATACTGGATTAATCTTTATTTTCATATCTCTATACCAAGTAATTGTGCACATATAGGCTAGTTTTAATGTCGCGCTGACCGTCGGCGCTGGCAGTCGAAATATATTATGATCTTCTAAGAACCGAGCATAGATATCTACGCGCCATTAAAACACGCTTCGTTGAAGTTCATAGATCTCGGCCAATCAGTGCTGACAGTGCGCGTGCCATCAGCGGCAGACTAAAACCAGTCATATCTTCACCGATAATTGGCAACCGCAGCATGTGAAAAAGGACCAAATAGACCATTCGGTTCCATCGTCTATTAGTGTTTTAACATCCAATGCCATGCATTGCTTACTAGGTAATCCCATCTCAATAAGATTCGTTACACAAGTAAAATAAATGATTTTTAGTGTAGATATTAATCGTTCAGTATGTTACGTGGTGTTGATGACATGTAGGTAAAGGCTTCATTCTAAATAGTAACGTGTCGTAGATATTAAATTTGTTGTTGTACTTATTTTTTATACGGAATATTGATAAACGTTGCATTTTTGTGTAGATTACAGATTAAATTCGCAGAATTAAAATTATGTATTTCATTTTCCTGTTACATAGCCTACTCTTAGGTATAATTTCCTTACAGAATAATAAAACAAATAACTGATTTAGTTGGATATAATATTTAATGAATATTATTCAAAATTATGGCGATTTGTTCTATCTAAAGCCTCGTACGAAACTATTTGTATTAATTTACAGTTCAGTTACAGGTTTTGATTTCTAATGTCTACTGAAAATTGATGGAAACACCAGAGAATTTGGTTGGTCTTTCTCCGTATGTCTGTGGTATCGAAATATCCATAGAAAGTAACAATATTTAGGAAAAGTCACAAGGCACCTGGTAAGTAAACATGCTTGAGAATCTGGCACCAGTATTAACTTTTTCGATGTCTTCATATGATGATGTTAAGCTTTTTTATCAATGTAAGAAATTGCTTGGAACTAATAAATTGAAATTAAATCTTTTCCTAGATCAGGCATTGTATTGAACATATAAAAACGTATCTCTTTATTATTCAACTTACTTAACTTATGTATAATATACAAACAATCTTTCCGCCGTGTCTGATAACGGCTCACACCATACTTAATGATAGGCAGTAGATACAATACCAGCCAATAAGTCTCAATCATTTCATACGACGTTAATTGTCTACATACCTTCATGTAAAATTTTTCATCATTGTAATCGTTAATTGCATTACAAACAGTTGTGATTTTGTCTGAAACTAAAGGCGCTATTTGTACTAAGAAACAATTGAAAAATAATTCTTTTTCAGCGTACTCCTTAACCAAGTTTCCGAGCTCCTTTGCAAAGACATGCGCTGCATTTGCGCGCACCGGTTTATTAATTGCTTTTCTAGCCACAATCCCCAGCTGTAGTTCCCATATTTGTAGGTAAATTTCTTCCATGGTAAACACAGCTTCCATGGTCTGTATCACTGACTGCATTAAACTATTAATGTTTACGAAACGGGATGGAGTTTGATTGTAACTCTCACCTTCAAGCTGTGATATGAATTTCATTCCAGTATCTATTAAAACGTGTTTATCTTCAACGTTACCGCCGTCTTTGGGCTTAAAACATTTTATTAGTATCAACTTTGTTATTTCAATTTTTTTCTCTAGATCATCCTCGTTCATAATATACTTGAGAGTAAGTCGCCATTTGCTTTCAATAAAAGAAGTTTCTGAATTAAATTTTCCTCTTGTTTCTTTATTTAGTTTAAATCCGGATGCAATAAAAGTATCTATAATTTCGCGAACAATGCCTTGATGCATTTTATCAATATTGGTAATCATGTAATTTATGAGATCACACATACGGTCGATGTTCGTTAGACTTAGCGGAAAGTGACTAAATATTTTCCATGCTGTCTCAATACATTCTATTGTTAAATGTTCAGGGAGTAAATTTGATTTTATAAGATTAAATATTTCATCATCATCATCATTTTGTAGAGTTAAAATCATAGATTTTAAAGTATGAAATAACACCTCATGGCCATTCGGTAATTCAGCAATTTTTTTGAAAAGGGCGTCAAAAATAACTATCCTTAGAGAAATATTTTTTGTTTTATTCCAAGCCCGTAGAATAACAGCATTAAGATTGTCTAGATTCAAACATTCGAAAGCGAGACGTATGCCATGTTTCTGGATTGATACAGGTTTGTTCAATAAAGTTTCAACAAAATTAATTAATTGGAGGAATGGGAGGTTAGACAAAAGTGCATTAAACATTGGCAAACAAAAGTGTACATAATCTCCTTTTAAGTACATGAATATATACTCAAGGGGGACTGGACGTCGCGAATATAATATATGTGAACATATAGCTCTTTGGACACGTAATAACTTTTCATCAATTTCCTTATGATTTATAGTAGCTTCAACCGGAGCGAACTTTTTCATTAAATCTACTTTAAAGTTATCATCACCCAATAGAAATAAAGCATGGACTCCCGCTTGAGCTTCTTTATGCCGTAATTTATCTTCATCTAATAATGAACAAAAAAATGTTAAATATTCTTTAGCAATATCTTGTGAGAAATAGATTTTTAACTTCTTGAGAACAGAAGTAATTTTAAACTTGTACGGTACATTTATATTCTTCCTAAGAAGCTGAAGATGTTCAATGAGTAGTTTTGAGTCTGTCTTCAAATTACACATTAAATTAAGAGGTTCTACAAACTGAATCTCCTCAGCTTCCAATTCGGTATGCAGGACCCTCAGACGATCAAATTCTGACCGATCCAACTGCATAAAATGTTTAACAAGTTCAGGACAATCTTCTTTTGTTCTGTTATATTCTCCCAATAATCTCAGAATATCGTGAATGTATCTTCTAAGGTATTCTTTAACTTCGTCATTGTAAGGTACATTTTCAAATTTGCAGATTTCTGCCATGTATAAGTCTAAAAAATATTGGAATACTTTCTCTGCTTGTTCTTTTGTCAACTTGTTATTGTTTTCGTGTAATGAAATAAAGTGTAATCCAACGTCAATATGATTTTTTAATGCTGCTGGGAGTTCAATGTCGTTAATTATGTGAAAAATTGTGGCAATTGTTCTATATTGATACTTTTCAATATATTCAGTAGAACTGTAAACGTTGACACAGCAAAAAATAGTATTGAAAGCTTCCCAGCAACTTGTACCAAATTCATACACGTTAAAATATTGCAGAACTTTGTCAATGAACTGTTCTTTACTACATTTTTCTATGTTTTTTTGTTTCTCGTAAAAAATATTTAAAACTCGTTCCAGATGAAGTTGATCCTTTGCTATCTCAATAAGCAAGAACAGCAACTCGTTTCGTTCAGAATTCCTAGTGGTGAACAATAGTTTTTCGATGTCCTCAAACGCTTTTTCAAAAGTGACTAACTTAAATATTTGATAATTTGGGATTTCACCATATTCCGCGTTTTGACGGGCTATTTCTTCTATAGCCCATACTTCCTTCTCCTCTGCAGTCATAAGATTGCATACTTGGGAGAAAAAGCTTAAATCCGTGTCAAATTCCTCATCTGGGTACTTGGAAGTAAATATTTCCTTCACGAATTTGTATTTACTGCTGGTAGTAATTATATCAAGAAGAAACCTTTGTTTAATGCAAAAGGGTTCGTTTATCCAAAAATAAAGAACGTCATCCGGGAGAAGAGCAATCGCGAAATGTTTTGCATCTTCTTCAGTACTGTATTTGATTATAGCCCTTTTACTAAGTATATTGATATATAGTGTAGGCTTTTTTAAAACCCTATCCTTATGTTTCTTCATGATGCTTTTGGAAATACGTAAACTTAAAAATGTATCAATAGTTTTTCTTTCGCGTCTCCAATCACTTAAGTCAGTGTATTTTTCTAAAAGTCTCAAATATTTATGTTGTGAAAATGCATACAAATAAATTAATTTACGGAGAACCTGCTTTTTATCACCATAGTTATATAATTTGAGAAACGCCTCTGCCAGAGGGAATGAAGTACCAATGAAATTTTTTATGACAGCACCATCCTTACAGGTAAACATCGGGCGCAGATGATCGAACTTCGACGGATCTTTTAAGATTTTCAGTTTGAAGTTATCACTTGTAAAATATAAAAATTTTATTGCAATATTTGTGCATCCTATGTCCATGCAATAATTATAAAACTCAGCGGCTCTTGATTCATTCCTGACGTGGATCGAAATACCTGTTAGCATCTTTTTCTTCATTTTTGTTGACATGAACGGATTGATATTATTTTGAAGATACTCTGGATTGATGATATGGGCATACTTATCGTCATACATCCAATCACATTTAAGGGCTTTCGAAATGTACAAAGGATCTCCACATTTAAGGACTTCAACTATGTAGTCGATATTCATATACTTTGAAGCAAGGGCAATTTTGAACAGCTTGTCTACATCTGATTGTTCGGGTTTTTGTTTTAACTCATCAAAGTCAACAAGCTTTTCTCTGGCTTCTTTAACTTTTGCGTTCAAATCCTTGTGTCTCTCGCCCAAGTTATTTCCCTTCAATATAATCATCTTGACAAAATATGTTGAATCTAAAAAAAGCAAATTCATAAAATTAATGTCTCATCAACTCTTTGTTCTATGGTTGCCTAGTTGTAGATACGACCCACGACTAATTAATCTTTCGAGATGTTTGGCTGTAACACTGAGTCTTTTATTGCCTAGTTCGTAAACCCTTCTTCTTGATCAGCGAGATTCGCAAAAGGCGCTTGACAAAACGATCCTCATCACGCCCTAGCCGTCGCGAGAGACACCGGGTGTCGGTGATCGCGTGACGATCTCCGACCACCGTAATACTACGGGTCTGCGGACGGCGAACAACGATAGTTCACATGAACCGGATGGCATGGAACGACTTTATTTTACGTGGTAATCGAAACGAGTTCGCCGCTTTGATTAGCCGGCTCCATTGAACCAATTAATCAGGGCGCCGAACGCGGTCTCATTTCGATTACTTTAAACGTAAAACAAACTCGTACCTACTAAGGCCTCTGTGGGTATGTCACGTCTCATGCCTAGAAGAGCCATCATCGGCCGACGCGACGCCCGATCCGGAGCTGCGGAGAACTTAACGGATTACCGGGTCTACGGTTAGAAGCAGGAGTAAGAAAGGTGAACTATTTTCTTCTCCCGCCTGGTGGTGGTGGGAGGAAGTGTCAGACTCTTACTGACTAAACACCTCCCCGTTCCTACTCCTGCACTTCGTACCGGAGCCCCAAGCAACCCGAGCTCTGTTGGGCCCCATCCGTGGTGGTCTGATGGTTCTTTAAGGTGTGCGAGAAACACGACGCGGCGTACGCTAAGGCGGGAGGAGATGACTTTCCCCCTCACTAAAAGGTGCGTTTATGTGACATAGAAATAGACTACTGTGCATCCGTCAATTACTTTGAAGCTTTTTTTTTATGGGGGAAAATCATCGAATGACTGCTCCCGCCTGGGTGAGGCGGAGGGGAGTGTCAGACTCTTACTGACTAAAAACCACCCCGTTCCTTCTCCTGCACGTCGAGCCGGAGCCCCGGTTACCCGTTAGGTTCTCCGCGACTCCGAATCGGCATCGGCCCTATTGGGCCCCATCTGTGGTGGTCTGATGGCTCTTTGAGGCGCGCGCGACTTTGAAGCTTTAGTTCAGTTATTTGCTGTTGTTCGTGGACAGGCTACGTAATAACTGGTACAAATTGTAGGTAAAAAATAAATTCTGGCTGGAAGCAGGGTTATTGATGATCAAAAACAAAGATTTAATTTTATCTTAATTTCCAGGCGATTATTTAAAACCAATTGAGGTAATAGAGGTATGTGCTTGGGACAGAATATTTTAATTCTAAACAAATAAATAAAAAAGATGTGATATATTGCAAATTGTATAATAAAAAATGAAATTTCTTAAAAATAGGTATAATATTCAATATTAAATACATGTAAAAAAATCAAATTTTTTAGAGCTTAAAACTAATAAGTAACATTATTACATACTGAATTGAATGAGGTACATCAATAATTAAGGCGAACTTAACACCACATGACTTACAGACATATAGCAAGAACAAGAGACCTAAGGGGCAATCAAGTTAGTAATTTCCTGATTTTAATCGATGAATATTACTTTTATAAGAACCTTCCTCTGTCCTTAACAAACGCGATAAAAAAGCGAAATCATTACAGTCATTCAGACCTGGTCTAATGACTGGAAGATAAATATATTATGATCTTTAAATCATCATAAGGGTCAAGACACAGCACCAAAGCGATACCAGTGGGCTTACTCTTGAATCAAATTCCGATCGATCGACATTGGTGTTGTAAAATTTCGGACTCTCGGGTTGCAATACTAGCGCCTATTGCATCAATATTTAATGAACTAAATGGTATTGAGTTTGGCTTTATATTCTGAATGCTATTTTAATAGCTACGATAGGGGTTGTATAATTTTGACATTGAATATTTATTGAGATTTCATTGGATTAAAATTTCATTGAGATTGGTTTCAAGAGTCAGCACCCAGGACGGTCCTCTAGCTAAGGAAATACAATACATACGAATTTCCTTGTTTGTATTACATTTTAAAACCTTTTTCTAAAACACAAAAACTTGTATTCAAGAAAGAACATAATGATTATAAGTATATTATTACAGTTTACGAAACTTGATAAAAAATACCGTGTATATACATAAATGAAAGACTACTAGTTTCAAGTCACCACGGGACTCTTATTCATACAATTTCTATCATTGCATTAGTTCCTAATATTAGGAACTAATTTAAAATTAAATCTTGCCCAGGACCAGCAAATTTATTGAACATATAGAAACGTATCTCTTTATTATTTAAGTTATTTAACGTATTTGTAATGTACACATAATCGTTCCGGTCCACTTTAGAAGTCAGATCCGACGAATAAACTGGTAGTAGATATAAAACCAACCAATAGATCTCAATCATTTCAAATAACAATAATTCTCTACATAACTTGACACAAAAGTCATCAACATCTTGGTGCTCTAATGTATTTGTAACATTAATGATCTTCTGGTGCAATAAAGAATGTATCCGTAACATGAAGGAATAAAAAAACAATCCTTTATCAACATGCTCCTTAACCAAGTTTCCGACCTCCTTAGCAAAGACATGCACAGTATTTTCATGTGCTAATTTATTAATTGCTCTTCTGGCCACAATCCCCAGCTGCAGTTCCCATATTTGTAGGTAAATTTCTTCCATGGTAAACACAGCTTGCAGTGTCTGTATCACTGACTGCATTAAACTATTAATATTTACGAAACGGGATGGAGTTTGACTGTAACTCGCATTTTCAAGCTGTGATATGAATCTCATCCCAGTTTGTATTAAACTGTGTTTATTTTCTTCGTGAGACATAAAACACTTCATTAAAATTAATCTAGTTAGCTCAATTTTTTTATCAAGGTCATCGTCATTCAAGTATACGATAAAATAGGCTGTAAGGCGCCATTTGCTTTCAATCAAAGAAATTGCTTCTAAGCTTAATTTTACTTTAGCATCCCCTTCATTTGGTTTAAATTCGGATGCAATAAACGTATCTACTATTTCGTAGACAAAGTCTTGGCGAAGTTTTTGAACATATTTAGTGATACAAGATATGAGACCATACATACGGTTGAGATTCGTCAGTTTTGGCGGAAACTGACGAACCACTTTCCATGCCACTTCAATACTTTCTATCGAGAAATGTTCAGGGAGTTTACAAGATGTTATAAGGTTGAATATTTCGTCATCATCGTCGTGTCGTAGTGTTAAAATTATAGATTTTAAAGTGTTAAATAGCGGTTCTTGGTCGCTTGTCACCATCGTTATTTTATTGTAAAGTGCATCAAATATAACTGCTCTGAGGGAAACATTTTTTGTTTTTTTCCATGCCCGAAGAATAACTGTATTAAAATTCTGTGTATCGAAACATTGAAAAGCGAGGCGTATTCCATGTTTCTGGACGGATACGGGTTTATCCAGTAAGTTTTCAACAAAATTCATACAAAGGGGTAGCGGTAGGTTAGACAAGAGCGCATTAAACATTGGCAAACCAAATGGTACGTAATCTCCTTTTAAGTACATGAGTATACATTCGAGAGGAACCGGAGGTCGCGAGTACAAAACGTGCGAACATATAGCCATTTGAATGCGTAATAACTTTTCGTCGATTTTGCTATGATCAATAGTAGCTTCCTTTGGAGCAAATTTTTTCATTAAATCTACTTTAAAGTTTTCGCCTCCTAGTTGAAATAAGGCATGTACTATTGCTTGCGCTTCTTTATGCCATAATTTTTCTTCATCTAGCCAAGAATTAAAAAATATCAAACATTCTTTTGCAACATCTTGCGAAAAATAGATCCTTAACTTTTTAAGCACCGTACTGATGTTGAACGTGAAGGACTCATTAATTTTCTTTTTCACGAGTGGAAGATGTTCAATCAGAAGTTTTGAATCTGATTTTAAGTCACGCAGCAAATTAAGGGGTGGTGCATGTTCGGATGCACTTTGCACTAATCTGTGGTGTTTGAATTCTGACCAATCCAACTTTATAAAGTGATTAACAAGTTCAGGAATATGCTCTTTTGTTTTTTCGTACTCTGTCAATAAATCTAAAATGTTGAAAATATATTTTCTAAGGCTGCCTTTCACCTCGTCATCATAAGGTACATTTTGAAATTCACGAATTTTGTCCATATACAAGTTGAAAAGATACTGAAATACCTTCTCTGTTTGCTCTTTGGTCAGCTTCTCAGTATTGTTTTTTAATAAATAAAAGTGTAGTCCGGAGGCAATATGATTCATTAAAGCTTGTGGGATTTGAATATCATGAATTATATGGTAAATTAGAGCAATTATTCTGTATTCACTCTTGCTAATGAAGTCGGTCGAACTGTAGACTTCTAAATTGTGAAACATGATATTCAAAGCTTCCCAGCAATCTGTGTCAAAGTCGTAGACATTAAAATAATTCATTACTTTGTCAAGGAAATTTTCTTTGACATATTTTTGTTCGTTAACGTGTCTCTCGTAAAAGTGTTTTAAAAGTGTCTCGAGTTCACGTTGATTTTTTGCACTTTCAACTAGAATTAGCATCATGTCTGCTCGTTTAGTCCTATTCGGAGTGATCAATACTAATTTTTTCATTTCTATAAACGATTTCTCGAAATTGATAAACTTATACCATTTATAGTCTTCACCTTTGCCAAGGATCTCTTTTCCACTGGCTATTTGTTGTAAAGCCCATGTTTCCTTTTCTTCTGCAGTCATAATTTCATAGCAGTTCCGTTCATAAAATCTTAATTGCATTTCAAATTCCTCTTCTGGAAACTTGGATGTAAATATTTCCTTTATAAATTGAAACTTTCCTGTGGTAATTTTATCAAGATAGTATTTTTGATCACTTAGATAGTTTTTATTCCACCAAAATTCATTAATATCATTCGGGAAAAAGGCAATAGCATAAATTTTCGCGTCTTCTTCAGTACTGTTTTTAATTATGACATTTTTGTTCAGTATACTTACATAGAGTTTAGATTTTTTTAACACCTTATCTTTATGTTTTGTCATAATGCTTTTGGAAATACGTAAACCTAAAAATCGTTTTATCCTCCAACTCCCTATCTCAGTATATTTTTCCAATAGATTTAAATATTTATCTTGAGAAAATGTGTATAAATAACTCAGATCAGAAAGCACTTGATTTTTATTGATGAAGTCAAATTCGAGAAACTCCTCTGCCAGAGTGAATGAAGTACCAATGAAATTTTTTATGACAGCACCATCCTTACAGGTAAACATCGGGCGCAGATGATCGAACTTCGACGGATCTATTAAAACTTCGAGTTTGAAGTTATCACTTGTAAAATATAAAAATTTTATTGCAATATTTGTGCATCCTATGTCCATGCAATAATTATAAAACTCAGCGGCTCTTGATTCATTCCTGACGTGGATCGAAATACCTGTTAGCATCTTTTTCTTCATTTTTGTTGACATGAACGGAATGATATTATTTTGAAGATACTCTGGATTGATGATATGGGCATACTTATCGTCATACATCCAATCACATTTAAGGGCTTTCGAAATGTACAAAGGATCTCCACATTTAAGGACTTCAACTATGTAGTCGATATTCATATACTTTGAAGCAAGGGCAATTTTGAACAGCTTGTCTACATCTGATTGTTCGGGTTTTTGTTTTAACTCATCAAAGTCAACAAGCTTTTCTCTGGCTTCTTTAACTTTTGCGTTCAAATCCTTGTGTCTCTCGCCCAAGTTATTTCCCTTCAATATAATCATCTTGACAAAATATGTTGAATCTAAAAAAAAGCAAATTCATAAAATTAATGTCTCATCAACTCTTTGTTCTATGGTTGCCTATACTCCGTCTATTTAGGTAGTTAACTATTTGTAAACAAACCATAAAAAGAGTTCTTTATAGTTGACATTTACATGATTCAAAATACTTCATAAGAAAATAAAATTGTTTCCCTTTTTACGACAGTTTTCGCTATTAAACTGTCAAACACCAAGCGGTCACCGGTGACCGCGACCTATTGTTCTTTAATTGTGTCTATAAAACCGGTACTCGACGAGTTAAATGTTCTGTTTCTGTTCCTTTTCACTTATTTCTAAGTAAATATTATATACTTATATCTGTTTGAGCATAATAATTTAATAACATTTATTAAATAATATAATATTTTATTACAATAGACACCAAAAAGAGCCTAAAATCCCAGGTATCCAAAACCTTTCTTTAAGAACGAAGCAAAATAATGTTGTCAAATTAAAGAGTACGACTAAGATGTAGCGCGACAATGAAATTACACGCGTATTATGTTTAGTCGGTTAATCAGGCGCCATTGACAGCTCTCTCGTCGTTTGCGCTCGCGTTCCTATTTTGTTGAATTTATCTTGTTTCTTTGTTTTGTTTTTGTTATTAAGTTATTTAAGTATAGGTTATTCATCGTTTGTAATTAATGTGTTCAAATATATTGAAGAAACTTGGCCCAAAGACACATATTCGTACAAGAAAGAAATCCGTACATCAGATTCAGAATAGTTTCTATTTAAACATGATAATGAAATAGACCCATAGGCTACGCTCTTGTACGATTTAGGCATTTGTACTAGTATGTGTGTGTATGACAAATGAACGATTTTAAAGTGAATTTAGTTAAAATTAAAACACGAGAAATATTTGAAGTAATAATAGGTTAAGTATCTCTGTGTCACGTGGTTTTCTTTGTTTACCTTTAGTTAATTACCTAAACAGATGGACTATAGTTGTAGACACGACCCACGACTAATTAATCTTTCGAGATGTTTGGCTGTAACAGTCTTTTATTACCTATTTTGAGCAGATAAGCGACGTTAAATTATTAGTAAACCCTTCTTCTTGATCAGCGAGATTCGCAAAAGGCGCTTGACAAAACGATCCTCATCACGCCCCAGCCGTCGCGAGAGACACCGGGTGTCGGTGATCGCGTGACGATCTCCGGCCACCGTAAGTATGGGTCTGCGGACGGCGAACAACGACAGTTTACCTGAACCTAAGGGCATAGTACGACTTTATTTTATGTAGTAATCGAAACGAGTTTGCCGCTTTGATTAGCCAGCTCCTCCAACTACTCCGGCTACTCTTCGTGCTGGAGCCCCAGCAACCCGAGCTCTGTTGGGCCCCATCCGTGGTGGTCTGATGGTTCTTTAAAGTCTGCGATGAACGCGACGCGGCGTACGCTAAGGCGGGAGGAGATTTATTTATTTTATTTATTTAACAAAAGTACAATTTTAGGATTAACATTTTGTTCTTATAATGACTTAAGACGACTTTCCCCCTCACTAAAAGGTGCGTTTATGTGACATAGAAATAGACTACTGTGCATCCGTCAATTACTTTGAAGTTTTAGTTCAGTTATTTGCTGTTGTTCGTGGACAGGCTACTTAATAACTGGTACAAATAGGGTAGACGACTAATTTTTATTTTAATGTCCGTCTGATAGATTATTTAAAAACATTAGACACGTATTTTTTATTTTCTCACAGAAACGAATAGTTTCGAAGATATATTGATTTGAAATGTCGCGTGACGTCACTTCTCAGTACATTTTATACTAAGAAATGACGTTTTAGCCCCCACTCCTAAACTTTGATTCGTTTTATCTAAGTATTGTTTTATTATACGACAAAATAAAAAAATACGTGTCTAATATTTTTTCATTACCTAATTTACGGACTAATTATATTTTTAATTTTCATACCCTGTCATCATCCCCATTGTAGGTAAAAAACTAATAACAAACAAAAAGTCAAAACTAAAAAGCAAAAAATAACTAATATTAGTACTGATAGGTTACTCACCCACTGTTAGGTAAGAAGTCGGTGCCATAAGTTCCATACAAAATTATTCATTAAAACCTTAATAGGTACCGAATTCACAATTTTGTGGACAGTTATATCATTATGATATGAGCTTATGGCACCGACTTCTAACCTATCAGTGGGTGAGTAACCTATCAGTGCTAATAATAGTTATTTTTTGCTTTTTAGTTTTGACTTTTTGTTTGTTATTAGTTTTTGGTTTTTTGAAGTCGGTTTTTTAAACGCAGTTTTTATTTTTTTATTTTATGATTTTCAGTGTAAAGCTAAATATACCCGTTTTGTTACTTATAATCTACATAGATGTAAAGTTCTAATCAATACAAATTAATCAAGCCCAAACACAAGGTAGTTAATATAAACCGCTGAGGAGTTCCCTCGACTGCCTATCGGCTCCATCATCAGGTCGAATCCAGACCCTTATCAAATTGTAGTGTTTAAAAATCCTAATTGAAAAACATAATAGACGCATTACTCGCCCATAGAATTTTCGAAAGTTCCCCTCGGTTTCCCTAGGATCCCATCATCAGATCCTGATCTTATGGAAATGGGACCATCTCGGGAGTATACCATTTCAAACAAAAAAAAAAGAATTTTGGAAATCGGTTCACAAATGATGGAGTATTGTGCGAACAAACAAAAAAAAACTATCAGCCGAAAATAGTACCTCCTCCTTTTTTTGAAGTCGGTAAAAATAAATTCTGGCTGGAAGCAGGGTTATTGATGATAAAAAACAAAGATTTAATTTTATCTTAATTTCCAGGCGATTATTTAAAACCAATTGAGGTAATAGAGGTATGTACTTGGTACAGAATATTTTAATTCTAAACAAATAAATAAAAAAGATGTGATATATATTTCAAATTGTATAATAAAAAATGATTTTTTTTAAAAATAAGTATAACATTCAATATTAAATACATGTAAAAAAAATCTATTTTTTTAGAGCTTAAAACTAGTAAGTAACATTATTACATACTGAATTGAATGAGGTACATCAATAATTAAGGCGAACTTAACACCACATGACTTACAGACATATAGCAAGAACAAGAGACCTAAGGGGCAATCAAGTTAGTCATTTCCTGATTTTAATCGATGAATATTACCTTTATAAGAACCTTCCTCTGTCCTTAACAAACGCGATAAAAAAGCGAAATCATTACAGTCATTCAGACCTGGTCTAATGACTGGAAGATAAATATATTATGATCTTTAAATCATCATAAGGGTCAAGACACAGCACCAAAGCGATACCAGTGGGCTTACTCTTGAATCAAATTCCGATCGATCGACATTGGTGTTGTAAAATTTCGGACTCTCGGGTTGCAATACTAGCGCCTATTGCATCAATATTTAATGAACTAAATGGTATTGAGTTTGGCTTTATATTCTGAATGCTATTTTAATAGCTACGATTTTTTTTTAAGGGGGGAAAATCATCGAATGACTGCTCCCGCCTGGGTGAGGCGGAAGGGAGTGTCAGACTCTTACTGACTAAAAACCACCCCGTTCCTTCTCTTGCACGTCGAGCCGGAGCCCCGGTTACCCGTTAGGTTCTCCGCGACTCCGAATCGGCATCGGCCCTATTGGGCCCCATCTGTGGCTCGGGTCTGTTTCTGATCGGACGGGGAGCCACCCATGCTCGCCGTCCGCAGGCCGCGCTTACGGTGGAGGAGACGGCATCCCAGTCCCCCTCGCTCCGCATCATGGCCCGCACTAGGCCCGGACGCGAGAGGCCGCCATCGCCGATCACTTTCCTGAGGGCACGGCGGTGCTCAGCCCACGCAGGGCATTCCGCTACAGTGTGTTCCACCGTGTCCTCAGGGCGGTCCTCGCAGTGATGACACCCGGGCGTTTCCTCCCGCCACATCAGACACAGGTACCTCCCAAAACTTCGATGTCCGGTGAGGACTTGCGTCAGGCGGTAGGTGAGGACGCCGTAGCGTCTCTCAAGCCACTCCTCAAAGAGGGGACTTACCGCTGCAATGGCAGCGAGCCCAGCCCTCGGTTGCGACAGTCGTTGCTGCCATTCCGCCATAAGATTGCGCCGGAGCTCATCCCGCCACGCACTTATCTGGCGCGGCAGCGGAGTTTCGCCCCGGCGACGTGCCTCCGCGCGCATGTGATACACGCGCGCGAGCACCTTCGCCTCCAGATCCCACGGCGGTAATCCGGCAAGGAAGTTGGCCGACTCACCAGAGATCGTGCGGTATCTGCGGATCATTCGGATCGCCATGACCCTCTGTGCCATAAGCAGCGCCCGAGCGGGCCGCCGCAGCAGGTTCGGCCTCTAGCTAAGGAAATACAATACCTACGAATTTCCTTGTTTGTATTACATTTTAAAACCTTTTTCTAAAACACAAAAACTTGTATTCAAGAAAGAACATAATGATTATAAGTATATTATTACAGTTTACGAAACTTGATAAAAAATACCGTGTATATACATAAATGAAAGACTACTAGTTTCAAGTCACCACGGGACTCTTATTCATACAATTTCTATCATTGCATTAGTTCCTAATATTAGGAACTAATTTAAAATTAAATCTTGCCCAGGACCAGCAAATTTATTGAACATATAGAAACGTATCTCTTTATTATTTAAGTTATTTAACGTATTTGTAATGTACACATAATCGTTCCGGTCCACTTTAGAAGTCAGATCCGACGAATAAACTGGTAGTAGATATAAAACCAACCAATAGATCTCAATCATTTCAAATAACAATAATTCTCTACATAACTTGACACAAAAGTCATCAACATCTTGGTGCTCTAATGTATTTGTAACATTAATGATCTTCTGGTGCAATAAAGAATGTATCCGTAACATGAAGGAATAAAAAAACAATCCTTTATCAACATGCTCCTTAACCAAGTTTCCGACCTCCTTAGCAAAGACATGCACAGTATTTTCATGTGCTAATTTATTAATTGCTTTTCTGGCCACAATCCCCAGCTGCAGTTCCCATATTTGTAGGTAAATTTCTTCCATGGTAAACACACCT
The DNA here is from genome assembly GCA_902850265.1 of Spodoptera littoralis. NCBI lineage: Eukaryota > Metazoa > Arthropoda > Insecta > Lepidoptera > Noctuidae > Spodoptera > Spodoptera littoralis. Next base: position 8,132,682 of record LR824555.2, on the reverse strand, counting down.
TGCAGTGTCTGTATCACTGACTGCATTAAACTATTAATATTTACGAAACGGGATGGAGTTTGACTGTAACTCGCATTTTCAAGCTGTGATATGAATCTCATCCCAGTTTGTATTAAACTGTGTTTATTTTCTTCGTGAGACATAAAACACTTCATTAAAATTAATCTAGTTAGCTCAATTTTTTTATCAAGGTCATCGTCATTCAAGTATACGATAAAATAGACTGTAAGGCGCCATTTGCTTTCAATCAAAGAAATTGCTTCTAAGCTTAATTTTTCTTTAGCATCCCCTTCATTTGGTTTAAATTCGGATGCAATAAACGTATCTACTATTTCGTAGACAAAGTCTTGGCGAAGTTTTTGAACATATTTAGTGATACAAGATATGAGACCATACATACGGTTGAGATTCGTCAGTTTTGGCGGAAACTGACGAACCACTTTCCATGCCACTTCAATACTTTCTATCGAGAAATGTTCAGGGAGTTTACAAGATGTTATAAGGTTGAATATTTCGTCATCATCGTCGTGTCGTAGTGTTAAAATTATAGATTTTAAAGTGTTAAATAGCGCTTCTTGGTCGCTTGTCACCATCGTTATTTTATTGTAAAGTGCATCAAATATAACTGCTCTGAGGGAAACATTTTTTTTTTTTTTCCATGCCCGAAGAATAACTGTATTAAAATTCTGTGTATCGAAACATTGAAAAGCGAGGCGTATTCCATGTTTCTGGACGGATACGGGTTTATCCAGTAAGTTTTCAACAAAATTCATACAAAGGGGTAGCGGTAGGTTAGACAAGAGCGCATTAAACATTGGCAAACCAAATGGTACGTAATCTCCTTTTAAGTACATGAGTATACATTCGAGAGGAACCGGAGGTCGCGAGTACAAAACGTGCGAACATATAGCCATTTGAATGCGTAATAACTTTTCGTCGATTTTGCTATGATCAATAGTAGCTTCCTTTGGAGCAAATTTTTTCATTAAATCTACTTTAAAGTTTTCGCCTCCTAGTTGAAATAAGGCATGTACTATTGCTTGCGCTTCTTTATGCCATAATTTTTCTTCATCTAACCAAGAATTAAAAAATATCAAACATTCTTTTGCAACATCTTGCGAAAAATAGATCCTTAACTTTTTAAGCACCGTACTGATGTTGAACGTGAAGGACTCATTAATTTTCTTTTTCACGAGTGGAAGATGTTCAATCAGAAGTTTTGAATCTGATTTTAAGTCACGCAGCAAATTAAGGGGTGGTGCATGTTCGGATGCACTTTGCACTAATCTGTGGTGTTTGAATTCTGACCAATCCAACTTTATAAAGTGATTAACAAGTTCAGGAATATGCTCTTTTGTTTTTTCGTACTCTGTCAATAAATCTAAAATGTTGAAAATATATTTTCTAAGGCTGCCTTTCACCTCGTCATCATAAGGTACATTTTCAAATTCGCGAATTTTGTCCATATACAAGTTGAAAAGATACTGAAATACCTTCTCTGTTTGCTCTGTGGTCAGCTTCTCAGTATTGTTTTTTAATAAATAAAAGTGTAGTCCGGATGCAATATGGTTCCTTAAAGCTTGTGGGATTTGAATATCATGAATTATGTGGTAAATTAGAGCAATTATTCTGTATTCACTCTTGCTAATGAAGTCGGTCGAACTGTAGACTTCTAAATTGTGAAACATGATATTCAAAGCTTCCCAGCAATCTGTGTCAAAGTCGTAGACATTAAAATAATTCATTACTTTGTCAAGGAAATTTTCTTTGACATATTTTTGTTCGTTAACGTGTCTCTCGTAAAAGTGTTTTAAAAGTGTCTCGAGTTCACGTTGATTTTTTGCACTTTCAACTAGAATTAGCATCATGTCTGCTCGTTTAGTCCTATCCGGAGTGATCAATACTAATTTTTTCATTTCTTTAAACGCTTTCTCGAAATTGATAAACTTATACCATTTATAGTCTTGATCTTTGCCAAGAATCTCTTTTCCACTGGCTATTTGTTGTAAAGCCCATGTTTCCTTTTCTTCTGCAGTCATAATTTCATAGCAGTTCCGTTCATAAAATCTTAATTGCATTTCAAATTCCTCTTCTGGAAACTTGGATGTAAATATTTCCTTTATAAATTGAAACTTTCCTGTGGTAATTTTATCAAGATAGTATTTTTGATCACTTAGATAGTTTTTATTCCACCAAAATTCATTAATATCATTCGGGAAAAAGGCAATAGCATACATTTTTGCGTCTTCTGCAGTACTGTATTTAATTATGGCATTTTTGTTCAGTATACTTACATAGAGTTTAGATTTTTTTAAAACCCTATCCTTATGTTTTGTCATAATACTTTTGGAAATACGTAAACCTAAAAATCGTTCTATCTGCCAACTCTTCATCGCAGTATATTTTTCCAAAAGATTTAAATATTTATCTTCAGAAAACGTGTATAAATATCTCAGATCAGAAAGCACTCGATTTGTATTGATGAAGTCAAATTCGAGAAACACCTCTGCCAGAGTAAATGAAGAGCCAATTAAGTGTTTTAAGTCAGCGCCATCTTCGTCATTTGGGGGTAGATATACACGTTTCGACGGATCTTTTAAAACTTCGAGTTTGAAGTTATCACTTGTAAAATATAAAAATTTTATTGCAATATTTGTGCATCCTATGTCCATGCAATAATTATAAAACTCAGCGGCTCTTGATTCATTCCTGACGTGGATCGAAATACCTGTTAGCATCTTTTTCTTCATTTTTGTTGACATGAACGGAATGATATTATTTTGAAGATACTCTGGATTGATGATATGGGCATACTTATCGTCATACATCCAATCACATTTAAGGGCTTTCGAAATGTACAAAGGATCTCCACATTTAAGGACTTCAACTATGTAGTCGATATTCATATACTTTGAAGCAAGGGCAATTTTGAACAGCTTGTCTACATCTGATTGTTCGGGTTTTTGTTTTAACTCATCAAAGTCAACAAGCTTTTCTCTGGCTTCTTTAACTTTTGCGTTCAAATGCTTGTGTCTCTCACCTAAGTTCTTCCCCGTCAATATAACCATCTTGACAAAATATGTTGAATCTAAAAATAAAGCAATTTTTTTTAAGTTAGTGTCTTATCTATATCATAATACCTATGTGATTACACGGTTATAGGTACGCCTATTATAATTTTTCGAGATGCAGGGCTGTAACACTGAGTCTTTTATTGCTCGGTTTACGCAGATAGGCCGACGTTAAGTAAATATCAATCCCGTCTTCCTAATCCAGACTTTTTTTTAAGGGGGGGGGGGGGGATTATCTAATGACTGCTCCCGCCTAGCTAAGGCGGGAGGGAGTGTCAGACTCTTACTGATTAAAAACCACCCCGTTCCTTCTCCTGCACGCCGAGCCGGAGCACCGGTAACCCGTTAGGTTCTCCGCGACTCCCAATCCAGATTGGCGATACATTAAAGAAACGCTAAATTAAAAGAACCTTTAACCGACGTGCATGCATGAAAAGACCGATTGATGACTGTGATGAGGAAGCGAAATAGGTAGGTACACAAAGCACCGCTAATTAGTTTGCAGCGCTACACATCGACACTACTGTCATTTACACAGTGTACATGTGTAGGTAATTATATTGCTTAAACCTTTGGTTGCCAATAGACAACTCTTCAAGGACTAATAATAGGTAATTAGTATTTCGCTGAATCAGAATCAGGGATTTAAGAAAAAATTATGAAGCAATTAACTGAATACATTTTATTCATGGACCAGCTTTTGCCTAGTAGGTACCTATTGAGGGCAGGTTTACAAAAATGAAGTTTGTATACGACTAAAATACACGTGGGATTGTTTATGTTCTAACATCTCCAAAATGAACAACATTTCACAATAAATATAACTGAATCGATGCTGATGAGATTTGTTCCATACCATTGGAGTTGTTAACCTTGGAAAAAACTAATTAAAAAATCCAAAATTTGCCAGAAGACATTACTATACGCGGACGAAGTCGCGGCGAAAAGCTGGTTTTTAATATTTTCAATGTACAGAACTTACACTTCTACAGTTTTATTATATCTATAGATATAGATGAAACCTACATTATCATACAGTAGTGTAATTCAGCCGCACGACAGAGTTAAATACCTACAGCCGCGTGGTACGTAAACATGCGTTAAGGCTGCTCATCTTCAGTATTTTAATTACATTTGCCTACTTTCTTTTTCTATTCAGTTTTGTGATTGTAAATATCCTTTTTTACCGACTTCAAAAAAAGGAGTTTTTTTTGTTTGCTCGCGCATTACTCCGGTATTTGTGAACCGATTTCCAAAATTGTTTTGTTTGAAAGGGTATACTCCCGAGGACTGGACCCGGGTACGTCCTAAAACTGCGACCAGACACCGAGGAATGGGGAGCAGCATTCTACAAAACTATCGGTGACCTAACTGCGCTCGCCAACCCGCCTGCCAAGCGTGGCGAGTATTGGCAAATCCCCCCAATGGACTGCTCAGATAAAACTAGGCCTCCAGTCTCCGGCAGTCCCGCCGTTTCTGGGTACCGTGGTCAGGCTGACGGCGGGACACGGGGTGCTAAGAATCCCCGGAGGTGGAGAAAAGGCTACCACCCCCGACGACGACTGGCCCTGGTAACGCACAATGTTCGCACTTTGAGGACAGACGAGAAGATTGTTGAGCTGGAAGAGGAATTGGGTAGGTTGCACTGGAGTATTGTAGGGTTGTCAGAAGTCCGACGAGAGGGCGAGGACACGATAACCCTAGGGCCCGGCAACCTATTCTACTACCGGGCGACCAACTGTCCCAAGGTGGTGTCGGGTTTCTCGTCCACAAGTCCCTCGTCAACAACATTGTTATCATCGGAAGTGTGTCGAGCAGGGTGGTGTACCTGATACTCAGAGTATCCAACAGATACTCGTTGAAGGTCACCAATAAAACCTACTTCAGTGTTGTTATGGGGGTCTTCAACGCGAAACTGGGAACTCGAGGTGATAACGAGCTGAGAGTGAGGCAATTTGGATGTGGGCAACGGAACCATAGAGGACAGAGGCTGGCCGAATTTCTGGAGAAGGAGGACCTCTTTGCGATGAACGTCTTTTTCAGAAGCCGTCTCACAGGAAATGGACCTGGATGAGCCCGGACGGTTCCACGAAAAATGAGATCGACTTCATCATGACCACAAAGCGACAGATATTCAATGATGTCTCTATAATCCATAAGGTAAAAACCGGTAGCGATCACCGACTGGTCAGAGGCACATTGAATATCAATTTTACGTCGGAAAGATCCCGTCTGATGAAGTCCACGCTCCGACCTTCAAATGCACATATCGGTTGCCCCGAGAGCTTTCAGATCGAGCTATCAAATCGTTTTGAGTGTCTGGAGAATAGCGAGTCAGTGGAAGAGATTAACAACAGGTTCGTAGAAACTGCCCATGCGGTTGGGTCGAAGTTTTTTTAGACCCCGCCGAAAAGACAGACCGCAGAAGCTTACCGATTGTACCCTCAGACTCATGTCAGAACGACGTGTTTTAGTGCTCCAGTCCTCTGCCGATGCTAAAGCACATCGGCAGCTCAATAGACAGATATGGAAGTCCCTGCGACACGATATCCGCAACTTTAATGTCAATATGGTTAAAGAAGCGATAGAACGGAACCAAGGCTCCAAAGTGTTCGCTAGGGACGTGTCTATTGGGTAAAGCCAGCTGACGAAGCTGAAGGCGGAAGATAGTAGTGTGGCGTCGACGAAAGCCGAAGTTTTGGGGGAGATCGAAACGTTTTATAGTCAGCTATACGCATCGGTCACTAAACCTGTTAGCTCAGTTGCAGATCCAAGAGCTTACCAGACATTATACCGAGGATATACCGGACATCAGCCTATACGAGATTAGAATGGCCCTCAAGCAGCTTAAGAACAACAAGGCGCTGGGTGAAGACGGAATCACATCAGAGCTTCTGAAAGCGGGCGGAACGCCGGTACTGAGAGTCTTTCAGAAGCTCTTCAATTACGTCATATTCGAAGGAGTAACGCCGGCGGCATGAGGCAGAGGTGTGGTGGTGCTGTTCTTCAAGAAAGGAGATTATACACTACTGAAAAATTACAGACCCATCTCACTTCTGAGCCATGTCTAGGGCTTGCAATATCCGTTTTTGTATCTATTCATCTCATACTAAAAATAATTCTAATTAAAAATGAGATCTTACATTTATCACAAATCACAATATCCCAATCAAATAAACCTATTTAAAACATAATAATTAAATAAAAATATCACATTCCCTGGCAAATCAGCTCAATTATTAATCAGCAATAGTAAAAATCAAATATAATAAAACAAAAATGAGTAAAATATCTCAAAATAATCAAATCACTTTTCATAATATAATATTACGTACTTATTTTTAAATTATTTTTTATCCAAATTCTGGTAATGTGATCTTAAAAAGCTTAAACTATCCAATGAATCTTCTTTCATGGAAGTTCTTAAATGGTTACATAAATATCCCGTAGCAGAGAATACTCTTTCTCCTTCAACGCTGGTCGGTGGTATTGTTAAAAGTAGATTGTAAACTTTTTCTAAATTTCTGCTTCTTTGACCATTCTCATCAAATAATGCCATCTCTACTTTAATTGTAGTGTCTAAATCATTTATTGAAAAATTTGATTGCTTCGCTGAAGATGGCTGACTCATAAACCGCATGATTTCTTCTCGTATTTGTGTTTTTATTGATACGCTTACAGTTGAAGAAGAGCAACCTTCTGTATCTTGTGTATTATCCGCTGAAGATACGATTGTTTGATCTGGTTGTTGTGTGGCAAAAAATCCTTACTAATATTATAAATCGGAAAGTGAGTTTGTTTGTTTGATTCTTTGTTCCACTTTCACGCCGTAACTACTAGATCGATTGCTTTGAATTTTTGCAGACGTACTTTTTATCCCGAAAAAATTTGATATTCTCGAGGGAAAACGAAATTATTGGTATAGATGGCGCTGTGTGTATTGGTATATGTCACAGGCTAATTTTTATCCTTTTGTGACGCGAGCGAAGCCGCGGGTAAAAGCTAGTGTAGAAATAATTTTAACAATTGTCAGTCACACAGATTCGTTTGAAGGGTTTTCAAAAGGACATTCCGTGTGTACTTCTCTCTTCATAAAAATTGTGAGAGTTGTGTAAATATCCCATTGTACCGTTTAATTCTGGAACTCGTCGTTGTGATATTGTTCTTTTGAGTGATACTAGAAGTTCATTACTGATAACGCTATCTTGTCCCGATATTTTTTTAATCATAAATGTTAGTGCTGTGTCAGCAGTCATTAAGTTTGCATCTTCTACACAGATCGCTTCTACCGTAGCTTTAATTATATTAAGAGATTCCGAAATTTCTTTAAGATGTTGTAATTCCGTATCGGTAAATGGTATATCAGATTTAAAATCAATTTATGCTTTGAATACAAAATCTTTTAATGTTAAGAACCGATCAATCATATTAGCAAGACTGCTCCATCTTGTTTTGCAGTCTAAGATAAGACGAACATTCTTTTGTTCTCCTTCTGCAGTGTATTTATAAAGCACTTCAGATTTGGTCGGTGATTTTTTAAACATCTTGACTACTTTTCTAACTCTTTTTATTATTAAATTGTTGTTGTTGTTATGATCTTTGTCACTAAATTGATTGATTGTGATTTGTGAAATGAATAAATAATTGCAAGAGTGATTAACCATGTATATTAAAACAATAAATCTATACGTTGTTTGTTTGTTTGAACGCGCTAATCTCAAGAACTACTAATTCGAATTATAATTTTTTTTAGTGTTGGGTAGTCCATTTGTTGAAGAAGGCTTTAGGTTATTATAACAGTAAACTGCGACTACGAATAGGATTGGAGCAGTAACCAAAGACGCGGGTGACAGCTAGTAACTTATTGTATTTTCCAGATAACAGCTTTTTATTTAATATTTAAAAGAGAAATACAACTATCCGTAATATCCGAACTGTTTTATCATTGGAAGACGCCTTCAAACTTTTGGAATGGAAAGGATCTGGCATCAACATCAACGGCGAGTACATCACACACCTCCGGTCTGCCGACGACATTGTGGTCATCGCAGAATAGCTGGAGGATCTAAGCACAATGCTCGACGTGATGACCTCTGTAGAGTTTCTCAACAGGTAGGGTTCCAAATAGACATGGACAAGACAAGTCATGTCGACCGCCCATGTTACGCCCTACCCGATATCAGTTGGGAGCTCTACCCTCGAAATTGTTGACGAATATATATACAAGTGATCTAGCTAGGTCCAATTTCGAGAAGGAGGTCAATCGTCAAATCCAACTTGGATGGGCAGCGTTCGGGAAACTACGCAACATCTCCTCGTCCAACATACCTCAGTGCCTCAAGACGAAAGTCTATAATCAGTGTGTTACCAGTGATGAACTATGGAACTGAAACGTGGTCTCTCACTGTGGGCCTTATAAAGAAGTTCAAGGTCGCTTAGCGCGCTATGGAAAGGGCTATGCTCGGAGTTTCTTTGCGAGATCGGATAAAAAACGAGGAAATCCGCAAACGAACAAAGGTCGCCGACATAGCCCAGCGGATTAGCAAGTTGAAGTAGCAGTGGGCAGGGCACATAGCGCGGAGAATCGATGGCCGTTGGGGTTCTCGAGTGGAGGCCACGTACCGGCAAGCGCAGCGTAGGACGTCCATCCACAAGGTGGACAGACGATCTCATTAAGGTCGCAGGGAACCGCTGGATGCAGGTCGCTTCCAACTGGCCTATCTGGAAGTCATTGGGGAAGGCCTATGTTCAGCAGTGGACGTCCTGTGGCTGATAAGATGATGATGACGACTCCCGAGATGGTCGCATTTCCATGAGGTCAGGATGTGATGATGGGATCCTAGGGTAACCGAGGGGAACTTTCGAAAATTCTAGGGGCGAGTAATGCGTCTATTATGTTTTTCAATTAGTACTTTTAAACACTACAATTTGATAAGGGTCTGGAGTCGAGCTGATGATGAAGCCAACCGACAGTCGAGAGAACTCCTCAGCGGTTTATATTAACTACCTTGTGTTTCGGCTTGATTAATTTGTATTGATGAGTACTTTACACCTAGATACAGTGGGACTGTCGTTAAGGGTCTGATGATGAAAAAGTGTAATTGTTAAGGGAACTCCTCAACAGTACACAGTAACTACCTTGTGTTTGGGCTTGTATATTTTGTATTGTTTAGAACTTTGCACCTATGCAGATTTTGAGTGACAAAATGGATCTATGTAGCTTTACAATGAAAATGGTAAAATAATGAAATAAAAACTGTGTTTAAAAAACTGACTTCAAAAAACTAAAAACTGATACTTAACAAACAAAAAGTCAAAACTAAAAAGAAAAAAATAACTATAATTAGTACATAGATGACCCACCCACTGAGGTTAGAAGTCGGTGCCATTATAAGCTACAATACTACGTCATCATCAGGCCCCTAATGACCATCACACCCCATCTACGTGTAATGTTCTTATCAATACAAATAATTTAAGCCCAAACATGGGGTCATTGCTGTAAATCCTCCAGAGGAGTTCACTCGGCTGACTCTCGACTCTATCATCATACTCCATGCCTTCACCAAATTGTAGTAGTTTTAAATACTATAAAAAAATTAAGAAACTCTCTAGCCATCCCTATAATTTTTAAAAGTTCCCGCAGGGTCCATGGGTTTCCATGGAACAGAGTAATCGGATAATATACACATACAAAATAACAACATACAGCCGAATTAGGAAATTAAAATGGTAGGTAACTACACCTTAATAGGTACCTAATATTTCGTTAAGTTACTAAGTACTACTGGGTAGGTACTACAGGTTAGACTAGACCTGTATCTACAGATCATCAGTGGAAAAAATGTCTATATTGGATCCAAAACAGCAACCAAATTTAAGTATGACGCAATACGTAATATCCCCAAGGCCTCACGATTAGTCAGCCGCACTCGTGCCGTATGTTCACTAACCCAAAAATCCGTATTTTTATCTATAACAAATAGGAAGATTGAATTCCTTTAAAATGCAATAGACAAGAAATTGCATAAATGCGAGGCCGATTAATACCTACCGGCGCTTCACATTGGTTCATCTTCATTTTACGCAGACAGTTCCTATTTATATTTGCCTTAATAATAATTATGCTTACTATTTTTAACATAACATGAAATATTAAATACCTACACAAATACTTATCGATGCAGATAGCCAAAATCGAAAGATAAATAATGGGCATGATTATTTCCTATACTTGCGCAATTAAATTATAAAATAGGCACTAACTTATAACTATCGAAATAATACTTAACATGTATAAAATACTTACGTTCTTAGGTATTGTGATGTTCCGTTCTTAGGTTTAGTAATTATTTATACCTAATCCCTCCAATAGGTACGGAACACTGATCACTTATTAGCCCAAGCCAACAAATGAACAAAACAACTAAGTATTTACAACATTTGCGTGCACGTCAGTCAAAGAGTTACGATAGTCAAAGTATAGTGAAAATATCTCTGCAAGTACCTATACGTCAGTGAATTCAGTGATACCAATGAATGAATGAATGAACAGCAATAAAAAAATCTGAGCACTGAATTGACTTAACACTGACAGTGACATTACGAAATGTTACTAAAATTCCGATTTATTTTATTTTAACGAGGCATCTCATCTCATATATGTATGTAGGTATCTATCATGTACAGGTTTTTTAGTCACAAACGGGATCTAATATTCACAATAATTTTAAGATTTTTCAGTCATTGTCATTACGCCTACAAACTGTTAGCAGTAGAGTAGATTAGGCTGTATATGTAAAATGCATATGCCTAACTATGATTTTAGAAACAACTATTAAAGAAAATGGCGGTTGTTGTCTTTGGCACTGCTCCTACTACCCAGTTCCGTAACAATTTCTAATTTAGCTGTATATTATTTGTTTAGAATTATTCACGGAGTGAAACGTTCGAGTGATATAATTGTTTACAGATTTTCTTAGTGGCATTAAACAATGTTTGATATTCCACCGAAAAGTATACATAATAAGTACGATATCTTATTAGTGCTAACAACGCGGTTTTTCTCTTAGTTTATTTGTTGGTATTTTCTTGCTGTGTGTCGAATTTTTATGACAATCTTTCAATGGTCATTGTGTTAATATGAAAAGTATGTTAATAAACTGACATGTAATGAATCTTTTGAAAAATATAATGTGTCAGTGATACTTCGTTAGTTTGATAACAATGGGTGAAGCTGAAGAATTTAACACTTTAGCATTTGAGAAACGATTAATGCACTTGAAGGATACTCAGGAAAGTATCCAGGGTTTGTCGGCGTGGTGTTTGAAGCAAAGGCCGCATCATAAAAAGATAGTTTCCAGTTGGTTGAATGTGTTGAAAAGGGTGAAGGTAGAACAGAGACTGGTCCTGTTTTATTTGGCCAACGATGTGATCCAGTACAGTAAAAGGAAGAACTATGAGTTTGTTGAGAGTTGGGGACTCAATTTACAGAAAGCTACACCATTGGTCAGGTTAGTGAAGCTAACTAAATTAATTTTGTGACAGAATAGGAACACTCATGTTGTAGACTGTTCTAAAACACTGGTTTAACAATGTTAATGTTTGTTCATTAAATTGTAGACTCACGAGTAAATAAATACTTAATTCTAAATGAAAAGTTACTAATTTAAAGATCCCAATACATGCTCACAAAAATGTAGATGACAGGTCAATAACACGCATCAACATAGTCAGAATTTAAATTACTTCACTAAAAATGTTGAAGTGTACAGTAATAAAGTGGTGCATTATGTCCATTACCTAATCTATAAAGTTAATGTCGGAATACTGAAACACTACTCAATTTTCGTGTCAAGTTGTGCTTAAGTACAAATTCTTTGTAAAATGACAGAGATGGCACAATATTTGAGCAAGACTTAAAATTGAGTAACGTTTCAGTATTCCGGCACAAGTTACCTATTTACTGCCCTGTGTGTAAACAATGAACAATATTTTCGTTAATGTTTATATTAAAACCAACATTATTAAATATTACTTAAACTCTTCTAAATAGCTACATTTGTCAAGATGATTGGATAATATAGTTCAACCCTTTGACTACCGTGTCAAAACTAATACCTATGTGCCCACAGTGCGAAGCTACAATTCATCCTTCATTAGTATTTAAGAATTTGTTATAATTTTTTATATAAGTAAGATTTTTAGTAAAAGAATTAAAACAATGAAACCTTAAACTTACATTTAAAAATCTGTTGCGTATGTGTGACTGTGGTGTGTGAGCACTTATTAGCTTGTTGTTTACACACAACTGGTGGTCAAGGTTAAGAGGTGATCAAAAAGTACTGCTGTTCAGTTTCTGTCTTGTGCTCTCCCCTATTCAACTGTTATGACACCTGACGGCTTTGTATGAGTTTGGTATAGAAAGAAAAGAAAGAAAAACATTTATTTAGCACCAGGCACGATGCAGCATAAATAAAAAATAAAAAAAAGACAATCAAGATGTGACAGTGGAAGTAATAAAAACATAAGAGTTGAAAAATTTAAACAGAAGAATTAGAAAGGAGAGGCTGACAACATGCCTATGCTAAAAGGGTCACCCACTCAGTATAAGCCAGGCATACAGGTTACCCAGCACTGATTTTCAGTGGGCACCCATGCAGTGACGCACGGATGGTAGCAACGTTGTATGGTTAGACAAACACAAAAAAATATATATATATATATATATACATATACATATTGATGCATCTACACACCCACCACACACACAAATACATACATATACATGCATATACACACATATATATGCAATAAGTATGCAGATACAACAATGGTATACTTATCAATATAATAAATATAAAAAGTAATGTAAAATAAAATAATAAAAAGGAAAAATGTTAATAAATAGTACACATGACAGAATGAAGGACATAGGACAGCCAGTGTGTCTGCGTTCTGCATCATTCATACACTAAACTGGCTAGGGTTAAATGATAGACAGATCAACATTAATTGCAGCCTTGTTTTTTGTAGACATGTAACAAAATCCAAACGAGAACACTGAACCATTCTTGTTTCAATCCCTGTAAACGTAAAACAATGTATATGGGCAGTGAGTAATGTATTTTATTCTGCTGCTACCACATGCAGGTCCAATATATGTCAATATGATGTTAACATATGTTTAAGCTTTCTTATCAACAAAATTTACCTGTATCCATAATTTTCATAATTTTTTTCAGGGACGATAAAGTGAGACCAAAAATCCTTCGCATTTTTAAAATATGGGAACAAAGATCAGTTTATGATGACGAGTTTCTATCAGATCTGACTGGACTACTGAGTGCTGGAGCTGTGAAGAAATCAGACGACGATTCAGAGTTCCAAGTGGGTAGCAAAAGTTTCACGCGGCAGAAGTTCCTCTCTCCTCAAATTGAATTGCTATGCTCAATGACTTACTAATATAAAGGTTTAACTAGGAAAACCGACTCTGTTCAAACCACACTAGAGGCTCATATTTGCTGTTGCTGTTAAGATAGGGTCCATGTATAAATAGGCTGTATCTTAACCATTACTTATTTACTATTATTGTGTGTTTTAGCCGTCACAACTGGTGAATAAGATAAAACAGTGTTCAGTATTAGAAGCGGATACAGATTTGAGGCTGAAAGAGATCCATGACAGTCATCTGGAACTTTCCGATGCTGAGCTATTGAGAACTTCACTTAAAGGTTTGACCAAACATGTTCTGAATTTCAAGTTTTTTATTAATGCTGTATTTTGTAAAGGAAACACATCTTAGAAACAAAAGCATGTTCCATGAAAGTATGTGTACCTATGGACTCTATTGCAGAGTCCACTTAGGTGAATTATAAATTAATAAATAAATAAATCTTTGAAAATAATCCATTCTTTCTTATCTGCAGCTGTAGCCAAATGCCATTTAGCGCTTGTCTACATGTAGAATAGAAAACCAAATTATATAGAATTGACTTAAATTTTGACACTTGTCAGTGTCATCCCCATACATTTTGATTTCTACTCTCTCTGTAGACAAGCGCTAAAGTGGCGTTTGGCTAAAGGCCCTGATCTGGCTGTGACACTATAATAAAAGTAAATAAATAGTACTTATTCCTAAGTGGTCAGTGGTAACCTCTCTCCACTCAATCTATTATAGACCTTATTTCTTAATTTAGTTTAGTTTAGAGACTACTTTTGTATAAACAATTATCATTAATTTTTTGTAATCGTGGATTTAGAAGTTGTTTTATTTTAAGAAGCATTATTAATTTTATTTGTGGTTGACAATAGTAAAGTTCTAATATTATGTTATTTCAGAGAGAGGCAACAAGGACGATGTGGAAAAGGAGTTAAATGATGGGATATCATGTGTGGAACGATACACTGCTGCGCTGCAAAGGGAAATTGTAGCGAGGGAAGCTCTGTTAGCACTGCTTACCACCGCTACGCAGTATTACGCGACGCAAAGAGGTGAAGTGAAGGTTGTTGCTTATGTAAGTACACTTTTTATTGTCTTTTGCCATTTGTTTTGCCACCCTACTCTTCCCGTGGGCGTCGTAAGAGCCGATCAATTTCTTTGACAGGCGCTCTGGTTGGGTTATTGGAGCTGGCCAATCAGAGGGCTTAGTACGAATTTGTTTTATGATTAAGCGCGCTCTAATTGGTTGGTTCGACGGCTATCAATCAGAGGGCTTAGTACGAGTTTGTTTTACGGTTACGGCGCTTTGATTGATTGGTTCATTGGAGCCGACTAATCACAGCACCGACCGCCATCTACTTTCGATTACTTTAAACTTTAAACGTAAAACTAATTCGTACTAAGCCTTAGATCGCCGAACGCTATTTGATAAAACTGATCCTTTTTTTGCTTTTTTACCATAAATTGTTTATTGGTCTCTTATATTTCAATAAGTAAATAGAAAAACTCATGTCATAGCGCATAATAATAAAAGTATGAGCAATCTCCTCATACTTCTTACAGTTTTCACTGTTGGATGACATTAAAGGTCATTATGATAGTAAAATTCATATCGAATTTTACTCCCAAGTACTATCTAAATGGCAAAAAAACACTCACTAGTTTCTAAAAATGTTTCTAGGCATACAAAAATTTTGGGGCGCGTGTTAAAGCATTGAAGCGGAAACTAGACGAGCTTATACCGACGTTGCCTAACGCTGCCCCATCGCCACCTCAGCGGGACGAGGATGTACCATCTCCAGGACCTGATGAGGATCTCGAACTACCCGTACCAGAAAACACTGGGGACGATGATGAAAGTAAGTGCCTTTATATTGACCCGCCTTTACTTCCTAAAGGGTTAGACAGAGTCATTTCATTTAATAGCCTAGTCTGTTAATAAATTATACGGCAGTACAATATGATACCTAGATGATTTATTTTTATGTCCGTCTTAGCAGACTAGTAATGAATAAAATAATCTAGCGATTATTTTAAAACGTTAGACACGTATTTTTTATTTTCATACAGTACCTAATAAATACTTTCGGCGTTATATTCATTTGAAATATCGTGTGACGTTTTATACCTACATAGAAATGACGTAATTAGCTCATTCCTAAACTTCATTCGTATTATCCAAGTATTGTTTTCTTATACGACGAAAAAAAATACGTGTCTAATATTTTTTCATTGTCTAACTGACGGACTAAATATATTTTTAATATCATCAGTCCTCATCCCTATTCTAATAGTTACATATTTTATTATTATTCTTTTTTCGATCTCTGACTGGCTTTTAGTGTTACATTGTTCTCGCACAATCTAAACAACAAAACTGTGTAACTAGAGAATTGTATTGTGAACCTGATTGAAAAAGAGTAACCTATGGAGTTTCTTGCCCGTTCTTCTCCATAGGAATCTACACCTTAGAATGAGACAATAGGTTCACTTTTAATTTTTTGTTGACGTTCAAAAGTTCCTCTCTGGTCTAATTGGAATAAATGATTTTGACTTTGGTACTATGCTGCGATTTATGTAACAGTCATTAATTACATTTTTATTTTCTTTGTTATAGTTGCCTACAACATTGACCAGACCTTCAACTCATCAATAGCAGCTGATGGATCTCTCTATAACCTAGGACTTACGTCTTTTCTCACGTCAGAGAATCCAATGGCACTATTCAATGAATCCACTGATATCCTGAATAGCAGTAAGTTTTTTCTAAAATAATACTTATAACTCAGCGTATTACGGTCGAAATTCGTTTAAAAGTGTGTCTTTGCGATTATATTGATCAGGTTGTACTGTTTTACTAAAAAAGGGCTCTAGGAATTAAAGCGAAAAGTATTTTTTTTTATATAAGACAATTTTTGATGAGCTCGGATTTTTTCACAATGGTCAATCAACTACCGCACACGATATAATAGTATAGTTCGTATTCGTATGTATTCATAAGTACATTTTTGAAGGTAATGAGTGCGAATTACGAGGTTTCGGGTTCGATTCCCAGTGTCGAAAAACATGTGAAACTGTTGGTCCTGCGCTTAATCTGTCTCAGGTCCTATTTTTATTTAAAATCTGTACCGTATGATACATAGATGGCAATATTCCCACTTCTATATTATGTGGTGAATTAATATTGCAGCCAACAAAATTGAAGTGATAAACAGTAGGCCAAAACAAGCCGAGCAAGAGTTTAATATAAACGACGTGCTAAAAAACCTGATGTCTGATAATAATACCAACGCATCGGATAATAACTCAGGTTAGTTCGCTATACCAGTGTTTTAGAGCAGTTTTTTTGCTTGATAGCGTAGATAATTCGTATGCGAATGTTTGTGCCTTTGTTTGCACTTTAGTCACAATTTCAATGTGTATAAGGTATTGATTTGGCTGGTGGACGTCTACAGGGCTTTCGAATGAGATTGAGATAAGTTATTCCATTATATTCAAAGGTAAAAATGCTAATACTTATTTAAGCAAGTATTATAATTAAATGTAAACTATGACATTTAGTATCATCCCCTGGAAAACTTCGCCAGCTAATCAACTCATATTACGTGGTAGTTTATTTATGCTCTATACGTTGTACTTATTTAAATGATATTTTGCGCAACGAGAAATATACGTAAGCCGTTTTGCGCACCGAGTTGCGCAAATTGCGCAAGACATTATAACTAACTATACAGCATGATTGTTATTTGAGACCTTTTTATCACGTAAAATTATTAGCAGTTTTAAGGTATCAAATTCCCTGCACAGTTTTGAATTTTGCATGCATGGCCGTTGTACAATAATCATTAATTTACTTTACCTGCCACCCATAATAATTCAATACGTTTTAGCTTTTATAAGTCGCGTCAAAAAGCTTAGCTTTAATTAAAAATCACGTTTATATCTATTATTACGTCTCTGCATCATCAGGTTGACTATTAGACAATCCCAGTGCAACATATTTTGTTCAAGAAGCGTAAAAAGTAAATAAAATAATTTGTTCGTAGTAACTAGCGCGTCGATGTCCCAAAAGTCGCAGGACGCGTTGCCCGGGCTAGATTTACTAACACCAGACACGCCGGGCAACCCGCCGCCGCCTACATCCTTCTATGGCACCATGGACCTCACTGGTATGATATTTCATTACGGTTATATACGCAGGTTTATAATATCAACTATTTTTTAAGTGATCGCTAAGATTTTTCTCCTGTGTCGTCGGTGCGTTTTCAAATATCTCATGCACGATTCACCACTATTAGTGGGTGACACAAAGACACAGACAATCTTTAATACGATTATTTATCTGCCCTGCACAATCTGTTAAGGACGGCTCTAGGACTTTCTCCTGTGTCGTGGGTGCGTTTACAAACACAAAAATTCACATACACGATGCGATTCGACTGGACTGTTGGTGCGGTGGCGCAACGTGTCGCGGATTCTATTCCCGCACGGAGCAACGCTTTGTGTGATCCACAGATTGTTGTTCCTGGTCTGGGTGGCATGTGTTTGTGAAGTTGTATGTTTGTAAACGCACCCACAACACAGGAGATAATCCTAGTGTAGGGCAACGTTTAAAAAAACAACTGAGACTGAACAGTAATTAGTGGATAGCACAAAGAGTTGCTTCGTGCGAAAGCGATTAAACCTGCGATACGTTTGCACGGCAGTCGGTTGCCCAGCCATCGCGTTAACCATACAGTATTGTTTTTAATGTCTACTAGCGACCCGCCCCGGCTTCGCACGGGTGCAATATGTATATACATACAAACTTTCCTTAAGAATCACTCTATCTATTAAAAAAAACCGCATCAAAATCCGTTGCGTAGTTTTAAAGATCTAAGCATACATACGGACATACAGCTAAAGCGACTTTGTTTTATACTATGTATTGATATGAATTTCCACGAATTCGGTAATTTGCATGACGTTAATTTGTCATGTCGATGGTGAAACATTCAAATATTATTGTTGTACGTTCCTGTGTCCGATGATTGTATAGCAGAGACAGATTAAATATAAAATCGAACCGGCGTGTTTGGAAATAATACTTCATATTTATAATTTACCTGTAGTTTTAGCTCTGAATCCAACTTATCCAGTGTTATCTCTAACGGCCAGTCTCAAAAACCTACTTGATGGTAGGTTCGGCTATTTAAGTTACAAAATTGATATTAACTCAAATTATATATCTAGTCAGCGAATCTGCTTATGGGTATTGAAACTGATCGCAAATTTTAACGTCTAAACTAGCACATCTTGTTACTAAATATCGATATTAGAAGCCTTAGGCTTCTAGCTTACTTCGAAATGGCATTAATATACTAACTAACTTACTAAAAAATCATGTTGAAACTCCGGCGTTTCTCACGATGTACAATTTATTATAATCTAATTCAAGACGCCATTTCTATCTCTCTGTAATCGATTTACAAAATCCATTAACGACTTCATCCATGTGGAATTAAGTTTTCTCTTTGCAGAGTAAGTAGGGCTTACAGAATCCTGTACGAATACCGCAATAAAATGCTTGTTGAAACTATTTTTCTAATACCACATTAGTATCGGAGCCTATTCAAACAATCGATTTAATCTTTTCGTCTTTTTTATAGTTTTAGTACAGATAGTCATAATTGTAGTACGTATCGTTATTGTGATTTCTAAATCATATCTTCAAAACTTATGGGAAATAAAATTAAGTTGTTCCTCAATATTTGAGATTAATTAAAGATTTTTTAGTCAATTCAATGAATATGTTTCTTATTTACAGAGGAACCAGAACCCTACCATCCAGAAGCGGCTAGCTCTTGGAATAATACTAACTGGAATATAGCTGTAAGATTTTATCTTTCTTTATTTTTCAAAATAGTAGGTATATGTGTTCAAATGAACCTAAATCTTGCGCTATAGCAGTACCATCTATCAGTTATAATAACGAATCTAAACCATTTGGAAACTACCAGGTTACCAAACAACAAGGTTCACCCATTACTTGTTATTTACTTCCCCAGTTTTTCTACCATACTTGTCTCCTTTGTGTATCGCTTATCCATCTTTACCATCTGTTCCATATGAACTGGAAATTCGCAAATAAAAGAATATGTACATCAAAATCAAAAGTCTAAGTTTGTTCGCATGGGAGAGCCATGCTCCTTCATTAATATGGTCTTTATTATTTGTCCTTAGCGCGTGAATCCTACGTTGAACACGAACGTGTTTACTGACACGCCGGAGTCGCCGCCGCCGGCGCCGCGCCCCATTCCACCGCCAGAGCCAGTGCGGTATCCACAGGTAAGTAGCGACACATACGACAAACACGACAAAGCTTCAAAGTTAAAGACAATGCATTTATTTTTAACTAGAGCACATAATAGGCATTTTGAAACGTCTATGAAATTGTCCGTCGGTAAAGGTGCTTGTTCTAAAATGTAGATACTAATGCCCGAATACTGAAACATTACTCAATTTTAAGTCGCGCTTAAGCATAGTTCTGTCGCTACAAATTCTTAGTGAAATGACAGAGACAGCACGCACGACTTAAAATTGAGTGACGTTTTAGTATTCCAGCATAAGTGTGACACATATTACTCTGCAATACACGACACATGCGACAAATACGATACATGATATATATAGTGTAATTAACTTCTTTTATACCTATTGATATTAATTAAAATAAAATGTTGACTTTCAAATTTAAAATCAATAATTGTATACATACTTCGTGATGTTTGATGAAAAAGAGTATCAAATGGAATGTTTACTAGCATTAATAACGGTAAATAATAATGGTTCCGAAAAACAAATAAATCTCCAGCGATCTGTGGCCGACTATAAAAATGGATCTTCGAATAACAAAACTAAACTTCCGAATAGAATACTGAACCTCCGACAAAATTACTAAGTTACCGACAACAGACGTTGTAGGTTAGATAAGGTTAGTATTATAGCAATAAGCAGTCATGTATATTTTTCGAAGATTTCAGTATCTCATTCGGTCGTTTCGTCAATTTTATTCGGAGAAAAGTAGTCGGAAAGTTAGTATTATATGAAGTAGATTTAATATTTTGGGTAAGGACAATCTAAAAGTCTGTATTTCAGCCATCCATCTAATAATGATGGCTAGTGCAATATGGCCGTTCTTAATGTTGATTGTCCGCTAACACAATTGCATTGCAGGAGATTCCGACAGATGTGGATCACAGAGGAATATTACCGCCTCCACCGCCGCCGCCCGTCTTACCACTGCTTGGTCGTAAGTTGTTATAATTTTAGTATAATAATATTTTTCGAGTTCATTCGATTTTATCCGAAACCCAATCATCTTCTCTATCACCAAATCCCCCAATCCCCCACTCTTCAAATTCCCAATACCTAAAGGGCCGGCAACACTTGTTTGGTGTAGCTATAGACACCTATATGCGGCACCGATCGCTTAATACCAGGTGATCCAATTTGCTCGTTTGAATAACGAATTCTTGTGTATTGATTGGCGGCCTATCTCCAGGCCAGACAAATCTTTTAAATAATAAAAGCATTCAGTATACTAACCTGCCTCCATCACGAAAAAGGCTCTTATTAGTTAATATAATGTATAATAAGATGGAGGCAGGTTAGATAAATATCTTGTATTTCTTTAAACAAGTTAAAAGAAAGGAAGAACTGAAATTTTGTACGTGTGTTAAATCGTGTTATTCATACAGTTAATATTATGAAATTGATCTTATGACGAATGATTATTTTATTATCCGACTATGCGTTGCAGAGCTGGAGGACGTAGACCATAGAATGTTGCCGTCTCTGTCGCCAGTACCGCCTGTCGTCAATCCAGCACCCGTCCGACACCCTGTACATCAAGGTAACAAGAGGAACAACAAATTTAAATAAAAGCTATTCTTAACTCGTCGAGTACCGTATTTATAGACACAATTAAAGAACAATAGGTTGCGGTCACCGGTGACCGCTTGGTGTTTGACAGTTTAATATCATAGTTATAGTCCTTTACTCTTAAGTATGTGTATGCAAAGTTTTGATTGAATAGACAAGGTGTAGACATAAGAAAACACAAAATTATTGATACTAACGCTCGAAGTTAATAACCGCTCTGATTGGTTGATTCACTGGAGCCGGCCAATCAGAGCGCCGAACGCGTCTCGATACTATTACGTTACGAATGCGATACTTAATCGTGCTTGGCACTCTGAATCTAAAATCTCTGGTCGATTTTAAGGTTTTGACGGAATTTTCATACTAATTACACCAAGAATCGATATTAATTGAAATAGTTTGTTTGGATTTGATTTGTCCATAACGATTGGGGCGCCATCTAGAGATCACGAAATAAAATAAAAAGAGGAAAAGGATGAAATAAAGGTTTTCTTAATTTCACCGTGCTTACATCTAGCGAATTATATTGGAGTAATATACATATTTTTTATTGCAATATTTGATCATCTTATTTTTTTTATCGTTTTCAGATGTTGACCACAGGAATTTGATTCCGTTAACGCATCAACCCACACCTCCACCCCAACCAATCAACTCTGTCACGAGGGATCAAGTAAGTTCATGTTTGTTACAATTGTTATTATCATTAAGTTTCGACAATGATTATAACTGAAATTGGTTGCCAAGTGTGATATTTCATTAATACATTTTAGACTTTATATCTTTTGTTCTAAAGATTGAAATTACTAATGCAATCGCAAATCGTCTTATTCTTTTGTCCGTTGTTCAGACGCCAGCAAGTTACTCCTATCTGTCAATTTGTTTCATTGAATTTTCGAATTTATATCGAAACTATAAAGTTGAAAATCGAATGAAAAGTACCGTAATATTAATAGGTTTTAAATCAGTAATAACATGTCTATTTAAACAGGATTACAGGGTACCACCGATGGTGCCGCCTTCTGACATCGTGGAGAGCGTCGACATGGACCTATCTGAAGATGAGGATCAACGTAAGATATTCCGTTTAAATAAAGGCATCATCGTCATTGTCATCATCTTTATTTTATCCTAGAATCTCCCGCTACTTGGTAAAACTATCCAAAAGGGGGGAAAACCCTATTGGTCGTGATTGGTGGGGTTCCTAGACTAATAACAAAATGCTATAAAGTATGCTAGAGGTAAACATATAGTAAGTTCTACAAAACATTATTAGTCTGTTGATTCGCAAGACATAAGTCGGTAGTGGCGCCATCTGCTATGTTCAAAATATCTCGACTTACTGCCATTTTATGTATAAGATCATTAACAGTATCGTAATACATTTCAGAAGGAATGTACACAAACCAAAACCAGGTGGAGAGACGGCACAGCTTTAATAACAACAACAAAGTGCTAGTAGGGGGAGATAACGGCAAAGTGCACAATGAACACAACCATAACAATCTCATACAAATCAACAGCGACAAGAAAGAGCCGCATTCAGCGCCCATAATGCCACCAATGGTGAACCCCTTCGATGCCATGCCACCCTCCCTCAAAAACTTCAACATGAACTTCCAAAAACCCCTGAATTTCCCTAAAACCTTCGATCTGACTGAGGATAACTCCAATGACAGCGCTTACGAAGAGGATCTTAGAAGCAGGGGCTTAGAGAAGGCCAAGCACCACGAAATACGAAACCCATCTCCACCATTCGAGGAGTTTGGCAATGAGGAGTGGCAACAGCATCAGCCGAGGTTCATGAACCCTCGGTTCCCTAGAAATTGGGGTCCGCGGACTAACTTTAGGCCACCGGGGTTCTCTCCACAACAAGGCTGGCCTAGAAACGGGCCGCGTCCTAACCGATGGATGGGCCCTCGCCCAAGGTTTTGGTGAAGTGCAGTGTCAGTGTTGTATACTTTATAAAAGACGAAATTTAAGGAATTATCAGTGAGTTTCATTTTACAATAGAACGCAGAGGAGTGAATTGATGGAGGACTCACGCACCATTTGAACTGTATTATGTCTAAATTTTCAAAGCGTTGTGTTCTCCATTTGTTTAATGCTCTGTTTTACCGATTGACTTATAGTTGTAGTCCTGGTAGCGATTCATCCTTTAAAGCTAGTTGCAGACTTACCTCTGTACTCAAAGTCCTTTAATACGTTGATATATCGAACCGAAAATTTGTCCATACCAAAGTTGTCTCTAAACATCGGAATTAAGGTCTATAATAGACTTAGTGGAGAGCGGTCACCGGTGACCACGATTGAGCTATTAATGGTTATTTTACCTAGTCCTGAGCGACTGTTTTCATAACAAAACGTTTTAAGGCATCGTTTAAGTTATCACTTAATACCTTTGAGTATGGTAGTTAGGCCCTGTTTCACAAGTACTTAAGTTTCTCTTACTGACATATTTACCTTAAGAAATGTGTCAAAATATGTTTCAATTATGCCAAGAGGAACTTAATCAGACGATCTGTTTTGGATACCTTTTTGAATAATATTACTTAATTTATACCAGTATTTTACTCAAACCAGTTACGCGAAATTAGTCTTTATTAGTTCATAGTATGTCTTTGCAGTCTGCTACTGGATTTAAAGAGAATACATAATATTTCATATCAATAGATAAGTCATTTTTAACCTTTTACAATTATTTACTGCAGCTAGTATTAGGAAAGTTCTCAATAGGCAATAGATTCTTCAATGTAGGCACCAATCTCATATATTAGTACAATGTAAACAAAATCAAGTCTACAATATTTTTGTAAAATGAGACTTTATGTTATATGTAGTAAAGACGATTTTTAAACGTCATACGACTGTGTTCTTAGAATGTTAGTTTCTATCTTGTATATAGAATTAAATTAAGTACTTCAGTAATGGAAGGGTTATTCTGCAATATTTTCTGTATGAGCTACTTGTAAATGTATTAAGATTCTATAGTTCGTATTCGAAATTTTACAGAATTGGTGTGTTTGGTAGCTATGATGATGCGGGTGCGTGGGAGTGGACGGTTTTTAATATATTTTAAATTGGTTACATATGTTGGCCAATAGTTCGTGGAGTTTATATCTTTCTATCACGATAAAGTGACAATGAGGGCTATCGTTTTTTTATACACCAGATGGAGTTAAGCAACGTAAGATCTGTTGGTTAAAATCAAAATTTTAATTACTATTAGTTTGACACTTGCCAATTCTCTATTGGACAGACGTTCTCCCGCTAAATTAGCTCCAAATGGTGATCATATAAAAGCCTTCAGTGGTCGGACACTGTATGTGTTTGGAAGTTATACGCCAACACATTGGCCAACATTTGCCACCAATCCCACGTTTATATGAATGGCAAGAAAGAAGCGTTTAGACAAATGTTTGTATGCAAAGAGAGTGCGAATGTTCAAGACTGGCATATTTTGTGAACATTCAAAACTGTTGTATTGAGAGTTAAAAAAACAGCGCATTTTTACTACATCGGTCTTAGAAATCCGACTGAAACCGGTTAAAACCGGTATCAAGATGAAAGCTATTGTTGGTATTATCGAACGTAACCAATATCTAATATATTTACTACAGTATAAGGTTAAACAAAATATTCAACATGCATTTCAAACTATATTTACATTATATAACCAAATTCGACCTTTATAACATTAGTACTAAAGTCAATATTAGCTTAACGGTACACAATAGTCAGACAAGTATAATTTTGCTTTTTATACCACTCTTATTATTAACACAATAGAATTGATAATTGGTTGGATTAAGTGTAAATAAAGTTTGGAAATGTCAAGAAATCCTTTAGTATATTAGTGCCGAGTTAAAATGGCGTCAAACTTTCACTAAAGAAAGGACATGCCAAGTGTCAGAGAAGGCTCTCAAAATAATTTTTATTTGCTATAAGTACTTGTGAAGTGCTTACTGTATGAAATTTTTACTTCTTTTATTTAAACGGTTCTCCTGTATCGTAGGTGCGTTTACAAACATTACATACTAGCTGAACCCACAATTTTGTCTGCGTTTTTTCTAAAATAAAAGTAGTCTATGTTACTCCTTAGTAAATTAGCTCCCTGCCAATAAAAGTCCCGTCAAAATCGGTTTAGCCAATTCGGAGATTAGCCAGTACAAACAAACAAACAAACAAACAGACAAAAAAAATAAAAAAGTGTTATTTTGGTTTATGTATATTCATATACATAATGAAATAGAAAGCAGTTATTTCAATATTACAAACAGACTCTCCAATTTTATTTATCTGTATAGATAGATTATAATTTCTTATACTCATACGACGGGCGGCCGTGCGAGGATCAAACTCGTGACATCGCTGCAGCCAGTCGCCTAGCTACTACTAAAATACGGTAGTTTCCTAAATTTTATTTTAATGTCCGTCTGGTAGATTATTTTAAAACATTACACACGTATTTTTTCTTTTCTCACAGAATTCAATGGTTTTGACGATATATTCATTTGAAATGTCACGTGACGTCACAGCGTGCTACATTTTACAGCACGTTGTGACGTAACGACCTCCCACTCTTAAACTTAACGCCATGTTATCTAAGTATACAAGAAAAAAAGTAGTAGCTTTAAACAAGAAAAAAAAATACGTGTCTAATATTTTTTCATTGTCTAACTGACGGACTAATTCGATTTTTAATTTTCTTACCCTGGCAACTACCCTATTGTTCTTAAAACGTTACAGTCAAATTAGGTTATAGTAAAATAAAATGGAATATGAAAAATTCTTGGATTCAGGCCTTTAGATTAAACATCAAATCTCTGAAATGGTTTAAAGTTTGTTAAGTCTCATACTGTATTAAATATAGTATAATAAATAGGTACCTGTTTTTTGGTACTGTAGAGTGAGTGAGAGTTTTTTAACATTAAAATTCTTTGTTTTTATGATTGTCGTTAGAGTTCAAAATTGCTTGATAACAATTCGTTCAACTGTTGTATGAAGCTACTTATTAGTCTACGAAGGAATCAGAAAGCGAGTGAATTGTACAAAGTATATTAGAACAAACGAAACGTTTGCAAGTACTAGCCAGGCTATAAAATTGAACGACTGTTTTTAATTTTATGGCCTTGAGTAACATCTTTAAAGGATTTGTTTTTTTATCCATTATGCCTTGCAAAACATATCAATCAATTATGAACTCCAACGCCTTCATTTAAGAGAATATTTTGAATGAATCGAGTGGTTTATTTAATACAAAATTTTAATTACGTTACTTAAAATTTTGTTCTCATTTAATATTGTTAAATATTCATTTCTATGTACCAAAGTTGCCAGTAAGGGGCCAACTAGACTAAAAGCTTTTTAAATGGTATTTTTTTAATTTAATATTAAAAAAATATTTTGTCGTAAAATGTTCTGTCTTATTGGCAACTTGGGTACCTCAACACATTGAATCTTACTATTTTGGTGGAGGTCTATTGAAGTATCTGATAGAAAAGGAATTATTGAATTATAGGTCTTATTAACAACTCGTTTATGTCCATTTTCACAAGCTCTGGTTCCTAGATGGCCGATGCCGGATAATCAGCTGATAAAAACGGTCTCAGCCTGTATAGGAATCATTTTAATGGAATGATAATTATGATTTTCACATATGTGATAATAAAAAAATCTATTCATAATGGTTCCTTTTCAGTTACATATCCTTTTTGTCTTCACTATTAAAGTAAGATATTACAATTACAGGCAAGCACACAGTACACATATTTAAATTATGAAATTGGTCATCGGTACATTGTAAACCTCGGGTTTTGTTTTTGGTGACGTCTGTCCCTGAACTACTTCCCATTTGTCTACCTTTGATCTCTTACAATGTATCTCTTTTCTATCATCCATATTGTTGCTAAGCAAAGAATTAGTTGTTAACAGTATATCGACAAGAATATACGAAAAGAGGTTGTATGAAATGTTTATTAACTTTTTCTCTAAAGTATAAGATGTGCAGTTCTGGGCCTTTAGCCAAACACCGCTTTAGCGCTTGTCTACAGAGAGAGTAGAAAACTAAATGTATGGGGATGACACTGACAAGTGTCAAAATTTACGCCAATTCCATATAATTTGGTTTTCTATTCTACATGTAGACAAGCGCTAAATGGCATTTGGCTACAACGCCTGGTATGTATCATGTTATTTGTTAAATTTTATGTTTTCGGCTTACTCACGTTACTGTTTGCTAGAGATGCTAGAGGCTCATATTCATGAGCAGCATTCCGCGACCCTCGACGCGGCTGGTCACGAATATGAGACTATGAGCTTGAAACTAGTCGAGTTCTTCGTCAAAGAGTTACGTTAGTGAGCCGAAAACATAATAATTTTAGTATGTCTCACGAATGGTTTAATTTTAACATGTTATTTGTTCATTAATTCTGTTGTTATTCTGATTTCAAATTCTATAAGTGTGATTTTTATTAGTTGCTGCTCATTCGGAAAATTTTATGTATGAATTGATATTCACGTCTCCTTTTCACGTGAAATGTATCTCAGTAGATTTAGAATTACGTTTATTTCCAACTAAATGTGTCAATATGTTGACTGTGTGCATACCTAATAACTCAATAAGTGTACTCCAATACAAAGTCACTGCGCGCTGCAAAGAGCTAACGCAGTAACTTTGTCCCGGCGTCCGACACCCAATATTATATTGTAAATATTTTTTTTATAACATTGATGTATGTTACATAATCGACCCAGTCACAATAGTGACGTAATGTAATTGTGTGGTTAACATACAAATGACACACATTTATATATAATCTTTTCCTTCTAGTCTGTAATCATCCTATTATGTGTAGTTAAGCAACTTGACTGTGTCTGTATGTCTCGAATTTGGTATATTTTATATAGATGTGCTAACAACGTGATCAAAAATTAATCTGCGTTATAAAACCTCTGTCGTTGAAAAACTGTATTGTAGGTACTGTTTCTATCTCACTCTTTCATATGCGATTATACAGATATCCGTTCCATTTGTTCATATTGTAAAGTTGAAGCGACAGAGATGTTTAATCTGTGATTTGGTACCGTCATCAGGTTTGTTAGCATGTCTCTGAACAAAAGAAATGCAAATATAATAATGTAAAGAGCAGCCAAGTTGTTATTAATATAAAATTTTAATTAAAAATAGAAACTCGCTTGTCTCGTTGAATAAACGTAGGTTGACAGTAATATAGTTAGAATTTTAAATAAATAGATATTTTCCTTTTTTGCTTATTAATAAAGCTTAACAATAAGGTTGTATGTTATTTTGTCTCTGGGCGCGGTTAGAGGAAATTATGGGTTCTGTTTGTCGTTCGTAGAATATAGTTTCGACGCATAATATTTCTTTTAAATAAAAAAGTAATTTGTGTCAGCTTTTAAATTCGTGTAATTCTTAGTGTACCCCTTACCATAATTGATTTTAGGGAGTTTCAAAATTCATTATTAATATTTTACTAAAGTCTGATTGGATGATTTCTCAATGTATGCAAATGTATCATGCATTCATTACTTATCAGTCTCATGAGATCGCTATTTCCAAAGCAAGAAGGGTGGTTTTCATTGATCACTTTTGGCCATGTGTCACATTGAATTATTTATTAAACTGCATTTCAACTGTCAATTAGCAAACACATTGAATTAATACCTTCTCATTGTGAACTTTGGAGATCCTAACACTTAATTGTCTTACAAATGACACGCATTTGATGGCTTACGGAAATCCAGACTTTTGTACCCTATAAATCTTCATACAAAAAGGCATGGAAGCCTTCCAGCTTTCTACAGCTACTACTTTCGTTTGCCATTGTCTGCAAGTTCTTTTCAAACAGTTTTGGGCTCAAGTTGCTCAAGTTGTCAAACCAACCTAACCTCTGTTAGATAGCAGTTCCTTTCTCCTTATGATCATGAACAACAGCCTATAAATGCCCACTGCTGAGAAAAGCCTCTTCTCACACTGAGAAGGTTTGAACATTAACACCACGCTTACTCATTACGGGTTGTTGATTTCAAACTTAGAATTAGAAATTATAAGCCCAGGTTTAATCACGATGTTTTCCTTCACCGTTTGTCAGTGGTGTCTAAATAACCTAAGAAAGTTCATATAAAATGAAAAGGTCACATTGGTATTTGCCGTTGGTAGGTTTCGAACCCGCACCCTCATGCATGAGATGTGGGCGTCATAAACCTCCGGGCCATTACGACATTAGGACCTATCTCCTTAGTTCCTTCGTAATAGTTCCACTCTAGTCCAAGTGATCCTAATTATTGCTAAAAG
Source organism: Spodoptera littoralis (assembly GCA_902850265.1). NCBI lineage: Eukaryota > Metazoa > Arthropoda > Insecta > Lepidoptera > Noctuidae > Spodoptera > Spodoptera littoralis. The sequence continues at coordinate 8,102,930 of LR824555.2, read as the reverse complement.
CCAACCTCTTTAGACTAACCCACTTTGTATTATATCACATACTAGGTTCTACACGCGACTTCGTACGCGCAATCCAGTTTTCTCCCGGTCCGGTAGAATTTTCATGATTTTTTTCTGTCATAAGAACCTTCGGATAAAAACAAAAAAAAAATCAGCCAAATCTGTCTAGCTGTTCTTAATTTATGGTGTGACAACGGGAAAAGAGTTTCATTTTTATATACTTATCACATATGTTTATCATGTTTTAAATGTATGTGAGGTTACTGAAGGCCTAATTCCCCTTCTCCAATCCTTGAATATCTAAAAGACATTTCACCTCTGGTGTAGTGGCTGTCCTTGGACGGTGCGTCTTACCTCCAGATGATACTTCGTTCCTTCTACCGTAAGATGATTCATTTGCCGCCTTATCCCAATAAAAATGTTTCTACTTCCAGCTTAAGAATTAATTATTTTTCATGTGGTTCATGAAGTGATACCAAAGCCTCACAGGAAAACGATGTGAAACAACGTATAATATGTGTTGTGTTTCGCCGTATGAGTAAGGTTTTCAGATGCCCAATTCTCAACACGAGTCCCTAATCTTAAAATTCCCTAATGGCGGGTGGTCATTAGTGGCGCTGGTTGCTTACCGTCATGTGATTTATCTGCTAGTTTGCAGCCCTATTACCTAAAACAACATTGCCTACTTTATTCCTAAAGCGACTTACGACTATTTCTCTGTCGTCAAGGCTTAGAATTCCTTAAAATCCTCAGACAGATTTCATAAAATGGCCGAAAAATAACCGATTTCATTATTTGATGTCCATTTTTGACATGACTATTTAATTTGAAAGAAAGAAAGAAAAATTTCTGTCAAAAATTTAGATCGATCCATTGATTGTGAATTGAGGTTGCTAATTTCGGCTGTTATCATCATCATCATCATCAATAACCTACAAGTACTACTACTGATTAAAGGCCACTTCTCGCACGGAAAAAGTTTGAGCATTAATCACCACGCTTGTTCAATGCGGGTTGGCGATTTCAAACTTATAATTAGAAATTATAAAATACCCCCCAGGTTTTCTCATGGTGTTTTTCTTCAACGTAAGCAAATACCAATGTACTTGCCAGGTTTCGAACTCGCACCTTCATGATTGAGGAACGGCGTCTTGAAGCTCCGTGCCGCCGCAACTACTTTACTTATTTTGTTATTAAAAGCTAAATTCCTAATTTTATCCCGTTTTGAAATTAAGATAAAAAGGTGAACTCTAGGGAAAAAATATTATTATATTCACTAATCCTGATGATCCTTCACTCATATCATTTTAAAGTGACATCTATCCCTTACAATGTTTTCCCTCTTAAAAAAATACCTTACAAATAGCTACAAATAGATGTTCTCAAATTTCTCCAGACTTCTCCGAAATTCTGCTAAAAATAAGCGAAATAGGTGCAAAATTGTGTTACTTTCTCTTATTCTGCAGTTGAAATGCAGTTGCGCATTGTATTTAGACTCGAAACAAACTACATTTTACTTGCACTTCGTGCAACTAGCTAGCAGCATCTTTAGTTTGCAGTTTTATTGCAACCAACTGCAGTTAAAATGCCGTCAGTCTATCCATTGCCATACCTACATTTGACATCATCAGCCTGATTGCATCCACTGGACATGAGCCTTTCTAAAAGCATACAACTCTACTCGAACTCAGCGTATCCAATCACAGCTAACTTCTCGATAATGAAAAATCCAAACATTTGTTCATTCAAAAGTAGTCTCTAAATATCAGAAATAAGGTCTATAATGCAATAGGTGGGGTTACCGGTGACCGTTTGGGGACTCTGCTGCTAACTACTGCTATTCTTCTGCGAGACCTCCTTCTCGTATATGTATTCCTTCCTAGTTAGACAAGGAAGGCAATCGTCTCTGCAAGAACATGTTCATTGAAAAATTACCTGGGTTTTGTCCAAGTTCACCCGGAGCCTGTTGCAAGCAGAGCAATCAATTATGTTGTTTTGTATACTTACATACGTTTCTATACCGTAATCATATCATTTGAAAATCTTAAGAGAGAAGGAGACGTTTATATTTATGTCTCACTCTTTCTTTTTTTTAAGGGGGGGAAATCATCGTATCACTTCTCCCGCCTAGATGAGGTGGGCGGGAGTATGACTGACTTAAATTACCCCGATCTTACTCCTACCCTTCGAGCCGGAGCCCCGGCAACCCGTTAGGTCCTCCGCGGCTCCGTATCGGCATCAGCCCTATTGGGCCCAATCCATAGTGGTTTGATAGCTCTTTGAGGCGCGCGCGGATCGAGACGCGCCCTACGCTCGGGTCTGGTTCTGGTTGGGCGGCGAGCCTCCCATGCTTGCCGTCCGCAGGCCCGCGCTTACGGTGGTCGGAGATCGTCCCGCGATCCCCGACGCCCGGAGTGTCCTTCGCGACAGCTGGGTTGTGAGGAGGCAGCACTTCGCTGCCTCACGTGCCCCGCCTCTTCCTTAGCTAGCATGACTGCTTCGCAAAAGGAGGAGACGGCATCTCAAGGCCGGACGCGAGACGTCGCCGGCGCCGATCACATTACAGTTCACGTAGGGCATGTCCCTATCGTGTTTTCCACCATGTCCTCAAGGCGGTACTCGCAGTGATGACACTCAGGCGTTTTCTCCCGCCCTATCAGACACAGGTACCTCCCGAAGCTCTCATGTCAGGTGAGGACCTGCGTCAGGCATTAGGTGAGGACGCCGTAGCGTCTCTCAAGCCACTCCTCAAAGAGGGGACTTACCGCTGCAATGGCTCAAATGCACTCGGATGTATTCTAGTATTCTCCATAGCAATAAATGGACAACAACACACACGTGGGGAGGGAGGAGCAAGTTGTAGTTCCAAAACTACTTGTAATTGCAATACCCCCCCCCCCTCCCCTTTGTGAGTAGAAAATCATCAAGTCTGATTTAGTACCTACCGAAGTCGCGGTATCTACATGGCAACCTTAGCCGAAACTCCGACAGGGTCTGGTTCTGGTGGCTGATCGCGATTCGCAAACCTGCGGTTACCAAGGCTGGAAATCGTCGCCCGATTCCAGATTCCTTTCTTACCCGGCCCGTAACATGGGTTGATTGCTTTCTTGAGGACACGGCGGTTTTTAGTACAAGCGGGGGACAGCGCCACCGTGTCCTTCGGTCCACACAAAGTTGACACCCAGACTTTTTTTCCCGCCAAATCTGCAATAGGTACTATCTGAAACAGCCGTGTCCAGAAAGCACCTGCGCTAGGTGGGAGGGTAACACCATGGCATCTCTCGTAGTCACTCCTCAAAAACAGTTTTTACTCAAGTCCCCGTATAGCCCCCTCCCCCCCTCTTAAGGCGCACAGGTCTCTCTTGTGTTGTATTTCGAAGGCACGTGTGTTGCCGCCTCAGGTCCTTTCATGCAGGGTGACAGAGATTTCCCTAAGTCCTCTGTTCCCCAACCCATTTAGGGGGGCTGGGAGAGGAACTACCTGCCTCTGATTCCATGGTATGTTTGTTGCGAGAGAGAAGACCAGTTGTGAAATGATATCTTCGGAAAGGAAAGGGGTGTCACTGCGTTCTACAACTCTGCAATGTCGAAAAATAGTCATCAGTGACAGATTATAACTTAGTTTGAAACTGGCGCCACACATGTGCGCACTTGTTATTTCACATAGTGTGGCACGGACATTTGATTCTATTTTGTCCGTGCCACCGTGTCACACAATGTGAACACATAAGTGTGACCTCAGAGCAATCGACGCAGTGACAGTACTGAGAGTCTGGTTCTTTGCCTATGCGACATATTCTTGCTCACATCATTGCAGCCGCAGCATACCTTTTTTAGAAGGTTTCCACACCGCGGAAGGCGCTAACAGAATACTTGCTAGTACTTGCTAGTATAGTATAGATTGTACTTTTCGACTTAAGACCTTCCGACTCACTAGCGCCATCTCATGAGCGCACTATATCATCTTTTATTATTTTTTGTTTTCAAAGTTTCCGAAAAGGTTTTTAGAAGACCTCTTCAATAATTTATATTTATCTGTCAGTAAAAATGTATTTACATAACATCTTAGTAGTCAATTGTACCGATTCAGGTTATTGAGAATGACTAATCAATACCTTAGGCCTTAGCCTCCGGAGGTTATACGCTGGGGTCGTGCGGTCCATGGCCCTCTACGGCGCCCCTGTGTGGGCGCCGAACATGCTGCGGCGTCCCGCTCGGACGCTGCTCATGTCACAGAGGGTCATGGCGATCCGAATGATCCGCGGATACCGCACGATCTCCGGGGAGTCGGCGAACCTCCTTGCCGGATCACCGCCGTGGGATCTGAAGGCGAAGGTGCTCGCGCGCGTGTATCGCATGCGCGCGGAGGCACGTCGCCGGGGCGAAACTCCTCTGCCGCGCCAGATAAGTGCGTGGCGGGATGAGCTCCGGCGCGATCTCATGGCGGAATGGCAGCAACGACTGTCGCACCGAGGGCTGGGCTCGCTGCCATTGCAGCGGTAAGACCCCTCTTTGAGGAGTGGCTTGAGAGACGCTACGGCGTCCTCACCTACCGCCTGACGCAGGTCCTCACCGGACATGGAAGTTTCGGGAGGTACCTGTGTCTGATGGGGCGGGAGGAAACGCCCGGGTGTCATCACTGCGAGGACCGCCCTGAGGACACGGTGGAACACACCGTAGCGGAATGCCCTGCGTGGGCTGAGCACCGCCGTGCCCTCAGGGAAGTGATCGGCGATGGCGACCTCTCGCGTCCGGGCCTAGTGCAGGCCATGATGCGGAGCGAGGGGGACTGGGATGCCGTCTCCTCCTTTTGCGAAGCAGTCATGCTAGCTAAGGAGGAGGCGGGACGCGTGAGGCAGCGAATCGCTGCCTCCTCGCAACCCAGCCATCGCGAAGGACACACCGGGCGTCGGGGATCGCGGGACGATCTCCGGCCACCGTAAGCGCGGGCCTGCGGACGGCGAGCATGGGTGCCTCCCCGTCCGACCAGAAACAGACCAGAATCGAGGCGCGTCGCGTTCCGCGCGGGTCTCATAGAGCATCAGACCACCACGGATGGGCCCCAATAGAGCTGATGCCGATTCGGAGCCGCGGAGAACCTAACGGATTACCTGGGCTCCGGGTCCAAGTGCATGAGTAGGAACGGGGTGGTCTCCAGTCAGTAAGAGTCTGACACTCCCGCCTCACCCAGGCGGGAGAAGTCATTCGATGATTTCCCCCCCTTAAAAAAAAGGCTTTGCCACCAGGTTAGCGAATATTTTTTTGCCAATACCGACGATTACTATATCGAAATTGTCAAAAGTGAAAACACACACTTCATAAACTTACACACTTACGCCTGAATACTGGACAGCTACTCAAACTTAATTTGTACTTAAATATCGTGGCATCTCCGTCATTTTACAAAGAATTTGTAGTGACAATTATATTTAAGCGCGACTTAAAATTTGTGTTTGAGTATTTCAGTGTTAGACTCATGGGTTTATTAATTTTGCAGATGCATTCGCATCAAACAAACACTGTGATCAAACCAATAAGAGTAATAAAACCAATTCCGTTCCAGTTTTCATTTGTTTTCATAGCTAGAGGGCGCGCAGGATCTAACCTACAATCTTGAATAAATAAAAATCCTTGCATAGTACTATTTACTGTCAACTTCGACCAGTGAGTTTCTATTTTATTTGTAGTGAATGAAATAGGTCATCTGAATCTTGTATATCTATAGAAAATTATACCTTCAAAGTATAAATGGAGAACCAGATTGTTATTTTTTCGGAATGTCAAACAATTTAGGAACGTTAAACGTTTGTTTGTTGTGTGTTATAGTTATTGTTATTTGAAGTTCCTATGAATCTAAACTGTTATAGGCCTTTAATTTTTGTGTAGAATTTCCTCCCCGAGTACTTATTAGACAATCCGAATACGTAGATAATTTGGATAAATACATACATACATACATAACTTCACGCCTGTCTCCCATGGGGGTAGGCAGAGACTAAGGAACGCCAATTACTACGATTCTTACATACCTCTTTCGCTTCATTAACAGTCATCAATCTTTTCATGCATGCTCGTCGGTTAAGGGTACTTTTAATTTGGCCCTTCTTTAATATATCGCCAATCTGGTCACTATATGTCCGTCTAGGGCGCCCTCTACCGACGGCTCCATTCATATCCGCTCTGTATACTTCTTTCGTTACTCTACTTTCATCCATCCTTTCTACATGTCCAAACCAGCGTAACATTCCCTTTTCAATCCTTGTCACTACATCGTCTTTCAATCCACACCTCTCTCTAATAACACTATTTTTCACTCGATCACTCAATTTTAGTCCACACATACTTCTCAGGGCTCTCATTTCCACCGCATTAATCCTGCTTTCATGCTTCTTCTGCCACACCCATGATTCACTACCATACATAAGCGTTGGTGTCAATACACACTGCATTACAGCAAGTCGAGCTTTGCTGGATATTATTTTACTCGACATTACAGAGTGTAAAGCACCATTAACACTATTTCCCGCTTTCACTCTCCTTTCAATATCCCCGTCACACTTTCCATCTCTCGTAAATAGTGATCCCATGGTGAGTGATTGGATAAATAATTATCTATATTTTATTTAAACGATAATAATGATCATTATAATTTTATTTCAGTCACTAATTAGAGAAAAAATCGATTAAGGGGCAATTTTTTCAACACCAGCTAAATTTTAACTGAGGAATAACTTTGAATATTTGATAATTCTTCCTCAAAAACTGTCAAATGTCAATTTTGTTCTACAGTTAAGAATTAACTGATGATTGAAAAATCGACCCTAAGTAGCATGCCATGGCATCGAGGGGACCAATCGTCTGCAAGAATTTGGTGACCCACGCGACACAACACGAATATAAGTTTGTTTCTAACCATAGTACATGTACTCACGGCTACACATCGAGCTTTACATAACCTGTATAAACTGGACGTTAAATGTGCGGAAAGATGATGCGACGCGACACCAGTGTAAACTGGTTTTGTATAGATTGACACATCAATCTGCCGTGTGTACATGTATGAAGCTGATTTGCTTCTGCCGTGCCACGACACTAAGCTATGGTAATACTGCCTTTATTTTTATTAACGTCCAATTTACAAAGTAACTGCCTAATGAAGTAATACTATGTGTAAACTACTCTCTGTAGATCTTTATACAAAACGAATAATTTAGTGACATTTTATTAAAAGTACTAAGTTGTATTAGTACCTGCATTTTTTAGTCTTGTGTGTGTGTAACATCACAATGCAGTAGCACGTACTAAGAGTGTAAGTTCTGTCCGTGACTACGGAGTTTATTGAGAATGAAGTGAAAAGTGAGTGAGCTATGATTAATAGACTGAGATATGTGTACTTGTACAGACTCTAGCGTCGTATTGTTAAAAACGAAAACAATATTTTACCAAAACTTGGTAAGCAATGTATATAATTGTTAGTACCTATTTGTAAACTGAATCTGTGATTTTTTTCGAGAAATATATTTATTATTGTTTTTAAAATGTACCTATTGTTTCTTTACTGAATTGAAACTACCTACACATCCATATCTGCTGCTGTACATATACCTACGCAACGTCCCACGTTATGTTTATGAACTAGCTGATCCGGCAAGCTTCGAACCGCTTTAAATATTTTTAAAACTTCCCTGGATTCAAGACCAAAATTAGCCAAATTGGCCTAGTTTATTTTGAATTTTAGCGATAGGTACTAAAAAATTGAAATTAATTTTTATGTCACTGCAACCTGTTGAAATGTCATCTCCTAAATTTGTTTATACAAAGGTAGTATTTAAACATCAGAAATAAGGTCTATAATATAGTTAGTGGAGAGCGGTCACCGATGACCGCTTGCCGTTTGGGGAAGAGAGGTTACCATAATCTTCACGCTTGACAGGCGAATTGGACATCGCAGTTTATAACATCTGATAGGTACAAATTACAACATAACATAACATCACGCCTTTTATCCTCGAAGGGCAGAGGTAGGCAGAGGTGCACATTATGCCACTGTACAATGTAACACCCACTTTTCACTATTTATGTTATGAGTCCCATGTAATAGGGGGTGAGCCTATTGCCATATACCGGGCACAATTCCAGACTCCGTGCTACTACTGAGATTTTTTTAAAAACCCAGTAATACTTTGCCCGACCCGGGAATCGAACCCGAGACCCCTTGCCCGGCAGTCGCACTTGCGACCACTCGGCCAACGAGGCAGTCAAAGTACAAATTACAGAGAGCAAAAAAGTGTCTTCATCTTTGTAAAACTTGTAACCAGGGCCAATCTTAGTCTACGCTAGGGCCTTTGGCCACACAATATATCGGGGGCCTTTTGGAATGTTTCTTTTTGTATGTGTGTGGGTGGGTCCGTCGTAGAAATGGTCGGTCCTTCGAGGCCCCCTGAGATTGGGAGCCCGATTGGGGCACGGGCCTCGAGTGCCCTTACGGTAAAGATGGTACTGTGTATAGTCTCCTGCAGCTGTAGCCAAATGCCATTTAGAGTTTATCTACTGATAGCGTAGAAAACTAGATTATATGGGATTGAGTTGAATTTTGATAGGTACTTGTCAGTGTCATCCCCAAACATTTAGTTTTCTACTCTCTCGGTAGACAAGCGCTAAAGTGGCGTTTGGCTAAAGGCACTGGTTGGGTCTTACGACACCAAGGAGTAGACTAGGGGTGTTGCCAAAAGTATCCGATTTTGCTATCACTATTTATTTTTTTTAAGGGGGGAAAATCATCGAATGGCTGTTCCCGCCTGGGTTAGGCGGGAGGCAGTGTCAGACTCTTACTGACTAAAAACCACCCCGTTCCTTCTCCTGCACGTCGAGCCGGAGCCCCGGTTACCCGTTAGGTCATAATATAAAGAACACAGTAGGTTATCTAAGGCCGCCCGCCTCGTTATTAGCCTACTCTTGCGTTGGTCCCCAGGGTTGTCACTTTTACTTTTTGTTAATATTTTCGAACAAGCAGCACTTGATCTAAATTTATGAAATGAAAAGCATATTATGATTGAATATTTTATCAATTTATAAATTTAGTAAAAATAAAAAGCTTATAAAAAGATTATTAACTTCTTAAAATAAACTTTAGCTCTATACATAGTATTCAGAAAGTAAATTTGGGAATACATTTATATGGAAAAATGCGACACGGCCACGCTCTTAACAAATCAGATAAACTGTGAAATAAACAATACAATACCACATTTTCTTATAATATTTAAGTATAGTAGTTAGTAGGTAATTCTTCTTTCTGGTTGAGTAGGAACTATGAAGAATGATAAGAGTAAGAATAAGTAAGTAGGTATCTCATCATCAAGTACCTACAAATTATATTATGCTAGAAAAAGTGACTAGCTTACCTTTCCTGTTCAATAGGTACTTAATCTGAACAGAGACAGGTCTGGAATCGATTAATTATTAAGACACCCAAACACACAGCAATACGTTCTTCTACGGTTATCAGACATTTTTTATTTCATTGAACAGTGCCGAAAAGTGATGCGCGCGCGAACCTCGTGCAGTGTTAGCCCTGCCTGGCGCACTGAGAAACGGGTCGAGATTTTGTTAAAGTGTGCGTGCGTCGACGCATAGATACTATGGCGCACACATGTAAGCCGCGCGCGGAGCATTTGTATGAAGATAACCTACTTTGTTCTTTATACTATGGTTAGGTTCTCCGCGATATGCTATCACTATACGGTTAAAACTTGAACATTCATACGTTATCTCTTAATTCAATTTATCAAGAACATCTCAAAATCACGTGAACTTAGCCTGAATTTTCAATTGAAGATCACTTCGCACTCCACTCATACACAATAACAAGTTTTAACTATGTGGGACTAAACACTCTCCTACCCCACCGTCTTCAAAACTAGAAGGTTAACTGCAATAGAAATTAATACTTGTACCTATCGGAACTGCATCGAAGTTTGAATGCACCCTGACACCGCTGAAATTGTTTTACCAAGTTGGCCAATCTAAGTGTCGGTTAGTTTATGTTGTATTGAATTCTAACACGTTTACCTGCTGCGGGCTACGAAGTTGGATAAAGGCCAGCGGGTCTTGATGAAGCGATGAAGAGAATAGAAATTTTTAAGTTGCTATATTTAGTTCAGGATATTGTTAATGAAGGTGCGAAGTCGGTGTTAGAATTAAAGTCTTGAGTTAGAATTGTAAGATAGTTTGACATAGCTACAACTTTGATCAGTGATTTTTTTATGGGATTAGCCGGTAAATGAGCAGACTGATCACCTGATCCTGATAGTGAGCGATCGGCGGCGCCCATGCACACCTGAAACACTAGAGGCTTTTAAAGTGCGTTACCGGCCTTTTGGGATTAGGAATTGTTGGGGATTCAAGGGGTAATTGGGGTAATAACCTCACTCACGCGACGAATCAAATCATAACAACAAAAGTGTTGTTTCACGTCGGTTACAACATACCCCTTCGGAGATAAAAGGCGTGATGCTATGTTATGTTATATCGTCAAAAGTATTCGTTGCTACAAGAAAAAAAAACCTAATATCTAGTGTTTTACAATAATCTACCAGATGGACATTAAAATGAAAATTACGCATCTACCTACCCTATTATATTAGGATTAAAGTACACTTTTGCTGACTACCTTCTTAATTTATCAGCTTCATATGTAATTATTCTTCAACCTTCTTTTGTAAGTCCTCTTATAAAGTTAATCTTACCTAATCTTATTCCAATTGGCACCCTGAACTTTAAGATACTAAAACCAAAATAGCAATCAAAAACTTTTTGAATAAATTAGCCCAAATAATGTAATATTCTATTCTAAGTGAGACTTTACTTCTATTCTGGTTTTATGCCATGCAAAAGTTGTAAATGAAAATGGGATTTGTATTTATGTTTATCTAGTAGGTACCTACGTTTGTGGCGTAGACTTTATTGTTCACTTGTTGAGATACAGACCTCTTGATTAGAAGCCCACGCCTTTATTTTAGACCCACTTTAATTAATGTCAAACCGACATGTTTTGTGAACTTTATTTACGGTAGTTTCTATTATTACTTTGGTTTTATTACAAATGGTAGACGGCTTTGACGTATTTTATAGAAAAGAGCGTATTCCTTTTTAAAAGGCCGGCCACGCACCTGTGTCTCCTCTGGTGTCCATGGGCGACGCCGGTCGCTTACCATCAGGTGATACGTCAGCTCGTTCGCCTCCTATTACATAAATCTCGTCGATATTAAATATCATGTGTTTTGCTTTGATCTGCATTCCAGCAGACCAAGGGTTTGTAGTCAAACTGATCAGGCACTAAAATCACATACTATAAAAGTCTAGGCACTTGTTTAGAAGCAAACGTTTGCCTCCTATTCCATAAAAAAAACAAAATATTCCTGTACCTAATCCTGACATTCACAAGGGGAAAACCAAAAGCATGTTAACTTTGCTGTCGCCCAACCAAGAAGGGTTCATTTCTAAACACCATCTTTTCGCCATCGACCCTCACGACAGCATATGCATCCCCATCAAATAGATGGTTGGCAGGCCACAACTGTGCGGTTCTCACGTAGCTTCCTGCCTCGCACAGCAAAACTGTGGAATGATCTGTCGTCGGCGGTATTTCCGAACCGATACGACCTTCAAACCTTCAAGAAAAGAGCGTACTCCTTTTTAAAAGGCCGGCAACGCACCTGTGACTCTTCTGGTGTTGCGGGTGTCCATGGGCGGCGCTGATCGCTTACCATCAGGTGATCCGTCTGCTCGTTTGCCTCCAATTCCATAAAAAAAAAAAAACCCAAACTTCAGTACAGTATTGGCAAAAAGATATGAGCCTATACTTACTTACCTACTTAATAAATAGCATAAGCACTGGCATAGGAGCATAGGTGAATAAAATCCCTTCTCTCGTAATCGTAAAACCTGGATCAGGAATGATTTTGAACCATAACGAAAGAGCAGTAGTAGCGCGACAGTCGCCGCGTCGCGGGTCGCAGAATGCTCCTCGTGAATATGAGCTTCTAGCATCGCTTGAAAATAGTAAAGTTCCTACCATAATAATTAACATACGGAAAGATTTAATTGGCATAAGAACACTCGGTAACAGTATTTTAAGCAACACAGCAAACAGAAATCTATATCGGACTACCTAAATACAAATACACAAGTATTTAAACTATCGTCACAACGTGTCAATATTGAAATACTGTATAACTAAACCAAACTTCGATATATTCGCTCATAGATTGTGTATCATTGATACCGTAATACAAGCTATAGTAACTGACGCTATAACGCAAAGGCATTGAGACCGAATATTATATCCAACTAGCAAGTTCACAAGATGAATGTTAGCTTAGATCGAATTCTGGACCTGACTTGAGAGCATAGAACGCCTAAGAAGGGATCTAAAGCAAGGTCGTATCATCTGTCAGAGTTTCAGCTTTGTAATTTACCGATGTCCGACGAACCAAAGTGTCGTGTTCACTTTTGAAGTGGGTTGTGTAAATTGGCTTGTGGTACCAAAATTGTAGTTAGTACCTATGTTAGGCTTTAAACAGTTTTAGGTGCCATTTTAAAACCTGATTAATGTTTACTAATTTACGGGTACTGTAAAGTGGTTTATTGTTAACTAGCTTCTGCCCGCGACTTCGTACGCGTAATCCCATTTTTTCCCGTCCCCGTTCGTGATTTTCGGTAAAAAGTAAAAAAAAAAGTTGGTCAAAAAGTATCCTATGTCGGTCTCCTGGCTACCTCCCTACCAATTTTCAGCCAAATCTATTCTGCCGTTCTTGAGTTATGAGTGGTGTAACTAACACGACTTTCTTTTATATATATAGATTATGTAGAAATTAGAAATGGGGTCGCTTTCTGTTATGTGATTAACAAGTAAAGTACGTAGGTTTAGTTGTTTTGATTAAAATACCGAAAGTTTTGGATTTCTACGAAGTCTTTTAGTTTTCTTATTTGTTAACATTGTTTGCTACTAAGTAGTGACGGTATATTTGTTACGCTTTCGCACTAAAACTCAATACGAACGAATTCGATGAATTCAAGATAAAAGAAAAAGACTTAGTAGTCCTTGATGAGTAAAGTTATAGTTCTTATATTGTTTAGGCTTACCTTATAAGTTCTAAATTCTAAGTTAAAACTGAACGAATCAGAATATCTTACTTAAGCATTCAATATAAGAGAGCCATTGATTACATCACTCTCGTTATTTCACAACTCAAAGCTTCGTCAGATTGTATTCTTTAAACTGTCAAACACCAAGCGGTCACCGGTGACCGCGACCTATTGTTCTTTAATTGTGTCTATAAAACCGGTACTCGACGAGTTAAACAAGGTTTTATTTATCCAAACCCGAAAAAAATTACTGCACGGTTGGTGCGGTGGCTGGGCAACCGGCTGCCGTGCAACGTGCCGCGGGTTCGATTCCCGCACAGAACAACACTTTGTGTGATCCACAAATTGTTTTTCCGGGTCTGGGTGTCATGTGTATGTGAATTTGTATGTTTGAAAACGCACCCACGACACAGGAGAAAATCCTAGTGTGGGGCAACAAAAAAAGAAAAAAGAAAATAAAAAAAAATACCTAAACATTTCAAGACCCTTTACAGGAAGTCTAATCTGTACAATATTAGGTAGGCAAGTTTAATAAGCACAGGTGCTATTCAAGTCCTCACAAGAAGCAAGCATCTCATAATGTTGAGATTTACACTGCACACGTATTTAGTAACTTGATGTAAGCTAAAGAAAACAATGGAGTACACAACAAGGCACTGTTCTTAGTTAAGAACATAGTTCCAAGAAGTTAAATACCTACTCTGTATTAGATATAAGCACTTGTTGTTCCTGGGGCTTGAGAAACAGCGAGTTATAAAAGATATGTATTACTTCGTACTCTAAATTAGGTATCAAATAGTTTAAAGTGTGGGATAGCCATGCCTCGGCACGAATGGGCCGGTTGGACCGGAGTGATACCACGGCTTCACAACAAACCAACGTGAAAAAACGCTTGCGTTGTCTTTAGTCGTGTGAGTGAGGTTACCAGAGACCCAATAACAACAACAAAAAAATAATTTTAATTGTGTTGTTTTCGATTTTGCCTGGTGTCTTTGAGTTGTGTTTAGAAACAACTGTTGATTGTTTCGATAAGCAGTCTAATAACACCAAGTTTATGAACTAGGTTTTGGATGGACTATCTTTTTTTTATATATTTGATGGGGCGACGTTTGACCACTATCTCGCCTGGTGGTAAGCGATGATGCGGTCTACGATGGAGCACGTCGTCCCATAAGCAACCTATCCACTCGGGCCTTGAAAATACCCAGGTTTATACCCTTTAGGAAATACTTTCGGCATGTTAAAAGATTACATACTTATGTTTTCGTTAAAAGTAATCAAAATTGACTCAGCTATTTAATGTGAAAGTGTTCAAAAAATAAATTCAGAAATACTAGAAAATTATGTGTTAACGAGGTTTATCAAAATTAGTTTTATGTTTCATGATTTACCTACCTACGTACATATCAAAATCAAGTTCACCCACCAAAATATAATATCCTTTCCAGCCGACTATAATTTTAAAACCCAAGCTCACACGAACTTAATTAAGATATCGTTACGACCGCGTCTCCTGTTGCCTCGAAATAATTACTCCGAGCATGTCATACGTAGTTCCTTTGTGAAAATATTCCAATTTCATCCAAGACGAGTTTTGCTCCCAAGGCTAATTCACTTCTCCACACTGTACTTAGATAGAGTTATATTGTTGGGAGCGCAACTGTCTAAAGGCGCTTTCCGTTGGCTTGTTACCTTAGACTCCAGTTTCAACTTGCAGTTTGACAATTGTTTCTGCCTGTCTTCAATTGTTCCCCTTTTAAGAGCTCCGAACTAGACGTTTTTGACCCGTTTTCTTTTGTTTTCCACATAGTTTGGGGCTGTTTGGATGTTTCTTCATGGACCGTTGTTAGTCGGTAGCGTTTGTTCTGTCTTAGGTAGTTTCTGTCTGTCACTTTGTAGGTAGCAAGCTCTGATAAAACAAAGAAAGTACATTATTTTAACTGTTAACGCAGACTTCAAACCTAGGCATTCTCTTTCGGGGAATAATAACATAACATCACGCCCTTTTATCCCTCAAGTGGTAGGCAGAAGTGCACATTATGGCACTTAATGTCAATGTACAAGGTAACACCCACTTTTCACTATTTATGTTATGAGCCCCATGACTGGGGTGAGCCTATTACTATATATACTGGGCACGATTCCAGACTCCGGGTTACGACTGAGATTTTTTAAACAAAAATCCAGTAATGCCTTGCCCGGCCCGGAAATCGAACCCGAGGAAATAATCGACTAGTTAATTAATTTATAAAGATAGGCGAAGTGTTTCAAAATCCTAAACCCTTCACTTGAAGTGGCGATTTAAACAACCTAATCAAGCACCGCCGTTAAGGCCAAATAAGTAATTAGTGAGGGGGGTTAAAAACACTTAAATTTTCCGGTTAATGTGTTTTTGCGACACCGCCTAATGACCTGCAGGAAGGTGAAAAGGGTGACAATGTAAGCGAATAAACATCTTTTGCGGGCTCGTTTAGCAACCGTCCAGAGCTCCATTCGACAAGCACCACGCTTTGTTATTTTCTTCCAAGTTTCGCTGTGAAAAGATTTTTTTTTTTCATTTTTATTGTATGCTTAAAAGTAGAGTTGTATGTTCCCTTTCAGAGAAGTGTCAAAGAAAAGATTTTTTTAAAAACGATTCCTTTAGTAAATTAACTTTTGACCTATATGTGCCAGGTACATAAAACCACGTCAATTATATGTCAAGCAGCCATTAAAATAAATTATGTTGTACAGTTTTCTGATATAACTGTTTAATAAGATTACTCGTCTAGTTTCATGCCACGCAGGGACCCATAATCACTAGCAAAATAGCTAAACAATACTTATGAAATAATTGACATGACATAACATCACGCCTTTTATTCCCGAAGGGGTAGGCAGAGGTGCACGTTATGACACTTAATGCCACTGTACAATGTAACACCCACTTTTCACCATTTATGTTATGAGTCCCATGTAATAGGGGGTGAGCCTATTGCCATATACCGGGCCCATTTCCAGACTCCGTGCTACTACTGAGATTTTTAAAAACCCAGTATTACTTGGCCGGCCCGGGAATCGAACCCGAGACCCCTTGCCCAGCAGTCGCACTTGTAACCACTCGGCTAACGAGGTAGTGAAATAATTGATTGTGCCTAAAATCTAATAAACGTGGCTACCCCATAGTTGAGGAATGAGATATGATTTTTAATATGTAAAGCGACCAACCTTTGTTTTCTGAAAGTAGTTTTGCATAAAGATAGAAAGCCACGTAGTTTCACACAACGCTTTGATATTCCAATTTTAATGACTTTGGTTTGATATTATTATTATAAAATATTCCATTTTCTCAGAATAATCCATTTTTGAGTACGTTTGCTTATAAATATGTGGTTTGACTTGGTTTTATGTGATTTTAGTGTCTGATCAGTTTGACTACTAACCCTTGGTCTGCTGGATTGCAGATCAAAGCAAAACACATGATATTTATTATCGACGAGATTTATGTAATAGGAGGCAAACGAGCAGACGGATCACCTGATGGTAAGCGATCAGCGCCGCCCATGGACACCCGCAACACCAGAGGAATCACCTTTTAAAAAGGAATCTGGTAGACGACAAGTTAAAAAGTAAAAATGTATTTTTAAATCATACCAGTAGTTATTATACCTACTCTTAATTATTAGTGTGTTCAAACTTCATTAGTTACTTTTTATAATCTTTTTTCACAGGAATTATAGCAATAAAGAAGAAGAAAGAAAGAAAACGTTCAAACGTTCAAAAGTGCCATTCTGGCCTAATTGAAATAAATGATTTTGACTTTGACTTTGACTTTGAAAAAATCGTTATTGTATTTTAAAATATATATGTATATATATTTCACTTTTCGATAGACACACAAACAAATTTTTTCTACTTAAATACTCTAGTAGAGATCAGATATGAAAGTAGAGGGTACTAGGTTACATTTTGAGGTCATTAGTGAATAACGAGTTAAAATATTCGCGTTTATCTCACACAAAGGATTTTTTACATTATTTTCATGGCATTAGCTTACATTATGTAAGTCCAACATGAATTTAAAGTAAGTATTATTGAGTACTTTTTTCGGATTTCCAAAAATTTTCTTTTTGTGTTGTATAGTGGTGTTTTGATAGTATATTAACAGTAGTCCAGGCTCCATTCTTATATTAGTTCGGGAAGTTGACCAATATAATAAATCTAAATCCTAATTCTTACTGCTCATATTCCACAATTTAGTACTTTCCTCAATCAAAAATAAATTATTTCGACTGTTCAATACAATAAAATATTACAAAATAATCACACTTACATTAATTGATTTTATGACCAACCTAATTTTAGTATTTTTCCAGAAAATCTTTAAGTAATAAGTATGCTGTTTGCCGCTATAAAAACGTGAGGTACAATACACAATCTCGTACAAAATTCATAGAAAACTCGTCGTTTTTGACAATTCAAAAAAAAGGTATAGAATTTGACTATTTGGCAAGTACCCAATTCTATTTGCTCTCTTTAGACTCCGTCAAGACAATCATAATAGGTACATAACTCGCATTTCAATCAAAGTAATTTTTATAATAGGTACCTATTCACTTTATGAAATTAATTTCATTCTACGATCAACAACGTTATCCTTAAGAAACCAACTACAAACGGAGTGATTGCTTTGAAATTTATAGCCGGCGTTTATGGGGGAGTCGTTACCATGGTCGTTCATGGGGTAGGAACCCCTTCGAGCGATAGCTGAGTACTTCATTAGCCATTAATTGAAGCTTGACGTTTCCAAAAATTTCCTCAATGTTTTCAAAACATCGCAGATAACTGATAACTGCTTTTGTTTACAAAGGATTTGTTTATTTTTAAATTTTTGCGGTTTCATGGCTAGAGGGAGCTACTTGTGCAGGGTCTGTTGTGGCTGCTTTTTCTGCTTGGGGAGATGTGTGTTTTGTAAAATATAGCATACTACCACATTTCTTTCTACATACACGAACTTATAGTGTAACAACTTTTGTCTTGGTCTAGTCATTTGACTTACATACACTCATAAAACCAAGATATTGTACTATTAAGTAAAGTGATTATGTTATATTACTAGCCACCCGCCGGCCGGCTTCGTACGGGTGCAATGTGCATGTATTATACACATAAACCTTCGTAAAGAATCACTCTATCTATTAAAAAAAAACAGCATCAAAATCCGTTGCATAGTTTTGAAGATCTAAGCGTACATAGGGACAGACAGACGGCGGATAGCGACTTTGTTTTATACTATGTCGTGATATGTAAATCAGAAAACATTAGAACATAAGTTACATTTGAGATCAATCTGCAGTCGCTAGTCATAGATATAAGCGTCCACTCGACATAAAATATAAAATAGCCTTTACCAAAAATTGCGCAAAAATACCTCTTTTTAAAAACCTACCTACCTACGTATTATATTTTATTGGAAATGGTTTATTAAGGAATCCCTTTGAACGCACCTGTGGCCGGATTTGGGCTATTCAAAACATCCCAATTTAGACGGCGAGCAAAAAAGGCTTCCATCACAAAGATTAATTTTATGAATGAATATCAGAGAGAGAGAATGTAGGGCATCCCGTTACCGATCCTTCATAAAAATAGTGGAAGTGGCGTTATATCACGTAGCATCACGTCACACCTGTTCCACGAGGGGTGGGCAGAAATGTACATACAGTAAAACTGGTAATAAGATACCTTGGTTTCCTAAATATCACTCGTAATAAATTGTTTTGAATCAATGACACCACAGTGTGATGATTTGTGAATTTAAGTATAAAAAATCATTTATAAAATCCTCACCAATTGATAGAAGGCTTGTTAGATTGGACATGATGATTTTATCATGTGTTAACATGATATTAAACAAACTAACCTAGGTAATGACTAGATTCAGGATTTGAATATAGAATGAATAATGAAACCGTTTAAAAATGGATATGATTATTTGTTTTGTATCCATTATAAGCAATAACAGCCTTTTTATCGTAGGTATTTATTAAAAAGTAATACCTAATCGATTTTTTAAAAAAAACAGTATTACTTTTTAATCATCAATCAGAGAAAAGTGGCAGTTACATTATATGATTGGCATAAGGTGTCGTAATGTGCACCTTTACCTATGCCTTCAGGGATAAACGGCGTGATGTTATGATGCCATGTTATTATGGATTTATTAAAGTCAGAAAAACTGACTTTCCCAAAAAATGATTTATCTCATTTATACCAGAACCAAGTCCTAAAGAGATTCGGTTACTATCCACGTACTAGCGAATGCAAAGCTTCACTCAGCCTTATACAAGTCGAGGGAACGAAACCATAGCGCGATCTATCTCGGTGTTAACGCCATCTATCGAGCTACGTGGTAGTTAAAATTTGTCTGAAAATTCTGGATGGGTATTTTGTGATAGTTGATTCGCTTATTATTTTGTTGGGATTGGTTTTTATAATTCAGTTTTATAATTTTACGAACCTTATAATTATGTCGTTTTATCCTTTTTGTACCAAAATAGAACGATATGGGCGAATTGCAGATATTTGAAATGGCGAAAAGCATTTGATACACCAAATATAAATTATTTGATTTAAAGAGGGATCGAATTCTAAACTAATTCAACAACAGTAGCATTTGCTACTAGTAAACCAAAATGAACGGTGAAAAACAGTACTAGTAATAAGTAGTACTCATTAGAGTTATGACATAGAATATTAGCGTAATGAACATGACTGCCCATTGGCTCGTCGCAAATGCGAATGCTGGGCAAGGGGCTCTCGGGTTCGATTCCCGGGTAGGGCAAAGTATTACTGGGTTTTTAAAAATTCTTAGTAGAGTTGGAATTGTGACCGGTATATGGCAATAAGCTCACCCCCTATTACATAGGGTTCATAACCTAAATAGTGAAAAATGTGTACAGTGGCATTGAGTGCTATTGTGATGTGCACTTCTACCTACCTCTTCCGGAATAAAAGGCGTGATGTTATATGAACGTGTACATTGGTAAAGTAAATTAGTACATTTATTATTAAAAAGGTATTCTTCCTGGATACTTCTGCATCAAGAAAAGCAATCTTTATGATAACATACACACACAGCGAACTCAAGCGTTCCTGCTTTGCACACGATATTCAAATACGAGGCTAGTCTCAAGTATGTATGCGTCTATAACGTACCACGGCAACGGATTCCATTTTTAAATTGTTCCATTTCGTGATTGGAACACTAAGAGTAACGAGGTAGCAACAGACACGTGCTCCATGGCCATGTGAAGTATTATGGGGAGCGCAAAAATGTATTTTATCCCCTTGACGATAGAATACTTTATTGATTTGCACTTGTGTTGATTTTGATGAATTTTACTTTGAATGTATATTCCAATACTTAATAGTTCAGTAATTTGGTAGTTCTATCTGAAATGTTTTCCAGGTTTTGAAAATCGAAATCATTTTTCCAAGATGGCGGCGCGAGTGGCGTACGAATAAGGGCTCGTACACAAAACTGCAATGCAATGCGAATTCGCAACGTAAAAAATATGATGCGAATTGTTGCGATGCGATTTCGTGCGACAAGTCGTCTCCCAGGGTGACCATTCCTTCGACGACCGTCAACCGTATTAAACGTATTTTAAACTGTCAAACACCAAGCGGTCACCGGTGACCGCGACCTATTGTTCTTTAATTGTGTCTATAAAACCGGTACTCGACCAGTTAAATTGTCAAACATCGAGCGATCACCAGTGACCGCAACCTATTGTTCTTTAATTGTGTCTATAATGACGGTACTCAACGAGTTAAATTGAAAACTAGGTCGTGACATGGATCGTAAAAAGAAGTGTGCACTTCTGACATATAGGAAAAAGAAACAAAGAAGATTTTGGGAAGATAAGATTATGATGGGCAATGCTAATCAATTCGCAAGTTCTTGAGATGCGTAGAGGGTGCTCACAAAATTTTTGGGATGCGACGTCGCATCGCAGTTTTATGTTCGAGCCCTAAAGGTGCAAAATGGAAATTGAAAAGAGTAGATCAAAATCTACAAAAATGCCGATTTTCACAACTCACAGAAATCTTTTCACCCTTAATTATATTTTCCTTCTTAATTATCGGACTACTATGTAACTAGATAGTTTAATTCGAATCTAAAAATTCTTTGACGCAAAAAGGTGAGTGTTCATGTCGTATTTTTTTTATAAACTGTGATTCTTTATTGCTAATTCGAAGGACAATCACGTGTTCTTACTTGTCACATAACTTCTCTACTTAATTAGCAGTATGTTAAAGTAGTGACTAGTATGGAACATAAAATAATTTACTACTAAACAAATCAAAAATTTGGGTCGCAATTTAATTTATCTCTTGCTCAGGCATTCAAACAATAACGGTAATAACTAGGTAAGCTACTAAAGTTCACCCAAAGATGGCGCTCAAACAAATCTTGTTGACAAACCATGAATCGCTTTATTAAACGGCTTACACAAGTGGCCCAATTAATGTTGGGGAAGATCTCAACACTCAAGAGTTTAGACCGAAGGAATTAGAATCAGTTCAAAGTTGAAACAACTCGGTATTTCAGTTTTAATGGATTTTTAGAGTATATTGGTGAGGTAGAAAAATTATTTTGAGTATAAGAAGTCTATTGTTGCAATCGTGACCAATTTCTAAGTTCTGTTTCGGGGGAATATTATTTAATTTTCTTTGACGGGTCCTTCGATTTTTCTTTATTTTTATTTGGATCATAAGGAGGAGGCATCAACAACAAAATGTTCTACCGATGGTTAGTAGGTAAGCTTCTACCACACAAATTGGGGGAGGCTTTTGTCCAGCAGTAGACGTCTTTCGGCTGTTGATGATGATGATGAAACACATTGAGGTCTTTGTAGTCATATGGCGCATATCAATTAGAACTTATTTAAGTAAAAACGCGGGTTACTGACGTGAATATACTGAAAAAAGCTCTACTTGTTTCGAGCCACAGAGGGGTTCTTCCTCATGAGTGAGCTGCGCGACGTCGCCGCGACCGCGCACGCCGCGTTTAGTATGTCTCACGATAGTTATTATAAAAACATAGAACTTATTTATTCAAAAAGACGCCAAGTCAACAATATTTTCACCATGTCTGACACACAGCCAATAAATAACATATTCCTTTCACATTTCTCATTGCTTCCTAAGTTGGAGATTATAATAATTCACCACAAAACAAGATGGGATCAGAACGTGCCCCCAATAAATTATTCTGTCTTAATTATCACAATAATAACCTTTTGGGACAACCTCCGTAATAAGGTTGACATTAAAACTTTGTTTTCGTCGCGTTCCCTCCGGTTTCGTTTAAAAATTCAACGGGTTTCAGTAGGTAGGTTTCACACGCAGATTTCATTTTTTAAATTTTCTTTTTTTATGATCGTTGACGATGAGAGTGATAAAAGACTGTTGTTTTATAAGTGTTAAGCTGTTGGTACAACAAAGATTTAGTATAAAAATACACGCGGGACAGCCATGTTTCGGCATGAACGGGCCGGTTTGACTGGAATGATACTAGGACGACAACATGGAAACAATTATAGACAAGTCATATTACTCTTCGAGAAATAGAAGCCTTCACAATGACACCCACAGAACATGCAGTATGTGGCAATGGTTTCGATAATAAATGAACTATAATGTAGTATTATTAGACAGAAGTATAACACGACCAAAGATTTAGATGAAAACCTTAAATATAAAGTAGGGTAAGGATTATATAAACCTACTTTATATGTTCTGTGGGATTACCTAACACAATTATCGACAGTTTACTTATTTAATAATAATTTTCAAAAGAGTACATATACACTTTTATTAACTAAAACGACCTCCATGTTAAGATACTTGTGGGAGCTTATCTAGTTTGCCGTTGCCCTGGGCTCGCTGTATGTAATTTTCGCAAGCGGCCCCACGCTACCGTGGGCGTGGGCTTGTGGCTCTAACACGTGGGAATAAGTAGCTAAAACTAGTGCCAGGCCAGCTTCTCAGAATATTTACCAAGTTTAAACTAAATATGTTTAAGTAATAATTTGTTTCGTTTTAGTTTAAATTGAGGACGCGTTTGAAGGATGCGTTTAATTTAATTTGTACTACTTACTTAAGTATTATGAGCATACTTACTGCAAAATTCAGGTGTTTTATTTGAAATAGTGATGAAATATTTGTTACAAGGTTTTGGTTATTATATTATAGGGATGTGTAATTGTTATCAGAATGACTTTTTATGACACTTATATAAGTAAAAATAATTTTCCGTTCGTTAGTCTCGCTAAAACTCGAGAACGGATGAATCGATTTGGCTAATTTTGGTCTTGAAAATGTTCGTGGAAGTCCAGGGAAGGTTTAAAGAATTTTTGAGGCGGTACGAAGTTTGTCGGGTCCGCTAGTCTATTCATAAATTATTGTAGGACAGTAATGTAAAATATCAGTACGATATAATACCTAAAAGTATCATTTATTAACAATAACTTTAGGAATAAAAACATTTGCCACAAACTTGAGGAAACAACAAAAAGGACGTGTACAGCAAATATTTGAGTACCTTAGTAAAGTACTTACTTAAAGAGAAGTATACCTCTGAATGCAACGCTTTGTCCAAAGTTTATAAGGCTAAGAAGGCAACAATAGGGAACTTCATTCCTATTGGGTTGGAGAGAAAAGAATTGTCCGTTTAGTTTTCTCTTTGCGTTTATAGTTTGCCGAGATAAAAAGTTTTTAGGGATCTGTACGCGATGGATAAAACAGGACCCTATTACTATTAATATTTTCTATCTGCCTATTAGATATATTGATCTTTATATATATAATTCTTCTGTGAGTGTGTATGTCACTGAACTTATCTCAAACGACTGGACCGATTTTTATGAAATTTTTGTGTGTGTACAAGGGGATCTGGGAATGGTTTAGATTCACAAATCAGGCCGGCAGATGGCGCTGCAGTTGATGTTTTGGTTATTTATCCTAAACAACTGAACTAATTTGAATTAATTTTTGTTTATACATTCAAGTGGATATGCAGGACAACGTCTGTTGGGTCAACTAGTTTAGATATATAATTCTGACACCTCTTGTGTTGCAGTTAGGTTAGGTTAGGTTCTGAACATACACAACAACCATTACATGCGAATGCTCCCAGTGAGGGAGTACCTTTAGATTAAAGTACGGAGCTGTTTGCTCGGGTCCGACTCACACTTGTCTAGTTTTTGATAATGTTCTGTATGAGTAGTTTGAAGGGTTCTTGTTGGTGAAGCGATGTTTAGTTTCTTATGCGATAACTTTGTTTTGTTTGATCTTTGTATTTTAACAATGTCTGTCCTTCCTTCTCGGCTCGATCAAGAGAGATAACCTTTGTCACTATTGTTTAATGGATTCATCATTATCATCATCAGCCCGTATTCGTCCACTGCTGGACATAGGCCTCTCCAATGGCACGCCACTGAGCTCGGTCTTCAGCTTTTCTCATCCAACCACTGCCAGCCACCTTGCGGATGTCGACACTCCACCTAGCTGGAGGGCGCCCTCCACTAATAGAATCACGTTTACAAAACTTTGAAATATCATAATACATATTACACTAGCTGTGCCCGCAACTTCGTTTGCGTAGAATAGTGATTTACTGCGCATACCCCGTAGGTGATATCGTGATAATATACAGCCTATATGTTGACCCGACCCGTTAGTAATAATCATACAAAATTTAAAGTAAATCTATGCATTACCTTTTGAGATCATCACGGACATACATACAGACAAACAGAAAAAAAATTTAAAAACTATATTTTTGGCTTCAGTATCGACTTCGATCGACAACGATCACGCCCCAAGTATTTTTTTTTAATTTTCAATGTACAGTTTTTATTTTTCTATGAATTTATTATATGTATGTATATAGAATATAGATATGTAGATTAACTAGTTTCTACTACAGGCTTAGCCCGCATTCCTGTGGGAGAAAAAGTAGCCTATGTGCTACTCCAGACAGTTTTCACATGATTGAGTAACAAAACATACAAACATATTTTCGTATTTATGATATACGTAAGATTATCTAATTGATTCGTGTTTAAAGAAATGTTTCTGAGATGTCATAGAACATCATATTACTGAATAAAGCGAAGGAGAAGATACTCAGTAATCCCTGTATCCCGTATCTGTAATCTTGAACATAGTTCAACTACCAACGATGACGCATAGTGATACAGTACCAAAACCCGATTTTGATTGAATATTCCTTCCCTGTGTGGTGCATATATAGGATTATTCAAATAAAGTATCGATTTCTAGTGTGTATCTCATGCAAGTTAAGTTCAGGAAGAACTTCTATCGTTGCACACATCAAATACACAGTGACTCAATTAAATTTAAACTATTTCTGTAGTGTTAGTCGACTACGACGTAGTAGGTGCGCGGTTGCTACGACGTAGCAAGTGTCGCGTAGCACTACTATACTTATGTACCTATGTAAAAAAATGATTCGCTACTACTTAGTAGTGTATCAATTTTTTTTAATTGTATTATTATTTTTTATTTAATTTAAAATTTATTTATTGTATTGTGTTGAATTTTAATGCGAGGAACAGTAGACGTTTACGATATTTCATAAAGGTGTTTTATAATAATATCCATTTTCTATCCTTGTATCAGTTCCAGTGTTTGTACCAACTGTTTGTAAACTAGTAGACGGAACATAAACATGATTACATAACATCACGCCTTTTATCCCCGAAGGGATAGGCAGAGGTGCACATTACTGCACTAAATGCCACTGTGCAATGTAACACCCACTTTTCACTATTTTATGATATGACGGAACATAATAAGTAAAATTACGTTTATGTAAAATTATTTATATAAATGTTGTATTGATTCAAAGATATTATTCTTAATACCCAATACAAACAAATATTAGATCTTATTTGCATACTGAATACATACTACATACCTACATACATGTATGGGGCTTCACTAAAATCCGCTTTGCATGTTATTGCTTAAGTTTGGAAGAGACACGCTTCGGCACGAATGGGCCGGCTCCACCGGAGTGATACCACGGCCTCACACAATTACAAAAAACCGAAGTGAAACAACGCTTGCGTTTTGTTTCTTCGTGTAAATGAGGTTAGAGGTGGGGGCGGGCATTACTGGGTTTTTAAAAACATTCTCAGTAGTAGCACTGAGTCTATAATTGCGTCTTTTCACTATTTATGTTATGAGTCCCAAGTTAATTAACTAATTAAATAAATAGTGAAACGTGGGTATGACAGTATACATTGGCATTAAGTGCCGTAATATGCACCTCGGCCTACCTCTTCGGGAAAAAAAGGCGTGATGTTATGCCATGTTATGTCTCTCGAGACGTTTCGAATGATACTCCTGCAGTATTTAAATACCCTAATAAAAGACGAACAATACTTAATTAAGACGGGACCTGCAAGATGCACCTAATTAGGTGGAATTTATTCATTAGCTCGCTGCAGTGCGTGCTTGCAGCTGATTTAATTACTTCCAGCTGTAAACTCCGAGTTAGAATTAAGTGACTTGAAGAAAAGATTGGATACTTTATTTTATTGTTCTGGTTTGAAATAAACCTGCACTTGTAGTATTTGGGGAGGTAAATTAATCTTTAAATATAAAAACTAGCGGACCCGACCGACGTTGTCCTGCATATTCACTTGAATGTATAAAATATAATTCATTCAAATTAGTTCAGCCGTTTAGGATTACTAACCTAGACGCCGACATTCGATGATTTTCCCCCCTTAAAAAAAAAGACACCGACTGCAGTGCCATCTGCCGGGCTGATTTGTGAATCTAAACCATCCACTGAAACGCGTATAGAAAAATTCATTTAAATCGGTCAAGCCGTTTAGGAGGAGTTCAAAGACATACACACGTACAACAGAATTATATATGTATTTTTTTTTAAGGGGGGAAAATCTTCGAATGACTGCTCCCGCCTGGGTGAGGCGGAAGGGAGTGTCAGACTCTTACTGACTAAAAACCACCCCGTTCCTTCTCCTACACGTCGAGCCGGAGCCCCGGTTACCCGTTAGGTTCTCCGCGACTCCGAATCGGCATCGGCCCTATTGGGCCCCATCTGTGGTGGTCTGATGGCTCTTTGAGGCGCGCGCGGAACGCGACGCGCCGTACGCTCGGGTCTGTTTCTGGTCGGACGGGGAACCACCCATGCTCGCCGTTCGCAGGCCCGCGCTTACGGTGGCCGGAGATCTTCCCGCGATCCCCGACGCCCGGTCCTTCCATGCCAGAGCCGTGCTTCAGCACGAATGGGCCGGCTCAACCGAAGTGATAACCGAGCCGAGGTCGAGGTCGAGCAAGCGAGAAAACCACAATTATATCTGTGGAGAAAACCGACGTGAAACAACACTTGCCACAATGCAACCGTTGTTTTACATTTCATCGTGTAGGTGACGTTACCGGAGGCCCAAATACTCCTGATTCCCCAACAATCCTCAAACTCTTAATCCTCAAAAGGCCGGTAATGCACTCGCCACGCCTATGGTGTTCTTGATGTCCATGGGCGACGCTCATTGCTTACTGTCCGGTTATCCGTCTGCTCATTCATTCATTCATTTACCAGCTTATCCCATTAAAAACATTCACATAAATCGAAACAATTAAAACGACATAAAATTGTTTATTTAGTTACAAACAAAATACATGCTGGCCAATTCAAAAGTCTCTATACACATTATTTCTATTTACCCGGTCTCTTGACCTCTTGTAGACCACAGGGTGACTTACTAAGCCTTTCATACCAACATAGCGCAAGTAAGAACTTGTTGGGAACTTCAGAATTACTTAGACAACTTAGTAAGACTTTAAAACTTTCAATTGCCGTGAGGACCACGTGGCTACGATGCAAGCAGCATAAGTTTTCCAACAATTATTTATTAAGTTTGTGTTTATGTGAAACTAGCTTTTACCCGCGGCTTTGCTCGCGTCACAAAAGGATAAAGAGTAGCCTGTGTGACGTATACCAATACACACAGCGCCATCTATACCAATACTTTTGTTTTCCCTCGGGAATATCACATTTTTCCGGGATAAAAAGTACCTACCCTATTATTTAATCCGGACTTCTAACTTTATGTCTGTAAAAAATCAAAGCAATCGGTTTAGTAGTTACGGCGTGAAAGCGGAACAAACAAACAAACGCACTTTCCGATTTATAATATTATTATTAGTAAGGATGATAAGGAAATTACTTGATATTCTATGTTATATTTGCTTTATTATAGCAATTGGTTATAGCGTTGTCTATATGAATTATATTAGGTAGAATCAACCATGGTATTTTCTGTAAAGGAACTTGTTATTTGAACTTAGCTAAAGAGCGTATTAACACCGGTATTTTTAATATATTGGCCTACACTAGGATTTTCTCCTGTGTCGTGGGTGCGTATACAAACATACAAGTTTACATACACATGACAACTAGACCCAGAACAACAATTTGTGATCACACAGAGGGTGGTTCCGTGCGGGAATCGGACCTGCGACACGTTGAGCGGTAGCCAGTTACCCAGCTACCGCACCCACCGATGCGGCGGTTTAGCTATTTGAGAAACTAAAGTAGCAAAATATAATCACTACATAGAATAAAACAAAGTCTTTTCACAGTGTGTTTCTGTGTGTTTAGATCCTTAAAACTACGCAACAAATTTTGAGGCTTTTTATTATAAGTAGAGTGATAGAAGAGGAATGTTTATGAGTTTAATAACATAGGCGTGCCAAGCAGCGTGGGCACGCTAGTTATTATTAACCCTTTGAGTACCGTCATTATAGACACAGTTAAAGAACAGTTGCGGGAACCGGTGTCCTCACGGTGTTTGACAGTTTAAAATACAAATAAAACTTTGCAGACGATTTCAGTACCAATTAATCACGAGAAATTTTACAATTTTCGGGTAGGCGAATAATATTTGTCGGACACAATTTGTATGTGACTTCGTTCCATAGTTATTCTGTGCCTCAATAACACGGTTCAAGGTAAAATTTATTTTTCCTAGTTCCTTGCAAAAGCCGATACAATGCTGAAAACCTAAATTACTTGTGATACGTGATACGAATACTATAGTATTGGTAAATGTCATGTGGATTTGAAGATTTTTTTACTTATTTTTTAGGTAATATCAAGGCAAGCGGTACTGGTAACATACATAACTAACATTAAGTCTATCACGCCTTTATTCTCTAAAGGAGTAAGTAGATATGTACATAAGATACAATGTAACTCACTTTTTCCAGTCACATTAGTAGTCCAATGTATATGCCTATGCCTGATACGGGACTTAAACTGTCAAACACCAAGCGGTCACCGGTGACCGCGACCTATTGTTCTTTAATTGTGTCTATAAAACCGATACTCGACGAGTTAAATCCGAGAGTGTTTGTTCGGCAGTCGTGTTTGCGGCTAGTCGGCAGATTTGTTATATTTGTAATGACAGAGCACGCATAAACTTATTTACTCGGGTCTTGAAGACACTCAGGTTTTTAGGTTAAACCTTTCCCATCTCCCATAGTTTAGTAGTTATCTATATTAATAATTTCGTCAAGGGGTACGGTAGACTCGATCGAAACATAACCTGAATAACAGAACATAAAAAATATCGATTTCGAGTCGACAACATATATCCGCTAAATTCGGATTTCGGAGATTATTTCGTTTTATTATTTCATTTTAATGACACTGACAGACAAACCGCAGTCGCCATTTTGAGTAGACAATAAACGTTCCGTTTCATACTAGCTCTCAAATACGCCTAGCTAATAGTAACTTATAATCTAGGCATCATACATAACTCACGTAGAAATATGTTCACTCACTTCAAACCATTGCAGTAAAAGACCTACGCTATCAAGTTCCGCATTGTTAAACACATTCTAAACCGCTCAGTTTAAATACTGAGAGATACAACTAACTCAGTTCTAAGCACAACTTAAACACAGAATATGCAACTGTTTACACGATTCTATTAGGACTAGTTAACAACTACCTAGCATGTTTCACTCTTAAGTTATTATATATATCTTTGCAAAACACTAGCTTGCTGACTACGGTTTTGTTCATTATTATGATATTCCTGTTTTATCCCTTTGGAGCATTTAATCG
The DNA here is from genome assembly GCA_902850265.1 of Spodoptera littoralis. Taxonomy (NCBI): domain Eukaryota; kingdom Metazoa; phylum Arthropoda; class Insecta; order Lepidoptera; family Noctuidae; genus Spodoptera; species Spodoptera littoralis. Next base: position 8,072,602 of record LR824555.2, on the reverse strand, counting down.
GGATGTAAGAATCTATTTAGTAATCACCCATTTTCTCGTCTTTGCCAGAGACTATATTTCCTGAAGGGTGTCTTATTTTAACCTGGGTGTCTTCATAGCCCGAGTGAACAGGTTGCTTATCGGTAGACATGCGTCATCATAGACCATCATCGCCTACCACCAGGCGAGATCGTGGTCAAAAGTCGGCGAAACAAATAACAAAAAAAAATAATTATAGACCCGAATCTGAATCTTTTTAATTCCAATCTCCAACTCATCTATCAAGCGTGGAAATTACCCAAACCGTCTTCTATATCTTGACGTGTGTGGATAATGATTACGTTTAAAAATCGAGATTAAAAGAGTTACATGTACGTGCGGTTATTTTAGTAAGTAATTGCTCCAATACTATATTGCTATACTTATATAATAAGTCAACAACTGTTACAGAGTGCAGACAGTCTAAATGTCATACTTAGTGTGTGGACTCGACGTGTGCTCAGTCCGTCTAATCTAAATGTATTATAATAAATGCTAGTAAAGTCGCGGAGAACCTAACGGGTAACCGGGGCTCCGGCTCGACGTGCAGGAGAAGGAACGGGGTGGTTTTTAGTCAGTAAGAGTCTGACACTCCCTTCCGCCACACCCAGGCGGGAGCAGTCATTCGATGTTTTCCCCCCCTTAAAAATGCAAGTCGTTTATTCATTAATCCACCAACATAACAAAAAAATCTATGCTACTCCCCAAGATATAACTTTTCGTTGCAAAATGTATAATTATGGTTTCAAATCAGTCCAGTAGTTTCAGAGCCTATTTAATTCAAATGCCTATTTTTTTTATCTTTAAATTCACAATTACTTACCCTTTCTTTAATAACAGTATCTCTAAAACATTACAGAATATAGCGCGAAATCTCGGTGAGAATTCGCTCTTAGTTTTGTTTGCAGTAGAGGGCGCCCTTTACGTTAATTAGGGACTCGAGCACCATTGTAATGCAATAACATCGGTCTAATAGGATAACCCTTTAACGTCTAGCGTAGTTTGATTATGTTTTATTTATATATGGGTCTCTTAGCAGGTAGGTGTAGTGTATTTGTAGGGGATGCAAGATTTTTGGTTGTCAACTACTCTTGTTACTTATTTTTCGAAGTAAAATAGTTCAATGTCGTTTTTAACTGTAACTTTTTTTTATAGAATAAACCGGTAAACGAGCAAACGGATCACTTGACGGTAAGCAATCGGCGCCGCCCATGGCTTCCCAAAGCACCAGAGGTATTACAAGTGCGTTATCGGCCTTTTGGGGATTAGGAATTTTATTGCCGCGTAACTTGTAACAGGTTCAATTCCCGCGCAGAACAACTCTTTGTGTGATCCACAGATTGTTGTTCTGGGTCTGGGTATTATGTGTATATGAATTTATACGTTTGTAAACGCACCCACGACGCAGGAGAAAATCCTAGTGTGGGGCAAGGTTTTTTCAAGAAAAAAGAAAACGTTAAGAAGAGCCCAATATTTAACATCGGGTTCTTGAAGAAGGGAGTAAATAGGTTCTATAATGGTCAGCATGGCGCATATAATGCCCCATGTGTACGCCCCAAGCGTACATAGGCCACCGTAACCACTTACCTTCTGGTAGGGTGGGTGATTTTTGCCACCGTCGTGATGTATAAAAAATAATAATAAATCTAAAAAATACTCTATCTCAAAAACTATGAAGCGATTTTGATGAAACTTGCAATATTCCCTAAGTTGAGTAATACCTATTACAACAAAAAAGAATAACTTGAATCGGACGTGTAGTTCCTGAGATATGAGGGAACAAACATACAAACATACATAGTACATACACTTGGCACATTTATTCAGACGCTGATACAGACTAACATATATGAAAACTGGGAAGTTCTGAAAATATTACCCACGGTTAAAAGTATAAGCAACACCACCAATTGGGACGATGACAGGGTATGAAAATTAAAAATATAATTAGTCCGTAAGTAAAGTAATGAAAAAATATTAGACATGTATTTTTTTATTTTGTCGTATAATAAAACAATACTAAGATAAAACGAATCAAAGTTTAGTATAAAATGTACACAGAACTGACGTCACGCGACATTTCAAATCAATATATCGTCGAAAGTTTTCGTTTCTGTAAGAAAACAAAAAATACGCGTCTAATTTTATAAAATAATCTACCAGATGGACATTAAAATAAAAATTAGGCATCTACTCTATTAGTTACAAGCAATGGAAGTAAAAAGATTTCTGCTAAAAAGTACCTACCTGTATCCCGCAACACAGACGGAGCATTATGATACGTTGTTATTATATTTCTAACCAAGAATGTAAGTAAGTATGTATGTTTGTATGTGGAAAATAAATGTAGCAGATATATGGAAGTAGCTTTTGTTGCCAGCTGTGTCCGAGTGCAACACTATCTATGTGTATATGGAGATTGTAGAAAACTCCTTTGTTTTATATTCATGAGTTAGTCGTGTGGTTGTGTTCTAAATGTATGCGTATTTTAAAGGTTTATCCTGCGTTTTACATGTGGATATATGGATTTAAACTATCAAATCCTAGTACAATTTGATTTTTTGAATGAAACGCATACCTGCATAACATAACATGACATCACGCTTTTTATCTCCGAAAGGGGCAGAGGTGCATATTACGGCACTTAATGCCATTGTACAATGTTACACCCACTTTTCACTATTTATGTTATGAGTGCCATGTAATAGGGGTTAGCCTATTGCCATATACCAGGCACATTTCCAGCCTCCGTGCTATTACTAAGAATTTTTTTAAAACCTATTATTACTTTGCCCGACGCGGGAATCGAACTCGAGACTCCTTGCCTTACAGTCACACTTGCGACCACACGGCCAACAAGGCATACTTACAATCTTCATTTTATTTTTTTAGCGATTCAGCGATTCAGCAGTCCAACCGGCGAACCTACCACTATAACCGGAAACCTATGCAAACTCTTTGCCATTTTTGATTAAGTTTTGAAAACTGACAGCTTAATTATTATTCTCAGCTCAGTTCGTAGATTCGTAGGTCCGACCACTGTGCCACCGATACGTGCATATCTCCCTTGTGCCATGTGCCGTCACAGGCGTTTCACCAGGGGGTTCCGGAGCAGGTCTATTATATAGGACTCGGTGCCCCCCATAGGTGGTGATGGTGGCCACCGGGGTGGTTTTAGTGAGGTAAGAATTCCACACTCCTTAGTTTTCTATCCTCAAAAGAACTAGGCGTATTTTGAAGGTTTTCTACCCCCGTTATCAAAAAAAAGGTCCGTCAAGTCAAGTATCTTTTTGTATTGGACGTATGTAAATTGTACTAAAATCTTTTTTAGAATCAGGTATAATCTCGATGAATAAATAACATAAGACCATCCGTACGGGATTACGATGCAAGTAAATCACTACTTTTATTCCTTCTCATATTGTTTTATAGGGCACGCAATCTTCCGTAATGGATAGTGTTGGGCACCGATTTACTCGATTATCGAACGAACGATTTATCGAGGTGAAACGATTAGCGAAGGATAATCGTTATGGATTACCGAGAAGATTGGAAGTGGAGTTTAATAAAATTAACTTGAGATAGATGGCTCCTTTATTTGAATTTTATACGGTGTTTATGGGCAAAGTTTCGTGGGGAAAAATTGCTTTCAGGAAATCGTAATTGATTTTTTGCGAGTGAGGACTTGTGTGGGTTTTTGATCGTGAAGCAATGCTTGCGTTGTGTTTCGTCGTGTGAGTGAGGTTACCGGAAGCCCAATTACCCTCCCCTTACCCAATCTCCCCAATCCTTGAATCCCCAACGATCCTCAAACTCCTAATCCCCAAATGGCCGGTGACGCACTTGTAACGCCTCTGATGTTCCAGGTGTCCATGGGCGACGCCGATTGCTTTCCATCAGGTGGTCCGTCTGCTTAGTTATCGGCTTATGCCATAAAAAAAAGATGTGAGGACTTTGTTCATGTGTTTTATTATTATAGAAGACTTGTTTGTTTAGCCATATACGTATTAAATATATATCCGCTGATAGAAGTTAAATTCCAAATCCATATTTATTATTACTTACTGGCTGTTGCCCGCGACTTCCGCGTTGAATATAATTCTTATTTTATCACATGGGACACGTATTGCGTGGATATTTAATGAACTAAATGGTTTTGAGTTTGGCTTTATATTCCGTATCCTGAATGCTATTTTATCGGCTACGATTGTGGTTGTATAGTGTTGATATTGAATAATTATTGGATTGAAATTCCATTGACATTGAGATTGGTTTCAAGAGTAAGCACCCTGGGAATCGAACCCGAGACCCCTTTCCCGGGCAGTAGCACTCGGCCAACGAGGCAGAGAAAAAATACTTATTAATTATTACCTACTCATTTGGTCTGACCTCCTCTCTTTAAATAAATATTTTATCCGAATTTGTCGTCATACCTAAAACCTTTGCTCAGCAGTTAGCAGCCATTCGATCAAGGAAGCAAAAAATGTAACAACTATGAATTGTTACAATATATTTCTATGATTCAGCAGAATGTTCAGTAAAGCAAGATATATGATGCCCCACGTAACAATTCCCATGATATCCCATAAATACTCTATAGTTCTTAATATCTACAGCACGTTTCTCATTTCGTATTCAATCGTTTGCGTATAAGAATCTGATACAGGAAATCAAATTCCGACGCCTAAGAGAGCACAATATATTTATATGTCCTTAATATTCTTTCTCACATTTTTCTTGAACATATTGTTGTGTGAAAATATTTCAATCGATTGTTGAAGGTACAGATTTATTAAACGTCACGTATGTCGCGGAGAACATAACGGGTAACCGGGGCTCCGGCTCGACGTGCAGGAGAAGGAACGGGGTGGTTTTTAGTCAGTAAGAGTCTGACACTCCCTTCCGCTTCACCCAGGCGGGAGCAGTCATTCGATGATTTTCCCCCCTAAAAAAAAGTCACGTTTATGGTACTGTTCACACGCAAATTTCAAGCACGCTTCAATGGGGATGATGACAGGGTATGACAAAAAAAAATCTAATTAAGTCCGTAAGTTAGGTAATGAAAAAATATTTGACCCGTGTTTTTTTGTTTTGTCGTATAATAAAACAATACTTACATAAAAGGAATCAAAGTTTAGGAGTGGGGGCTAAAACGTCATTTCTACCTACGTATAAAATGTACATAGAAGTGACGTCAATCTACATTTCAAATCAATATATCGTCGAAAGTATTCGTTTCTGCAAGAAAATAAAAAATACGTGTCTAATGATTTAAATTTAATCTACCAGACGAACATTAAAATAAAAATTAGGCATCTACCCTAATTGAGTCCTTGTCACATAGAACCATGTATGTCTAAATGTTGTTCAAAATTAGCATGCTATTTCGCGACAGGCGTTCGCATTTTTAATCATTTTTGAGCAATCTCAACAGAACACCTTTAAGCATGCTATTTTTGAGCATGTGTATATATATACAGTACCTATATACCCGGGGAGATCTATGTTCAGCAATAAACATCTTCAGTCATTATACATCATAGTCAGTAAGAGTCTGAAAGTCCTCACCCAGGCCCGGAAGACGGCAGTCATTCCACGACTTTCCCTCTCAAAAAAACATCAGTCAATTGTTTTGGGTAAAAAAAAGTTATCAATTGTGTATATTTATTTTATAGTAATTTAGTAACTTACAATTAAGAATAATTAACATAACATAACATCACGCTTTTTATCCCCGAAGGGGTGCACATTACGGCACTTAATGCCACTGTACAATGTAACACCCACTTTTCACTAATTATGTTATGAGTCCCATGTAATAGGGGGTGAACCTATTGTCATATACCGGGTACAATTCCAGACTCCTTGCTACCACTGAGATTTTTTTTATAACCCAGTAGTACTTTGCCCGACCCGGGAATTGAACCGGAGACCCCTTGCCCGGCAATCGCACTTGCGACCACTCGGCCAATGAGGCGGCATGCGGCAGGCAGAGCAGAAATTAATCAATCACTTTGACTAGATTTTAGTGTTACATTGTTCTCGCACAATCCAAACAGCAAACTATGTAACTAGAGAATTGTATTGTGAACCTGATTGAAAAAGAGTAACCTATGGAGTTTCTTGCTCGTTCTTTTCCATAGGAATCTATAAGGTGTACCTTGGAATGAGCAAATAGCTTCACTTTTAATTTTATTATTGACGTTCAAAAGTGTCTTTCTGGTCTAATTGAAATAAATGATTTTGACTTTGACTTTGACTTTAAGAATAATATTGTTTATAATAAGGTTTTCGTTACATGACCGCGTGACTGATGACCGATACTTATACCAAAACGACGGTTTATGACGCCAATCTTCGGTGGGCGTTGAGTAATCGTTTATATTACTAACACTTACCTCTCTAAGCTAAAACACTACGTATTACCTAACACATAGAGTTGTTTTTGTAAAGATATAATATTAATTCGTTGATTGAATCCTATCGTTAGTATAAGGACGGCCGTAAAAGGTTTATAGGTTGTCAGTAAACTGAATTATCTTTGTACTAGTAGCTTATGATGATAAAGGATTTGTGCGTATGAAAATTCTTTGGAGAACTGCCTTCTAATCTTATATTAGTTAGAAATTAAATATCATGGATAGCCTGTTGCAGTCTACTGTATTCAAGGCATCTTTTACACAAGAAATGGGTGCCTGAAAGCATAACATCATCACGCCTGCACATTACAGCACATAATGCCACTGTACAATGTAACACCCACATTTCACTATTTATGTTATGAGTCCCACGTAATAGGGAGTGAGCCTATTGCCATATTATACCGAGCACATTTCCAGACTCCGTGCTACTATTGAGGTTTTCACACACCCAGTAATACTTTGCCCGACCCGGGAATCGAACCCGAGACCCCTTGCCCGGCAGTAGCACTTTGACCACTTGGCCAATGAGGCAGTCCTTGTGCCTTAAACTCTCCGATTAATGTCGTGGTGGCCCGGAGGTTTAAAGCGCCCGCTTCTTATACATGAGTGTCATAACCAACCAACGCTAAGTACCAATGTAATTTTTTCCGAGTTATATGTACTTTCTAAGACTATTTAGCACATTAAACGGCATGGGGGTCACGGATGACCGACGTTTGATTTGCCTTCAGCAATTTTCTATTGGCAGTCAACACTTTAGATACCACTGACAAACAGTGAAGGAAAACATCGTGAGGAAACCTGGATTATAATTTCCAATTATATGTTTGAAATCGCCAATCCGCATTGAGCAAACGCTCAAATCTCCTCCATGTGAGAAGAGGCTTTGCTCGATAGTTGGCATTTATAGGCTGTTGATGTTGATGATGAAACTCCCCGATTGGCAGGCGGATTTGCAGTTGGAAAGCTCAGAGAGCGCTTCTACCCCATCCCTGTCAAATGTGTAGTACCGTGTTCAGACCTTACTACAGTTTCGGAAAGGGCAAGGGTTGGTGGTAAATGCCGTCATTTTGCATTGTACGCCAAATGTAGAGATTTCGGGAAACCCTCTTATGAAGAGGGTACCCATGACATTGTCCGGTAGGTATGTAGAGACTGACACGGGCTCTTAATGTTGATAATACAGTTCTTAGTATCGTGTTGTTTAAGTGGCCGCTACTCAAACACTTGATAAAGAGAGAACAATGTAAACTCAGTGAAGAGTAGTATCTTAATGTTAGAAACACAAGCCCTAAGGCCGCCAAGCCACTGACGATCATCGTAAAACCGAACATTAAATTGTCTATAGTTACTGCCTAGTTTTAAGTGCCGTTTCGTCCGTCTCAATGTTTCTATGATAATTTGTCGAATTTATATGGATATACTTACTTTTAGGGTGGGAGGATATAACATCACGTCTTTTATTGCTGAACGGTTAGGCAGAGGTGCACATTACAGCACTTAATACCACTGGACAATGTAACATCCACAATTCACTGTTTATGTTATAAGTCTCATGTGAGCCTATTGCCATTTACCGGACATAATTACAGCCTTATACAGGGCTCTAAAAAATAATATTATTATCAAATTTTTTGGAGACGATGACGGCTAACTACGCAATTCTGCCTTCTTAGGTATTGAGGGTATATATGAGAGCCGTAGATCGCTTAAAATCAGGTAATCCGTTTGCTCGTTTGCTCCTGATTCGACAAAAAGAATACTAATTCTTGATATTTTCGGATAGGTCAGTTAGGTAACTAAGTACGTACTTACTTTTGCTTATTACTGCACAAAATGATTTTAGAATAAAGAAACTTTTTAAAGATCTTTAAAGGTAAAGAAATGGAGCTATTGGGAAGACTGACGGGTTGCCGGGACTCCGCTCCGGCTCGAAGGGCAGGACGAGGAATGAGGTGGTTTTTAGTCAGTAAGAGTCTGACACTCCCTCTCGCCTCACCCGGGCGGGAGAATTCATTGGAAAAAAGGTTTAGTAGTAAGTCTAAAAATGATTACACAAAAAATCATCACTGTGTTTTTTTATTTATAAGTAACGATAAAAATTATGAAGAATAAATACATGATAACAATGAGGAAAGGTAAATGTCATGTGATGTAGCGAGTGATGACAGGATACATGGAAGACAGCTATGCTGACCGATAAACGTGTGAAAACATTAAACAATGCGGGTCCATGACAAACTGGTTTTGTAAGACATGATAGTGTTAAGGTAGGAACTGTTACACATGCTAATTTGAAGCATGAAAACATGCTTCAATTGAGCACTGGTCACTCAAAATTAGCATGCTCATTGCAGGCATGTTTGCGAATCGACAGGTGTTCAATTTTTGATTGTTTTTGAGCATGGCCAATAGAACGCTTAATAGCATGCTATTTTAGAGTATGTGTAACAGTACCCAGTACACGATGATGAGTGATGAAGAGGTTCATAAATAGAAGAACCAATTGGGATGATGACGGTATGAAAATTAAAAATCTAATTAATCCGTAAGTTAGGTAGTGAAAAAATATTAGACACATATTTTTTTATTTTATCGTATAGTAAAACTTAGATAAAACGAATCAAAGTCTAGGAGTGGGGGCTAAAACGTCATTTCTACGTATAAAATGTACATAGAAGTGACGTCACGTGACATTTCAAATCAATATATCGCCGAAAGTATTCGTTTCTGTAAGAAAATAAAAAATACGTGTCTAATGATTTAAAACAATCTACCAGACGGACATAAAAATAAAAATTAGGTATCTACCGTATTATGTCTGATATTTGGCTTGTTCTACCCGTGGTATCCCTTCGACTTCCTCGTTGGTTTCAAAATTGGAAGATGAGGATAATTCTGACATTTGTAAATTGCATCCCATTCGTTTGGATACACATTTCTTGGACCTCTATACGTCATAATTCTACATATCGGCTTTCTACGAACCCTTCTTCTGCGCGTTGATCTTCTGGATGTTCTAGTTTGTCGTCGTCCGTTGTTTCGTGTTCTTGGATTCGACTTTTGTCTATAAATTTTGTATGATTTTGTCGTAGGAGATAATAATGGTGTTGGTGTTGGCAATAGATTCAGTTTTGTGGTTGTCGGTTCCATATATCGGGGTCTAAATATGCTGATTACTTTATCAGCAGAAACTAACCGTTGAAATTCTAAAACAATGAGATTACAGTGAATTAGACATCGATTGGTTATTTGTTTATTAGAAAAAATGTTTTTGATCAAATTGTGTTCTTTTACTGCCTCGTTGGCGAAGTGGTAGCAAGTGCGACTGCCGGGCAAGGGGACTCGAGTTCGATTCCCGGGTTCGGGCAAAGTATTACTAGGTTTTTTAAAAAAAATCTCAGTAGTAGCAGGGAGTCTGGAAATGTGCCCGGTATATGGCAATAGACTCACACCCTATTAAATGGGACTCATAACATAAATAGTGAAAAATTGGTGTTATTTCTGTGTGCACCTCTGCCTACCCCTTCGGGGATAAAAGGCGTGATGTTATGTTATGTCTTCTTTTTTGATGGAGAATTAAAATTGTTGCAGCTTGCCTGTTAATAACTAAAAACTTTATGTGCCTTAACTTAAAGTACCATTTGCAAATACTGAATATGGACTAATCATATTAAAAACATTTAAAATGTTCCTAAAGTGATTTAACATTTAACAGGATTTAAAACTTACTTTCATCTGTACCAACAGATATATTCAAGGTCGGAATTTTTATATCTTGGCTCGCAGAAGTAAACGCAAAGTATAAACAAATTAATCCAAGAATCTTCATGTTCAAATTAATACACTTCACTGGCACTAAAGAGATATCACTGACAATTATCTGCAGTTTGATGCCAAAGCTACTAGCCGACCCTTATATACACACACATAACACAATGAACCAGGTAAACAGTACATACAATAATTTTAGTAAAACAATAACATGCTAATAATAAACAATCTATCTATCTATATATATATAATTCAAGGGTGATTGACTGACTGACTGACTGACATAGTGATCTATCAACGCACAGCCCAAACCGCTGGACAGATTGGGCTAAAATTTGGCATACAGATAGATGTTATGACGTAGGCATCCGCTAAGAAAGGATTTTGATAATTTCCACCCCCAAGGGGGTAAAAAAGGGGATGAAAGTTTGTATGAAACTTTGTCAGTTTTTGACCGATCGGGTTGAAATTTGGCATGCAGATAGATGTTATGACGTAAGCATCCACTGTGAAAGGATTTTGATAATTTCCTCCCCAAGGGGGTAAAATAGGGGATGAAAGTTTGTATGAAACTTTGTCAGTTTTTGACCGATCGGGTTGAAATTTGGCATGCAGATAGATGTTATGACGTAAGCATCCGTGAAAGGATTTTGATAATTTCACCCCCAAGGGGGTAAAATAGGGGATGAAAGTTTGTATGAGACTTTGTCAGTTTTAAACCGATCGGGTTGAAATTTGGCATACAGATAGATGTTATGACGTAAGCATCCACTGTGAAAGGATTTTGGTCATTTCCAACCCTAAGGAGGTAAAATAGGGGGTGAAAGTTTATATGATGCTTTGTCAGTTTTACACCGATGCAGATGAAATTAGGCATGCAGGTAGATGTTATGACGTAGGCATCCCCAAGTAAGGATTTTGATTATTTCCACCTCCAATGGGGTAATGTAGGGGATGAACGTTTGTATGAAGCTTTGTCATTCACCGATCGGGTTGAAATTCGGCGTGCAGATGGATATTATGACGTAAACGTCCCTTTAGAAAGTTTTTGAACATTCTCACCCCAAAGTGGGTAAAATAGGGGGTGAAAGTTTGTATGATACTTTGCCAGTTTTAAATTGATCGGGCTGAAACTTTGCATGCATAAAGTTACTATGACGTAGGTATCTCTTTAGAAAGGATTTTGATAAATTCCACCCCTAAGGGGATAAAATAGGGAATGAGAGTTTGTATAAATCGTCTTAGCCATTGAATTTAGATTCATTGAATCTTTTTGAATTACATTCGGTGAACGATGATTTGGGACCTAGGTAACGTTTGATAGTTTCTATCACAGATGTCCCACGGGAACGAGAACTATGCGTCAATGCCCCAGGACTCTCTAACTCTTAACCACTGAACTTATTGTAGAGAGATTCGGTACAACAATAGTCGATAGAATAGTTTTTATTACTCAAACCTTACGTGATCGGGCACTGTACTGGTAAGATCCCTGCGGGATTATTTATTTATTGAAACTACGATAAATCATTTCAAAATAGGTAAATCTTACTTGGGCTCTGAATTGATTCTGATTAATTCTGTCAGAAGTCATTAATCTACGCGGACGAAGTCGCGGGCAACAGCTAGTACTAAATAAAATTGTAGATATTGTTTTAAAATATAAGGAAGGAAACTTGAGGGAACCTAATATCTATACATATAATAAAATCGTAGAAAAGTCAAAAGTGTTCATTGAATATTTTTTAAAAAGAATACTTGGGGCGTGATCGACAATCGATACCGAAGCCAAAAATATGTTTTTTGGAATTTTAGTCTGTTTGTCTGTATGTATGTCCGGGATGACCTCAAAAAGTACTGCATGGATTTATTTCAAATTTTGCATGAATGTTATTATCACACTATCGCTTACGGGACTAAATCAATTCTGACGACATTCACTATCGTAGAACATTCCTTGATAAAAACTAATTCAAAAGCCTAAATTCTGCCAAAAGTCATTATACTACGCGGACGAAGTCGCGGGCAACAGCTAGTCCTCAAATAATTGGATGTGGATAGACCAGCGCCAATATAAATGTCGATGATGACAATGAAGTAAAAATAGATTTAATTAAAATAACCTATATCTATACTTACAATAAATCTGTAGAGATATCAATTTTGTTCATGAAATATATTTCCAAAATAACTATCAGGGCGTGATTAGAGATCGATACTGATACCAAAAATGCAAACAGTAAAATTATTGTCTGTCTGTCTCTCTGTATGACCGTTATAAAAAGAACAACTACTTGACGGATTTTAACGAAACCTGGCACAATTATTTTTCATATTCCTGAGCTGGTTATAGTATACTTTTCATCACACTACAATCAATAGGAGCAGAGTAGTGAAGGTGTAATATTTGGAAAACGGGAGAAGTTACTCTATCATGCAAAAACTACCTGTCCGATTAAGATGCAACTTGGTATGATTATACTTTAATATCACATTGGGTAATTATTATCCCGAAGAAGTATATACACTTAAGAATAAACTTAATTATGCAGTTCGATCCCTATACACAGTTACTGTACCAAACTTAAATATAAGTTTGTCGAATGTTAGGTTGTCCGCTGTGGACTTTACGCTGCAAATATAGAGACTATAAGGCCGATTGTTGAAATTAGCTTGAACCGCTATTATAAACTGGATAAAATTGTGAGTTTGTGTGTGTATTTGTTATTTTGTCATATCAAAACAGTTGAAGAGACCGGGATAAAACAAAGTTAGATTATGGACTGGTGTAAATATGTACAAGGCTACTTTTCACCCCTGGGAACATGAGCGACGCCGCTGACAGAAGCTAGTAGAACATATACGTAAAATAAAAACCCAACTAGATTGACCTTGAACTGAAATATATGTATAAAAGTAACAGGAAGAATAAAAATATAATAATAAAGTTCATTTTCCCTCTATAAAAGGATCGTTCCACAGAAATGAGATACAATAATCAGATGCAAATATTATACTACTTTGTGAGAGACTGGAGTCTATACTAGGATTCCCTGTGTGACGGATCTCCAGGCGAACTTGGACCAGTTACGGATAATAGATAGCTATCATATATCCAAAGAAAGACAAACTTCTCGATGTTGAAGAGAAAACAAAAAAAAAAGAAAAAACATACTTATAAAACAAAGCAGTGATTGAAGAATAAATGTATAATGGATTTCGGTAAATAAACCAATCTCAGCATGACATGAAATGTTAAACTAGGTAGGTATATGTAGAATCTGCCTCGTTGCCCGAGTGGTCGCAAGTGTGACTGTCAGGCAAGGGGTTTCGGGTTCGATTTCTGGGTCGGGTAAAGTATTACTGGGTTATAAAAAAAAATTCAGTAGTAGCACGGAGTCTGGAATTGTGCCCGGTATATGGAAATAGGCTCACCCCCTATTATATGGGACTCATAACATAAATAGTGAAAAGTGGGTGTCACATTGTACAGTGGTATAACGTGCACCTCTGCCTACCCCTTCGGGGATAAAAGGCGTGATGGTATGATATGTTATGTATATGTAGAGTCGTTGACAGACTTTTGACTCCTGTATGCCAAATTTACGCAAAACATAATGTATTTTTATTGTGTTTTATATACCGGCCGTCCATAGGTTAAGGAAAAAAAACAAATAGGAAAAAAACTAACAGTATTAAAAATGGACCTAAATGATATAAAGTTATCCAAATTACTTGGCATACAACTGGTGAATTAAATTTTGAAATCGTGTCTAAGCAAATGACAATTATCGCTGAATGTTCGTGGTTATGTAGAATTATTAGTGTGAATGTATGTTGGTATGTTCGTCTAATTAATTATACGATCTACACCAATTAGCGGCACGCGGCGACAGGCGACGACGGGCGGCGCGGTTTGCGAATAGCAATTACTGATTCATGTTATAATGTATGTACGTATATATGTCTGTGTAGAAGTTAGAAAGGGTGGTCGGATAAAATGTAATATATGATATTAATCTAATCTATGAAGATTTGATGGTCAAAGAGTCTGAAATTCTAGAATCGATACCTATTTCAAGTTAAGCTTCAAAAATCTGAGTGTGAGTGTCAACCCTAAAAAATAATAGATATAAGGCCAAGAGAAAGGAAATTCCTTCTTTAAACTGTCAAACACCAAGCGGTCACCGGTGACCGCGACCTATTGCTCTTTAATTGTGTCTATAAAACCGGTACTCGACGAGTTAAATTGTTGATATATGGATTTTGAATGCAAAATTGATAGAGCTTACTTCTTTTTGGTCCAAAATAGTCTTACAATACTTCGACTTTTATTCGTAAAGTTTTAGAATCAGACCTCAGAGGCAGAACTGAAATTGATCCCAAAGTGAGGCAGTTTTCTATCTGAACCCCAGAATACTCATTTTAGAGATACTATAGTGTCTCACTGTCGGAAATATTACAAAAAACGTTATTTTCTAGACCTGAGACTAAGCTAATAAAGATCCTGTCTTCTTCCAAACTTTTTGGCTGTACAAAATGAAGACACATTAACGTAGTCTGTGGCCGGGAATCTTAAGGTCAAAAGAGGTCATCTACCCAGTCCTAACGTAAGATAAAAAGTATTTATTAGATTTGGGCTTCGATAAAAACTCAATTATTTTTGAAATTGGATTGTTCGCTGCGATGAGAGTCATGAGAGGCCTCCAATTGCAATTATTTCGTTTACTCTTTACGAAAATGTAATGTGTTTAATTAACTCTCTGGAGGTATTTATTGCTTATTGTCCAAATTGAAGGTGTGTAATTTATTTAAAAAGATTTCTTGGAGAAAATTATTTTGATTTTTGAGAAGGTACTTAATTACTATTGGTTTGAATGTGACGCCATGCTTTTATTTCTTTTTAATTAATTTAATTTAATGATTAGATGCAATTTGGGGTCAATGTGAATCTATTTACTTTTTACATAGTTCATTACTCTATGTGATGGGCAGTGTTATCTTCAGAAGTTATTACAATTTTTCGAAAATAACTCATCTAAAAAAAGTAGAAAGATAGTTCTCTTAACTCCAATTAACATTTAAAACAATACAATTTTGGAAGACAAACTGTAATAATATTATTTAATTAGTATCACATTCGTATGAATACACCAAAAACACAATTCGAAAATTAACAACTCCAAGCTCAAAAATACTCGATTATACCATCCAAAACTTTTCTAACATTAAACACCTGCGAAAACAAACAAAAGCGAACGATAGTCCACATTAATTAACTCCCAGGACAGAGCGCAACCAACTTCCCAACGACGATTCTCATTTGTGACGTAATTCCACCATTTTGACGAGCCTCGGAAATGCTCGGAACTTTTCGGAACACTTCGGGAGTCAAATCAGCTGACCTGAAGATGTTTGATGCCCTCACCAAGTGTTCGGATGCTCGACTTAATAGCTTTTGAACTTGGAATCAGGGGGCAAACGTTCTGCACCTATTTAAATGAAATAAATCTGAGGATCCATCTTTAGGTTTATTGGTTGGTACCGAGTTTTATGGTCGTGACAAGAAAGGACGTTGGAAATAAATGTAGCTGTTAACGTTGGACGCCTTCGGTGAACTAGAACAGTAATTTACTTTTATTAATAAAGAAATTAGGAAGATGAAGTTATTCAATATTTATCTTTTATAATATTTTTAGAAAGTACTTTATACTACTATGTATAATTTATTTACATGTAATTTTAAGTGTGGGACAGCTATGCTTCGGTACTAATAGCCCGGCTCGACCGATTTGCGTTGTACTTCCTCGTGTTACCTCATTACCGGAGGCCCAATTTCCCAGTCTCCACAATCCCCGGATCCCCCACAATCCTCAAAATCCGAATTCTCAAAAGGCCGGTAACGCTCTTGTAACGCCTCTCGTGTTTCAGGTGTCCAAGGGCGGCGCCGATTGCTTACCATCAGGTGATCTTTCTGCTCGTTTACCGGCTTATCCTAGAAGAAGAAAAAAAGTCACATTAATACTGGTACAGGTTTCGAAATGGCACCCTCGTGGATGAGAAGCAGGCTAATTATGATTAAAAAATCTTGCAACACACATGCATTATAGTTAGCAATAGTTCGACTGCACGGTTGGCGCGGTGGTTGGGCAACTGACTGCCGCGCAACGTGTCGCTGGTTCGATTCCCGTAATTCGATTGTTGTTCCAGGTCTGGGTGTAATATGTATGTGAACTTGTATGTTTGTAAACGCACCCACGACACAGGAGAAAATCCTAGTGTGGGGCGATGTTTTTTTTAAAAAATATAGTTATTTAACCCATAATTATCATCAACCATATAAACAGTTACTTAACAATTATTCTAGTTCCTATAAAATCTGTCTCTACCAAATGATACATGGTCCTTCCCAACGCGAATGTAATTGCAATTGTCCAGGACCATATTCCCTGGCGGTCCTTATAGACAGACATATTGTAATCGAGGGTGGGTATTGTATTTGAAGTTGTAGTTAATGTATTCGATTGTCTGATACCCTGAACTACCCCTGAGAGTTGTGGCAATGATTAACTTCTGTGCAGTTTGACTAACATATGTGCTTAGGTCTTGTATGTGGTAGATAATGGGGGCTACCATTTTTCCAAACACTAATGGCACTAATTTAGCAAGAGGTCAGCTTATCCAATAATTGTAGCTGTCAAAAATTGAATGGCCAATTGTGTGATACTTGCTAATTTGTTATTGGACGAGAAGACGAGAAGTTTATACTAGCTCCACCTGATGACCAAAAAATGGTAGCCCTTATTATGCTAGGTTATAAGGTCTAATATCTATGATCTAAAATGTAAGGACTTTTTCAATAGAGCATACTTGGTAATGCCATAATCGCTGGACTCAGCATCGGTAATCAGTAGGCTGCGCGACTTCGCCGCGACCGCGCACTCTGCTCTTTAGGAAGAACCCCTCTATGGTTCGAAACTAGTAGAGCTTTTCTCAGTATGTTCACATAAGTAACCCGCGATTTTTAGTAAATTTAGTCTTACGATAATTATTAGTTATAAAAACTGAAGAATATTAGTGTAGTAGTATTTTTGACACGAATAAAACCGATCAAAACCTAGTCGTAGATAAGTTAAAAAAAGTCTTTACAGAACATAAATCTTGTCTAACAAAAAAAAACAAAGTAACTCCAAAGAAGAAAAATCTTGAAAAATAACCAAATCGTTACAATATGTCTTAAAAACGTGATCCGTCAGATTGTCAAGAGGACTCAGTATTCATCCGATGTCGAATCAGCTTATGTACTGAAGTTAAATTCATTTTCTTTTACGACTTCCATATTTAGTTTTATGAGGTTCCTTGCAAACTTTTTGATCTGTTCAAACGATGCCTCATTCTTCGGATTTGGTCTCATGAAGGCTTTTTAGCAGTTGTTTTTATGTTGTTAGCAGTTTTTTGGTGTTTTTGATAAGTGTCTAGCCATTTTAGACCTTGTTTTGTTCGTAGTTTAGTTACAAATGCAATTGTTTAGTTTGAGGTGTTATACTTAAGGTCATATTTCACTTTGATAACGAGAAACACCGACATAATTGTTTCAAGCAGTGGCTTAACTTTTCCTCCTTTACCTATATGATACAGAAACCAAATAATACCATAACCAGAACATATTTAGCTCCTTTTAAGGAAATAAAAACCAAGAATGCGAAATTACTGAAATATATCACAAATGATGATTTATTAATATAGCCTGCAACATTATTATAAATGTACGCGCTTTGTATGTATACACGTTTTTGACCTAATAATGTTTCAAGACAATTTATATTGAGCCTCGGATTCAATAGTCGTGTTTTATCCAGCGATATTAAAAGAGTTTTAGGCTGAGAGATAGCTTTAGGGCTGAAGAAGTATTTTTAAACGAATTTAAAAAATTTAGGTCTTCGTTTATTTTTATAATTTGTGTCTCAATTAATTAATTAGAAATGTTAATAACTAAATATAAACAATGTATTCAATTAACTCAATAATTTTGCATGCCGTAAGGCAAAATGTACCGGGACTCTCCATCTATATCTATACTTCTATACTAATATTATAAAGAGGAAAGATTTGTACCTATTTTTGAATGTTTGTAATGAATAGGCTCAAAAAGTACTGGGCCGATTTAAAAAATTCTTTCACCAATAGAATGCTACATTCTTCCAATTTGAAATAGGCTACATATAATTTTGAAAAAAATTAGGGATCCTTGGTAAAATTTGAACAATATAACCGAAGGTGTAGAAAAATGAGTCTTAAAATGTCTTTCGTCGAATGCGCTGCCGATACTATTAGCAATAGAACAAAATAATGTACAACAATATTGAAGAACATCATAATGTCTATAAAAAACTCCGCGGTAGCATATGCCCAACTATTGTAGTTATGTCACTACAACAATCCAAATTTTCAAAAATAAATAATTGTCTATCCCGTGCGAAGTCGGGACGGGCTGCTAGTCCTTACTAATATTATAAATCTGAAAGTGAGTTTGTTTGTTTGTTTGTTTGTTCCACCTTCACGCCGTAACTACTCAACCGATTGCTTTGAATTTTTGCAGACGTAAAGTTAGAAGTCCGGATTAAATAATAGGGTATTTTTTAACCCGGAAAATTGATATTCCCGAGGAAAAACAAAAGTATTGGTATAGATGGCGCTGTGTGTATTGGTATATGTCACATAGGCCACTTTTTATTCTTTTGTGACGCGAGCGAAGCCGCGGGTAAAAGCTAGTAAGTTATACAACAACATATTTGTTACCTACATTTTTGGCAAATAAATTATTTCTGATTTTTGATTTCTCAGTTCAACCTTATCTATGTATGTTGGTGCGTGATTATCTCGCTTATGAACTGTAATTGTGTTTTCATTGTCATCGTTATCATTACCAAACGCCAGGGACTCCGTTTTGACTCTGGAGCAGGTCTATGACAGAACTCGGTGCCACTTACAGATGCTGAGGCTGGCCACCGGGGCAGTCTTACTGAGGTCAAAATCACTAGTCTTTCTCTCTAAAAAGCTAGGCATTTTTAGAATGTCTTCTCCTTAAAACGGATTGCCTACGTCTAAGTGAAATTTGTAAAAGTAAATAATAATAAACTGCCTCGTTGGCCGAGTGGGCGCAAGTGCGACTGCTGGTCAAGTGGTCTCGGGTTCGATTCCCGGGTCGGGCAAAATATTATTGGGTTTTTAAAAATCTCAGTAGTAGCACGGAGTCCGGAAATGTGCCCGGTATATGGCAATAGGGTCACCCCCTATTACATGGGACTTATAACTTAAGTAGTGAAAAGTGGGTGTTACATTCTACAGTGGCATTTAGTGCCGTAATGTGCACCTCTGCCTACCCCTTCGGGGATAAAAGGCGTGATGTTATGTATTATGTAATAATAATAAAAATATAACCCTAGTCACAAGTTACAGCCCTGTTTCAACTGAGATCATAAGACATTACTCTCCAGAGAATTTATGATAAGCATTTAATAACCTAAGTTTTATTGGCTTTTAGTAGTTATTGCTACTGTTCCAGATATATTACAGCACTGGGTGATTAAGATATTTCATAGTTTATGTATATTTATCTGACACGTTAGACTGACTAAAAGACTGCCTCGTTGGCCGAGTGGTCGCAAGTGCGACTGCCGGGCATGGGGTCTCAGGTCTGATTCCCGGGTCGCGCATAGTATTAATGGGTTTTAAAAAAATTCTCAGTAGTAGCACGGAGAGTGGAATTGTGCCCGGTATATGGCAATAGGCTCACCCTCTTACATGGGGCTCATCCACGGCGAAACAGAGCGACGAATTGACATATTTTTTTAAATGGAGATAGTTGAAGGTATGGAAAATGACATAGGCATTTTTTGTATATTTCTAGACACTAATTTCTTTAAAATGAGATATGGAAGTTCGTATGGAACATTTTGCATTTTTTTTATGTAGAAATCTAAATATTATTATGCAGACTATTTTGTGATTAATAAAAAAATCCTTCAATACTTTTTTTTCTGGAAATCAACTCTCAATCCCTTAAAAGAGCGCTAGCGAAGCCGCGGGCAAAATCTAGTGTTCTATAATACAAGGATTCTCTTTCATCATTCCTCGAATCCATTTCATTCCTATGGATTCTCATTGCCATGGAACTCGGATAATGCTTTTACTACTGACTATAATCTCCGTGGTATTTTTTTTAAATGTCGTGGTGTTCCGGAGGCTTAATACGCCCGCTTCTCAAGCATGAGGGTGCGGGTTCAAAACCTACCAACGGCCAGAACCAATGTGACTTTTTCTGATTTATATATGTACTTTCTAAGATTATTTATACACCAGTGACAAACGTTGAAGGAAAACTTCGTGAGGAAACCTGGGCTTATGATTTCTAATTATAAGTTTGAAATCGTCTACCCGGATTGAGCAAGCGTGGTGATTAATACTCAAACCTTGTGTGAGAGTGTGAGAAGAGGCTTTGCTCAGCAGAGGGCATTTATAGGCTGTTGATAATGATGATTTTTTAAATTACTCAGCTACACGTGGTATTTGTCGAACTAATTTAATAAAAATTTCTTACGTCTGAAATAATCACCGACCTCAATCAAAAGTTAATACGCTTGCTTCTCATGCTTTTTTTTTCTTTTGAGTCTCTGTCAAATGTCTGGTCTGTAATAGATTATGTAGCAATTACTTAGCTAAAGAGCCGACCATAAAAGGTAATAAGCACATAACAATAACAATATTATTTCAAAACATAGTTAAAGTAACTTGTTCGCATGGTTCCCCACACTTAGTTGAGGAGCTTCGCGTAAATTCCGCGTTATCGCAGCGTAATCGCAACGGTATCGTGACGGCATCACACAGTTACCAAGTTAACCCACTCGATTTAATTTATCTGCTATCTTAATTTATTTTTGTTATTCTGTAATTGAATTCTTATTTCTCCTAAATTTGTGAGAATGTAATTGGATGTGTAACATAACATAACTTCACGTCTTTTATCCCCGAAGGGATAGGCAGAGGTGCACATTACGGCACTTAATGCCGCTGTACAATGTAACACCCACTTTGCACTATTTATATTATGAGTCCCATGTGAGCCTATTGCCATATACCGGGTACATTTCCAGACTCCGTGCTACTGCTGAGATTTTTATAAAAACCCAATAATATTTTGCAGGCCCATATCGATCCCGAGACCCCTTGCCCGTGGTCCTTGCATTGGATGTGTGTATGTTTGTTAAGCAATCACGTCGCTACAACTAAAGGGATGGGCATGAAATTTAAAACAGGGGTAGATAATAGTCTGGAATACCCCATAGGCTTTTTGGCATATGGGAATGCGGACAAACCCGCTGGCATAAGTTAGTATTCTATATTAAAAGTTTGATATTTAAAAGATTGATGACCGTTGATGAAGCGAAAGAGGTATGTAGGAATCGTAGTAATTGGCGTTCCCCAATCTCTGCCTACCCCGATGGGAGACAGGCGTGAAGTTATGTTTTGTATGTATTAAAAGTTTTTGAGGATATTGTATGAACGTGTGTTTGTTACTCTTTCACAAAAAAACTGCAAGACGTATTTGGATGAAACTTGATACAGAGACATATTATAGTCTTTTTTTAAAATGGGAAAATCATCCAATGTTTTCTCCCGCCTGGGTGAGGCGGGAGGGAATGTCAGACTCATACTGACTAAAAACCACCCCGTTCGTACTCCTGCACTTCGAGCTGGAGCCTCGGTAACCCGTTAAGTCCTCCGTCCTCCGTAATTCTACGAAAGAAGTGGAAACTATCGTCTTTTCCTTCTTTTCTTATAATATCTTCTGAATTACTTTGTTGCGGGAAACAAGACAGTTATTCATGTCACTGGGACGCGCCGGACTTCAGTGTTCCGGTGTTTTCATGGTTGTATCTACTGTAGATCCTGGCTTACAGGAGTTGCAGCGGTTTTGGGAGGTTCTGGCGGGCTGGTTCCAAAAAAACAGGCGGCGGGCTTGTCGCTTCCTCCGCGTCTCCGTATCGGCATCAGCTATTGGGCCCCATCCGTGGTGGTCTGATACATATTATAATCTAGAGTAGCACTTGAGGTAATTTTTGTTCAGAGAAAGCCGCTGCAAGAAGCTAGTCTTTTTGTATAGGACCATTGTAGGATTAAAGACGAGATATCTTTTTCTTTTAGGATTAATCGTTCGGAGCGATTGCAACTAATTAAAATGAAGTCGAGCTTAAATGTGATTTTAAAGTACTTTTAAAATTTTATTTATGGAGTCGAGATTTATTTGAATTCATGAGACGAATAATTCAGTTGATATTTTTTATTAAAATTTTAAGTAAAGATATCTTTCAGTTACTTAAGCAGCTCAATTTGCTTAGTAGTACGAAGACGCACAATGTTTTTTGAAACTGAATATCATTGCTCAGTTTGTGCAAAATATATTTAAGTATTTTGGTTTTTGATTTGTCAGTAAGCGTACGAAGCTTAGAATTGTACACACGGCTACACATCGAGCTTCACATAACCAGTATAAACTGAACGTTAAATGTGCGGAAAGATGATGCGACGCGATACTAGGATAAACTGGTTTTGTGTAGATTGATGTGTGCCCGTGTGTACTTACCTAGTATTTATAGCAATAGACTTGCTGTGTATAACAATTCGGTGGTCATCATGAAATGGAACGTAACTTGTGTTTGTTTTTTCCCAAAAGCCTCGGTTTCAAAGTTTATAAAATTATTCTTAGGTCGGCGATGCTGATGAATGAATGAAACCTTGTCAGCGCCGGCGGTTGCATATGGCGGTAAACGAGCAGATGGATCACCTGATGGTAAGCAATCGGTGTCGCCCATGGACACCTGGAACACCAGAGGCGTTACAAGTTCGTTACCAGCCTTTTGGGGAATTAGGAGTTTGAGGATCGTTGGGGATTCAGGAATTGGGGAGATTGGGGAAGGGAGGTAATTGGGCCTCCGGTAACCTCACTCACACGACGAAACACAACGCAAGCGTTGCTTCACGTCGGTTTTCTGTGAGGCCGTGGTATCACTCCGGTCGAGCCGGCCCATTCGTGCCGAAGCATGGCTCTCCCACACTTACATAAAATCAATAAAATCTATCAAGATTATAACTTTCTACGTAGCTGTTTCTAATACAGCAGTCTTAGCCTATTTTCCAAAAAACGACAATCCTTCCACATTTAGATGAGACCACTAAAAAATTAACTAGTTAAACAAATGACTGGTTACGATCACACATTCATATTCTTTGCGCACCTGTGTCGTATACTTCACACAGCTTGATAATATCAAGCTACCCATATCCAATTTATCATGGTCCCACTTTGTGTAATCTTTCTGCACTTTTAAAGGTCAGTTTATACTGGTTATGCGTAGCTTGATGTGTACCTACTGAGTATGAGTATATGCATCATCTTCATGAGATAGATGGTCGAACATTTCCCGTCGGTCGGTGGCAAGCTCCGGTGTCATATTAATATTTGTTAGTAGTAGCTCTCTAGTCAGTAGGAGGACTAAATGTACACTTACCTAGGGACAGGGGGCACTCCCTAGGTGGACCTTTTATATCCCCCATTCTCGTGGGAATCTTATGGATACTTTAACAAATAAAAAACTAAAAGATGATGATAAGGAGGTGAAAAATTCGATTTCGAGCAAGAATAGTTCGTGTTCAGGCACGAAAGGAAGGACAACGCGGTCGCACTTTAAGCGACCGGCTACACCAATGGGAGGATTAGCAAGTGACAGTGGTGAGTCTGATTGCTCGCAAATGTCATCGGTCTCTCAAATGTCGACGGTGTCAGTAACGGCGCGGGCACGTAAGCGTACCCGAACAACGGCTAGGTCGGCGGAGGCTGCCATAGGAGTCGAGGCTGGATCCGATAAAGACGCTTTGGAAAGACTGGCCAAAGAGAACACAGACCTACGATCTCAAGTAGCTAGCCTCAAAGAAGCTGTTGCTGCACTACAAAACCAGCTTAACTTACTATCCCAACCGGGAGAAAAACCAAAGTCGTCGGTGCCTGGTCTAGCACCAGATGTGGAGGCTGAACTTCGACGCTCTATCGCCATAGAGATTGGCACCATGATGGACGCGAAGCTAGCCGCTCTAGAGGGCAGATTGCTGCCAGAGAAGTCGGTACGCCCAGCTCTCGCCTCAGATGTCAGGAGACTTGTTGCCTCTGAGCCAGTCCAGACGGAGGCGACAGCCGGAAAGAAGAAAAAGAAGAATAAGAAGAAGAAAACTATAGCAATCACACCAACTGTGACTGCAGCATCACCTGTAAGAGAGTCAACTTCGACTGCAAAAGATGGACAACCGGGAGCAACAAATTCCCAGGATACAACCACGTGGTCATTAGTGGTGGGACGCAAGGCCAAGAAGGCAAATACCCAACAACCAATTGCTTCATCCGCCTCTGCTGCACCGGCTAAGTTATCTAAAAAACTGTCAGTGAAACTGCCAAAAGTTCCCGCTTCGGCAGCGATCACTGTACGTGTAAGGGAGGGTGCAACCATAGGTCTTGGGGAAATACTTGCTGAGGCAAGGCGACGAATTAGTCTCTCAGAGTTCGGTATTACCAGTGACTCATGCCGTGAGAAACGTGCTGCTGATGGTGGAATTGTTTTCATGATCTCAGGTGAAGATTCTTCTCTCAAGGCTGATCGTCTCGCAAGTCGTATGCGGGACGTCCTTAGGGAATTTGAGGTGCAAATTGGACGTCCGACTAAAATGGCTGAGGCGAGGGTTATGGACTTGAACGACGCTGTAACCCCAGGGGAGGTGGCAGCGGCCATTGCTATGGCGGGGGGATGTTCCACGGAGGAAATTAAAATGGGTGAAATTCGACGTCCCCCTTCTTCCTTGGGGCATGTATGGGTTCGTGGCCCTTTGGTGGCTATGAAAAAACTGGCGTCTGACAAGCGCATGCCATTAGGATGGACGTCAGTTAGAGTCGAAGTTCTGGAACCACGTCGCATGATGTGCTACCGCTGTTTTGAGCCAGGACACGTCAGGCGTATGTGCACCAATTCTGTGGACCGGAGCTCCCAGTGCTATGCCTGCGGTGGTGACCACAAAGCTCGTGAGTGTACCTCGCAAAGCTTAAAGTGTCCGGTATGCTCAGACCAGGGCCGCCCTGCAAACCACCGTCTTGGAGGAAAACAATGTAATCCTCAAAAGAAACGGTCGCAAAAGAAATTGCAAGAGACGTCAGCTGCACCTCAAAGTGTAAGCACTCCAGAGGAAATGGACACGTCACATTCCCAGCCCTAAAAGTCCTGCAATGCAACTTGAACCACTGCCGCGGTGCGCAAAATTTATTCATGCAAACCGTTGCGGAGTGGTCGGTTGCATTGGCGGTAGTAGCAGAGCCCTATGGTCTGCAAGATCATCCTCGCTGGTTCCGTGATACAGTAGACTCGGTTGCAATTTACTGGGCTGGAGGGGGTGGTGAGCCTCATTGTACCTTGTTAGACAGGGGCCAGGGAATTGTGGCTGTCGAGTGGGGACCAATAGCCGTGGTGGGATGCTACGTGTCTCCAAATATCTCTCTCATTGATTTCGAGAGATACTTGGATGGTGTAGCTAATTGCATTCGGCACAAATGCTCCCCGTCCAGTATTAATCCTGGGTGATTTTAATGCTCACTCCAGAGCATGGGGTAACACTCGGGATAGGCCTAGGGGACATGCAGTTCAGGACTGGGCGGCTTCACTTGGCCTTTGTCTCATGAACCGAGGATCTATTGCCACCTGTGTTCGGTGGCAAGGAGAGTCAATTGTAGACCTAACATGGGCGTCTCCTTCTCTAGCCTCCAGAATTATGAACTGGAGGGTAGCTGAGGAGATGGTTACGCTTTCCGACCACCGTCACATTGTGTTCGAAGTGGCATCCAGTCCATCCGATAGGCGAAGTCGTCCTAGTTCTAACCCACCGGCACGCCGTTGGGCCCTCAAAAAGCTCGATCGCGAATTACTCATTGCAGCTGCTAACGTTGTTGCCTGGCCCGAAGATAGTTCCCAACGGATCTCGCCCGATCCAGAAGAAGAGGCTGCTTGGTTTCGGGACAAAATGACTTCAATCTGCGACGCTTCTATGCCCCGAGTCAAATGTAGCCAGCGTCCTGGAGCGGCTTACTGGTGGTCAGCAGACATTGCACAGTTGCGTGCTGTCTGTCTGAGGCACCGACGTCAGTTCCAGCGCACCCGACGCAGAAGACAACCGAGCGCCACGGAAGAGCAAATCACTAGAGCCTACAGAGCATACAGGGAGGCAACTATGGCTCTCCAACGTGCCATTGCAGATGCCAAGTCTCGGTCCTGGAGGGAACTCCTTGAGGGGCTGAATAGAGATCCTTGGGGAAAACCGTACCGTCTGGTAATGGGTAAACTGCGCCCGTGGGTTCCCCCCCTTACGGAGACCATTGATCCGGATCTACTGGAAAGGGTGATAAATACACTCTTTCCAGTAGTTATAGACAGTCCCTCACTACCCCAACCATTATCAGATTGGTCCCCTGACTTAGGGGTAACAGAAGGAGAGTTAGACCGAGCTGTGCGTAGATTGAGTGCGCGAAACACCGCGCCTGGCCCGGATGGTGTCCCTGGCCGTGCGTTGGTGTTGGCTCTAGGTGCTCTAGGGGACCGTCTGAGGCGGTTGTTCAATAGCTGTCTTCAGTCAGGCGTGTTCCCCAGCCGTTGGAAGGAAGCCGGATTAGTCCTCTTAAAGAAGCAAGGCAGGCCCGCAGAATCACCCTCTGCATATCGTCCCATTTGCCTGCTCGACGAGGTTTCCAAGCTCTTTGAAAGAGTGATTGCTGAAAGGCTCGTCGGGCACCTGTCGAGAGTTGGTCCCGACCTGTCTGAGAACCAATATGGCTTCCGGCAGCAGCGTTCCACAATAGATGCGATACTGCGCGTCCGCTCGCTGTCGGATCAGGCAGTGTCCCGGGGTGGGGTTGCGTTGGCAATAAGCCTAGATATCGTAAACGCCTTTAACTCCCTACCCTGGAAGGCAATCAGGGAGGCTCTTGTTCATCACAGGATTCCTTCCTATTTGCAGAATATTGTCGGGGCTTATCTGCACGACCGGCACATTCGCTATGTGGGCCGGGACGGTAGCGTCCAGCGGAGGGAGATTACATGCGGAGTTCCACAGGGATCTGTCCTGGGTCCTTTATTGTGGAACCTCGCTTATGATGCGGTCCTGCGTGTCGAACTTCCCGCTGGTGTCCATGTCATTTGCTACGCAGATGACACGTTGGTAATGGCCAGTGGAAGTACCTTTGAGGAGACTATCCGGCTTTCAGAGCTCGGAGCGGCAAAAGTCGTGGCTTCAATCCGCGAACTGGGTTTGGAGATAGCGCCTCATAAAACTGAGGCTCTATGGTTTCATAAGCTGCCGAGGACCAAGGAGCCACCCAGTTCGTCAGTCCACGTTGGAGATGCGCAGGTCCAGGTTGGGCGATACATAAAGTATTTAGGCCTGACCTTGGATGGTCGGTGGGGCTTCGAAGAACATTTCGAACGCCTGGTCCCTCGAGTTGAGAAGGCTGTGGGTGCTCTGCACAGACTGCTGCCTAATATTGGGGGACCTCGAGAAGAAGTTCGCCGCCTCTATGCGGGTGTCGTGCGATCGATGGTCCTTTATGGGGCGCCTGTTTGGTCAGCTCGACTGTCAGGCGCCCGACGCTGTAGAACGAAAATTTATCGTTTGCAGCGGAAAATGGCCATCCGCATCGCACGAGGATACCGTACGGTGTCTTTTGAGGCGGCAACTCTCCTGGCTCGCTTTCCGCCATTGGATATCCTGGCGGATATGGATGCCAAAGTTTACGAACAAATTCGTGCTGTCCGCCAAAATGGCGGTAGAGTGCCAGGAGTGGCGTTCGTTAGGCTGAGGCGGCAGGAAAGGCGACACGCGCTTGAACGGTGGCGTGAGCGGCTACAAAAGCCGGAGATCTCATGTAAGCGCGTTGTCGAAGCCATTCTGCCGCACTTCGAAGTCTGGCTGAAGAGAGAGGAGCGTGTCTCCTTCAGGCTTACTCAGGTGCTGACCGGTCACGGTTGCTTTGGTGAGTACCTAAACAGGATTGGGCGAGAGGCCACGACAAATTGCCACCACTGCGGGGGTGACCTGGATTCCGCACAGCACACGCTCGAGGAGTGCTCAGCATGGGCCTCTGAGCGGCGGGTCCTGGTTGCCAAGATCGGGCGAGACCTGTCTCTGCCAGCCGTAGTTAAGGCTATGCTGGCAGATACAGAAAATTGGAGGGAAGTAGTCTCGTTTTGTGAGACTGTAATGTCCCAAAAGGAAGCTGGTGAGCGGGGTCGCGAGAGGGCCGATCCTGCTCGTAGAAGGCGTCGAGGAGGTAACCACCTTGATGCCTAACACGCCGAAATCCCGCCTGCATAAACTTCAGGCGGACCTTTGGGGCCACGGGTGCGTAGAGTGGGGACTCTAGGTGCCCACCTTGTGGTCTCAGGGAAGACGGTGGCACAGTGGTCACGTGCTGCCGTAGACAGCAAGGCTTAAAGGAGACACCCGTCTCCCTAGGGATGTGTCGTAACAGGCGTTGCACCGTGGAGGCGCCGGAGCAGGTCTCTTATAGAGGACCCGGTGCCTCCATTCAGGTGTTGAGGGTGGCCACCGGGGTGGTTTTAGTGAGGTAAAAATCCCACACTCCCTAGTCTTTTATCCCCAAAAAGGCTGGGCGCCTTTTGAAGGTTTCCCCCCGTCATCAAAAAAAAAAAAAAAAAAAAAGGAGGATTTCACATGTTAAATGTTGTTAGAAAAAATATGTCATTTTTGTTTTTAGATTGGGGTAGATAGACCTTAGAGGTGCGCTAAATATTTAGACGGTTGCGTTATAAAACTTAAGAGGCTCTGTATTTTGTCTACAATTCTGAACTTGGTGCTCTTACTAAGATTTGCCAAATCCAAATCATATTCTTTTTAAGCTTGGAATCCGACCAAAGACCCTGAGCCTTCTAGATCAAACATGCAGGTATTTGAAATAAGTTTAGTTTACGAAATATTACATGGGTTTTATTGACGTTGAAATAAAGGCGGAAATAATGTCACTTTGAATTGATTGAAGCACCAACATGTTAGTGGGTTAATTACGTATGCATGTGTGATGGTATTTTTTACGGGGGGAAAATCATCGTATGACTACTCCCGCCTGGGTAAGATGGGAGGGAGTGTCAGACTCTTACTGACTAAAAACCACCCCGGTACTTCTCCTGCACGTCGAGCCGGAGCCCCGGTTACCCGTTAGGTTCTCCGCGACTCCGAATGTGTAATGGGTTACCACTGGTTACCACGTTACCAGACTTAAACAAATGACAGATGTCCTTCGTGTCAATATATGTATGTTCTGCGTGTATCTCTAGAGTAACCAGGTGCCACAGTCGTTGTTCTAAGAGACTGTGTCTCTTTTGCTAAATTTCTGGTAAACGAAAAAGTCATGCAACGAAATATTCTTCTTCTAATATTCAATATTCTATCAAACCATATTTCAAGCAAAGATTCCGAATACCACATCAACCGAAAGTTTCACTAACAGAATTACTTAAAAAATACGAAGTTATTGCTAGCAAAAACTATTTCTACCCTTGCCCTAAGTTGCTATAATAACTCAGGGTTGGCACGCTCTAACTCAATTTTTCTTTCAGCCCCATGTCAACTAAGATACATGACTGGAAGTATATCACACCGTACACTATTCGACATGAAAGTAAATGTACTAAGAATAAATATTATGGAGCGATCTCAGTTTTATGGGTCTATTAGGATTTGCTGTTGTTTAAAAAGAAGAATATTGGGTTTGTTCGTAACTTAAATGGGTGGATTTTTGTGAAAGGAGATAGCGTAAGTTCGCCTTTTTGCGTACATCTGATCGTCATGAATGTAAGGTACCGAAAACGTGTAAGATTAAACAGATATTATGTACTAACTTCTACAGTACAGTACAGTATTGTACAGTCCAGTAGCAGCGCGACAGTCGCCACGTCGCGGGTCGCGAAATGCTGCTTATTAATATGAGCCTCTAGTATGGCTTGAAACTAGTCAAGTTCATCGTCAATAATTACGTGAGTAAGCTGAAAACATAATAATATATTTAGTATGTCTCACCACCAAAGAGCCATCAGACCACCACGGATGGGGCCCAATAGGGCTAATGCGGATAAGGAGCCGCGGAGAACTTAACGGGTTACCGGGGCTCCGGTTCGAGGTGCAGGAATAGGAACAGGGTGGTTTTTAGTCAGTAAGAGTCTGACACTCCTTCCCGCCTCACCCAGGCAAGAGGAGCCATTCGATGATTTTCCCCCTTAAAAAAATGATCTATAAACCTATATTTACTAGGCAACAGGCTGTGTTCCGTACAACGTCCTTAACGCATGATTTATTGAACGTTTCAATACAACACGCAGCTCTAATCACTTGATTCGTTCGAAAGTTTATTTGTTTGGATGTCTGAACCTACAGAATAGAAATCTATTCTGTAGGTTCAGCATGATTGACGGACAGACATCCAAACAAATAAACTTTCATATTTATAATATTAGTGTGATCTCTATCTCCGTAACTATAACTGCAATTTCATTGTGGGAATTTTGAAAGTAGGCAGTTTAATTATAAGATGAGATATAGGCGATCAACGACCATTCTCGAGTCCAAAGCCAGATTAAAAATAACAAAAGCATCCCTTTACACAAGGATGAGCCCTGTTGAAAACACAGCATTTGTCTTGTTTTCCTATATTATGACAGCATAAAACATATTTATGTTGTTCCTCGTACATTCCAGTTCCCCCGGCGGTCCTACCCGGCGAATATTAATTCTCCTGTTTGTTTTGACATCATGAACGTATTTTTACTTGAAGAAAATTTTCATA
Organism: Spodoptera littoralis; assembly: GCA_902850265.1. Lineage (NCBI taxonomy): Eukaryota > Metazoa > Arthropoda > Insecta > Lepidoptera > Noctuidae > Spodoptera > Spodoptera littoralis. Next base: position 8,041,447 of record LR824555.2, on the reverse strand, counting down.
ATGTTTGATAGGAATATTAAGTAGGCTTCCGTTGTGAAGTGAACGAGGATTATGTTTGCCGATAAATCGATGCGAGAAGCAATGTTGTCAAGTTTTGAAGTTGTGTTTTTATTGAACGTCATTTATGAAGTGGCGTGGGAATTTGTTGTTTATTACGTAACATGACATCACGCCTTTTATCTCCGAAGGGGTTGTAGAGGTGCACATTATGGCACTGTATGCTATTGTACAATGTGACACCCACTTTTCACTATTTATGTTATGAGTCCCATGTAATAGGGGGTGAGCTTATTGCCATAACTGGGCGCAATTCATGACTCCGTGCTAGTATTGCGAATTTTTAAAAATCGTTGTAGTTCTTTGCCCGACCCGGAAATCGAACCCGAGACCCGTTGCCAGGCAGTGCGACCACTCGGCCAAGGAGGTAGCCGTTATTTATTCTTGTTTTTATTTAACGTGTTAAATGTTGATGGGCTGGTTTTAAAGATAGATAGGATTAGGTAAAATGGTCTATTAAAGACGCATGGGTAGTTCCAGGAGTGTCGGGTAAGTCTTTATTACATCATGTGAATTATTTGTCTTTTTCTGCAATTGTACACCAATCTTTATAACATTTTAGGCATTTTTGTTTCGCTTTAAAAAAATGCTATTACAGCTCTTTTTTATGGCATAACGAGCAGACGGATCACCTGATGGTAAGCAATCGGTGTCGCCCATGGACACCTGGAACACCAGAGGCGTTACAAGTTCGTTACCAGCCTTTTGGGGAATTAGGAGTTTGAGGATCGTTGGGGATTCAGGAATTGGGGAGATTGGGGAAGGGGAGGGTAATTGGGCCTCCGGTAACCTCACTCACACGACGAAACACAACGCAAACGTTGCTTCACGGTTTTCTGTGAGGCCGTGGTATCACTCCGGTCGAGCCGGCCCATTCGTGCCGAAGCATGGCTCTCCCACACTTAAAAGCTTCATCCAAATGTTGTGTGTAAGAGATCGTTTTGTGCCATAACACCGCCAATTGTACACTATACATTTTTATTTGTTGTCTTATGTATGTGGTGCACAATATAGTATAAATAAAAAATTATTAAAGGAAAGGTATTTTTTCCATCTAACCAAAAGATCACACCACACTTTCTGATCTCTCTTTCTTTTTCTCTTTGACTGTATTTAGGTGTTGCATTGTTCTCACACAATCGCACCAACAAAACTATGTAACTAGAGAATTGTATTGTAAACCCGATTGAAAAAGAGTAACCTATGGAGTTTCTTGCTCGTTCTTCTCTATAGGAATCTACACCTTGGAATGAGCAAATAGCTTCACTTCAAAATTTTTGTTGTTGACGTAGCAAAGTGCCTGGTCTAATTGAAATAGTTAAATGATTTTGGCTTTGACTTTGACTTTGACCAATCAAAACCAACTTAGCTGTGTGTCTGCAGTTGCTCCGGAGCTCTTCATCACAGGATATTCCGTCACCTTACCGCTGTGTGAGTATGTACCACAGCTTAATCATTTTGCTACAAGGGAGGGGCTGAAGCGATTTTTAGCTAACTCAATATTTCTAACTAAAAATGACATATCAAAGAAATTCTACGGGATTGCTCAACATCCCATGCCCAAAGAGGTAGGTAGTTAAAGTAAAAATGATATAATTATTAACATAACATAACATCACGCCTTTTATCCCCGAAGGGGTAGGCAGAGGTGTACATTATGCCACTGTACAATGTAACACCCACTTTTCACTATTTATGTCATGAGTCCCATGTAATAGGGGGTGATCCTATTACCATATATCGGGCACAATTCCAGATTCCGTGCTACTACTGAGAATTTTTTAAAAACCCAGTAATGCTTTCCGACCCGGGAATCGAACCCGAGACCCTTTGCCTGACAGTCGCACTTGCGACCACTCGGCCAACGAGGCAGTGAATATATTTATTAATTTTATTAATAACCTCTTTATAATTTCTTTAATGTTACGGGTGTCCATGAGCGGAACTAATTACTTATCATCAGATAATCTGTCTGTTCGTTTAGTTCCCACAAAATTGAAGAATGTGTAAGTAATATGACTGACTGCTTCATTGGGCGAGTTGTCGCAAGTACGACTGCCGGGCAAGAGGTCTCGGGTTCGATTCCCGGGTCCAACAAAGTACTACTGGGTTTTAAAAAAATCTCAGTAGTAGCACGGAGTCTGGAATTGTGCCCGGTATGGCAATAGGCTCACACCTTGTTACATGGGAATGAAAATAAATAGTGACAAGTGGGTGTTACATTGTACAGTGGCATTAAGTGGCGTAATGTGCACCTCTGCCTACCCCTTTGGGGATAAAGATGTGATGTTATGTTATATTATGATGTACGTAATATTACATACGTAATTTACGTCAAACACCATACCTCATTCACGCCATCAGCTCACGTCTCGACACGCTTCGTTAAGACGCAGTATAAAATCTAATCCCCCAACACACCTCCTGGGGCAATTTGACTCGAGAGGAACTTAATTCCGCACTAATTCCAAGTCAGTTTTGCTGAGAATTGAATCGAAATGTCTACGTGAGGAGTTGCAGACTCTAACGTTATGATTACAGAAGCTGGAGTGAGCATTGCCTACTAAGTGTGTTGGAAGTTCTAGACTTAAATTAATGTAGTAGGCACGCTTTAACTTGTAGACTTGTTGAAGTGGGTACATCGTTGAGATGCAGTGATGATATTGGTCTATTTGTTTGAATGATAGTGTTTGTTATTGGTTGATGAATTGATATATTGTTTGTGCTGTCGTCGCTAAAGTATGCGTCATAACTCAGTATACGCTAATTATCGTACGTTTTTGAAGTAAAAGAAATAGATGACTGGTGTTAGTGTTAGTTCCACTAACTTTTTTTTTTTTGAATAATGCCACTGCGATACAAGTTAAACTTATTACTAAACACTATTATTTCACTCCATTGGCGCACTGTCTGTGCTACTACTGGAAATCCGAAAAGAATAGGTACTTGGACTATTCCCAAAATCCAGATTAATATTGCTTGCAAACTGACTGCCTCATTGGCCGAGTGGGCGCAAGTGCGACTGCCGGGCAAGGGTCTCGGGTTCGATTCCCGGGTCGGGCAATGTATTACTGGGTTTGTAAAAATCTCAGTAATAGCACGGAAATGTGCCCGGTATATGACAATAGGCTCACCCCCTATTACATGGGACTCGTAACATAAATAGTGAAAAGAGGGGTGTTACATTGTACAGTGGCATAATGTGCATCTCTGCCTACCCTTTCGGGAATAAAAGGCGTGATGTTATGTTATGTTATTGCTTGCAAATTCGAGCTTGGCAGTTGTTACTATCTCTATCAATTAACCAATCAACAACGGATGTTATGTCTAAATTATTAATACATGACGTCAAAACTTTTATGTCCTTTGTAATATTAAAATTAATATGGTCGGTTTTCGACTACTGGGCGACCTGAAGTTCTACTACTAAAATCTAATTTAATCTGTAAGATTACTCACTAAACAAAGGAGGCAGTAAGTATCAGTATTATTATTCTAGCAAAACAATTCTATATAAACGAACACTACACATAAAAAAACATTTATACACAAAAAACATAATAACATAACAGCACGCCTTTTAGTCCCGAATGGGTAGGCAGAGGTGCACATTACGGCACTTAATACCACTATACAATGTAACACCCAATTTTCACTATTTATGTTAATTTCACCCCACTATTTATGTTATTTAACCCACTTTTCACCATTTATACACAAAAAACTTTCATAAAATACGTACCACGTCTCACGGTAGGCATTACAATTAATTCGACGTCAAGTCCTCGTAGCTCCAGCCTACCGTTACATCTAAGTCAGGACCTGGAATACTAAACACAAGCACTAATTACTCTGCCTATGACATCAGCCACAAAAAGGCTCCGTAATTAGGATCTGGCAACATGTTTTAGGGTTCCTCATAGCAATGTTATAAAGGGTTTTAAAAATATGAAGAAGTAATACAGAATTTAACGCATTGAATGCCGTGTCGGACAATGATGACCGACGCTAGCGGAGGATTAGCCTTTAACCCGTCGAGCGTCCGCGTTCCTTATGATCCAACGGGTGCACACGTGACATTTAGAGAATGAAAGAAAGAAAGAAAATGCATTTATTTGGCCATTGGCACACGAAAACAAGGATCATTACAATATAAATAAAAAATACAGTCAAAATAAAAACAAAACATTAATAATAGATTTTATAAAAGAGAAAGCAGCATGGAGCATTTTTTCTTATGATCCACCGGGTGCTCATAAGGACGCTCGAGGGGTTAATAGTTTTTGTTGGTAGTTAAAGGCTTAGAAGAAAGAAAATAGAAGTGTGGAACATAGCCGTTTGTAAAAAATTATGTATTTACATGCTGACTTGGAAAAAGTATTTTAAAATTCACAGTATTAAATATATTGTAACATGCTAATCTCCTATTACATGGGACTTATACTATAAATAGTAAAAAGTGGGTGTTACATTAAAGTGGCATTAAGTGTCGTAATATGCTGCAGCTCTGCCTACCACTTCGAGGATAAATGATGAATTAAATCCATAGAACACAGTTTGATATTATGCACTCGTTCAGCAAGAGGGTAGTCTAGTGTTTAATTCCAATAATTTCATTTTATTATTTTTAACCGAACAAGCCGGGTTCCGGAAAGGCTTTAGCACCATAGACCACATTCATACGCTGCGGCAAGTTATACAGAAGACTGAGGAGTATAACTTGCCACTATGCTTGGCGTTTGTGGGCTATGAAAAAGCCTTTGATTCGATCGAGACCTGGGCGGTGCTGCAGTCTCTCCAGCGTTGCCATATCCACTACAGATATATCGAGGTGCTACAGTGTTTGTATAGAAACGCCACCATGCGCATCCGACTCCAGGAAGATAGCACGGAACCAATCCAATTGCAGAAAGGCGTGAGACAGGGAGACGTGATTTCTCCGAAACTGTTCACCAACGCATTGGAGGACGTTTTCAAGCTTTTAAACTGGAGTGGACTGGGCATCAATATCAATGGCGAATACATCACACACCTCCGCTTCGCCGATGATGTAGTTATCATGGCGGAGTCGCTGGAGGATCTAAACACCATGCTCAGCGACTTTGATATCGTCTCCCAACAGGTGGGTCTTAAAATGAACATGAACAAGACCAAAATCTTGTCAAACGTCCATGTTGCACCTGTACCGGTCATCGTTGGGAGCGATATCCTCGAAGTTGTAGACCATTATACATACTTAGGGCAGATTATACAGCTAGGTAGGTCCAATTTCGACAAAGAGGTCGCCTGAAGAATCCAACTTGGATGGGCAGCGTTCGGGAAGTTACGCGAAATCTTCTCATCGAAAATCCCTCAGTGCCTAAAGACCAGGATGTTCAACCAGTGTGTGTTGCCGGTGATGACGTATAGTACCGAGACTTGGTCCCTGACCTCTGGCCTTCTGGAGAAGCTCAAAGTCGCTCAGCGTGCGATGGAGAGAGCTATGCTCGGGGTTTCTTTGCGCGACAAAATCCGATGTATGGAAATTCGCCAAAGAACAAGAGTTACCGACATAGCTCGCAAAATCTGCAGACTAAAGTGGCAATGGGCAGGCCACGTCGTTCGAAGTAGTCAGTCCTTCGAGCAGCTAGGCCAGGAAAGTCCTTGAGTGGAGACCACGGACCGGAAGACGAAGCGTGGGCAGGCCTCCCGCTAGGTGGACCGACGACATCGCCAGAGTTGCGGGGAGCCAGTGGATGCGGGTGGCGAGTTGTCGTTCAACGTGGAGGGCTAAGGGGGAGGCCTTTGTCCAGCTGTGGACGTCTTCCGGCTGTTGATGATGATGATGATTTTTAACCGACGAGCATACATGAAAAGATGGATGCCTGTTGACGAAGCGAAAGAAGTATGTAGGAATCGTAGTAATTGGCGTTCCATAGTCTCTGCCTACCCCCATGGGAGACAGCCGTGAAGTTATGTATGTATGTAGGTATGTATTCCTTGCTGGAATCGGACCCGGTACACGTTACGTAGCAGGCATTTATACAGCCACAGCGCCATGCAACTATGCATGTCATATAAGTGACAAAATTCTATGGCGGTGGCCTTAAAGACACACAGATTATACAGTCCAGGAAACACAGACTATGATAAAGAATTTCACTTGTTAACAGTAAAAAAAAATGTAATATGACATACGGAACATTTATACCACATGTCCAACTCAACGAGTCCGAGTGAGACCAGATTTTTTCCCTAATGTCCCGGCTTTAATGGGCACCGCAATATGTTAGCAAAAGTTTCTCTTTTTTAATCACCTGATGAGGAATTTACGAATATTTTATTTTTTATTATTGTTTTCTGTTGTGGAACCAGGGGTTTGGGAGAAAAATCACTGTTTCGACAAATTCGTTTGGTTTTTGAGCATTGACTGGCGTTATGGGTCTGTCTGGTTGCGACCGATTTTACATTACATAACATCATTCATATTATAATGAATTGCCTATTTAAGTAACTTCTAATATGGCAGATTATAGTAATTTTATGGATTCAAACCCCTTTTATAAAGGAATATCTTACATCACACATCACACATACCCTTTATCCCCGAAGGGACACTTAATGCCACTGTACAATTTAAACCCACTTTCCACTATTTCTGTTATGAGTCCCATGTAATAGGGGGTTAGGATATTGTCATATACCGGGCACAATTCCAGATTCCGTGCTACTATTGAGCATTTGTTAAAAAACCCAGTAATACTTTGCCCAACCCGAGAATCGAACCCGAGACAATTTGCCCAGCAGTCGCATTTGCGACCATTCGGCCAACGAGGCAGATTTTCTGAAGGTAGGCTATAAATAAGAGATTTCTGTTTTAGAACATGGTATCCCTCTTACTCCCAACCGCAATTATTGACTATCGTTTTTGTCTAATGGTTTAAGTGCAGCTAAAGCTTAAGTCCCAAGAAGGTATATATCAGCTTAATCCGATTATTATATAGATCCTCAAAAATGGGGTCGAGTATTATTGCGCTTTCGTATATTAAACTGTCAAACACCGCGAGGACACCGGTGACCGCAACCTATTGTTCTTTAATTGTGTTTATAATGACGGTACTCAAAGAGTTAAAACTCTTTCTATAATGCATAAACGAAACATAACTCTATAAAAAATATTTTTCATACCAATAGAACTGTTTACCCTAGAAAGTTAAGAAGCGTAATGATACATCAGACGGCTTGCGGCTCGCTGCGGCGTTCCTATTTAGATAGCGTCGTTCAAACGTTCGCCTCACGGAAGATTTACGAAACATCTACAAAGAAATGTTGAAATGTATTTATTATGGTTTATTTTTGTTGTTATTTTACTACAAAAGCCATCTTGTTTACCGTTAAACCCGTTGTTATTCCTCGAAGGAGTACGTAGAGGTGTATATAAAATAATATTTCAGTACAGTCGTAATATTTCTTGAATTTCGGACAAAACTGAGTATCATTAGACCTATGCCAGTATAGGTAGATAAAGAACTTATTATGCTCCTTGTTACTCCTAAAAATGGAACATTGTTGGAGTATTATTGGTACCAAAGATAGAGTAGTCGCCTGTCCATCGGTGAAGATAGGTACTAGTTCCAAATTGTAGATTCGTGTCGAAAATAACTCAATCTCAACAGTGAAGTCAAGTCTTGTTCAAACTTGACTTAACTGCACGGTTGGTGCGATGGCTGGGCAACCGGGTTCGGTTCCTGCACGAAGCAACTCATTGTGTGATCCAAAAATTGTTGTGTCGGTACTGGGTGCCATGTGTTTATAACCTTATTTGTTTGTAAACGCATCCACGAAACAGAAGAAAATCCTAGTATGGGGCAACGTTTTTTTAAATACAAAACATGACACTGCATCGTCCTTATGCATATTTATCTGTTCACTTTATACACGAATGCTTATATACAATGGTGCATGAAAGATGCCAGTAGGTAACCAGAAACACAAAGGATTATTATTATTATTAGGATATCTATCATGCTTATGAATAACCGAACGTATATTCGGACTCCATTTGACCTCGCGAACTAAGGCGTAGTTAACACCCAGTATATCTAATATCTCTAGATAAATAAAAATGTGCTTAACATTAATCAATCGTGGTGTAAGCTGGCCTAAGTCCCAGCACTACCAGAGAAGCCGTATTTATTGAGACACGGATATTAAATTGTCTGCAAAGAGGAATGTTTTCATCGGATTATGTTGGATATAGTATAAGATACGATCCGTTCGCCACATATTTTGTTTTGTCAGTTTTAAGTTCAAAATCGAAGTTATAGTATGTTGGACTTTTCATTTTGAAAATTCTGGGTTTAAAATGGAATTACAGACTGACTGGTATAAAACTATAAGGTTTATGTTTATTACTTAGATTGCTTAAAATATAAGTACCTTTTTATACTTGATAGGTCAATTTTCACCATCTCGCCTGGTGGTCAGCGACAATGTGACCTAATGTAAGCACTAAGCACATCATAATTTTATTTATCATCACCAACAAGTAACAATAACCCACAAAAAAAAACCTTTTATACCTATTACCCCCTTCCCCAATATTCCCAATCCCCGAACCCCCACAATCCTCAAATTCCTAATCCCCAAAAGGCCAGTAACGCACTTGTAATACCTCTTATATTTCAAGTATCCATGGGCGGCGCTGAATGCATAACATCAGGTGATCCATCAGCTGGTTTACAGGCACGTCTCACAAAAAAAAAATCTTGAGAAACAGTTCAGATGAAACAGAATTAAAAAAAGATAGATACAAAATTTCACTCCATACGATTGCAAATAAAACAGGAAGGCTAGACTGTATTTACAAGGCTTACTTCACCATACGAGGGCGTAGCTTTGTATTTTACTTATGGTTATACGCCGGCGTCTCAGACTGTCTTTTTGTGATACGCCATTCACACGTCTGCTACGCTTACCGGTGCAACATTGCATGTAGTGGCTATGGGAACAACGTTTACGTTTAGTTATTGCGCGTTTTATAGGATTTTCACCTTTGTATCTATTTATGTAAAAGGTCTAATTTGTATAAAAGCTAAATCAATGATAGGTGAAATTTTGTTTGTTTTGATAATAACAGTGATCATAACAACATCACGCCTTTTATCTCCGAAGGTGTAGGCAAAGGTACTTAATACAGTGATCAAAGGTTTCTAAGTCATGGAAATCTTCGATTCATTGTTGACTTCGAATGAAAAACCTGAATATTAGCTTGCAAAATAGATACGACTTGGATCAGTCAAAGTCTGTCTCTGTTTGTCTAATCATTCTGCACAAACTGCTGCTAAAACCAGGCTAACTTGGATTAAAACCATAAAAAATAACAAGAACAATTTGACCAAAACTTAACACATCTTCTGTAATAACGATTTTTGCATAACACTGTAAGGGAATCCACAAGAAAAAAAGGATAATTTCATCACAAACACTTATAATAGAAGAATAACAGTTCCAGTAAGTCTATAATACAAATACAGTAGTAACATGATAAGCACAAACGCAAGTCCACAAACCAAGTAAATCAGAATTATCATATTATTTTCCATTATTAAGAACATATCCATGGACTTTATATTAAGATCTAAGAACATATTAACATACATTGTCCTTCAATATTTTCGCTTACAAATGAAATTCACATGTTCATGACATTTGCAAGAATGACATATTTCTAATTTTGACATTTGATGTGACAATTTTAGGTGTGCAGGTGGATAAAATTGGAACTAATGTGTTTTGTTTGCAATTTGACAATTCAATGACAGTTCTGCATAGAAACTAGCGACACTTTCAATTGTATTGTTAAATTGGTGTAATTTTAGGGCTGGGGTACATAGTATCAGTAGAGATTTCGAAGAATGTGTTATGTAGCGAGAAAAAGGTCGAACATTTTAAATAGCCCTTTTTGATTGATTTATGACTACACGATTGGCGCAGCGGCTGGGTAAACAGTTGCTTCGCATCGTGTCGTGGGTTGGATCGGGCGCGGAACTAATTTTAATGTAACATACAAATAAAATCGTTGTTTCGGGTCTGAGTTCATAAACGAAATAAAATCAGTTGTAATAAACAACCATATAGGCAAGTGAGAGGAATATCTAATTATTATATAAATCGAAATCTAATATATGGTGTCGTGGTGGCCCGGAGGTTTAAGACGCCCATGAGGGTGCGGGTTCGAAACCTACCAACGGCAAGTACCAATGTGACTTTTTCCGAGTTATATGTACTTTCTAAGATTATTTAGACACCACTGACAAACGGTGAAGGAAAAACATCGTGAGGAAACCTGGACTTATAATTTCTAATTATAAGTTTGAAATCGCCAACCCGCATTGAGCAAGCGTGGTGATTAATGCTCTAACCTTCTCCGTGTGAGAAGAGGCTTTGCTCAGCAGTGGGCATTTATAGGCTGTTGATGATATAAATCGAAATCTAATATATGCAATACAAATTACATTGTAGTTTGAACCACACTATTACCGTCCACCTACCTACATATCATATTTTCAGTTAAAAACCCTTCTTCACAAATAAAAACATGTTAAACCAGGAAATGAACATTAGAATAGACACAACTACACCACTATAATAATGTAACCAAAACACACTCACATAGATACGCGAGCGTACCAATTTGCTAGGAACACATTATACATTTTTGTACGAAGGTATGGAACCCTCGAAATATCATCTACCTTCATAATGGAACCACCTGAAAAAGGTCGAATGCCATACTATTACAGTACTCCTGATATAGAGTAAGAAGTTTATAGAGGAGTTTTTTTTTGCGTCATTGTTTTAAGGATTCTAGGGTCTTAGGATTCAATCCTCTTTGGGGCCACGGGTGCGTAGAGTGGGGACTCTAGGTGCCCACCCTGTGGTCTCAGGGAAGACGGTGGCACAGTGGTCACGTGCCGCTGTACACAGCAAGACTTAAATAAGACCCCCCGAAGCTCTTGAATCCAATACCGATCTATCGACATTGGGATTGCGAAATTGTGTACTCTTGAGTTGCAACACTAGCGCCCATTGCATCAGTACTACGTGGATATCGAATGAACTAAATGGTATTATGTTTGGCTTTATATTCCGTACTCCGAACGCTATTGTAACGTTTACGATTGTGGTTGTACAGTGTTGACATTGAATCATTATTGAGATTTTATTGGATTGAAATTGCATTGACATTGAAAGTGGTTTCAAGAGTAAGCACCCAGGTCTCTTTTAGAGGACATGGTGCCTACATACAGTTGTTGAGGGTGGCCACCGGGGTTATTTTAGTGAGGTAAAAATCCCACACTCCCTAGTCTTTTATCACCAAAAAGCTAGGGGCCTTTTGAAGGTGTCCCCCGTAATAAAAAAAAAAGGATTCGATCCCCTTAATGGGTCACGTGTAAATTGTTGGATATTCAAATTTCTGTAAACTGCTTCGTAGCAAATTAACGGGTAACTTAACGGGTTGCCAGGGCTTTAGATCGAAGAGCAGAAGTAGGAACGGAGTAGTTTTCAGCCAATAAGAGTCTGACACTCCCTCTCGTTTCTCCCAAGATGGTAACGGTTATCACAAAAACGTTTGCAAAATTGACATCAAACTTACACAAGACGTTATCATTTTCAAAATTCTCAGTTACTATATAGTTCAATATCGAACATTTTTCTCATGCTTTATTGTTTTAATACAAGCTTATTCCTCATTAATCTCACAAAATCTTCGAATAAAGTACCTTCTATAAGCAACAGTTAAATAAAAAGATAATTATGACAAAATACGAACTTAAGCTCATGAACATCTCATAATTCGCCTTGGTTTCATGACTGTAATGTTATACTATTTAATTGAAATAAATAATTATCCGACATAAAACCTTCTGTATACGTTCTTAAGTCTTCTACTTACTGTGACCAAAGAACAACCATAAGGAGGTCTAATGTTATAGAGGTTCGTTTGTACAAAACGTGTCTATTATAACTACGGAACACAACCTTCTGGGAATCACGAGTCCCCTTTTAATTTGAAAGAGAAATCGAAACCTGTATGTGCTTGTGGTATCCAATTTACCATATTACATTTACAGTTCACTCTATCTAACATCACCTTTGTCTCAAAGAGGTAAGGTTGGTTTTTGGGTGATAGTTGCTTTTGCAGGTTTGTGGATAAGTTTGTTTAAGGTCACTCAATGGGAATACGTGATATAATTCGCGTTTTGCATGAAAATTTCGTTAGAGACTTGTTATGTTTTGGTTTTTGGTTTATTAACGTTTTTTTGGTAATTATTTTTATTAATGGGTAGATTTACTTTGGTTTGTGAGTGTAGTTAATGTTTTAGTCTTAAAAAGTAGCATTACAATACTATCACGTCATGAATCCCTGTAAGGATTGGTAGAGATATGTACTATCTAATAGGCTGTTAAACCCACTCATAAGTTCAGGACAAAAATAATATTTTACCTACATTTGGTACACTTCCGAGACTGTGGACTCACGAATCAGTCCATTAAAAATAAATAACATTAAACCCCAAAAAAATTAAACAACAGAATCATAAAACCTCAACAAAATTTATTTTCCAAGCAAATAATCTTAAATAACGAATAAAAACACATAATTTTTCTTCGAGAACCTTCAATTTTCTTGTAGCCATTTTATGAAAAAAGTAAAGCATCAATACCATAATTACTTTCGCTACAGCCGAATGATTGATTGAGGGGTCCGACGGGCTCAACTAAATGAGCCCTGGAGACCCCTGTAGGCCCCTGTAGACCCTGTAATTACTAATCACCTGTTCTTACCTAATACTTGTGACTTTTCTGGTACATTGCCTTAATTTGCCAAATTATGCGTACTTTTAATGGCAATGTTCCTTTTGAATAGGAACGTTTATTGTAGACTAGCTTTTGCCAACAGCTTCGCCCTCGTTTTTATGGAATAAAATACAACCTATGTGTTATTCTAGATTAAGATCTATGTCTGTTTCAAATTTCATTCCGATCCCTTCAGCTGGTTCGAACTTTCGCATGTATAATATTACATAGTTGGACTAACTTTTGTTGCTGATTTCTCCTGTATTCATGGAAAAGTAATCTATCCATGTACAAGATTCCATAATCTATCTCTATGAAATATGAAGGTTCTGCTTGAAGGTAATTAAAACCTTTGTAAATAATGTCGTAAAGTTTAACGTATAAAGGCATACTGATGCCTTAGTATGAGTTGTTTTGCATTCTAAGTGTGGGAGAGCCATGCTTCGGCACGAATGGGCCGGCTCGACCGGAGTGATACCACGGCCGAGCAGAAAACCGACGCGAAGCAACGCTTGCGTTGTGTTTTGTCGAGTGAGTGAGGTTACCGGAGGCCCTATTTATTAAGATAATGTTCAATACTTTTTGCATTAAAGAACAATAATACATACGCCGTACATGCGTACAACCGCACAAATTAGTTCAGATTGGAACAAGTCCAGAATTTGTCTAATACCAAGATATTACAATAATAAAATTTAAAAAAAGAAAGATAAACATTTATTTGACAGCAGACAAGCACACAGATACAAAAAATAATATAAAGTTTAAAAAGAAAAGAAAAAAAGTGCTACTAATATTTCAAACACTAGGATAAGACAATAGAAAGTCTAATACAGATAGACCACACAAATTTAATCCCCAGAAGATCACTACTAAGTCTTTATCAGTTTAAGTAAAGTTCTAAAACAATAGTTGAACGGAGTTCCTAGAAGTAGGGAGACCTTTTAAAGTAATATCAAGCTTAAACTAAATAAATAAAATGAACGTTACAAAAATTCCTCTCGAGACTTAGTGGCTACTTGCGATACATAAGTTTATTTACTATGTACTTACTTATCTTGGGTAAGTAAGTTAGTACGTTTGTTTTGTGGTTCTGTATAGTTGCTGACTTCCCAGGTTCTTATCAAATAGTTTTATTTAGTTTACCTCGTTTGTTTGGGTTGAATTGAAGGCACGGTTGGTGACTAGGCAACCGGCTACTGCGCAACGTATGGCAGCTTCGATTCCAGCACGGAGCAATTCTTTGTGTGATCCACAAATTACATGAGGGTTCGAAACCTACCAACGGCAAGTACCAATGTGATTGTTTCCGAGTTATATGTACTTTCTAAGATTATCTAAACACCACTGATGGTGAAGGAAAACATCGTGAGGAAAACCTGGGTTTATAATGACTAATTATGAGTTTGTAATCGCCAATCCGCATTGAGCAAGCATGGTGATTGATGCTCAAACCTTATCCGTGTAAGAAGAGGCTTTGCTCATGAGTGGGCATTTATTGACTGTTGATGATGATGATAATGATGACACATTTAGAATACCAGAGGCCTTACTAAGAATTAGTTTCGCGTTAAAAGTATTAGGAACGAGACCGCGTTCGATGCTCTAATTGGTTAGTTCATTGGAGCCGGCGAATCAGAGTGCGTAATGCGGTTTTATTTCGATTACTTTATTTTTTTTTATGGCATAAGCCAGTAAACGAGCAGATGGATCACCTGATGTTAAGCAATCGGCGTCGCCCATGGACACCTGGAACACCAGAGGCGTTACAAGTGCGTTACCTGCTTTTTGGGGATTAGGAATTTGAGGATTGTTGGGGATTCAGGGATTGGGGAGATTGGGGAAGGGGAGGGTAATAGGGCCTCCGGTAACCTCACTCACACGACGAAACACAACGCAAGTGTTGCTTCACTTCGGTTTTCTGTAAGGCGTGGTATCACTCCGGTCGAGCCGGCCCATTTGCGCCGAAGAATGGCTCTCCCACACTTAGAATGCAAAACAAACTCATACAGGCATCAGTATGCCTTTATACGTTAAACTTTACGACATTATTTAGAAAGGTTTCAATTACCTTCAAGCAGAACCCTAAAAAGTTGCCTCATGAAAATAATATAGGGGCTCTGTCGTTGCTACGTCTCCAACTAAGTCGTAGAAATAGTTCATGCCTTGCAGGATTTTCTACTGCATTCATACATGGACTGTGTCATGTATGATTTCTTGTTCTATTTCTTTTATGATATGATTAACTATTACCCGTTGCTTCACTCGCATTGTTAAAGGAAGGACGTACTCTGTATTACTGGTACTCTACGGCCTTTTAACTATCTTCAGACATAAAAAAATATAAATATAGAAA
This sequence comes from Spodoptera littoralis, assembly GCA_902850265.1. Taxonomy (NCBI): domain Eukaryota; kingdom Metazoa; phylum Arthropoda; class Insecta; order Lepidoptera; family Noctuidae; genus Spodoptera; species Spodoptera littoralis. The sequence continues at coordinate 8,026,191 of LR824555.2, read as the reverse complement.
GACAAACAAACTCATTTTTCTATTAAAACACTACGTTCAGTTAGGGAAACATAAAATACCGGCCCATTCTTGACTCCGTGCTATACTTAACCGACAATTTCCAAAAGAAAATTCCAATAGTATTTTATCCGAAATGGGAATCAAGTCTGGAACTCCTTGGTCAGATTCCGTGTTAGCAATAGAAAATTTTTGAAAAACCTAATAATACTTGATGATTGTAGCTATAACAAGTGACAATTCGTGGTATTAATTAGATGCACCTGTGCCTACCCCGCAGAGTCCAATGCATAACGTTACGCCAGCTATATACAAAGTAATTTGGAATGAAAAACACGACATCTGTTGCAAACGGTCAGGTGGACGTTTAACAAAACATTAGGAGGAATGCAAAACATTGTGGTGTGTTTGCAATTAGGACGTTATATATATATACATTAGGGCGTGAATTAATTATACATTTTTGTGCGGTCTACAGATCACGTGATGGTAAGTGATCAATGCCACATGGATATTCGCGGTTTAAAATTTAGACTGCACGGTTGGTGCGGTAGCTGGGCAAGCGGCTGCCACGCAACGTGTCGCGGGTTAAATTCCCGCACGAAACAACTCTTTGTCTATTCCACAAATTGTTGTTTTGGGTCTGGGTGTCATGTGTATGTGAACTTATATGTTTGTAAACGCACCAACGACACAGGAGAAAATCGTAGTGTGGAGCAACACTTTTTTGATAAAAAAAATTCACCAATGCTTTGCAAAAGGTTAAAGGTCGCGGCAGGCCTAACATGAGATGCCGGGACGAACTGGACATCTAGAAAGAAAGAAAAAAGAAAGAAAGAAAGAAGAAAAAAATCTTTCTTTTTTTCTTCTTTCAGATGCCGGGACGAATTGGACATGTATGACAAGAATTGTCCGCAAAAAGGTTTATATAGAGAGTAGTGGAAGGAGGGTAGGGAGGCCTTTGCCCTGCAGTGGGACGATCATAGCTGAAAATAAATGACTAAGAAGGTCATTTCGTTTCGAAAATACAGGAGGTGACAGTTAATTCCGCAGGATTTTTTATTCGAGATAGAAAGTTTCGCGAAAAACGCACAGTTTCAGCCTACCAATTACTTTAATAAAAGTCTGTAAAGTGAAATTATTAAGCATTAAATTATTTCTCCTTGGTTGCAAGTGTGACTGCCGGGCATGGGGTCTTGGGATTTCCGTATCGGGCAATTATATTATTGGATTTTTTTAAATAATCTCAGTAGTAGCACGGAGTTTAGAATTGTACCCGATATATAGCAATATTTATTTATTTATTTATTTATTTAAAATGCTTCATGCACAAAGTGTACAAAAAGGTGGACTTAATGCCGTAGGCATTTTCTCCATAGGCTCACACCCTATTACATTATTATTGGACTCTAAATAAATAGTGAAAAGTGGGTCATTGTACAATGACATTAAGTGGCATGATGTGCAGCTCTGCCTACCCCTTCGGGAATAAAAGGCGTGATGTTATGCAAAATTATTAGCTCTGCGTAATTTTAAGCAGCTTAGAAATATGAAGCAGCATACAGCAGCAGCAAAGATCATAATTCTCTAGCACAAAAGCACAGATGCCCGATCATTTCTCATGAGTTTAACTAATAACTTGCAAAGGATAATGAGCTCTATTTCTTTCCCGTCCACTGCAGTATTTAGCGTAAAATTACAGAATAATCCAGTGTCTAATAAATCTAGAGTGAGATAACTAAGTAATGCATATTTTAACCGAGTTAACTAAAATGTGTAGTTAGTTTTTACTGTGTTTTGCAACTTTATTGTAAGAGTTTATGGTTAGTTTAAATAAATAATGTTGCGTGTACTTTTATGTAGTTAAATATGTGTATTAAATGAGTATGACTTATGAGTCATACGTCCTTATAGGTTACCCACCCACTGATAGGTTAGAAGTCGGTGCCACAAGCCTCACAACAAAATATAACTTAGGATGATCATGGTTATAATTTGTCATAAAATTGTGCACAGCTTAGGTAATATAAGGTATTTGTGTCGGGTTTAAAGAATAACTTTTGTTTAAAACTTTTGGCACCGACTTCTCACCTATCAGTGGGTGGGTAACCTATAAGTACGTGTGACTCGTAATAGTTATTTATTGCTTTCCTTCTACCCCGTTCCTTCTCCTGCACGCCGTTACGGAGTCCCGGTTCTTTGCGACAAATATTTTGGTATAGGTATCGTATGTTTATTCATTTTTTTTTTCACGGGGGGAAAATCATCGAATGACTGCTCCCGCCTGGGTGAGGCGGGAGGGAGTGTCAGACTCTTACTGACTAAAAACCACCCCGTTCCTTCTCCTGCACGTCGAGCCGAGCCCCGGTTACCCGTTAGGTTCTCTGCGACAAATATTTTGGTATAGGTATCGTATGTTTATTCATATTTTTATGAATGTAGTAAAAAGCGATTTTTTCAATATTACAAACAGACACTTCAAGTTTATTTATCTTTATAGAAAGATGTATATGTAGATTAATCGAATTTAAGTCTCATTTTATCCACTTATGCAAAGTTCAACGACTTTTTATATTCCAAATAAATATTGTTTACATTTAAAACTATATTTGGATCTTACAGACTTAATAATAAAGATTAGATGTGACGGCCAGTGGTCCTTTACACAGACATACTGAATAATATATCTTAATGAACATTAAATAAAGATCATATTTGCTTGATAATCTTGTTAGCGTAGGTTCGTTTGTTTTAATAAGAATTTCGAATGTTTGTTTGTGATGGCTGAGTGAGATTTAGTTCTAATTGAGACTAGTCTTGGCATGTATGTTTATCATTTGGGTTTGTGGTAAAGGTTTTTTTTAAAGAATAGGAATGTAAAATGTGTACTATTATAAAGGTTGAGTATCTGACGAATAGCAAAACAAAACAATTGGGTAGTTTCCAGGGTCTCAAACTTCAAAATCTAATTACTTCGTCAGTTAGATAACGAAAAAATATTAGACACGCATTTTTTTATTTTCTCGTGATAAAATGGCGCTAGTTTTAGGAGTGGGAGATTGTTACGTCAGAACGTGCTACAAAATGTAGCACGCTATGACGTCATACGATATTTCAAATTAATATATCGTCAAAAGTATTTAATTTTATGAAAAAACAAAAAAAATACGTGTCTAAAATTTTAAATTAATCTACCACATTTTAAAATAAAATTTAGGAAACTACCCTATTATAATTAAAAAGAATATTAAAACTAATAACATTGTCCAAAGTATATAGTATTTGCCAAGTTAGGACATAGTACATTGTTTTAAACCCACTTTTTATCACGTATGGTAGACGGTAGTAATGGATTATTTAGTATTCAAGATTATGTTTAACGGCTTAATCACGTCTGTTTGACTAGTAACCCGACTAATTTCAAGCCTCGCTAGGGGCCTATACTTAATTACTCATGAGTAGAATCACGCGACGTTGCCTAGCCAATCCTTTTTGCATTTTGAAACCCAAATATGTTAATTATTGCTTTCTTCGACCGAAACCAAATACAACTCAAATGCCTCATCGTCACGGTTCAAAATCTGCGCTAACCTCAACATTTTTCGGTAACCAAACGTCAAAAAAAGAACGATTTAAAAAACGAATCCTCGTCTAAACAAAAGAGGTAAGCCACGCGGCAACGGTGAAAAAAGTACGGTTGAGTTCTAAAGGAATTTGCGAGGGTTTCCTTGTCTATTCCCGGTTATTTGAAATTAAATCATCCCTTACAATATACGCGAGTTTCATACTAATAGCTTCTGAGAAAATTGTTGAAGAAAAGACCGAAGATGTTGTGTTAAATGGAAGTGAATTGTTTGGTGGCTTCAAGTAAATGACGAAGGTCTGATTTTTATTGCGCTTTACCTATATGTAGCTGGACAAGTTTTTGATAAGATTTGCTGTAGAGATAATATCAGTATGGGGAAAATCGAGACAGATAACAAATTAACGAGATGTTTGGTAATTAAGATGAATGTATCATTTACTACCTATTCCTTTGTATATTAGCGGTATTTTAGCCATAAGCTTATAACACAAAGAACACTACCCTCAAAACAGTCATACGAGACGAAAGCAGCATTCAGAACGAAAATGCTACAGTTTTTTTAACGTACATACAATCCATATCATTCCACCGCAGTATAAAAAGAACATCAGCACCACAAGCTATCCCATTCTGTCCAAATTGTTAAACCATTTACAACCTTACCTTTTTGTAATAGTGTTGTAAATTAAATAAATATTATGCATGTTTAGACTAGCTTAATTTGCGTCCATTTCGTTTCTATTAATTCCACATCTTTTGAACCTAAGGACCTAAGGACCTCATTTGTAAACAATGCGCACGGATTGTTTCGCATGTCCGGCCGTCGGTCCGTCCACCTGGCTGCTCCTATTTCCTAATTCCGTTCACAGATGTGGGCGGTAAGATTTTTTGATGCGGTAATTTGAAATTGATGTCGTGATTGTACAATTTTTAGATGTATAATGATTAACAGCAAAGTTTTTATTACATTTTACATTCCATCATAAATGCTCCAGGGTTTTCAAGAGATGAGGAAATACACAATTACCTCAAAGTTCCGACTGTACAATCGGAAATATATAGAACGGTTCTCGAGGCATCCAAAAACCCTCGCCAAAATACTTGCATAACTGACGCTCACTGCGATAAGGCTGAGGCTCAAGAACGTACTCTGAAAAGGCAGAACGCACTCAAGATCCTTCGCCGAAACGTCAAAACAAACCAATTTAATAGTTTTTTCCCTGAAAAGATAGACACAGATGAAATGCAAATGTTTCAAATATAACATTTAATTTTTACCATTTATATTTCTTATGTTATGTACGTACGAGTCACATATTGTAGAAACCACAGGTCTCTCTTTTTTCGTGTATATTCTCAAAAACCAAGTAGGTACTATAGGTAATAGCACTATTTAAATAAGCGATGATTAAATTTTAACATTAAAAACTAACGAAAAAGAAAATAAACTTGCAAAAACGTTTAAAATAAAATCGTTTTAAACTTTATTACATTTAAATGATCACGGCGGCCATTTAAAACTAATGTCTCAATAAAAAATAAATTATGACCATTCCATTGAAATGTCGCGTAAAATTTTCTTGCTTGAATGTCCATTGCTGGGTACGTATGTAGGTTACAATAAAAAACTCATTAAACGAGGATTTTCAGTAACAATGGATTAAGAATTCATAAAAAGCTAAATCCACGTGGCTTGTCGTGAATTAAACTGTCATGTGAGCTGTGCCGTTGTAGAATTTTGTATATTATATGCTACGTGTATATGGTACATAGTATTATGACAGGTACCATGTTCGGCTGGTTTACATGGTCGCAAGAGAAAATTATAGTTTACATTAGGATTTTCTCCTGTGCTGTGGTTGCGTTTACAAACATACAAATTCACATACACATGACACCCAGACCCGGAACAAAAATTTGTGGATCACACAAAGAGTTGTTGCGTGTGGGGATTGAACTCACTAGACGTTGCGCGGCAGCCGGTTGTCAAGCCATACCATACCATTTTCATTACAACTCATTTAGTAGTACGTAACTACTAATATAACTTCCGTCTCTGTCATTTTAAAAAGGCTTTGTAGTGACGGAACTATACTTAGCGCCACTTGAGTGGCGTTTGAATTTGGACATTTATTTCTAAGAAGTTAAAGATTTGAAAAAACTAGTAAATATGGCGAATATAAAAAAAACAGTATTTAAAAATATGGGTAAAGTAATACACACACAAAAATCGACTAACCGACATAATTCCAGACTGTGTGCTAATTTTTTCGAAAGACTACGCCCGACCCATTAAAACCTGTGACCTCTAGCTGGATAGGGTCACTTCCCATCACTCGATCAACTTAGTAATATTTGACTTACATTTATTATTAAAAGAAACTCCCGAAACACAAGTTTCAGTCTCCATATAGTATATAACAGAAAATATTAATAAATATTTGTCAACTCAAGCGCGTCTCCAACCAGTCTTTTCAAACATTTCAACATAATTACCCAATTTATCTCTCCTCCCCTATAGCTTGTTTCACCTGGATTCGCCCGTCTTATCTTGTCCGCGATAAGACCCCGTTTTTCTTTGAAAACGCACCCCTTTTACTAAGTCGCTGAGTGACACGTGACACCCCTGCGCTTTGTTACGGTTTAAAAAGAAATCGTAATTGTTATTTGACGCTTTTCTAGTAGGTAAGTGGACTTTGGAGACGCTTGAGTTTGGGCTTTATTCATTTAGATTTTGTTAAAAAGAAGAATTGAAAGCATTGTGATTGTTGATCTGATGGCTTGGGTAAGAAGTACCCATGGTTTAAGTGATTCGGTTCTATTATAAGTGGGTTCGAAGTGACATTTAATGTATTTATAATTTATATGATTTAATGTGATTCGATTCCAGAGTTATTCCAGAGTCTCAACAGAGCCGTATTACACCTAAGCAAATTAGGCAAGCGGCTAAGGCGCCGGGTTATAGAAGGGCGCCGCGACGGTCCTTGAGACACGTGTGCCCATAGAGTGTAGGCATCGCCAAAACAAACTAGGTGAACTCATGAGCTACTTGCCCAGGGCGCCTCTGAGTCTCAAAATGTGCCCGGTATCCAAACACCATAGCTTATTTTTATTATTTACTATTCAGGAAATTATGTAGGTTATTTTTACCTCTCGACAAATGAAGCAATAAAGGCATTGAACAACTTAATTTTGAATTAAGTTCTACAATCCGATCTTTGTACTACGACTCTTTCATTAGACTATAACTAAAGGCTCGTACACAAAACTGCGATGCGAATCCGCAACGCAGATAATTACGACACGAATTGCTGCGATACGACTTCGTGCGACAAAGCATCTCTAAGGGTGACCATTGTCGCGGAGAACCTAACGGGTAACCGGGGCTCCGGCTCGACGTGCAGGAGAAGGAACGGGATGGTTTTTAGTCAGTAAGAGTCTGACACTCCCTTCCGCCTCACCCAGGCGGGAGCAGTCATTCGATGATATTCCCCCCTTAAAAAAAAAGGGTGACCATTCGTTCGACGACCGTCAACCGTACTAAACGTATTTTAAATTGAAAACTAGGTCGTGACATACCTCGTAAAAAGCAGTGTGCACTTCTGTTATTGCTTAGGAGATATAGGCAAAAGAAACATAAGATTTTGAGATGATAAGATTTTGATGCGCGATGCTAATCAATTCGCAATTTCTTGCGATGCGTAGAGGGAACTGGGACATTTTGTGTACGAGCCCTAACAGAAAAATTCTCAGAAATGTTTCGTTCCTGTACAAAATAACGTACATCTTATTATTTCATGTTTACTTGTACTTTATTTTAGTTTGTATAAGCAAAATTGTATTAATAAATAAAGTGTTCACGAAAATATAAGAACCTAAATTGTATTGTTATGTATTCTAGGGGTAGGAAGCACAAATATTGATTACGTTTTTGTTTACTAAGTAAATAAATATGAATTCGAGGTAACAAATCCCTAAATTGACATAAGAAATGCTTGTATAATATAAGTAACTCAACGACATCATCAACTGTCTATGGTTAGACTTTGACTGCACGGTTGGCGCGGTGGCTGGGCAACTGGCTGCCGAGCAACGTGCCGCGGGTTCGATTCCCGCACGGAACAACTCTTTGTGTTATCCACAGATTGTTGTTTCGGGTCTGGGTGTCATGTGTGTGTGCGACGGTTCGCCTTCCATCGCTCGTTCTTAGATGATCGCAGTTCAAAAAGTTCAGAGTTATACCTACCTATAACCCTGAACCACCACTAGAATATTCTAGAATTTAGAATTCTAGATCTATGCACTAGAATCTTCTTGCGGTGGTAGTTCGAAACAAATTAATTTAGCATCATTGACTTATCAGCAGGATTGTGGAAGTAAAGAAGGTATTAACAGTGTCTTAATTATTTATTTATAACTGATTTGTTAAAAGTCTAAACTTCCATACAAAGAAACTCCACATTTTAAAGGTTTTGATCTATATAAATAAGTGTCGATATTCAACTAACATCGAACATCATCTGACATCAAAATTATCGCAATTTTATCAGTCCCATTTTAAACAAATTTGGGAACATAATCGAGTGGCAGGTTTAACAAAATCCGGGTGACATACATAAGCTTATCAAACGTAAATATGGCTACGCACTCATAAACTGATTACATGAATTATTAATCGGGATATAAATTGAAAAGCACAGACTGCGTACTGTTGAATACATACATATATAATCGAGTACTATCGGCATAATATGCGAGTGTACGGGATGAAAAATATGGACTATTATTTTTGCAACCTGGGGAATGCTTTCTGCAATTTTCGGCAGCGGTTACTTGGTATATTGTAGGTTGAATTTAAATTAATTCTGTGCCCGATAAATACAGTAAACTTACACTTTTATATGGGATTCGTAGCCTTACTGGTGACAATTCGATGTTGCGCATTTCTGCCGATTAATAATTATTTGAGGATCAAAAAGCATAATGTTAAGAAATGTTACATAGAGGAAGAAATAAAGAAAAAACTTAATTCGAGCTAAAAAACAAGTGGCATGTGCAGATGTGTTATTATATTATTAGATACTGATGGATACAAGGTCATGTCAAAAGTCTGCGGTGAAATGGGACCAGTTCAGCATGTGCAAGACAGTAATTCACTTTTGTAGCCAGTAATACATGTGTTAAATAGACTTTTAAATTCTAATTGAGTGGAATAATAGTATAATTACGTAGTTTTTTGTCTGTTACTTAAAAAACCGAAAAAAATAATATTTTTTTTCCAATTTGAGTAATATAAATTGGTTTAATCTCTACATTCCCTATGTATGCTTAGATCTTTAAAGCTACGCAACGGATTTTCATGCGGTTATTTAATAGATAGAGTGATTCAAAAGGACGGTTTATATGTATAATACATGCATGCACCCGTGCGAAGTCGGGGCCGGTCGCTAGTCAACCATAAATCTTAATGGTTTGTCAATAGTACCTATCTGGGCCTATAAATATGTAAACTTCTTACGTTGTGTGAAAAATGTTTGCATAATTGTATCTACAATCAGCACTGTAAAGGTTATTCTTAAAACACTGTGAACAACAGGTTAAGATGTCTTTTTTGTATTAAAACTAGCTGTGCTCGCTACTTCGTCCGCATAGAGTAATGATTCACAGTTCCTCCCCCGCGCGCGCCTCATAGTGCTATCAGACCACCACGAATGGGGGCCCAAATAGGGCTGATGTTGGTACTGAGCCGCAGAGAACTTTTTTTTTTTAATGGGACAAGCCCGCCACAACCTCCCAAAACCGCTGCAACTCCTGTAAGCCAGGATCTACAGTAGATACAACCATGAAAACACCGGAACATTGAAGTCCAGCGTGTCCCAGGGACATGAGTAACTGTCTTGGTTTCCGCAACGAAGTGAATCAGAAGATATTATAAGAGGAGAAGAAGAAAAAACTATAGTTTACCGCGGAGAGCTTAACGGGTTGCCGGGGCTCCGGCTCGAAGTGCAGGTGTAGGAACGGGGTGGTTTTTAGTCAGTCACTCTGAGTCTGGCACTTCCTCCCGCCTCAGCCAGGCGGGAGAAGTCATTCGATGATTTTCGCGCCTTAGAAAAAAGGGGTGGATTATCCCAAAGTATACGTAGATATACGCGATACACAATGTATTTTCTATTGTGTCTCATATCAGAGGGCCTTTAGCCAAACGCCACTTTAGCGCTTGTCTACAGAGAGAGTAGAAATCAAAATGTATGGGGATGACACTGACAACTATCAAAACTTACGTCAATTCCATATAATTTGGTTTTCTACTCTACATGTAGACAAGCGCTAAATGGCATTTGGCTACAGCTGCAGATGTGATGTCGATCTCATACCAAATGTCGCAGATTAGGGTTTAAACCTAAAGAGTACTCTAGACAAGGACCTCATATTTTTGGCACCGCCGTCAATCTATAGGCAATAGCCGCGCGTCTCGCAGCGACCTAGCATAACCTGGCGGCCTAAGCACATGCCTATTTACCTTGGGGATAATACGGTTCTGATGAAGCCGACGCGTCTTAAGAACATCAATAACCGATTTCATTTCAAAATTAAAAAACTCATAAGATATTATTGGATAGCCACCTCGTTGGCTGAGTGGTCGCAAGTGTGACTGTCAAGGGGTCTCCGGTTCGATTACCGGGTTGGGCGATATACTGCTAAAATAGGCAACGTCATTAGTTCCGAATTGCCGCTACCGCTATATGGAATTCCACAAGGGAGCGTACTCGGAGGAACCCTATTTCTGGTGTACATAAATGACCTATGTAACCTCAAACTACAGTGTGGAACTATTGTATCATATGCAGATGACACTGCTCTACTGTTTTCAGCAGGTTCTCTTACAGAACTTCAAAGCTGTGCACAGCAAGGGTTTAATGTCGTCAATAATTGGCTTAAAATAAATCTACTAACAATAAATACTGATAAGACAAAATTTATAAAATTTAATATGCGTAAACCACTAACTCGTAATGAATTTCACTTGTATGCGCATAAACCAGAATGCTCAATCGTGACTAACGCTTGTACCTGTCCGGAAATTGTAATAACAGATAACATTAGGTATTTAGGAATTATTCTAGATGAAACCCTTTCCTTTAAACAACATATCGCTGCTTTAACATCTAGAGTTCGGAAACTGATAGTTGTTTTTAAAAAATTGCGGTTTATTGGTGATCACAAGCTAATTATTCAAATTTATAAAGCCCTGTGTCAATCGATAATCCAATACTGCATTACTTCTTGGGGTGGAAGTGGAAAAACATTGATACTTCCAATCGAACGAGCCCAAAGAGCCATCTTGAAAGTCGCCACGCGCAGACCGTACCGCTACCCACACAGGCTTACTGTATGAGTCTAGTAAAGTGCTGACAGTGCGACAATTATTCATACTATTTACTGTACTAAAACAGCATGCTACACTTACATATGACGCTAACCTCACTAACACCAAGAGACGGAAAGATATTGTCTGTACTGCTAGTTATGAATCAAAGTACGTATTTACACATAGATTTTTTGCATTTTTAGGGCCATATCTGTACAATAAAATTAATAAAGAAACTTTAGTTTACGATCTAAATTACACCAGAGCAAAACAGCGCATTTCTCAATATCTACTATCATTAAGTTATGATAAAAGCGAGGATTTGTTAATTGTCATTAAATAAATTATATATAAGTAGGTATAAATAGATAATAATTATTTTTAATGCAAGTATAAAGTGGTGTTTCCTGACCGGTGTGTGTATAATTGTATACATACATAGGTTTTGTAATATTTGTAATATTGGTGACTGTGAAAAGTAATATTGTTAAGGCTTAGTTATATTATCCTAATGTATAATGCACGCGACCACAAAGCCTGTGGTACAGATTTAATTCTATACAGGCATAGTATTGTAACCTAACTAGAATAGTTAAATAATAAGCTTAGATTAAGTATATGTGAACAAAATGGAAATAAATATATTTGTTTGTTTGTTTGTTTGTTTGTTTGCTGGGTTTTTAAAAATTCTCAGTGATAGCATGGAGTCTTGAATTCTGCCCGGTATATGGCAGTAGGTTCACCCCCTATTACATGGGACTCATAACATAGAGGTAAATACCTAGTGAAAATGGGTTGTTACATTGTACAGTGGCATTAAGTGCCGTAATGTGCACCTCTGTACCCTTCGGGGATAAAAGGCGTGATGGTATGTTACGTTATATTATTGGAAAAAGGAATACTTTTGTCTTTCTTTTGTTGATAAGAATTAACCATACTTGGCCTTTATGCTCTTCTCTTTAGATTAACTAAAATCATTTCTATTGTTAGAAAATCCACTGAAATTTAATTTACCACTATATACCAAATCTTTAATTGTCTGGAACGAAATAAATTATGTAATTACACGCTTAGCCAGCTTTGATTTCAGCAAAATGCATTTTATGCCCTCTGCATAGAAGATTAATTTGACTGAAAAAACAAATGCCTTTGCTACGCTTGAAACCCAGCATTGTCTCCAAAAACTAAATGTAATTTATTTCTTTACTATTATTACTTACATTAAATAGAATGGGTGGAAAAGAGATAGATATACTTACGCATTTTATGCCTCAAAGGAATCGGCATAAAAGGAATCAGGATTATCTTGTACGATCTCCTTGAAGCTTGAAAATTACGTGTTGACAGACGGAGCTGAGGAAAACTTATTCTTACAGATTAACCTGGCTGGATTAATTTTCTAATTAACTATATTTATGAATGCATTATTAAAAGAATGAAGATAGATAATCTATACATGTAATAAAATTGTATAATGTGTTACTAAAAAGACACCGAACTGAAAAATGTGAAATATTAAACACGCAAAATCTACCGGTGGCGGTGCAAAAAATATCCTCATACAACACTGCCTTTTATCTCAAAGAAGTATATACACGAAAAACCAACTTAATTGTGCAGCTCCATTCCTAGATACAGTTACTATACAGTAACTATGCTAATGTAAAATAGAGAAGCACCCAAATGAACGAGTTGAATGACTTATTGATCAAAATCTATATATATAAAAGAAAGTTGTGTTAGTTACACCACTTATAACTCAAGAACGGCAGAATAGATTTGGCTGAAAATTGGTAGGGAGGTAGCTTTAGAGCCAGGAGACCGACATAGGATACTTTTTAACCAACATTTTTTTTTTACTTTTTACCGAAAATCACGAACGGGGACGGGAAAAAATGGGATTACGCGTACGAAGTCGCGGGCAGAAGCTAGTTTAACATAAAGATTACGTCTGAAAACTAAACCACACATAGGTAATTAGGTATGCTACTTTTTAACACTGAGAACGCGGTCGAAGCCGCTAGCCGAAGCTAGTGAATTAATAATATCCTAATAATATTGTCCAATAGTCCATCATTATGTTTCACATTTGTGCAATCTAGTGAGTAAAATACGGTAGCCCTCATCCTCTTGAAAGAATGAATGATTGTCATTTATTTCTCAGTACATGGAGCACGCAGATCTTAAAATTAACAAAGTTCCACACATAATACCGTTACTGATGTAGAAATATAAAATTGTATTAACATTAACAATTTATGTCTAATTAAAGAACAAATTTATTTAAATTAGTGTTATCATTATTGGAAACATTTTAAATAAATTAAAACAGGTAAAAAAAGAAAATTATTTAGAAATGTCATAACATTACGATGTCATTAAGAAGAAATTATGTTGTAATAATGAAGTCAAATTGTAATAAACTAAAAAGTCAATAAATTAATTATAACGACACATTAGGATATCAGGTGAGCAATTTATAATTAACTAGCTACTTCCACGCGGTTTCACTCGCTCTGCTCGGCGCCTATTAATCGTAGCATGATATTTTATAGCCTATAGCCTTCCTTGATAAATGGGCTATCCCTCACAGAAATAATTTTTCAAATTGGACCAGTAGTTTCGGAGATTAGCGCGTTCAAAAACAAAAAAACAAACTCTTCAGCTTTATAAAAATAGTATAGATTTTGGTCAAACAACATAGAGGCCCGAGATGTCGTGGTGGCCCGGAGGTTTAAGACGCCCACTTCTCATGCATGAGGGTGCGGGTTCGCAACCTACCAACGCCAAGTACCAATGTGACTTTTTCCGAGTTATATCTACTTTCTAAGATTATTTAGATTCAGACAAACGGTGAAGGAAAAACATCGTGAGGAAACCTGGACTTATAATTTCTAATTATAAGTTTGAAATCGTCAACCCGCATTGAGCAAGCGTGGTGATTAATGCTCAAACCTTCTCCGTGTAAGAAGAGGCTTTGCTCAGCAGTGGGCATTTATAGGCTGTTGATGATGATGAACATAGAGGCAATTGATTAGCACGATGATACAAGCCAATAATCCAGCCAAAAGCTTCATATATTTACTCCCAAATATTGACACCGGTAACAGATCACAGATCTAAATCGTATCATTCAGAAGCTTAGGTTTACATTCGAGGACACAAATGTGTGTGCATTTCTCAACGTAGTTTAACGGACGTGTTTCCTATCACGTCGTATTTGTGTAAGTTCGGCTCGTAAGGATATTGATGGCAATGCATTAATTCTCAAGTTTGTTGTCTAGGGTTTGACGAGTTTATCAACTGTTTGGGGACTGTAATGTAGCTGTAATCTAGTTTTGGAATGGAGAGTGGATAATAAAATCGTAGTAAAGTGAAAACTACACTTAAATTGAATATTTTTTAAAAATAATGCTTTGGGCATAATTTACCTCTACAGTCAATACCGAAACCAAAAATATGGTTTATAGAATTTTGGTCTGTTTGTCTGTATGTATGTCCGGGATGAACTCAAAGTGCTGCATGGATTTACTTCAAAATTTGCATGAATATTACTGACAGGTCAGGTCAACATGTAGGCTAACATATTATCATGCTATCAATTGCGGGAGAGGAACTGTAAATCACTATTCCACGGGGACGAAGTCGCGGGCTCAGCTAGTCCTTATAATAAATCTGTAGAGAGGTTAATTTTGTACATTAAATATATTTCCAAAATAACTATCAGGGGGTTATTAGTGATCGATAATAATGCCTTATTGTATAAGTAAATTTTTGTCTGTCTGTCTGTCTGTATGTCCGTCTGTATGTTGCTTATAGAAACAAAAACTACTCGACAGATTTTAACGAAACTTAGTACAATTATTCTTCATACTCCTAGGAAGGTTATACAATACTTTTCATCACGCTACAATCAATAGGAGCGGAGCAGTGAAGGTAAATGTTGGGAAAACGACAGAAGTTAGTCCATTTTTTAAGCTTTCATCGTTTGAGCAGGCTTAATAGTTAATGCTACATAAAAATCTACATAAAATTATCTAAAAAAATATCTTATAGCAGGATATGTCTATCTTTTATGGTTGACTCGCAATGAAATTCAAAACAGAAGTAGATTATGGTATGAAGTAATAAATGGGCATTTTACCCCTGGGATCGCGGGCGATACTACTGGCAAAAGCTAGTAAATAAATAATAAATAAATAAAATAAGTACTGAGAAAAACATGTGACAAACAAAAAAGCAACAATAATTTTATAAATTTTATTCAGTTCAATTCACAAATCACAATTCACAAAGTACACTCGCGATACAAAAACACGACCAACATAGACATAAGTACATCAGAGGGCCAAGCACGAATAATTATCGCATTCGTATCGTAACAGAATCGAGCGCGTTAAGCGTTCTGATTGGTTGGTTCACTTGAGCCGGCTAATCAGAGCGCCGAGTTTAACATACGAACTCTTACTCGCGACATGTACTTGATGAGTAAGATACGTAATAAGCAGTTGCGGAGACACTGACAGGAATTGTTGTTTAGATATGAATTAATAGTTTTGACCCATTATTTTCCGTCTTTTAACAGCTGTGAGCCCAAAGTGGTTTTTGAGTAACGAACTATGTCTCACGACACTTACCATACGATTTATTAATATATCATGTTCTATGAGTTTTGCTTGTACCCAATCTCTATTTGTATACCTTATCTCTACCAGTGGCACTGTACCTTCATAACCTATGATATTCACTATAAAAAGTTCTCTTAAAAAGAATCTTTCTATAAAAACTTCGGAGAAATGTTTGACTACTTCACTGATTTCTTTGTCACGGTTCAAGTGCAAGCCAAACAATTTAACAGATAAAGTGGCAGGAGGATGCTTTAGCCACTTTTGACTTATCTCTCGAATATCTGCTACTGGTATGACGTCCGTGTGACCATGATCAACATACCTTATTTTAACGAGACCTTGTGTTTTGTTATATTGTTGAATTGATGCTCGGTACCAGTGATTGTCTGCTGAGCATAGTGCAATACATGGTTTATTCTCAAATATTCCGTCCAGTGGTGACATGTTCACGTATTCACACTGGAGCTTCATGGACATATCTTCATAAATCGTGTAAACACTTTCATCATCGAACATAAGATGAACAGGTAATGTATTAACATCGTGAATTTCAACGATATCGCAAATAAATTTATTTCCATAATATTTTGGGTATGTAGGAAACTTGGCAGTTATTGCAGAGTCTTCATTTTCCTTTGAGCTTGAACCTGCTTGGATTATCAATTCTTTGTTCTTTTTAATAATCCAACTATCTTGGTATTCAGCCCTTTGAACATTGACTAAGTAATCATTGACCCAGAGGGTCTCATACCGTAGCTCTATTGGTACGACGCCGTCTACTTCATCACCGACCACTTTTACAAAGCATTCTTTTTCAACAATGGATTTGCGAAGGTAGTTTAATGTTTCCTCGTCCCATGTCGTACCTTTGGGACGTATACGATTTAACGAGCATCTAAGTGAATGCGGTGGGATGTGACTGAGAGGAACAGCTTCTCTTAACTTTCCAAAGGAGCACGTTTCAACATACCCATGGTCTATGTTATGAACGACGCATGTTTTACTTTCTTGATTGACTTCAAGCACTCGTCCTCTATAGGGCTGATTTGTAGAATGTAGTACTACGCATTGTTGCCCAACACTCCATTTTCTAAACATTGCTTCTGGGTCAGGGTCTTTAAAACTCACACAAGACTTAGCAAGACAATGTTTGAGGTGAACGTCATATAAATAAATTATGCCCTTATTGTCTATGTGCCTGTAATAAGAAAAAATATAGAGATTAAGTACATACACTTTATAACTGTTAATTAACTAGCCCTACGTTTGAATAAACAAAACTATGAATGACTATTTACAACCTTAAACTGCAAACCAATGTTGTTCCAAAAGTAATAGTTATATGTATGGTCTTAACATATTCGATACTTACGTTGGCAATGCCGTAAATTCCCTAACTTGTAATTCTGGAGGTAGCCAGTCCTCAAAGAAGGAAAGACTGGGATCTTCTTTAGCAACTTCATATTCGGTATTTTTATCAGCTGGAACCTGGAAACAAACAAAAAAGAATTTTAACAAAATACATTTATTTACATAATCTGTAGATCGAACAACATCAACTGAAGAGAAGCTCTCATAATTGCACATTGTATAAAGACCCAATATATATGGATTCATCCATATATTTCTAGTTTTGACGAAAGTAAAATTATATTTGTTACTTACGGCTTGAGGTTCATTAGGGTTGCAGAGCAGCGATTCCATACTTTTAACTAATGAATTTTCATCCATGTTTCCTTCTTCTGCTATTTCCATTTTTGTAGAGGAGACTGTATTCATCAGTTCTTCTGGATGAACTGTGGTATATTTGTTAAGATATAAGTTTGAGTATTCCCCGTCAGTATTATCGTAAAGTAACTCCGACAGACCTTCTACTGCGCTTGCGACTATCTGACTGACTGTGTTCAGTTTGTAAAGTTCCCTTTTATATACTCCGAAAAATTACCACGTTACAGTAAACAATAGAACTTGTTATCAAAGCACAATCTTGTATGGGAGTTAAAGATCAAGACTTTTGTCCATCCCTTTGTTCGAAAACAAATTCGTTTTGTTCTATTTATGAAAAGTTCTATTATGTTAAACAAAGGGTTCTACTTTGGCTATTCAAAAGTATTTTAGTAATTTCGGCTAATTTAAGAAAACATAATTGCCTCATGCACTGAGCGTGGTATTTTAATTTTGTTCGTGGTATTTTTACTGCAATTTTATAAATAGTCCAGGCAAAGATTGTCCAAACAGTTAAATTGATAAGAATTCTTTAAAAAATACCTACGTTACATATAAGGACATAGAAATATTATATTTATACCGTGTGGCCGGAGAGTTGATGTTCAAGCGTAAAATTTAGTTATTTTATAATATGGAGTATCTAAAATACCCCCATGTATGTTTTACGATTTTGCGTAGTTTTCGAGTTATAATATAATTTAAAATAATTCATTACATTTCGTAATTTACACTTAATATTAGTTTTCAATTTTGTCTTATTCTGTTGGACGCTTCTAGTCGAGATCTTTTGTGATAACCGACTAACATACTCTAACGTAGCGTATCCACCGTATGGTCTTAATTTTTTTTAAGGGGGGAAAATCATCGAATGACTTCTCTCGCCTGAGTGAGGCAGGAGGGAGTGTCAGACTCTTACTGACTAAAAACCACCCCGTTTCCGTTCCGTTAGGTTAGGTTAGGTGGGCGAGTCTAGCGTGCCAACAGTGTCGCGCGCGCCGCCGTCGTCGATACCACGAATGGAGAAAGTGCGCGTGAATCATGGCAGAGGGCGCGCTGGGCTCGCAGACTCGAGTAGCCAGTAGCAGCGCCACAGTCGCCGCGTCGCGTGTCGTGAAATGCTGCTCATGAATATGAGCCTCTAGCATTGCTTGAAACTAGTCGAGTTCCTCATCAAATAATTACGTGAGTAAGCCGAAAACATAATAATATATTTAGTATATCTCACGAAAGGTATAATACATAAAAATATATGTTTATTTTTATGCATTAAATCAATGCGACGACATTTTTTTGAAGCGAAATGTTCAATTATCTTTTTATTAAAATCGAGTATTGCTTGTATGAATTTATTTTTAATATAACAATATAATTAGCGCTTCACACATACAGTGAAACTATACTGATAGTCTGATAACTATAGTCAGAATTTTAATTAGATTCCAGATTTGACAATAGCTACTGTCATTTTGTGAAATAATAATACCACATATAATAGTGTAGTGATGCACACAAAAATCGATAAACAATCAGTGTGTGTGTTTTATAATAAATGTTACAGAAAGTGACAGGATAGCGATAGCGATGACGGCGACAATTTATAAAATAACTTATTACCATAATACATCTATCTGTTTTATTTGTCACTAGCTTCTGCCCGCGACTTCGTACGCGTACCACCCTATTTTGTCCCGCCCCCGTTCGTGATTTTCGGAAAAAAGTAAAAAAAGAAATTAGTTAAAAAGTATCCTATGTCCGTCTCCTGGCTCTAAGCTACCTCCCTACCAATTTTCAGCCAAATCTATTCTGCCCATTCTTGAGTTATAAGTGGTGTAACTAACACGACTTTCTTTTATATATATAGAGGTAGATGTTCCTTCATGATTACATTTTTTTATTTATTTCACACATAATTATAAAAGAAAAGTCTCAGATCGTTAATTAATCGTCAAAACTAAATTATCGGTTCAGAAATATTTAATTTCCTGATATACTTAGTTTACGAGAGTAAAATTATAAACGAGAAGAATCGATCCAGAAATTTTGCATTTCCATATCGAATAATTTCGCAACGTCACTATTTAGTACTTGTCATATCGTTGCAACACTGAAATTGTCAAATCTGGACTCGAATTAAAATTCCGAGTATAGATGTCAATCATGGCTGCCGTCACCTCGCGTCCATGCCGGCTGCCCAATTCGTCAAACATCGGGTGCTCTCGGCAATTCTCGGTTCTCCCGTGCGACGCTCGACAATCGACTCATCACCTACTCGATAGATTTCTATGAACTTTCTTTTGTTTCATGCGTCACGCATTTTCAATTGTCAAACACCGCGAGGACACCGGTGACCGCAACCTATTGTTCTTTAGTTGTGTCTATAATGACGGTACTCAAAGGGTATCGTATCGTATCTCCTACAAGTTATATAAGCAGTTCTCGCAGCAATTTGGCTTTATAGGAAAATAAGTCTTATTAGTTTAGTAAAGCGCTCAAACTGTTTCACGATAATCGATTTAAATTTTTATACGTTTTTGTGGGTTTAAAAACAAATATTAAAATAGTAATATAAAAATAAAGCCGAAGTAGGTACTTAATACTTTGTATTTTTTAAATCGTTGAATTGGTGGTTGAGCGCACTTTTTTAAATCTTTTGAATTGAAGTTTCAGCGCACGAGCGCACTTAAGGTACAGCCGCCACTGATTATAGATGAACTTGTTACATACTTTTGATACTTTTATGAATTGCCTGTTTGAAATCATTTAGCCTACCTTCTCATTGCACATCGAAACGCAAAAATCGCAATACATTCAAAGTAATATTGCGCAAACTAAGTTTTGTTCCATAGATCGCTCTCTCAGCAATATTATGTTTGACATCGTGTTCCTCGAGTGTAGGTAATAGCCATAAAAATAAGTAATTCATTCAATAAGAGTGACTAAGTATTATTTCTAAGTCAACAACGAACTCTAGTTTCAGAAAATGTCTAAATAAGAATACAAGGGGATCATTTAACCCTTAGTCTTCCTAACGGTATCCACGTGATGAAATATTTTAAACAATGACGAAATATTAAAAATCACAAGACGACAATGTCTACAATGTAATATTTTTAAAAATATGACTGACAAAAAATAACTATTATTAGTACTGATAGGTTACCCCCCACTGATAGGTTAGAAGTCGGTGCCATAAGCTCATATCATAAAGATATAACTTAATGTCCACAAAATTGTGAATTAGGTACCTATTAAGGTTTTAATGAATAATTTTGTATTGAACTTATGGCACCGACTTCTTACCTATCAGTGGGTGGGTAACCTATCAGTACTAATAATAGTTATTTTTTGCTTTTTAGTTTTGACTTTTTGTTTGTTATTAGTTTTTGGTTTTTTGTTTTTTGAAGTCGGTTTTTTATTAGAGACTAATGTCCCTAACAGTTTATTCAATTAAAATTCTAGTTAGGAATTTAGTGTTATTTTGTTAAGCGGAAGTGTCGTATGCTAACAGAATAAATATAAATGTGGTTCCATCTAGTCTTAAAACTAAGAAACTATAATATAACCGACTACATAGTAATATTATGTAATCTATATACATTAATAAGATTATGTAGTCTGTGAAAAGAAAAATAAATTTGACAGTTCGTTACTATCAATGGTCGTTTCATTTCTAGAACAATAACCAAAGAGTATAATAAGTATAGGGGATAATAACTTAGTTACTGAATCGATTGTACCTTGGACAAGACTGATTCATAAACCCAAATTTTGTCAGAAGTCATTACTCTACGCAAACGGTCGCGGGCATCAGCTATTAAATAAATACAATAAGTACTAGGAAGAAAATATGACAAATAAAAAACAATAATTTCATACAATTTATTCAGTTCAATTCGATGTACCACGAGGAGGTGAGGTTGGCTGAGGCACTGAGATGTTGTTGTGCCCCTTACATCCCATTTCACATGTTTTTCCATAAACTTGGAAGTAGACATAGACATTACCTATTTTAGTAGCTTCCAATATTCTTCCATCATCGATTTTAACTTAAATGGCCGGTTAAAATCTCATAAGTTTTAAATATTTATTTCTATAAATAAAAATAAATGAAGGACTGTGTACAACGAATGCATGAAGTTGTGTTTATATTCTACCTATATTACGCTTATTGGTATTAAAACCTGTCATAGTTTGTAAAGTTTTCTTGTTCTTATTGTTTGTTTTATATTTTCTATCAAGTTTGCAATTTGTCATTTAATTTTAAGGACTTTTCTTGTCGGGACTGCCCATGAACACCTGAAACACCACGGCGTTACAAGTGTGTTACCGATATTTTGTGATTTGGGAATTTGAGGATTGTGGAAGATTGGGGATCAGGAAGACTGGCGAGGGGGGGGGATTAATTGGGCCTCTATAGCCTCACTTACACGACAAAACACAGCGCAAGCGTTGTGTCACCTCAGTTTTCTGAGAAGCCGTGGTAGCACTCCGGTCGAGCCGGCCCATTAGTGCCGATGCATGGCTCTCCCATACTTTAAATTGCACAGAACTGAATATTAATATTAGTCCTTTTCATTCTAGACTGTCAAGGCCAAATTTACTATGATAGTTTGCTGGTTTTTTATGGCATAAGCCGATAAACGAGCAGACGGATCACCTGATCACGGTAAGCAATCTGCACCGCCCATGGACACCTGAAACACCAAAGACACTAGAAGTGCGTTAGCGGTCTTTTGGGAATTTGAGGATTGTGGGGGATTCGGGGATTGGGGAGACTGATTATAATTGGGCCTCCGGTAACTTCACTCAAACGGCGAAACACTACGCAATTCTCCTTTAGGTAACCGTAGGTTGGGCTCGCTGTCATTGCCGCGGTAAGTCTTGAGAAGTGGCTTGAGAGACGCTACGGCGTCTTCACTACCGCCAGACGCAGGTGCGGGTCATCACTGCGAGGAGGACACGATGGAGCATACCGTACCGGCGTGCCTTGCGTGGGCTGAACACCGCCGTGTTCTCAGGGATGTAGTCGGCAACGGTGACCTGTCGCGTTCGGCTCTGGTTCAGGCTATGGAGCGAGAGGGATCGGGATGCCGTCTCCTCCTTCTGCGAAGCAGTTATGCTTGCCTTAGAGGAGGCGATGCGAAGCGAGGCCGATCTCCAACGTTCAGAGGGGCGTCGCCGGTCACCGTAAGTGCAGGTCTGCAGGCCGGAGCAAGGGTAGTTCGCCACCTGACCAGAACCCGTCCCGTGCATACGGCGCGCGCCTTTAGGAGCCATCACATCACCACAGATGGGGTCCAGTAGGGCTGATGCTCGATATGGTTTTCCACCCTTAAAAAAAAAGTTTCCTTTAGGTAATGTTAACGCGATGTGTAAAAAACTACCAAAAAACTCCTTATATTATTGGTATTGATTACGCTGTAGAAATTATGGACAATAGAGCCAAGGGATGTATTAGAGCTTTATAGAGGACATTAATATCAACATAAAAGTCCATGTATCATATATATGTACTAATCTAATGCCAGAATACTTATTTTTTAGTAACGTCGCAGAAGAAGTAAGCAAGAACGGAAACTATGCGTTAAAATATCAGGACCAAGGACGTTGAAATAAAGAGGGACTCTTACCTTTTAAACCATTGAACCTACTTGGTGAAATTCGATACAGCGATAGTTTGAGATCAGGGAAAGGACATCTTAAAGTTTTTAACCCGAAAATCCCACCGGACCGGAAACTAGCCATTAAAGTTCTGGCACTCTTTATCTTTTAAAGCACTATTATCTATTTGATTGAAATGCGACACAACATTGATTTGCAAACATAGAATAGTTTTTATCACTAAAACCTCACGAGACGGGCACTATACGGGTAAAACCTCTGTTGGATTGGTTATTTTCGAAACCACAAAAATAAATTTAAATTTCTCAATAAATATAACCTAAGTACTGAATCGACTGTTATATCTGTTACGACTGTACAGCCGTGGAATATACCTTGGCAAAGACTAATTGAAAACCCCAATTTATACAGAAGTCGCTATTTCACGCGGACGAAGTCGCGGGTAACAGCTAGTACAATATAAAATAATAAGACATTTACTTTAACACAATATAAAATAACACAGTTTTGCATTCATACACTCACACAACTTCGTGCATTCGTTGCACACAGTCCTCTAGCTTGACGCAAATATATCGCACTCTGGTGATGATGTCAACATGTGCATCCTCGACCTCTATTGCTATAAGCAGTAGGACAATCCCGTTGTAGATGTAAAACTTTCAACAGATAAAAGCGCGAAAGGAATTTGAGCTGTCATTCGTTGCTTCTCTGGATTTTTCTTCAGCTTTTTTGAGTTTTAATTTACTTATTAAATAGTCTACTGTTCTCTCCTTTTCAGGTAAAACATCAATTAAGTCTCCTAAATGACTGCAGCTCGATGGCTCTTGTTCAGTAACAGTTACACCAGCTTGCTCAAGCGGGCTTGACCTCATTAACAGATTTTTCAAAATCACCGCAGATATAAATGTATGTACATATAACTAACAATTTTTATCCATTCGTCTTTTAACACATGTGAGCCCGAAGTTATTTTTGAGTAACGAACTATGTCTCACGACACTTACTACACGATTTATTAATATATCATGTTCTAAGAGTTTTGCTTGTACCCAATCTTACCTCCACTTGTATACCTTATCTCTGCTAATGCCACCGTGCCTTCATAACCTATGATATTCACTATGAAAAGATCTCCTAAAAAGAATCGTTCCAAAAAAACTTTGCATAATGTTTGACTACAACACTAATGTCTTTGTCACGGTTCAAGTGCATGCCAAACAATTTTACAGATAAAGTGGCAGGAGGATGCTTTAGCCACTTTTGACTTATCTCTCGAATGTGAGCCAACGGTATGACGTCCGTGTTACCATAATCAACATACCTTATTTTAACGAGACCTTGTGTTTTGTTATATTGTTGAATCGATGCTCGGTACCAGTTATTGTCTGTTGAGCTTAGTGCAATACATGCTTTATTCTCAAATATTCCGTCCAGTGGTGACATGTTTATGTATTCATACTGGAGCTCCAGGCCATGTCTTCATAAATCGTGTAGAGACTTTCATCATCAAATATAATATGAACAGGTAATGTATTAACATCGTGAATTTCAACGATATCGCAAATAAATTTATTCCCACAATGTTTTGGGTATGTAGGAAACTTGGCAGTTATTGCAGAGTCTTCATTTTCCTTTGAGCTTGCACTTTTTGGGTTATCAATTCTTTGTTCTCTTTAATAATCCAACTATCTTGGTATTCAGCCCTTTGAATATTTACTAAGTAATCATTTACCCACAAAGAATCATACCTCAGTTCTATTGGTACGACGCCGTCTACTTCATCACCGACCACTTTTACAAAGCATTCTTTTAATACAATCG
Source organism: Spodoptera littoralis (assembly GCA_902850265.1). Taxonomy (NCBI): domain Eukaryota; kingdom Metazoa; phylum Arthropoda; class Insecta; order Lepidoptera; family Noctuidae; genus Spodoptera; species Spodoptera littoralis. The sequence goes on along the minus strand of LR824555.2, from coordinate 8,001,437 downwards.
ATTTGCGAAGGTATTTTAATGTTTCCTCGTCCCATGTCTTTCCCATGGGACGTATACGATTTAACGAGCATCTAAGTGAGCGCGGTGGGATGTGGCGGAGCGGAACACCTTTTCTTAACTTTGCAAAGGGCCACGTTTCTACATATCCATAGTCTATGAAATGAACGACGCATGTTTTACTTTTTTGATTGCTTTCAAGCACTCGTCCTCTAAAGGGCTCATACGTTGATTCTAGTACTACGCATGGTTGCCCCACACTCCATTTTCTAAACATTGCCTCTGGGTCTGGATCTTTATAATTCACACAAGAGATTGCAATTAATTCTTTGCGTATAAGTTCCCGTGTGTGTTTTATATGACTGTCATATAAGTAAATTATGCCTTTTTTGTCTATGTACCTGCAATAAGAAAAAATATAATGGTTAGGTAGTAAGTATACTTTATGATTATGACTGTCAACCAACTAGTCCAAAGTAAGAATAATTGAAGTCATAACTATTTACAACCTAAACATGCGAACCAATGATGAATTTTGTTCAAAAAGCAATAGTGTATGTTTTTTTTAAGAAAGAATGAACAACTGCTCCCGCCTTAGTGTCAGACTCTTACTGACTAAAATCCACCCCGTTCCTTCGCCTGCACATGCCGGAGCCCCGGTAACCCGTTAGGTTCTCCACGACTCCGAATCGGCATCAGCCCTGTTGGGCCCCATCCGTGGTGGTCTGATGGCTCTTTGCGGCGCGCGCTGAACGCGACGCGCCGTACGCTCGGGTCTGTTTCTGGTCGGACGTGGAGCCACCTATGTCCGCGCTTACGTTGGCCGGAGATCGTCCCGCGATACCCGACGTGAATTTAGTCTTGACATATTCGATACTTACGTCGGCAATGCCGTAAATTCCCTAACCAATAATTCCGGTGGTAGCCAATCCTCAAAGAAGGAAGGACTGGGATCTTCTTTAGCAACTTCATCTTCAGCATTTTTATCAGTTGGACCCTGGACACGAACAAAAAGGAGAAAAAGATTTATTACCCGAACTACGGCAAAACAAAAGCGTATGTATGTATGTATGTATGCATGTATGTATGTATGTGTGTATGTATGTATGTATGTATGTGTGTTTGTATGTATGTGTGTATGTATGTATGTATGTATGTATGTATCTGTTCCCTCGAAGCTTCTAAACTACTTATCAGAATCCGACAAATGACATATCATTAGAAGCGTCTTAATTGTCCGCTTGTTATAGGCTATATGGGGTTTCATAAAGCTATTGTGGCGCGCTCTAGCGGACAATAGATACAGAGTAAAAAAATAAGGTTAAGATAAATATGCCTTGTTTGGTATCATTTGAAAGCGTTTTACTTGTACATTAATTGAATATTGGCAATAGCCCCTATTACACGGGACTCATAACATAAATAGTGAAAAGTGGGTGTCACATTGTACAGTGGTATAATGTGCACCTCTGCCAACCCCTTCGGGGATAAAAGGCGTGATATTATGTTATGTTATTAATTGAATATATATAATTATGTATTACTAGCATTTGCTTGTGACTTTACCTGTATTCATGGGCTGATTGCATATAATTCACATCTTTTCGTTCAAAACTTCTTTACTACTTATCAGAATAAGAGCAGTATCACTAGAAGAGCCTTGATATTCTTTTGGTTATCTTTATGTATATAATTCTTCTGTGAGTGTTTCACTGAACTTCTCTCAAACGACTGGACCGATTTTGATGAAATTTTTTGTATGTGTTCAAGGAGATCTGGGAATGGTTTAGATTCACAAATTAGCCCGGCAGATGGCGCTGCAGTCGATGTTTAGGTTATTTATCCTAAACAGCTGAACTGATTTGAGTGAATTTTTGTTCATACATTCAAGTGGATATGCAGGACAACGTCTGTTGGGTCCGCTAGTGAGCTATAAAACTTGTCACGAAATATAGTATTGCACCCTCTAGCGGACAAAAAGTTCTATGTTAATTATTATGTTTTCGGCTTACTCACGTAGTAATTTGACGAGGAACTCGACGAGTTTCAAGCAATGCTAGAGGCTCATATTCATGAGCAGCATTTTGCGACCCGCGACGCGGCGACTGTCACGCTGCTACTGTAAGCCGAAAACAATAACTTATTTAGTACTTCTCATGAAAGTTACAATACAAGTTCTATGTTAATATAAAATTATAATAAATATACTGCCTCGTTGGCCGAGTGGTCGCAAGTGCGACTGCCGGGCAAGGGGTCTCGGGTTTGATTCCCGAGTCGGGCAAAGTATTATTTATTTACACTTTAATGCGCACAAAATAAGATACATACGGCGGACTTAATGCCATATGGCATTTTCTCCCAGTCAACCTTTGGGTTAAATGCAAAGTCATCGAAAATGGATATGTGTATAATGTACGAAAATAATTTGCAAAAAAAAAAACAAAATAAATAACTAATTGTAATAATAAATACTGTATAACATACTGTATAAAAATATATAATAAACACAAAATATGTACATAAATAACTTCATATATATAACATAACATAACATCACGCCTTTTATCCCCGAAGGGGTAGGCAGAGGTGCACACAGAGGTAACACCTACTTTTCACTATTTATGTTATGAGTCCCATGTAATAGGGGGTGAGCCTATTGCCATATACCGGGCACATTTCTAGACTCCGTGCTACTACTGAGATTTTTTTTTAAAACCCAGTAATACTTTACCCGACCCGGGAATCGAACCCGAGACCCCTTGCTCGGTAGTCGCACTTGCGACCACTCGGCCAACGAGGCAGGCTTCATATATATGTATAATTATAATATAATATAAATTGACGAAGACACGAATTCAGCGTTGTAGTGCCTTTAAATATACCTCACGAACACTACGTTTAAAAGCATCACTGGGTTAGTATACTGTAGGTCAGTATTACTGGGTTTTTATTACTAGGTGTATTTTATTAGGAGTAGGTTTAGTATTACTGGGTTTTAAAAAAATTCTCAGTAGTAGCACGGAGTCTGGAATTGTGCCCGGTATATGGCAATAGGCTCACCCCCTATTACATGGGACTCGACACATAAACAGTGAAAAGTGGGTGTTACATTGTACAGTGGCATAATATGCACCTCTACCTACCCCTTCGGGGATAAAGGGTGTGATATTATGTTGTAATAAATATAACGTGTTTGGTATCACTAGAAAGAACTTCACGAGTATTTTATGCTTGTACATAATTATAAGAATGCTTTAATAATGTTAAATATGAGCGATAAGAGTTAAGCGCGAATCACGGGAACTGTGAACCGCTTTATTACATAGTTCATCAATTTAACTTTTGTTTAATATTATGCGACACAAATAACACTTTAACTTCAAAATAGTACAAATAATAAAAAGAAAAATATAATAAAACATAGACTACGACAAAAACGACGATGAATAGAAAAAGTATAAAACAAATTTTCAGAATACTAAACTGAACAAAGTTCCTAATGTACTTGCAGGTACATCGACACGGTAGGCTACCGAGATGTCTTCTTTGTATATAGACAATAATACCATACAATACTATTCTGAAGTATTCAATAATTACTATTTATTTTTCATGTATGAAAGGCGAGTCACACGTTATATATACCTATCTACCGTAGCATTTTGAAAACGTGTGACAGTGGTTTTCCAAACATATCTCTACATAGTAATTCAAATTCAAATCACTTTAATGCATCTATAGTGTGTACAGGGTTGTTTACAATTTTTGACAAAATATGTTCCAACTATAGGCCCATTTGGGCACCGCAAAAGTACTTACTCTACTTACAAAATAATATTTTTTAATTAATGCAATAATTTAGTTATTTCAAATCTTATATAACTATTTTTAAGAATTTGTTTTAAAGTTACAAAAAAAATATTTCAACTTATTACCTTAATATGACACAAAAAACATTATCAAATACTACAATAACCACTTACATACCAATTTAATATTGCACTCCAATACTTATTATTTTATTATTCTACATGAGATCATTAACACTACTAGTGAATATTGCATACTTCAGTATAGTATTATAAGACATTATAGTAAATTTACAACGAAGGCATCTATCTTGATGGAGTTTACTATGTCCTTTTACTTGTTTATTTAATCTGTGTATCGAACAACATCAACTGAAGAAAAACCCTCATAATAAGGATGATGACAGGGTATGAAAATTAAAAATGTAATTAGTGCGTCAGTTAGGTTAGGTAATGAAAAAATATTAGACACGTATTATTTTGTTTTGTTGTATAATAAAATGATACGTAAATATAACGAATTAAGAGTGGGGCTAAAACATCATTTCTACGTATAAAATGTACAAAGAAGTGACGTTACGCGACATTTCAAATTAATATATCTTCGAAACTATTCGTTTCCGTAAAAAATAAAAATACGTGTCTAATGTTTTTAAATAATTACCAGACGGACATTAAATTAAAAATTAGTCTTACTCTGTCTAGTAGTAGTTATTAGTCTGTGTCGTGGGTGCGTTTACAAACATACAAGTTCACATACACAATGACACCCAGACCCGAAACAACAATTTGTGGATCACACAAAGTGTTGTCCCTTGCGGGAATCGAACCCGCGACACGGTGCACGGCAGCCGGTTGCCCAGCCACCCCACCAACCGTGCAGTCGATTATAATTGGGTTAATTCCATACGTTTCTATTACTAGTACGACTATAAGTACTATAAAATTATATTTGTTACTTACGGTTTGAGCTTCATTAGGACTGCTGGGCAGTGGTTTCAAACTTTTAGGTAGTTTTTCATCCATCATTCCTTCTTCTGCTAGTTCTTTGATGAAGGTTTTTGTAGAGGACACTGTAACAAACAAAATTTCCTGGATGAGCCGTGGTATATTTGTTAATAACTGAAGGTTGAGTACTAACGTAAAGAGTTACTCCGACAGAGCTTCCACTGCGCCTGCGGTTATCTACCTGACTGACTGTGTTCAGCTTGTAAAGTCCCTTTTATATTCTAACTTAAAAATAAAACACGTTACTGTAAACAATAGGACTTATTATCATTGTATAGGAGTTATAGAACAAGACCACCGTCCATCCCTTTGTTCGAAAACAAATTCGTTTTGTTCTATTTATGAAGGGTTCTAGGTTGGCTATTTAAAAGTATTTTAGTAATTACAGCTAATTTAAGAAAACGTAATTGCCTCATTAGCCGATGCACTGAGCGTGGTATTTTTATTTTGTTCGTGGTATTTTCACTGGAATTTCATAAAATTAAATATAATGGTTTTGGCAAATATTGACAATTAATTGATTCGGACCCTTTATACAATTAACTACTTAACATCTAAGTACAAAAAGATTACACTTATTTTATACATCTTCGACAGAAAAAAAGATCAGCCCTCTGGTCACGAGATGCGTCGACCAGGCGTTTCGAAATGTTTTTTAATAATTTAAGCGTACTCAGACCCCACGGACATAACATCTCAACCCTAAACGGCTCCAAGATATAACTACCAGCAAGGTTGTTATACTTCGCCGCTTGAGGTTTTCTGCAGAGGCAGCAGCCGAACCAGCACAACCCGCCGTTACTGGAAGATGAGATGGTGCAAGAGTGTCGACGCAGGTTGCGTCCCACGCCATAGACCACCCCATATCCCAGTTTCCAGGGCATAATGGACATACAGTCAGGTCTATAACAACGTGCCAATATTGAGTGACGGAAGTGCCTGAAGGCAGAGGCCTGATTCTCACTCACCCACAGCCAGCTAACTCCTCAGGATTGGTGCTCGTATTAATGAGATTATTATGTACCAACCTGCAAAGCGGCTCGTCCCATGGTTTCTGGGAGGAAGGGTTGACAGGCAAGGCTGTAATGGGACATGTTTCTGTGCAAACGTCCATCGCGTCGGTCAGACACGGCACGTCGGGTTCAGCGTTAACACAAACTTAATTCATATTTGTTACAGTTCTAGTGCTGTGAACAGAAGAGATGAACGCCGGTATACTTACATTGGAAATATTGCGGACGCCTAGACCACCAAAACGAATTGGTAGTGTGGCTTGAAGCCAAACACGATCGTCCATAGATGCATTCAAAAGCGAAGTTAATTGTTAATTGAATGTTAATTTAATCAATTTGATCCAGATACGCATACGGATGCTTCCACATAGTGGAAGCACGCAGAAAATACATACATTTTGGGCCGAAACAACAATAACGAATTAGATAATACAAATTAATTGTATTAATTAATTAATATAAATTGTATTAATTAGTACATTTAATTTGTTAAATAATTAATTAATTAATGTAAATTGCATTAATTAATTAATAAAGAATTGTACCTATTAATTAATGAATAAAGAATAGTCATTGTAGAATTTATTCAGAAATTGTTCGAAATTTCAAAATTACGATTAGAGCTCAATACACATAAATTACTGTCTTAATCTTAGGGACAGGATCAATTAGGAATAATTCTTTATTAATTATATTATATTAATGAAGAATTATTCTTTATTAATTAAATAATACAATTAATACAAGTAATTAATTACTAATCTAGGCGTTGTAGAATTTACTCAGAAATTGTTGGAAATTTAAAAATTACGATTAGAGCTCAATACACATAAATACCTGTCTTAATCTTAGGGACAGGATCATTTACATTTTTTTTGATTCTTTAAAAATGTATGTCCTCAGATGTAAAGTAGTTAATTGATTAAAGGGTTCTTACCCGTTTAATTGTTCGGACAATTTTTGCTTGACCTATTATTTTTATTATTTTAAGTAAAAATACCACGAACAAAATAAAAATACCACACTCGGTGCATTGGATAATGAGGCCATTATGTTTTCTGAAGTAAGACGTAATTTCTAAAATACTTTTGAATAGCCAACGTAGAACCCTTTGTTTGACAAAATAGAACTTTTCATAAATAGAACAAAACGAATTTGTTTTCGAACAAAGGGATGGACAAAAGTCTTGATCTTTAACTCCCATACAAGATTGTGCTTTGATAACAAGTTCTATTGTTTACTGTAACACGGTATTTTTCGGTGGTATATAAAACGGAACTTTGTAAGCTGAACACAGTCAGTCAGATAGTCGCAAGCGCAGTGGAAGCTTTGTCGGAGTCACTCTTTACGATAATACTGACGGGGAACACTCATACTTCAGTTTCAACAAATATACCACAGCTCATCCAGAAGAACTGATTAATACAGTCTCCTCTACAAAAATCTTCATCAAAGAACTAGCAGAAGAAGGAATCATGGATGAAAATTCACTCACCCACAGTATGAGGCTACTGGGTCTCTGCGGCCCTGATGAAGCTCAAGCCGTAAGTAACAAATATAATTTTAATATTTTGTCAAAACTAGAAATACACGGAATGAATCCATATATATTGGGGTCTTTATACAATGTGCAATTGTGAGGGCTCGTTTACCGGTTTAAGCCATAAAAACTTATTATTGGCAGCAAGTACCTATTAGCTCTCACATAGGACCCACTTAGTTTTTAATCAATTTTCCGTGGTGCTTATCGACTGGGCTTTAGCCAGTTGTACAGTCTCTTTTTGTGCCTTTAGGCTTAATTTATTTTGTATCCTGCAGTAATTTAGAAGGATGTGAAAACTATCGTTTTTTTAAAAAAACTTCTTTTTCTTATCCCTTAAAAAAAAGTTCTATTTTGTTGTGTCCAGGTTCCAACTGATAAAAATGCTGAAGATGAACTAAAAGATGAAGTTGCTAAAGAAGATCCCAGTCCTTCCTTCTCTGAGGACTGGCTACCACCAGAATTACTGGTTAAGGAATTTACGGCATTGCCGATGTAAGTATATATATTGTTGCTGTTTGAACAACATTAATCATTACTTTTCAATTTTAGGTTGTAAATAGTCATGGTTTTGTTTATTCAAACGTAGGGCTAGTTAATTGACAGTCATAAAGTTTACGTACTTAATTTCTATATTTTTTCTTATTGCAGGCACATAGACAATAAAGGCATAATTTACTTATATGACACTCATCATAAACACACACAGGAACTTATGTGCCAAGCATTGACTGCAAGGTTTTGTGTGAATTTTAAAGATCTTGACCCAGAAGCAATGTTTACAAAATGGAGTGTGGGACAACCATGCGTAGTACTACACTGTATGTACAAGTCCTATAGAGGACGAGTGCTTGAAGTTAATCAAAGAAGGAAAACATGCGTCGTTCATTTCATAGACTATGGGTATGTAAAGACGTGCTCCTTTGCAAAGTTACGGAAAGCTGTTCCGCTCCGCCACGTACCCCCGCATTCACTTAGATGCGCGTTAAATCGTATACGTCCCATAGGTAAGACATGGGACGAGGAAACATTAAACTACCTCCGCAAATCCATTATTGAAAAAGAATGCTTTGTAAAAGTGGTCGGTGATGAAGTAGACGGCGTCGTACCAATAGAACTACGGTATGAGACCCTCTGGGTCAATGATTACTTAGTCAATATTCAAAGGGCTGAATACCAAGATAGCTGGATTATTAAAAAGAACATAGAATTGATAATCCAAGAAGGTGCAAGCTTAAAGGTAGATGGAGACTCTGCAAATAATGCCAAGTTTCCTACATACCCAAAATATTATGGTAAACAATTTATTTGCGATGTCGTTGAAATTCACGATGTTAATACATTACCTGTTCATCTTATGTTCGATGATGAAAATATCTTTACAATTTATGAAGACATGTCATTGGCGCTCCAGCATGAATACGTGAACATGTCACCACTGGACGGAATATTCGAGAATAAAGCATGTATTGTACTATGCTCAGCAGACAATCACTGGTACCGAGCATCGATTCAACAATATAACAAAGCACAAGGCCTCGTTAAAATAAGGTATGTTGATCATGGTGACACGGACGTCATACCAGTAACAGATATTCGAGAAATAAGTCAAAAGTGGCTAAAGCATCCTCCTGCCACTTTATCTGTAAAATTGTTTGGCATGCACTTGAATCGTGACAAAGAAATCAGTGATGTAGTCAAACATTTCTCCGAAGTTTTTTTGGAAAGATTCTTTTTGAGGGGACTTTTCATAGTGAATATCATAGATTATGAAGGCACGGTGGCATTAGTAGAGATGACGTATACAAGTAGAGATTGGGTACAAGCAAAACTCATAGAACATGATATATTAATAAATCGTATGGTAAGTGTCGTGAGACATAGTTCGTTACTCAAAAATAACTTTGGGCTGACATCTGTTAAAAGACGAAAAATAATGGGTCAAAATTATTAATTCGTATCTGAACAACAAGTGCCCATTACGTATTTTACTCATCAAATACATATCACGAGTAAGAGTTGGTATGTTAAACTGTGACACTTTATGAACTACTACTGATGTACTTATGTCTATATTGGTCGTGTTTTTGTAACGCTAGTGTACTTTGAATTGAACTGAATAAAATTTATAAAATAATTATTGTTGCTTTTTTTCTTTGTCAATTTTTCTTTATTTATTTATAACATAGTATTTACAACTACAACTATAAAACTTGGAAACCATCACAGAAAAAAAGTCAAAATCATTTATTTCAATTAGACCACTTTTGAACGTCAACAACAAACATTTAAAAGAAGTTACTTGCTCATTCCAAAGTATAGGTCCTATGTGTTACGTCGAACCATAACCTACCTCTGTTCCAAATTTCATCCCGGTCCCTTCAGCCGGTTTGATGTGACAGAGTAACAACACACAAATACACAACTCACATATTTTCCCATTTATAGCTCTTTGCGTACCTTAATGTTAGGTATATCATGACAATAAGAAAAAATTGTTAATCATCCATTGGCATGAAACTTACCTACTTGTCAAAATGTCAGATAACATAGAACTGTATTAAGTATACAACATAACATCACGCCTTTTATCCCCGAAGGGGTAGGCAGAGGTGCACATTATGCCACTGTACAATGTAACACCCACTTTTCACTATTTCTGTTATGAGTCCCATGTAATGGGGGTGATCCCATATGCCGGGCACAATTCCAAATTCTGCGCTATTACTGAGTATTTATAAAAAAACTGTATTAAGTATAATATTAGAAATTTGTGCGTGTCTGTTTTGTTAGAAATTGACGTGATTTTTTTATTGAGTGGCGATATAGTTAAATGGATTGAAAGTCGCATAGGCTACATTTTGTTTATTTCTAACCCACCACTTCCCTAAAACAGGGGTGGAAGTTTGTATGGAGAATTTCGTCATTTTTTAATTTTCAAGAAACCTAAAATTGGTATCACATTTGCGACCAAATTTTTTACAAAACATCGGTCACCAAATTTTTTTATCTTGTGTAAACCTGCCCTCTATATTTTAAAAGAGATCGAGCGAAACCATGGGCAGAAGCTAGTAACATTAAGAGAAAATGATTCATCTTTTATAATTATATTCTCGTCGAGTTTTCATTATTTTTAAGATGTATTCTGCTATTTCAGGCGGGACAAATTCAACGAACCTAAAGCTATATATATAAAAGAAAGTCGTGTTAGTTACACCACTTATAACTCAAGAACGGCACAATAGATTTGGCTGAAAATTGGTAGGGAGGTAGCTTAGAACCAGGAGACGGACATAGGATACTTTTTAACCAATACTTTTTTTTTTTACTTTTTACCGACATCACGGACGGGGACGGGAAAAAATGGGATTACGCGTACGAAGTTGCGGGCAGAAGCTAGTATACTATAAATGCGAAAATATGTGAGTTGTGTGTTTGTGTGTTGTTACTGTGTCACATCAAACCGGCTGAAGAGACCGGGATGACATTTGGAACAGAGGTAGAGTATGGTATGAAGTAACACATTTGCTACTTTTTACCTCTTGGAACGCGGGCGAAGCCGCTGGCAGGAGCTATACGTAATAACTGTATTTAATGACAATCAGTTTGCACAGAAGTTGGCAAATGATAATTGTTTGCATAAAAAATTAAAACGTATTGATATCTGCTGATTTATTTGCCAAAGTGTTAAATGGGTTTAGTATTATGAATTTTGAAATAAAAGAATAGTTAGGTATTTAGTTTTATTTTATTAAGTGGGAGTGTCGTATGCTAACAAAATAAACATAAATAAACTAGCGGCCCGGTACGTGCTTCGCTACGTATAAAGTGAAATAAAATAAACAAATCGGAACATCAAATTCATTTATTTAATCAAAAAAATATTTTATTTAAAATCGAAATCAATTGCTAGCTATTTACAACACACTTAATCCAAAACATTTGGATAAACAATATTTTTTGTTTTTCCATTTTGAGCATAAATAAACAAACGGCTGGGGGTACCGACTCTGGAACAGACAACATATAACTGGCCATGTGAAAAACAATGTTCCTCCAAATTCACACCACAAACGTGAAGTGTTTGACCTTGGGCCTTGTTGATGGACATCGCAAATGATAAACGCACAGGATATTGTAAACGTTTGAACTCAAAAGGCATATCAGTTGGAATCATAGGTATACGCGGTATCAAAACAACTTCTCCTTTTGATTTACCAGTTAAGATCGTAGCTTCAATCAAATTTGGCAATAACTTTTTCACTGCCAATCTGGTTCCGTTACACAGTTTTGGTGGATTAATATTTCGCAATATAATAATAATAATATTGCGAATATAATATATTAATATATTAATTAATATATAATATATTATAATAATTATAATATTCACGATTTTCATCACCAATAAAATAAATTTGTAAAAATTGATGATCAGCGTCGGGGTATGGCAATAACGAACCAGCTTGATGATAAATCTGGCCCTGAATCTGTAACATGTATACAATTTTAGGTAAATCTTATATCAGTTTTTTTTTAAATATACTTTATGCTTCAGATTGATACAAACATGGAATAATCCTGTTGAAGTATTTACCTTAAACGTCGGCATAAAATTATCTCTAATAATTTTAGTTGCACCAAAAGAAGTCATTTGAAATGCCGAATTGTATTGTTGAATATGACTCAGAAAGTGCTTCGACGCTTGCGATGTCCCAAAAAGAAATGAATATAATAATGGTTCGGGTGGAGTTTCTAATGCTGGCAATCTCACTTTGCCATTAGCACAACACATGCCGGGCGTTTCACCTGGAAAGTTAGCCGCATCACAATGTGGACATATTGCGTCCATCATTCCAATGTATCCATACATACTATAATCAATCTGACTGTTGTAATTAAAAGCACGCATCATTTCAGCCAAAACAGCACGACGTATTCGTGATGGCTTGATGCAAGATTCAGTACAGGTACTGGGTTAACAAATCCATTGCGTGCATTACGTTCACGCTGCGATGCATTAGCTTGTGCGCGTTCATCTGCAGTCTGTGATCGTCTTAGTAATGCCACATCATTTGCATTACGCGTTCGCCGACCTATATTTGCTCGTCTGGCTGGTGGCATTTTTCCCGTATGCACATATGTTTTCGCTTAAAAATCGAAAAAAAAAATTAGAACAAAAAAAAAACAAATTCCCAAGAAGCTGTCGCATATGATGCTATGTGAAATCATATACGGCAACTTAGAAAAGTACACATAAATTCAGGACTCACCGTTTGTATGAATGCACTGCAAATGCAATTATGTGAAAAGAAATTTATCGCTGATAATATGCTTTAATCAAACCACGTCCAAAATGAACTGACGGCATGAATGACATAACAACGTGCTTGTCCTGTCAACAAAACTTCAAAAAAGTTTCTGTGAAAAAAGTTTCTATTGAATTCATTTATTACAAAAAATGTGACAAATGAGGAACCGCTCGACCGATTTTGTGCAAACTTCACATAAACCATCTACTAAATATGCCGACCAAATCCTAAGCATTTGGTTTGGATAGGTGAGCCCGTTCTTGAGTTATGGAATTACAACGAAAAGTGGCATTGATTTTTATATATATAGATATAAATACGGTGCCATCTAGTCTTATAACTAGGGAACTATATTATGTAGTCTACGAAAAGAAAAATAAATTTGACAGTTCGTTACCATCAATGGTCGTTTCATTTCAAGAACAATAATACCTTGTAAAAGATTATACCTTGTACTTGTAAGAACAATAAATATGTAAAAGATTATACCGATTATACCTTGGAAAAGACTGATTTATAAACCCAAATTCTGCCAGAAGTCATTATTCTACGCGAACGGTCGCGGGCACCAGCAAGTAAATAAATAAAATAAGTAGTAAGAAAAAAATGTGACGAACAAAAAAAGGCAACAATGATTTTAAAAAATTTATTCGGTTCAATTCAATACTACATTAGCGTTACAATGGAATAAAAAGAAAAAAATAATATTAAATAACTTAGATCAACTATTACAACGTATAAAGATCGGCACAAAAATAAAATTACAAATGTAAAAGCTAACATGAAGTGAATCGCGCGTAACACGACTAACATAAACATAAGTACATCAGTAGTAGTTCATAAAGTGTCACAGTTTAACATACCAACTCTTACTCGCGATATGTACTTGATGAGTAAGATACGTAATGAGCAGTTGGCGAGGCAGTGACAGGAAAATTGTTGTTCGGATATTAATTAACAATTTTGACCCATTATTTACAATCTTTTAACACATGTGAGCCCGAAGTTATTTTTGAATAACGAGCTATGTCTCACGACACTTACAACACGATTTATTAGTATATCATGTTCTATGAGTTTTGCTTGTACCCAATCTCTACCTCCACTTGTATACCTCATCTCTGCTAATGCCACCGTACCTTCATAACCTATAATATTCACTATCAAACGTTGTCTTAGAAATATTTTTTCCAAAAAAACTTTGGCATAATGTTTGACTACATCACTAATGTCTTTATCACGATTCAAGTGCATGCCAAACAATTTTACAGATAAAGTGGCAGGAGGATGCTTTAGCCACTTTTGACTTATCTCTCGAATATCTGCTACTGGTATGACGTCCGTGTGACCATGATCAACATACCTTATTTTAACGAGACCTTGTGTTTTGTTATATTGTAGAATCGATGCTCGGCACCAGCGATTTTCTGTTGAGTTTAGTGCAATGCATGCTTTATTCTCAAATATTCCGTTCAGTGGTGACATGTTCATGTATTCATGCTGGAGTTCCACGGACATGTCTTCATAAATCGTGTAGACACTTTCATCATCGAATATAATATGAACAGGTAATGTATTAACATCGTGAATTTCAATGACATCGCAAATAAATGTATTCCTACAATATTTTGGGTATGTAGGAAACTTGGCAGTTATTGCAAAGTCTTCATCTTCCTTTGAGCTTGCACCTTCTTGGGTTATCAATTCTTTGTTCTCTTTAATAATCCAACTATCTTGGTATTCAGCCCTTTGAATATTTACTAAGTAATCATTTACCCATAAGGAGTCATACCTCAGTTCTATTGGTAGGAAACCGTCTACTTCATCACCGACCACTTTTACAAAGCAGGCCTTTTTAACAATGGATTTGCGAAGGTAGTTTAATGTTTCCTTGTCCCATGTCTTCCCCAGGGGACGTATGCGATTTAAAGCGCATCTAAATGAGTACGGTGGAACGTCGCGGAGGGGAACAGCTTTTCTTAAATTTGCAAAGGGAGCCGTTTCTACATACCCATGGTCTATGAAATGAACGACGCATGTTTCGCTTTCTTGATTAACTTCAAGGACTCGTCCTCTATAGCACCCATACGGAATTTGTAGCATGACTATGCAGGGTTGCCCCACACTCCATTTTGTAGACATTGCTTTTGGGTCAGGTTCTTTAAAATTCACACGAAACCTTATAGTTAATGCTTTGCGTATAAATTCCCGTATATGTTCGAGAAGAATGTCATATAAGTAAATTATACCCTTATCGTCTATGTACCTGCAATAAGACAAAATATTGAGATTAAGTACGTACACTTTATGACTTTTAATTAACTATATGGTCCAAAGTATGAATAAACAAAGTTGGTTGGTCTCGACATATTCGATACTTACGTTGGTGAGGCAATAAATTCTTTAACCAGTAATTTTGGTGGTAACCAGTCCTTAGAGGAGGAAGGACTGGGATTTTCTTTAGCAACCTCATCTTGTACTTCATTTCCGGAATTTTTATCAGTTGGAACCTGGACACAAAAAAAAACTTTATCAAAGGGATATTATAAATTGCATATCAAATAAATAATCGCTTATCAATACATACTCATCATTTATATTCTTTTTTACATCAAATAACTTACTACACTGCAAACAAACTGAATGTTTTATAAGACTCAAACTGCATATAATTCGAAATTATACGTCAATATGATAATCCTTTTTTCCTTATAATGCAATACAGTTAAATTTGTTTTTGTTAAAAAATATTGCAAACATAGCATAAATACTGACTGAACAGCAAATTTTCCTTATTTCATAGCAAAATAACTATCCCTGTCGCATATTAATCAGTTAGTACAACAAAATCTGTTCGTCATATTCGTCTTGATTTTCAAGAAGCCATACTCGTCAAATTTAGTGATTATTATTACAAAAAAATCCTGTTACATCGCATTATTTCTAAAAGCAGAACAAATTAACTGAAAAAGGTTCGCGGCTTCACGCGCTTTATCGTCCTGGATTGCAAAGTGGCGCGAGCGAGTAAGATAGAGATAGCGTTGGGTCGTGTCGTCGGGAGTTGGTTCACCCTTGTTTTATCAAACTTAGAATACTACGTTTAAAAAAATCAATTCTTAGTGTAGTATAGTATATAGTTTATCAGAATTTTCAGTTCGGAGAATATTTATTTTCATAAGTAAATCTAAATGTTGTAGGATTTTGGGCACCCTGACACATTTGGTTAGGTTAGTTTAGAACTGCGACCCTCACAAGGCGCGAGGTGAGCGAGCGCAGCGAGCGGTGCCGCGGCAGCGGCTGCCTAGCGTTATTTCACTAACTACTTTTCCAATATTTTCATACCATTTAACCGCTTATATTAAAAACATTAGTTTAAATAAAATTAGTGAATTTGAAAATTCGGTGTAGGTACGTGGCGACACCTGCAGAAGCTAAAAATGTGCCAATTGGGCAAAAAAGGGGGGCGTCCACGTTTGGACGCCCCGCGAAAACAAGACCCGCTTTTATAATTCAATAAGTTACAGTTTTGTATCTAATTTAATTTTTTTTTTTTGCTGATCTCATTATGTGGTAATTAATAAATAATGAGACGACTGTGACTAATAAAATGCTGTTTTATTTTGAAAACTGCTGTAAATAGTATAAAAATAGAAGCTTTATTTAAAAGAAAAAGAGTTAACATGTATAATGTGCATTAAGATTATTAGCTGTGCATTTATGAAAAAAGTTTTTTGCTTTAGGCAAAATCGTTGTACGCTGCGAAAATAAATTGTAGTGTGTTTAGTGATATTTTGAGATAAATATTTTGCTGTGCAATCAGTCATTTTGATGGGAATTCGGAATCTTATTGCAATGAAAAAGGAATTTTTTGACATGAGTTTAAATACTACCCGTTATCAAAATACTTTTATTTACTTAATCTGTATATCGAACATTTACACATTTTATCAAGATTATGTTTTGGGTTAATTCCATGCGTTTCTCCGTAACTAGTAGGGCTATCGGTTCTTTAAAATTATATTTGTTATTACTTACTGCTTGAGCTTCATTAGCGCTGCCGACATCTAGTTGTTCTATTTTGTTAGCAAGTACATTTTCATCCATGATTCCTTCTTCTGCTAGTTCTTTGATGAAGATTTTTGTAGAGGAGACTGTAACAATCAGTTCTTCTGGATGAGCAGTGGTTAATTTGTTAAAACTGAAGTTTAAGTGTTCCGCGTCAATAATATCGTAAAGTGACTCCGACAGTGCTTCCACTGCGCCTGCGGTTATCTGCCTGACTGACTGTGTTCAGCTTGTAAAGTTCCCTTTTATATACTAACGAAGAAAATTACCACGTTACAGTAAACAATGGGATTATCAAAGCACAATCTTGTATGGGAGTTAAAGATCAAGACTTTTGTCCATCCCTTTGTTCGAAAACAAATTCGTTTTGTTCTATTTATGAAAAGTTCTATTTTGTCAAACAAAGGGTTCTACTTTGGCTATTCAAAAGTATTTTAGTAATTTCGACTAATTTTAGGAAACGTAATTGCCTCATTAGCCAATGCACTGAGCGTGGTATTTATATTTTGTTCGTGGTATTTTTACTGCAATTTCATAAAGGTAATGGTTTAGGTAAATATTAACCGAACAATTAATTGATTCGGAGCCTTATGCTAACCTAACCTAACCTTTAACTACTTAACATTTAAGGACACAATTTTATCTGTTTTATAAATTTTAAGATCTAAGGTATCGCTAAACGAGAAAATGATTAATGTCCCATAATCGATACTTGTCTATATATATATATATATAATAAAATCGTAGAAAAGTCAAAAGTGTACACTGAATATTTTTTTAAAAGAATACTTTGGTCGTGATCGGCAATCGATACCGAAGACAAAAATATGGTTTTTGGATTTTTTGTTTGTTTGTCTGTATGTATGACCGGGATGATCTCAAAAAGTACTGTATGGATTTACTTCAAATTTTGCATGTATATTACTAACAATTCGGGTCAACATATAGGCTATCACACTTTCGCCTACGGGACTGAATCAATTCTGACGACAATTATTATCATAGAATATCCCTTTAGAAAAACTAATTCAAAAGCCTAAATTCTACCAGAGTTATTCTACGCGGATGAAGTCGCGAGCAAGAGCTAGTCTATATCTATACATATAATAAAATTGTAGAAAAGTGCTGTCTGTACATTGAAAATAAAAATAAAAAAAATAGCAGGGGTTATTGTTATGTCGATGTCGAACCCAAAAATGTAATTAACTTTTTTTTGACTGTTTGTCTGTTTGTCTGTTCACGCTAATCTCAGAAACGGCTGATTTGAGTTGGATGCGGTTTTCACGAATATATTGTGGTATGCTTCAGTTATGCTTTAGTGTTTGTTTCATGTCAATCGGTTCATAAATAAAAAAGTTATGTCAAATTAAAGAATCACGTCGTGAGTATATATTAAAAAAAAAACGCTGCTCATAGTCACTATTCCACGCGAACGAAGTCGCGGGCTCAGCTAGTTTATAATATATTTGTATTTTGTTTGAACGCACTTATCTCCGGAACTACTCGTTTGAATTGAATACATTTTTGAGACGGATAGTCCATTTATCGAGGAAGGCCATGAGGTATAAAATATCGCGCTGTGATCATTAGTAGATATGATATTCATCATCACATGAACAGCCCATAGCCACTGCAGACCAAAGGCTTCTCTCTTCTCGCATGGAGATGGCTTTGAGCATTAATCACCACGCTTGCTCAATACAGGTTGGGTTTGTAGGTTGTGTTTTGAGGAGTATCCAAATCACCCCCATGTATATTCTACTATTTTGCGTAGTATTCGAGTTATATTGATTGTTATATTTTTAATGATTTATTTATTTTTTTGATTAGAGCTCAGTACACATAAATAACTGTCTTAATCTTAGGGACAGGATCATTTACATTTTTTTTTAAATTCTTTGAAAATGTATGTCCTCACATGTAAAGTAGTTAATTGATTAAAGGGTTCTTACCAAATTTATTTTTCGGACAATTTTTGCCTGACCTATTATTTTTATTAATTGCAGTAAAAATATCACGAACAAAATAAAAATACCACGCTCAGTGCATTGGTTAATGAGGCAATTATGTTTTCTTAAATTAGCCGAAATTACTTAAAGACTTTTAAAAGGTGAAAACAGAAGAAGTTGTTTATCAAAGTAGCATTTTTCATAAATAAAATAAATCGAATTTGTTTTCTAACAAAGGGATGGACATCCGTCTTGTTCTATAACTCCCATACAAGATTGTGGTTTGATAACAAGTTCTATTGTTTACTGTAACGTGGTAATTTTTTCGTCAGAGTATAAAAGGGAACTTTACGAACTGAACACAGTCAGTCAGGCAGATAACCGCAAGCGCAGTGGAAGCTCTGTCGGATTCACTTTACGATATTCTTGACGCGGAACACTAAACTTCAGTTTTAACAAATTAACCACTGGTCATCCAGAAGAACTGATTGTTACAGTCTCCTCTACAAAAATCTTCATCAAAGAACTAGCAGAAGAAGGAATTATGGAGGACAATGTACTTGCTAACAGTATAGAACAGCTGCGTATCTGCAGCTGTAACGAAGCTCAAGCCGTAAGTAACAAATTATATTTTTTTTATTTATTTATCGTATTTACAATAAGTACAGGATCATCGATTTAAAATAGCGACCAAAATGCAGTGAGGTTTAAACTTGTGCTAACATAAATCAGTCTCGAAATCGAATTTTTATAAAATGAGGTTTTACAAATATACACGTTAATGACGACAACCATATAAACAACCTAGGATTAACAAACACATTCCTAAATAATACTTGTGTAATATTGCTTTACATTTTATGTTCTTTCGCGTAATA
This sequence comes from Spodoptera littoralis, assembly GCA_902850265.1. Lineage (NCBI taxonomy): Eukaryota > Metazoa > Arthropoda > Insecta > Lepidoptera > Noctuidae > Spodoptera > Spodoptera littoralis. The sequence goes on along the minus strand of LR824555.2, from coordinate 7,981,866 downwards.
TTATTTTTTATTTCTGAGAGTAAGCTATTAATAAGTCTGGGGACAATATAAACGGTAGTTCGGTCGCCATAATTTTACTGTTTTGTCAAAACTAGAAATGTATGGAATGAATCCAAGGAGAGTAGTAGTAGGAGTCTGGAAATGTGCCCAGTATATGGCAATAGGCTCACCCCCTATTACATGGGACTCATAACATAAATAGTGAAAAGTGGGTGTTATTTCTGTGTGTACCTCTGCGACTTTTTACCCCTTCGGGGAAAAAAGTCGTGATGTTATGTTACGTCTATGTGAATCCATATATATTGGGGTCTTTATACAATGTGCAATTATGAGGGCTTCTCTGCAGTTGATGTTACGATATAAAGATTAAGTAAATAAGTGTATTTTGATAAAATTTTGTTTTATTTGTGTCCAGGTTCCAGCTGTTAAAAATGCCGAAAATGAGGTTGCTAAAGAAGATCCCAGTCCTTCCTTCTCTGAGGACTGGCTACCACCATTATTACTAGATAGGAAATTTACGGCATTACCAACGTAAGTATCGAATATGTCACGACCAAACACATCACTATTGCTTTTTAAACAAGACTAATCATCGGTTTACAATGTAAATAGTAAATAGTTTTAATAAATTGTTAATAGTTGTAGTAAATTGTAAATATTTATGACTTAGTTTATTCAACCTTAGGACTCTATATTATCTTCTTTTTTTGTCTTTTGGGCTACCTCACGATAGCGATGAGGAAAATTTTTTTGATGCCTTAAGATAGCAGTTTTATTATTATTACTACTTTTTTAAAGGTGTATATATTTTAGTTATTGGTTATTTTAAGTTGTATATATTTATTTAATTTAGATTCTTATTAATAAAGCAATTATAACTAAAGACTAGTTAATTGACAGAAATAAAATGTATTTACGTGTATGTTTGTATGTAATCTGTATATTTTTCTATTACAGGCACGTAGACGATAAGGGCATAATTCACTTATATGACATTTATCTACAACACTTACGAGAATTCATACGAAAAGCATTAACTGCAAAGTTTTGTGAGAGTTGTAAAAACTCTGACCCAAAAGCAATGTCTACAAAATGGAGTGTGGGGCAACCATGTGTAGTACTACATTCTACAAATCGGCACTATAGAGGACGAGTGCTTGAAGTCAATCAAGAAAGTAAAACATGCGTCGTTCATTTAATAGACTATGGATTTGTAAGAACGTACTCTTTTGCAAAATTACGAAAAGGTGTTCCGCTCCGCCACATCCCACCGCGCTCACTTAGATGCTCGTTAAATCGTATACGTCCCAAAGGTACGACATGGGACGAGGAAACATTAAACTACCTTCGCAAATCCATTGTTGAAAAAGAATGCCTTGTAAAAGTGGTCGGTGATGAAGTAGACGGCGTCGTACAATAGAGCTACGGTATGAGACCCTCTGGGTCAATGATTACTTAGTCAATGTTCAAAGGGCTGAATACCAAGATAGTTGGATTATTAAAGATAACAAAGAATCGATAATCCAAGAAAGTGCAAGCTCAGAGGAAGATGAAGACTGTGCAACTACCGCCAAGTTTCCTAAATACCCAAAATATTATGGGAATAAATTTCTTTGCGATATCGTTAATATTCACGATATCGAAATATTACATTTCGATATTATGTTCGATGATGAAAGAGTCTACGATATTTATGAAGACATGGCCGTGAAGCTCCAGCGTGAATACATGAACATGTCACCGCTGGACGGAATATTTGAGAATAAACCATGTCTTGCTTTATGTTCAGATGACAAACACTGGTACCGAGCATCGATTCAACAATATAACAAAGCACAAGGTCTCGTTAAAATAAGTTATGTTGATCATGGTGACACGGCCGTAATACCAGTAGCAGATATTCGAGAAATAAGTCAAAAGTGGCTAAAGCATCCTCCTGCCATTTTATCTGTAAATTGTTTGGCATGCACTTGAACCGTGACAAATATATTAGTGATGTATTCAAACATTATTCGAAAGTTTTTTTGGAAAGTTTCTATTTAGGAGAATTTTTCATAGTGAATATCATGGGTTATGAAGGTACGGTGGCATTAGCAGAGATAAGGTATACAAGTAGAGGTAGAAATTGGGTACAAGCAAAACTCATAGAACATGATATATTAATAAACCGTATGGTAAGTGTCGTGAGACATAGTTCGTTACTCAAAAATAACTTTGGGCTCACATGTATTAAAAGACGGAAAATAATGGGTCAAAATTATTAATTCATATCTGAACAACAATTTCCCGTCACTGCTCGCCAAAAGCCCACTACGTATCTTACTCATCAAGTACATGTCGCGAGTAAGAGTTGGTGTATGTTAAACTGTGACACTTCATGAACTACTACTGATGTACTTATGTTTATGTTAGTTGTGTTTTTGTAACGCTAGTGTACTTTGAATTGAACTGAATAAAATTTATAAAATTATTGTTGCTTTTCTTGTTTTCTCAGTCCTTTATTTTTAATATAGTTTATACAACTACAACTATAAAACTTGAAAACCATCATAGTAAAATATATACAACCACATCATATTCATCATATTTATATATTCTCATTATGTATTTTATATTTTTATATATATATTTCTATACAGTATATATACCTATATATATATATATTATTTTTACACCCAGAGGGTTTTATGCTTTCCTCGGTCAGAGGTTAAGCTATAAGAGGTTAAGTTATGTATAAATCGGAAAGAGGTGAAGTTATATATATATACATATTTTCATAGTGTCGATATATTCTTTAATAAATATGAGCATTCGGCTCAGACCTCACGGACCTAACGTCTCAACTCCAAACACTTCAAAAATATATGTATGTACCGCAAGGTATCTTACCCATTAGTTAAGAGGTTCTATGATGTATTCAGCAGTGCTTACTAGACCAGACATAGTTTCCTTTGTAAATTATTTGAGTCAATTTAATAATTGATACAGTGATGAGCATTGGGCTTGTGCCAAAAGGGTTTTCAAATATTTAGAAACAACTAAGGGATATTGTTTGAAATATGGCGCTAATGGAAATTCAGAATTGCAAGTGTATACAGGACTTTTCTTTGGTCATTTTGGTGGTGCTGTTTTATGGGTAACTAGAAAGCAAATAACTGTAGCTCTGTCCAGCACCGAGGCCGAGTATATGGCAATATCTGATTGATGTAAGGAGGCCATATACTTAAGTAACTTGCAATATGAGATACCCAACAAATTATCTATACATATAAGAAAACTGTAGAAGTGTAAATTCTGTACATTAAAAATATTATAAAAATAAAGAGTTTGGGGTAGTAGTAGTATATCTAGTAATAGACACCAAGTCAGTCACGCATTAATGTTCACGCATCACGCAAAAACAATGTCACTGTCCGAATGCAAAAAAACTTGATATGATTATATTTTAATATCCTGAGTATCACACTGGTTTATTTATTTTAATTGTTGCCCTACGCTAGCATTCTCTCCTGGGTCGTGGGTGCGATTAAAACATACAAGTTCACATACACATGATACCCATACCCGAAACAACAATTTGTGGATCACACGAAGAGTCACAGCTACTGAATCAACCGTGCAATAAAAAAGACCCAAAACAGTATATACACAAAAAAAGTTAATTGTATAGCTCCATCCCCATGGATGGAGTTACTGTACCAAGCGCACATATAAGTTTGTCGAATGTTAATTCGACAAAATTGTATTCACTGCTTACGCTGAAGTTCAGTGTATCCGTAGGATCGATGGTTGAAATAAGGTCGAAAATATGTGAGTTGTATATTTGTGTGTTGTACTCAGTCACATCAAACCGGCTGAAGGGACCGGGATGAAATTTGGAACAGAGGTAGATTATGGTTCGAAGTAACACATATGCTACTTGTTACCTCTTGGAACGCGGGCGAAGCCGCTGGCAGGAGCTATACGTAATAACTGTATTCAATGACAATCAGTTTGCACAGAAGGTGGAAAATGATAATTGTTTGCATAAAAAATCAAAACATATTGATATTATTAATTTTGAAATAATATAACAGTTAGGAAGGTATTTAGTTTTATTTTGTTAAGTGGGAGTGTCGTATGCTAACAAAAAACTGCGTTTAAAAAAACCGACTTCAAAAAATAAAGACAAACTAAAAAGGAAAAAATAACTATTATTGGTCATACGTAGATATTTATAGCTTACACACCCACTGATAGGTTAGAAGTCGGTGCCACAAGTTTTAAACAAAATTATTCATTAAACCCTTAATAGATATCTAACATTATTATATTGTTTACAACTTTATTATGGATTATACCAGCTGTGACCATTAACTACTTTATATTTTATTATGGGTTTGTGGCACCGACTTCTAATCTATCAGTGGGTGTGTAAGCTATATTACATACAAATTAACAAACTCCAACACAACATAGCTACTGGTAACCGTCGAGGAGTTCCCTCAACTATCATACTAATTCATCATCAGACCCTTATTGACAATTACACCCGACTTAGGTGTAAAGTTCTCATCAATACAAATTAATCAAACCCAAACACAAGGTAGCTACTGTTAACCGTTGAGGAGTTCCCTCAACTACCGTACTACTTCATCATCAGCGCCTTCTTGACAATTACACCCCACCTAGGTGTAAAGTCCTCATCAACATAAATTAATCAAACCCAAACACAAGGTAGCTACTGTTAAACGTTGAGGACTTCCCTCAACTACCGTACTACTTCATCATCAGACCCTTATTGACAATTACACTTCACCTAGGTGTAAAGTCCTCATCAATACAAATTAATCAAACAGAAATACAAGGTAGCTACTGTTAATCGTTAAGGTGTTCCCTCGACTGGCTCGCGGCTCCATCATCAGATCGACTCCAGACCTTTATCAGATGGTAGTGGTTTTTAATACTTAATGAAATATTAACAAATGTACTAGTCGCCCCTATAATTTTTAAAAGTTCCCCTCGGATTCCCTGGTCTTCCATCATCAGATCCTGATTTTCTTATTATGGGACCATTCTGGGACTATCTCCTTTCTAACAAAAAAAGAATTATCGAAATCGGTTCATAAATAACGGAGATATCGGCGAACAAACATAGGAAAAATAAGCATATATACGGTCGAATCCTCTCCTTTTTTTTGAAGTCGGTTAATAATTATAAATACGGTGCTATCTAGTCTTATAACCAGGGAACTATATTACGTAGTCTATGAAAAGAAAAATAAATTTGACAGTTCGTGACCATCAATGGTCGTTTCATTTCTAGAACAATAAATATAACTTAGTTACTGCAGCGATTATACCTTGGAAAAGACTGATTCATAAACCCAAATTATGCCTGAAGTCATTATTCTACGCGAACGGTCGCGGGCATCAGCAAGTAAATAAATAAAATAAGTAGTAAGAAAAAAATGTGACGAACAAAAAAAGGCAACAATAATTTTTATAAAATTTATTCGGTTCAATTCAATACTACATTAGCGTTACAATGCAATAAAAATTAAAAATAATATTAAATAACTTAGATCAACTATTACAACGTATAAAGTACGGCACAAAAATTAAATTACAAATGTAAAAGCTAACATGAAGTGCTTCGCGTGTAACACAACTAACATAAACATAAGTACATCAGTAGTCGTCTATAAAGTGTCGCAGTTTAACATACGAACTCTTACTCGCGATAATTACGTACTTGATGAGTAAGATACATAATGGGCAGTTGGTGAGCAGTGACGGAAAATTGTTGTTTGGATATGAATATTAATAACTATGGCCCATTATTTTCCGTCTTTTAACAGAGGTGAGCCCAAAGTTATTATTGAATAACGAACTATGTCTCACGACACTTAGTACACGATTCATTAATATATCATGTTCTATGAGTTTAGCTTGTACCCAATCTCTACCTCCACTTGTATACCTCATCTCTACTAATGCCACCGTGCCTTCATAATCTATGATATTCACTGTGAAGAGATCTCCTAAAAATAATCTTCCCAAAAAAACTTCGGCATAAAGTATGACTACATCCTTAATATCTATGTCACGGTTCAAGTGCATGCCAAACAATTTTACAGACAAAGTGGCAGGAGGATGCTTTAGCCACTTTTGACTTATCTCTCGAATATCTGCTACTGGTATGACGTCCGTGTGACCATGATCAACATACCTTATTTTAACGAGACCTTGTGTTTTGTTATATTGTTGAATCGATGCTCGGTACCAGTGATTGTCTGTTGAGCTTAGTGCAATACATGCTTTGTTCTCGAATATTCCGTCCAGTGGTGGCATGTTCATGTATTCATGCTGGAGCTCCACGGACATGTCTTCATAAATCGTGTAGACACTTTCATCATCAAATATAATATGAGCAGGTATAGTATTAACATCGTGAATTTCAATGACATCACAAGTAAATTTATTTCCATAATATTTTGGGTATGTAGGAAACTTGGCAGTTATTGCAGAGTCTTCATCTTCTTTTGAGCTTGCACTTTTTTGGATTATCAGTTCTTTGTTCTCTTTGATAATCCAACTGTCTTGGTATTCAGCCCTTTGAATGTTTACTAAGTAATCATTTATCCACAAAGTTTCATACTTTATTTCTATTGGTAGGACGCCGTCTACTTCATCACCGATCACTTTTACAAAGCAGTTTCTATCAACAATAGATTTGCGAAGGTAGTTCAATGTGTCCGTGTCCCATGTCTTCCCCAGGGGTCGTATGCGATTTAATGCGCATCTAAGTGAATACGGTGGGATGCGGCGGAGAGGAACAGCTTTTCTTAAATTTGCAAAGGGACACGTTTCTACATACCCATGGTCGATGAAATGAACGACGCATGTTTCACTTTCTTGATTAACTTCAAGGACTCGTCCTCTATAGCACCCATACGGAATTTGTAGCATGACTATGCAGGGTTGCCCCACACTCCATTTTGTAGACATTGCTTTTGGGTCAGGTTCTTTAAAATTCACACGAAACTTTGCAGTTAATGCTTTGCGTATTAATTCCCGTATACGTTCGAGATAAATGTCATATAAGTAAATTATACCCTTATCGTCTATGTACCTGCAATAAGAAAAAATATTGAGATTAAGTACGTACACTTTATGACTATCAATTAACTATATAGTACAAAATATGAATAAACAAAGTCATGACTATTTACAACCCAAAATTGCAAACCAGTAATTAGTCTTGTTTAAAAAACCATTGGTATGGTATGTTTGGTCTCGACATATTCGATACTTACGTTGGTAATGCAATAAATTCTTTAACCACTAACTCTGGTGGTAACCAGTCCTTAGAGAAGGAAGGACTGGGATTTTCTTTAGCAACTTCATCTTGTACTTTGTCTTCGGCATTTTTATCAGTTGGAACCTGGACACAAGCAAAAAAGAATTTATCAAAATACGTTAATTTACTTAATCCGTATATCGAACAACATCAACTGAAGAGAAGCCCTCATAATTACACATTGTATAAAGACAACATTTTTATAATATGGGTTAGTACCATACGTTTCTATAACTAGTAGGACTATACGTGCTTTAAAATTATATTTGTTACTTACGGCTTGAGCTTCATTAACGTTCCTGAGATCCAGTTGTTCTATTCTGTTAGCTAGTAAATTGTCATCCATAATTCCTTCTTCTGCTGGTTCTTTGATGAAGATTTTTGTAGAGGAGACTGTAACAATCAGTTATTCTGGATGAGCAGTGGTATATTTGTTGAAACTGAAGTTTGAGCGTTCCGCGTCAAAAAATTCGTAAAGTGACTCCGACAGAGCTTCCACTGCGCCTGCGGTTATCTGCCTGACTGACTGTGTTCAGCTTGTAAAGTTCCCTTTTATATACTAACGACGAAAATTACCACGTTACAGTAAACAATGGGATTATCAAAGCACAATCTTGTATGGGAGTTAAAGATCAAGACCACCGTCCATCCCTTTGTTCGAAAACAAATGCGTTTTGTTTTATTTATGAAAAGTTCTATTTTGTCAAACAAAGGGTTCTACTTTGGCTATTCAAAAGTGTTTTAGTAATTTCGGTTAATTTTAGGAAACGTAATTACCTCATTAGCCAATGCACTGAGCGTGGTATTTATATTTTGTTCGTGGTATTTTTACTGCAATTTCATAAAGATAATGGTTTAGGTAAATATCAACCGAACAATTAATTGATTCGGACCCTTATGCTAACCTAACCTAACCTTTAACTACTTAACATTTAAGGACAGAATTTTATCTATTTTATAAATTTTTAAGATCTAAGGTATCGCTAAACGAGAAAATGATTAATGTCCCATAATCGATACTTATCTATATATATATATATATAATAAAATCTAAGAAAAGTCAAAAGTGTACATTGAATATTTTTTTAAAAGAATACTTGGGCGTGATCGACAATCGATACCGAAGCTAAAAATATGGTTTTTGGAATTTTTGTCTGTTTTTCTGTATGTATGTCCGGGATGATCTCAAAAAGTACTGTATGGATTTACTGGTTTAACTCGTCGAGTACCGGTTTTATAGACACAATTAAAGAACAATAGGTCGCGGTCACCGGTGACAGCTTGGTGTTTGACAGATTAAGTCGCGGGCAAGAGCTAGTTTATGATACATTTGTATATACGAACAATATGCGCGTTCAAACAATATTGTTTGAACGCACTTATCTCCGGAACTACTCGTTTGAATTGAATACATTTTTGAGACGGATAGTCCATTTATCGAAGAAGGCCATGAGGTATAAAATATCGCGCTGTGATCATTAGTAGATATGATATTCATCATCACATGAACAGCCCATAGCCACTGCAGACCAAAGGCTCTCTTCTCGCACGGAGATGGCTTTGAGCATTAATCACCACGCTTGCTCAATACAGGTTGGGTTTGTAGGTTGTGTTTTGAGGAGTCTCCAAATCACCCCTATGTATATTCTACTATTTTGCGTAGTATTCCAGTTATAATATTTTTGATGTTTTTTTATTTTATTTATTTAGAAAACCAAGTTTACCTACACAAGTTTGCGTGAGTTACAGAGATTAAGGCTAATTAAAGTTGGTTAATCTACACTTGGCGACTGTATAAGCCCAATACCTATTGTTACCTTTTTTATCTATGAATACCATGTATACAGAAGCTGTTGGTATACCTATTTAAAGAAATAAAATAATAGGGTTCCCCTAATTCCTAGATTTTGTAAACATGCGAACGGACTTAATTGATGTCTTTCGTAATTTTCACCTAATATCAGTTTACATTTTTTTTTAATTCTTTGAAAATGTATGTCCTCAGATGTAAAGTTGATTAAAGGGTTCTTACCAAATTTACTTTTCGGTCAATTTTTGGCTGACCTATTATTTTTATTAATTGCAGTATAAATACCACGAACAAAATAAAAATACCACGCTCAGTGCATTGGTTAATGAGGCAATTATGTTTTCTTAAATTAGCCGAAATTACTAAAATACTTTTAAATGGTGAAAACAGGAGAAGTTGTTTATCAAAGTAGCATTTTTCATAAATAAAATAAATCGAATTTGTTTTCTAACAAAGGGATGGACGGATGTCTTGTTCTATAACTCCCATACAAGATTGTGGTTTGATAACAAGTTCTATTGTTTACTGTAACGTGGTAATTTTTTCGTCAGAGTATAAAAGGGAACTTTACGAGTTCGTAAAGTTCCCTTTTATACTGTGTTCAGTTGAACACAGTCAGTCAGGCAGATAACCGCAAGCGCAGTGGAAGCTCTGTCGGATTCACTTTACGATATTTTTGACGCGGAACACTAAAGCTTCAGTTTTAACAAATTAACCACTGGTCATCCAGAAGAACTGATTGTTACAGTCTCCTCTACAAAAATCTTCATCAAAGAACTAGCAGAAGAAGGAATTATGGAGGACAATGTACTTGCTAACAGTATAGAACAGCTGCGTCTCTGCAGCTGTAACGAAGCTCAAGCCGTAAGTAACAAATTATATTTTTTTTATTTATTTATCGTATTTACAATAAGTACAGGATCATCGATTTAAAATAGCGACCAAAATCCAGTAAGGTCTAAACTTGTGCTAACATAAATCAGTCTCGAAATCGATTTTTTATAACATGAGGTTTTACAAATATACACGTTAATGACGACAACCATATAAACAATCTAGGATAAACAAACACATTCCTAAATAATACTTGTGTAATATTGCTTTAGTTTACATTTTATGTTCTTTCGCGTAATATGTATTATTTTTTATTTCTGAGGGTAAGCTATTAATAAGTCTGGGGACAATGTAAGCGGTAGTTCGGTCGCCAAAATTTTACTGTTATGTCAAAACTAGAAATATATGGAGTGAATCCAAGGAGAGTAGTAGTAGGAGTCTGGAAATGTGCCCAGTATATGGCATTAGGCTCACCCCCTATTACATGGGACTCATAACATACATAGTGAAAAGTGGGTGTTACTTCTGTGTGCACCTCAGCCTACCCCTTCGGGGATAAAAAGCGTGATGTTATGTTTATGTGAATACATATATATTGGGGTCTTTATACAATGTGCAATTATGAGGGCTTCTCTCCAGTTGATGTCGTTCTATCTACAGATTATGTAAATAAATGTATTTTGATAAAGTTTTTTTTTGTTTGTGTCCAGGTTCTAGCTGATAAAAATGCCGAAAATAAAGTAAAAAATGAAGTTGCTAAAGAAGATCCCAGTCCTTCCTTCTCTGAGGACTGGCTACCACCAAAATTCCTGGATAGGAACTTTACTGCAGTGCCGACGTAAGTATCGAATATGTCGAGACCAAACACATCACTATTGCTTTTTAAACCAGACTAATCATCGGTTTACAATGTAAATAGTAAATAGTTTTAATAAATTGTTAATAGTTTTAGTAAATTGTAAATATTCATGGCTTAGTTTATTCAAACTTAGGACTAAATTACCTTCTATTTTTTGTCTTTTGGGCATCCTACCTCTAAAAATTTGTTTTGATGCCTTAAGATAGCATTTTTATTATGATTACTTTTTTAAGGTGTAAATATTTTAGTTTTTAATTATGAATATTTTATGTTGTATGTTATTAATTTAATTTAAATTATTAATAAAATAATTATAACTTAGGACTAGTTAATTGACAGTCATAAAGTGAATGTACTTGTGTGTATGTATATACCTATGTAATCTTATTTATTTCTATTGCAGGCACGTAGACGATAAGGGCATAATTCACTTATATGACATTCATCTAAAACACATACGAGATTTTATACGCAAAGGATTAACTGCAAAGTTTTTTGAGAGTTTTAAAGACCCTGATCCAAAAGCAATGTCTACAAAATGGAGTGTGGGGCAACCATGCGTAGTACTACGACTCATTCCGTGTCAGCCCTGTAGGGGACGAGTGCTTGAAGTCAATCAAACAAGTAAAACATGCGTCGTTCATTTCATAGACTATGGATATGTAAGAACGTACTCCTTTGCAAAATTACGAAAAGGTGTTCCGCTCCGTCACATCCGACCGCGCTCACTTAGATGCTCGTTAAATCGTATACGTCCCAAAGGTACGACATGGGACGAGGAAACATTAAACTACCTTCGCAAATCCATTTTTGAAAAAGTATGCTTTGTAAAAGTTGTCGGTGATGAAGTAGACGGCGTCGTACCAATAGAACTAAGGTATGAGACCCTCTGGGTCAATGATTACTTAGTAAATATTCAAAGGGCTGAATACCAAGATAGTTGGATTATAAAAGATAACAAAGAATTGATAATCCAAGAAAGTGCAAGCTCAGAGGAAGATGAAGACTGTGCAACTACCGCCAAGTTTCCTAAATACCCAAAATATTATGGGAATAAATTTCTTTGCGATATCGTTAATATTCACGATATCGAAATACTACATTTCGATATTATGTTCGATGATGAAAGGGTCTCCGATATTTATAGAAACATGACCGTGAAGCTCCAGCGTGAATACATGACCATGTCACCGCTGGACGGAATATTTGAGAATAAACCATGTCTTGCTTTATGTTCAGATGACAAACACTGGTACCGAGCATCGATTCAACAATATAACAAAGCACAAGGTCTCGTTAAAATAAGTTATGTTGATCATGGTGACACGGACGTAATACCTGTAGCAGATATTCGAGAGATAAGTCAAAAGTGGCTAAAGCATCCTCCTGCCATTTTATCTGTAAAATTGTTTGGCATGCACTTGAACCGTGACAAATATATTAGTGATGTATTCAAACATTATTCGAAAGTTTTTTTGGAAAGTTTCTATTTAGGAGAATTTTTTATAGTGAATATTATAGGTTATGAAGGTACTGTGGCATTAGCAGAGATAAGGTATACAAGTAGAGGTAGAAATTGGGTACAAGCAAAACTCATAGAACATGATAATTAATAAACCGTATGGTAAGTGTCGTGAGACATAGCTCGTTACTCAAAAATAACTTTGGGCTCACATCTGTTAAAAGACGGAAAATAATGGGTCAAAATTAGAGGTATTAATTCATATCCAAACAATGTCAATTTCCCATTACTGCCTCGGTAAGTGCCCACTACGTATCTTACTCATCAAGTACATGTCGCGAGTAAGAGTTCGTATGTTAAGCTGTGACACTTCATGAACTACTACTGATGTACTTATGTCTATGTTGGGCGTGTTTTTGTAACGCTAGTGTACTTTGAATTGAACTGAATAAAATTTTAAAATTATTTCTGCTTTTTTTGTTTGTCACATTTTTTTCTTTGTTCGGACTTTTATTTAGAACTAATCAATATGTACAAACAATCGTACAGTACATTATATTTGTGTAACTCCTATGGTTTAGACGGCGTACGCCCAGATAGGTCTCAGAGGCCCGATTTGGATAACATTTTGTGTTATATTATGCCCATTGCCCAAAATAAAATAAAGTCATTACAAATTGTAGCCCATACATTATTCTGATGTATGACCTACATTACTGTGAAGTTTCATCTAAATCCGATCAGTAGTTTTTGTGTGAAATAGTAACAAACACATACATATACACACTCATGTACATCCTCACAAACTTTTGCATTTATAATATTAATATACATATGTATGTTATAATAATAATAATAATAAGCCCGCAGGGCACCTTGAGGCGAGGTGACGGGCATTAGGGATCCCGCGGGCTACCATCATCCCGAGTGCTCCAGGGAGAAGTCACCGTTCCTTCTTCTCCGGCTTGCCTTAATTGGCTGGCTGGAGTGAACGATGACAAGGAACAGGTCTCCCACCTCTGGCTTGCCTTCATTGGCCGCCCAGAGTGGAGTCGCGAGAGCAGTGATCCTGCTCGGAGGGTAAGAAACTATTCGTAAGTCGCGAGTGGGCCAGGGACGCAGGAGGCTTCGGCTGGAGCAGATGATCTGAGTAGAAAGCGGTGGTAGTTTCTTAACCCTTCAGCCACTCACATTCTCGTTGCCCCTCTGTTGCTATATCTAGCAGCCATTTCCGGGGCCCGGTCGGTGAGTTGGCGAGTCTCCGCCTGCCATTTTTACGTGTAATAATTACATTGTTTCGGCAGGTGCCATAGTCATCCATAGTTCCCAATTTTCCAGTCCACAGCAACCCATCCATAGCCCTATCTTTTTTTTCCATTATCCTCAATAGTTTTACACTAACCGGAGACTGTCCTTGGGTGCATTTCCATAGTGCATACAGGGACAGTCGCCGGTTTGTGTGTCCATTACATTTATATTAAAGTTGTCTAAAGGGCCTCTGCGCAGTTGGCTTCGGCCCCTCGCATGCCTCCCAAATGACCGGGACCCTGTGGTCCCGTGAATGGTAAAGACACACATAATAATAATAATTTTTATTACATTATACATTATACATTACATTAATTTGATACAAGTCATGGTCTCGTAGTACAAAATTAAAAACTCTGACCTCTGTACTAGGAAATACCTGTATCACAGTTAATGATGTTGAACATCATACTATATTATTAATTAAAAAAAAATGAGGCTCCACACAGGATTATCGCCTGCGTCGTGGGTGCGTTTACAAACATACAAGTTCATATACACATGACACCCAGATCACAAACCAATTTATGGATAACACTAACAGTAGCTCCGCAAGAGAATCGAACCCGCTATACGTTATGGCATTCAAATGAATCTTATATGTTAAGGAACCTTATAATTGTACCACATATTATGTTTTATTGTAAAATTAACAACTTTTGAAACATTTTCTTATATATTAAAGTGTTTTATTTTTCTGTGGTGGTTTTCAAGTTTGAAAATTGTAGTTGTATAAACTATGTTAAAAATG